>CP099842.1:30210351-31687970 GCA_030062745.1 Capitulum mitella
ATGGTAATTTGCGAACTGGCACGTGCAATATGGTGCTATCATCATTTATCCAGTTTTCTACACATGAAGTGTGCGTCCGCAGGCCGCCTCCGCTCTCTCCCTCGAGTGGCTTGATCGTGACAAACAAAGGAGGCCATTTATGGTGAGGCAATTGGCGCCCGGACACGCGAGACCCGCCGTCCCCTCCCGCCGAGCGGCGGCAGCATAAGGAACCAAGGCCTGTAAGGCAGTAAGGGCCATTATAGCTGTAACGACACTACCCTGGCGGGATTCTGGAACTAATTTGGCGGATGTAATTTGGCGTAATAAACACCCAACGCGCCGCCGGCCTTGGACATTCTGAGCTTTGGACATGATGAACTGTGGACAATATGACCGCTGGATGTTTTGACCATTGGACATTATGAAACGTGGATGCCATGAGCATTGGATTTTATGAGCTGTGGATCTATGAACTAGGGGCATTTTGACCACTGGGCATAATGAACATTGGGCAGTATGAATTGTGGATATTATGAACTTTGGACATTTTGATCTTTTTCGCGGTTTTGGACGTTATGAACGTTTGTGCAGTTTTGAACATTATGAACTCTGGACATTATGAAAGGCCCCGATTTTGGAGTGTTGTTGATTCCTTTTACAATCAGCTGACTGTTTGGTATGACGTCACAAAAATGCCCCGGAATTTAACTACATAATGGTCTGTCTTTGAATATTGCGACATTCAGCCACGCGCATGCGTGTAGCCACGGTTCAGAAATTGTGAGCAGGGTGGTCTGAATGAATGAATGAAGTCGACCAAGAACAGGTAGGGCGGGATAAAAATAACTTTCGGGTTATTCATGACGAAGGTTGAAATCCTGTTTATTAGATTTGAAAGCGCAAGAAATTGCATCAACAATGGGAAAAACCTACTTCATACCTTAAAAGCTGGGGGGGACAAATCACCACTTTCTGAAAATTGCGAGGGACATGCCCCCCGCAGCCCCTGTACAGATGGCACCCATGGCCATGTATTGCACCTCCCTGTGTCCCATGCGCAGGGCCGCGCGGTATACGTAATAGTCGTGAATGTGTCCGCCAAGCCAATCAGCAACGAGTAAATTTCAGCCCGTCGAGTGGTGCGAATGGTGCGATCGCGCAAAGCCGCGGGAGCCGTACAGGTAATAATGCGAGATTGTTCTGGACATTGTGTATGAATATCACACCCGGTCGGTCGGAACATTCAGCCTTCGAGATAAGGCAGGATCCCGATGTCGGGAGGCAAGCGAATGGCGGTGACCACAGCTTCGATTGATTATGTGGTAGCGAATTGCTGATAAGTTGACGCACGGTGCCATGACACCTATTGCTATGTACTAGGTCTGCCTCGACTAACAGAAATACAAGGCCATTTAGAAGAATACACTGCGGCGAGTGTAGTTTCGTTTGGTTATGTGGTAGCGGAATGTCGATAAGTTGACACACGTTCGGATAACACATATTGATTTGCACTAGAAGACAGGAACATAGGAACCGCCCAGAAAAGTGGGAGGGGGAGGCATGGCTCCCGCCGCCCCGTTCCTACGCCCATTGTAGAAGATATGCCTTGACTTCACTGAAATGCAGGTCAGCTGAGAAGAACACCTTGCGATAATAATTCAAGAGTCCGAAACAAAGTAGAAATCTTGAAAAGTAAAAAGCCAGTGCGGATGGGGGGCACGTAATCACCTATAGGTATGCTGCCTAAGCAGTTCAGTTGGTTCCCGAGACTGGGGATAATGAACCTATCGGAACGATGAAGGACGTCTCGGTACCCGCACGGTTGCGCTGGCCAGGATCCCGTGATCATTGCGGTGCGTGCCGTGGGGCGCCAACAGCGATGATTTGTTAAACCGTATGAGTAGGGCCTTTGCTCGCCAACATCGCGTCGCCGTTTTCCTGTTTACAAAATTGTCATTACCTTTCCTGTGCACCTTCACGGCAAGAAAATACAGGCCGATGAAAACCTATCTTGTAGTAATGGATCTGTTGCATATCCATTGGTAGATTATCGAGGCAGCTTCGTGGTCGCCAATGGCCTGCGTGGTCCGCCCGCATCAGTCTGTAGCCTGAACTGACAGGACGACCCGCCGTCTAGCCGGCGGTCAGCGGAGTTTGACCTGCGCCATTCGCTCCGAGCTGCACTGGACGCCGCGCTTTGCTAATGCTCCTCCTGGCCAAGCATTAGCGAAAGCCTCTACCTGATGGACAGGCATTTCCAGCTGGCTAACGGCTCCATCACGGTCGATGAGTTCTACCTGCAGGCGATTCTGGAGATGATGGACACCGGATGGAACAATCTTGCTGTCAAGGGCACCAGCGTCATCGTTAGTGTCATTCCTAGCGCAGGACCATTCTGTATGCGGCGAAGCCGGTGCTACTTGGGCATGACAGGGGCCTCTGGGCCACGCGACGTGTCACGTTTGAGTTTAGTTCACTCTTGCTCAAGAGAACGAAAAGCGTTTTGGAGACGAAGCTGGAACTGGGAGTTTCGCCTATGCTCACCGATAGCAACGTCTCCTAACGCCTGTTCGCCCACAAACCGGAGGAGCCAAACGCGGGCGACCTGCCCTGTCCAGAGCTAGGCACTGGAATGCCGAAAACGACGTCTCCCGATCTCCAACCACACCAGAGTGACCGACACCAGGTGAGAGCGCGGCCGCGGCGCTGACGAATGTGCATCGCCGGCCGTGCCGCTCAGAGCTTGACTACTCGGTGGTCGGCGATTTGAAGGAGTGCCTGCGGCGGCGGCTAGCGGCGCACAGCGGCCGCCGGCTGCCGCACATGGTCTCGGCCGGCGAGTTCTTGCCCGGGCTGCGAGGTGCTCTCGACCACCTGCCCGCCTGCAGTCGGCTGGTGCAAACGGAAATAAGTTTAGAACCGCTCGTTCGGTTTTCGATACCCACAAGCGCAACACCGTGTGTACGTTGGGGTTTCGATTGGAGCCGGCCTGTCTTCAAGATTGAATCTAATACAGCCGCAGCGGAGGTGGCGGGAAACGGGGCTGAACCTGCGGACTTCTCCGTCTACTGTTATCACAAGAGGGTCAACACCACCCAGGCTCGAGACAGACGAGCTTCTGGGCTGCATCGACAACCGCCGCTGTCGCCGCCGCTGCAGTACGTCAGAATCAAAGGTTCGGAGCAGTTCGTACGGTACGATCTCCTGAGCGGCCTGCGCGACTGCGGCTCTCCCATCGTGCCGTGAAGACATCTTCGACCTGCACCAGGAGAGCGGTAAACGCGAACCCACGGGCCCATCCTCCCCAAACCACATTATCCACTGCACCACGCTCCCCACCATCACGCGTACCTCAGTGCCGATCAGTTTCAGGGACGATCGTCGTCACGCCTAGCACTCTGCTGGCCAACGTCGGCGGATTCCTCGGCCAGGTCACGGGCTATTCACTGTTCAGTCTGACCGAACTCTCTTAGGTTCACGTCTGCGGCCCGGCAGAAGTGGGCAGCACCAACTACAGGATTCGAACGAGGCGCCGAACACGGACGGTCCGCGCTTGCCGCCCCAAAACTGAGCTTTCAGTTGGCAAGATGAGGAAACTGGGGGCGATCATGACCCAAAGATCAACGATGAAGAAAAGGCTTCGCTGTTTGGCGTAAAAGCCGGGTCTGGATATTTGTCTGGCACCCATAAGGAAGTTTCTGGGTGCATCAGTTGCGCAATTGTGCTGGTGTAGACTGAACATTGGGGAGACATCAGGTGTGACTTCAGTGGTGACGTAGTGCAGTGACTCCACATTCCCAGTCTCTACACCTAAATCTACCACGCCCAACCATGATAATGCGGTGGACATTTCGGACCGGCTTAGATTAGCATCACATAGGGCGACTGTTCTCGGGACGTGACCCAAGGACTCTATGATATATGATATCGCGCATATATTTAACTCGGCACCGCCTGGGGGTGTCGAACTGGGCACCCCAGGTTTTTCGTGAATAACTTCTGAACCGTTAAAGCCAGCCCAACCAAACTTTCAGGACCTGTTCATCAATTTTACATATTCTGACAACAAATCCGTTTCCAAGCTCGGTAAGGTCATGGAGATATGATTTCATAAGTGAACCCTTGGAAGCATGTTTTCGTCTCCTCGGGTCAGGGCCTATTTTAACATGTTAACTGGGGGGCAAATGCCCCCCAGTCGGACACTTTGCCCCCCCCAGTCAAGATCCTTCGCCCATGCAAAGAAAAAAAACAGCCAGGTGTACTAGCGTACCCAGGAAAGTATTCCATAAAGCGCTGCGCTCGCAAAGCAGCATCTTATCAACGAAGGATGTGTTGAATCACTGAGTAACGTGGGAGCACACTTAGAAGCATCACTTTATAATACGAATTGCAGGCACACCTAGTGACCGCTGGCGAGCGTGTTTCGTAATTAGTACGCCGGCACCCGATGCCGCGATTGTCTGGTGGGCGGCCAAGGAGTTTCATTGCGTCGTAAGCACGTTAAAAATGATGATAACCATCTTTGATGTGTTCGAGCGCAAGAAAACTGAAGGGCGAGCTGGTGCGCAGGGCGTTTTCGCTATAGTGAGATAAGGTTTATATGAATGCGGTAATAGTCCAGCAGTGCTGTAGTCATCACCAATCATCCTGATCCGAAAACCCTGCTAAAATCCCAGTACCTGATTGGTAGAACTTCATTGAACTAGGCAGTTACACCCGAGTTTTACGCGAGGAAAACGGAAAATCAATCAGTCATATATTAACCCTATTCCCGGCGGGGGGGGGGGGCGGAATCCGCCCCCCTCGGGTTTTTTGCTTGCAAATTCTAGGCTTTTTAACGCAGCTTCACGAAACTTGGTGACTTTTCCTAGCTATTCTTTCTACGTGCCGTGACAAAATTTCAGAATTCTATTTTGCTCAGGGGCGGAGCCAGGCAACGTTTTTGGGAGGCACCTTATGCCATTTTTGGCCATGTTAAGGGTAAAAGGAAAATGTCTGCCAAAAACAGAGTTTTTAAGATAGAATTTAAAACTTTCTATGGATGTATAGCTAAATAGTTGGGACATGTGCAGATATAGTTTTGTTCTCCTGAGGTCATTTTACAAGGTCAGGTCAAGGTCAAAAGTCAAAATTTGTTTTTTCGCTATAATTTCGGGGCCGTTTTTTCAAATGCCAAACCCGGAACACATGTGACGTAGAAGGGTGCCTTCTACTTGTGTACCAAGTTTCAGCTTGATATCAGGTCGGGTCACGCGGATATGACCTAAAATGTCAGTGCGCGTACCCTATACCGCAATAGCCATAAAACGAAATTTTTGAAACAGAGTGAATTCAAATGATTGAAAACGTTTAAAGATAATATTAAATGCACAGGAGATCATTCCAGGTGATCCCAAGGTCACTGGAGGTCATTTCAGGTCAAAGGTCACAAGTTGATCTGAGAAACGTGTGACCATGACAGTTCCCCCTTTTTCATGTCCCTGGCACCGCCTATGCTAACATTATACAAACATTGTAATGCGATTTGTACTTCTTTAGTATAACATGACTAGCAGAAGCCAAAAAAGGGTGTCTGCCTCTTTTGTTCATCCAGTTGTTAGAAAACTAATCCTCCTATTTTTGAAACCCTGTGAACACCCATGAATTTTCTCAAAATTTCAGATTTGTGTACCCATGGTAAAAGCCCTATCCATAGTCTCTCGATTCATGCCAGTTTCATCGAAATCGGTCCATAAACAATGGAGTTATAAGAAGTCCAAAAGTACCCCCCATTTTGACATTTTTGCCCACCTGTATCCACAAATTTCAAAATTTTAGAAATTTCTTTTTACAAAAATGTAGTTCACGTGACGGCAAATCGATTGCCGTTTGTTGCGATGAAATCGGACAAGTAGTTCTCGAGATCTCAGGGGGGGGGGGCGAATCCGCCCCCCCCCCCCGCCGGGAATCGGCCATACCGTCTAGCCCTCCGGGAATAGGGTTAAAACCGTCAATCTTGCTGCTCCTAGTGCATGGGTTTGAGCGTCCCATGAGCATGCTTCATCTGCTTAACGAACATGGCATGGCCCAGACTGCAGATAATGACGAATGTTGATGATATCTCACTGAGGCGGACCTAAGGCGAATATTTCAATCTGAGGTGACTTTTTCATTTTGGGGCCGATAACCTGGAAATGGAGAAGTTTGTTCTGCCTGTGTTGGGACAGCTTTTACACTTCTGCGCAGTGTTGAAAAACATATGGCCAAAATTCGGTGAGAAAATGTATTTTGGGGATAGATTAGATCAACAGAAACTATCCCGGACAGGCAACCTACTGTCTCATTTAGGGAAGAATCGAAGCTGCCACAACACCTCGCCAATATTCTGGCCATCGTTTGCAGACTGTGACTTATATATTTGAAGTACCACGCCTTGCCATGCCACGGTAACCCACGGTGCCGGTCTGGCAATTTTCCGCGCGTTCTTAGACGTCAGGATATTTAAGGACCACCCGCGTCAATGCAGAAAGTACCTTTTATAACGGAAGTCTGTGCCACTATAGCTGCACCACGAGAAAAAAGCCGAATTTTGGTTGACCGGTGCTCAGAATTGCCTTCGCGAGGAGAAGTGCTGCAGCAATATTTTCAATCTCACCGTGTGGATAGGCTTACCCAGAGGTAGGTCACAACACAGATCGTCCGCGAAATGATGAAGGTGTGGAACAAAGCCCGTATTCTCACTGCACCGGAGCGGAACGTGATAAAGAAGCTCGACAGGAAGCTCGACCAGTACCAAAGGCAAATGCTGGAGGTTCACCCCGGCAATTGACAAGAAGAATGGATTTAGGGACAACCTTAACAATCTTTTTGAACTTGTCCTTGTCGGCACCATTAAGATCATTAAAACCAAGAGGATAAAGACATTCTCTAGGCCCAAAGGGAGCCAGGTCGCCCAGGCGTCATGGTGGTATTCGATAAGTTCCCTTCTGAGAAGGAGGAGCAAGCTCTTCAACGACAACAGTAGGCCGAAGCTTTAAAGGGCCCGCCATTAGATTAAACAGCAGACCGAGCATGAGGCAACTGCCCAGCTGGAATAATCGCCTACCGACAACACACAACTGACAGATCAGGATGAC
Organism: Capitulum mitella; assembly: GCA_030062745.1. Lineage (NCBI taxonomy): Eukaryota > Metazoa > Arthropoda > Thecostraca > Pollicipedomorpha > Pollicipedidae > Capitulum > Capitulum mitella. Next base: position 30,217,449 of record CP099842.1, read on the forward strand.
CCGCAGCCCTTGGCCATGCCTTCGAAGCGGCCCTGGAGGAGAACCAAGAACATCGCCACTCCTGGTCAGGCAGCAGCCCTCGATCGGACCAAGCTCAATGATCGCTCTGCAATTCACTTCCTATAGGCGACGGCTTCGGTCCTCGGCCACGACTCCTCTGAACTGGCGATCACAGAAGCTCGGGCAGGCGCGCACGTAGATCGCAGAGCAAAGCCATTGCGGACGAAATCTAGCATTCTTTCTCCGCGTCACCCAACCTGGTGGTCCACTGGGACGGCAAACTGTTACTGACGATGGAAAGGAAAAGGTGGATCGACTCCCTGTCATTGTAACCAGTCCAAGAAGTGCCGCCAAGCTCTTCGGTGTTTGGAAGTTGCAAGTAGAGCCGGAGCAACGCCAGCCGACGTTGTCGCACTTTGTCTGGAAGACTGGGAGGTTTAGGACAACGACATCGGCATGAGCTTCGACACCACCTCCAGCAATATTGGACAAGTTGTGGGAGCGAACACGCTTCTTCAGCAGAAGCTTGAGTGACGGCCTATTCACTTTGCTTGTCATCACATCGTCGAACTGGTGGCAGAGGCGGCTTTCTCCATGCGCTCCGGTCCGTCCTCGGAACCGCAATCTCCTTGTTCAAGAGCTTCAAGAAGAGATGGAGGCTCATTGATTGGGAGAAGTTTGAACCTATGGTGTATGAAGACCTGGAGCCAGCAGTGGCCGAGACGTTTTTCTCTTCCAATGATCGTTTCGTCGTCTTCTGCCGTGAAAAACTCGCCGAAATCCAGCCTAGCGATGATTATCGTTGGTTCTTTGAGGTCTCGATTATTCCCTTCGGTCAAGAACCTCCACAGGGAATTAAGTTCCCCAGCCAGGTGCTCTCCAACGTGCCAGATAGAAGGTTCCATCGCGCCAGATGGATGGGGCGCATAATCTGCGGGATCAAGATCTTCTTGCCTTGCGATCAGTTCTTCGTGACTCTCAGTGAATTGGGAGCACTCAAGCGCTTCGTCTCTTTCATGGTTGTTTTGTACGTCAGTGCATGGTTCTGCTCTTCATCGGCGGTCAGCGCTTCCGTGCACGACCCGGCCATTCTGCAAAGCCTGATGTGCATGCTGAAATTTCGAAGGGGATCTCCAAGGAGTTTGCCGATCACCTATTATCTTTTATGACATTATAGTCGACATGATTTATTATAACAATCACCTATTATGGTGCCCCAGCGAAGAACTGGCTGGTGTGTCGTTCTTCGACGAGGGCGTGCCGTGTGAGATGAAGAGGAGGATGATCGCGGCACTCCAGGAACAGGGGTCGGAGAGTCCTCCCAGCGAGCGCAGGTGGATCTCGCAGAAAAGGAGGTTCTCGTCTCAGGAAGATCATCGTCGACTTCATTACCGCAAAGTCGGTGGGCAACCTGAAAGCCTACGGCATCAACATGGACTTCCTTGCCGCCCATCCCGCTGATTGGGAGACAGCACCTGGCTTCACGGACGCTAAGGAAGTCCTGTGCGGGATCGCGGTAGTTAGCGACTTCGCCGAACGAGCTGTGGCTCTTATCCAAGTATACAACAAGGTACTGACGAAGGATGAAGGGCAAAAGCAGTACCTGCTGCAAGTCGTCGAATAGCATCGTCGCCAGAACCCCGAGACCACTAAGAGGACTGAAGTATCATTCCCATCTAAGCCACACTGCTGCCGACAGGGCCAGTGACCTATGACCTGAGACAGAATGCGAAGTGTCTTTTGATCCAGTGTGTCAAAAGGAGTACTATGATGTGCATTTTATGCATATCGTGCGCTTGGTTTAAAAAACTAAAGCACAAAAACGTTTGGGGGCATTTCAGACACATCTCTCCCTGAGCGAATCTCCCAGGGATCACAAGTCCATGGAGAATGAGTTCTTGCTGGGGATAAATGAAATGGTGTTCTTTGAATTTAATGGGCTCGGAATGCACAAAAGCCGGCGCGAATTTCATCGAAATAAAATAGAATCCAGAACAAACGACATAGTCTTCGTGTGAAAGTGCTTAAGAGTGCTGGACCAAGGCCATATTTTGCACACATGATTTCCTCCAAAAGACATCAGTTAATGACAGAGCGCTGTGGAAATGTTCATCGTAATTCGCCCTTATATGTACATATATAAATATATATATATATATATATATGTATATATATCCTTTCCTTAGGAATATCTACATATATATATATATATATATATATATATATATATATATATATATATATATATATATATATATATGAAGTGGATAAAATTCAATAAGGAGAACACGAATGCCCGGGGGGTGGTCTCAGCCATTGCGTCTCGTTCGCAGAATTGTCCCCGCAGTCATTTTTCCTGAAAATAGGCCCTGCCTCGGGTGGTGGCGCGAGCATGCACCATTTTCTAAGGATATTCGCGAATGTATAAGGACTTTACGACGATTTTACGTAGGACACGGTCACCAAAAGGATATAAAACCGTGAGACGTCAACATTACAGGTTATGCTAGGGCACATACATGATGACAGTCGGACTGATGTGCATTGCGGCTGATAGAAGTGGTTTCGGCTGACCTTCACCATCGTTCAAGCCAGACAAATCGATATGCACCTCTTAGCAAGGTTCGCCAAATGCAACATGAGGTCATGTCAGGTGACCTCATGTGAGCCTTGGAAAATAAAAGTCCACTGCTTTCAATTTTTTTTGTCAACACATCGCAGCTGACAGATACAACTTGTAGACAATACATTTGAATCACGCACAAGAATTTAATCGCATCAAACATTTAGCACCAGAAGTATGTGAAAAGGCATAACATCGCTGCACACTTGCCGCGTCGTGTAATTTGCACTTTCAACCGCAACAAACCTCGAAAACTGAACCAAGCCGTGTCACGCATAAAACAAAATGACAAAAACCGCAATGAAAATGACCGGGGCAACAGCAACAGAAGACCACGAAGGAGCCGACGGTGCGGGACGCATCACGGGACCGGCCGGCGGCCTGAAGCGCCACAGCGCGAGCGACACTCACCGGCCGGACGGAGGCGGCCGGTGCGGGTTCAGGGGTTCAGAGACGGCGGGGCCGGGATGAGACGGGCCTGTGGTCGGCCGCCGCGACCGGTGGCGGTGCTCCGCTCCTCGGGCGCGGTCCTCCTCGCGCGGAGGGCTGGGGCCGCGCCGTCACGCGGCGCCCTGGGGCGCGCGGAGTCCGTCCACGGCGGCGGCCGGCGCGCGACCCCGGTCCAGGCCGGGGCCGCGCGCCGGCGCGGCTAACCTCAGCAGCCGGTCGACTTGCTGCTGGCGCCCGACGACTTGGTGACGCCCATGAAGGTGAATTGCTGCGGACGACGGGCGCGGTCAGGAGTGGCCAGACGAGCGGCCAGCGGTGGCAAGGTTGGAAAAGATGCTGTTTCTTTGGTGTTGAAGAGCACCAGGAAATATGTGCTCCGAAAACATTTTATATTCCAAAAGTATGATACCGTGCCTCCATCAAAACGCTACATTTTAACAATGTTGAGAAATTTCTCGCCCTAGAGCAAATGGCTCTGTCTCCATTCAGTAAGAAACAGGTATGTCACAACTGAGTTACACCAAGAATGCCAACTTATACCAGTATTACTCTTCGCAAAATTTCGTACTCCAAAACAAAAGTCATACTCTGGCACCTAGGACAAAAACCAAATTCCCAACCCTGATCGCTGGCCTGCTGTCGACACCGCGAACTGATGACCATCGGACACCAACACAGGGCGCGTCACTGGCAAGATCTCCTCATAATCGGACTGAATCTCAGCTACCTGTGCCCGGTCTAGAACAGGCATTATCCAGCGCCCTAGGAACCTCAAAACCCAAGCGATTCTTGCGTTACCGGCCTCACCAACAAGAAACGCTGCTCATCGACTACAAACACATTTATCAACCACGAACGCTGCTCCGGGATTAAACACATCGCTATCTCTGACAGTGCACCGTCCACGTCATCCGTCACTTTCCAACACCTTACGTTACCGCACTTCGATCGAAACACTGCATAGGCAGGATTAGAGCAGATGATGCTCATTCACAATAACCAATACCTACACGCGCGAGATATGAAACACAAAATCCGTGTGACTGTTTTAGCCACACAGGGAAACATTTGACTGAAGTGCGATGCCGCACGAAAAGAACAGACGCCTGAAGTGCCCAAAACGGCTAAAAATGTCCAAACTGCTATAAAAAGTACCCATAATTGCCCCAAGGCGAAAATTCTGCAAAAGCCACGCGACAGTCCCAAGGCAACGAACTACGGCTCACATTACACCCAGCATTGGATCCCGCGGGCACATCCTGGCGTCTGCCGCAGTACGACCGGGAGTCCTCAGCACGGCGGTGACCAGCTCCGTCGGAGCTCCTATACGTCTCGGCCGACCCCAGCGCGGACCCCGGAGCACCTCGGCCGGGCCGGCCCGGGCGGCGGCCTACCTCGGCCACGGTCGGGTGGATCCCAATCGAGGCGTCCAGGTCGGGCTTGGTGACGCCGAGCCGCATGGCCACCGCATAGCCCTGCGTGATCTCGCCGGCGTGCGGTGCCACTAGGTGGAAGCCGACCACGCGTTCCTGTCGGGAGGGCACGACGGTGACGGCCGACCGCCGCCGGCAACTGAGCCGGACGGCCGGGCGGGGCCGACGGGACAGAGGGCAGGTATTGGACAAGCCGGAAAGGAAAACGTCAGGAAGCAAACAAGCGTAGGCCTGTAGTCCCCGTGAGGCTGTCAGTCCCGAAACGCGCGTAGAAACAGTAAGAAAACATCCTAATGGAACTGATGTTCGGACCTTGAACGGACAGCAAACGAGACGCGGGTGAACTCAACTGATAACACCGCTCGCACTCGCCTGAAGCAGCGAACCAACCCACCCTGCCTGACCGAACCTGCTTAAATATGCACGTGAGCCACGGGACGTTAAATATGCCACTTGACGTTTAAATATCGATGTAAGCCAACAGCGAACGGCTTCGGCCGTTCCCGCGTGTGATCAGGCGTCAGACGGAAGGCGCCCCTCGCACCTTCTGACTCTTGACGCAGATCAGCTTGCCGTAGGAGGCGTTCTCGTCGCGCTGCGGCACCGTGTGCTCCAGCGGCGTGAAGAACTGGTGGTAGACCTCGACGTCGTCCTCGCCGAAGCGCTCCAGCGCGGCCTCCTCGGTCAGGCCGACGCAGCCGTACTCGACGGGCGTGAACACAGTGGTCGGCACGTTGGTGTAGTCGGTCAGCGCCGTGGCGTCGGCCATCAGGCGCTGGGCCGAGCGGCAGGGTCAGGCCGCGCGCGAGGCGAGGCGGCGTTCAGAGCGAGCGGCGACAGCCGGCCGCCGCAGAGGTTATACCGCAAACGTACAGGCGGCGGGGAAGGAAGCAATGCTGTTACATTAATGCTGAACTACCGGCTGCTCAGAAATGCACCAATTTACAATGTCTTCTACAGGCAAACCACACTAGTAACAAAATGAACGCAGAGGTCCAGTGCATCTGGCTGTTGGGCATGGACATCTGCATACACGTGAGACTCCGTGCCGAGGCATGCCGAACAACTACAACACCTTCCACGCCGCGAGACAATCTTCTCCCGGGCTGTGACTCCGCCGACAAGGGCGCGACACGGCCCTGCTCACCCTGGCCAGCTGGCGGCCGGCCTGTATGGCCACCGGCGTCAGCTCGGGCCGGCCGCTGAGGATGTCGCCCACCGCGTACACGTGCGGCACGCTCGACTGCTCCGCCTCGTTGCAGATCACCTTGCCGTCCCTGCACGGAAGGAGCCAGGTCGGGCTGACGCGGCGGACGGAGAGCGCCGGTGTTGGCCAGCGTGTCGCGCCACCGCGAAGTGCAACGGGAGGGACAATCCCCGGCCCTCGACAATCCCTGGACAATCGCCAGACAACACGCACTCACTCAAATGGAGATTGCTGCTATAAATATGGTGAAGCACTCTAACTACGTGGGTCGACAAAGCACATGAAAGGAGGCAAATGTTTATGTTCTTCACAACCTCCAAAAACTGGAAAGTGGGCTGAATCACTGTGGCCCAGAGATTCAAGACGGCAGCGTTGTCGCGATACGCCAGGAGGGTGCCGACGGACGTTCAGCCGGTGCGTCCACCGGAACAACCGTTCACAACGCGGCTCGGCGGCCCGCCTACTTTGGCGAGAGCTGGACGCCGAGCTTCTCCAGGCCGATGCTGGCAGTGCAGGCCGAGCGGCCGATGGCGAACAACACGGTGTCGTATTCCTCCTGCAGTGTCCTACCGTCCTCTGTCTGAGCGGTCACCTATGGATGGGAGGGGTCAGCCAGAGCACCGTGTCGTACTGCCGGAGCCTCTCTCCGGTATCCAGATGGGCGGCACCCCAAAGAAGTTCATCGGCATGTTCATGAAGCGGAACAGCAAAAGAGAATGGTGCACTTACTTGAAAAGATAACGGTCAGGAAAACTTTGCGGAGACTCTGCATTGCAAACATTCCACTTTGTTACACTGAATATAAGTCACAGAACACAAAAAAACAAGATTAGGTGCAGAGATGAGATTAGTAAAGACATCTGAACGGGACTTAAACCTACAGCCACTAAGCCCATCCAGAGCTGAAGGCCCCAGAGCGGGCGGCGGCCGCGCGGCGCTCACCCTGACCGGCCCCTCGTCGCCGTCTCGCTCGAGCCGCGTCGGCACGCACGGCCGCAGGAACCGCACGCCGCGGCGCGCCAGGTGGTCGCCCACCAGCTCGGCCATCTGACGGTCGAAGCCGCGCAGCAGCAGCGAGCGCACCATCACCGTCACGTCGGCGCCGACGCCGCGCAGGAAGCCTGCGCACTCGAGCGCGATGTAGCTGGCGCCGACGACCAGCGTGCGGCCAGGCGGCCGGCGCAGCGCGAACAGGTCGTCGCTGGTGATGCCCAGCTCGCGCGCGCCCGGCACGTTCTCCGGGTAGCGCGGCCGGCCGCCGGTCGCCAGTACCACGTACTTGGCCGTCAGCAGTCGCTCGCGGCCCTTCTTGTCCACCGTCTGAGGGCAGCGGCCGCCGTCGGTGACCAGGGAAAGGAAGGGAGGAGGGGACTGACAGACGGCGCAGAGGATGGTTATTGTGATGCCATAGATGGATGTGGTTCCTGAGTCTTTATCACGGCTGACGATTTATTATGTGCGCGTGTGAAGGGTGCCGTGATCGGCAGACATGGGAACCTTCCATTGTGTGCGACTGAGTTTAATCGTCCGACGCTCGAACAGACCAAGCCGAGGACGAGAACCAGAGGAAATGCTGCTGTGAAGACGAAGACGAGGACGAACAGAAGGTGAACGGCGCCCCCACCTTCAGGGTGTGAGCGTCCTGAAATTCCGCGTAGGCGTTGAAGTACGTGACACGCCGCTCCCTCAGCTGCACCTTGTGGGCCCAATTCAAGGAGGCGATGTGTCCCTGGATCGCCTCAACCATCTTCTCCCATTCGTGCTGGGCTAAAAATGCAGCAGACCTCATTAACGAGTGATACTTGTCTCCCCAAAGTAGAGACGCTAGAAGATTACGAGGTAGCTTCCAGGGTTAACGGGAAGGACGCAATATCGAACAAAAACAACGTGGGAATGGAAAACGGAAATGCAGACACGCGTCGTGCTTCACGCTTCACGCAGCCTCATTACGTTCAAAATGTTACAGGAATGCCACTGTTTGTCACTGCCTGTCTGCCTTTCAATGCCACACGAGCCCACAGAGCCGACCGGACGGCCTGTGACGTCACCGCGTCGCCGCGGTCACGGCGGCGGACTCACGGGGGTCCACCGACCAACCGAACCTGGCCGCGTCCCCGATCGCCTCGCCCAGCAGGCTGGCCTGGTGCATCAGCTTCTTGGGGATGCAGCCGACGTTGACGCACGTGCCGCCCAGGCCCCACGCCGTGCCCTGGCCGCGGACCGCCGTTCGTGTGAGAGCGATGTATGTCGTTTGCTCGGATCCACGGCGCGGGGTAGCGGCATCGCGATCCGTGCCGTCCAATGTACCAAGCAACTGGGACATTACACGGCGTCGACCGATCAGCCGACTGACGTGTGACTGACGGCCGGGGCACGAGGCAACCCGCCAGCGACCGTCAGCCCACGAGGCCCTCACGTGTGGGGACGGCTTGACAAAGTCGCAGACGGCCACGCGGCCGCCGAGCCGCGCCGCCTCCTTGCCGCAGGCCAGCCCGCCCGAGCCGCCGCCGACCACCACCAGGTCGTAGTCGTACTGGGCGTCGCCGGCGCCGGCGTTCAGCATGGCCAGCAGCTGGCCGTCCGCCTGAGCCTGAGGCAGTGGCGCTGCGACGACGCCCCGTACTGGACAAACCAGGGGAACCTGGCACCCCTGGTATGGGTGGGCACAGACAACAGCAAGCAGGATTGCCTGGGATCCCAACGGGCCTGCTAGCATAGGACACGCGATAAATCACAACTGAATGACAGACGATGAAAATAGCGGAAATACAGGAAAAGTAGCGACGTACTGTATATCCGGTTTGTTTAGATATCCGGCCGCATACCAGAGATTATCCAGTACCCTGTCGGATATTTCTGTAATCCGGCCGGATATCGCCGGACATTTAGCCTCCCGGTGTACGATGAAGACATTGTTCTAATGTCTGCCTACAAAACCGTCTCAGGAGAAATGTGCCATGTTATATCAGATTGTCGATGTAACCGGCAGTTCCTCGGTCTGCATGGAGCACCACTTTCCTTCCTTAGTTTGGGAGAATTGAGACATATTTTGCTAGAGTGAGATTTAAGCTCAAAGCTGTAAAGCAATAGCCAGCATGTGCACAGCAGCCCATTTTGTGGTGTATTATCCCTCAATTTTTCAGACATTTATCTTTCTCAAATACTCTGATGCAAATGCATTAAGGGACAATATAACACTTCAGTATTCGTATACAATACTTATCACAGCAGGTATTCTAGTTTTACCAAAACGTCACAAAGATATTCTGCGCATTTTGGACCCTATGCCATGGGTGTAATCTCCGCGGGGGTTGAGGGGGCATGTCCCACGTAGTTTTCCAGAAGTAGTAATTTGTCCCCCTAATTTTTAAGTATCAAGTAAATACTTCCCACTGGCGACACGACTTCTTGGACTCTGGAATCCAACAACGCAATGTCAACCGTACGTTTCATGCAACGACCGAAAGAAGGTGATTTTAACCTCCCCCTGCTCTTGGTAGATTCCAGCCCGCTTGTCGTCCCCCCCCCCCCAATTTCTGAACCGTGGTTACACCCATGCCTCTGAATGCAGTGAGAGATGGTGAGCTCGGCCATGATTGTTGCGTTTTTTATTGATTTTAATTTACAAGGAAACCTACGGAAACCTCACAGTAAGTGTAGGCACTAGGGTGAATGATTCACACTGTTAACATTTAATTTAGTATTTTTCAGTTTTTCAGATCCCATTTTTCAATTTAGTCTTCTTCGTTAATTTATCAGTAGAAATAAATAAAAATATGTGAGTATGATATCCGGTATCAGGCAGGATATCCGGCACCACGAACCGGGACCACGCAGAGCCACAGTCTCGCACTCGGCAACGCAGCCGACAGGGCAGTCGGCAGCGTCGGCACCCACCTGGACCGTCTTGTCGCAGCCGCCCAGGTGTCGGCCGTTGATGAAGACGTTCGGCACCGACTTCTGCCCGGTGCGCTCAAACAGCGCGTGCTGGATGGACGCCCCATCCTCTGCGGCGTCCGAACGGTGGATTAACGGCTTCAGGCCCGTGATACGGTCACGGCAGCGACACGGTCACAGCAGGCTTGGAACACCGTCAGTGAGGGGTGCGTGTGGGGGGGGGGGGGGCGCAACGCGATCGCGGGGAGACTTCGCGACTTGGGACTGTCTGCTGGCATGCACTCTGATATAAAGCTTACGCAGTTACCCCAAAGGGGTCGATAAAGTGTCATTATGATGACGTGGAACCGAGTTTCAATAGTGGACTTACGTCATCATGCAATGATGATGCTATACATAATCACGGATATATGTTTCCATTTGTTAGTAAGAGTCTGAGAATAATACTTACGAAACTCAGAAGATATTACTCTTCCTCCCACAAACTGGGCAATAAAGCGCTTTCTATTATACAGATTTTCCATGTCCGCTGTGCACTGTTTACAATGAAATGTGCCTAAGCATTCTTACCTGAAAATGTGGCTCAATATGCTGTTTTAACTGTAACTTTTTTCACCACTCGCCGCTACGGTCAGTTTTTTCCCAACCAAAAATGACACGTGTGGCGTGAACAGCACCGAGGTTTGGACCTTCACCGAGCACAGGCTGCAGCGGGCCGTGGTGCCGCAGCAGTGTCAGACAGGACCCAGATGCGGAACAACTCTGCCCCACAAGCACGAGAAGCCAGACGGTGCTGGGACATTTTACATTACGATATGGGTTGTAACGTGATTCTCTCCTGACGCGGATGACCGTCTCCATTTCGAGCAAAACGGCGCTGGGTTCTTATGGGCCTTAATTGACAGCGCCTACCATCGGGAACTGAGCCCAACAACCAGGAAACTCCCGTGCACGGGAGTGACCGCTTGCGAACAACTTACCGACAATATCAAGCTCAAGTGCTTCGTATGTAATGTTGTTGGACCGGAACAGCTCCTTGACCTGCAATGTAAGCAAAAATGATTGGCAGGTGCGTCGCATTGAAACTGGCAGTCTGATAACGTAAAAGAGAGCACTAATGTCACATGTTTACCGTACATACCACAATCAGCACATGCGGCAGTCGTAGATGAGGACATTCGTGAGCTTAATGGGATTTCTTGATCTTGGGGAACGTTACAGTCCCCTGTAACTTGCCTGCTCACAGAACGGACAGAACGATTTACTGAAGACGGCCACTCTGTTGTCCTTGATGAAAGATTCGGCCGTTTTCTCTGGGCTTGATTCAGGACCGTCTGCAATACCAGCCGAATTCCTGGGCTGCGCTGAAATCGCAGGGTAACCGTCGTAGTAACATGCAGAAGGCAAAACAAAAACAGAAAAAGAATGGAAAAAGAAAAGCCGTGATTCAGTTAGATGCGGTTTTAACATATGCATTGCTTATTGAAAAAAGGTCTTAAACTGGAATTAAGTCGCAAGCAGGGTTGGAAAAGATGTTGTTTTCTGATGCTGAAGAAGAATAACACAGTTTTTGCCCCTTAAAACAGGGTGTACTCCAATAGCTTGGTACTGTGCCTCCAACGAAAAGTTACATTATAACCATGCTGACAAACCCTGTAACCCTGCAAACAACTGACTCTATATCCATTCAGTAAGAAGCGGGTATGATGTCACAACTGAATTCTACCAAAAATTCCACCTTAAACTAGTAATACTACTTTCGAAATTTTGTACTCCAAAACAACAATAATACTCTGACACCAAGAACAAAAACAAAATTTCCAACCCTGGTCGCAAGTGCACTGAAGTCCGCAGGTTTGGAAAGGATGCATGCCACACCTATCTATTGAGCGTACTGTATTACCAAAACACAAGTTTCTTCGTATACCTATGGAACAGTTTTGCCCACAGCAATGAACTTATCCGCTCCTTCGTGGGGTCACTACCGTGTCTGCAGGCTGCACAGTACTGCTCCTCTATTCGGCTGCTCCGTGACCATCACACAGGAAGATCAGACCAAGTATAAGTAAGAGCCCGTTCTAAGACTAGATTTAAGTGCATGCCACATTTCTAATTTGGCTGTCCCGCCCCATCTGTATCCTTTCTCAGCGGCGGCAATTACTGCACTGTTAAATTTTCTGAAATGAATATGAGATTAGCTTCGCCTTGGTGAAATGTAAGGGAAGACAAACCTTTCATATCAACATTTAAAATAACACGTCCGACCAGACGTTCGTAGAACTATATATATATATATATATATATATATATATATATATATAGTTCTACGAACGTAATATATATATATAATTATATATATCATATATATAATATATATATATATATATATATATATATACTCGTAACTTTCCATTCCATAAGATCCACGCAGCTCTTAAATTGGCGTTTCAAGAATCTCGCTCATTTACAGCGAGTATTCACAGATGAAGTGAGACTGGGAGCGCCATTTTTTTCACGTCCGCGATATGGTGCGAACGTGGGCATTTACATCGTGCACGGAGTTCGGTACCGGTCGTGAAATTAGGAAGGCGTGAGATCTCTTGCCATCCAAAATGGACATTCGCGCAGACAAAACAGTTCATCCACTCTAAGCCTTGCTCTTTATAAAGCTACATGATGCAGTCCGAGCTTTATGGTCTTTGCTCTATCAGAAAAGTTCGAAACCAAGTACGAACTCAAGTCGGCGAAATAATTCTGTATGTTTCGTACCCTGACGCGTACAGCCAACAGCTCTCGCGATTTCAGTGCTGGCAATGCATTTTATTACAAGCCTCCTTACGCATAATCACCACAAAAGAGGTTAAGGGTATCGAAGCAAAGCATTTTGCAGGACATACAGCCTCGCTAGATCTCGACGTAGTCTATGTCTCTTCCAGCGAATTCTCACGTTTTCCGTCCATGGTTCATTAGGGACTGGTGGTAGCTAGCACAATATATGAGGTGCTGACGGTCTGATTTAATCCGCGGTCTTCATCGTTACAAGAAAACTTGGCCTTTTCGGTTCAGTTTAAGACAGTAAAAATAAAACAGTTGAACGCTCCTACGTTCACGTAAACGAAACATATTACGGTCGCCAAGGATGCGTCGATGAAAACAATATTATCGAAGCAGACGACTTTTGACAGCTGCCAAAAAAATGTAGGTTGACCAATGAATACATCACTGCATATCAAGGGCGTAGGCAGATTTGTAACGGAACTTAGCTCAGCGTATGGTGTGAAAGGACACGTCCTAGAGTTCCCAATTTGGAGTCGACAGACGGTATCCTTTATTGGTAATTCCTTACCTCGAGAAAATCCTGAATACTTTCAAATACAAAATTTTTATTTTTCTAACTACGAGTAATGACGTCATTTCTGACGCCAACACAAATGTTCTCAAACGATTTCAGCGGCGCGGCGGAGACGAAGTCAACAAAAGGCAGCGAGTGTCAGTGAGACTTTTTCATTTTTTTTATCCGATCAGCGTTATTTAGTGTAGTGTTTTGCTGAGTTGGTGTTATTGGTGAAACGAGGCCGTGTATAAGATCAGAATTGACGAGTTTCAACTGTTTAGGGACATAGTTTCCTGCTCGTCTTCAGAGGTATTAAATTTTTAGTTAGAATTATTGCCGTGTACGCATTCAGGTAAAGCTAATGGGATGATTCATGTGGTTAGTTTTGCAGTTATTGTGTTTCCATGGTGTCTCATCTATGCATTTCATAACCCTTAGAATGTTGACATGTACTTCCAGTAATTTAAGCCCACTCAAACATGGAAGGACTGCTATCTCTGTTAGTTGCAGATACAGTTGCTCGTAAACTATTTTGTGACTTGTACAAGTTTCAGATCCTAATAATATACTTAAGTAGATTTGGTCATGTGTTTATCAATATGAAAATCCCATAAATCATGTGGCATTAGTGAATTGTTGCACCTAATCATTTCAAGATCATGATTACCTCTTGATTTGTAGGTTTTGGCCATTGCCCTTTTCTGGCACTTAAGTTATGTATTGAATTTGTTGCAGCTCACATTGAAAATGCAACCATTGCATGTTGCTGTGCAAGAAACAAAATTGCAGGAATGTAATATCATTGTAAAACTGAATCAATATTAAGTGCATTTGAACTCACATAATTGAAGATTGGTATGCACACAAGTGCACAACCAAACAATGATGCACTCATCTTAATCACATAACCATTATTAACTTCATGGCAATATGTGATGGTGCAGAAAGCAAGTTCATGAGTCCAAACATCACATTGGACATCCAAACAAACATTGGAGTGAAAAACCTTTGTTCTGCAAATATAATAGCTTTTCTGTACAGATTTTACTGGGTTTATTCTTACAGTTAGTTTTTTGTGTCTTGGTATTTGACATACATATTGTCTTGAGATGCTGGCCAGCAGTAAGATTTTGACTGAGCACTTACATTAAGGGTAAACAATTGTAATAGTGGTTGTATAGAGCTTGGAGTGCAGTAAGATACCTTATGATTTCATCCAAAAGAACTTGGAATACACATTATTTTCCTTCAGAACAGATTGTGTCATCACTGCCATGCCATCTGCCAGATGCTCACATGGGGATTTTTGATAATTCTGCATTAAATGGTTTGTTTATGTGAGATCTGGATACCAATTGTCAGACTGATGGTCTGATCAGGAGTAATAAAAAGGTTTGGAATTAACAAATATGCAATGTGAATTATCTTTAAAATAACAAAAGGTTAGTAATAATATTATAACTTATATTGGGAATATCAAAAGGTGAAACTGTAATTTTAAAGAAATACATAAATAAAATGGCTAAAAGTAGTGAAATAAATTGTCTGAAAAAATATTGATACAGAATTGAAAAAATATTAGCAAACAAAATGAAACAGTAGTTAAAAATTTACCTAACCTAAAATAGCAACTTTACCTCAGCTAATTTTAGCCTAACCCAACCCAATCTAAGCTGACCTGACCTGACCTGACCTAATCTAACCTAACCTAACCTAATGTAACCTAATCAGCACATGGCCCCTGTTTAGATATTGCTTAATAGTGCACTTCACACCACCTATTTATTGGACTTTTTATTGGATGTATTGCCTTTATGTATTACCTATTATTACCTATTTATACCTATATATATATACATATAACCTATTTATTTATTACCTATTTATATATTACCTATTTATTGGATTTATAGCCAAGTCCAGTTACACCCTTAATTGGCCTGCAGCCTCTGGTACCCTATACCATGCTTGTAGGGTGGGGTTGCACCTTTGGCACAACATTTCTGTCCCTTATTTCCAGGTACATCCAGGATGAAATGACCTGCCCCCTCCATTCAGGGCACATCCTGCTTGATAACTGTATTGGTACGGCATTGATATAATTCAATAATATTATCATGTGTTACTATAATAGTAACTGTATAAGGCATTATAACAATGATATAAGAGCATAATGATAATAACACCCCTGCCCAAAAACCCCATTTCCAGTGATGTTGCCATATTATAGATATTTAGATGTCACAGAGTATAAAATGCAATATTATAACAACACTGGAGATATCTCATCTATATCTACCCCATCAGCAATCATCTAATACAATAATATAACAATATAATAACCCAGCAATTGCTTTAAATTCAGTTTGTTGCAACAAAATGAAATTTTCATGTATATGATGTCATTAATTGCTTGAAGATGTCAGCAGGGTTTTCACACATCCATAATGTCAATAACCTTAACCTTAGAGGCATTACATTTTGCACTTTGGAATACTGTTTTCTTCTGTCTGCTGATCCCAACACAGTAGTACTATATGGCATGTTATTGTTACAATTCTATTGTTATTGGTGTTAGTTATGTAGAGGATTATGTGCAATTTAATCTGTCAGAAACTTACCTTTTAGCTGAGATGTTTCTTATGTCATGGTAGCATCATATTTATGTATACTGAAAAATCATGCTTCATGTTTCTGCTTTTCCAGGGAGTAGCTTAGGAATACCTGTGGGCTCATCTGACTGTTTTGTGCAATAAGGAATCATGCCAGAAAGTAAGTATACCGATGTTGATTAGTTTTCGCAAATTACTGGATTGAAGCTATCCAGATGGACCTAATTATTGCCTTGTTGCCCCCATCCAAGGAAAATTTGCACTGTGATTGATCATGTCAGTTTTTTTACATTCTTCATGTATTTGCCATTGCCAGTAGTTGACTGTATTTAAAGTAACATATAAGTTATTGTGGTCATCTTTAGAAACATTAAATAAAATGAGCTGGTAATGTGGTACTCTCATGACTTTTCTCATGTGTGTTTTCAGAGGAGGAGCCATTTGCCAATCCAGCAGCACCACCAGGGGCTGTGCCGCATGTGAACGTCGAGTCCACGTGAGAAATCACAGAATTTGATGTGGCCAACAGTTCTTGTCCTTGCCTTGTCTTTTTCATTATTGATATGCATTAGGAAATTTATTTTGTTCTGACAGGTGGCTAGGTAAATGATGGTTGTAGGCCATGAAAACTACTGAAATGATATTCAGCACATGTAATGGCAGACCAGATTTGAGATGCAGTCTGACCCGATTGCGCGTCATTGTGCACTCCCTCTCGATCACCTCGCCGTTTCGCCGTGGTCGGGTCGGCCTAACTGTGGCGGGACGTGCGGCAGACCGGCCCGGCTCACCAATGCCGACTTCCGTAAGCTGCTGATGACGCCTCGGGCCGGGCCGGCGGCGGCGGCGCCGGCCGCCACGCCTGCCGCCGCCCGGCCCGAGGCCTCCGCCAAGCTCGACAAGGCCGAGGAGCGCCGCAAAAAGAAGAGGTGAGCCCGCCCGCGTGTCGTGGCCGAGAATGGTCGGAAGACGTGACAGTCGGTCGTGTAGGGTGCAAGCGTTCTCTTGGCTCAGCTGGCCAGGTCTGGAATACTCTGCATGTTTTGGCTTTTGATGTGGGCGTGGCTGGGCGCGTGAGGTCCCTGGCCACGAAGACTTTGTTTGCCGGGTTATTGGGTGTTGCATGTTCCCGTCAGCAGGATATTTGTAATTGAATGTATGATGTGAATGGAATTGAAAGGGTTTACCTTCTCTTGTTAAAAGGGTTGATGCAGGAACTCCTGATACAGTAACGTTTTTTGTGTGTGTTTGTGTATGAAACAGCCTCGTTTCGAGCAGCAACTCACCACATGTTGCTGCCTCTCATTGCGATATGAGTCCACAGCTTGATGCTCCTCTTCTCATGTGCTGCTGCACAAGTGACCGCGCTCGCCTTCCGCAGCTACTACGCCAAGCTGAAGCGGGCCGAGGACGACATCATGGCCGAGCTGGCGAAGAAGTACCGCGACCGCGCCAAGGAGCGGCGCGACGGCGACGAGGGCGGCGTGCCCGACTTCCCGCACCAGGCCGAGGACGCCATGGCCACGGCCAGCGCCTACCGCGCCGTGGCGCCCGACCTCAAGTCGTGAGTAGCCGCCGGCCGGGGGCGGTGTACGGCCCATAGTCGTCCTCCGGGCGGGGAGGGTTATGTGCGATCTGTGGTAGGGAGAGCAGCAGCGCGTCGGGTAGGCAGAGGTGGTGCGTGGCCTGCGGTTGAAAGTGGTGCCACCTACCGGGCGGGGAGGGGATGTGTTGTGATCCCTGGTGGCACTGTTTGTCGGACGGGGAGGGGTTTGGTACGACTTGTATTCCAAGGTAGCCTCATGTGGCGGGCAGAGGCGGGGTGGTGCGTGAACCCAGGCGAGGACGAGGCTGGCTGTCGGATGGACCAACCTGTCCAGTAACATCTGCCGGATGGGGAAGGGACGATGCTACCTAATGTGTTGGATATGACAGGCAATGCAAATGTCATGTAGAACTCTGAGGTGCTTTGTTTTTATTGTGGTATGTCATCCATTCAACATTTCATGCTGGTATAGGACTGAGTATTGCATGGAGATGCACTCATACCCTCGAAATGAATTTCTTGTGAGCGTTGCAAACCAACAGCATGAGACAAATGAACATCCTTCGACCAGTATTACTCAGTTCACCTGTTGCTGCTCCTGGCCATACACTCCACAAAGAGAGCCCCTCTATCTCGTTACGGTCCTGGTCCTATCCCAGACAGCTGATCCTCTCCGCAGAGAGGCCCTCTATCTCGTTACGGTCCTGGTCCTATCCCAGACAGCTGATCTCGTTACGGTCCTGGTCCTATCCCAGACAGCTGATCCTCTCCGCAGAGAGGCCCTCTATCTCGTTACGGTCCTGGTCCTATCCCAGACAGCTGATGCTCTCCGCAGAGAGCCCCTCTATCTCGTTACGGTCCTGGTCCTATCCCAGACAGCTGATCCTCTCCGCAGAGAGCCCCTCTATTTCGTTACGGTCCTGGTCCTGTCCCGGACAGCTGACGTCCCAGCAGCGTCAACCCTTCGGCCGGCCGGTAACCGTCCGTTAGAGGGAGCCGCCGTCGGCCTGAGGTGACCACCGCCCGGTCCGCTTCCAGCGGCCTGGACGCGGCCGAGCGGCGCCGCCAGCAGATCCAGGAGTCCAAGTTCTTGGGTGGTGACATGGAGCACACCCACTTGGTGAAGGGTCTCGACTACGCCCTGCTGCAGAAGGTAAGTGGCGCCACCTGCCGGCAACTGATGGGAGACAACGCCGCATTTCGAACTGTACAGGAGTCCACGAGACGAGAGATGATGTTGTAATGCGAGATATGTTTTGGAACGTCGAGTTTTATTTTTCTGAGATGCCTGTGTCTTTGTTTTTGTGGGAAGCCTCCATACTGTCCAAACCACGTGGGTGTAGGCGACTCGATGGTTTACTTCCACTCGCCCGGTGAAGTTCGGAGTTGTTTTCTCCTGTCAGCTTTGACTGTGGTAGAGCACTCTAAGATTATCTGCGGAACCACGTGAGAATATGTTTTTATGTAGGCCGCCATCAGTCCACCCCCATGCTTAGTGACCGCGCAAGCCGGTGACTCAGCCTCGTCTCATTTATCGTTGCTAGCTTTGAGGTGGATTTAAACGCATCGATAGAGATTCTGAAATTCGGCACTTGCGGCGTATTCCGAGCTCCTATCCAAAGCCCTTGTGGCGATCGAGCTTAGTTCTTTTGCGCGTTGCGCTTGTCACTATTAAGCGGATACTGAACTTCATTGTGTTTAAGGTTCAGCTCAGTACGATGGGTATTTGAGTCATCAGGCGTTCTTTATTGAGCGGGCATGAATTATTCTTTTGGTTAAGCTTGCTTTTGCGTCGTTTGCACACATCATGCGCTCGTCTTTGTTAAACCGTAATCCATGTAGACTGCGGGCCACATTTCGATGCCCTCCCTCACAGGAAAAGCCGTTCAAACACAAGTCACGCCCGAGCATAGTTGCTGGCTTTACTGAGCCGCACGATGGAGGCGAATGGAAGATTATCCCGTTGCACAGCGATGGTGCCGGAGGGAGCATGATTTCGTTGGCGTTTGGCGGTGTGAGACTGTACACTCGGCAGCGGAGCGGGTGCTGAACATGGATCCAGCCGCCGTTCGTAGCAGCCTGCCGGCTCCGGGAAACGGCTAACGGGATGCGAGCCGTGAACTGCGGATGCTAGAAATATCGACTTCTGCTTCGTCAGAAGTGTATCCCGTCTTGAGAAGCACGACTTCCTTGGTCGGCCCCGGGTGAATGCCAATTCGCCTTCGCCGGACCTTCCTCCGGTCGGCACGGGAGGGGCCGGAAACGTGGTGGCCTGTGCTCCGGGTCGGGGTAGGCCCCAGTCTTATGGTCGCCACCGTCGGGGCTCCGTCTGTCAGAGCAATGCTGTTAGTGCGTGGCTGCTTGACTGCCTCCTTTGCTGTGAGATTCGTAATGATCGAAGAATAGATGCCTATTTTACGGTTTTTACGAGTGTTTGCTTTACAGTTTTATGGTTTATTTTTTAATCAAATCCCATTATCACAATAACGGCGTCAGAGCGGTTGTTGAGTGGATTATGCAGCGCATATCTTCATCTCGTCCCCAGCTGATTTCATACAGAGCGTAAGTCCGTGCTCTTTATTCAACTGACGAAATATCCTGGCCGTCCGTGCAATGCCACGCTGTGGCAGATCCGTAATGGGCCAGTCCGGAGCGACGTCTGTTCTCCCCGCCGTACGCTGGAACACAGCGCCCGCCGCGCGCGTTGCGGTTATTGATTTATTTCTCTTTTTTTGTGTCCAGTTCTGTACCCACTCTGTCATTGCGACGTGCCGCGCAGTAGGTTGAGTCACCACCAGCAGTATGAAGCTTTTTAGTCCGGCGTTTTTCCGCTCTGCCTGGCACGTGTGGCGGAATAATTTAGCGCCCGTAACCCGTGGTCGCTGGACATGCCGCGTTCGTCCTGCGCATCGCGCTCCTCTGTCCGCAGTGCATCGCCCCTACTCCGAGCAGGCCCGCACTCTGCCGGTCAGCTTGCATAATGTGCCGGTTTAGCATGCAGGCGCGTCTGATGTGAGACTGGCCAGGAACGAGCATGACGCGCGGGCGCGGGGCCCCAGCTGTGACAGCCTCTGCTGGGAGCTCGGGCTTCCCTGGGACGACGCCGGCCGCAATGCAGCCGCTCCGCCGGCGACTTATGGCGGGTCTCCGCCGCGCTGACGACGTCACCTACTTTTGCAAATGAAGCGGGGAAATCGACGAGCCCCCGTAGCGGAGGCCGGCGTCGAGTCGGGACGCAGCCTGCGACGCTCGTCTCCTGTGCTGAGAGAACCCCGCGGAACCACGTCACAGTCTGCGTCGGATAGCCGCGCAAATGTGCGCGCTTGCGACGCTACGCGCGGCTCGGCCGGAGTTCGGCGTAGCGGTTACGCGTAGTTCGCACGGCCCGGCGATGCTGTAAGCGTTGTAAGCGTTCAGGCGCTCGGGGCAAGACAGGCGAGATGGTCGGACTGCCACGAGTTCCGTTCCGGGGCCGAGGTGCCGAGGCTGTCGGCGCGCTGAGGTCGGTGGTCGCGCCGCCAGGTGAGGTCCGAGATCCAGGCCATGGAGCTGGAGCACGAGGACGAGATGGAGCAGCTGGCCGACGGCGCCGACGCCAAGAAGAAGGAGGAGACCAAGGAGGAGGAGGTCCAGTTCAAGACCAAGCTCGGCAAGAACATCCACAGGTCGGGCGACACGTCCACGCGTTTGGGCGGACACTGTGGTATTCCCGCGCACTTTTCTCCCAAAATTGGAGGACGGGTTCCCTTTAACGCGAATGTTCCACCTTTAACACCTTTGTATTGAGTTGAAATTGGTAAGGTGTGGTCCGTAATCTCAGAGTCCAGTCTGTCATATACATTGTGCCTGAAAAGCGTACAAGTATAGGCGTTCAGAGGGATTCCCCACGTTGTCTCCTGTGCCGTACTTAACCATGTCTTGCTTACGGCCGTGGCGTGGCGTCACGAGTGGGTGCAGGTCAGTTCACATCTGCATGAGGCGTACGTTTATTGGCCTGAAGTACAGCATATGGGCAGAAGGCGACAGCTTCTAGAGTTTAATTAATCATGTTTTTGAAACCTGTAGACACTTGGCAGCTCGGGGCGGCTCAGTTGAGTTCCAGATAACAGTTTTTGTCAGAATTGTTCGTCAGAAGTGCCAGATTGTCATTTTCGTTTGCCAGAAGTGCTTGCTGTCCGAAGTGTCCGGTTGTCATTGGCACTGGCATTGGCAACTGCCAATGATGCCGTTGTCAGAAGTACTTGCTTAAAACGTAGTGAGCGACATTTAGACCACCGAAGTGTATATGTCAAGCGTCCATGAAGGTGGGACGTTCCCGTTGCCGCGCGCATGTGTGCCTCTGTGCGCCTGTCGCCGCGGCCGCGGTCACCGGCCGACCCCCGGGCGTGTCTGGTCGCTGCCCCGGCCGGTGTCGGCCGCGCTCCTGACGCCGCCCTCCTGACTCCTGGTGCCGACCAGGGTGCTGTTCCGCGACAAGCCGCCCGTGCGCAACGAGCTGTTCCTGCCGGGCCGCACCGCCTACCGGATCGAGCTGGACGACGAGTACGTCGAGTTCGACATCCCGACCACGGTGGTGCGCAGCAAGGCCGACTGCCCGCAGGTGGAGGTGAGCTGGCCGGACGGCCGCCGGCGCGGGGAGCCGCGCCCGAACGGAGGGAGTCGGTGAATTAGGGAGGGGAACAGGGGGCCGGATGGTGGCGGGGACGTCGGTGGCCGGTTGTGGGGATGAGATGGCGGATGGTGCCCCGGTAGAGGCAGGGAAGCTGACGTGGTGTGGTTATCAGACGTGCACCTTGGTGTCAAAGTCGGGCCCGCTGGGTCGCGGTGGTCTGCGGGTGAGAAGCACTCCTGCTCGTCTGTCAATGCCGTGCCCATGACAGCTTCGTCGCTGGTTTTCAGACGGCCACGACGCTGACGACGAACGACATCGTCATCAACAAGCTGACGCAGATCCTGTCGTACCTGCGGCAAGGCCGCACCGGGCGGCGCCTGAAGAAGAAGGAGCGCCAGCGCGGCGCCGAGGAGAAGAAAGCCGCCAACGAGGACATCTACAGCGAGCTGCCCGAGTACGTGCCGGGCCCGGCCAAGAAGGACCGCGACTCGGAGCGGACCGGCGACAAGGCCAGGTGAGCCGGGCCGGGGCGTCCATTTGGCACAGGGCGGGACCACGACCGGGCTACATACTCGTCCTGATTAGCCCTTAGATTAGCCCTCTTTATTATCGTGAGGCAGTAAAGACTGTTAAACGAAATAAAAGTACAATAGGAATGAAATGGATAACTGAATTTCTGATAAGCTAATGTAACATTTTTTAAGCCATTTACTTGACTTATGTTTCCTTCTTAAGAAGTCTTTGTTAAGAGTGATTGTCGGCTTTGCACACCGCAAACGCGCTAAATTGCCTCATTGCTCTGCGCTATAAAGTTACGAGAGTAAGATGCGGCATGTTGCACCCGTCCTTCTACTCGTGACGGCATTAATACATATAGACGTATGTTAAAGGTATGAGCTCTCTGTGAGTAAGTAATTCGGGTGTGTTAGTTACGTTATGCGCCCTGACTTGTGCACCCTGTGTGCCAATGCCGCTATCGGCGCCGCGTCTGGTAACGACTCGCCGTGTCGGCGCCGCGGCGCTGCGGCGCGGCGCGAGCGTGTCTGGCCTGACGGCGCGGCGTGGCGCGCTCCAGCCGGCAGGAGGCGGAGCGGCGGCCGCGCAGCTACTTTGACCGGCCCGACGAGGAGCCGCGCCGCGACCGCGACCGCCGTCACGAGCGCGACAGGTGAGCCGGCCGACCTGCCGCCACCAGAAGAGGTGGGCGGGCCCAAGGTCGGGCCGCTGTCAGGGCTCCGCTGATTGCGCTGCGTCGCATTAGTCTCGGAAGATGTGTAGCGTTTGTGTCAGGCGTTTTTGTTGATATGAGATTGATTCGTAATAAAGTCAGAAATGAGTAAAGGCTTCAGGCATGATGATGAAAATGTACAGTCTGCTTTATGCCGGGGGAGACTTGGATTTACACTCGGAAATGTATACATCAGCAAAGACTAAACCTTTCACCCACAGGCCATCGTCGGGAGTGATAAAAATTAAAGTTACAAATTTCAAACGGATAAAGCAGGCGTCAGTCAGAGGTACCAACCGCTGAACTGCAGACACAAACATGAACATGGAAATACAAAAATGTATCAGGTGGAGAAATTCAGATCGACACAACCTAGGGTCCTTTATTTATTTTAGCCCTCCTTAATTAAGCAGATGAGCTGCTCTTGTCAGTGGCACATATGTCAAGTACGAAAATTCAGATCGACACAACCTAGGGTCCTTTATTTATTTTGGCCCTTAATTAAGCGGATGAACTGCTTTTGTCAGTCACACATATGACCAAGGACAGAACTCTGCAGATTCATGATAGAGCCGAATTGTTGTTGAGCTGCGTGCCGCGAAGAAGGATTATCGGTATGCACTATGCGGCAATTGAAATAAATGCTGTTTATCTCCTGGCAGTTGAAGTAGATGCTATTACTATCCGAGGTTACGTTCAGCTCTTGTGAGCGCTTCTGTCCGGCCGTGTGTCCCGTCGCGGTGCTCCCGCTCGTCTGAGAGCGTGTCCGGCGGCCGCCCGGCCTGGCTCTGACCGCTCGCCCGCCGCCAGGGCGCGGGACAAGGACCGCGAGCGCGAGAGGGAGCAGGAGGAGCGCGACAGAGAGCGGGCCGAGCGCGACAAACGCGACAAGGAGAGGTGAGCCCCGGCGTTCCCTTTCTTGAGCATTGCCTTGCCTTCTTAGTATTCTAATCGGAAAGCTATTTGTAGGGTCACGTGTGGAATGCTGTTTTCCTTGTCGCTGAATCCTCGGCTTTGAACACAACTCATAGTGCAACCCTTGGAGAGTGAAGCATTGCGCGAATAGAAAAACTACGGGCGTTGCGCTTTGGTCGCGTGGGCGCCAGAAATGTCACGGGCCTTGTGGCTGCGTCGCCGGCGATTTCCGTAATCTACGACGCCGTAACCACTTCTGCTGAACTTTGCAAAACAACGGAGGTGGTCGACGAAGGAGACACGGGATATGAAATGGGCCAAATTCAGCGCATTTTTCACTCCGAGAAGTATGATTGTCTTTTGTGAGGCCGTTCTGCCCCCGTACGCCCGAGGAGCCGCCGCAGCTCGTAGCAGTGCGGTGTCAGGTATCTAGTGGGAGCGCTCTGTCAGCCATCGGGTAGCATTGCTGTGTCGGCACACTGGGCGGCGCCTGAATGTGAGCTGTGTTACGGTGTTACGGTGCGGGTGTTACAGTATTCCGTGTGCCCAGTATCTACGGTGCTTGATGATGGTCGTTCTCGTCTGTTCTTGCGTCGGTTATGAGGGTTCACGCTATTCGTTTTGTCTAAAAATAAAGTGAGGGGCCCACGTCACTCCCTTTGTCTATTGTGAGGGTTCCACGTCACTTGGTGTGCTTGTAGTGAGGGATCCACGGCACTTGATGTGCCTGTCGTGAGAGGTGCACGTCACATGGTGTACCTGCAGTGAGCGTTCCACACCTCTTGGTGTGCCCATAGTGCGGGGTCCACGTCATTTCATGTGCCTGTAGTGAGGGTTCGCGTTTCTCCGTATGTTGTGAGAAACCCACGCCACCATTGGTCGGAACCCAGAGTATTTCTGCTGAATAACGTGGCTCCGTGAGCTGGTCACGCCACGTGCCGCGTGACGCGGGGAGCGCCCCTGGCCGCCTGTGACGCCGGCCGGCGACCTCCGTAGGCGGGCGTTATTTCACGCGGCGCCGCCCCGGCCGGGCCCGGCGGGACCGATCAGCCGCTGGGTGGGAGCGGCAGCGGCCGCCACCGCCGCCGGCCCACCCTGCCGGCAGAGGGCGGTCCTGCGTCTCCAGGAGAGGGACGGCGAGAGGCGGGCACTGCTGTCGCTGGGCGGATGGCGATGTTTGTGATAAACTGGCTTAGACTGCGTCTTTTCCATTTACGCTGAGAGGTTTGCCGCCATCTGCGGTCACTTGGCGCGCATTTACGTGGAATTGAATCGTGTTTCAGTTCTGCGGCGGCATCTTTTAATGCCCCGTTGCTGGTTTCCTCCGTGTTTGCGGCTGTGTGCAGTCAGGCCGCGTCGGCAGAGCGCGGCGCTGTTTCGGCTGCCCTCCGCTCCTGCCTGATCCAGTCCGCCTCGCCGCAGGTTCGAGCGCGAGAAGGGCCGGGAGTCGAACTGGCTGAACGTGGACGCCGCCGCCGCCGCCGCCGCCAGCAAGCGCAGGTGAGCGCCACCCTCTGGGGCGACGGCGGCCATGAATCGGAAAGGAGTGGGTACATGTTGGACTTCGGGATGCAGTCTAGGAACAGTTATGGACAGCTTGCGTACGCAGACGCAGTTCACGTGCTAAGCAGATCAGGTGGAGGCGATCGATCATATGTGACAAAGTGCGTGGCGTAGTGCCGTAGTGTTGTGTTGTACAGGAACGATGCTTTGTTGCGAAATTCCTTTGACTATAGGGCAGTCAGGGCCCGTGCCGGATTCGTTTCCAACAAGAGCATTGTCTTGCACCGGCGCGCCCCGGGGGCCGCGGACCCGGCCGGGGGCGCCGGACCCGGGGGCCGGCCGATTATCGGGGCCGACACGCGTCACTCGGGAGACGGAGAGGGTGCTTCGGCCGCCGGTTAACGGGCCGGACGCGGACCGGGCGGCGACGCGGCCGGCCCGGTGTTACACTGAAAGCCCCGGCGCCGTCGCGTCTGCCGGCCGGCCGTTACTCACCCGCCCCGTTGCAGTAAGGACATGGGCGCGGCGCTCAACGGGTACGCCGAGTGCTATCCAGGCCTGGAGGAGATGGCCGACGCCATCGACGACTCGGACGACGAGGCCGACTATTCCAAAATGGACATGGTGGGTGGCGGCGGCGGTGACCGTGCGGGAGGCCTCATGCTCCGGTTGGGGGCCGACTGATGTCGCGTAACATTTGTTGGAATTTGCTTTTAGTTCTTCTGATTTAGTATTGTATGTCTGGGTGGCACTGGCATAATAAGTTGAATTTCTTCATTTGCTTGTCGAAAACGTCGGGCATTAACCGTGCAATTTGTGGCGTGCACGCAGTGCAGTTTTCGTCGTACTTTGACGCCATTTAAAGCTCGAAGACGTCTGCAGACAGGGCTGTGCCGAAACCTGTTTGCAAGTTTTGAAGATGCATCTTTAGTTCGAACGCTTTTTTGTCGGATGTTTCGCTTTGCTGTCCCGACGATAAGTGCGCTTTGGTGTGCGTTGTCAGCCATTGACCCACAGAGCTCAGATCAGTGTCTATGCCTTTAAGAGAATCAATAACATCGTTAAAAAAGAAAGCTGAAGGCAGTGCACCGCACGTGTCGGGCATGCTGGCGCTCTAGCCCTGCTGAGTCGCCTCGCCACCGCCCACAGGGGAACAAGAAGGGCCCGATCGGCCGCTGGGACTTCGACACGCAGGAGGAGTACAGCAACTACATGAACCAGAAGGAGGCGCTGCCGAAGGCGGCGTTCCAGTACGGCGTCAAGATGGCCGACGGCCGCAAGACGCGCCGCATCCCCAAGGAGAAGAACGAGAAGGCCGAGCTGGACCGCGAGTGGCAGAAGATCTCGGCGATCATCGCCAAGCGGAAGTCGGCGGGCGATGACGGGTGAGCGCCGGTCAGGGGTTGGGCCTCGCGGGCACTGCTCGGCCCGCGGGACCGGGCTGTCGGGTCAGACGCTCGACGGCCTCCCCTGGCCGGCCATGAGGTCGGGGCAAGGCCGCGGCAGACGTGGTGGAGTCGCGCGGGAGTTGGGTTGGGATTGCTCCCGACGGCCAGCGAGGAGAAGTGATACGCCGGGCGCAAGCGCTTTTCACGTCGTTGGTTTCGCGTCATTAGCCGCGTTTGGCGTGAGCGGGGTACGCCCACGTATTGGTACTCGGGGCGCCGCTTACCGTGCTCTGCTGAGCCCGGCCCGTTGGGGAGAGCCGATTCGGGCGGCGCGGTGCGTGAAGATAGCCGGCATTAGCGCGACTGACCGGCCGCTGGCGGCGGCGGCGGCCGGTCATTACCGGCCGACGCCGACGCCGGCGCCGCGCGCCTCCCACGGCGTCCGGCGGCGCTGCGGGCTGCCGGCCGGCCGCCGGAGGCCGGGCACGTGCCGGCCGGCTTCCCGGCCGGCCCCGGCGGTCGGCGCACCGCGCCGCGTAATGCCGCCGGAGATCATGCGGGAATCGCTCATGATCTGCGGCCGCCCGCCGCGCCATTAACGGGCGTTTGCATGCATGCGGCGCGCGGCGGCGGCGGCGCTTCCGTCGCGCCACTTGAGTCGGCCGCCGGTCCCCGGGGACATCGGACGGCGGGACGCACCTGGCCGCCGAGTCGGAGCTGAGCCGACGGCGACGGAGGCGGCGGCGGGCGGCGCGCGGGTCGGCCGACACCGGCTCTGGCATTGGCGGCGGATGTGCACGCCAGGAGCTTGCGGTGGCCGATGTGCATGTAGACGCGAAGCTCGTGATTCGCTCTGGAGGTGCTTTGGCTGAACCGTCCTGTTTTGTTACCTGTTCTTTGACGAGACTAATGCTGCGACGACGTATTGCATCGTTGGCGGTCAACGACCTTTGGAGCTGTGAGCCCACTTGGCTTGCGGGCAGCGGTTTGCAGTTTGACTGCCGATGTAAGCTCTTGAAAGCCGACCAGTTCATCGCCTTTTGACAGAGGCCTTGGTTGCGCTCGCCTCATTTCATTAGCTGCTTCCGTGCCCTGGGTAAACCACATGACTTGAGATGTTCCTTATGGCGGTGGCCTAGTGACGTTACTCTGTGAACTTGGAGGGACAGCTGGCAGCAGTTTTATTTATGACTGATTTATTATTTCTTTGGATGCATGGTTATATTTGATTGTTCATGATTTACGCTGCCGGATAACGCAGGACAAATAGACTTGGTCGCATGTTTATTCTGCTGATTCGCGGCGTTCTGCTTCACTAACGCACGAAACGCAGAAACGCGCAAACGTATCTTTTGTGCTTCTGCTTCGCGTACTGAAGTTAACTTTCTCTTAGTTCGAATTAAAATATTCCAAGCTTATCGCACGGCGTAAACTGATGTGACATTTTGAGTAGAGAGCGCCGCGCCTTTGTGACCGTTTTCTTAGTCGCCTGTAGTGCTAGCATTAAATTCCCTTTGCCGGGTCTTTTTGGGTGTAACAGGAACAATCCTGTTAAGCGTATCATGGGCAACGGACGTTACAAAAATGCGTTTGTGTCGTCGCAGCAACTTATTCGTCCGTCTGCGATTCCAATTCGATTGAAACGGTATCCGTATTTGCCTGCTCGGCGCCCCCACCAGCTTTCACAGTGGGATTGTTCGTGTGGTTCCCAGGGGTTCTGGACGCCGCAGCGGAGTTGAAATATGAGGGTGGCGTGATCAAACCATTCCTTTTGAAGTTGAAGCTGATGCCAAAATGAAAAGTCTGACGAGGAGTTTGGGAACACGTAAAGCGTTGTACGCTTGGTGGTGCAAGGCTGTGTCATGATCGTGGCAGGTAGCAGATAGTTTGCAGGGGAGTTTGGTGACAGTGCTGTGCCTCGTTTATTTACACTTGCATTGCCCTGCACCTAGAACAAGTGCTCATCCGTGGGCCAAATTGCTGCACAGGACGACAAACGTTTCGTATATTGCCTTGTCTTGAAATGAGGCAAGGGTTTGGGTTCCACCTTCGGCAGATTTGTTTACATATATCTATGAATACATAATCTGCTGTTGCTCTTTGTACACCTTTGCATGTAGGCCGGAATAACTAAGTTCATTAATACATGCCCTACGGAATTCTTCGAAGTACCGCGGAAGTGACTTTATTAAAATTGTTTCATGCCACTTTTGTTCATTTTGTTTGGCATTCTGGCGGAATACACGGTCTGCGAAATTCACAGAAGCCTGCTAGCTGTCGTATACTGTCATTACGTCCATCATTACGTTCTTGTTACGCTGTTCACGTTGTTCTGTCGAAGCAACGGTACGTTTGCTAGGTATTCGCCTGCTTGCGGCCATGCGATTCGCGAACAACAGTCCGTTTGGCTTTGTATAACCCGTCAAATGGCGTCCGTTGCGCCATTACCTGCCGCGCGGACATCCCAGAGGAGGTGTTCGACTATCCGATTGCCTGTTAGACCTTTTTCGACGTATTTGTCTTTTTGACTGAAGACACGGGGCGCGTCGTTCGCCGTGTTGTTCGCGTTTGCCTCTGACCTCACCGCTCTGTGACTGGGCAGCTCTGCGCCGGAAGTTGGGCCGGTCCCGAGTCCCCGGCGGGCGGGAATTTCGGCCGCACTCGGCTGCGGACGCGTCGTTTGGCGCATTTGCTGTGGTCGTCATGGACGGCCGTCGCTGCGGTGGCTAGCGCTCGGTCGCGGGAATGCGACGTTGGCACGACGGGGCGCGCCGCAAACGTCATTCTTTCTGCCGTCCCCGCCGCTGCCGTCGCCGCTTTGTGCTCGGCTTGTGGCGGCGAGCGATTCCGTCTTTCCGAGGGAGTATCTGGCATCGATCGAGTTAGCGTGATCCGCGGACAGGTTCCATTGTCTCCCGGGGGGGTCGGAGGGGGATGGGGCACGTGACGCGCGCGTCCCGCGCACGCCACGGGCGGGCGGCCGCGCGGGCGCGCGGGACAAGCGCCGACACACGAACGCCGCGCTCCTGATGGACGTCGCTCGTTCGGTGGACGCCCTGCGATGGGCGTTGACCGAGCTTGGCGACAGCGCCCGCGGAGGATTTCGCCGAAGCACGCTGTGGTCCGCCCACCGGAGAGGGCGTAGGTCGCGGAGTGGATCTGTCCGAAGACCCTGCGGTCCGGACTGCCGCTGCGTGTCATTTGCTGCGTGCCGGCCGCCAGTAATTGCGTCCAGGTGGGCGTCTCGCCGCCGGCGCAATGCATCTCATGCATCTGGATGCGGTGTTTTTGTCGCCGGGTGTCGGCTTCGCTATGTGCGGCCGCACCGTCGGAACGACACGACCCGGCGCCCATCCACGCGCCGGCCAGTCGCAGGGCGGCCGCGGCCCGGAACTGGCCGCCACTTTGCGAGAGGACAATCAGATCAGCCGCGGCGAGGGCCATGTTCTCGTCGGCGGTCCGCGTCCTCCATGTGTGATTGCCGCCGCCGCCGTGCGTCTGTTTGCGTTCCGGCGCGTGCGCGACGTGAGCGCGGCCGGTCCGCCAGCACCTGTGCGGCATTGTTGCGGGCGCGGGCGGCTCCCAGAGCGTGGCCGGCGGCCGGCGGCGTCCCGGCGGCCGGTCGCCGGTCGCCCGACCCATGAATGCCCGAGAGCCACCTGGCGGCGCTCATGCATACTAAGTGCAGCTGATCCCCGCCGCGCTGGCCGCGCCGACGTCGAGCAAGTGACCTAATGATGTCGTTGGCGCCGCCCGCGCGCCGGGCGCGACGGTTCGACGTTGACGCACGGGTCTCGAGGGTGGCCGGATGGCGCCGGGGACGGCGCATGGCCCCACCCGGGTCGGACATATATAGATCGGGCATATATAGCCCTGCTCGGATCGAGCGGTTGGTTGTGGTCAGTTCGTAGGTTACTGTGTTTTGTGGGCGGGAACCGTAACTCGGCGCAGGCTTTTGAACAAACCGCGTAGCATCGGTCGACGTGGCCGTCTCAGCTCTCGGGACTTCTCGAACGGCATCGGGACGCGGCACTTTCGCAACAAATCGCGGCGCAGTCGTCGTGGGGCGCCGCAGACGATTTGTTGGGCCACGCTGCCGCGGTGGTAACTTGTAATGATTTCCATAGTTTGCCACTTGGCAGCCTCCAAGTTAGCACGATTACCGGCGTCGAATGGCCCAGGCGTCGATGCGCCTGACAACTCCAAAGCCGACAAGTCCGGTGGATTTTGCAATAGAAAAATATCTAACGTCGCGATAGAATTCCGGGCTGCGGACCCCTCGTTTCGTCTGAGTACCGTTCGCAGGTTCGAGCCAGCCAAGCAGTTCGCCGCTTTTAACTTCCAGATCACTGTCCTTTTGGGGCTTTTGGCACTCCCCGTCTATCGCAAAAAAAGTTTGCCAGGATGTCGCAAAGATGTGTGGTTTTTAACGTAGTCACGCGCGTGCGTGCCACGTGCAGACTAACTCCGATCGCTTCCGCCTTCGCAGCGGAGACAAGAGCAAACGAATGAAGACGCAGTGAGCGGCTGACGGCGGCGACAGCGGCAAACAAATGACCGTCGGGAGCTGGTCGGCGTCGCAGCCTGCGGCGCGTCTATCGTGCGGTCCGGCGGCCCGGCCGCGGCCGCCGCCCGCCTTCCGCCCACCTGCCGCTGATTGTCCGGGGCCGCGGCGGCCGGCGGAAACGGAGAAATGGGCACCGCCGGCCGGCCGCCGCCGCCGCCAGCCCGGAGCGGAGCCGGCGGGCCGGGCGCGGGCGGCGCGGCCGCGTCCAGGACAGACCGCGGCGGAGAGTGGGGTGTGAGCTGCGGATCTGACTGTGTCGTGCTCTCGATGCTGAGTGTTCAACTGGACCATGTGGAGAATGGAGGTGAACTTGTATGTGGTGCTGCTACACTGATGCGGATCACATCTGTAGATTAGTTGTGTGAAAATATATATGCTTCATCTCTTTTGTTGTTCGTGGTTTTGTAATGGCAAACCCAATGGTATCGATGGTAAAGATAAGCCATGGCAGCCAAACATTCGGGGCAAAGGCCTGAAGCCTGATACGATCCTACCCGATCTGCTGTCCAGTAATTCATAATGCGCGAAAGTAAGAGACACCCAGACGCAGTGGCTCCGTCACCGACGGTTCGCGACGTATTTTGAGAAAAACCATCGCCGATTGCCATCGCTGGCGGCGAAGACCGTGTGTCGGCACCTTCGATAGCGGACCAGTAGCGCGGCTTCTGACCAGGGCCGACTGAGACACGTTCTGGCCGACAACTGCAAGCTCTGAGTGTCGAAGCAGTGGCGTGGAATACCACGGACCGCAGATTCGGGTACGGGCATACACACATATTTATGTATATGTATATATATATATATATATATATATGCCCGTATATATTATACATAATACCGCAGACCGCAGATACGGGTACGGATTTGTGCTCGAGTCCGTGCTGGGCTCATTTTATTCTAAACCCCTCATCGCTCGTGGGAACTATGGTCGGCTTGCCCAGTAGGGGTTACTTTCGCACAACTATCGGGTATCTGCCCACCACGTGAACTAGGTAGTCATTACATGGTGCTATACTTGTATGTCCAGGCATAAAAGCGAAACAAACGCAGAGTTGTTGCAAGTTGAAACCTATGCAAATAGCCTAAATGTTGCAAGCCTAAACAAAACTTGAGGTAAACACGCAATCATTATTCTGAAAAGCTGCGACTTTCCTGACTTGGTCTTGGTCATTCACATTGATCCCTAGCGGTCTCTGAAGGGCTCAGCATGAAATGAACGCAACACGAACCCCGGAATCAAAGCACAAATCTGGATGGATACCGCGCTTTTCTAACGACTATTAATTCCTATAGCCTCGGGTATATCTCTATCTTATCCGTTAGTTCGTGACGCCTGTTCGTGCATTATCATGCGCATTGGAAAGGGGGCACTTTTGTGCCCTACCCCCACCTGTTTTTCTTGAAAATCTCGAGAAAGGAAAGGAGTTGGTCGATGCTACTTTGTGACATTTGTGGCAATTTTATATGTCGTCGATTAACGCAAAAATCGAAAATCGGCCCGAGATCTTTTAAGTCTGAAGCTATATGAAATCAAACAAACATAACGAAAATAATGGTTCTCGCTGACAAATGGGAACTTTGCGAAAGGACTAGCGTTCTAAGTAAGATTACCATTTGAACATAATCAGCCGACATCATTCGGGCATAACTGATGGATTTACCAAGCCAGGGTCAGCAAGGGTCAAGGTCATCAAAGGTCAATGTCGAACAGCTTGTGACCTGGTCCAGGTTTGCTTTGCAACACGTCGATTTGTACGAAATATGCATTCAAAGGCCCTAGTAAAAACACGTCTGACACGATGACACGTTTATTTATGTATCTATGTGTAATTTTTGCGTTTTACAACAATCAAATCATGTAATTAGGCTCATTATGACGAAACAACTTAAGCTTCAACAGTTGACATACTTTGTGTAAAAACTTCATCCAAAGTCCATGACCTCCCTCCATTTCTTTTGACCTTGCGTGGTTTAGGAAACGCTAGAAGTGATCGAAAGTACCGATTTCGGCTATCTTCACAGAAAATACGCCAAAACATGCGGTTGCTGCCCTTACTTACACTCAGGCTACACCAGTATCCCGTGTCGCTCGAAATCTGATCCGCAAAAAAGTGAAAAAATGACTTAATAGGTTGACGGCTTAACATGACCTCGACCCCAAGTCCGCCATTAAAACGCCAAATAACTGGAAATTACTGTATTTCACGTTCCAACGTTCTAACACGCATCCTTTTCCCGTTTCGTTCGAAAAGCCGCTCGAAATGGCCTTTGCGGGCCTAGAAAGTGTCCAGAGTTGACCCTTTTCGACCCCATTTGACCTTGATGATATTGGCCTAGGGCCATGAAAATTACGCACTATGTAAACCTACATTACCCTACCCTACCCTGAAAATTTCATGTCTCCCACTCTCTTCGCTTGCGAGATCGGAGGGGAGGGCACTTTTGTGTCCCCTCCCAGTGCGCGTTAGCGTGAAACCCTCTTCCACTGCGCATGTTATGGTGGATTCCTAATCACCTGACATCCGTAATGCGGTTGCCTTTATCCCCATAACAGTGATGAAAAAGCAGAAGGTTCAGAGTCACTCTGGCCGAGTGAAGTGCTCTCAGACCTGGCACGTATCCACTGATGCTCGTTGGACACCACTTGGAGAAGCTCCATCCATTGCGTCTATCGAATTACATCCTGTACACCCAGAGCGACTCGCGCAAACGACTCCCGTTCAGGATAAATAATTCCGTTTCTGAGAGGATCGCTTTCAAGCAGTAAGCAGGGCAGCCTGAATCCAATTGATCTGTCCGGCAAGATGGCATCTATTTCTGAGAATGGGCAATTTGTTACATATAACCTGTGGTCAGTGAACATTCGTTTATCCCGCGACAAGGTTTGTCACGTGATCGCTGTGTTCTCGCTTTGTACTAACACACGTTTGGTAGGTTTAGGTGATCCGATTAATTTTGCTTCATTCTCTGTCCTTTTTGCTTCATTGTTGCTTCACAGAGCTTCGGTTTCCACGTGGCTGGTGTATTCTATCGTCCTCTGACCACATGCGAAAAAAAGAATGCCTCACAAAGATGTATTGCATATGCACGTTGACATCGGCAAACATCATCAACAGCTGAAATCGTTTGCAGACATGAGCAGTCCAGGGTAACGTGTGAAGAACTAGCAATATATTGTCAGCCACCAAAATTGACGCTACACCGAACACAGAATGCGGAATAACACCTGTTCTTAGTACAGGGTGCAAACGGCGACTCTGACATGTTTCGGGCTCTGGTTTCGAAAATAACGTAATCCGTAACGCCGCAACTCTTCACAATGTCCATAAACCCATCTCCGTGATGGCCGCCCGGAGAATTACTCGCCGAATGGTGTTTCGTCTCCCTCAGCACACAGAGCGGTTTGCAGTGACTCCTGACAAGATTCGGCGGGCGGCGAACTCCCAGCCGGCCTGCGTGGCGCTGAGCCGGCGGCAAAAGCCGCGTCAGGCCGGCCCCGGCCTGTGGTGCCCGGCGCCTGCCCGATTCCCGGGCCGGCCGGCCCGCCGCGCCCGAGAGCGGCCGGAGCGGTCCGCGGCCGCCGTCGGCTCCGATTGCCACTCGTGAGCGCGGCCCCCGCCGACAGGCGGCCGCGTCATCAGGCGGCTCGTTGCGCCAACGGCCCCCGGCGGAGCGGACGTCTCGTCCGCCGTTCGTCTCGGCGGCGTTCGGCCGCCGGCGCCGGCCGGCCCTCGGTCCGCTGCTGGCGGCGGCACGGCTACAGCCGGCGCTTTAGCCGGATCTGGTAGCGCTTGTAGCCGCGCGAGTAGCCGGCGCCGCGGCCGAGCCGTATGCTGCTGGCGCGAATCTGGCGCGGCCCGAGCGGGCCGAGCGGGCCCGGCTGCCGGCCCAGCCGCAGGAAGCTGGAGCGCGCCGCGCGGCCCGCCAGCTCGACGTCGCCGTCCGGCTCGCGGCCCAGCCGCAGGAACGTCTGCCGCTTGCCGGGTTCGTCGGGAGGCGCGCCGCCGCCGCTCGGCTGCGCCGGCCAGCCGACCTCGGCCGGACCGGACGGCTCCTCCGGCCAGGCGGCGCGCCACGAGCCGGCCGCCACCGTCGTCACCAGGCCGAACCACAGCAGCAGCCAGCCGCTCATCCCGCCGGGTCTGCGGCGGAACGGAGACGAGGTCAGACGGGCCGTCGCGGACGCCGACGCGTTCTGAGCGAGCACGACGCACTGACACAGGGGACCGACTTCGCACATAACAGGGAACGACCCGGTACAAGAGCGAAACAGTGGAACTTTGCTGATGAAAACGAAGGCGGCGTTGGCGGCGAGCAGTTCGGCGCGAGGGCCGGAACCGGGAATTCTCCGGCGTGGGCACTGCGGTCCCGATCTATCAACGTCGAGCCGCGGGGGATTCCCCCCGAGGCCCGTGTGTCGGGCAAATTTCCCCGGCTCAGGACCCGGCCATTCATCATGGCCCACCGCGCGGCCGAAGGTGAGATTTATGCCCTGATTAGCACGTGGCCGGGACTCGGACTCCAAGGCGGCCAGGAGTGGCTTCGCGACCGGGCAGGCACGCGGTGGCGTTGAGACGCTCGCCCGCGGGCGTAAACGAGGTCCGCTGTGAATGCTGCGTCAGTAGAAGTAACGGAGCAAACGAGAATTCTGGGTGTTTGGGGTTCTGTGGGTTGGGTTGTTTTTCTTGATGGATTTCGCAAAACAGTCACACTTTGCCAATCGATTTCACTTCTGTACACCCGAATAAATGCAAGTTTGAACGCCGAGCACGCCCATCATATTTGTCGACTTTAAAAAGACACCGGAAAAAAATGTGTGAAAACGACAACATCACTCTCGGAATAGCTGTTTGAGCTCAAAAGGCACCATGCTACCGCGCTGTAGATGCAAGAGCAATTCTACGAATTAAGCTATCTTCTGGTGAAATTTTCATAATTCGTAGCCCAATGATTACCAAGTTTCAAGGCTGTCAAAGATCTGGATGGGCCGTCCACTTTGGCTTTTTTCTGCCAGTTGAAGTACTCGTCAGTCTACGGCCCTACTCGTAATGAGGTCAACTTGGTGCAATTTTGCAAGTTTAAAAGGCAAGATCTTCAGAGCAGCATGCTAGCTGAAAAAAAATCGTGAAACTGGAACCAAGTATCATTAATCACAGAGATACAATCGTTACATTTGTGAAAAAAGATGTTCGCTCGTATCTAATGATCTTTTTAGCCGAGCTATATCTTTTTGGACAGTATTAGTGCAGCCACAATGCCAGTTTATGTCCTTAAGCACGCTGTTCCTGATAATGAACGGGAATCTTTTTGAAAGTCCGGGGAAAGTATTGCTTCGTAGTTTGTAAAACAGGACCATCCTTGCCTTGTCTTGAATTTCTGAAAAAAAACACCCAAATTGTTTGGATGTTCCTCGAATGCATAGCAAACGGTACCTTTAACACGTACCTATTGAACTCGTCAAGTACTATAGAAAGCGTTGATCTCTGCTGTCACGCGATTCGTGATTGTGTGGTAAACATAAGAGGGCAGCAATGCATGGGTATTGCTCCAAACCTTAACGTGATGTGGTTCAGGCGGTATGCAAGTCTGTTAACCTCAACGGTCCAGAGTTTTCGGATCTGCAACATGTAAGAGGTGCTTTTTTACGTGTGCGGCACTGACTCGGCACCAACCAGTACTGTTCTGAAAACAACGGCAGACGCAGCTCCGATCCCTACCTGCAGGAACTCGTATAAGATCCAATGTGTTCTGACGCAAATCGTACGCAAAACGACGGGCTTGCCGTACATATATGACGTGGAGCTTTTATGCGGTATAGTGTTTTCGCCATTTACGGCATTTTTCCAGCACTGCTGACGGTAAAATGGCCCCGACGATAACAGTCTGTTCTGACGGCTTTCAGCCAGGGGTGTCGATCTGCATTTTCTGAGAGGGCTCTGTCCCACCCAATGTCGGTTTTACCCACTTCCCCCTTTCATATTTTCCGCCGATTTTAAAAGGAAATGAATAATAATAACGAACAACGGTCGCAACAGATAAGACAGGCAGAAAGTAAAGCATGAAGTCTAAAGCGATGCATCTATCTTTCTATATTCTATCTAACCTATGCATATAAGGATAAATGTAGTTTTTTCATTTGATACATGGTAACAAAAAAGTTATAAATTTTCGTTGTTCCAAATAAAGTGGGCTAAATCCGCTAAGAAACCCACATTTGAGGGGAGGTTAGATTGTCGGACCCTCGGCTCACCCCCCCCCCCCACCATTTACAGAAATCGACGCCTCTGCTTTCAACTGTAGGTTATTTGTTTATTGAAGGGTTCTTAGGTGGTTACCGCAAGGATGAGGTGCCTCTTGAAGACTAGTTTCATTTGATAGTCTCTGAAGGTTATTTTTTTTAGTTCTAACAAAACAGATTGTCATTACATGAAACGAAGACCATTCTTCGCCGACCTATTTCTCGCAATACTCCGTGTCAGCCCAGCGTGGCGCCCTACGTTTTTATTTTTATTATTCATCGGGGCTGACGGTCATGACGGTCCGCGGCCATACGACGCCCGTAACTTACTAAAAATGTGTCTTCAGTAAAGTAACAACGGCTGATAAATACCATCGAAGGAATACAAGAAAAGGCATGCCAAAGCAGAAATGATATCAACGCGAAAATAATGCACACGCAGAAGAAAACGCGTACGACTAGTGAGACGCATGCACCGCGGAAAAACTGATGTCCTCCCAGCAAATCCAGCATAGTGAGGGTGAGGGAGCGTCTTCCGCACGACGTGTCGCAATCGTTCCGCCACTTAGTCCTGACGGGAAGTCAACACGTGACGCACGGTTAGCGGCCCGGCACAGCAAGAACACACCAGCCTCTTGTCCCTACACAACAAATAACCGTGCGATGTAGCCAGGTGTCCGTGACACCAGGGCTGGACAGGACGCGCAACCGCCTTTCAAAGACAGTCACATTTGTTTGTACTTTGCAGGCGCCCCGACCACAAACTGGTGCTATCATATGAGATCATGTGTTATGCGTTATGTGCAATGCCCATGAGCAGTTTTGGTATATTTAGAACAAGGGCAATGAACGCCATCTACTGCGCAGGTTTCAGCCAATCTGCAGTGACCACGGATCCCTGCTGAAGCCTTGATGTTTCAAGAAACATTGGACTCGCCAGTAAAGCTTCATTTGGTACATGCTCTCTGGGGCACCCAAAAGGATTTGTTTCAGGAATTGCAGAAGCTAGTGCTATTGTACGTGGGTGAAGCACAGTTTATGTCCCACTCTTGGGGAATCTCAACGAAACTTCCAATTAGAGAACCGTCAGAACTGCTATGAAGGAAAGGATAGAAATAGCTATGTTCTAATAGTGTGTATCACAGCCAAACACCCCGCTTCACTCCACAGCTCTCACATTTCGACCGCAAACTGTCTGCAGAGTCGTCGGGAATTGCAACTTCAGATCTCTGAAGGGGCCCGTGTGCCCGGAATGTTGATCTCAGACTCTGTCCCGCCGCATGATCCCACGATCAAGTTTGGCCATCACAATGCCGGGCAGACGCGACCGTGGCGGTCTCTGAGCCATGATCACACCGGAGCTGGCTATTACCCTATCGGCAGATATTCGTGGGTAGACGAACGCGTTCTTCTGTTTTGTTCATGACATGACATTCTGTTTTGTTCACGTCACTCCCCTGAACCCAGAATGTTCCCGTTTAGGCAAACCGGGCTCATTTTTAGCGAATGAGAGACGAATGTACAAGACTTCCGCAGACACGGACTGCAGACCATTTAGCGGCGCTAAAAGTCGTGCGTGTTTAGAGGCCTTGTTTCCGAACGCCGCGGCCCGCCGTCCGTGCCTACCGATGCCGGGACAGGCTCCAGCGCCGAAACAGCACCCGAGGGAGTGACGCCTAAAAGCTGCTGCTGGTCACCGGTCATTGGCAGCTGAAGGCAAGAAAATTTGTCACCTGATTCGCGTCAGCCGGCTGCTAGCGGTTGCCTTAAAAACAAACATCTCTCTGCCATCACTCCTCCGCGTCCGTCTTGCTGTCTCGTTGCGCTTTTTGCATCAGGCCGACCATAGGGCCATTGCTTGGGGGGAGTCCGTTACGCGAGCGTCCACAGGTCTTTTTTAGTGCTGGTACGTCGCCAACCGGAAATATTTTTGCACGAGTACGTGACTATCGCCCTCCTCCGAAATGTCGTGCGTTTACCGAGAGCCACCAGCCAAAGACTGAAGGTAGACCGAATGTACAGTGCAGATCCTCACGATGCGTTGCCAAGCGGAAGGACCCGGTGGGGGTCTCTGAGATATCGGATCTGCTTTTGCAGTGGCCGCGATGACCTTTGGTCGTGGGAGCGCCGTGTCACGGTCCGGCGTATTTCTGGATCGGAAGTGATAAACGACCCACTGTTGGAAAGGAAGCAGGATGGCTGGTAATGGTCGGCGAGTTTTGTAGAGCTGCGGCAGTGGAGTTGGTGCAGAAGTTGATGGTATGATGCGGACAGGCAGTATCGCAAACATAGCGCTTTTCGTCGAACTTCCGTAGTCCACAGCACCAAAGATCTGAGATGCCATGATGGTTGACGAAAAGCGTAATCGGCAACTATCGTGATATGCATTTAATAACCTTTTGGCCGTTTTTACGTCAGACTGCGAGGAAATGTGTTAAATCTGCTGCTTGGCAAGAGTTTGATGAAGCACAGTTAATGTCATGTAATCTAATGGTTTCTGTTTCTGTTGGACGCAATGCTCCTGTTCCGATTCGTGACGCGAGGTTCTGTTCATCACACCGGATGGCAAGTACTTCCGTTTTCAGTGAAGGCTCTTCCATGCACTCCGTGAAGGAATGCACGTAAGAGCCAGCAGTGAAGATGGACAACGGCAATGGTCCTTGAACAATAAAAAGACGCTTTGTGTATTGTCTGTTCAGTAGAACAGACGACGATTTCGAGAAAACGCACTTCAACTCGCCTTTAAACATGTCTGCAGGGATGCTGCGCGGTATCACTGGGTTAGACATATTTTTGCCTAAAACGGGCTGAAATCACAAACCTTGCAAAGATTCTAACCTGGCATTTGCACGCTGCTGAAAACAGTTCTTCACGTTTGCCGCCCAGCGCATGCAAACGCAATAGCCTCAACAAATATTGGTTTTTATGGCTTTGAGCTCACGCTGTATGCTTTCCATCGCCTTTCTTCACCTTGGACGGACTATAGAATTACCGCATGGGGTGTTGGGTGGCGATATCTGTCTTCTCCTTCATCTTTCCCGACCAACTCGCGATTGGTTTACGATGCCGTCTGCCGCGGACGCGGACGCTGGCTACCGATACCATCGGTCTTGTAAAGCAAAATACGAAAGTTGAAGATTGGCCGATATGTTTCAGGGCATGCCCTGCTGCTATGATCAAGCAGGCGAAATGCCGTGGAAAATACTTTCCTTTCTTTACAGTCACGAGACAGGCTATGAAAGGGGTTTGAAACGCATTTCGAAAATTCACGATACCGCTCGGAAAGTCTAAAGATAGCTGTTCGGGAGGTAGACAACAATTAAATACCGAGCAGTTCATGCCACGAAACATTCAGCGACTGGAATCGGGACGAATTTGCAGCCATGCACGTAACGAGGAGAAAGTCGATGCTGAGCATGTCTGGACTGGAGGTGCACTTTTGATATTGCCAATGCAGCGTCAATGTCCGCGCGATTTCGAGCTGCAGCTGCATTAGTGTACGGTAGGGATGGATCTGAAACCGTTCCCAAAATACGGACAGTTCTGCAAACCTTCGCTCTCACCCCTTTCAGAAACATTGGAGACACTGTTCAAGGGAATGCAAGGGACGAATCCACTTTGCGCTGCCAGGAGCCGTATAACTCTAAGAGCGGTTGGAAATGGGTAAAAGATGGACCTTTCATGGACTGAAGGAGACATTGTGCAATGTTTTATGGGGACAATAAGATATCCGTAATAAGGCGTAGGAATGGGGAGGGGGATCCGTGGTTACCATGGTACCCGTTAAATGTTCAGTCTTCCGAGAACGCTGAGCATTAACACCATGGTGGTGCATGGAAGGAATCAGCTTCACTGAGACGTTCCTACACCTATGCCCGTAACGACTTGAGACTACGAGAAACATAGGCATACTCAATAGCAGCTGACTAAGGGAGTCTGAACCCGATGTTCTTTTAGAACAGGGAAAAGCAATGAGTATGAAGGTGCATGCCTTAATGACCTTTGCGCTCTTATTCACGTGTTGATTATTTATTTATTTATTTATTTATTTATTTATTTTTAGTATCGAATGGCTCTGAGCAGAAAGGCTCCAGGACGGACCCAAAGACTATGCTGTGGAGCAGGAGGCGAAGGCTCCCTGGGCGTAAACCCCCGCGGCGTAGGTCACGGTCAGACTGAGATTACCTCAAACTGCCCTCCCTCTGCATCGGTCAGGGCAGCCCGGATTCGCTGAGACGCCCGCGGTGCCCCTCTCCTGAGCAGAGAA
Source organism: Capitulum mitella (assembly GCA_030062745.1). Classification (NCBI taxonomy): domain Eukaryota; kingdom Metazoa; phylum Arthropoda; class Thecostraca; order Pollicipedomorpha; family Pollicipedidae; genus Capitulum; species Capitulum mitella. The sequence goes on from CP099842.1 coordinate 30,259,269, forward strand.
CTCCAGACAGCCCCGCGCTCGCTGCCCGTCCGGCGGCCCGCGGGACGGCGCGGCCGGCCGGCGCCCGAGGCGACTCACCTGAGCGAGCGTCACGCGACGGTGCAGACGGCGTGCCCTGAGGGGACGGTGTCTGTCGGTCGCCGACCGTCCGCCGCCGTTATGTAGCGGCCAGCGGCGGCCGCGCGCGCCGCCGCTGGCTGGTGCGGCGCCGCGCGTCGGTCGCTGAACACGCCGGGCTGGGCTGACTGGGGCACGGCTGACACCGCTGTGGGTGGACGAAGGTAAGTGGAACCGACCCTCCTGAATCGTGCCAGTCAAACAAAAAAGATCTGGCTTTGTATTTACTCAGTTACATGCATTGTGTATTTATGTTAGCTTGGTTATGCCTTGTGTGAAATTAAGCACAACTGCTTTCGACTGCACCCTGAAAATAGCCATCAACAATGGCACGCCTTGACCCTGAGACCCATTTTTTTGTGTCGATGGGCTAACGACTCGTGTCAGCTTGACCAGATATCCTTCTTTCCGTTGATCATTTCGCTGTTTTGACAATTTTTTCGTTTATAGTCATGAAAGGTTTTGGCGAACAACAAGCGAAAAGAGACGTAATAAGATGGTATAACCATTGAAGAGAAGCACCATACATAAAAGATAAAATTGGGCCGTTTCATTTACATTGTACGCCGCCATACCAACAACGGACCCATGAAGTTGCGTCGAACAGCGTACGAGTCGTGGGCTGTCCCACGACAGAAAGAAGGCATATTCCTAGAATTTGTCTTTTGTTGTGGCTCATCCCGTAGTCTGTCCATTCTAGTGGGCATTGCACCAAGCTTATCCATTTTTTCTTTCTAAAATGTATGTACATTTCTGAGCTTAAGGAACAAGTTACAAGGTTGCTAGCTGGAATGTCGGACTCATGGCGATGACACAATAAAAGGAAGGACGGGAGCACGCTCCGTCCAAAATCTTGATGCGTTCTCTTGATCACCTAGCACGTGCATGTGAATGCTAAGTGCATGTGTGCCTGGTTCGCCGTAATGCTACTGCGCTTTCTCCCGAAAATCTTTTCTAGGGCCCAGGAATCACTCAGATCATGGCATGACTCAAGATGCACATATCAGCAAAACGGAAGCCATACAGCCGCTTGCTGTTGGCCTATTCAAAACGTTTGTTTACGTCAGCTGATTTTCGAGGCGTTTTTGTCAGTGACACAGGATGCACGAGGTCGAGGAGAAAAAAATACTTAAACTACCACTCGAAGTTTTCAGTACGCAGAACGTTCGGAGCTTAGAAGACAGACGGAGGCACGCGGTTCCATGGATCGCTGCCTGATAAGCAGAAGCCGTCTCAGAGGCCGTAGGTCTGCACTTTGGTGCACGGAGATCGGCAGCCGCCAGTGGAGCGGACCGCGTGCACCGTGACGACGACCCCTCAGTCACTGGGCATTCCCATGCCGTCTGTCTGTCGTGTTGCGTCATCACTGCTGCCGAGGCGGATCGGTTTGCCCGTGGACTACCCCCCGCCAGGTGCCCTCTACCCGTGCTTTAAAATCAGGTGAAGTCAGAGGAATGGCCTCAAAGTCAAACCGTTTGGCAGTTTCCGTGTTCGAATGCTCGAACGCTAGAACGCTCCCAGTACTTTTACTTTCCACGAAGGCATCGCCCGAAAACTCGCCTGGGATGCTCTTCCTCCCGGTCGGCGAGACCAAATTTCCCTGCCTCTGGAAGCCGACGATGGTGAACGATCCCTGTAACACTGCTGATCCGCGCACGGCCCGAGGGAAGACGATGTTCCTCCGTGTGCTGAAGCACTGGTACGAAGATTAGAAGTGTTCCCACTTTTCAACGGTGGCCGTTAGCGCTATGACGAAAATGCTGTCTCAGTTTTACCTGATCACCTTCATTTTCAGGGCTGTTTTGGGCGCACATGCTGAAGTCTTTCAGGTTTTATATTTGGCCTCTGCTGATAACATTAATAAATGCTAGAGGACTGGAAATGAATCCAGTCCTCTAGTCCTCTAATCCAAAATGGCTACGACACGTCAGAAATAAATCCATGTGCATGCTCCTGGTCTGAACTAAAGAGGCATTACGTCCTAATAATATGGAAAACAGATTTTGTTTTGCTTGCAGATCTCCCGTTGTCTTGTATTATCATTATTGTTATTTTTTGGTTACCCTAAAAACCATTCCCAAATGGAACACGAATGCGGTTTTGTCGGGTGCGAACACCTCGATATATTACTGCAGCAGACGGGCATGTTTACCCAGGGCAATGGTTTTTCAGACCATAGGCTTCTGAACGGCCTGAAGCACTCGTTTCGGAATAATCGGCTGATCTGTTTCTCTTGAAATGTTTTTCGGTCAGTTGAGCGGAGCAACATTCCATCCACCTCTACCTCTAAATAACTGCCGTGCTTAATAACGGATAGATTTTTGGCGACGTTTAACTGTTAACGGAAGGACTGTCTAATCAAGAAGATCATAGAGCTCATGCCTCGCCCCGTCTGCACTATTCCATTCATACGTCGCCGGCCAAACGCCTTTTCTCCAGTCCATCGGTTAGCGTTTTGGCACAGAAGCCCCGCCATGTGTCCACCACTCATCCTTGTTGGGCCCACCAGTGGCATATTCCTTCATAAGCCAAACAGTGTTATGGGTCCCGTTTGTTAGCAGGAAATTCCATTGGTGTTTTGAGACATAACTGTGGTGTGCTCAGTCGTCACCAAGTGCCCGTCTCACGTTACCATAGTGTCGGTTCCGCATGAGGGCTGTAACCTCTAGTTATTTTAGGGCGCTGCTGACGTTTTAGTGGCAACGTTCTCCTTGTGCCGACATGTCGCCGGTTCGTACGTCAGGGCGCCCGCTTTTATATTGTTGTTATTGTTATTATAAGCGCGCCTTACAGCGGCTGTCAGGGCGTCTTTCAGCAACTACTGTAATGCTCTATTGCTTGGTGTGATTTCCTTCGTGATAACGTTCTCTATTGTATCCTGGGCCACAGGGTCCATTCTACCATCGCTATCAGGACCGTCTTTGTATGCCTCCGCGGTGCAGCTCTGGTTATTCTGCGGTGTTCTTGTCGCGTTTACATGGCGGCGTTTTTGTTCCCGTTAGCTGGGGCGTCGCGTTGGGATGGCGTGTTTTCAGCCAATCACGGCGCCCCTGTCGTCGATCTGGGGCCATTCACTGCCCTCGACAGGTTGCGCATCATTCACCGAAGTTTCCTCCGTGGTTCACTGTCGCGAGTGTAGCATTTACCAAGTGCATACCTTCAAGTCAGAGCGATTTTCGGGTCGTTTCTCTCCACGCAATACCACAGGACTTACGTTAAAATCGTCAAACGTTAACAGTGTTACCACCCTCTCTGCCCTATACCCTGCACCCATGGTGGTGGCTCTTCTCCAAGTATCTATACAATACCGCCCTGCTGTTTCTCGTGGTTGAGGTGTTGACTGTTATTCGGTTATTCAGTAGTCTGCACATCTGTCCCACCTGGCATCGACACGGTATTGGCTGGCTTCGAGGTATTTACCGGAGTCTGCCCAAATCGGTTTTCTGTCCCTGGCATGATGAAAAAGGACAAACATCACGCAGCAGTGAGCAGCCTGTGGATGATGAAATAGCAAAGCGCATGTCGTCATGGCAGGTTTTGAAATGGTGCGTTGGAAAAATAAGTAACTCCAGACGATGCATTTATCAGTGACTGATTCAAAAGAAGAAAAAGCCGGTGGATGATATCATTTCGAGGACGTTTTTATCAGCCGAGGTACATGTGGTTACCCGCTTCGTGTTTAACGTTCTCAGTGACATTTTCAAAAACATATAGAAGTAAGGTTACGTACCCGATAGTCAAACGTGAGACGGCTAAACGACCACGGACCATATTCTAAGCTAATGTCCACAGCTGGCTGATTACCGGAAATAACACTTAGCATTGGCAATGTGGATGCAACAGATGGTTGACTGTGGGACACGGAAACGAATCCTTGTTTTTTTTTTTGAAAACGCACATTTAACGAAACCCCATTGTATTTTACAATATTACTTACATGACTCGATGAAAGATGAATAATGACGTAGAACAAGTTGCTTGGACGCCATTTTTTACCGATGCCTTATGGCATTAAGCGTCAAAGCGTTACAGTTTTCTGTCCGAGATTTTGCAAAAACGTCAGTTTTTTTGCCGATCTTTGGTGATCAGAAGCATATATCACAGAATCTCTAAGCCAGACTTTTCTGATTAGTCTCTCTGATGCCCAAAAAACAACGCCAGAGACGTAACTCATAAAAAAGTAAATTTACATTATCCCTATTTAAGATGCGGAAGTTTACATGTGGGGTCGGGTTTTCAAATCATGAACTGGGGAACTGTGATCGAAAGCTTTTTGTTTTGATTTTTGTTTTTTTTTTGTTTTTTGTTTGACCGTTTCATCGTTATTTTCAAACCAGTGTTTCGGGCTGATCCGCCTGTTATGTCGGTTTTTCGACCTAGGTAAAAGATTTGAAAGCCATCTAGCCTGTTCCCCAAATAACGCCCGGCTTAACTGGAGAGCAGACGTTACTTTTTGTAGTATAATGGCTTATTATTAACCCGCGCACGACCGTCGGTCCGTCCCGAACATCGGCGACTGGGGGGGGGGGGCAGTTGACTGCCCCCCCTCTAACTCACGAACGGTTGGTTGCACGATAAAAATAAGCATACCGTTGGAAAGCCTGTGACGAGTAGAGCTCGAAACTGGTCTCATTTTTAGATTTAGATAATATGTAAGCCAATTTACGCCCTATATATGTTTTCTCATAGCCGACTGCATGAGACCGAGAAATGGCCTGAATCTCAAGGGCTGTGACTAATAACGCATAGGTAACGGCACCAGCGCACAAGTAAATGTCCGCGGATGACGATACACGTCTAATTTCCTCAGATTTGTTCAATATATACGCCGAAACGTTGAGTTAAAGACACCGTAATTCTCCCGTCAGCCGTCAGTGTGCGCCGCTGCCGTATGCGGTACCAAATTGACGGGAACTAATTTTAGCAGATTTGTTACATCTATTATATGTTATCATCTTTACATCTATTATCTCTAGATTTGTTACATCTAAAGATAGCAGATTTGTTGCATCTATCAGGATCACTAATCCCTGAAAGTATTATTGAGATATCTTGTTTTGCGAAAAAGTTAGAGGGCGCTAAACTTTTTTTGACATAGGTCTGTTTGACCTGACCTAGGTCAGGCACCTGACGTGACCTGAGGTCAAAATTTTGACACGAGACGTAAAATTGATGACGCAAAAGGTACACAAAGTTTCGTGACTCTGTGTTTGTTGGTTCTCTCGCAATCCCAGAAAAACCTCAGGGGGCAGTCAACTGCCCCCCAGTCGGGGACGGGTTAAGATCAAGATCGGTCAAGAGGCCATTTGGCCCTTGCTCCTCTTTAGCTACCGTTCTGTTCATGTTTCACGGTTATTACGGGATATTGCTGTCCACACTGAAAATTGTTGACGCCAGTCACTTGGATTTGCGGAGTGGTCTACAACAATACCCATGAAACGCGCATTCGTGGTGTATGCTACACCAAATCAGCTCGCTGCTGATTCTGTGAGGTTATCGGAACTCTTGTTATACCCTTTATTTATTTACCCTAGCCGTCAGAAGGTTATACCCTTCTGACGGTTTCTTAACACGACTCCGACGGTAGCAAGATCCTTACGACACTGTTCTTATAAGTCGGAAAATCTCCCGACTTTCTGCGATACTGTGAAGACCCTTCAGACACTGTCAAATCATGCAGTACCCCCGCCTAACAACCTTAAAATTTCCCGTGGCGCTGGTAGAATCTTTCCAAAACGCCTCACATATCCTGCAGCATTCCTTCATTACGTCCTCAGAATTCATCCTGTATCCTTCCGTACCTCGGTCAATACGCTTCATGATTCCACTGGAAACGAGGCTCCTCCACAGTGCCTAGTAATATCAAGAACACAACGACTACTTTTCATCGGTTTTGTGATGGAATGTATGTGAACTTAATATTTTTCAACAGAAACCAACATCTGCAACGTAACCCAAGCAACCTGATATCGACGATTCTCACTGACCTCACAACGCTGCTTTACCGCGGATACGATCCATCACCCTAGGGGCGCCTCGTCATTGTCACCGCACGTGGCGACAGCGATCCCTCAACGTACATGGTCGATTGCGGCACGCACAGCCAGGTTGCGGCACTGCAGGTGAATATGCGGCCGCCACAGCCAAGGAGCCACTCCAGCGTTTTGCGGCGCGACCTAAATAGGAACTCCGTCAGACATGGTTCTACTAGCAGCATGACAGCTAGATATTACCCTGTCATCCAGTCAATGGTCAATTATCTTAGCGGCTGGCCACACTGGAAATGATGGTGCACAAGAATTATGTTAAATGGGGAAAATTTCGAGACAGCTACCCAACTCATTCCCAGACATCAGCATTCTAAACCGGCCCATAACCGACATATCCAGTGGCATCAGTGCGAATTTTGAAGAAAACTGCTGAATATCACTCCAGGTACATTTGTTTGGGCCCGGTGGCCTCGGAAGGAGCAGACGCAATGGGTAGTAGAACAGATTAGCTTTAGGTAGTAGACACATTAGCTTCGACACCGAGCATATCGTCTGAATGCGATCTGCGGAAATAATACAAGATTTATCTCGGCGGTCCGCACTACAAGTTACTAAAATTCCAAAAAATGCCCATGTTTCATGTTACACCTTGCGACAACATAATTTACATGCAGTGTCATGGACCGTTTTGTCCGACCAAAAGCATTATCAAACGGTTGAGACTCACGGTTTTTCATTCGCATTTACGCACATCACACATTTGCTGTTTACTGTCCCACTGGTCTGCAATACAAAAACACATATATTCGACATCCAGAAAACGGTGAAAAGCTCCAGGCACAAACTACTACTTTATTTCTGGCCTCGCTCTCATAGTCTTATCACGAGGACATCCGATGACGGCAGTAACGCCATGAAGCGGCCTAATCATTGTCACAGTTGCCGGGCCGTGATTTATTTTTATCTTGGGTGGCCTCTCGATCTCTCCCCACAACTGCAAATACACAAGCAAGTCATTTATTTTTCGCAACTCTCGTCCTGGGGCTGGAGGAGGGACGATTTCATTGCAAGCTGCCAAGGACTTTACCATGATAGTGTGAATCGTGAAAAATGACAGCATTATATGTACCAGCACATTAGATAAAGTCAAAATGAGGTATTTCCACAGGTATCAATGTACAGAATACATAAAAAATGCAGGTCTTCTTTTCCATGCGTCTTATTAAAAAAGTAGCATATGGCTTATGTTGGTAACATTGCATTCAGATATAAAGAATAAGATAAGAATGCATCCGCTAATGCGGAATATGTTGTCCCTTTTAATGAGATATTTGTGCGACTTAAAACAGATTCCATTTCCGCTTTCAACGACATGCTTGGAACTCATCTGTAGGTAGGCCGAAAACAAGCAGTCTAGCGCCTTTCCTTCTGAGTTACCCTAAAAAAGCACAAGAGTCTCATTCCCCGTCTCAGTGAGGATCCAGACTATGGATCCAACATTGACATAGGGATGGCGATGCCACTTGTACCAGAGCTGAGCTCGGAAGGCGGCACAGGAGAGGGCACATGTTACAAAACTAGTGAGATATACCTGTTCTTTGATACAGAATGTCATTTAGCATGCATGAAAGGCACTCTGGGTCACACGACGAAGCAGTTATTCAGTCTTCAATAGACAGTAGTGCTCACGAGTTTAATGCCTTCACCTTCAGTCACAGTCACCATCCATCACGCTGCTGAATTCACATTGGCGTCCGCACGCTGAGGGGCAAAACTGGTGGCCTTCTGATCACCTTAAAACATCTTCGGCGCGCCGCTTAAATCCCTTGCAGCGTCACTCTGACACTAAAGTTACCAGCTGCCGAGTCAAAGCACGTGATGACGCCATTTCAAAACCCACTTTTTGGCAGGAGTTCAGTAGCTTAAAGAGCCTCCATCACACGATGAAACTTTCATCAAAAGCGACCTAGATGTCCAACGTTCTGCACATGAAAAAGTGTACCAATAATGCAAGTAATTTAACTTCATATCTGCACATATTACGGGTTAGTTGTGTGTACTTTGTTCACATGCAAATACTATAGGGCGTAAACATAGTGTCAAGGCGGGATTCCGGCTCTGTTAAAGAGCCGTGGCGACACCATCTTGATACGGCGCGCAGATTCAGTGTGGTGTTGGTGTTTCGAAACACCCTCAGACCACTGCAGACACGCATACGAAACGCTGCTGTCAGCGAGCAAAGCGCACTGATGACGTTCTTTGGGAGCTTAACCAGCGTTGCCCCCAGTCCTCTACACTCGAGACCACCGACGCAGCCAGAGGGAGAGGGGCCGCCCCCCCCCCCTTAGGCCAGCATTCTTTGTGAAAACCATTGCACATCGCCTTCCCAGTGGACAGTTTTCGTATAGTTTCAGTTCACACTAAGCTCCCCCTCCTCAAGAAAATCATGGCTGCGCCCCTGCTCACGACCAAATCCCAGCCTTCTTGAATTCCTGTCAAGCCTCCCTAATAAAGAATTACATCGTCCACCGCCATCCTAACCAAAATTCCCAGCCATTCTGCATGGACGTCCCGTGTGTCCGCGTCAAAAGCCTCCGTCGTAATTAGTCGACGGGGTGTGCCTGCCCGACATCCTTCCCCTCTTGATGGATTCTATGGCCCTGCAGCGTTGGATGCTGCCAGCTCCAACTCGGTTGGGGGAAGCCGTCAGCGGTGCGTTTAGCTAGCGCGGGTGGCGCGGTGTGGGGCGGACGTGGTCCGTATTAACGGTCGCGTGGCTGAAACCAGGCATCATTTGCTCAGGAGCTGGCCGCGTGTAGGGAGTTGCTCCTCTGGTCGTTTTGGGCGAGACTGCCGAGAGCAGACAGCTGCCGTCACGGGACTGGCCTGTGAAATGTAGGCTCAGGTGTCGCCCTTTGCGGCCAAGCCCAGGGTGCGGGCACAGGTGAGTCAAGTAACGCGTCCGCACGCCTCTATTTGTTTAACTTACTCCAGACTCTAGTCTAGGTCAGGTCAGAGTCCCCGGTTGTAGCCCTGACCTGAGCTGACCCGACACCCCTGCAGCTGCTGGCCTCCCTGGGAGCGTCGATGGCCGTCGGCGGCTGGGCCGTCGGGATCGGCGTCGGCAGCGTCTGCGTGGACCAGCTGTCCCGCGGCGTCGGCGGTTTCGTGCTGACCGGGAGCCAGGAGCTCTGGACTGGTGGGGCCTCATCGCATCGCATCGCAACCGAATCTCAAAGACGCTGCGTTGACGGGTGTTGGTAAAAGGTAGCCCATCGCCAACAAAGTTGGCTTGCATGTTGCCACGCGACATTGTCAGCCTTCATGCAGCCAAGCAACGCTTTTCTTTCTTTTCTTCTTTATTTTATGGTGAACAGAATATACGGACAGGTGCACACTTTGCTGCCTTCGCCTGAAGTTGACCATCCATCTAGCTTTGCTTGTTTATGAGTTAGGACACACAGCCTCTTGGGCTCGTATGCCCAGCGTCTTGGGTCAAGTCTTGGGTCAAGTCTTGTGTTTCGTCCGGCGTCAGTCAGTCGTCTGCCACCATCCACCGCGCTGCCCTTGCGATGAACGACCACATTTATTTCCGTTTACAGTGACCTCCAACTTTATCGGCACTGTGGCTGGCTCTGCGGTGGCCGTAGAGTTTTCCCGCCGTTTCGGTGCAAAGAACACCAGTTCGAGTTCCTCGTGCACATTGCATCGGCTTTATCATCACCTATCTGGCCAACTGCTTCGAGATTCTCGTGGCAGGTGAGCGTGCACCACTACTGAATGGTTTTTCACGACGATGATACTCGATGAGAGTTTCGTGCCGTGTGTGGTGGACTTCTTGTGCGCATATCGTTTTAATGCTTTTATATGAAAGGTTGCATAAAGACGTGTGTGACAAATGTGCCGATGTTTCATATGAATGTATCATCATTTTATATGAGTCAGGTATAACCTCAGTCACGATGACACGTGCTGTCAGAACATGTGCAAACCATACAAACCAAACCAAGTTGTCGCTGTCTTGTTTCAAAACGTGTTTTAGCCAGCTTCTGCTCCGGTCCCGCCTTCGTGCTGCACGTTTTCTTCATCAGCGCCATCGCGTCGCCGCAATATCGAGGCTTCCTGGCCATGCTGCCCGACATCGTGTACATGCTGTACGTGATCGCCAGCCTGCTGCTCGGCGTCCAGCTGCCCTGGTGGTGGGTGTCGGCGGCTGGCTGTGCCCTGTTCTCCGTGCCCACCATGCTGGCGCTGACGTTGGTGCCGTCCGACCCCGTCTGGCTGCTCCGCTGCGGCCGGCTGGACGAGGCCAAACACGCGGCTCGCTTCTACGGTCTGGATCTGCCCACGGACTCGACGGAGGGCGGCGCCGACGACGCGTCCAAGTCGCTATGGAGCCTGCTGCGCCAGCCGAGCTACTATCGGCCGCTGCTGCTGTCGGCCGCCCTGCTGCTGGGCGTGGCCTTCTGCGGCTACATGGCCGTGCTGAGCTACTCGCTGGTGCTGCTGCGCGAGCTGGGCACACCGGCCGACGCCACGCTGGTGAGCGTGCTGCTCTGCGTGGTGCGCATCGTGACGGTGGCGGCCGTGGCCGTGCTGATCGACCGGGCCGGCCGGCGCACGCTGCTGCTGGTCTCGGCGGCCGGCATGCTGGTCAGCTACCTGGCCGTGGCCGCCTGCTTCTACGTGCCGGCGCTGGCCGGCTGGCCGGCGCTGCCGATGGCGGCGCTGGCGCTGTCCGTGTTCTTCTTCTGCGCCGGCGTGGGCCCCGTGCCGTGGTGCCTGATCGGCGAGATTGTGCCGCCGCGCGCCGCCGACGCGGCTGGCGCCGCGCTCGTCTTCCACTACAACATGGCGTCGCTGGTGGCCGTGCAGCTGTTCCCGGCCGAGCTGGCGGCGCTGGGCGTGGGCGGCGTGTTTGCGCTGCACGCGGCCATCATGGCCGCCGTGCTGGTGCTGATCGCCGCTCTCGTGCCGGAGACGCGAGGCCTGACGCTCGAGCAGATCGGCCGCCTTTTCCAGAACGCCGACGACCGGCCGCTGCAGGTGAAGGCGCCGCCGCCGGGCTACTGCACAGTCGCCCCCGTCGCCGGCGGCTGGACGGTATTGGCCCGGTACAGGATTTGATTGGAGTTCATCGAGCCTGTGGGACTCATCTCATGGGTATCTGGCCGTCCGAGGTCTTTGAGACAGTTTTTTTTCGCGCGGTCGCTCTATGGTCTCGCCGAACTGAAGAATCAGACAGCAATGTTACCTCGTCTTTAGGTCCTGTATTCGCCTCCTTCGAGATACGAATTATTTATACTTTCACCCCATCCTCAAGCAAAGCCATCTCACAGTTAGACGTTCAGACGTGTCATGCTTTCACAGCATCTTTATTGCCGCATTCGTGATTGAAGCGATGAAGCCATTCATCTCTCATGGTATTGTTATGATGGTCTCGTGAAACCCGATCTTACTGCTATCACCATCATATTCTAGTCATTTGTATAAACCATATCATCTGGACACCCACAAAATACTGTGGGTATTTTCAGTCTCCGTGGGTGCGGCTGTGATGAAACCTCGGCTCATGGAAACGTATGTGACCTCGATGTCGAAACGCGTCCGGTTATAATGTACCTGGCCGTGAATGAGTTTGCACCGAAATGTGCACATTGCGTTCGTCGAAAATATGTTTGCAATATCAAGGATTGCTCTTGCGGAGCCCGAAGGACCAGTTTTGATGCAGGTTCCAAAGACAACAAAATGGCCGACCTTCGTGGAGAAATCGTCTCCATGGGCAGGCTAGGTTACGCAATAGCTTACTCGCCATTTGCCTTCGCACGTCTTCTGGATCCAACGGTGACTCTGTATCCATGATCATTTCCATCTGCGATCGCCTGCCTATGGTCCTGAAGGTTTCTTCCACTAACCTGTTTCAAAGGGCAAATCCGTACAGACTGCGGCTAATGCAGTATTCGAAGCCTCGCACCAGCAATGTGATGTTTTTTACAAAACCCATTCTTTCGTTAGATACATAGGATTACTGCCCAATAGAATTTCAGCCCAACACAATGTAATGTTCTGTTAAATTTTTACGATACATCTATCCACGATGGGTCTGAGACATGATAACATCGCTCGTTAGCAAAATTTCCAGTATTTCTATTGCGTTTAAGCGCTGAAAGCATGTGACGAGTGAAGCCTCGAAACTCACAGGAAATGCTCCACTTAACAAACTTTTCAGAAATCATTCGTCTTCCTGTCAGTGTGCCTGTCTGCCTGTCTGTCCGTCTGCCTGTTTACCTGTCTGTCTTAACGTCTGTATGTCTGCGTGCCTGTCCTTCCGTCCATCTATCTGACTGTCTGCCTGTCCGTCTTTTTGTGTTCTTAATCCGAATGTTGCGACAAAATTCATAAACTTAATTCACGTTAAAAGAAAGTATTTCCTCGGGCATCGCATGCAACAGACTGCTTGACAGTGTTCTGCGTGTGAGCAGGATCGTTTGTTAAGTTATTCGGGCCAGCGCCATCTTCATTCCATCTTTCCACGCCACACCACTGAGCTTGCCTTAAAATTTGCCACAGTTGGTACGGCCGCCGCCCCACCAGGCCCATGGACTCCTTCACTCATGATGCTGTGTAACGAAGGCTTCACATTCATTCATTTCTGTCAAGCCAGAACGAAGCCACGTTTAGTCATTGTTTCCTGTTTTCTTTGTCGCACCTGTAACTCCTACAAGGGTCCGGTGTCAAATGTTTCTAATACTATGCGCTGAAAACGGCTCTGAAACTGACCTTTAATACCCATAGCATAAAACCTTTGCGCTGGTTCAGCACTCGATGGTTCTACTTATTCAATCTTTCTAAACACCATCCAGCGAGTAGACTCGGGCCAATGAAACAAATGGCCCGTTTGGCTGGTAAACTCGTATCACATGGCGAGCCTAGATGTATTTCGGGCTGCATTTGGGGTCGCTTCGCGTTGCATAGGGTCGCTGCGTGCCTGCATACCGAGAGCAAAGTGCGTTGAGCAAAATATGAAGTACGATCTACCGAAAGTGCGCACTGAGGCGGGCAGGCGGCGCTTCGGTTAGCGATCACGGGCTCTTTTAAATACGGACTGCAGGCTATAGGCATAAGTGCATGCGTGTGTGCCAATGAGCGCTTTTGTGTTGATTCACCTACCCTGCTTTACCTGTGATGGAGATTAGTTGGAAGAGTCGCAATCCATCGTGAAGCTTTGAGCCGTAGAACCACGTCCATATTATCGTTATTGCCAGGAGCAAATTTAGGTCCATTCTTCCCGAGCATTACCACAGCCGTAATGCCAAAGTTCAGGATTACTGGTGTGGCATGGGCAACACCAAAAGTGCAGGTGATCCCACCGGTGGCAACCTTGATGTGCGTAAGAACAAATTTAAGTACAGATACAATCTCATGTTGAAAAGTACGCATGGAAATCCGGGCCTAAATGTTTGCATGAACTTGCATCCGTTGACATTTCACTGCTGCCTGCGGCTAATGCAGCACTGAAGTCTCCCGATAGCTCAGTGGTACCCAATGTACTTTATTACTTCTGATCCTCAATAATGCCCCGTGTCAAACGTAGTGTGCGTTTTCTTGGCTCGCTGTTTCTCACACGAAATCACGTCATTCGAAATGTGTCATTAAGCCCCTTGCATAACCATATACTGCTTCCCTTGACTACTGGTTGCAATTATATCGCAATATACGTCAGCGATCAATACGGCAAAGTTGTACAACGTTCACTTTTGTTCTCAGTATTGGCAGGTGAGGGTTTGTAGCAGTCAGTGCTGGCGTTTACACAGTCGGTGCGTAACGTGCTATATGTGTTTCCGCTGCCATTGATATGACGACACTATAGATGATCTTTTAGATATAAGGTCAGATTGTATAGTAAACAAGCCTGGTATTAGTTTACAGTGCAGTCAGTCTACCGTCTACACCCAGCTGGTTTTGTTCTACACCCAGAACTGTGGAAACTGAGAGACTACTTTCCATCATATTACATATTACATATTAATCATGTTCACAACGATGAAGTTATTCTTTTGCTCTTTATGTGACCTCGAAATAACCCTTCAGTCTGAAAGATTTAAGGTTTCATGTAAAATGTTTTCACGTTTGCAATTTAAGTATTGTGGAAAAATGGCATTGGCTGAACACTATAGCGCATCGCCCCGTTTTTACTAGGTCCGTAACAAATAGTGGCGTAGAGCCTTTTTGCTTGACACGAAATATGATTCAGTCAACTGTGTGTCTAAGCATGAGTTCTTATGGCGGTTGAATAAAAGCGTGTGCTCAGCATAGGGTGTGTTCCGCAGGCGTTATCGCTAAATCCGCCTTTGAAATCAGCGACGAGTCTGCGTGAATCGGGGCAAGCAATGTATTTGGGCAATGATGATGTATTCTCGACAAACACGATGTGAGCATTGCAGTGAAGATATGGTCACAACCAGGTACCTAGTAACGGTACACGATTAAACAGGGACGCGATGTTAAACCACGGAACTATCATTTACATCCTACCGATGACATATGGTATGAAGATATTGTATATGGATAACATATGACATATGCATACGAATGACTAGATGATGATGGCAACAGCGTCACGTAACGTCATGAGATCATGACACGAATGCTGTCTTCAATGAATCACTTCGTCGTCCCAATCACAGGAACCCATAACCAGGAAGCACAACTTGGAATGCATGTGAGAAGACGCGCACCTCAACCCATGAGCACACTGACGACTGGCAAAAATTAGAGCGCACTCTTTGTGACGATGGCTATGACTGAAGATGAGTTGAACATGGGTATGATTTGCCATTGGAAAGAGGCGATTGCCGTACCAACAGACGAGGTAACATTGATGTCCGAAACATCTGCGGCCTCTCAGCCGCCGCCGACGGGGGCGAACGTGCTGTAACTCGGCGGCGGCAGAGCCTTCACCAGCAGCGGCCGGTCGTCGGCGTTCTGGAAAAGGCGGCCGATCTGCTCGAGCGTCAGGCCTCGCGTCTCCGGCACGAGAGCGGCGATCAGCACCAGCACGGCGGCCATGATGGCCGCGTGCAGCGCAAACACGCCGCCCACGCCCAGCGCCGCCAGCTCGGCCGGGAACAGCTGCACGGCCACCAGCGACGCCATGTTGTAGTGGAAGACGAGCGCGGCGCCAGCCGCGTCGGCGGCGCGCGGCGGCACAATCTCGCCGATCAGGCACCACGGCACGGGGCCCACGCCGGCGCAGAAGAAGAACACGGACAGCGCCAGCGCCGCCATCGGCAGCGCCGGCCAGCCGGCCAGCGCCGGCACGTAGAAGCAGGCGGCCACGGCCAGGTAGCTGACCAGCATGCCGGCCGCCGAGACCAGCAGCAGCGTGCGCCGGCCGGCCCGGTCGATCAGCACGGCCACGGCCGCCACCGTCACGATGCGCACCACGCAGAGCAGCACGCTCACCAGCGTGGCGTCGGCCGGTGTGCCCAGCTCGCGCAGCAGCACCAGCGAAGTAGCTCAGCACGGCCATGTAGCCGCAGAAGGCCACGCCCAGCAGCAGGGCGGCCGACAGCAGCAGCGGCCGATAGTAGCTCGGCTGGCGCAGCAGGCTCCATAGCGACTTGGACGCGTCGTCGGCGCCGCCCTCCGTCGACTCCGTGGGCAGATCCAGACCGTAGAAGCGAGCCGCGTGTTTGGCCTCGTCCAGCCGGCCGCAGCGGAGCAGCCAGACGGGGTCGGACGGCACCAACGTCAGCGCCAGCATGGTGGGCACGGAGAACAGGGCACAGCCAGCCGCCGACACCCACCACCAGGGCAGCTGGACGCCGAGCAGCAGGCTGGCGATCACGTACAGCATGTACACGATGTCGGGCAGCATGGCCAGGAAGCCTCGATATTGCGGCGACGCGATGGCGCTGATGAAGAAAACGTGCAGCACGAAGGCGGGACCGGAGCAGAAGCCGACCAGAAGCCGCCCTGAAACAAAATGGCGAAAAGTTAGGTTAGTTTTTGCAGTTTTACAGTTTTACAGTGCAGCGAAGCTCGCGTCATCGCCGTGCCCTGCGTCAAATCTGCTTGATTTTAAATTGATATTTTCGTGATTTGGAACTTGGGCGCATTTTCCGCAGACATGTATATGAAATCATTATGATGTATGAAATGCGCATATGACAAGACATTCATATATAGCCTTTTATTCAAGACGTTACAACAGTGTGCACGCGACAACATCAGAAAACCTTTATCGGACACTGTATACAAGGACTATCCTCATTTCACAATTGCCGTTCGGAAATGGTAGGCGCCTACCTGCAACCAGAGTCTCGAAGGAGTTGGCCAGAGAGGTGATGATGAAACCGATGACGGTGGGCACGCAAAATCCGAGCATGGTGTTCTTGGCTCCGAAGCGGCGAGAAAACTCTCCGGCCACCGCAGAGCCGACCACAGTGCCGATAAAGTTGGAGGTCACTGTAAGCGGAAATGGACACGAACGTCTTACTGGATGTGACTTTGCCGTCAAAGGTGGTCGGAAAATGTTCGCAGCAAGGGGAAGATTGCTGGTTGGTGTATTAAATGAAGGCGAAAGCAAAAAATATCCGTTTATGCTCTCAACCGTGGTTGGATATTATGCGGGGCATACAGTAAAGAAGAAAACTATATAAAGCATCAGAAACTAAAAACGGTAGGATCTGATTTCCGTTGCAGCACATGGCCGAAATTTTTCGATGCAAGGTTATGAAAACTGGCGAACGCAACGCCGCTGAAAGTCGGCTACAATGCGACGCGACGAGAAGTCCTCACCAGTCCAGATCTCCTGGCTCCCGGTCAGCACGAAACCGCCGACGCCGCGGGACAGCTGGTCCACGCAGACGCTGCCGACGCCGATCCCGACGGCCCAGCCGCCGACGGCCATCGACGCTCCCAGGGAGGCCAGCAGCTGCAGGGGTGTCGGGTCAGCTCAGGTCAGGGCCACAACCGGGATCAGCAGCGTTGCCGGCATCAATGTGCCACGCTGTTGACAGGCAGTATCATACTGCAAACGGACGCCAGCGAAACACTGCACGGCATTGGTAGAACGACCACTCATTTCTAGCGCAACACACGCCGTCTTCAAGCCACAGACTGTACTGGCAACGGTCCACGGCTGACTGCCGGCCTGCTGGCCGGCTGACCTCGCCCGGGGCAAGGTCGCTCACGTGACCTGCCACATTTGAGGATGTGGAGTCATTATAGGTATGGGGTATGGAGTATTAGGAGACGCGTTACTTGACTCACCTGTGCCCACACCCTGGGCTTGGTCACAAAGGACGACCCCTGAGCCTCCATTTCACAGGCCAGTCCCATCACGGCAGCTGTCCACTCGCGGCAGTCTCGCCCCAAAGTGACCAGAAGGGCAGCTCCCTACCCCGTGGCCAGCTCGTGGGCAAATGCTGCTTGGTTTCAGCCACGCGACCGCTTATATGGACCACCCCCGCCCCACCCTCGTCCAGTCCACGTAAGCCAAACGCACCGCTGACGACTTGGCGCAATCCAGTTGGAGCTGGTGACATCCAACGCTGTCGGCGCCACAGGATCCCGCTGATTGGGGAAGGGGAGGGTTGTCTGGAAGGCACGTGCCATCGATCAATCACGTCGGCAGCTTTGACGAGGAGACATGGGACGTCCATGCGGAGTGACTGGGAACTTTGTTTGGGATGGCGGTGGACGGTAGCACAGGGAGGTCGAGGAAGGACTACCGAGAAGTGAAAAGCGATGCGTCGTCGGGAATGACGGAATGTGGGGCACTGTCATCCGGCAGAGACGGCGATACTCGTAATGGCCGTGAAACGCGAGTTCGAGAGCGGCCAAGAATGAGCCACGTCCCTCTGACCATTTCATTAGTCTTGGTTTTGTCAAGGGCCTATTACTCAAGGAAGGGTTACATTTGGAATTTGGCTAATTTCGAGTTCATTTGTAAAGGAAGTTATGTGAGACTGGTGCGTCGCTGACTCAAAAGAAAGGCATTCAGAGGAAACGGTGCGCTCGACTAGTTCTAAAGGATTATTTCGGCCATTTCACCCACTGGCGAAGGGACGGTTGAAAAAGTGGTGGGGGAGGAGGGCGTGGTCAGATTAAAACAGTCGTTCGACTCAATGTTAAGCCAAATAATTTGCTCATTCCGTATAAGAATTACGAGCTCAAAATGTTCCCGCGTTGAAGTGGTACGCTCTTCCGAAAGGGCTTCGTGTTGGATGTCTCTGGACAAGTCCCGTGCTCAGAAATTTGGTCGGAGGCGCCTGAGGAAGCTCCGGAGGCGGAAGATTACGGGGCCTTTGAGAAGGGCCCGAAGATGGTTATAACCATCTTCGGCTTAAGAGAAACTTTTTGGTTGGGTTAGAATGATGAATAAAAAGAGGCGATTCTGTCACGTCTACACAAAGGACCGATGATAAATCAGAGTGATTTCAGGTTCTTTTGGACGAATTTAAAAAAAAAAACGAAAAATTCAAGGACGCAGCTGTTATGTGAAGCATCAAATACCCGTGCTAACTGACACATCGAAGTATAAAGTATACGGCACGGATGAGGGTGACAGGCATCATTTTTGACCAGTATTAATCGTTCAATATCATAGGCCAACTATTATGTGCCAAGACTGAGGCGTTAACCAATATTCCTACATTTATCAGTCATGGGTGCACCATGCATACATCACGCATATCACATACTTCTCCACCATACAAAATGATACAGGTAATGCATTCCTAAAAGACTGTTGCGTGAACATTAAACTATGGATGCACTGTTGCTTTATATGAATCATGAGTTACATACAACCTGGTAACATTTGTAACGCATGTGTACGCCGCGGTGCAGAACGCCTACTGACAAGAGATTCCAGAGAAATGGCATGTCCTTACTCCTTCGATATGACTCGCAGGCTGCAGCCATCCTCAATGTCATCTGAATCTTCCACCTCAACCCAAATCGGCTGTCCACTTTTATCCACGTCTCGATATTCCAAATGGAAACCAAGACTCAAGCCAAACTTTGATTGTATGACATCAATGATAGCGCTCTTTTCGGCAGACACTTTCTTCACCCGATTCCTGTATTCAACAAAAATCTTCATTCTGCTCTGAAATCATAAAGGGTTTCGATTAAAATCCAAACGTATATATTTAATTTCGATTAGTTACCAGATTTGGCGTGGTGCTGTGGATCCTTTGAAATCTAAGCAAAACTTTGTTATTTCTTCCTCCGTAAACCTATTCTGGATGTTTCAGGTGGTCAACGTATGGACAAGGGTCCGGAAATGTCAAGTTCCTTGTCCAGACCCTGACCTAATCGCTGACGTGTTCGTAGACGCGAGATAATTTTACACAGCCAGATAACTGCAGGATACTTACGGCACCGTGACTGCCACGAGCCGGCCGCCCGTGGTAAAGACCTCGTTTCCCCTCCTCGACGCGGAAAATGTCTGTTATGCGTCGAACTCATGTGGCGATGCATATCGACCCGAATATGTGCCACTCATGTTAAAGCCAGATGAGCTTTCCATATATTCGGCCACAGATATGGAGGCATCAGGACACTGATATCATGGCACAAGCCCACAAATTAACAGATAACTTGCATACGATTAAAGAATAATTATTTTTAGACATTTCGTGACAAAAATGCGACTAATAACGTATGGTCATACACGAATGCATGATAAGTACACTATACGAAGCACACAGACCAGTGACACAAAGGTACTTCCATGAGCTAAAATGATATTAAGCACTACGCCCTCACTCAACCTTCACTTTTACTCGACATGCCAGCGCATGACGGTGTAATCTGTGCCATTTTTCTGATACGTTTTCAGCGGGTGGTAATCCGCCAGATTATTCACTGGCACAAGCTTGAGCCTGCCACTTTTTACCAACTTGTACGCATTACAATGGAAACAAAATTCGCTTGATACCAGATCTACAAGCAACGAGACATGCTTCGCAGTATCCATCAGGACATACTTGACTGAAGAGAAAATGAATCCCGGGTTCGTCTTTAGCATCACCACGTCACCTGCAGTATACTCTGTGCCATGAATTGATACAGAGGTTCCGAAATGCATGTCGGACGATATCCTCACCCGAACTTCATGTGGTATGGATCTCATATCCACCACGGCATCCTTGAATCCATGAACCCTGTTTGGAGACATATAGCCTGACTCATCCAATTTCAATGACAATCCCTGCTGATGTCGCACAGCGATAGTTTTAGGCATATTCTTTCGATTCTTTGAACGCTGCGCGATCCCCTTCAGTGGTCCGTGTTTTGATTCGTACCTCAACGTCCACAAATGTCTGATCGGCCCATGACGTCGAATTTGAGTTCCATAGTGGATCATGTGGTGGAACTTTGCCTTAAGCCAAAACGAGGGAAAGGTAGTCTTCAAATCCATAAGCCAGCGTGCGATAAGCTCCTCAAGGTAGATAATGTCACCACTGAAGAAGCACGGGGCAAACACGTTTTCCACCAGCTGACACAAGTCGATGAGAAGCGTCCAAACGTCGTTGTTTTCTGGAACGTAATCTCCAATCATAAGTGGCAGCAATCGCAAAAGTAGCCACATCTCGCAAGCAGTTTGCCTGACTCTCAACTTTCCTTTTATTTTCTTCAACGGCTGAGGCCTGTTCGGTTCGTTGAACTGAAATCCACTGATGCATTTGTTCAGCACATCCAGCGAGAAATATTTGGCGTTCATAAGGGATGTGAGTATCAGCATTAATGCATATGGCACGACGCCTTCTAAAAGATCATGGGCAGCGTCAGGCACCAATCGTTCAACAGGGAAGCCTTCGTCGATGGTGCTCAAAGCGGACAATGCGTGTATGCCATATTCTTGCTGCTTTTCCTTGGAGAATTCGAACTCCTCAAGTTCAGTGATCTGTGAACGGTACATCACTGAATCTCTCAGTGTCACTTCTGACTCGCAAAATGCCGTCTGCTGCTCCTCGACGTCAGCCAAGCAGAAACGACAGCATTTTCCAGAGCTGAAACACATGGAGAAGCCACCCAGGGAATGAACTGCGAGGTTGTCTCCCACCACACACGAAACAGTGCCTTTGATAGTTGTCTGCGAACCATGCTTCCTAATGGTAACGCCTTTTTCTTGCAACTCATTCACATCTGCTACGATCCTTTGCAGTATTTTCTCCCAACCATGTTCCTGGATCTGGGAAGTCTTGCAAACTGCGGCAACATATATCGAATCGAGACGAGATCTCAGGTAGGCAGGAATGTTCAGCAATGAGAAATATATGCCTGCAAGCTTGGACTTTGATACTTTGTTTCCCAGGGGATCAACTACGTTAAAATCATCGTAATACAAAGCCAAGCGAATTGGTCCTGGGCTTCCCTGATGCAGACTTCCGTCACAGATATCCGCGACTTTCCCTTCGTCATGAACACCGTCAGCGAGAACATACTCCAAAACGTGCTCGTTGGACAGGAGTGCTTCGAGCTGTTTCAGAATCGGTATGTACTGGAATGATGACCATCCTCCTGATGGACTTCTCAGAAATACAGACTGCGGACCAGTGAATGGAAGCTCTTCACGAACAAATTTGTCCAGCTTATACATGGAACAAAACTCAGCAAAAGCTGCCAGAGTTTGTGAGCTGCCAGCCCGTGATGTTACATCAAGAGCATTGGCCCCCTCAGCATCGGAGGTTTCTTGGATTTCATCGATTGCTGCTTTGATAAAATTATGACTTTGGTCCGCGATGTAGCTGCACAGTGACGAGGACACATTATGTTCATAACGCAGGTGGCCGACAAATCTTGCAACAGCCTTACGCTTGCTGCTGGTTCGCGATGGTTCAAAGCAATTTACTTCTCCAAGTTCATGACTGGGGCCCGCTTCCACTAAACCAAAGTCTTCCTCAACTGTCTTTTCAGGTTTCAGATTCCGGCCATGTCCCAAAACATGTCTTTTCCAGTTCCATCCAGTGGATATGATCTTTGGACAGTATGTGCACTTGAACCCTTTCAGTTCGTCCTCTGTGGCATGACGTTGAAGATGTCTGGCAATTACATTTACATCACTATGTCTAAAGTTAATACACATACTACATGCATGTATTTCATCCCCTGAAATGGAAAGCACATGAATGATAAATCTACAGCAAAAATAAAAAGGTAGACAAAACAACATTTGCCATGCCAACCCCAGCATGGACTTAAATCTGCCATTGTAAATCAGGCGGCCTTAGGCTAACAAGACAAGTAGTCCCAAATCATTGTGAACGATAATTCGCAGGAAAGTATTTATGTTGCTTATCGCAATCCAAATTCCGACTTTTCCAAGATACCCCGACTCGCGAAATGGAAATCGGTTGGACAAAGCACTTTTTTCTCAGCAAAAATTGGACAGCTTATTGTAAGCCAACTGCCAAAAAATTCGGAAACTAAATGTTGCTTAGTATCGTGCATACATACTCAACTCTGAGGATGGCATTTCTCAAATCTCAATCCAGAATCAATCAAGATTTCAATCAAGAAATCAGTTCATGTACTGTAAAAACATGGTGCCAGCTACATACTGTAGGTTGGATTATCTTAAGGCAATTGGAGGGGTAGGAGGGGATGCTAAATAGGCATCACATGACTAGTTGTTCCCCGAACATTGGTTTATTCCATGATTTCGACTGCTTTGTTTGGAAAGTTGTTGTAGAACTGTGGAAGGGGGCTGAGCCCCATACTGAGCATAAAATATGACCCTGTTTTCACATGTTTCACCCCAGTTTTGTGAGGGCCCAAAAACAACTGTTTTATTATTTTCCTGTGCATAACAGTTTGGTTACATTGCAACTGGTGCCCTGTAAACATGACAAAACAGGCTGTTGGAGCGATGTTTCTATGGCACGATGCTTGACAGACTCACAGCATGACCCCACTTGATCTGTCCTGGTAAATGCAGAATAAGCACTGAAATAAACACTTCACTACTATATACAGCCAAGTGGGTTCTACATTCTACCAAAGTGCAAAGCAGAGGTAAGAGGATGTCAACATCATAGCGAAAAATGTTGCACCCAGCTTACCAATGTGCAACTAAACTTGTGAAGTTTTAACATGGGGATGCACTCAGGTCTCACTGAGGTGTACTTTGGTGCATTATGAGAGCATAAATCTGAGACATACATAACATTTTCACCAGGTGATGAAAAACAACATAAATGGCATAAAAGCCATACAACAAATGGTTCTATGTTACATACTTGTGATTTGGTTGCTGCATAACATAATTTCAAGATGAAGAAAGTGAAAACAATCACCAAAAAATATCGCCACTCCATTCGTCACTAACCGCTGTGCCATTTGTCTGACTTCTGCTGCGATCCTACGACAACAAAGTCAAAAAGGGCAATTCCAAAGATCAAGGTATTTTGCTCCTGATGATGTCATCAGTATAACCTAATGAGTAATAAAAAGATGACTTGCCCAACCTAACCTAACCTAACCTAACCTAACCTAACCTAACCTAACCAAACTTTACATATTTAGTCACACAAACCAACCTCTGCTGGACAGAGCCAAGTCTGATTGCACCCTTTGTTGGCCAACAGCCTCTAGGATCATGTACCTGCCTCTGGCGCTGGGTCAGACTGCGCCTCCAGTATCATTTACTGGTGATGCCATCAAACCTTACGCAGTGCGTAGGGCATCCTTGAAGCGAAGGTAGTGTAAACAAAATGGCACCACGTATTCCAGTCACGTTTACTTAAAATGGAGTATATTTCTATTTCCTTTGAAAACCATACTGGTAGTGCCACCATTCTTTGCTTCCATAGGAAAGTTTATGAACTCTTCTGTACCATATGTATAGCAAAACTGGTCTGTGAAAAGGTGAAAAAGTATAGTATTACCCAAATCTGCGATCTGCTACATGACTGTGCACCTGGCAAAAGAACTATGGGTCAACAGTAAGATTCAGCCCGAGCGCTTACTTCCAGGGAAAATAATCGTAGTAGTGGTTGCATGGCGTTTCAAATGCAATATTGATAAGTATTACTTACGATTTCAGCCGGAAAAACCTGAAACACACATTATTTCCCCCGAAACAGATTGCGTCGTCACTGGTATGCTAACCGCCAGACGCTCGCGTAGGGATTTTTGACGTTTCTGTGTTAAATAGTTTGTTTACGTGAGATCTCGACGCTGATTGGTCGTCGGTCGGACTCAAGGTCCAATCAAGAGTAATAAAAAAGTTTCGGGGGAATAACTAATGCGATATAAATTATCTTTAAAATAAAAAAAAATTAACCGTTGTAAAAATAATAATAGTAATAATAATAGTAATAATGATAGTGATAATAATGGTAATAATAATAATAATAATAAACAAGAATAATAAAAAAGTAAAAATATTACAAAGATGGCAAAGCGTAGTTCCAATTTGAAAAATACAAAAAAAAAAAAGCAATGAAATAAAATATCTGAAAAAAATCACGGAACAAAACTGGAAAATATTAGAAAGTGAAATAAAACAATAAATAAAAATTTACCCTGGCCTAACATAGTAACCAAACCTAACCTAACCTAACCTAACCTAACCTAGCCTAGCCTGGCCTAACTTAACCTAACCTAACCTAACCTAACCTAACGTAGCCCAGCACAAGAAATCACGGAACAAAACTGGAAAATATTAGGAAGTGAAATAAAACAATAAATAAAAATTTACCCTAGCCTAACATAGTCACCTAACCTAACCTAGCCTAACCTAACCTAACCTAGCCTAACCTAACCTAACCTAACCTAACCTAACCTGATCTAACCTAGCCCAGCACAACCCAACCTAGCAACCTAATCTAACGAGTATTAAATGTCATAATGTAATAATACTGATATCAGAAATCCCAACAATTATCTAATACAATAATATAACAGCGTAATAATTCAGCAGTTCCTCCAAGTTCAGTTTTTGGCAACAGAATAGAATTTTCCTATATATGACGTCATTAATCGCTTGAAGATGCATGCAGGGTCTACACGTCCTTGATGTCAATAACCTTAACCTTGGCGGCGCTACATTTTCCGCCGCGGAATAATGTTGTTCTCCGCCAGTCGACTGCAGCACGGTATTACTATGTCGTACGTTATCGTTACGATTTTGTTGTTATTGTTTAGAAAATCAAGTAGTGGAAAGTACGGTTAGAAACAGGATGATACATTCTTTACATTGGTGGCAATTATACAAAGCGTTGTTTGCGATTTCGTCGGGCAGAAACTTACCGTTAGCCGAACTATGCACTGGTCACCACACTAAATTTGCACCTGAACCATGATTTAGCATCTGAGCATTCCAAAAAGTGCACTTGAATTCTCAGGTGTGCTTACAAGATTTTGTCCACATGTTTTACTTTGCACACTGGATGAACATGTCACCCAATGCATAGCAAAAAGCCGGATTTTGGGAAAATGGGTCATGTAATGCAACCTATCAGATTGACTTGTGGAAGGCATCAACAGCTATAACAGGGAACAGTTCTGCGTAGAAATGCGGCGAAATGTCCTCACCATTCAAGAAATGGCTGCAGAATTCTACAAAACCTTGTTGGGCAGCGAACGGAAGCCAGAGATGGCCAACAGTTCCAATTTGAGTCACCTGTTTAAAATATTTATGGAAGAAAACCCTGAAGTACGGCAGCATGGTGTACCATGGAGCAGCTGACCACCTTTGGGAGCAGAAGGCCCAACAGACCTACTAAGCAACCTCACTGTTCCCAAACTTCGACGCTAATGCCTGCACAGAGCCTCGTCTTAATGAAACGGCCCCCCCCCCAAAGTTGCATGATACAGGCATGATGCGGCTGCGGTTCATTGGGGCTAAATGCGTCATGATTGTTTCCCCTATTCCATATGTCTTCACAAAGTTTCCATATTTCAGAAATTACTTTATTGAACGGTGGTTCCCTCCGGAACGACCTCAACGGTGGGTACCTATATCTCTTTTCATATCCAATAGTAGAGCGAGATTTCAATTTTGAATCCATACACCCACAAGGCTGCACGGGAACGCAGAGCTCATGCCCTGAGCTCGTCGAAACAGGCTATGGAAACTGGCAACCATACGGTAGTAAAAACTGCATGGGAGAATTCCGCATGAGAACCAAAAGGCGCTGAAGGTGCGGAGGAAGGATTGGCAGAGGAGAGGAAGCCCCAGCCACAGGTACCGAAACTAGACAGATCTGAAAAATTGTTTGTGCGGAGGACCTCGCCGTACCTTCTACCTCGGTTCCTGTCATGCAGCGTCGTTGGCTAATGCTAGATTTTTCGAAGCCGGAGGGGGGGGAAGCAGCTGTCTCCACTGCATGACGGCAAAGTTTGGGTCGGCTGGGTGTCCAGACTTTGGGTTGGGGTGGGGGGCAGGGTTCCAAAGCCCTTTCGGGTCCCAGACATCTCGTGTATGCCATTGGTCAAATTGTTAAATTTGGGCAGTCGCTGTGGGTTTGGGCAAGAGATGCAAGTTTTCAGCTCAGTTTACCCGCACCACGGATTGGCTCGTATTCCCTTTACTGGATTGCTGACCAAATATGCTGGTTTTTGTTGGCTTCCGTTTTAAAACAATGCGTTGCAAGGTCAATAGGGAAGCATGAATGTAGAACTGGGACAAAGTTTGGTATGGAAAAATAGTCATCGGCGCTAAAACGCGACATGGATAACGGATTTACATCACTCTTTTTAATAAAACATGAAAATACATCAATGGGTCAAAATACTGGTATGGAATTTCATACCAACAAGGCCCTTCAGTATGGAAAACTCCGCACCAAAGTTACGCCCCTCTAGGGTAGTATGTTGGACTGAATCCCAATTTGGCTGGGGCAGGAGGGCTGGACTTAAAAAAAAACGTACTTCTATTTCGGACATCCATTCTAGACAGACAGAGGCGTCAATTTGTATTTTTTGCGAGGGTCCTGCCCCCCCCCCCCTTCCCTCTGCCCGCACCTAATGTTGATTTGGGCCTCCCATGTTGGTTTAGGCCACCATTATTTTATACCGGTTTTAAAAGGAAATTGGCATGAATAACGAAAGGAACGCCGCAATAGATAAAAGATAGGCAGAAATTATAGAAAAAAACATAAACGAATCTATCTTTATATCTATCCACCTTTCTATCGTCTGTCTATATATGCCTATATACATGGGATATATGAAATTTTGGTTTATAAGTCGTAACAAAGAAACTTATAAATTGCAAGCGGCAAATATAACGTGGCGAAATCCGTTGTAAAACTCACATTTGGGGGAGGTAGGTTGTCAGGCCGTCGGCTAAGCCTCTAAGCATTTACATCAATCGACGCCCTTGGCTACCGGCCCCATACCGCAACACTCCATAGACATGATGTACTGGCTTGGGGCCGGAAACGTTTGGATGGTACCGGCGCTGAAAGCGGCTTTCAGTCTACTTGAGAATGACGTTTGTTATGATTTTTGAGGATCCGAAGTAACGCTAACACCCGTATGTCACGTGTACGTAAGTTATGAATTTTGATTAACGGGTGCTATGCGCTATAACGGGTCTTCATATTCCACATAAAATCGGTCCCTTCTCCCTGATGCTACCAATCGAACTAACCAAAACGAAATAAATACCACCCTGACGCAGGTTAAATAAAAGCAAAAGGTCAACAGATGCACGATCATCACATAACAAGTAAAACGCAAAGCCCATAAAACGCAAAGCCCTAGCTATTCTAAACAGACCGATGTGACACAAATAAAAATGACGATATTGAATCAGCATACGCTGAAAATATGATAACATATATCTGTGCAGCATAGTGCTGCCTTCAGAAGCATTCAGCGATAAGGTAGGTGGTGTGTTACTGCTTGGCCCAACAGGCGTCTTTCCGGAGAGGCGTTTTACCCCGTTTTACCCTTCCTGTTGTCAAAAAATGGTTATCGTTTTGAGCCCAGAGGCCTGCAGGCTGCAGGGGTCGGGCTGAAAAGACCCGCAAAGCAAAAATGTTTTTTGCTGTTTTTGTGTACCAACGTTCATGGTATACCGTGAAAAGTATACCTATGCGAAGCCCAGTACAGAGAAATATGTGTGAGATAAAAAGTTTATCGAATCCTGATCTACCTTTCTACCTCATCATATAGCATAAGGCATATCTTCCATCAGTACCACAATTTGTTCCTATTTTAATCACGAGTATTGCATTTTTAGGCACACCTCCCTACCTGCCCAGCAATCCACTCGTTTGCATTGGAAAAAAGAGGTCAGGTACCTTGGGATGCTACTCCAAAAGCAATCATTGCACGTGACTGCATCACAACAATCAAACCTTTGCAAAACAATTTTCTTAAGGCGTAGTTCGTATTCATACAAGCTGTCGTTAAATGAAACGGCCTTCACGTTTGGGTCTGGCCTGTGAGTGCTCCAAAATATCTACCCAGTTACGTTCTTGCCAACTTGCAGGCTAGGAAAATCTTAAGGCGCATATACTATGTTTCTTATCTATCAGAATGCATAAGTTCATACATTATAAGACAACACTCACCAAACAGTTATAAACATACAGCTGAATTGCCTCACCTTCATCAGAAATCATCCTCAGGATGCGTCCTCAGTGTTCCAGACCACGCACTGCACGAAAATGGCGTCTTGTCCGCGTCTGCGCGCGCAGAAAACGCGCACTTCACACCGATAAGTACCCGGTTGGGGTTTACGTTACCCTGCAGGGGTTAATTTAAACTTCATTTAGCAGTCAATCGTGGAGCAGTTTGAGCAACCTCCCTCCAACTCCCGCGCGCGCGCATTTCGAACGGCTGACGTGGGGTGCTTGCGGGATGCTAACAGAATACTGGACTACTTGAGGAGTAATTTTAGCACCCGTATCATACTCAAGGGCGATTGAGTAGTATCACTGGCTCTAAATAGGTTGAAATTTTGCCACTTTTACGGCAAAGGTACTTCTAGCAGCGCCCTATTGGGACTAATTAAAAAGATTAGCACCAGGGGTACTGAATTTTTCTCTGTGTGTAGGTGTCCTTGAAGAAACTCCAAAGTGACCTCACAGACGGTCAGAGGAACCCGTGGATGACCGACGAGGCTCCATCGTCGGTAAGAGCAGCCCCGAGACGTTCTGAGAAATCCCATGGCCGGTCAGGGGCTATACCGTACGTGGCACCAGGACCACTGGAACCCTAGAGACGACCAGAGAAGCCCATGGCACGGCAAGAGGAGCTCAGTGAGCGGCGACAGTCAGGAACACCTCAGGGACAGACAGAGTGGCTCCGGGAACATTGGAGGGTGTGAAAGTCCGTCAGGGGTGCCCCAGGGACGATCGGGAAGGGCCTGGAGATGGTGGGAGGCCTCAGGGACGATCAGAGAATCGCCAGGATACGGACAGAGGAATCCAGAGACGATCAGGGAGGCTTCAGGTTTGTGCGGAGGACCCAGTGACGATTGGGAGACGTGGGAAATCGATCCGAGTTACCCGCGGACGGCCAGGGAGACCCAGGGTTGGTCTTACAGGACAGGCCTCAGAGGGCCATAAAGAAAGACCAGACCACCTACCCACTGATGTACTGAGTAAAACTCCATGCATAATTTATATAACTCAAAAGTAAACTTAACGAAAATTAAGTCTCGAAAAGTGGTGGGCGGGGGCAGTTAACATCACTCGCCCCATCCTAAAAAGTGCGGGCCACGGCCCCCTGCTCCCTCCCCCGCCCCCTTGTTGCTACGCCTACGATTTCACCACTCAGTGATTCGGTAAATGACCGTTAGATAATTTGTCATCTTCATGCCATTTGGCTAACTGATCTAACAAAAAGTTCCCGCCGGAAAAAACAGTCCCCCTCACTCTGGAGAATTGCGGTAACTTAATCTCACTAACATCCCATGCTCCCTCTCAGGGACGTAACAACATCCCGAAAAGTGGGGTACTCAGGCATCCATGCATAGGTAAATTGCACATGGGCTTGTTCAAGTAAGAGCTGTTGTTAATCAGGCATGATAAGAATTCCAAAACCAATGAAAAAAATCATCCAGAAATCTGAGCTTAATGGTAGTAGAATAAGATAAAATACGACGAGAAGTTCGGGAAAAATGAGCGATATAAAGCATCAAATGTAAATGTGGTTATAGATGTTGCTCCCCTCGCCCTGTATGATTACGGTAACTTAAACTCACTAACATCCCATGTTCCCTATCATGGACGTAAGAACATCCAGAAAAGTGGGGGCACTCAGGTATCGGGCTTGTTCAAGTAAGAGATTCATCTGTCTTGTACAGCTACTTTTCTTTGAAAACGGTTGGTTCTACAAAAAACGGAACCGTTGTGCGCTTCGTTACAGAATTAGGTACTTGTCTACGTATACACATTTTTACTTAATAGCTTTTGTGGACTGCATAGATTTATTTGTCATGCTCTTTTTAGACGCATTTTATTGATATCTTAATACCAAAGATGGGGAGAAAGTTCATGCGAAAAAACGTCAAAGCTTTTGACTGCACGAAAGATTGAAGCACGCATGAACAATTTGTTCTGCGGAAATAGTCGTCGATAAGTCACGCGTTAGCGTAGAATGTTTAAAACTGTGTTAAACATTTTCCAAAATCCTCAGTATATGCCAAGGAAGATTACGTTTGTTTCCAGCCGTACTATGCTAAACCGTGTCAACCGCGTACTTATAAAACACCACGCCCGGCCATCTCCCTTGGACATTAACTTCGAATGTGGTCTACGGTCATTTGGCTGCCAGCCACACGAAACTCGAAGGCAGCAAAATGGCCAAGGGAGGGACGGCTGAACAGGTGCCTCTCGCTGGCGATCAAAAGGGCCTTTTCGGCCCTTTGCGCCTACGATGACACTCCTTTGCGCGAACGAAGCCATTTTGGCCAGCCTCCTACCTGAGCGTAATAGTGGCCACATTCCCTTCGAACGATGTTGGAAAATGCAAATGAGAATGCGTAAAATGTTGGGTTAGACTAAATATACTTCGTTAGGGGAGCTTGGGCGTCAGGCACGTAGCCAAGGGGGGAGGAGCATGGGGGCCATGCCCCCCCCGAACCAAGCGATCTACCCTAGATATTTATCGATTTCGCTGGGATACGGAAAAGTGATCATGTATATCACTGAAAAGGAAACATTATATATTTTTCCTGTGCATTAAAAATAAGGCCATTTATATAAAATTGCTGCTTTTTCAATAAATTTTGTCATATGCCAATGGCATATGACAAAATCTGACATGTCCCCCCCGAGGAAAATCGTGGCTACGTGCCCACTGGGAATGTTCTTGAAATAATAACGCAACTCTTTCCTTTTGGGAACTTTTCTTTTCGATATTGAAAATATCAATGAGAACGTGTGACATGCTACGTTGGACTAAATGTGCGCCTGTTACCGCAAGTGTTCCGAGAAAAATCCGTTAGCTTTTTTCGTATCATTGCCAAATACATTCGTAATTATATGATACATGGTGGTATTCGGTGCGATGGTATATGACAGATGGCACATGGGATATAATGATAATGCATTTTCAACGAATGACTTAAATGATGTATATCGACGAACACTGCACTGTCCATGGAGAGTAATGTCAGAGCTCTGGTCGTTTCCCCTTTCCCCACTATCAAGAACAATGAACCGATTTGGGAAGACTGCGGGAAATATTCTAATGTCGTCCAAATCACCGGTCTATGAGCAAAGAGCAGAGAGGTGCAGACTAATAAATATCACATTACCAATAAACCCCGTACTTAACTTATAAATACTAATAATAAAGTAACTAATAAATGTCGTAAAAGTTGGACAAACCTCTGCAAAACTTGCAAGAACGGCCAGTACCGCACTCACGAAATGGAACAGCTGGGCAGTCTCGGTAAAGGTTCTGTACCGTACTTATCACGTAGGAGCAGAACAGCTTGGCAGTCCCATTCCAGCCATAACGATCTGTTTGTTTCTCCAGCACTGAACCGCCGTTAAGTCAACACTTGCGAAGCGTTGATCGGCCGGGGCCTATCCGGAGATCTGAGCCCCGGCCGAGCGGTATCAGCCGGCTATGTCTGGTCCGGTCCGGCGGCCGGCACGCGCCAGAACCGCAGCCGGCGGCCGGCGGCCGCGCGCCGTCCGCAGCGCTGTTTACTACGGTCACCGTCGCCCTGTGACGTGCGGATGGAGGTTCCGCTACCCGCCGCCGCGGAGCCGGTGATTACCAGATCAGAGGGCCATTTCGCCGGCGGGCAGCTGTGCGAAGCGCGACGTCGGGTCCAAAGGTCGACCTCTGCAGGCCTCGACAGGCAGCAGAAGCCGCCGCCACGCGTCTCCTGGGGCCCGGACCATTAGCCTCCGTATAGTGACGGTGTAAAAGGTGATACGGCCACGAGACTGCTCACTTTGGACAGCCCGGGATCCATTGTTTGCTGTTGTACGCGTTCCGTAACTGTCTGGAGCGTTGTACTTTCGTTTGATTAATTATCTTGTCTGTTGGGGCGACAAAAAACGATAGAAAAATCGAAGGGCTTCGCCGACTGCCCACCGATACAGACAGGATTTCCGCGAGAGAGGGTTGAAGCCTCAAGGGACGTCCTGTATGGGGTTGGAACCGTGGCTGGAGATTTCCAGAGATTACTGGGGGTCCGCATAGATTGTAGGGTTTCTGAAACCGCAAAGGTTTCAGAAACCGTTTCAGGCCGTTTCTTTCCAGTCATTGCCATAGGCCCAATGTTAAAACCCCAAAAGCGCTGGGATCCGGACTCCCCTGAAACCCCGGGATCGCCAGCCACGGCTGGTGCGACTACACAGTTCAAGCTTCTTTTATCTCATTTCTGTATTTTGAAAGGGGCTTCCAAGACTTTCTTGCAGCGGCTTGCGAAACATCCTCCAAGGGGCGTCCGAGGCCTCCACAGAAGTCGACAATGACCTTCAGGGGCCTCCCCGAAGGACCTTCCGACACCTCTCCGAGGGGGTTCCAAGACATCTCTGAAGGGGACTCCATGGCCTCCTTTCGACAACACCTCTTTTCGGGAGCTCTCTTCCCAGTGCCATAGGAGGCCTGAATCCATCTGCAGGAGACTATAAATCAGCTATGCCATTTCTGTCATCGGCTAAAGAACTTCCGTCATCAGCCCTCTTGGCCAAATGAGGGGGGGGGGGAGGAGAAGGGAGGCGACTGCCTCATTCACCTTCCTTGGCTACATCTACTTCCACTTTACACTAAATTTCGGAGTGTATGCAATATCACTTATAAGGAATTTCATGGAAACAACAGAGGCATTTGAAATCCCAACTTTGAAAACGCTTTGCCGACGCTATTTTCGTGGACTGTCTGGATCGCCAGTCTAAACGTGCTCCTCACGCGGCAGCCGTACCAGCTGATGTTCCAATAAACAACGGACTCACCCTAACCACAGGCATGACTAATGCCTGGCTAGCGCCACTGGTTACAGGGCTTGCAGCTCACCGCTCGACCGAGTCGCCACGGGCGGCCGAAACCAAGCGCCTGCCGAGACGACTCGGTCAACCGTGTCGTCTCGGTCTCGGTCTCGGTCTCGGGGGATCGTTCTCGGTCTCTCTCTCGGTCTCGGTCTCTCTCGGTCAACCGGGGATCGTTTAGAGTGCGATCAGCGCGCGCGTGTGAGTGAAACTCGCGGCCGAACCAGCACCCGTTATTGGCAGCTGAATAGCACGGCGAGGTGAACATAACCGGGCCTTACAACTGTAGGCATGGATATGTGGTAATGTCGAGTCCAGGTGCGTCGGCGTGTGATGGCAGCTCGTTATGCTCGTTAGTCCGTGTCCGATCGTGTTCTAAAGAGTCCGAGGCTTGACTGGAGGCTTAAAACCTGCACCTGTTGCCGCGGGATGCGGAAGTCTGCTATCCGGTATTACTGTGGGACTTTAACCCGTCCCCGACTGGGGGGGCAGTTGACTGCCCCCCCTGAGATTTTTCTGAGATTGCGAGGGAACAAACAAACACAGAGCCACGAAACTTCGTGTACCTTTTGCTTCATCAATTTTACATCTCGTGTCAAAATTTTAACCTCAGGTCAGGTCGGGTGCCTGACCTAGGTCAGGTCAAACAGACCTATGTCCAAAAACGTTTAGCGCCCTCTAACTTTTTCGCAAAACAAGATATCTCAATAGTATTTTCAGAGATTAGTAAACATGATAGATGCAACAAATCTGCTATCTCAGATTTTTCAGAATTTTCCGGGTCCTTGACCTAAGGCCAAGCCTATTTTTAAGACATGTCGTCGTTTTTTCGGAAATTGACGGAATATTTCATAACATTTATAGTGTGGAGTGAAGCAGACAACTAGTTACCGTCATTGGGCAAAGTATCAATGACTTCCAGCCATTGACCTGAGGTCAGGCCACGAATAACTGCAGTGAGCCAAAATGTACCACCGTCAAAATCGGCGATGAATTACTCAGAATGGGTAGAAAATGGCAGAACTAGCTTGCACAGACGTAAGTAATACCAGGAATTGGAAATAAACAGGCTCTCGCGAATAAAGCTCCGGAAATTTTGTACATTGGTAACTAATGAATTTTTCCCAAATTTAAGCATGAAAAACCATCACAAGAACCTTTAAGACCAATAAAATATACATAGATTGTCTTTTTCGCGAAAATAAAGGAACCCTAAAATTAGTTCCCGTCAATTTGTGACCGCATACGGCAGCAGCGCACGCCTAGCAGCTGCCGCGAGAAATGCCGTATCTTTAACTCAACGTTTCGGCGTATATATTGAACAAATCTGGGAAATTAGACGTGCATCGGCATCCGCGGACCTTTACTTGTGCGCTGGTGCCTTTACCTAAGCGTTTTTAGTCGCAGTCCTTGAGATTCAGGCCATTTTTCGGTCTCATGCAGTCGGCTATGAGAAAACATATATATAGGGCGTAAATTGCTTACATATTATCTAAAACTAAAAATGAGACCAGTTTCGAGCTCTACTCGTCACAAGCTTTCCAACGGTATGGTTATTTTTATCGTGCGATCAACCGTTCGTGAGTTGGAGGGGGGCGGTCAACTGCCCCCCCCCCAGTCGCCCGTTTTCGAAACGGACCGACGGTCGTGCGCGGGTTCAAGTCCGTTGGAATGCACTCCCGTAAGTTCGGGAGACTTCGCATTTCATGTGACGGAACCAAACAAATATCCTGCCGTAGCCTTACCCCCACAGTCACGATGGCTGAAGAAATAAGAAATGGAGGTACGAATCTCGAGGCAAAGCACTACATTATTTGCATCCGTGTTTCCTCCCTTTCTCCTCTTCTGGTTTTCTTTGCCTCCATTCCCTCTCTCCCTCTCCGGTTTTGTAAAAGGGAATGTTCCACATTGTTGGACTATTCATTTAACACTTGGGTGGTCTGGAAAATGTCGCTGATCGCGTTTTCAGCATTCATTATTCTGAAAAATGCATTGAAGCTTCAAAAAGTGTTATTAAATCAAACCATGTTCTGTTGTCAACTCTCGAAGTCAACGAAATTGCCTATTTCGATCCATCCATTTGGGGCCTTTTTGGGACCCCTCCTCGTTTGAGAAACGGAAGTACAGCAATAAAATCGCTCCAGAACAACACTAGGGACATAAAATGACGCAAAACCGGCCTACGCCGACCAATGATATGACGCAATACGGAGCTGCGCCAACCAATGAGTTCGTTGGCCGGCGCGAACTCACTGTTACGGCACGGCGTCACGCAACAGCTGGCAAAGAACAAGGCCGAACAGGACACTCGGGCAAACCATGGAAATCGTTCTGAACCTCCGGAAGTGTAGGGTTTTCAGGAACGGTTCATATTACGAATTGACTTCCAAGGATGTACAGGCTTCAGCTCGGCATCTCAGCTCAAAACGCATATTGGGATGAAAGTTCCATTTGAATGCGATAAAATCATTCTTGTCATGTCACACACGTTCATCCGTTTTATCTTCTTCCTTGAGAAACGTCCTAATTGACTCAAGTAAGCAGGCTGGGCAGCGGCGCATTGATAGGCGGCCAGGAGTCCGGATTAAAGGGGAGGGGAGGAAGGCGCAGGCCGTTCTGAGTCAATTTCTTTATCGTCAAGGCCATAGGGTTAGTGTTACACTGTAGTGTTTAAGGGGGAGGGAGGCAGAGCCCCAGCACCCCAATGGTTCTACCAGCCGTGGGCGCATACCAATCTCGAACGGCCATAAATGATCCTCCTTATGCCTAACCTTCCTGTGAAGTGTGATGATATAAACGCGCTACTCCGCCGTGAACTCCACACGGACTGGACGTGTCCGGGTTCAACCAGATTTTTCTGGATTCGAGGGCCTGCTATGGGATACTGATGGCGAAATACGTTTCACTGAATGGTGACGTTCTCCTTGAGCTCCGGAATGCGAAAGATACACAGCATTGTGCCCCTCGTGATCATCTTGATAGCCCAGAGCCAGACGCACCAAAACGCGCAAATGTGGCTCCTTTTCTTCATTGGAACTTTGAATAAAATTGGAAAATGTGAATAGGACGAATAGGAGCGAGTTTTCAGTACGTTAAGTCCGAAAGCAAGCATAGGCCCACCGCCCATTAAAAAAGCACTGGCCTACCCGGAGGTTTACCATGGGTGGATCCAACGACGGGTTGGGGAGCAAACGTCCCTTCAGGGGAACCAAACCTACCCCCAATCCCGATTTCTCTGCGGATTTCGGTTACTTTATTTTATCATTTCGTACAGAATATGCCTAACTAAATAAACGAAAAATGAAAGAAAAATACGATACTGTATGGTATACCTGCACACAAAATTAAAGCACAGGATTCATGGTAGATTTGGACTTGCCGCCGTAAAGAAATGCGGCGAAAGGGGGAAAGTATTGCTGTGACCCTTTTAACTCCCTCACGCAACTGAAAACCACAGACCATCGGGACGCGTCAGCGGCTTTTGTATCGCAATACCCAAGCTACTCGAAGCCTGGCGAGAAGCCCTGTTCATGGAGCCGCAAGAAATTAGCGGAGCTCCCTGAGCCGTCATCTTTGAAAGAGAATGTTCCGCAGGTGGACTCGTGTATATTATCCGAAAGCGCGTCGAAGGAGACATCTACATCAGATGACGTGTTTACTGGTGAGGAAACGGAAATTTCTGCGCTGAACTAATCGATTCAGGTCTTCGGAGGGACACCCATTGACAGGTAGAAGTTGAAAAGAACGGAAGGGTACGTTCTCGCCAAAGTCGCAAAAATCCAAACGCAGATAAAAGAACACCTGGAAAGCGCGAGCTGCACAAAAAGAGACGGCTCATGTCTGTCAGCAGAGACTTCGTCCTACACACCTGAAGATATAGTCAAAAAACTGAAACAGGAATACCGTGCAGCGGAGTGCCACCAGCAGGTCATGATCCTGACCATTTTCGTTCAATCAATGAGCTTGAGACACCTGATCATTCGTGAAAAACTATTTGACCTATCCGCAAACATTCGGAATGGGATCTAGTGCAGCCATGAAGGCATGCTTTATAGGAAGATCAGATGTGACGCAGCCGTTTCGAACCTGTGTCAGCAAACGAAATAGAAAAAATGTCGCCGAGAATTTGAAATCGGACGTTACAATGTCACAGGAACTCAAACAAAAAAGTCCCTCATCTCATGCGGTTCCCCAGCACCGCTCACGTCCGCGTGTACCTTAATACAATAATGCATTGATACATGTGCCTTTAAATCCATAAATATGTAGGCCAACTATCAGTCCCATTCTATATAGATGGCGCCCCTGCTGGAGATCGGCGTCCCTTGGAGGTTGGCGCCCCTGGACGAGTGGGCCCGCCCACACTCTTCGTCGCGCTCTTACATACCAACGTCAAGCGTCAGCCAGCACAGTCAGTCAGTCGGGTTTGTTCGTGAATTAAGACGCACAGACCGTTGCGCTCAGACGATCAGTCTTGACTCTCGTGTCAAGTCTTGCGCCTCATCGTGCGTCAATCAGTCGTCTCCCTCGGATTCGCATGCTGCCGCGCAGAACTGTTGCGCAGTTTTGAGTCAAATGCAGCCAATTTTAGCAGCTTGCTTCCAGATTCTTTAAGCACAGAAATTATTTTGATACAATAGCGTCCGCCTCCCTCGGAGGCATTCCCATTGCCTTCCATTTAAATACTAAACAATGTACAGTGCGATACCTGCGTAGTTATTCTTGTCATAAAATTTAGGACCGTAAAAGCAGAGTTCGCGGGTGAGTAAGGGAGGAGGGCAAAAAGTGGTTTCGACCTTTCCTAAACAGGCTTGGGGCATGACCCTTGTGGCACCCATGGATCCGCCCCTGGGCTTTAACGCCCTGCTGAAGCGTTTCTAAGTAGCTGAAAATTGGATGTTTCCTGGCTCCAGGTACGATGAAGATGTTCTTCTACAGTTCTTGAAATTGTTTTATGGTTTTGTTCCCAATATAGGAAAAATCGGAGCCCGGTTTTGACTGGAGTGCATCATACTAATGCGTTCGTGATAATCAATCTACGTGACAATGCTCAGTGGCAAAATATCTCCGATTTCTGGTGGAGTGTCCACTTGTCAACCCGATCCCGACTGTGGGAGGGGAGGGGGCGGATGACCGCCTCCCGGGTTTTTCTAAAATTGTAAGAGAACAAAAACAAGGCAGCGCCACGAAATTTTGTGTACCTTTTGTTCGACCATTTTCACATCTTGTATTTAAGTTTTGGCATCAGGTCAAGTCAGATGTCTGATCTAGGCCAGGTCAAATGGACTTATGTCCAAAAAAATTTAGCGCCCTGTAACGTTTTTGAAAAAGATGATATTGCAACAAAATTTTCAGGATTACAGATCGTGATAGATGCAACAAATGTGCTGTCTCGGATGATTCGGAAACTTCCGGGTCAGTGACCAAGGGTCAAGCCCATTTTCAAATTTTGAGTGTGAGGTAATGCAGACATTCAATTGCGTCATTGGGCAAAGCATCAATGATCTCCGACCACTGACCTGGGATCAGCTAACGAATAATTGCTATGAATGAAAATGCAACGCCGTCAAAATCGGCAATAAATGACTTGGAACGCTTCTTAAAAACCGGAAAAACTGGCACTCACAGTTCCCAGTAATACCAAAGAGTTCAAAAACTTTCCAAAATTGCGTATTTTGGAAATAAATAGGTTTTCGCGAATAAAGCTCTGCCTATTGCATAGAATGATAACTTCTGCATTGCTTAAAATTTCAACGCGGAAAACCATCACAGGGTCCACGTAGTCACAAAAAAAAACGCAAAGATACTACTTGGCAAGGTGCGTGTCGTCAAAAATAAAAGAACGCTTAAATTGGTTCCCGTTAATTTCATCTCGCCTTCTGCACCCCCGCCCGCCGTGCAGTGGCGAGAAAATAAATATATTCTTTACTCAACGTTTCTACACTTATGTTTAACAAATCAGAGAAATTAGACGTGTATCGACAGCTGTAGACATTGACCTTTTCTTTGGTACCGTCATGTAGCCTTTATCTATCACAGCCCTCGAGATCCAGGCAGGGCAGCGCCGCGGATTTTGAGTTTGGGAGGCAGAGTTTTCCAGGGGGCCTCCTAAACAAAATAGGCCTCCTTGCAGGGGTCTCCTGATTCAAACAGGAGGCTTCCCGATCCAGCAACGGGCCTCCTTGTCGCAAAATAAGGCTTCCTGTTCCAGAGCAGGGGCCTCCTGATAGATAGACGGGCCTCCTAATCCAGAACAGGGCCTGCTGATTTACAAGGGACCTCCCAATCCAGCAAAGAGCATCCTGATGTAGAACAGGGACCTCCTGTTCCAGAACAGTGGTCTGCTGATATATCGTGCCTCCTAATCCAGAACAGGAACATCCTGAATCATAAAGGGGTCTCTGTAACACAAAACAGGGGCTCCTGATCCAGAGCAGAGGCTACCTAATCCGTAAAGGGGGCCTGCTGGTCGAGCGAAAGGGCCTCCGGCACCCGATTAAGGGCCACGTAGCTCAATTATGGGGGCCTGCTTAATCTGAAATTTGATAACATGTGTAACTACAAAGCTTGCACTGTGGTTGAAAAGGGCCTCCCATAATCTCGGGGGACAAGAACATGCGCTTGCCCCCTGCCTGCCGGCGGAAGGGGCAATTACTCCCCTCACCCTGCTGCGCCGCCCCTGGATACAGGCCGTTTTTCGGTTTTATGCAGTCGGATAACAGAAAACATAAATAGGGCGCCAATGGCTGACATATTATCAAAAAATAAGGGTAGTTTCGAGCTCTACTCGTGAAGAGCTTTCCAACGACCTGCCTATTTTCATCGTGCGACAAACCGTTCGTGAGTTAGACGGGGGGAGGCGGTCAACCGCCCCGTCCCGCCCCCCCCCCCCCCCGGTCGGGGGTGGTTGGCGCCGACTGCCAGTCGGGTGCGGGTTAACAAACCCTGCACAGGCTAGGGTGCCTCCAAAACATTGTTTCAAAACCTCGCCTCTAGGAAAATTCCGCGTCATCCTTTTTGAGTGGCAAACTTTGGCGCATTTCATACCACGTCAACCGGTGCAAACTTTGTCACCACACGTAACGTGACCCTAATTAGTTGTCCGTGCCGCAGCAGGGCGAAATACGCAGCAGAGCAGTCTGACATTGCCTGGAACGGAGACAGCGCTGAGAACGTGATGAGCCGCGCGTCGCTCCGAACCCTGGCCCATTGACTCAGCCCAAGGGGGCCCGGCCCCCTTCCTTAGACCCGCATTTTTCCGTGGAAAACATCGCACATCGTCGTCCCAGCAGGCGGTTTTCGGATGATTTCAGTTCACAATGAAAATCGTACGAATGTTCACCAAGAAAATCATGGCTACGCCCCCGCCTAGCCGTACGCCTAAGAGTAAAAATGAAGTTGGGATCATGTGCTGAAAACCAGATATCGTCGTTACACAAACCATCCACTCCCAGATGCAGTCTATAACTAAGCCGCAGCAAGGACGGCAACACACAGTTTAAGGTCTCGGGGCCGGAAAGCCCGTCGGGTGTCAACCGCTCATCAGTATCAAAGACTCATCAAATTTCGATCACTTAATTCCTAGTTTGAAAGGATTTTTATTTCAATTACGTGTTTACGTAAACAAGTGGTTTATTGGTCCCTTAATTTGTCAACAATTACCATCATTTTTTAAGCTGTCTCATTACCAGAGGTGGCATTTTTCTCTTCGTCTGAAAAATCTGATGTGTCGTCTAAAGATGCACGGGTCACCCGTCTCTTTGCAGTGTACTGACGGCTTATTATATTCTTAGCTGACCCAGCCTTAGTTAGGGTAAACCAAGTTACTCTGAAACGGCGGTAGCTGGTTTCGCAGCGTTACCTCGGTCGCTGGCGAACAGGGCTCTGGCGGCGGTCCTGTCGGGCTGAGTTTGGCGTACCAGGTCAGAGAAACTGCCGTTGACCCGATACAGATGCCCGTCAAGTTAACGTCCTGTCGTAGTCTTTGGACTGGCTGCAAAGATCAAGTCCAGTTATCGTCTTTTAAAATACAGCTGATTTTCAATCGGACCAGTGCGTGTGGCCTGTCAAATTCCAAAATCCGATGTAGTCCTAATCCATATCTTACTTGAATTTCCTGGTCGGTCCAATCTGACCCGCGGATTAATTCGCTATCCGCGAATTAATCCAATCCGTGAAGTGCTGTACCTCAAGAGGTAGCTGAATATCAAAATTGGGTACGTTAGCATTTTTTCGTTTACCAACGAAATTTCGTCGCATCAAAGAAACTCTCATTGTCAAAAGTCAAGGCCACGGAAAACGGGGTAACCCGACGAAACTTTATTCAGCAATCAAATCCAAGGAAACGGGTGTCGTATTGATACTCGTAGTGTCCGCTTTCGTCTCAGCCAAAAAGTCAACTCTGAAGGCCACAGTCAAGGTCACGAAAAACAGGGTACACTGGCGTTCTTTCGTTTACCAACGAAATGTGCAAAAAGGCGTCATGTTGACTTCGTGGTATCCACTTTCGTCACCTCCAAAAACATTGACTGTGAAGGTCAAAGGTCAAGATCACATGAAAAGGAGTACCCTGGCATTAAACGGATTTGGTTGATAAACGAAGGAATGCCAGGGTATTCTGTTTTCCGCGACCTTGGTCTTTGACCTTGAGACATGACGTCTTTGAATGCCACAAAAGTGGACAAATCACGAGCATCAATATGACGCCCATGTCGTTGGAATTTTTTCATAAGGAAGCATTGTCATGGTATCCCGTTTTGCGTAACCTTGACCTTTGACCTTGAGGGTTGATTTGTTCAGTGTGACGAAAGTGGATACCTCCAGCACTAATATGACGCCGTTGTGCTGGATTGGGTTGATAAACAAGATTCAGTATTGCCGTCCGTTGCTCGTGGCGAGCCCGCGAATGCCGCTGCCCGAGCCTC
Source organism: Capitulum mitella (assembly GCA_030062745.1). NCBI lineage: Eukaryota > Metazoa > Arthropoda > Thecostraca > Pollicipedomorpha > Pollicipedidae > Capitulum > Capitulum mitella. The sequence continues at coordinate 30,301,731 of CP099842.1, forward strand.
GGAGCCGCCGTGACCGCTCAGTTTGTCTCCCACGCCGTCCCGAACCGAATTTCCACCCAGGGCATTAAACAAAGGCGTATTCAAGAAACTGGACGTCGTGTGCCCGCTTCAGGCCGACAGGTAACGCCATGTGACTGCAAGAATGTACGATGTCGAGCGGACAGACGAAGATCACCAGCGCGAAGGGCGGCAGCCTACAATTGCGATCGTCCGTTACCGTCAGTGGCCGGCAGCCCCAATAAAGCCTGAAGAAGAAAGAGCGCTCTCCCACGTCAAGCTGACTCCAGCGAACCAGCAAATGATGCGAGGGTGACCCAAAAAAGTAACGGGACGTTTCGACCAACTCTGAGTTCTCTTGCAGTGGAAGGATAGACAAGCGGGTGGGTAGTCCGCCCTGATTAATTACCAATCACAGAGCAAGCAAACAGTTAAGAATTAAGAAAAAAACATGCCTTTTTTCGAAATCTCCAGATGCGCTGTTTGATAGGGTCATTTTCCACATTTTTGCAATAAAATGATAAGAATGCTACAATCAAACAGTTCTGTTTTAGAGTTCGCCCTGCCCCCCCCCCCTTAAGCAAATGCTAGTCACGTCACGATAACTAAAAGTCATGATTGGAGAATGAAACGATCTTTTTTATACCAGCAGATGCTGGTTTAATGAACAGCCCAAGAATCTATGCAGAAAATGCCTCTGTAGATATGTGAACTCTTCGGATGTTTGTGTGTTGCCTTTTAACCATTGATCTTGGAAAGGGCCGCGAACAGCGAAGCTTACCAATTGGCATACGTGGGTAATGCTACCTGGTGGGTAACATAAGCCTAATGGTGCCTCCGTATTGCCAACCACCCGTTGGAAAGTAGTTTCAGAATGCCCTTATGCCATGTTTATCACGCCGATCGGGATCTGTTTGGTTTTGCCTTTGAAGCCCGGGGAGACACAGCGTTACATTCGGCCGCACGAGGCTCATCCCCGCATCTCTCGTGCAGCATTCGATGTATTGCGCCGTTTGGAGTCAACATGGCCCCGGGTGTGCGTAACACGTGTGACGTCAGCTCCGGTTGTCCAATCAACGGCATGGCCGCGCCGGCCCAGTGGCAGAGGTTGGCTTACGTGAGGCATAGTTCCGGAAAGAGGAGCCAGCCGGCTAATGCCCGTGCGCTTGAAGCCGTGGCTTTACATAAGGCGAGGCGGGACGCTGCACGAAGCAACGGAGTGAGCAGCGCAGACCACTGACTCGACGGAAATCGGGATTTCCCACTGCGTTATGAGCAGACAGAAGCACGTACTGGCAGCACTTTGAGTTGCATTCAAGCAGACGGCTGCCAGCCGTTTACAGAGCACCTGTCCTAACCTGTTCTGAAGCGTGGGTCGAATGATGGAAATAATGAAATTCCGAATAATCAACATCCAGGAGCTTGCGATGACATAAAAGCTTTTATAAGCATGTGTCGTTGCGTGTTCCTGCAGCCTGCAGAACTCCAGAGGCAGGTTTTGCGCTTAAAAACGGGAGTTTCACATTTTCATATCGCAATGAGGATAGCTTTGCAGCAATAAATAAGGCCTGACAACAGTCAGTGTCTCATTGCAGGTGCGCATCCCCCAAAATGGCCTACTCGTTTCACCTGATAACTGAGAGACTCTTTGGTTTGCAGTGGCGAAAGATGGCTCCGCAAGAACTATGAGATAAGCATGGTCTTATGTTGGATTATTATTTCATTATTTCAATTCCAGTTTCAGTCTTTTTTCATTAGTAATGTATTCGTATTATCTGTTTCGGGTTCAGATAGCTTGTCATTGCATTTTACTAGTTGGGGTATGCATGGCATAAAGCAGACGCCACGAGCAAGTTGTCAGTGGTCTCATCGTATGATGTATGGCTGGTCACTTAACTCGGACCTGTGAACGTCTAGTAACTGGCGCATGTTTTAACCCACCAGCGACTGGCTGTTTCTGCAGTCGCGACCGCCTGGAGATGTCAAAAAGGGCACCCCTGTTGTCTCAGGATCTAACCGTCGGGTCTGAACCGGTCTACTACCAATCGATAGCTCTGACTCTTGCGATTAAAAACATACTATGTTAGCTCTGGTCAAATGACTGATGACGTTACATGTCACGTGAAACTCATAACGCGATGTCGGAAAAACTGACATCGGTTGGCACATCACATCATCGGCAACAGGGGTGTCGATTTGTATCCTTTCGAGGTGGCCCTGGCCCAAGCAATGTTGATTTTGGCCCCTCCAATGTTGGTTTGGGCCCCTCCAACATTTTCTACCAGTTTATAGGGAATTTGGCAAAAATAATGAAAGAAACGTTCGCAATAGATAAAAGATAGGCAGAAAGTATAGAATAAGGAATAAAGTGGTGCATATATCTTTCCATTTTCCATTTATATTAACTTATATACATGGGATATGCGCAAATTTTTTATTCGAAAAATAACAGCAAAAACTCAAAAATTTCCATTGATCAAAATATAGTGGGTTAATCCACTAAGAAAGCTATATTTAGGGTAGGTAAGGTTGTTTGGCCCACGGCTCGGTCCACCTAATCATTTACAGAAATTGACGCCCATGGTCGGCAATGCTGGTCCAAGAACCTTCAGCTTGGTACTAAACGACAGGGCGCAATCTTCTGCATCAGGGACGTGCCAAAATGCGAAAAATGTCTGGTTAAGGTCAACCTAGGTCAGGTGAAATGTGGTTTGATTTTACATGCCAAAGAACGCTACATACTCAGAATTGTTTTGATCCACTTGGCAAAAAAGGACTGAAGTGAAACCTTCTGATGATCAATTTTGCATTACCTATTTTTCATCCAGTCAAGGTCAGTCTACGTCAGATCAGATAAGGTTGCATTGCTCTTCCTATTAGAGATAATTACTCCCTAAGATTCTTCGTTGCGTCAAGTGCAAAACTGAAATGATATTTCATGATAATTAAATTTGCTTTGTCTGCACTTTATCGGGTCAAGGTCAAGCCAGGCCACGACAGATAGTCCTTTTTCATTTTCTGACTAGGAAAAATAACTGCTCTCTTCTGCTATTGAACGATCTACCACAGACAACATGACATTTAATTTGCTCTGACATCTACATATGACGTAACCTGACATGACCTCTCGCTGCATTTAGTGAGCCTTGCTAAGAGGCGGATATAGATTTTCTGCGGATATATCATGTTGCCACCACCGTCCGAAGATGCATAAGCATGCATGTACTCGTAAAGGTTTACTTACGACGCCATATTTCATGACCTGGCCTAGAATGGATATGATTATGATGCCAAAATATATGAAACTGATTGGTGAAGAGTACTGAAAATTCGGTTGGGCTGACTCTAACGGTTCAGGAGTTATTCAAGAAAAACCAAGGGTGCCCTTTTTGACACCTCCAGGCGACGACGGGTTAGAATATATTTGCTTAAATTTTTCTGTTAATAGAGGAGTGCCCGATGTGTTTTTTTTGCGTATATCTGATAGAATTGCGGACGCTAGAAACAGATACGTCATTCGAATTGCTGTACGCCGTTTAGTTCACGAGATATTCGTCCCGAAAGGTGCAGTGACCCTGAAGCATGCTCGAGGCTATGTGGCGCCCACGGCGACAGCCAGGGGGCAGAGCCGACCCCTTAGGCCGCAGTTTTTCGTGAAAATCATTTCATATCGTCTTCCCAGCAGACGGTGATCGTATGATTTCAGTTTGCACTGAGCTCCGACCCTCCCCCCAAGAACATCCTGACTGTGCCCCTGGTGAAATCACGAAACCCCTAGGCGCCGGCGAGTAATGTTGGCGGCCGGCCGTTTCGCGTCACATTTCGGTGTTTAGTCGCCGTCTGCTCTCTGTGACGATTCCCGCGGTCCCGGTCCTTCGATTGCTCGACGGAGTTGCATTGTTTTCGGCGGTATTGGGCGCTACGACGACCTGAGGTGTTTCGCATGTGCCCATCTTGACTGCAGTCGTTTCCTTCCCCGCAGTCTCGGGTTCCTCGGCCAGCTAACGGCGCGCAGGCACGAGTGGCGGAAGTGGTAAGCACTGGAACACAGCGCTTCCGATTAAATTCTCAAAATAGACCAATTTTCTCATGACTTACCGCAAATTGCTGTTCCACGGTGGCGTCGGCCGCGTTCAATCGGCAACAGTGTCGGGGGTTAAGATGAACAATCGCTGGCCGTTTGATCCGGGTGGTACTTAACCCGCCCCCGACTGGGGGGTTGACCGCCCGCCGGAGGTTTTTCTGAGATTGCGAGAGAACGAACAACGCACGAAACTTTGTGTACCTTTTGCTTGATCATTTTTACACCTTATACCTAAATTTTGACCTCAGGTCGATTAACCCCATTCCCGGAGGGCTAGACGGTATGGGCCGATTCCCGGCAGGGGAAGGGGGCGGATTCGGCCCTCCTGAGATCTCGAGAACTATTTATCCGATTTCATCACAACAAACAGCAATCGATTTTCCGTTATTGTGATGAAATCGGATAAATAGTAAACTACAAACTAAAAAAATAGTAAACTACACTTTACTAGGAAATTTTCAAAATTTTGAAAGGGGTGGATACAGGGGTAAAAATAGCAAATGGGGGGTACTTTTGGACTTTTTATAACTCCGTTGTTTATAGACCGATTTCGATGAAATTGGCGTGAATCGAGGGATTATGGATGGGACTTTTACCCTCCGTATACACATCTTAAATTCGAAAAAATCGTAGCTGTTCACAGGGTTTCGAAAATGGGAGAATTAGTTTCTTAGCAAATGAATGAAAAAAGTAAAAGCACTTTTTTGGCTTCTGCTAGTCACGTGATGCTAAAAAAAGTACAAATCGTATTAAAGGGTTCCTATAGTGTTAGCACAGGCGGTACCAGGGGCACCCAAAAGGGGAAACTGCCATGGTCAAATGCCTTCAGATCAGCATATGACCTTTGACCTTACATGACCTTCAGTGGCCTTGGAATCACTTAAGAAATGATCTCGTGTGCATTTGATATTACCTGCAAACGTTTTCAATCATTTAAATTTACTCGATTTAAAAAATTCCATTTTACGGTCATTGTGACATAGGGTACGCGCAATGACCTTTTAGGTCATAGCTCCGTGACCCGACCTGATATCAAGCTGAAACTTGATACACAAGTAGAGAGCAACATTCTACGTCACACGTATTCCGAGTTTGGCATTTGAAAAAACAGCACGAAAATTATTACTATAAAAGAAAATTTTGAATTTCGACCTTCACTTGACCTTGTAAAGTGACCTTTAGATGAACAAAATTGTATTTGCACGTTGCTCAACTATTTTGCTGTACATCCATACGAAGTTTTAAGTTCTATCTTAAAAACAGTATTTTTGGCAGTCATTTTCATTTTACTCTGAACAGGGCCAAAAATGGCCTGACGTGTCTCCCAAAAACGTTGCGTATCTCCGCCCCTGAGCAAAAAAGAATTTCGAAATTTTGTCACAGCACGTAGAAAGAATAGCTAGGAAAGGCCACCAAGTTTCGTGGAGCTGCGTCAAAAATTTTGGAGTCGGCGAGCAAAAAACCTGAGGGGGGAGTTTAGCCCCCCTGCCGGGAATACGGTTAAGGTGTTTGACTTAGATCAGGTCAAGTGGGGCTAAGTCCAAAAAAGTTAAGCGCTCTGTACCTTTTTCGCAAAACACGATATCGCGATGAAACTTTCAAGGGCTAGGGATTTTGATAGACGCAACAAATCTGCTATCTCGGATTTTTCGGAAATGTCTGGGTAATTGAACTAAGGTCATGCCCGTTTTCAAGAAAAGTCCTCGGCTATGCAGGCGGCTATGAGAAGACATATAGGGCGTCAATGGCTTACATATTATCTAAAACAAAAAATGAGAACAGTTTCGAGATCTACTTGTTACGAGGTTTCCAACGGTGTGCTTATTTTCATTCTGCCACCAACCGTTCGTGAGTTAGAGTGGAGCGTGCGCGACGTCGAACCACAGACGGGCGCGGGTTAATAGGTTTATTAAAGCCTCTTGTGTTAATGTTTTGCTATTTTGGAAACAGATTTAGAGTTAGAGGGCAGGATTTATTCCAGCTGCCAGTTCCTTTAGGCATCACACATTTTCATGGGTATTCTACCGCCAAGGTCGCTTTTTTAGTATGGCCACTTGACTACATTTACTCTCCGTTTGCAAAACTTCGGTTACGTGGCTATGACCAGGGTCCTCAGAAAGTATTGCGATTCTCTTATTTGTCAGTATTCTCAGCATGGGGAGCCACACGGTGCAAGAGCGCGAGCACTGAGGTAAGATGCCTAGCACATGTGAAATAAGTTTCGTGACTGTTCAGTCATGCATGTAACGATTTCACCCTCGCCAGCTCTCTGGTTTTTGCCGCCTTCGCCAATCCAGGGGTTGGTGAGACCCTCCATTTGTTCCCACACCTGACGTGCTAGAAGAAAAAAATAAAGAAACGGGCGGTGGGTAGCTTTTCTCCTCTAGTCTGTTATGCATGAACAGGTATCGGGAATACCTGTTCTCTTTGGTTTGGTTGTGGTTTGGTTTGGTTCCCGGGTTATGAAACTATGATTAATTTTACAATACGCCTCCCAAAACCCCCTTTTAGAGCCACCACGTGGTGGACTGGGACCGTGCGTTTATGCCAACATGTGTTAAAACAGGGCATTAAGAACAGTCACCTAGTTTCACGGCTTTATCTTGAACGGCTCAGGAACTGCAGGCAAAAAACCGGTGTGACATTTTTCGCCGTCTTAACCCGTCCCCCCCTCTCGACGGGCGGTGACCGCCCCCCGAGGTTTTGCGATGATTGCGAGAGAACTGATGAGCACAGCGCCACGAAACTTTGTGCACCTTTTGCTTGATCTCTTTTACACCTTGTGTCAAAGTTTTGACCTCAGGTGAAATCAGCGTCTGGCCTAGGTCAGGTCAAGTGGACCTACGTCCAAAAAGTTTAGCGCCCCATAACTTTCCCAAAAACATGATATCACAATAAAACTTTCAGAGGTTATAGATCTTGATAGATGCAACAAATCTGTTGTCTCGGATTTTTCGGAATTTTCCGAGTCATTGTTCTAGGGTTAAGCCCATTTTGAAGACATGTGACCGTTTTGTCGAAAATAAGCCGAATTTTTTCGTAACATTTTAGTATGGGGTGATGCAGATATCCATTATCGTCAATGGGCAAAGTATAAATAACTTCCAGCCATTGACCTGAAGTCAGGAAACAAATAACTATTATGAACCAAAATGCACCGCTGTCAAGATCGGCGATGAATGACTTAGGACGGGTAGAAAATGACCGAACTGGCTCACACAGTTACGAGTAATACCAAGAAATTCCAGAAGTCAAAAAATGCATATTTTGGAAATAAACTGGATCTCGCGAATAAAGTTCCGCTGGTTGTGTAGATGGGTAGCTACTGCATTCTTACAAATTTTAAGCATGATAAATAATCACAAGAACCATATGACTTGTAAAGGCTTTTGTCGCGAAAATAAAGAAACGCAAAATTAGTTCCCGTTAATTTCATACCGCGCTCGGTTACGGCGCCCGCAGTGCAGTGCCGCGAAAATCGCCCTGTCTTTAACTCAACGTTTCGGCGTATATATTAAACAAACCAGATGAATTAGACATGCATTGGCATGTGCAGACTTTCACCTGTTCTTTGGTACCTTTACCTAAACTTAATTCATGACAGCCCTTGAAATCCAGGCCGTTTCTCGGTTTTCTGCGGTCGGCAGTGAGAAAACATATAGAGGACGTAAATGACTTACATATAATCCGAAACTGAAATGGGACAGGTTTGAGATATTCTTGTCATGAGCTTTTCAACGGTATGCTTATTTTTATCGTGCGACCAATCGTTCGTGAGTTGGAGGGGGCGGTCACTCCCTAGTAGGGCGTGGTTGGCGCCGACTGCCAGTCCAGCGCAGATTAAACGTCATGGCCCGTCGTCATGGGACCGGAGGGCCGCTGGAGGTTTCGTGTCATCACAACCAATCAGACCGTTTCGTCTGGGCGCCGCTTTAATGCATAAACAGAGGAATTTTTATTGCGATTTTTGCCATTCTGGCACCGAATTTGGGAATCAGGGGGTCGGAACTGACGAGGGAACACGAAAAAATAAGGAAATGTTTCCAGAGGTCACTGCTCTATTTAATCTAGTCAATAGGTCTCTGCTAATCAAGTCGGCGGACGAGATTGCCGCAGAAATTTGGCTGGCCGCTAAAGCATGAACTAGTAAAACGGAGAAAAAACGTTAGACCCGCAGCACAGTGCATCTATTGAAATTAAAGTATGCGGAACTTCCAGTTTCCTCCCAACATTTTTGCGTCCTTTTTGCGAAATAATTCAGATTCCCACGTACGTCCATATCTGTTATTATATTTATACATTATTACGGATTAAACATAACCCAGCTACTGAACAGCTCTGAGACATTTCCCTGCGTTCCCAGATTTCCGTTGAAAAGGTATAAATCTAGAGTCACTATTTACGCCTTTGAAATTAAAATTAAATTACGGAGTGAATAAAATTCAAGTAAGGTAGCAAGCAGACAATGAGAAGTCTGGTTTTTGTCCACTGTATAACTGCGTCCACTCCTTTCGCTTGCTCTGTCTGAAGGACCACACTCACGACGTCCTAGTCTCAGACGAAAAAAAACGGCACCGAAACTCGCGGCATGGCGATCACAATCTTTCTCGCCGTTCGTAGACCATGCCGGCCCCGATTCCCTGCACGAGCCGCCGCCGGGCGCGGGGCGTCGCCCTGAGGAGCGGCCGGGGGACCTCGGCCCGGCCCGGCCCGCCGCCGGACCGGGCGGCGCCCGAATCGAGCGCCGCCAAACGATGACGGATGACCGGGCCGGCCGGAACAATGCGGCCCGTGCCGGCGGCCGTGCCCAGCGACCTTTGCTCGGGACGGCAGCGCGCCCACGGAGCGGAGAACGGCCGCCCGGGGGCGCCACTGCGGAGACGACGGCGCCGCACGTGAAAACCGCAGCTGGCCTGTGCTGGTGCGGTTTTGGATTTCGGAACAGGCGGTTGACAGAGGCCGCGAGCCTTACGTTTCTTAGTCATCTGTATAGTCTTACGGCGCCAACATCAGTCTGCAGTATGCAGTCCAAATACCAGATGGCGGGAATGTGAATCGACAGCTATTTGAGAATAGCCAGTGAAGTAAAGCTGGACAGGCCGAGCCTGACAAGCCACTAGTCCTACTCGTGATATTGCCGCCGGCAACAGCCCGTGTCGGACTCTGTGACGCAATGGTAATCGATAATCGCCGATGCTATGCGCTACGCAAGTGATTCTTGCCCGTCTAACCTATCCGTCCGCTCATCGTTCACTTGACTCCTGATCGAAAAGGTCCCCATTGATTTGGGTCTCAGGCCGTCTCTTTTTTAATACTTAACACGCTCCGACTTTGGTGGCCGACAGCAACATGTATGCCCGGGTCCCAAAGGAATGGGGCTGTCCTCGTGCTGTGTTCAGCTCGTAACTGAGCAGGGCCTTCATCACCTCAACAGTCCGAACCAATTTACTCTGCCGGGAAACGACCTTTGAAGGACAATTTACACGAGTGCCAAAAACGCGCGGCTACCCACGGCTCTGCTGCTTGAACTGCCACGTCTGTCTCACGTCTGAGAGTGTCTAGCGACTGATCACGCTTTATGACGTATTCATGGTTTTTCCGCCAAACAGCGATCGCATCAACTGGTCTGTCACGCTACACATCAAGCAAGCCTAAGCCTGTTACACTGAGCGAAACGCAAGATTTATTTGCCGCAGTCGGATTAGTTTAAATTGCCGTACTCGAGCAGGGCTGGTGGGGCCATGGCCATAACGAAGTATGACGTATGCCTGTCGTAACCAAACACATGACGACCTCTGTCAGCTGTTGCGAGACAGAGGTCAGATCTCCGCGGCGGCAGAGCGGTACGGTCGCTCTGCCGCCGCGGCAGGCAAAGCCGCTCGTGTCAAATGGGCTTCAGAGACGACGCAACGGCACACGAAGTTCAGAGTACAGGGTTCAATACTCAACGGGGATACCTCACATCCTATCAGGATCCTGGCACATGTCTGACGACTACAAGTCAGCGCGCCCGCCCCTAAACAGCCCCCAGACGCCCGGCCATCCCATACCTTGCTCGGGTCACATCGCTGAAGTTTTCTCATACTCCCGACCGAGTCGCGCCGTTCCCGGGCACGGCTCCGTTAAGCCGGGAGGTTCGGCGCCGTCGCGGGCTCCCATTACGATCCCGCTGGGTTCGGCACCACCTCGTCCGTCCGGGTACCGAGCCGGGCGCCGATATCGTCTCACTTGCGTGGCGCGTCCCAAGTTGCGGGCCACGACACTCAAGAGGCAACTGTGATGAGAACCCTCGACACGAACTGTAGTAGCTGATGGCATAACTAAGCAGCCATCCGGTTGTTTTTATACGTGACAGCTCAGTCACAATGTTTACTCCACGGTCAAGGCGAACGCTGCCGCACAAAAACGCACAACGAATTAGTGTGTATTTTGCACGGTCAGCTGGCAGACAGCTGAATCACATGGAATGGATGACTTGACTTGGTGCAGATCACTCGGCAGACCACACGCTTGGCGTCGCCGGCAGACTTGCCCGAAAATAGCCCCGGGAACCGGATTTCCTCCGGCTGCTGAAACAGAGACGCTCAGCATAGTTATCCTCGGGATATCCTCGGCATAGAGCTGTCCAACCACATTCTGCTGCTGCTCTAACGAGCCGAGTGAGATGGACAACAGCCGGCCACTGACAGGCGCCAGGCTTCAGGCCCAGATCCGGACATGTGCCTGGATCCCTATGAAATGCAGGTCATCCCGTGTTGTATGCAACCCCTTGTTGACCTGGGCGGGTCACTGTGTCATCTCGGAACGGTCGTATCTCTCTGGAGCAAAGCGGTGCCCAGGTGACGCAACTTCTACACTGGTCAGCTAAGAATCCGAAGCAAAACGAGGACAACCGGCCCGGGATCCCGGCACATGTCTGCCCAGAGCGGACACTGACATCGCGTCCGTTAACGAGATGGTCAAGAGTGATGTGATCAGACTATGCGTGGGCCGTGCGCTTGGCAGCGTCACCTGTTACGGAGTTGGAAGGGTGGTCCTCGCCAATGGATGAGGGGAGGAGCGAGGATACGTCCTCAACTTTTGCGGACTTTTACGCAGGGAAGAACGCATTAAAAACTTCGGCGTCCCTCCCCCCGGCCAAGTTTCGGGCCTTGGGGAATCCTTGCCTTGGACATGACTACGTAATAGTTGGAGAAATGGGATCCAACGTCAGGCCCAAAACATGGGAAAGGCTTAGCACAGGTTACAACCCCAGTGCCACACATTTAAACACGGTACGGATGTGGAACAGGGACGAAACAAATCGTACCAACTATTAACCGAATCGGGCAGGGCCTTGGATCTGGCATGGGGGTGCCTTCACGCCAGACGACGCACCGTAACCCGGACAACTGATTCAATTGACGACCATCAGATCAGGTCTTGTCGGGTGCTGAAACAGCCAGCCACGTGCCCCTTAGCCGAGCTCAATGCGGAAACGGCAGCCTCTCCACTCAACTCGTCCAACACCGTCTTCACTTTGACCCAGGACGCGGACGGGAATTCAGCGCGCGAATCACGGCGACTCCGACCCCAAATCGCTGCGTCACCCGCAGGGTGGGGGGGGGACTCCGCTCTGCGGCGGATTCAGCGCCGCCTCACCTAGACATAGATGCCGACCGTGAGCGCTAGAAATACCGTGCCGACGCCCATGAAAAGCGCTGCTATGAAGGCCAGCGCCAGCTCCTTCACTAGGTCGCGGGTCAGCTTGGTGCTGGTGACCTGGGGTCAGTCAGGGGCAGACAGTCAGTGCCGGCGAGACGGTCCCGCAGCGGTGACACGACATCTGAACGCTGGGAGACGCGGTCAATAATAAAAAACAGCAACTGACTTTTGGACGCGGCCGACACAAAAATGACCACGTGTCGCAGCAGACACATCAATACTGAGATCTGCGATTAATGCGGGACACAGTTCAGTAGTTGCTTTCCACTCGCTTCGCAAAGGGATACATGCCACTGAAGAGACTGAAGAGAATGAAGAGATACAACACAGGAGATCAAAGCAGGAACGAGTCAAAAAGCGCAACGGAGTCTAAAAAAGACAATGTTCAATGTCCCCGTTCGTCACTCGATCCGTCAACAACCGAAGCAACCGTCTGCGGCTGCCGCGCTCACTCCGCGCGTGTGACCAGCCGTCGGCGAACTTCACCTCGTACACGAAGAACCAGGCCATGTAGAAGATGCCGATGCCGAGGAGCAGGGCCGTCAGGTGCGGGTAGATGGACGGGTTCACCGGCGACACAAACCGGCTCATGTTGTCAATGTCCAGCTGAACGAAGAGCTAACGTGTCAGACGGCCACTGTGACTACGCACAGACGCGAGTAAACAATGGTGGCCAATGGCTGACCTGTACCTCAAGGAAGATTTACGGTCACATCGCACGTCTCCACAGGAAAACGGGATGCGTGGCGTCACCACGAGGGGGGAGGGAAACTGGGATCATGCAGTGGGATCGGTTAATGTCACGAAGTCTTCCCCATCTTCCAGACTCTTTGATAGAAGATCTCGAATAGCCTCTCGGTGAGAACTCCTTGAGACAAAAAATCATGCACATGCCGAGCGCTGAGAATGCACAGGCTGAAGAATGTTAAACCAGAGCAAAGGCAAAACCCGAGGGATCGGTCGCTTCGAAAACTGTCATTGAGTTCATTGGAACAACACAACTACGGTTAGCCACGTAACTTCTGACGTCGTCTGTTAGCCGAGGCCCAGTACGCCAAAGGCGTTGAAAGACACCTCAGATATGTGTCATACGCAGGCATACACAACGAATGAAGGCAAGGCTTTAATCGCCGTGCCGTTTTCAGACAGGATCAGGTATGTGCGCACACCAGACAGAGCTCCAGCGGTTATGACATCCACAGGTGTATCGATATGTCCGAGCAAATTGCGGCAGTCGCCACGTTTGCAGAACAATGGGTAATGGCAACACAAGCAGTTCAAAAAGACGACAGAAAACGGAAATATGCCGGCACGCTTGCGATCGACGCGTCATGTCCGGAACGAATTTTTCCATTGCCCGTCATTTCAGCCACGTTCAGCAATCAGACCTGACGGCTCTCAGCCTTTGAAGAGCGGAGCATCTGTTTCCAGTCATTCTACCAGTGCAGTCCAGCCCACCCCCGCCCCGCCCGGCACTCGAGTAAAGGCATGTGGACCCAAAGCGCAGGGACAGGGTCATCTGCACACACAAACAGCAGCCAACACCGTCCTCCAGCCAGCCGAACCGGTCAATAAAACTTCCAAATCGCTGACAAGGATTCCGATGAATCTTAAATGGGGCACACATATAAGATATCCACAGCCTTGGTCTCGGACCTGCAAAGGTGTGTGAGGGAGACTGGACTCCACACAGATTCTGATTCATAGTTTCTTAATGTGAAAGGTGGACTACCCTGTTCCAAAAAAAACAAATCTGTGTCTGTGTCGTAAAACTGCAACACACAGAAAGAAACCGGTGTATACTGAGCAGAGCTATCCCAGCAAGAAATGTCAAAACAAACAGCTTCCTAAAAAAGGCACTGTCAACTGCAGATAGAAGCACAAAGGAAACCAGCCATGGGAGTTCAGGGCAAAAACGCATTTAAACTAACACAAACATCCTCCACAAGGGAAGAATACTCGCGAGTAAAAACGTACTGGGCTTTCCGTGGATGTGTTACGACACACACTGTGATACGATATCGCAACAAAGAACACAAAGCTTCGCTGATCTCGAGTGATCTGCCGACAGCCCAATCGGTCAAACGCGGGCGCGATACAATGACTGATAACGAGAACAGGGCAAAGAGGCCGCGACCACCACTAGCAAGCCTGCTCCTTACCACTAACGCTGGCCATCCTCGTGCGAATCCAACGTCACTTTAAACTCCAAGCATGCATGCATATTCACAGTGACGAGGATTTGTGAGTGTCATCACCTCCCCCTGCTACTCTGCCAGAAAACAAGACCAACGATGCCCATCACTACGGTCAACAACGGCGACCGCACAACGCTAACCGTCCACCGACACCACATCCGCCGGCCGGCGAGCAATACGAGTACGACGGAACGCTGCCCACCACTACGGTCGAGCCCTGGCGGCCGGTCGGCGCGGCGCAGCGTATCGCATAACCATACGCCCGCCGCCGCCGGACAGCCGCGCCCGCCGCAGCCGACGATGGCTCGCTCCCTGCTGCTGCTCGCGCTGCTGTCGGCCGCCGGGCCGGCGCTGTCGGTGCCGGTGCGGCGGCGGCCGGCCGGGGCGCCTGAGTTCGCCGGCCTGCGTCCGCAGGACGCCGAGTGGCGCGAGGTCCGCGCCCTCGACGGCATTTGGCAGTTCCGACTGGCGCCGGCCGCCGACCCGGAGCGCGGGTTCCGCGAGCGGTGGTTCGCGGCGCCGCTGGCGGCCACAGGCCCCGTGCTCGACATGCCCGTGCCGGCCAGCTACAACGACGTCACCGAGCGGGCCGACGTACGCGACCACCTCGGCTGGGCCTGGTACTCGACGCAGGCGTGGGTGCCGCGCTCCTGGCAGGACCGGCGCGCCGTGCTCCGCGTCGGCAGCGCCCACTACACGGCCATGACCTACGTCAACGGCCAGCTGGTGGTCACGCACAGCGGCGGCCACCTGCCGTTCGCGGCCGACGTCAGCGCCGCGCTGCGGCCGGGCGAGCTGAACCTGGTGACGATCGCCGTCAACAACACGCTGACGCACGTCACCGTGCCGCAGGGCCGCACCGAGCGCAAGGAGAACAGCTCTAACTACGTGTACCCGGCCGGCTACACCACGCTCGAGTACAACTTCGACTTCTTCAACTACGCCGGCATCCACCGGCCGGTGTTGCTGCACGTGACGCCGCGCACCTTCGTCGAGGACGTGGTGGTGACGACAACGCTGCGGCCCGACGGCGGCGCCGACGTCAGCTACAGCGTCAGCGTCGGCACGCAGCTCGACGAGGACGACGTCGCCGTCAACGTGACGGTGCTGGCGCCGAACGGCAGCGCCGTGGCCGCGGCGGCCGGCGCCGCCGGCTCCGTGACTGTGCTGTCGGCGGAGCTCTGGTGGCCGTACCTGATGCACGAGCAGCCCGGCCGCCAGTACACGTTCGAGGTGCACGCGACGGCGCAGTCGGGCGCGCTCGACGTCTACCGGCAGAAGTTCGGCATCCGCGAGCTCGGCTGGAACGCGTCCTCGCTGACCATCAACGGGCGGCCCGTCTACATCCGCGGCTTCGGCAAGCACGAGGACAGCGACATCCGCGGCAAGGGGCTCGACCTGCCGCTGCTCGTCAAGGACTTCAACCTCATCGAGTGGGTGGGCGCCAACTGCTTCCGCACGTCGCACTACCCGTACGCCGAGGAGATCATGGACGCGGCCGACGCGCGCGGCATCCTCGTCATCGACGAGGTGCCGGCGGTGTCGCTCGACTACGCGGGCACGGCCGACGACGACCGGTTGCTGCAGCAGCACCTGACCGCTCTCGACGAGCTCATCGGCCGCGACAAGAACCGGCCGTCCGTGCTGCTCTGGTCGCTGAGCAACGAGGCCAAGACCACGCAGCTGCAGGCGGTGCCCTACTACACCAAGCTGGTAAACTTCGTGCGCACGCGCGACGGCTCGCGGCCCGTGACGGCCGTGCTCAACTCGTTCCCAGACACGGAGCGGATCGCGTCGCTGCTGGACGTCGTCTGCGTGAACCGCTACTTCGGCTGGTACTCGGACACGGGCCACACGGAGCTGATCCGGCTGCAGGCCGAGCACTTCTTCACGCTCTGGCACGACACGTTCGGCAAGCCGGTGGTCAACTCAGAGTACGGCGCCGACACGGTGGTCGGCCTACACCAGCAGCCGACGTTCGTCTTCAGCGAGGAGTTCCAGGCGCAGCTGATGACGCGCAACTTCCACGCCTTCGAGGCGCTGCGCGCCCGCGGCTGGTTCGTCGGCGAGATGATCTGGAACTTCGCTGACTTCATGACCAAACAGGACACGACGCGTGTCGTCGGCAACCGCAAGGGCATCTTCACGCGGCAGCGACAGCCCAAGATGTCGGCGCACCTGCTGCGCTCGCGCTACTGGGGCCTGGCGCGCCTGGTGGACCAGCCGGACCTGCCGCTCCCCGCCGACCTCATGTTCTCGGACGCGTACACGGCGCTGGACGGCGACCAGTGCCCGGCGCCCGGGCCCAGCACGTCGGGGCGCCACGGGAAGACGGGCTGACGGGTCCCGGGCCATCCGCGGCCGCTGCGCCGACCCGCCGCCCCGCCCAGAGTGGCGTCCGGGCCTCACGTGCACGCGCTCTCACTGCCATATATATCAATCTAGTGGCTGAATATTATTGCTGTGACTGAATGGCTACTGAGACTAATGTAGATGTTAAATGTGGTGTTAAATGTGGTGTTAAAAACAGCAAATCATGTGTCTGTCATGTGATTAGTACTTCTTTAAGAAACCTGAAAATTCATGCAAAAGGTTCTTATTTTTCACAATTTCTTATTCCCTAATTTCAACTTTGATCTTTAGCCCTAAAGTCAATGGCCAGCACTTACCAATGCACCAAATCTTCCTTATGGCTTTTTAATTCCAATGAACACATGCAATGACATGTAATGTTATGAGAAAAAAGCAGCAGAGCACAATACAAGAAAAAACATTGAAATTGTTACCTATACATGTTCATTTTCCTCCCAAACTACTGTCAGTGGCCATCACATGTTTGCTGAATTTGCAGCAGTACATGTACTTTACCAAATTAATACCTTTCAAAACCAGTAACAACTGCAACAAAATTATGTAATTCTTTACAGAGATTCAAGTACAGTAACACTGCATCTTGTGTGCCAGAAAATCATACCAGAGCTGGAGGAAATACATGCAACTTGGGAACAGTTACCCTGCTCCATAGCAGAGATACTACATAATGCAGGTGAACAACACAGCTTGAGGCAGTAGAACCTGTGTAGAGATGGAGGTGGAGTGCATGTGATTTTTGCCTCATTTCTTTCCATGCAATGTCATAGGGGTAGTGTTAAATGCTGTCCAAATGCTCCCCCAGTTCCAATGCCCCTGAACATAGCAGTGTATAAGGCAGGGTTTGGCAACAGAAAGCTCACTGTATGACTCAGGAACCCAAAACTTGCATTTGAATAAACTTACCATGCTAATTATTTTCCCCCACCACATAACCACACAAAAAATACAACATATCATCTACCTGTGCTCCTTAATACTGGATTCTCCTGAGGGATGACCTAATGATCACTCAATCATTACACAGGCAAGACATTTTACTGCACAGGAACTAACAGTTACCAAACATCATCAGATGATGAACCCCTTGTTCAAACCAAACCTGCCACTGTTAACCAACAACAAATTGCCACCACTTCCATCTCTGGAATAAGTTAGGATCCAACTGCATTAAAAAATGAGGGATCTTTGCCTTTCTTGAAACAAATCAAACACATTAAAAAGCCACTTTGAGAGGTTGGTCAGGTTGATCTATCAGTTGCAAGATGGGATCCAATGTTACAGCCAGCACTATTGCCAGCTTAATTAGCATGTGATGAATGCTTGAGCTACACAAGTGAAAACAGAATGGGGAAATATTCTATGATGTGGGGAATACTTTAAACAGTGGTAAAATGGAGGCTGAAATTAAAAAAAAACATGTTCACTGTTTGCAATACTCTATAGGTGCTGAGATAGTTTTCTAACTTCTGCAAAGACTGGCAACAGTATTTCTGCAAACATGATTATCAATGACAGAGCCCAGAATATTACAAAGGAACCAGCACGGTAAGATAATCAATTCTTGAGTCTCCACCAACTAGGTGTTCCTGAACGTTCATGGTAACTCCTTGATGTTGCAACATGTTCAAGCTGATCATAACAAAAGAGAACAAGCGTCTTACCATTTTTAATTCCTGAAGAGACCTGGAGTAAATGATATATCTAAGATACGTTAAGCGGAGCTTAGCACCCGGCTGGTATCAAAACCCGGCACAGGACACGTATACGGGAACGTGCGTTTATCTGACATTTGTAACATGTGCGTCATAAACGGGATGTCCTTTTCCGAACAAAAGGCCAAGTAACTTTAAAGCAAGCGCAAGCGCTCTTTTATCTTTTTTTACCGATACATTTAATAGGGAGCTTTACTGGCTCCTTTCTAAAAAAAAACAGCTGGAAGTCTTGATGACTTTCAGATCAGCTTGATCTTTGTTGTAAGCCAGATATATGCCGAGAATGTGTTCGATATTGACATTCACCCCCTGTAATTTTTTTAAATGGTCAATCCAGTATATGTTAGGGTGAAAAGCTTTCAAAATGTCCTAGTTCTTGGTGCTAGAGGATGATATTGTCGGACTGTCATTCCGTGTTCTGTGCCAGAGAAAAAGCTGAGTTAAGAAAATGTGAAGGAACATGGTATAGAGCTCATGCCATGTACATGTATCAGCTGTTCTTGAAGCCAGTGCTGTTTCACACAAGCATGATTATTTTCCAGTTTTTCATGACTGTTGTGAAGTGTTCCAGTCATAGAAAAATAGATCTGCTCCTTTGGAAGGTCGTTACATTTGATCAAGTCTGGCCCAATGAACACTGTAATAAAATATGCTGTTATGAATAATGGAAAGAATAATATATAGTGGATAACCCAGACCTCATGTTATGATTGCATGCATAATTTCAGGCTAAATACCCAGCATGTTTTTGTAGAGACAGAATGATAGTGCTTGTAATCAGTACTTTTTACATTGGTATCAAAGTAGTAGTTTTTGGCATTTTTTAATAGTTCATTTTGTTTAGTTAAAAGTCTGCATTTTATTTTAACTTTTTATAGCTACTCCACCATTATTCCTGTTATGGGATAGCTAGTTAAGCAATGAAATTATGGACATTTTTTTGCCTTTGTTACAGTTTGAATGTAGCTTTATTTAGAAGTATATTTTCTAAACATGTGTAACAAAAAAATGTGACATTGGCTTTCAAAGATGGTTGGTATTAGCAACAGCATAGTTAATGCCTCAACTGTGAATATGTCCCATTGTAGTTGTCTCTTCAGTTTGGGGGTGCCAAGGAGCATGTTGAGTCAATTCTTTGCAGTCAGCACCCATAGGGTCAGTGTTAAATTAAAAAAAAACTAGGAGGCCAGAATGCCCTTGCTCCATGGCTCCCATGCCTATGCAGTCCACTGCAATTTTACCATGAAAAATGAGTGATCTAGTTTATGAGTCAGGATAGTTATGGCAGGTATAGGAATCCTTGTCATATTTCTTTAGAAGCATGTGTGAACCTTCCAGCTTTCCACAGAAGAGAATGGCACCAAAACCAAAACACCAAAAGACATCAAAAGGAAAAGATCACTTCAGGTCTAAAGATGAAGCTGAGTCAAGTGTCAGACTAGATCACTGTTCTCTAAGCTTCTCTGAAGTGCTGGCAATAGACCATGAACATTCTCTCCCCAAGTATGCATCAGGTAATGAGATGACCTGGGAATATGTTGGATTTTTAGTATTCTTGTCTGTTGTGTTGTTTTCCAACACCTAGGAATACAGTTATGAAGGTGCATCAGTCATGGGTTGCATTGAGGCTTTGCTTCTTTTGTTGTATTGATTGAGTATCTGAAGCATCTGTATGACAAGACATCTTTCAGTCATCTATGACAACTTTGTCATTCTCATGTTTTATGCCATTTGCCATTTGCCCTGCCACCATCTGTGTGTCTGTGCCACTAGCGACTGTGTCTGGGATCTTGTTGGCATGCCAGGATCGTCACGTCTGTGCTTGTGTGAGCAGTGGTGTCGCGGCCGGACGGCGCCGTCACCATGGAGGACGTGGACCGGATTCAGCTGGAGCTGGAGGCTCTGCTCTCAGCCGCCACCATCCGCCGCAAGAGCCTCAGTGCCGAGATCAAGCTCATCAACAACATGGACAAGCGGCGCGGCCGGCCTCCGTCCCTGGTGGGTGTGCAGTTCTGCAGCCATGCCGGCTGGCGTGGTACGAAAGTGCCGTTGATGACGAGTTTGCTCGTCATACGGCTCGGCGTTACTGCTTCGTGTTGTAAAACTGAATAGCACGTAGAATCTTGATAATGCTTAAAGCAAGCATGCATTCAAAGGGATCTTGCATCAGGGAGAACTTGATCTTACATCGAGATGACCTCAAAAACATCCTTGCATCGTTACGGCAAAACGCGGCCATATTTTGGTAAATTTTGCAAAAGGTTGATTCCATTTTGTGTAAGCAGACCGGTTTGTGCACCTTGTGCGGCGCCCGCTTTGTGGGCGTCTCGAAGTTTGTCCCGTTGGTGATGACGTGACTGTCTCGTCAGGCAACTCCCAGCTCGCCGGGAAAACTGAGCAGGAACAGCGAGCGGCCTGCCAAAAAGTTCAAAGACACCTTCGGCAGGCCCAAGGAGCTGACGCCGTCGAAGCCGCCGAAGATCCGGTCTTCCGCTGGTGTAAGGGTCTTCTCAGTATCAGTTCCCTGCTTGTCGAGCGTGGGGATAGGATTCGCTGCCGTTCGTGCGTCGCGGGTCATTGCCTTGTGAAGAGCTTTCGTTGCCTGAGACAGCTGATAAAAACGTTTTCGTGTGTTTCCAGTATGAATTAAATATGCGTCCGTTTATCGTGCCGGACTTGTGCTTGTTTTGTCGATTGGCCTGTTGACAGTTCCGAACTCCGCTGTTAAAATCGCACCGCGCGCTGTCCACAGACGTACAACCCGGAGGACATCCTGCCGCAAATCAAGGCTGAGCCTTCACTGCCGGCCCCGGCGGTCAAAAATGACATTCCCGACAAGTTTTGGTCCGCCATGGAGCAGTACTGCGGCCCCATCACCGCCAAGGACGTGGAGGTGGGTGACGCCGCCCATGCCACTACGTTTTGGTGGGTGCGCTGATGCGTTTTGTGGTGCGAATTGGCTCCCATTGGTGTCGGCAAAATAGCCCAGGTACGTCACGATAAACAGCTTTGCGAAACGTGCGTTGCGACGTCCGGAACGTTCCTGAAATGCGCGTCCGAAACGACTGTAGAATGGCCCCTTGGCAGTCTCCACTTCTGACATCCAACTCTGCTTGCGGGACGGCATGTTGCATGGGAGCGAGCGACCCCGCCATAATTGCCATGCAAAAAGTCGCTCTCCCCTCCTCCAGCCTGACCAGCTGGCCTGAGTCCAGACCTGGCCTGTGTCCGTCCGTGGCCGGCGTCTGTTTGTGGGCGTGCGGCTGACGGGGCCGGCCGCCGTGGCCGCAGATGCTGGAGCGCCTGAGCGCCGAGCAGGAGGACACCGAGGACTACCTGGTGGTGCCGCCGCTGGGCAAACACTACACGCTCAAGTGGGCCGAGGAGGACGGCTGCGACAACGGCGGCACCGATTCAGAGGACGAGAACAAGGCCCGGACCAAGGGCAAGATCAAAAGGCACGACGACAGGCGAGGTCCCGGCGAACCTGTTGGGATGACGATGATGATGTCGATGAAGTTTCAGGGGAATGTCTTTGTATCTGTTCCCATAGTGTTTCACTGACAAACTAGGGGTTTCGTACGTTTTGCTTACGCTCAAAAAACACTTCATGAAAAGGGAGCGTGCGTTTAGGTGGGTTCGACACATGCTTCCAAAGGTTTTGTCAGCGGAGCGGAAAGTTTATAGCTGTGATCCCCCACATAACTTTACCATCAGGTCTCGTGTTCTGTATAGTGGCCTTGCTGCCAGAGGCACGCGGTTTGTGCATCCCACCGCTTTATTGCGACCCCTGACCGGACCCCGCCGTGTCCGTGACCGAATAGGACCGTATCCGTCGATCCAAAACCTAGCTTGATGGTGTTGACCATAACAAGTGTCTCTGCGGCCTTGTCTCGCGTAACGTTATCCCCTGCGTCTGCAGCGAGGACGACTCGGCCGGAATTGGCACCCTGACTCAGCGTCTCGTCTCCGGACTCGTCGAGGAGAACGTGCTGTCGGTCGTGGATGAAAACGCCGAGGGCGGAGCCAAGGGTGAGCGCGTCGTTCGCCTGCGCGGAAAGATCATCCGATGCGAGCGCTCGCCAAGGTGTACAGGACATTATTGATTGTCCGTTGATATTGGAAGGTTAATGGACATGTGCCGAGGGTTTCAGTTGCAGGCTGGATTGGACAGTATTGGTTCTGTCCTTTTCATTATGCTGCCACATTTGCGGCCACTTGCGCCGCGCTGGCCGGGTTTAGGTACGTGGCGACGCCGCGTTTGGGCCGCTGTGCTCCCCGCACCAGCCACAGTTCGGCGGCGTGGTCGTGCGTGCGCAGCATCTGCTGCGACTTAGGACCAGTTGTCGTTCCCAGTAATTGGTTGTTTATTACGACGTTTTTGAGCCTCCCATGAGCCCGCCCTCGTAGGCGCTGTAGTACATGTCGTACCCACGTACCGGTCTTCAGCCTGCTGAGCTGGTGGCCGCGGCTTGGTCTGAGCGTGCGGTCTGTGTCAGTGAGTGCGTGAGTGCGGTCTCCCGCGCGTGAGTGCGCGCGGCTGACGGCCGGCCGCCGCCCGCAGAGACGGACCCGGTGGCGCCGCGGCCCGGGCTGGCCGCCTCCATGCAGCCGGGCTCGGCCGCCCAGCTGGAGCGGCGCATCAAGCGCGAGCTGCAGAGTCAGGGCCTGGTGGACGACTCGGACGAGCCCAGCGCCGTCCAGGGCGACGAGGTGCTGGCCGAGCTGGAGCGCTGCCAGGCACGGCTGCGCACCCTGGCCTCCCATAACGCCGCCCAGCTGGAGCGGCTGCTGCGGTTGGCGCGCGCCGAGCTGCGCCGCCAGGAGCTCAAGGAGAAGCTGGCCGCCACCGACGCTCAGGTGGGTCGGCCGGCGGACCCGCGGGTCACCAGGAAGGAGTGCCGTTCATGGAGGTCCTGAGTGCCTTTCGTTCATGAGGTTCATAGTGGCTTTTGACTGCGGTCAGCGGCCGCAGTGGAAAAGCACTAGCGCGTTGGGGTCCTGTTCAGGTGCTTGTTTGATGCCGCATTGGAAGGCGTCGGAAATATGTACCGCGCTTGTTTGCTGATACACCCTGTATCACCATCCCGACCTGGCGGACACCGTAGATGGCGGTCGCGTTGCTCCTGCATCATTCCCTCCCGATGGTTCTGTGTTCAGACATACGCCCAATCTGCGCGGTTAAGGGCACGTTCCGGCCGTAAGCCGCGGTCTCCGCGACCCGGTGTGACCGCGTCTCGGCGTCTGGCGGTGCGACTGGTCTTCAGAGACGGACCCGGCGGTCCAGTCTCGCCTGTTCTCTGCGTCAGATCGCACTGGAGCTCTGTAGTGAGATCGAGCCAAGGCCATCCGGGATGTTCGAACGCCGTAGGCTTCTTCGACGCACAGGCGCTGGTGTCACTCTACATTTGTTTGACGTCGCGCAGACACGGCGCTGTACGCTGCAGCCGTGTCGCTGTGTCTGCGGCACGCAAGGCTGTGGCGTCAATTAGCGTGAGGTTGGAGGCCGAGCGAGTCTTGCTTCAGCTAGTAAAAAACGATCAAACTGTGCGTCAGCTCGGCCCCGCCGTAACTGTGTACGTGGTTATAAATACGCAGAAGAGTGACTGATTAATATCGTGGGGTAGTTGTGACAGTTGTACCTGCTGTTCCGGCGGGCGCAGAATACTGAAATAGATCGCCAAATACCTGTGTGTGTTCCGGAACACCTCAGGGCATAATAAGTATGTCAACGATACTTGAGAAATGCCTACAAATTTAAGAGGAAGACACAGATGGTCTCACTCGTCGTGCGCACTTTAAGGTGTCTTGCTAATTCATCATCAACATTATGATCCCACCAAGCTGCTGAATGGTCGCCATCTAAAGCGCCGTGCTTGGTTGGCCTCAGGTGCAGGAGGCGTACCAGATGGTGGCCGCCGCCCGCCAGCGGAAGAAGTCGCCGTCCAAGAAGGAGCGGGAGACGGCGTGGAAGGCGCTGAAGGAGCGCGACGCCATTATCAAGATGCTCGACGCTCTATAATGCCGGCAGCTAGCATTTCCAGACCGCGGCCCGTGTGTTGAGGGACGGAGCGAACCGGCTGCGCTCCGATCCGCAGAGGCTCCCGGGGGCATTCGCACGGCATTGGCCTCGTCCTCTGGCGGCCGCTGCCGATCGTGTCCCGCGCCTGCTGAGCAGAGGCGCGGTGGGACGCATTCCTGTGAGCGTTGGCCGGACGTGACGTCCTCCCGTGTTCGGCCGCCGCCTTTCGACTGCCGGGCGTCTCCTGCCGGGACCCACAGCACTGCAGCGGAGGGCGGAGCACCGCCCTCTCGCCCAGCCGTCGGCGATCGCCGGCCGCTGGCGTGCGGAGCTGGCGGCGCCTCGGCTCCATACCGGCGCCGGACGGCCGGCCGCAGTGCAGATGGGAGGCCCCGGGCCGGCGGCGGGGCTGCGGGCCGTGTGGCGGGCGGAGAGTCTGTAGGCCGTGAAGCGGACGTCAGCGCTGGTGTCGTGCGCCTGCCGACGCGGCTGCGACGCCCTCTGGTGACGCGGCAGCGGCGTCCTCTGGTGACTCGGCTGCGGCCTCTGGTCACGCGGTAGCGGCGTCCTCTGGTGACTTGGCTGCGGCCTCTGGTGACGCGGCAGCGGCGTCCTCTGGTGACGCGGTAGCGGCGTCCTCTGGTGACGCGGCAGCGGCGTCCTCTGGTGACGCGGTAGCGGCGTCCTCTGGTGACGCGGCAGCGGCGTCCTCTGGTGACGCGGCTGCGGCCTCTGGTGACGCGGCAGCGGCGTCCTCTGGTGACGCGGTAGCGGCGTCCTCTGGTGACGCGGCAGCGGCGTCCTCTGGTGACGCGGCAGCGGCGTCCTCTGGTGACGCGGCTGCGGCCTCTGGTGACGCGGCAGCGGCGTCCTCTGGTGACGCGGTAGCGGCGTCCTCTGGTGACGCGGCAGCGGCGTCCTCTGGTGACGCGGCAGCGGCGTCCTCTGGCGCCGCGCGCGGCGACCGGGCGCCAGAGAGCGGGAGGCGATGCGGTGTGTGCCGCCCGCTGTGACGGCGCTAGTGTCTCGGAGAGACCGCTGCCTGTCGCTGAGCTTCCCTGCCACGTGGCATCTGCGCTGGGGCCGCGGTCTCCAGCTGTAGCCGGCGTAACCGGAGGGGGACGGGGGAGAGTGCTGGCAGCTCAGCTCCCAGGGGCAGGGCTCGGGGCCCCATTTGGTCCGACGCCTGGCCGTCCGCGTGACCTGACGATTTTCCGCTAGTTGTTTGTGTGCTATCGTGTGAATGTTTTAGCTCATATTTTCGTTCATCCAGCACAACAGCACCATGTATGACTCGCTCTAGTTTACTTGCGTTGTCGCAGTACCAACACCGAATAAGCCTTCGGAAATAAACGGACCGTTTTCGCAGGGAAGTGACGCATTCATAAAATTCACCCCATAACAGGATTGCACGGACACTACGGTATGACAATGGCGAAATATGTCCGCATTGCCTCCTAAACTTAAAAAACGCATCGCTCTCCTTCAGGCATGTAACACACTTCGCGCCTTAACGAACGCAATGCGTGATCAAAAATACTACCGCTTTTCAACACGACTATCATCGGCCATCAACACATCTCATTTCCGCAAAACATTTTGCCAATATGCCCCATTGACAATGATTTATGGGTAAGTCTGACTCTCACTGTTGTGGTAACTTGCCGAGCTTGCAACGCAATAAACGGCGACGCAGGAGCAAAGGATCATCGCCCCTTAGGCCCACATCCTGAAGCCCACATTCATGCTCCGCACTCCAGCCACACTTAACCCTGAGAGCGAGCCACCGCGTCATATACGACCGGCACCAGCGAACACAGAACACACCGGACGCCGATACGCACCACCAGGCCGTGAAAAGGCACCTGCCGGCAGACGGAAGCGCGCCTTAACCGGCGTCGGACCGTTTTGGTGGAGCGCGGCTCCGGTCCTGAAGGGAGAGGCTCCGCTTACTCCACTCACCTGGACGGCAGTTACCCGAGCAATCAACAAACATGAACTCAGCTCTATATATGCATGCACCGCCGCGTGCCGCAGGCTCCGAAATTCGCATACATTTCGAGTTCGGCAAGCCCGAGCCTAATTCTGTCATCAAAATCACTCCAAAAAGTATATGGCTGCCCGCAAAACGCTAGCTTGAGCCATTCGACCACCGAGTTCGTGAGGACGTGGCAGTGGCGAGTCCACAACATACGCCGGGCAGTGGCGCTCCCCCGATCTGCGGCTGGCGTCCCCAGCAGCGCCCCTCCAAGGTCTAGCCCGCGGCCGGGCTGGGACGGCCCGGCACCGTCAGCCGGACGGCCACGGGCCGCTCCTCGGCCGCCTGCTTCTCCAGTAGCCGCCGGAACTCGGCGACCTCCGAGCGAGGGTCGCGCGCCGGCAGCGGGCCGCACTGTCGGCAGAGTCGGCCGCCGGTGACGGAGAGGGCAGGCCGGGCCTCGGGCCTCGCACAGACGGCAGGACTGTCCCAGCGACGACACGGCAGAAAAATAACTGTCCATTGTGCGAGGTCATTAAAATAAGCTTGAAAGATACGTGCCTGTCTCCTTTTAACGAACCTCATGAAACAAAGCTAACGGAATAGTCAGCCAAAAGTCCACCTGACATCACCGCTTCCACGCCAACATGGACGTTCTAACAAAATCCACAAATGCACCAGTTTTGAGAAAATGCCGCATCCCTCCGGCCGCCCAGCACAACACCTCAACGCTCCAGGACTCGAGACGCGAACTCTGCCCTCACACGAGACGTGAGGGCTCGGCCGGCGGCGCGCTGACCTGATACTGAGCGCGCGCGCGCTCCAGCTGCGGCACCTGGCGGTCTATATTGTCCCGGCGCGAGTCGTCCGCAGGGTGCGTCGACAGCCAGTCGACCATCAGCTCGTCCTCCAGCTCGCGGCGCACCGCCATCTTGGACCAGAACGCGCTGGCCTCGCGCACGTCAAAGCACGCCTGTCGGTCCGAGGGAGGCGATCAGCTGGCCGCGGCGGCCGCGAGGCTGAAGGGCGCCGCACGACTGCTGGCCGCTGCTGCGAGATATGTTCCGGGTCTTGGAAGTGGCGATGCCTATGACTGCATGTTCTTAAAAGCCGCTCGAGTGCGACTTACTCCTGTTGTCAACTTGTCATTGCATTTACGGTTACAAAAGTGTCAAACCGATGTCAGAATTGAATAAAAACCACGAATATATATATATATATATATATATATATATATATATATATATATATATATCACCCGTTTCATTCAGTGTTATTTTAAAGCTCGAAACAGCCTACATCGTAGGCAAAACCCAAGATTCAACAATGTATTTCTAGGAGTCTAAAACCTCCAAAACCAGCAGCCGAAAACCCTCAGTTCCGCCACCGGCCCCCACTTCTACAAGACCACGGTGTACCCCGTCGGCGCCCCCCGGCCTCACCTTGGCGGCCAGCTGGAGGCCCACGTCGTCAGCTTCGTTCTCAAGCTCGCGGCTGTGCGGCAGGTCGCCCAGCAGCTTCACCATTTGCCGGAAGAACCAGTGGGCGAAGGCGCTGATGCCGTCGTTGGGCAGGAAGGCCCAGATGGCGGCCAGCGGCAGGATCAGCAGCAGGTCGATCAGGTGCGCCATGCTGAACCTCTCGGCCTGCGGAGGGCGAGGCCAGGTCAGCAACCGACCGTCTCGCGCTGCCACAGTCCGGGGGAGCGTCGGCGTCATCCGGACAACGGAACCGGAAGAGGTGAGGACAGTCTCTGCTGTACCCTGGAAGGTAATCACGTGAAAGTCGTCTGCATCTGGTCTGATGGAATGGAATGTGTTTTGCTGAAAGAACGATAACAAGTGAAATTAGTGATATGGACTACGCGATATGGACGGTGTGTCATCTGGGCTCGAGCACTTATTGTGCTCCAAACAAAGTACCCGTCGAAGAGAAATGGCTCCTTTAGGTGGAAAAAAACAGTTAACTATTTTTGGGGATTTAGCATAATGCCTTTTGGATGTTGTATGGAAACAGTTTGGGTACTGCATGACCAAGAAGTCGGTATGCCCTTCAGCTTCAATAATTTACCATGGACATAACTGTTCAATGAAATTCAATAACACGACAATTAAGGTACTGTAGGAACCTTAATCGTCTTAATTACCTTAAGGCCACATGGCACCATGAGGAAAAACGCCATAAGGCCTTGGTACTCACCCCATGTCCTAGCACAGCATGGGCCATCTCATGGGCCAGTACACAGCCCAGCTGATCATCATTTGAGCAAAACTCCAGCATTCCCGTGTAAACGAAAATGTTTCCAAACTGAAAGATATGACAAAAGAAAATGCTGAACATTGTGTAAAGGCCTTCAGTTTTCAATAAGACATCAATGAATTCTGAGCGATTTTGACATTTACTGCGCAATATGAAGTACATCCATACCACAAGGGCAAAAGTAATGGCAAAGGCAAAAGTAATGCAAAGGCAAAAGTAATGCACAGCAGTCAAGTGGTAGTATGATATTAGAATAACAGCAACAGTAGTTAATAGCTCACCTCAGCTGTATAATAGGATAATGCATCTCACTGTTACCGCCGCATCATGCAAAGTAATAAACATTCAGATTCAGAAGAGGAACCTACACAACATCTCAGTCTCATTCCTAAATGCTAGTCAGATGACTCAAACAGCCAACGCCACATATGACGTGAGCTAAAGTTACACTGTAACAATGCACTGCAGTTGTCACAAATACAGGCCAATCCACCACCACGGCCCGCGCAGGGTAGAACCGGATCTCCATCGGAGACACCGGCACAAGGGGCCACCGGCTCCCAACCACGAGGACCGGAAACCACCGCCTCACACCGCACCGGCACAGCAAGGCCAGGCTTCAGCACCACCCACACGCCCTCAAGCCCACCGACCGGCAGCACGTGGGCGTTCTGGACGTTGGCGTCGTCCACCACGGTGACGGACCACTCCTTGTCGTGGATCTCGTCCAGGTCCCCGTTGGCGCTCAGCAGTCGGTTGGCCACGCGCACCACGGTCCTGTAGGCCGGGTGGTCGGTCGGCAGAACACTCCTGCCGTGCCCGGCCACCTCCTGCCAGCCCGCAGACCCGGTGCGCGTCAACTCCGGGACAGACGACGGCGCGCTCAAGTCCGGGACCGGGGAAGGAGTGTGCAAACTCTGACGCAAGGGCCACGTTTTAACTCACGTACGCAACACGGTCATGTGGTTAACAGCCGTCCACAGACACCAGTCAAGTGGCCCTTACCAGTTCGAACATCTCCTCGGAGATCTGGGCGAACTGCTCGGGCGTGAAGGCGACGAAGCGGGTCCGGCCGGTCAGCGGTGTCGTCTGCAGATGGCTGTAGTAGTACTGTAGCGAGACGGCCGCCACGCCCGTCGCCGCCACTGCCGAGACACAACCGTGGTCACGGCTTGGCGCCGGTGGCCATCGCCGCATACAGAACGACCGTGAGCCATCGGGTCTGTGGCACGACGACCGAATCAGTCGCTGACAACGGCTGCTGATTATGGTCTCACCCACAGAGCAAGGACCGTTACAAAACAAATACAACAGACGCAGAACAAACGCTTATGGCACCCTTCCTAACATGGGATGAAGAGGCCATGCAGCAGCCAACAAACACCAACCGACTTGCCCCATGCGGACAGGACCTCACCGGCGATTTTCCGACGGTTCCTCCTGACGCTCTCCCGGAAGAGGTCGCGCTTGTTGTGCGGCAGCGCCTGCCACCACTTGCGGAACGAGCGGCCGAACAGCACGGCCATCAGCTTGGTGATGGGCCGCAGCACGAGCCAGACGACGGGCGGCACCGGCGTCGCCCGGCTCGCCGATGTGCTGAAGCCGGCCCGGCACGGCAGCGCCGCCGGCGGCCGGCTCCAGCGGCACAGGCCTGCCGGGCGCGGCCCCCACGTCAGCCGGCTGGTCCGGGCCACCAGGGCACAGCTGCTGGACAGCATGGTGGCTCCGAGGACAGCAGCTGGAGGCATGGGACACATGGTCAGTGCAGTGCTCATGTGTCTTGACAGCAAAAAGCATTCTAGTTACATGTTCACATTTTTGTAAAAGAGTCTGCCATAATTTACATAGTAGGTGTGAGGAGCAATTTATGGCTGGCATTATGCTAATGGTTGAGGGCCAGGCAATTTGTCTGGAAATGAGTTACTGAGGGAAGGATGCAATACAAAGCTGGCAAGAAATCCCACAACTTAAGGGCAACAAAGACAATGCCCTGTGAGGGTATGTCTCACACCTCCTACGCATGCTTAAAAACACTACTGGAAATTCTGGAGCACAAATGCCTGAATCTTTTTATACTGTAAAATGTATCAGAAACAGCCCGTTTGAAAAGAACAAAGAACATAGTTTGATATGGCACAAGGAATGATGAAATGGTGACATTTTGAAGTTTGACATGGAACATGGGTTTCTGTAATATTTTTTTTAATGTATTTGCAAGGTTTTCTGCTGGGATGATAATCCTGGCACTTTCTAGCACTTCCATTTTGCAGTAGGAAATGAAATTCTAATAATGCTGTGAATCAGGACTTTATGATACACATACATCTACTTTATCTCTTCAAACATAAACACAGGTGACAGATGTCAACTACACTTCAATCCAATAATGCCCAGTGTGCTAAAGATAAGAGTTGGAAATAATGCTGTGCAGCAGATAAATGCTTGTATATACCCCAACCACATCTAAAGGGGTGGCAGCTGGTGCCTGAACTCTGGTATTTCTGAATTTTTGCAGAGAACTGGGGTCTCAACAGCATGAAACATCAGATGTGAATATAAAAGCCACATACCATTTAGATTTTGATTTGTCAAATTCTGAATGGAACCAAATGGATGCAGACTACCTACTATTCTCTTAAGAATTTAAGGCATAGGTATGGCAATCTTTTATTTTTGGATAATTGGTACACAATCAAACTGATGGTAAAACAAATGCTCACTTGACTATGATACCAACGACAGCTGCCACTTGATCTCTGGAAATTAAAACCAGTTTAAGGCTAAGCCAGAGGAATTTCCAGATTCATTTGTCTGTTCGCTTTCTGTGTTCTTTAACAAACATCAGAAAAGCTTGACAACCAGCGTCGCAATCTTGTGTCAGTTGGTATGTCTTGTCAAGTGTCAGTCGGTCGTTTGGATTCCCTGATTCGGATTGCAGCAGAGGAATCCGTGAGCTCTGTGGCCCACCTATTTCGTATTATACGCGCCCTTACTGCATTTTTCTGAAGCTACCATATCCTTTACTGATTGCTGCCATTTCCATGGTTCATCTTCAAGCTCTTCTTGTACTGAGACCTCCACCTCCAAAACGACTCCCACGCACAGGGCTTTGGAACCGGGGGGGGGGGAGCAGCAGGGGGGACATCTTTCTCCGACTTTGGACAACATTTAGCATTAGCCCTATAATGGTCCATGGAAAGAAACGAGGTTTAAATCACGCTTGTTCCCCCCATCTCCAGAGGTTTCACCGTCACTGGCATGTGTGTCAAGACAGCCCATGGTCAGCCCACGCTCAGCCCACGCTCAGCCCATAAAAGCGACCCCTTCAAAAGCGCCCAAAATGCACCATATGATGCATCTCGACGAGCTGAACACGATGGTGCAATTTAATGTTGGGTGCATCCAATGCTTTAGCCTGCAGAGCCAATTATCAATCAAGGGGTGAGAGTTTCTCACTAATATTCACAGCCGACTGCATATAGTCGAGCAGCATCTCAAACGACTCCCCGTGTCAAGCCGAGCTCAAAACTACCTCTTGTTTATCAATATCTTGTCAACTTTTTGAGAAACATGCATCCAGAACCAGTTTTCACCTAATGCTTTATTTCCCATAGGCTTTGACATTGAGGGCAACGGTCGTGAACTGCCGGCCCTACGATTTTTCTAATTTTTCGTGTATGGGCACCCTAGGCCAGAACACACTGCCTGGCAGTGAATTTTGCCGGGTGCATTGATATTCTCACCGACTACAAGGGGTGAGAATTTCTCACTAAAATTCACAACCGACTGCATATAGTTGAGTAGCATCTCAAACGACTTCCCGTGTCAAGCCGAGCTCAAAACTACCTCTTGTTTACCAATATCTTTTCAACTTTTTGAGTAGCACAAATGTCGATTCGGTTTTTCACCTAATGCTTTATTTCCCATAGGCTTTAACATTGAGGGCAACAGTCGTGAATTGGCCGGCCCCTACGATTTTTCTAATTTTTCGTGTATGGGTACCCTAGCCAAGAACACACCGCCTGGCAGTGAAATTTGCCGGGTGCATTGATATTCTCACCGATTACAAGGGGTGAGAATTTCTCACTTAAATTGACAACCGCCTGTATGTAGTCAAGTACCATCTCAAACAGCTCCCCGTGTCAAGCCGAACTCAAAACTACCTCTTGTTTACCAATATCGTTCAAACTTTTTGAGAAACATGCATCCAGAATCGGTTTTTCATTTAATGCTTTATATCCCATAGGCTGTAACATTGTGGGCAACGGTCGTGAATTGGCCCGTCTTCACGATTTTTCTAATTTCTGGTGGGTGGGTACCCTCATGGAAGACACACTGCCCCTCAGCGAAATTTGCCGGGTGCATTGACATTCTCATTAATTACAAGGGGTGGGAGTTTCTCCCGAAAACTCTGATCCCTGTAAAGGCTTCCAAACTCTCCGTGTGATGTTGAGCTCAAAACTATCTTTAGTTAATTTCTATTTCCTCGAGTTTTGTGTAACATGCATACCTATTTGTTTTTTTTTTTTCCACGTAATGGTGTATTTCCTGCAGCGTTTGTTAGGCATGTGTCTCCTTGTTGTGGGGGCATCGCGCGTGATTTGTCTGACTCCTAGGATGTGCCTATTTTTGTTATATAGGCGATTACTTGTCCGATTTATCAAAGTAAGACGTGTGTTTCGGTTATTTCTCGTCACCTGAAATACTGGCTCGAAAACGTACATATATTTGTCCGGAAAACAATTGCATCTTTATACACCTGAAGCGATCAATTACAATTTCACAGGGTCAAATGCTCTCGATAATATCATCCTTTTGGAACGACTATTGGGACAGGGCTCTATAGCGCAAAATCGTTGGTCAAAATCTTGTAGAGCATCGGTACCATTACTGGTGATAGGGGAAGGTGGGGTAAGACGGACCAGCTAAGGTTTGAAGTCACATTTCTCGCTACCATGCTATCCAACCTCACATTGTTCATAGTCTTCTGAATGTTGATTCTTCCCTCTTTTGATACGTGCAGACGCTGGATTTGAAATTCAAGAAATTTAGGTGGTGCTTGCTCTTAAAGGGGGACGAGTCAAAATCAGCGACAAGAAAAAACGCGGGGTAAGATGGACCATAAGTGGTCCGTCTTACCCCAGCAGTGCCTGCTATCCATTTATGTTTGTATAACTTCTATACTCTTGTAAACCAAAGGAAACAGAGCGATAAAATAACGTATATAAATATAAATATATAATAAATATAAATATAATAATGGCACACGAAGCGCCACCTCCGGATGCCTGCGCTGGAATCCGGCCAACCAGTCTTTTCCGGCGAGACCGCTCTCCTTGTTGAAGTTGTGAGTTATGTTATTCTTTTCCGCCATATGAAAGGCCAGGTATCGCACGTCTTTGGTTGTTAGTCCGAAAAACTTGCTCTCCATCATAAGGATGTGGTTTACCAGCTCCTTCTCCTGAGCTGGGCTAAACACAGTCATCCTGGAGCCTAACAGCTTATCAGTCCCCTTGGCACATTTGTTTTGATTTTTCACCCTTCGCTTCAGGGTTGTCTTGGGGACGCTGAATGCTCTGGCAGCTTTCAAAAAACCCATCGATTTTGATTTCACAGCTTCAATGGCTAACGCCATTTTCTCCTCGTCCCAACTTCCACGATCGGTTTTACGCTCGTACTTGCGCGGCATCTGCAAAAATATTAAAAAATTAGCTTATTGAAATTTGTAGATACATAGGTACTTTAAACAAGTCACAGTGTTTTAGCGAGGTTTTGTATCTGTGGGGTAAAATGGACCACCACGGGGTAAGACGGACCACTAGTGGTCCGTCTTACCCCAAACCTAAATTTTGGAAACATCATGACGTAGATACTAAATAGCCCAACATTGCGAAAACTTGCCTGCCCTAACTTGTGCTTCTATCATTGCTCTTCACAGCAAAATACAAAGAAAGATTAATGATGCAAAAAACGCGTCTAAATTTAATCATTCTTAGACCTCTTACCTTAGATCAGCGCGACGAAAAAGACCATTTTACTCAATAACTCAATATCCGTGCGTCCTGGAACCATTAGCCCAAGATGGCGACTGGCGCGAAGGAAAACAAAGGTAGTTAGCGTATAGTGTAGCAGATGGCAGCAGCGGTTCAGCCGGGAAGGCTGGTGGTTCGTCTTACCCCAGTGGGCCGTCTTACCCCACCTTCCCCTATTTAGATTTTTATCAGCCGTTCTCAACGTTCAGTGTGAAACAAAGTGAAGCATACAGCACAACACGCATGATGTAGAGCCAGTTGTTCCGCTGCTTGTTTATTGGTGTTTTCGGGCGCGCCGACTACTGAGGTTAGTTTGCGCTTATAATGAGGTTGCTTTGCCTCACTAGTGAGGTGTGTAAACAGCATCGAAGTCAGTGTCTTTAAGAAATAGAAAGAGCTGTTTCGATTCAAGAAAGCGTGAGTTGTCTCCAAGTACATCGCAGAGCGTCAGAGACCAAGCGTACTGTCCGAAGTGAAGTCAACGTTCTTCAGCCAAGTGTGGACACGAAAGGACCACGTGGCTGACAGTGAAGAAGGCACCACATCGATGGCAGAGAGGCCTACCAGCCTGAAGCAACAGATAGCCATGGGTCGTATAAGTGACCGATACGCAGTCTACACAGTATTATTTCCTCTCGTCTCGCCTTACGAGAGCAGGATAACCATAAACCAGGCTTGGGTTTTACCATTGTGAGTTTATTGTCATCTGTCTCACCCCAAGAGCGCTGCCACTTGTTGTGCAGGAAGTTCCTAATTGCCGGATAAAAGTCTCTGGCAAGATTGGCGGAGAACGTGTACATAGTGTCAGCGCTGCTTGCCTGGCAGCGGCATCGGCTCGTTGTCTGTAATTCCGACGTGACTGGATATCCAGCACAGGATGATTTTATTCCCGGTCCGATCCAGTTGTGTCAGACGTAGTAAAATGTCCTGTAGAAGGGAACATGATGAATACAAAGATCTAAGAGCAATAAGGCTGCTAAGGGAATCCGTTAAAATCAGGTATAGTGATTCGTCACCAACTTCGATGAAACATAACGCCTTGGTGATTGCTATGAATTCCGATGTCAAAACAGACGCGTGTGCAGGCAACGAGAACGGTCGGGTGACAGAACCGCACACAAACGCACAACCAACACCACCGACGGTCTCAGATCCGTCCATGTACGTCAGTGTGTATCCGTCATATGACGCCATGCGCTCCAGCGCCCTGGATCCCATTATATTTGACATGGCTTCATTCTTTCTGATTTCTGTAAGCAAGGTATCTATTGAAGGTGACGTCAAATGCCAGGGAGGAGCAGGCAGATGGCTTATTCGCTTCACCCCTCGAAGAGGAATTTCGCTCTCCTGCGACAGAGCTCGCATTCGGAAGCCGAAAGGCGGAGTACGCTGCTGCCGGTCCACCGCGAAGGAAGTTCACAGTGGACCGTGAAAAGCCTGCGTCATACGTCGGGTGTAACGGGAATTGTCGCAACTTCAGGGGATAGTGCATGCCGAGCATTTTCCTCCTCGTCGACAGTGGCGACTCGTGTGACTCTGCCATAAGGCTAACAGTGGGTGATGTGCCGAAGGCCCCTGTGATGATGCGGAGAGCGGTGTGATGGATGGTGTCTAGAATGCACTTGCTGGATCACATGCGCTGCCATACACAAAACATGCATAATCCAGCTTGGAGCGGACGAGAGAACGATATAAGAGCATTGTGTGTGACACACATTTTAATATGTTCAGAGACTTAAAACAGTGATCGCTTAAAGTTTCAAGATGTGCACGTAAGGCGGCGGTCAAAATATACCCCAAGATATCTGGCCACAGACTCCGTTGGAATGCACTGTCCATACAAACGGAGAGTCATTTCACCGCATCGCCGACGACGACAAAAATGCATGGTTACGGTCTTATTTTTTGGGAAACTGAACCCATTCATGGTGCTCCACCTCTCCA
The DNA here is from genome assembly GCA_030062745.1 of Capitulum mitella. Lineage (NCBI taxonomy): Eukaryota > Metazoa > Arthropoda > Thecostraca > Pollicipedomorpha > Pollicipedidae > Capitulum > Capitulum mitella. The sequence continues at coordinate 30,338,034 of CP099842.1, forward strand.
CGCGGTCCACAGCCAGCTGGGGATGCCGTTCCATTGATGGTGCTCTTACTGCACTCGTCCAAATGGCAAAATCATCAACAAAAAGAGCACGGCCAACAGACTGGGGGAGCACATCACCGATGTCGTTTATCGTAACTGCGAACAACACTGCACTTAACACACCGCCTTGGGGTACACCGTTTATTTGTGGGAACTTTTCGGAGAGCGTGTTTCCAACACGGACACGAAAAAACGGTCAGCTAAAAAGCGTCGAAGAAAAGTACTCATAAGACCACGTTTACCATATCTAAACAGCTTTACAAGAATACCGTGAAGCCAAGTGGCGTCATAGGCGCCCTTAGTGTCAAAGAAGACTGTGCCTATATGCCTGTTCTCTTTAAAACCGGTACGAATCATAGTGTCTAGAGCTATAAGATGGTCCACTGTGTTTGGTTCTTCCTAAAACCGCTCTGTGCGTTAGTAAAAACGTGGTGCTGTTCCAAATAAAAGGTCAATCGGGCGTTCACCATCTTTTCCATCAGCTTACAAAGTGATGACGTAAGAAGAAATGGGTCTGCAGTGAAGAGGATCTAATCCACTTTTGTCTGGTTTCAGAAGTGGAAACATACCAGCTTCTCGCCAAACAGCTGGGAATTCATCTCTTAACCACAATGAGTTAAAAACCACCAAAAGCACGCGAAGTATGCAGGGCGGCAGATGTCTGAGCATGTCGTTGCGTATGGTATCAGGGCCTTCTGACACACTGCGAAGCTTTTGACAATTGCCGATTCCAACTCCATCAAAGTGAATGGCTCATTGTATGCCTGCGATTCACTCGTGGAAAAATCTATCACTGTTCGCTCACATCGTGCTCTGTGTCGTAAGAACTGTGGGTTCGTGTTACCACCTTCGCTACGGTGTGACAAGGCTTGTGCAATCTCGTTAGCCACATCCAATGGCTGCGTCACAATCTGGCCGTCCACACGTAGCACAGGAAGCGGCATGGATGAAAACTGCCCAGAAATACGCTTGTTCCGCGCCCAGATCTGCGAAGTTGGCGTAAATCGGTTGAGCGCGTTACGTACGCACGCCAGGAAATACGTTTCGCTTCCCTTATCGTGCGCCGAGCTAAAGCTCTCGCCTTCTTGAAGGCTATCAGGTTCTCCATGCTACTCCTGACGTCAGAAGAACGGAATGCGCGTTTACGAGCGCGGATGGCGTCCCGACATTTCTCCGTCTGCCACGGGACAGGGGTGCGGCGGGGAGCGCCAGAAGCGTGTGGGATACAACCGTTGGCCAAAATTTAGAAGTCTATGTGTAAAATCCTCAACAGAGATCGGCACGCCCTCAGGGTCCGTTAGGAACGATGCTCGAGCCGAGCCTCGAACTTGCCCCAGTTTGCTTTTTTTCAAATTCCAGCGTTGCGGTCTCATACCCAACACTCCGCTCCTTTCGTATCGAAGCCATACCGGCAAGGTGGTCGTTTCCCATAGGGTCATCTGCCACAGACCATTCGAGGTTTTGCATCAGCTGGGGACTGCATAAGCTTAGGTCCAGCGCAGACGTCTGACCGGACGACAGTGTGAAATGCGTACGAGTCCCTGTTTTTAAAATACGTAGTGAAACACTGTGGATAAAATTCTCACAAAGTCGCCCAAGAGTGTTCATGTTATTACAGCCCCATGCAGTGTGATGAACGTTAAAACCGCCTCAAAGTTGAAGTGATGGAGGGGGCCCAGATATTAAACGTCTCATTTCTATCGTCGGAAAGGCGATTTTTGCTGGAAGGTACAACGAACAAACCGTCATGTGACGGCGATTAAGATATAGGCGTGCGGCCACAGCTTGAAGCGTAGACCGCAGGTTTAAGCTTCTGGTTGGCACGCTATGGTAAACTGCAAGGACACCACCGTGTGCAATGCTATCAGTAAATACATCCTTGAAAAACATTGCATATCCCTTCAAAGTGCATTGGTGTTCGGCCGCAAGCTTTGTCTCTAGTGCACGGCTGCAGGACAGTGCCTGCTGATGACAGCCTGGAGATCATTCGCATTCCCCCTTATCTCTCTGCAATTCCGCTGTAAAAACGCCTCTAAAGGGGCCGTATTAAAAAGGGATTAAAAGCCAGATCTTAAAACCAGGCACGATTTAAACGGGCAATGCCGTCTCAGAATAGCCTGCAGATCAGTGGCACATGATCTAACACCTCTACAGCTCCACTGTAAAATGACCTGTAAAGGTCGTGTTAAAGGGCGTTAAAACACAGCGTCTCGGGATCCAAACAAAGCATCAGGACCTGCGGGAACTTTAAATCAGTCACTGTATCGACGGTCAAAGTAGTTGAAAATAGTGGTCAGCCCTTTTCCACGGTCGTGACCCTCCCGTGAGTGGACGAGCGGCCGCAGAGCTGCCGCGCACCTTGGCCCTGCCCCGTCCGTCGGGGACACAGGCCATGGCGGCGGGCGCTTTGTTGTCCGGCCCGTGGCCGGGGAGGAAGACGCCGCCCCACCCCGCGCTGGAGCAGGGCGCGGGCCCATGGCCCCGCCGTCGCAGGAAGGCGGCGGAGGAGCCCGGGCCGGCGCGACCGCCGTCTCCACGCCCCGGGCCGCGCCACCCGTGGCCCCCAGATCCGGAGCACCCCGATGCACGTTGACACCCGCATTCCGCGGCGCCCCAGGACGGAAAGCCCCGCCCGAGAGCTGCGCCCCCGTTGGAGCGTCTCGAGGACGCGGCAGGTGGAGCGTGGGCCGTGCGGGTGGAGGAGACGTAACCGCTCCTGATGGAGAACTGCTTCGCGCCGGAGGAAAGCGGGGGCCCCGACCCCGCCGGACCACGGTCCATCCACCGTCGCCGGCCGACGGAACGTCCAGGCCGCGGATACCAGCGAGGTGGCGGGCGTGGTAGGCGCCGGGGATCCCATGGACGCGGCCGGTGCAGGGAGCGCAGGTACGACGGCAAGGCTGTAAAACTTCAAAAGGCTTACTAGTTGTGGCAGCGATATTTGGTCAGATTGCTTCGCCGGTGCAGCAGTCTTCACCTTTGCGGCGTAAGACGATTTTGGATGCGTGTCGTTGTGTAGGTCTCTTGCCTCTCGGAATGAAATTTCACAACATTTTATTACCAGTATTTCTTTTTCTCTCATATAAACAGGACATGCCCTGTCGAAGGACGTATATGGCGACTGCGTTGGTCCGCAGTTGGCACAGCGTGGGGCATTGTTTACACAAGCTTCAGCAAGATGCTGGGTTGATATACAAACACCACATACAGGGAGGTTTTTACAGTACGGTTTCGTGTGGCCGAAGCGCTGGCACTGGTAGCACCGCATGGGGTTGGGAATGAACGGTCGGACTTTCACTTTTAAGTATCCAACAGTTACTTCCGCAGGCAAGTCAGGCCGATTAAATGTAAGAGCAAGGTTATTTGTGGGACAGAGACGTCCCCCCCGATGATGCGACAGGCGTCCGTCACACCAAACTCGGACAGTCCGTCTACAATTTCCTCCTTGCCAACGTCTCTTAGATCATAACAGCTGATAATGCCTCTAGACAAGTTTTTCGTCTTGTGGGGCTCGACAGTAATATTTAGAACGACATCTCGCGTTTCCTTGCCGTTCCGCACACTGCACACGAACGTTGTCGCTGTCATAGCTTTTTCTGCCTCTTCGCTTCGGACAAATTCGACCTCTAGACAGCCGTCTCTCAGTTTGTCGCAATTCGCGATTTGCCCGAAACGATCGCAGCCGTTACGGCGATGGAAAGGAGACAGGGAAGCTAGAATCTTATCTTTTCCTCGGAAAATAACGACTCGAGGTGCACGTCTTTCCGTCCCTCGGCAGGAGGCAGGGGGACGATTGGTCCGCCCCTCGCAGGGGTGGGAGATGTCAGAGCGTTGGGTTTGGTTTGAGTTTTCCATAAATGATGTTTGTGATTTCGGCACCAGGGCTCCCCACCCACGTCGGAACCCAACTGGGGGACGTCCGGCCCTACAAAAAAAAAGAAACGGGACGAGGGACGCCAGGGCTACCCCGGTGCTATACGGGCCAGGCAGCGCCTTCTGCCCAGCCAGGTGGAACCGGCGAGACCCCTCCCCGTCCTGACCGGGTTCCAGCGCCGTAAATCCCTTGACCCTCGCCGGCCAGGCCGAACGAACCCGAGCAAAGCCGGGCTCGACGGCCCGAGGCTACCAACCACTTGCTCCGCATGGGGATATACGGACCACCCGCCCGCCCCTCCGGGATAAAGCACCAAAGAGGCGTGTTGATCCCCCGCCACAACTAACACCGTACGGCGAGAGGCCTCAACCTCCAGGACTCCGTCAACCCCGGGGACGGGCCGAGAGAGCAAGGCTACTCCGATAAAACCGAGAGCTGGCCGACTGGCAGGGTTGCTGGGCATCAGCAACCAGGGGAAGCTGGGCTGCTTGCTACCAGGGGTGAGGTGAACAAGAGGGCTCGATATAGGACAACCAGGGTCGGCATGGGCAGGAGATGTTGGGATCGATACAGGTCAGAGAAATTCCTCGACTGGGACCCGGGAGGTCGCCACGCCCCACACCAACAGCGGTGTTCCTGCGGGAGAAACTGGGGACCGAGGGGACGCTGCTCCCCTACACTGACAGAAGCCAGTGCCGTTCGGTGAGGCACTCTTCGTCTGGCTCCTCTCCGTTGGCCGGGAGGGCAGCTCCAGCAACCCCAACCGCCCGCCGGATCAGCTGTTTCGTTATAAAGGACGTAAGAATGTTCGGAGTCAGGGCACATGTCAACGTTGATCTCAGATCTATCACTTTTCAGGCAATATGTATCATGGCCTCATCTTAATGGACTAACCCGTACTGACCTTTAGACCACCGCTCCTAGCACAACCTTTGGTATGACACAAATGCTCAGCTCTGAATCATGTATCACTACGGGTCGTGTCAGTCTCGGACACGGCGGTCTGGCCCGAAGTTGTCTGACCACAGCACACCATCGTTCCGCATGAACATCTCGTAAACATCCAGCTCAAATGTCATCGGACAGACAACGATATGCCGCACTGTGTTGAGCGTGTCCACTATAGGTCTTCATTGGTTGGGTATCCCTATAGGTAAGTTCCTATATGGAATCGGTATGGGCTTGGGTGGATAGAGATTTGGGAAAATTTAGGACATAGGTATGGGTACGGGTAGCAATTTCAGGAAATTTTCCATCCTTATTCCATAAAATAGCGCTACAAATTCATTGCCGCACGCATGGTACAACCAGACATCAACACTTTGGCTACAAAATAGCTTAACCCTATTCCCGGAGGGCTGGACGGTATGGCCGATTCCCAGCAGTGGGGGTGGATTCGGCCCCACCTGAGATCTCGAGAACTACACATCCGATTTCATCGCAACAAACGGCAATCGATTTGCCATGACATAAACTACACTGTTAAAAAAAGAGGTTTTCAAAATTCTGAAAGGGCTGGATAAAGGGGGCAAAAACGTCGAAATATGGGGTACTTTTGGGCTTCTTATAACTCCGTTGTTTATGAGCCGATTTCGATGAAATTGGCATGAACCAGTAGGTTATGGATGGGACTTTGCCAACGGTACACACATTTGATTTTTTGGGAAAATGCATAGGCGTTCACAGGGTTTCAAAAATAGGAACATTAGTTTTTTCAGTAACTGAATGAACAAAAAAGGCAAAAACACTTTTGGCTTCGGCTAGTCACCTTATGCTAAAGAAGGACAAACTGTATTACAATGTTTGTGTAATGTTAGCATAGGCGGTGCTAGGGACATGAAAAAGGGAAACTGTCATGAACACATGTTCTTAAGATCAAGATGTGACCTTTGGCCTTAAATGACCTCCAGTGGCTTTGAGATTACTTGGAATGATCTCGTGTGCATTCAATGTTATCCATAAACGTTTTCAACTATTTGAATTCACTCTATTTAAAAAAAAATCATTTTACGGTTACTGTGATATAGCGTACGCGCACTGACATTTTATGTCTTAGCTCCGTGACCCGACTTGATATCAATCTGAAACTTGGTGCATAAGTGGAGGGAACCCTCCTACGTCATATGTATCCTGGGTTTGGCATTTGAAAAAATAACGCCGAAATTGTTACTATAAAACCAAACTTTGAATTTTGACCTTGACCTGACTTTGTAAAGTGACCTCAAATGAATAAAATTGTATTTGTACGTTGCCTAATTGTTTAGCTATACATCTATCTTTAGTTTCAGGTTATATTTCACAAACGCTATTTTTGGCAGACCGTTTTCTTTTACCCTCAACAGGGCCAAAAATGGAGTGAGGTGCCTCCCAAACACGTTGTCTGGCTCCGCCCCTGAGCAAGATAGAATTACGAAATTCTGTCATGGTACGTAGAAATAACAGCTAGGAAAAGTCACCAAGTTTCGTGAAACTGCATCAAAAACCCTAGAATTGCCAATCAAAAAACCCGAGGGGGTGGATTTAGTCCACCCACTGCGGGGAATAGGGTTAAGCTGAGTAAAGGGCAAAATGACGTGATATGGGTTGGGTAATGGGTACCAATTTCGAGAAGGCAATGAGAAGGTTGCGGCTTAGGGTACGCCATTACGGGTTCGGAATGGTTTGGGTAGGGAAATCTGGGGCCATGAAGAGCTCTAGTGCCCACATCCACTCAAAAGATTCCGTTCAATCGCTGAAGGATGCATCGACACATGTAACTGCCACGGTCATTAGCTTTGCCTCACCCTGGTGAAGCGGGGCCCGTGGAAGTTTCCTGTGGCGGAAACCGAACCCTTTCGATCCGTAGTCTAGCACAATAGACCACTTGGCCTCGTACGCCCCTTCCCACATGGCGCGTACGTCATTGAGTGGTTATGGCGCCGTACTCCCCATCGGCAGGTAATGGGTTCGGTTTCTGACACAGAAAACTTACACGGACCGCGCTTGCACCAGGGTGTGGCAAAGCTAACGACGTTAGTTGCACGCATCGATAAATAATCCAACGTTTGACTGGATCTTTTGAGCGGACGTGAAAACGCTGGTCATAGTGCCGTACATTATTGTCTATCCTGGGACGTCTGAGCTAAACGCTTACGATATGTTCATATCCAAAAAAGATGTGTTGTCGGTCCAGACAGTTTCGGGCCAAGTCGTGTCCCAGGCTGACACGACCGCTTAGTGATATACGCAGCATCAAACTCTATAAAAAAGGGTTCAAAGCGTCGGCACCGAGAACGGTAAAGGAAAAGGACGTACCTTGCCGTACAAATATCTCAATGTCATCGACGGTAAATGCCGACGATTGACGGAAGCAGCATTGAGATTGTCAGGAATGTCGGCTTCAGACGGGAAGCTGTTTGAGATGGTACTTGACTACATGCATTTGGTTCTGAATTTTAGTAAGAAATTCTCACCCCTTGCAATGGGTGAGAACATCAATGCACCCGGCAAATTTCACTGCCAGGCGGTGTGTTCTTGGTCAGGATACCCATACACGAAAAATTAGAAAAATCGTAGGGGCCGGCCAATTCACGACTGTTGCCCTCAATGTTAAAGCCTATGGGAAATAAAGCATTAGGCGAAAAACCAGTTCTGGATGCATGTTTCTCAAAAAGTCGAAAAAATATTGATAAACCAAGGGGTAGTTTTGAGCTCGCTTTGACACATGGAGTCGTTTGAGATGCCACTTGACTATATGCAGTCAGCTGTGAATTTTAGTGAGAAATTCTCACCCCTTGTAATCGGTGAGAATATCAATGCACCCGGCAAATTTCACTGCCAGGCAGTGTGTTCTTGGTCAGGTACCCATACACGAAAAATTAGAAAAATCGTACGGGCCGGCCAATTCACGACCGTTGCCCTCAATGTTAAAGCCTATGGCAAATAAAGCATTAGGTGAAAAACCGATTCTGGATGCATGATTCTCAAAAACTTGAAATGATATTGGTAACCAAGAGGTAGTTTTGAGCTCGGCTTGACACGGGGAATCGTTTGAGATGCTACTCGACTATATGCAACCCTTGTGATCGGTGAAAATATCAATGCACCCGGCAAATTTCACTGCCAGGCAGTGTGTTCTTCCCTAGGGTACCCATACACGAAAAATTAGAAAAATCTTAGGGGTCGGCCAATTCACGACCGTTGCCCTCAATGTTAAAGCCTATGGGAAATAAAACATTAGGTGAAAAACCGATTCTGAATGCATGTTTCTTAGAAAGTTGAAAAGATATTGATAAACAAGAGGTAGTTTTGAGCTGGGCTTGACACGGGGAGTCGTTTGAGATGCTACTTGACTATATGCAGTCGGCTGTGAATATTAGTGAGAAACTCTCACCCCTTGATTGATAATTGGCTCTGCAGGCACTATTGGATTTAACATTATTGGATGCACCCAACATTAAATTGCACCATCGTGTTCAGCTCGTCGAGATACATCATATGGTGCATTTTGGGTGCTTTTGAAGGGGTCGCTTTTATGGGCTGAGCGTGGGCTGAGCGTGGGCTGACCGTGGGCTGTCTTGACACACATGCCAGTGGTCACGTATAGCAGAGGTAGCAGCTCACCGGGAATGGGAAGGGCGGCTGGCAGCGATGCATTCGCCAGATTATTACGGAGTTATATTGCAGCTATCGGCGAGCGCAGAAACAGACGTCTAAAAAAGGTGCCCCAACTTGAGATAATACGGCCAGGCCCCTGCACAGGGTTCCACGCAGCTAATGCGACCAAAAATTGTACGACATTTACTTCTTAAACTTTCGTTATATTTATTTTTTATTTATTTCGTCAAAAATGACCAGCGTAAACCTCGTTTTGATGACTAAAAGGCAGAGTGGAGCAATTTCCCTCCCTGGATCAGCCACTAACACCAGCTCGCACAGCCTGTACCGGCAGGAACCGCCCGGCGGCGGGCCATCGCTCCACGCTCCCGGAGAGGCTGCCGCCGCTGCTCAATCGCTGTCGCTGTCGAACACGACGCCCTTCCTGCGCGCCGGTATGGCGGCGGCGCGCGAGCCGACGCTCGTCGGCGACGACTCGCTGCCGGCGCGAGACGAGCGCGGCGCGGCCGCGAACGCCGCCGTTATCGGCACCAGGCCCTGAAACACGCCGCAGAGCGCTGCAACTCACGGACCGGGGGCGGCCCGGCACAGCAGCGCCATCGACCCCCGAGAATGACGGAGGCACGGCGTCAGATCGGCACAGCCACCGGACCCTTCGGCGGGAGAGCGGGACATAGCTGTGAGGGGACGCCTCGCCATTCTGCGAGCATAAAAACGTGGAAATTTTCGGACTTGTGGTATTTAGTACGTTGTACTACTGTTCGGTAATGACTACTTAGTAAGAACGTCCGCATTGGTAACTATTCACTACCTGCGCGAACTGGAAGTCGAGTGCGAAAGAGCCCGCATCGGAAGCTCTTTCCCAATGTTGGATAAAATGAACAATATATTCACCATTCCTGCGTAATTTAGAGGGAGTACATATTCCATGTTTATTACAGATACCCCAGGATGATCGCCAACATTCCTATCATACATCACACCACGCCACCACGCCAAAAAACGCGAGTTCTTTCCACGAGATCGGCTTTGCTCCTGGTCCAACCAATACAGCGGATACCCGCCTAGCAGCCTGTGCCCTGTGCTGTCCTGTGCTACCAGCACACGTCTTAGCTGCCGTCCGTGCCCCAGCTGCCAGGGCGGTGACCGGCGGCAGCTCACCTTGCTGGCGGCGGCCCTGCCCCGTCCTCGGCCGCGGGACGTCGGTCGGGCGTCGCCGGCTCCGGCTCTGGCGCGGCCCCGGCCGTTCCTGGCCGTCCGCCCGCCGGCCCTGCGGCCCCCCTCGGCCGCCCCGAGCAGGGCTCTCCTCTGCCGAACGACAGAGCGCGGCTCAAACGTGCCGGTGTGGCGCCTCGGCGGGGGGGGGGGGTCTGACCGGAGACGGCGTCTCGGGCCCTTGGGTCGCAGTTTAAGACGAACAGCAAGCGACGATGCAAGCTGAACAAGTCGCTGACAAAAAAAAAACATATAGAGCTTTCAAACACAACAATCAAAGACGTCCTGAGTCAAGCCTATCGCGTAGTAACAAAACAGCAGACTGGAACTCGTGAGGTGCGAAAATTACAAACTGGATACAACACCGCGGTTCCCGTCGTAAATCTCCACGTCACATCGTTCAGAGACTGTAGTGCATGTAGTGATCAGAGAATGTAGTGGTCCCCTACAGGGTATGTGTGTGGTGACAGGTCAAACTGCGACCACGGTGCCCAAACTACTCAACTTTGGTGACGTGACCGTCCCACTGATTTGCTCAGTATTAACAGTGGTCATTTCTTACGAACATATACTGAAAACGCGTTTTTGTGTAATTGAGGCGGTACGATGTTTACTGTGATGAGGTTTAGTGGAGGTTTCCGCACGATGGACCAAAACAGCACGCCGAACTCCACGTGACGGCGAACAGTAAGACGGTTTCCGTGTGTCGGGAGGGATCGACGGCGCGTACCTGGCGGTCCCTCCACTTCCATGACGTCGTCGGAGTCGGAGCTGGTGACAACGTCGGCCGCCGGCGGTCCGGGCGCCGACACGTCCTCCAGAACTTCACGCATCTGCCGACCCGTGCAACGCCCCGTCAAAGCCGACCAGCGGCGCAACGGCAGCTCCACCCACACTGCCCAGAAACCACGGCTGGCGCCGGACTAACACCGCCTGGGCCGTCACAAGCCTCGGAATCGGTATCGAGAAGCATTCAGCAGCGTACGAATGGTAGCACGCACCTCCTCTTCCTCTGAATCGGCCAGCTCGGCAGCAGCTTCCCCGCTCGTGGTGGCACCCGCCCGGCCGGCGCTCGCGCTCTCGTTCAGCCTCCTCAGCTTCTGCTCTTTGCGCTCCTCTCGTATTCTGCCCAGCTCCTCCCTAATGTCTTCCTCTGTGCTCTCCAGCAGGGTGCGTGTCTTAAGCTCCTCTACCGCCTTCTTGATGTGATGGCTACCATTGATAGCAGGCTCGTCAGCGCAGGTAACGTACGAACAGAGAGGCACATACAGACCGGCCGGGTAAACGATCAATAGATAAAACCCTGCGCACGGAGATCTGGAAATGCATGCCACGAAGTTCACATATTCCCTTCTGCAACTGGTATACGCTGCGTAAAATAACTGACCAATAAGTCGCATACGTTACCTTAACATACGTAAGTACTGCACAAAATACATTTTGATGTTGTTCCTGGTAGCAAAACGTGCTGCTTACTCGACCATCCGCGTGACGGAGCTGGTGTCCTGCTTGACGACGAAGTAGTTGACCGCTCTGGCCATTCTGCGTTCGTCTAGCAAATGTAAGCCGGCGCCTTCGTCCAGCTGTGAGAAGTACTTCGCCACAAAGTCTTCAACACGCATCTCTTCCTGGAAAGACAATAGGTGGAGATAATGCGTTGACTCTTTAAGTCCAAGTTTTCAATTCAGTGTCCAATGCCTTCTCAAAAAGAACCACGATTATTTTTCACAAGAAAGTTAATCTCGATTAACTTCCGCACTGGCGGCCGTTTGAGCCACCTTGGCCTTGGTAGGGCGAGGAGTTCCTAGAAACTTCCTCCAATTGCTCATCTGCTGACCGGAGCTATATGAAATTTTCAACTCAGCCACTGCAATATTACATGACCACAACGAAAAATTCAGCACGATGCTGTCAGCAGAACACGAGTTAATGAGAGTCACTTTCCCGCCACGCGACACCCGCAAACAAAATGTGGCCGTGAGCTAACACCACTCGCGTTGTCGGACACCTTAAATCGAACATTAATTCACATAAAATGCGTGTTCTTGTCTTCAAATTAATCCCTTTAATTCTGACACCTCTGACGGCCAATGAAACACATATTTATTGCGCAAGAGATTGTCATTTCTTCTCCAGTTTAGACCTGATGATGCGAAAACTGTTATATTTTAACGATACGGACAAACACATCGCATTCTTTCGTATTACATGTTCTTCACCGATGAGCCTATTCTACGAAACATTGCAATGTAAACACCACTCGATTCTTCACTTCATTGGCACCAAATTACTTATGACTTGGTACTCAGAAAGTTTGGTTGCTTCCAGAATGAACAAAGAATTAAGCGCGGGCCGGCCGACATCAATGGACGTTTTCGGGCATAATTACGGCATTTTTGGACGATCTGATAGCTTTTTGATACACTACTACGTCGAAATGGCTAGGGAACAGGCGCTCGAGAAAAACGACGGGGTTCCGACGCATCCCTCACCAATGCAAAGGTTAAACATTTACACGCAACACGGCGCATACATGCGTGTTGCATAAGACTTATCCTGCTTTTTTTACAGCATTCCAAAACGTTCAATTCACCATACATCACGTGCATACACAAACAAAACGATGATTTCAGAACCAATTTCTCTTAGCTACCATTCATAAATACGAAGAGGACCAAACGCCACACGCGAGCCACAAAATGAAAGCATACACACAAGTCGTGACCACTCAGAAAGCGGCGACGGAAAGTGTCCATTTCATCTGCAGCCCCGCACCACGCTGGGAACTCGAACTACACGTCCTCTGGGCTCCAACACCACAGCGGGTATCTGGCAGGCGCAGCGCTACCACCCGGTGGCTGGACACCGCGCGCCGCATCACAAAGACGTACCAACCTCCCACCTGCGGACACATCGCAGTCGCCCGCTCGAGGCCTCCCAGCAACTCCACACCTGACGACTCGGCAGCACCAGAACTCCCCCCGGGGCCGGCCCGCCCACCGCGCGGCGGACAGACCGTCCCGAGTCGGCCCGCTCACCTGCCGCGCCACGGCCGCCATCACCTCGCCGTCGACGGCGTCGCCGCGGCCGGCCGCCTCGCGCCGCTCCCGCTTCAGTAGGACCATCTCCTCCGGTTTCGCCACGCGGCCGGTGAACTGCTGGCCGAAGCGGACCGCGTGGAAGGCCTGGCCCTCCTCCGAGTACTCGACGCGCAGCCGCACCAGCGGCAGACGCGGCTGCTTCGGGTGGCCTGGCGGCCGCGCGGAGGACGGGGTCAGTCGGCGGGGCAGGCGTTCTGTGGTGAGGCAAGTCACGTGCGAAGGACGGGTCGCTAGCCAACACAAGAAGTGGGGGGTCAGCTGAGCCGTCACAGGGTGTGACAAACTCGATGGGCCATAAGCGGGGAAGGCCGTTCGGACAGACCCCATGAGCAAGACACTCGCGGCGTCATCAACAGTGTGAGCATAGCTCGTCAACGTGAACATATCTCCTCCACGGTCAGAATAGCCGCGGACGCGGTGCGAGCTAACGCATCACGACTCATCGTGGATGTATCGGTCAAAGACTCTGAGAGCCCGCCGGCAGACAGCATTCTTCGAATAACCACAACTCCCGCTGCCGACCCTCAAGCAGTCCAACGCTCTCGTCCTGCCGCCGACAGCTTGCCCACTCCAATCCGCTTCACCTCTGACCACTTTCCCTCACTCACTCAAGCCTCGTTCTCCACTTCGTCCCGGTGCGCTTCATACATTCCAATCCACACACACCCCATCCACACACACCGCACTCCTCCCACATTTAACCAATCTTTCTCCGTCTGAGTACAACGTTTAGCCAAGTGCTTGAAATTCACCAACCGATCGCAGCTTCAGCACCATTCCCCTCCCCGCCCCCACTGACCGGTCAGCTGCTCCTCCGCCTCCCGCAGCATGTTTTCAATGTAACCGGCGACGTACTTCTCGACGGCGGACGACACGTCGGGCGGTTTCAGGTCCAGGTTGGCGCAGTCGGCCAGCCGCAGCGTCCGGAACACGAACGGCCGCACGGTGCGCAGCGGCAGCGGCTCCATGCGGAACTCCCGGCCGCGCACGCGCAGCAGGCCCACCGCCTTGGGCTGGGCCTCGCCGTCGCATAGCGAGGTGGCCACCGAGCTGCCTGCACCGGAGAGCGGCCAGGAGCGGCCGGAGGAGTCAGAGGAGGCCTCGATCGGACGTCACAGATCGCGCGCCACACGACTTCTGACCGGCTGTTTCCAGTAATTGTTTGGGAATTGGCAGGCTGTGGTCTTTCGAAGGTCACGGCGGGGCCGAACTTCGTCAGATCAAAGGTCACGGAGTTGAAAAATAAGAGAATCGTGACGCACGAGCTCGGCCACACGGTAGCACAACAAACTAAACGGCAGCAGCTGCATCTCCCATCTCACAAACAGTTCAACGCTGTTCTTTTTTCACATGGAATGATGTGCGCATACGTGCACCAATTAACCCCCATTATAAATCATACTGAACACGCAGCAGTTCTCAATGACCACGTTTTCGCATATCTAAGAGGTTGTGCACACAAAGAAGCCGCACTGGAACAGATCACGGAACGTAAACCCACTCACACGTTTCTGACTCTGGCGTACGGCGCCAGGCTAGCGCACCGCAGCGTCTGACGCCTCGCCATCGCCATGAGGCCGCTAAATTCCTGATCCTGGCACGACGCACAGTCGCACCGCCCACCGACCAGCGGTCGCCCGCCGCCGGGGGGGGGGGGGGGGGGGCAGCGGGGCATCCAGTCGGTCCTCACCCGGCTGCGAGATGTAGAACTTCTGCTGCTCCTGCCATTCGGGCCTCAGTCGATTCTCGTGTTCGTGCCCCCAGATGATCAGGTCCAGGAAGTCGTCCAGGAACTCGACCGGCACGTAAGACTTGGGGCTGTGCTTGACACGGTTCTGGTGCAGCACGAACACGTTGAACCAGCTCTCGGTGTCCTCCTTGGGCCGGAGCATCACAAACTGACGGCGACAGAGACAAAGCAAAACATTCTCCGGTGTTTGCTGCTGCTCTCTCAACATTAGAAACGCATCAGGAACCGTCGCTGTAGACGAATTAGCCACCAACAGGCCACCAATAGAGCAATGGAGCGATTAACCACCAGCAACCAGGAAGTAAACGGGTGCGTTTTGGAAAGACATCGCAAGACACGAACGCGACGTCAGTGCAAAGAGATCCATCAACGCTCAACAAAACTTGCAAAGCTCCACCTCCCAAAAAACGTTTTCCACCGTTTGTCACATGCTGGACACCCAAACGCCGTCACGCTGCCGTCACGAGCCAAGAGCTGGCCCGGGGGACGGACCGCCGCGACCGCGGCCGGCGCTCACGTTGCCGTCGGTGAAGATGTTGTAGAGCCGCTCGTCGCGGATGTTGCCCAGGCCGTACAGGGCCAGCCGGGTGGCGCCCTTCTGCAACAGCACCGGCGACAGCCGCACCGACCTGAAGTCGGTCCAGCGGCCGAAGTAGTTGATCAGGCCGGTGGACGAGAGCAGCTGCAGCGCGGCCGTGTCGCCCAGCCCTGCCGCCGTGACGGGGGCGTCACCCGTCACGCTCGCGTCCGTTACGCTCACATTCGCCACGCTAACGTCCGCTACGCTCACGTCCATCACTGCGCCTCGTGTGGACGTCCAGTTTGTTAGGACGAGGAGCTGGTCAGTTACTGCTTTTGCGACAAAAGGTCCAGATTGCCTCGAGCTCGTTAAAAGGCCTCACATGACAGGTATAAAGCGCTCAGGTGATAAACGTCACAGGATTTCTCCACGATGGCGCAATTGAAAGAAGCAGCGCATCGCGCCACAGCGCAATTCGTCCGAGAACGCTCACCGCTGATGTCGTCGTGGTTGCCGTGAATCGAGAACACTGGCATCGATACGTTGATGTTCGGATCGTGGAAGTTGACCATCGGCTCCTTCATGCAGAAGTCCACGCTGGGGTCGCTCAGGTATTCAAATGACACAGGCCTAAAGCATATTCCCGAAAACGCTGCTGTGGCGAGCTCCAAAGTTATTGTGATCTAGTATCACCACACACGGTTAAAAACGGAATATTAGCATCATCGCCTAGCAAAATGAAAGCTGTGGAAGGCGCCCCTGAGCAAAGTGAGGAAACACGACCATTCATGGTCATATAAAGGTTCCATAACTTCATTTACGTTATCGATTTCAATTTCGTCTGCTGAGGTCAATCATAACCAACATTAACAACATACAACCAACATTAAAGAGAAGCCTTGCACGTTATACAAAAGCTCAAAACTGCACAATTATTGCTGCATCCTTTGGGTACTGACACAAGGGCGCAATAGTAAGTCCACACACCCACCTGTCCCCCAAACAATATTTCTTCAAGAGCTGTGTGCACTGAATGACACAGTTTCTAGATGGCTTGTTTTCATGAAACAGGTCGCCGCCTAGGAGGATAAAATCCGCTTCTTTTTCAACAGCTAGCTGAAGAATTTCTTCAAATGTGATCAGACTATCATCACCTGAAAACAACACGCCATGAGAACTATATCACAACTAGTTCAAATTTTTATCAAGAAAATGCGAAAAGAAACCTTCACACACATCGATTACAATCAGCCTATCCCACAGAAACTACTTAGATGCATAACAAACAAAGCCATCCTTTTGCACAGACTTCAAAATCTTGCGATGTTGATTTACAGTCCCGAAGATATGCCAAGGATTTTGTAAAGATGGATAATTTCTTGACATGCAATATATACCATACCTTACACAAAAAAAACTGAACAGGGCACATTTGACCCTATCAGCCTTGTCAATACACTGCAATTATAAAAGTGCCAAAATAAGATGTTTTTGAGTTCTGATGCTTTCACTCATAAACATGGTCAGTCTAAAGCCCCCAAAAATGACCCCCTTGCTAGCTATACATACCTCTTTCTCCATGCTTCTCTTGGTAGCCAAGGTGATTATCTGTAGCAACAAGTATTCTGAATTCATCTTCAAGACTTGTCTCTGAAGACATGATATCCTGAGACTGTCTGAAAAGCACACATGCACGAAGGTCATACAAAAAGTTTGTGACCTCCACACTCCCAGCACACAGTTGTGCAGACATGACTTTTATTTCGCTATAGCCCTTCAGTATGGTCCCACTGCTTTCCAATCACAACTTCCCATCTCTGTGGCAGGGACATGGTACCCAGTCACATGCTGCCTTAACTGAGCACTTTCACCCTCGTGGATACGGTCTCCTTGAGTGCAGTCAGTTCCCTGCAGCGTTGTCCCCTCATGGGCTCCTTGAGCGTGGGGAGCAGGTCAAAGCCGAGTACACTCAGACCTGGTGAATAGGGCGGATGGGGAAGCAGCTCCCAATCGTAGGTCTCCAGGACGGCCACGACAACCGCCTTGTGTGGTGTGGCGTTGTCATGAAGGACCAGCGGCCGGCGTTTCAAGAGATTTGGCCCCTTCTTGCAGACTGCCACCCTCAGATAGTTGTTCACGGAGGAATTGTAGCACTCCTTGCTGACTTCTGACTTGATGGGACCACCTGGGCAGTGAGTACGCCCTCGTGGTCAGACTTCGATGACCCATCATCTTCAAGCTGGCAGTGGCGCGCCGCACCTTCTTCGGCCTTGGTGAGTTTGAAGCCTTCCATTCTGCCGACTGGCGCTTAAGTTCGGGCTCTTATGACCTTATCAAGGTCTGGTCGATCGTAACGTCCGTTCTAAACATTCATCCTCCCTCTCCCTCTTTGGAAACGAGACAGGAGCTGCTGGCAAATGTTCAGGCGCTGCTCCTTCTCCACCTCACTCAACGAGTGGGGAGTCATCTAGCGCACACCTTGATCTTCTGCAGTTTCGTGCTCTGGAGGCTCCAGACGGATCTGGTGCTGATCCCCACTTCAGAAGCAACAGGTCCAGCGCGTGTCTTCGTTGAGGAGCTCCTGCACTGTCCTCACGTGCAGCTCGTCTAGTGGCGTTAGTGGCCGGCCGGTGCGTGCATCGCCATTAATGATGGCTCTGCCGTCGCGGAAATGGCTGGCCCACTTTTTGACAATCGATCAAGACAGGCCATCATTACCACATGCCTCCTGCATACCGCGGTGAACATCCGAGGCGGATTTTTCCCGCGTAACCTCAACCTTCATGTACACAGCTCGCTCTTCGATCGAGAATGAATTGTCTTTGACCAGGTGCCAAAACACGCTCAAGAATGGCGGCCGTGTCCCAGGAGCCGTTCGAGAGATGATTATCAAACTCCTGCAAAAAAAGAGAAAAAGCGCGTGCCAATGCACTATACATATTTCGTCTTGTTACCTTGGTTACAAAAAAAGTTATGATCAACGGCAGCCAACACCAACATTTTACAAAATCCTCGTAAATGGTTAGAAATTGCAGCTGGCTAAGCGCTGACTCGGGAAGGCGTGGGCCACACACCGGGCGCCGCCGCGAACTTTCCGGCCGGTCCAGTCACGCGTCCAATTGGCTCGTCCCCTCCGGTCACGTCCCTACCTCTCGACACGCCCCGGCCGTGCCGTGGCCGCCGGGTGGCCGGCTGGCGGCCGTGCATTGCTGGACTGCTGGAGACTGCCATCGCCAACATGGGAAAAGCAGAGGCTGTGTCGCAGACTCGTCTGCTCGGCATTTCAGTCCTTGTCATATGCTCGGCGGGCTGACAGTTGTTCACCACTCTGCTGTCCCGGGCAAATTCACGCACTTCACTGTGTAGCTTTAGAGGCATGGTGCACTGCACACACTTTGGAGTGAATGGCATTGCATGTCTTACATTGTGGAATACCCACCAAGCTTAGCCCAGCCCCTGCCACCCAGTTCTACACCCATGTCCACCAGGCTGCAAAACTTGACAATGATGCACTCATCCCCTAGAAATATGCAAATGGAATCTTGCATGTACTGCAAACAAGTTTCAGACTTGCTTTATTTTTCAGTGTGTCTTTCAATGTGCTTCTTCATTCCTGCCTGGCACATATACAGTTTTCCCCATAAGACAGGAATACATAAACCAAAGGGCCTGCATTACTGGCTTCCCACACCCACCATTTCACCTGGAGAGGTACATTCCATAAACCACCCAGCTGGCCCTGCCCAGTTTTGCAGCATGGCCTGGTGCAGGCCAGATCAGACAGCTTCATAACTTTTTTTATATATTTGTAGTGCACATCTTCTACTGCAAGTTTTTGCATGACAATAAAAAAACAGGGTCCTACCATGTCTCCATTTCCTGTGAGACTGATGCCACCAGTATAAGGAAATGAAGCTTGCAACATCAGCTAAAAGTAATGGTGCCATGTGGGCCATTCCCTGTGAAATTGCACAAGAACTGACTCAACCCCTTCCAATTTTGACAAAATCTGATATGCTCATAGCACCTATGAAAAAAATGGTTTGCCATTAATTTTTAGTCCTGGGTGACCTCTGAGATCAAAGCTACAGGTCATGAAAGGTCACAAATTTCTGAAGGCATTGCATGATTCAAATGTCTATCACTCAGAGCTGGCCGGTCCACAAAAGTGTTGCCGACGAAACACTAGTGGCGTTGAAATACGAACTCACAAAACAGCGATTTGAAGTCCAGTCTCGACCCACTCAGCCAGCGCAGGGAACAACTGTGTTTGTTTGTTTGTTTGTGAGTTAGGACACACAGCCTCTTGGGCTTAGGTGTCCAAAGTCTTGGGTCAAGTCCTGTGTCTCGGGCGTCAGTCAGTCGTCTGCCGGGAACAACTGTGTTGTTTGTTTGTTTGTTTGTGAGTTAGGACACACAGCCTCTTGGGCTCAGGTGTCCAGTCTTGGGTCAGGTCCTGTGTATCGTCGGGCGTCAGTCAGTCGTCTGGAACAACTGTGGCATCACATGTAAACAAACGACCGTCGACAAACCTCCACTTTCGCCGTAAGTCGCGCCATTTCGGCACAGAACTATATAAATGTTAAAATATAAAACAACCTTTTCACCAGTACTTTCGTGCGCAGGTTAAATAAACATAGATAGATCAAAATTAATCCTAGTTAAAAGTTTGATAAGGAAGACAAAACTCCCCGTATAAAAGCCTTGTGGACATATACAATGTGTAGCAGGCGGGTAGTGCTCGGCATAACGCTGGCACATAGGCGTAATAACGAGGAAGGGGGAGTGGGGAATAACGGAAAGTGGCTGTGCTAAGGCACGCCCACTTTCCGAAACAGCTGGACATAAAACCCACGGCGATGTATGGAAAATGATGCCATCAAAACTGGCTTTGCCTACTTTCTGAGACGTTCCTACACCTTCGCGACAGTACGCCCTATTTTCTCAGTTCATCGAGCCAGATCGCGATTACCCAACTCTTGTATCCTACTATCGATATGACTTAACATCCATGCGTCTTCAGTCAGAACTGCAACAAAAATTCCGCCAATTTTCCTGAATGCTTGAAGACGATTTGGGTCGAAGGCACCCGACCTGTGGAAGCGCCAGATGCGATGCATCGGCAGAACTATGGCATCGGCGACCACGAGCGTCGATTTCTGTACAAGACTGCGGAGGCCGAGCCGAGTGTCCGACAGCCCAAGCCCCTCGCAAATGTGGGCTTCTCAACAGATTTAGCCCACTTTATTTTGATCAACGGAATTTAATGAGTTGTTTGGTTCTTATTTGTAAAACACAGCATTGCAGTTATTCCCGTGTATAAAAATGTATATATATAATTCCCCTTTAAAATGGTCGAAATATTGGGATGTCCAAACCAACACTGGAGGGGACCAAACTAACACTGGATGGGCCAGGGCCCTCTTAAAAGAATTCAAATCGACACCCGTCAGCGACGCAGCAACGGCCAGCCAACACCTCAAGGAACCGTGACTCGTGTATTCGTGAACCACGATCGCACAGACAATAAGTAATGTCTTCTGAGTGGCGGACGCCGTACGCTTGCATATTCATTTGCCGTGAAGATTCGAACCATGCATAGCGTTCAAGCAGGTTTACAGCAAATATCATGTGAGATTGCGCTCTAAACAATAGTGAAACATTTCAGTAATAAGTGCTGCAGTGGAGTGGTGCCTTCTACCTAAGTCACCAAAGTTAACTTGGGAAGACACGGCTGACAAGCGCATAGTCACTTTGGCACTCACGTGACCTCCTTCACGTGAAATTCAGGTGGGCAAAGGGTGGGGCACGGCCCTATAGGCTGTCGACGTGCATCCCACTAGGTCGATGGAGTAATGTACACGACATTATACAGCACACACGTGCGTTCGTCACATTCAGACATCCCAAACCACATGGGAGCAGGCGCACTTCTGACTCCCGCGGTTGCGAAAATTACAGTGTCTTTCCACCCCCATTGCTAGTCGAACGCTAACACCACTGATAACCCGCACAAAAACATGACCATAAATGCACTGAATCACAACGAACTGAAATTTGTCACCTGCTATCAGTCCGCAGCCGGTACACAGCAAACGAGTTCGGACCCTGCAGCAAACAGATCAGGGCTTCGTTCCTTGACCATCACGCGTCAACGCTAACCAACCGAGGCCTGAACGAAGAGGGCGCCTGAGTATCAGGAAGAGGTGGTGTCAACGCGCTCACTGGAAGACCAGACGCACGCAGCCGCAGTAAAGGCATCGCGTGATCGCCATCGTATCTCTCTGCCCATTTCCGGCTCGCGCAGAGTTCCAGCAAGCCGGGACGCCGCCAAGGACTGGCGAGAAGAGGGTGCGCTGACGTCACGCACGACCAGAACGGTCCGCCGGTGGAAACGGATCTTCCACCGTGTCTTTCCGGCCATCGACAACACCAAAACAACCCAACATATCCACCAGAATAAGTGGGCCCCGAGGCAAGATGTGAGGAATCACGGCCGATAAAACTCAACAAGTTGTCGCCGCGATGCAAGCAGAATCACCGCACAACTTAAAGCAATATTCGTGACAGGATAATCGTGCACTGCCGTGCCTGATCTACGACTACATCCATCTACCACCACTAGTCCATCTTACACCACATCTACGAACAACACCGTTGCGTTTGAACACCTAGATGCCATCTGGCTCCCAAAATCAGCCCAGGGCAAGCCTGCGTAGCCACACGACCAAGATCCAGAAAATCACAAGTCACGGACTTCCAACGCACCGTGTGGCGCACCAACATGAGTGCGACGCCCGCCACAATCTCTGAGATTCTCTGTCCCGCGCCGCCGGCGCCACGACCCCGGAGAGAGCGCCAGCGTGCGCGGTGAGCACAAGCCAGCGTGAGCGAACTTCCAGCGCGAGTCGGCCAGCCCACTGACGGCGGGACCACCCGATCCGTCGTCTAGCGACGCTGCCGCGGCGCGCCCTCCCCTCGGCGGCTGCCGCACCTCCGTCGTGCTGCCGCCGAGTGAAGACCGCGGCCGGCGGCTCGGCGCAGGCTCCGGAATACGGGCGGCAGCGACGCCTCTAAGCGGCGCCGACCGCGGCCGGCCGCCGCCCGAGCCTCCACAGACGCCGGCGTCCCCGGACTAGGCTACCTCGCGGTCCGACGGCCGCGTCGCCACCACAGCTGGCGTATCACACCGCGGCCCGGCGCCGGCGCCGGCCGGGCCGGGCCGGGCCGGGTCAGGTCAGGTCAGCTCGGGCCAGGTCAGGCGGAGAAGCCGAGCCGAGCCACGGCCATGTTCCGGCGCAGGCGCATGATCTCGCGGTAGATGTCTATGACGGAGCCCTTGACCAGGCCCTGCTGGATGTAGCGCAGGTAGTTGAGGAAGTCGCACACGGCCGTGATCTGCGGCGAAACGTCGGCCGGTCACTGGACGCGGGGAGCGACAGCGCGTCAGGTGAACGGCAAAGACAGCTGCGTGCCAGAATGGGCAGAGGGCGATGGCGGCGCTACACGAGGAGAGGGTAGAAGGGGAAAAACGTGAAAACAAAGGGACTGGTACGGAGAGAACGCGTGAAAAAGGCAGCGGATAGGGAGCGAACGCGTAACACACATCGGGGGCAAATGGTGCAAATGAGGAGCACGCGCAGGACGGTACATTACAACGGGAAGCTGACGTACTCTCGACACCGCTCTTTATACACCGCACCACAAAAAAGGACAGCGATCGTCGCCATCTGCGTTGTTCCTAGTAACAAAAGGACATAGTCCCGGACATCAACACGCCTTTACGAGAGTCTGACATCAAGCAGCGCGAGCACGCCGTGAAACAAAACCCACCACCGGCACAGAGGACCTCCACCGTACGCAGCGGCGCCGGACGGCGGCGTCGCGCGCCGTTCGCCCGGCACTGACCCGGTTCCGGCAGATCTGCGAGATGTCCATCCAGTCGGGCCGGTCGGGCAGCTTCATCCTGTAGCGGCACGTCCTGTGCACGTTCAGAAGGGCGCACCGCCTGGAATCGTCGCTGCTGAGCACACACGGGCGGCCGTCACTGAGGTGGGCCGGCCGGGAGGGCCGCCGGGCCGCCGCCCGGCCGCCCGCGGAACCCAGCCGAACAGGCAGACACAGGCCGAGGCAGTGCGGCTCCCCACGGCCAACGGGCAACGGGTCCGACCGAGGCAGCGAACAGAACCCCTGAGCCAAAGCCGGCCACCGTAGCTCTGGCCAGAAACCGGCGCCGCACAAGCACGGCTAACGAGGCGAATCCACGTAACAACGAAGCAGTACATAAACTGAACCGTGACATACGTCCCCTGCCGTGCGTGAATGCCGAAATGGAAAAGAGTGGCAACAAAAGACATGAATGAATGCTGCGAACATAACACACGGTCATTTCGAAATAAAAACTGGCATACTCAACGACGGCATATTCAACAGTACGCAGCTTGCAAGTTCAAACTGTAGATTTGGGAGATGCAGACAGCATTTGCAATCCAAAGCTTACTAGTAGCTACGGACGACTATATTCATAATCACACAGCGCAGTCAGTGCAACTGCAACGAATGAAACGCACATGTGACTATAAAAAAAACGCACGTCCAACAAGCATTCCCTCACAGCTCCATGCTTCGCGAAATTCAAAATAATGAAATCATTTCCTGTAGTGCTGTGTGCTACCACATCGGTAGGTACCCGGAAGCTATACAAACCAGACCAAAAGCAATCAAAAGAATGAACCGACTAAATTCGTCCATTTGCTAATGACATTCCGCTTGTTTTGAGGAAAGAATCACGAATGCTCCTTCACACCAGGTTCAGACCCCTCGTGTTAAGAAAAAAAAACGTGACGTAAGCCACATGACCGAGCAGAGACCCGCTGCCGGGGCGGTTCCTCCAGATTCTGCCATGAACGATGACGCAGCGCCCACTTTACATGAACGACAGTAATATGCACGGTTCCGCTTGGTACGCATGCCCTCCGCACTGAAATGGTCCACCCGTTCGGGTCAGCGACAACTCAATCCGGGGAGTTCGATAACAGTATCAATAGATCTGTTCCGGTCCGTTTCAGTGGCTGTGGTTCGAACATGCACGTTCTGCGATGCCAGGCAGCCCTCTCGTGCACCTAATGAGGTCCGACCGCGCGCGTTACCCGCTGCCTATCCGGAGAAGCCGGGGCCAGTACCCAGGCCTATTCCTGTCTATCTGGACTGTCCAGAAAGGTTAGGACCGCGTTCAGCCGCGCCACTCGGCCGCGTACCTGGGGAAGTTGGGGCCACGCACGCCGGAGGAGACGTCCTCGATGCAGACCGAGTTCTGGAAGACGGCGCCGGTCACCTGCTCGGTCAGCGGCCCGGTGGCGAACCGCAGGCAGGGCTCGATGTCCTCCCGGTACACGTCGGCCAGGAACGGCGCCGTCAGGTCCAGGGTGGGGTTCTCCCGCCAGGCGGAGACGTCCGAGAGCAGGCGCGGGTCCACCTGCCGCCGGGAACACCGCAGATTAGCGCTGCCGCGGGACATTTTGGCCAGAGACGACCGGCAATAGCCTGTAATCGGACAACCAGGTCACCATCGCAGACGAAAAAACCGGGAAAAGGGCCTAAACGTCCCCGCACCACCAATCTACCACACCCGTCCGCCTGGTCATACGGTCCCCTCCCTCGGACTCTTTGCCTGGCAAGAGAGTCCGCGTCCTGAGCAGAGGCGCCCACCTCGTCGATGTGTTCGGGCGCGGCCGGGTGGTGCGGCGGAGAGCGCGCCGGGGAGTCCGGCGGAGAGGCGTCCGGCCGGGTCAGCTCTTGGTTCGACGGCGACCGGTGGTGGCCCTTCTTGAAGATCTTGATGCCTGGTGGAGACGCCGAGTGTGGGATGGACGGGCAGCCGGCCGCACGCGATCAGAGACGGGGAGTCCAATCAATCACATTTCGGCCTCGTCTCGATTTACGCCTGCCATCCACGATCACACCTCGGTGAATGCCCTGTCCCACTCGCAGTTGGCAACAACGACGGTGTAACCGACGCGAGCCAGCACGCAGTGAAACCAAACCAGCGAGGAGCAGAGTCGCGGCGGCCCCCGGCCACCGTGACCCCTCAGTCCCGTCGCGGCGATGCTGCTCCGTCCACCCAGGCCGCCGTCCACTCCCCGGGAACTCACCGTTCGACTTTCCGAGGTCAATCTGCGGGTGGAGGTGGGCGTTGGGCCGGCTCGGCGTCGACGTGATGACGAGCGTCTTGAGCGCGGCCACCTCGGCCTGCAGCACGTCGATCTTCATTGTGGCCTCCTGGAGCGCCTTCTCGGCCGCGGCCTGCTTCTCGTTGGCGGCCAGCACCATCTTGTGCGCCTCCTGGCGGCGGCCGGCGAAATCCGTGAGGGAAACAGCTGTCGTTGCGGGACTCGGTGGTCCCATGTTTGTAAGGTGAGAAATCTGTGAAGATGCCCCTCGTGGGGACGTCCTCGAAGAGACCTTCGTGAGGACGTTTGCGATGAAAAAATTCGTGTAGGGGCGTCCATGTGAGGATGACTCCGAGGAATACGTGCATGAGAGGATGTCCGTGACAGCGACATCTACGTGACGGCAGACGGTCATGAGGAGGCACTTGAGGGGTAACGTTCGTGGCAGGACCGATGTGCGTGGGGCAGTTGGGAAGAGATGGAACGGCAGGCGCCACGGATACGACGGAGACTGAGGCCCGCAAAAACGTGTGACGCCAGTCGGGGAAAAACATGAGGTCGAGACAGGCCGGAGCAAAAAAAAAAAGGCTGACACAGCGAACACGGAAGACTCGGGCTGCCGTATGGCTGCGAGCAGGCCTTTTCAGAGACGACGATGGCGTTTCCTGATAACGAAATTTCTGTCAGAATGAGTGAGACAGGTGGCAGTCATTTTCGACCAGTCGTTCTTGACTTGATAACGACAGTGATGCACAGACAAGAGTGGGCAAGTGGAACACTGTCCTGATCCCAAGTCACACGTCTGACAGGGAACACACCACTGCCCTGATCCAAAGTCAAACACCCGACAGGAAAAAAAACCACGGTGAGCACGGCCGTCGTACCTGAAACAGGCTGGCCGTAAGCTCCTCCATCTCCGCCTCGATCTCGTTGCGGATCCTGTTCAGCTTGGCCACCTCCTCGTCCTTGAGCTTGAGTTCCTGCTGGGCGGCGCCGAGCTCCTTCTCCAGCTGCTCCAGCTTGTCGAGGCCGCGCACGCGTGGCGGCTCGCGCGGCGACGGCGCGTCCGGCGTCGGCGGCGGCCGCTCGCCGCTCCAGTCGCCGCCGCCGGTGGCGCGCGGCTCCGGCTCAGCGCCGCCGTCCAGACTCAGCTCCACCAGCGAGACGTGGCAGGCGGCGGCCGGCAGCGGCGCCACGCGGCCGCGCCGCCCGTCTGGCTCGTCGTCGGCCGGCGGCGGGCCGCCAGGCTTGGTCGGGCCGTGCTCCGCCGCCGCCAGCGAGGCGCCCTCTGGTCCGGGCATGGCCCTGTCCGCTGGGGGAGGTACCAGTCAGACCTGGTTTGGACTGCATCAGGGCTAGGCACAACCTCATGAGACAACATGCATTAACACCACTACATTTTGAATGACTATAATTTCATCAAGCACACCTCAAGCAGTGTACCAAGCCCACAAGATGGACATGGTGTTAAGTTTCACACTGGTCTGTCATGTACAGATATGCACATTCATTATTTTGGCTTTGCTTTCACCTTGCTTTTCTACTCTTTGTTTTACCTGGATCATAAGCCAGATTTGACTGGAATCCATAAATAAAAATTTTTTAACTATTCTAAAATTCAAACCCATCACCTGCACTTCAGGGAACAGAAAAACTGACTGTCACTCCAATCTGAGTCATGTTTAATGCACTTCACAATATTATGGCTGCATAGTGATGCAATGCATTATCTGAAATGTATATAACAAACATATGCAAATGACAAGTGACCTGGTAAAACAGGATAGCCAAAGCTGTTCACTGTGGTGTGAGGATGTACAGGCCATCCATGCAACTAATTGTTTGTAGTGCAGAAATGCCCAGTTTTGATCTTGATGAAATTGTTCTTCCTTGCAAGATGAATTAGGCCACTCTGTGGTAACAAAATGGTATAAAATTGTCAACAACACCATTTAGTAACATCACTGTCAAAGGTAGCTTCCTCTTCCAGTTGTTGCCTGAAAGCTCAGATAAGTATCAATAGTTTTTAATGAATAAACTTGACTGTTTAATGCATGCAATACATCTGCCACAAAAACTGTTTAAGTTTGTGTTTCTAATATCATCTATGGCACACTTAAAATGGAGGACTGCAATTACCACTGCACACAAAAATGTGTGCAAAATATTGTAATGCAAACTCATAATCCATAACATTGTTGACATGACTTTTACAAAGCACTTAATCAGTATCACACCTGTCATTATATAATCATACAGCAGAGTACATCATCTTATGTCATATCATATGCACATTACTCCCTTCATGTATGGGGGTTTAGCATTAAGTTAACTTTGCATGAAGTTAACTATGTTACCATAATTCTAGCATACCTAACTTAATGCAAATACATTATTAAACAACAATATTAACTAACAAAAATAATAAAGCAAATGAAGTTAACTATGCTAGTTTTTCAAAAACTAAGTATACCTCCACATGTTAACTTTAAGCCTGCAATAAACAAGCAGCAGCTACCTGGGATCAACTGCTTTTATCTACAGAACAGTGTTTCATTTCTTTTACTCACAGCATTTCAGTACAGCAAGTTTTTCATTTATCGCACCAGGACAGATAACTCCATTCCATGCATAACAGAAGAACACTAAGGCAATAACCATACCATGTGATAAGCTGGCTTGAAAGATGATTAAATGGCTACAAGATCACAATGAAAGTTTAGAAAACTCTCAGTTAAGGATCAAGTGATACATCCTATGTGACTGAAGGATTGGTCTGGTGTTTCATTTATGAATACTTCAAACTGGCAACCAAGACAGTATTTGACTCAATAAACACAGCCTGATTAATGGTAAACGAAAAGTGAAACTTCCTGTCCTGGGTGCAGAAACCAGGCCGCATACTTTCAACTTCTGAATGCTTGTATGCTTCCAAAAGCATGGCACAATTGCTAGCCATTAAACCCAGGACCGCGACTGCTTTATCACCAACAACTTAACTAAGCATATGCAGACACTTGTTTTCGCTTCCGTTTCCGTGTCTCGCACCGCGAGGAGGCTCGGTGAAAGCGGCCGAACGCCAAAACCTCACGGCTAGATTTCACGACAGGAAGGAAAACTATGCAGTCTTTGTTCCCAAAGGCAATGGTACAACCACGGCCTACCGACGGACCCGAGTACAACTTACCGAATGACCCTAATGAACACGCTCCCGGGGGCCTGGAAACGCGCAGGAATGTCCTTGTCCGTGAACGCCGAGATCTTCACCAGCCGACCGCATCGAACCGTGGGTCCCAAGGCTGGCCGCCCAAGCGTATTGTTTTGGTTCACCGAGAATATGCGCGTCACTTTCGCCCCCAGAAGTATTGCCAGATACGATCTGGCAAAATGAATTACTTGAGAAACTATAAGAAGTCCCTAAATAATTGCAAGGTTCGTCTGGCGACACATATTCAATACCTACATGCGTCAGCAAAGAGCCGACATGAGAGAAGTGTGGAATAAAAAAGGCCAATAAGCCAGTCAGAAATATTTCGTTCATAGGACTCAGATGCGAAATGGGATTCCGCTCATGACGCGAAAATTTATGAAACTGATGTCATTCACAGAAAAGTGACTGACCAAAAACAAAGACGCGCGGCGCGGCGGAAAGACGGGAGGACATGGTGGGACCGTGCCTCCCCCTCCCCCCAACTGGCGACATTTATCATGAACCCTATAGCTTTGTACAGAAAGAAATGACTCCAGAAGTAACTGATGCCTCCTTGCCGGAACACGTTCCGTCTCTACTGCAGTGAGAGGTAGGAGTCACGACCCAAAACTCGGGAACGATTTATACGTCCCGCTCGCCCTGCAGGGGCCATCGGAAAATTGCTGTCTTCCTGGTTCTGTGGCGTAATCAACACATTTGCCCTGAAAATGGCCCTTAAGGACTTTGGTACAGTCCATTAATTTGCACCTCAAGGGGTGTAAACCATTTCAGCACGCAAATGATTTGTGTTCCTGGGTATTGCAAGTTAACGTGCTGGCATTTCCATCTGCAGGCAGTTGCCGCACCCCAGAACTAGGGCAAAAATTAGCGTTTCGTAAGTCTCGTGCCTTCAAACACTGAGAGCTACACATGGGTGGAGAATGCGGGGAAGGGGTTACGTGTGGTCTCCACCACACCAGCTTCAAAAGTTAAAAGTTAAAACACCAACAATGGCTGTTAAAGGTTGGTCTGGCATGCCACACCAGCTTTTAACCGTGAATGTTTCCAAAATTGTGTGTGACATGACGCCATCCACAAAATTCAATTAATGTAGTGCCTGCATGGCAGTTATCTTTAAGGAAATAATAAATCAAATCAATCTTACTTCAAGTAAGGTCGATTCCGTTTATCATGATATATAAATACAACAGAAATTGTATTATTTTCTTTGGACGAGTGTTCATGTGTTGCCGATTCTAACGGCCGAACGGAGCAGCATTATAATTATATGTGCATTGCAAGCGAGCTTAAACGCCTACAAATGATATTTAATGTATTATAATGCGGATCATTTGTAGGCGTTTGTTAGGTAACCGAAAGTCGCGTGAATGTTCCGGACCATTTATTTCAGCTAAATTGGGTGTATCAGAAGTGATCGTATTTTCTCTGGATTGATTTTAACGATCGAACGAAGCTGCATTGTAATTACATGTGCATTGTTAGCGTGCGCGAAATATACTTGTTCTGGATACGCTTAGTCAAGATACGTTCTTCTGCAGTGTATTATTTGTTGGCAATATGTGATTTATTTTCGGAATCGTCCTACAGTATACCCCAAGGTACATTAAGGTAACAAGGTATAACAGGTAACAAGGTAATAACAAGGTAACAAGGTATAACAAGGTACATACAACTCGATTTCATTGACTCAATGTGAATGGAAAACTGGCTCAATTTGTACATATTGCTTGCAAGTCTAAGCGATTAACGCACATGATGTGATTGCCAGCCCAGTGAAATCATATTCGAAGTGGCATGGGTTATAATTATCTTTAAATTGTGTGTCAATTTCATGGTGCTGTTGAAAATTTGTCAACTTTTCAGCCAGTACCAGGCCACGACGTGTATGCATGCCAGCCTCACTGGGCGTTCCTTGCATTATAGGGAAGGTTGACTAAAATGTGAGCTTTGTCAATGACTGGCGTTAAGAGCAGCGGTCCCCAAGCCTGCACGTTGGAAAATATGTGAAGGATGTGCAGTGTGGACCGTTTAGTTCGCTGCCCTCTTCAATGGTGATTTACACTGTACTGTAGTGTATATCTGTAACTGGCGGAAAACTTTTTTCGAAGTCATTTTCATCAAAATCGAAAATGAAGTAATTGAGATCTGGTGAGGAAATAATGGGGAGAGGATAACTGAGTATATGTGACTGACCGGGCTGACCTTTGTCACATCAACTTCCAAAACATTTCTCCATCCATGGAGGTCTAGTACTGGAACAGTCTGGCGAAACTGCGGTAGTCAATTACGACAGACAACCTGACGAATGTTTCCCAAACTATCGGGAATTGCCTGCGCCAAGTTGTACTCTCGGGCCTGCACTTGGAATTAATGAGCGACGCGTCGATGTCTGCTTCCTCTTGAATGCTCTCCGCGAGGTACAACCTCATCCTTAACTCGCGACTTACTGGGGGCGTCAGAAGCCACTACTTTTTTCCCTGCCGCATAGCTACGTGACCAAACCGCACAGCATCGCCAGATTTTCGGTACCCCGCGATACAATATTTCTGCACATTTTTGGGCATTCTTTTGTCGAGGTCATCCAAGACGATGTCAAAATGAAGTCACAAGGACTATGATGTATGACGGTTTCGCCGCTTTTTTCGAACTTGCATAACATTTATCGATCTATTGATCGTGCAAGACGGCTGATAACGTGCAATTTGCATTATACTGAAGTGACACATCAATGTAGACCGCCAGGGGCGGATCCACTTGTACTTCTGTGTTACAAGTGCAACACCAATGATCGTGAAATTTAACATTAGGCCTATGGCAGTGCATGGAAAGAGTTGAGCTAAAATTGATCCCGGCAACACTAATGATTTGGTCGAGATCCCACTGCTGTAGACCACCGATGGCCTTGCCCAAAATCATCGCATAGGTCAAATTTAAGTAACTGCTATTTCTAAAATACAGTGTCAGTTGCAGTTGTAAACCAGTATTGACAGTTATTTGAATGCTATCTGATGGAAATATTAGCATTTAGGAGTACTTCATGCGGTTTCAGTGTTGAAGTTTTATGCGCCATATGACGCAAACTTATACGTAATTTTTATAAGCGATTTATCACCATATGATATGGTTTGATCTATGTCACCTTTTCTCTCAGGCAGAGGTGTCTTAACATTTTATGTATCCCATTTTACGAAATATAGCATTGGAATGTCTGTAATGCTCTGTAATGTAATGTAATGTAGTTTGTAGGAAAAAAATATGTGCCTCAGATCGGTGGAATATTGGCCTCAATTGTTAGCAGAGATAATCTTGAGATCGAAGAACGTAACACACCCAGAGTCGCATCATCGCCGGCATCTGGACCCTCTCAATGGCTGGATGATGTTCATTGGTTTAAACTACGAACCAATGTTGTGAATCTGCTTCATATGCTTCCCTTAGCAATGAGTGGCAGGAGGCGTAGAGGATAATGATGTAAAATAAATCGAAAGAATCGGGACCAATTCACAGACCCCATGAACAGAAGCATACACATGAATTTAAACGTACGGGTTTTTCACGAAGGAGAAGTGAAACACTCTCAACAAAACTGGCCATGGGCAAAAGCAGAAATTCCTAGAACTCGCCTGCCGGAAACCTTTCTTTCTGATTAGAACCAAACAGCGTTCAGTCACAAAAAGGGGTATAGGCGTGATTCGAGCTACGCGACCCGGAAATCATGGTCACGGTTCCTCACGGCATAATGCATCACACGAGCCAGCTGAGCGGAATAATAGCCTGACGAACCCATGCACTGTTGACCAGTAGCGTGGCAAGGGTTTTCATGGCAAGGTCAGGAGGAAACCGAATAATACCGCGAAAAATGACGCAACACGTTCAGCTATCAAAGCTATGCCTTGATAACAGTCATGCTTACGTATGCTTTGAGCTTTAAGCAAATAACGAACAAAGGGGTCGACCAGCCCATCTAGCCCCTGGCTGCGCCGCTGCTGTTGACAGCGATCGCTCACAAGACGGCTGCGCGAGTCTTAGCCACCCCCCGAGTGTCATTCATCAATATTCGCCGCCCGGCGTTCAGTCATGCGAACGGCCCCCGACCGCTTCTGCCCGGGAGCTGAGGAAGCCGCCGGACGCGGCCGAGCTGCTCCTTCCCGTCGTGTTCTGGGGTGTTGACAGCGGTGCTCGATGGACGGTGGACGATGACGAGAGCCGTCTGAGCCGCGGCCCGAGTCTCGCCGCTCCGTACCGCTCAGCAGAGCCGGGCTGCCCGTGACGCGCCTTCGTCTGGGCGTTCGGCTGCGAAGACAACCGCCGGTCCAGCGAACATTTCCAAGGTCAGCTGATCTAACATGTAGTGAATAACACGCTACACTACCGTAAGCCGGTTGGGGTAATCCCATGGTAATAACGTAACCAAGTACTCCAGTGATCCAAAGATTTTCTGCCAAGATGACGAGCAAATATCCCTGGAATTTACCATACTTATGTACGCACTTATCCTTCTACCTGAACACCATCCCAAACCCCTTTCTCACGCATCGCTGGCGGGCTCGGAGAAAGCCGGCGCGACGCGGCGACGCGGCCCCCGGCGGCTCGTCGGCGTCGGCGGCGACGGCCGCTCAGTGGTCGGAGCGGCGTGCGGGCCGGAGGAGCGCCAGGCGGCGCCGCACGGCAGGCGCCCGAGCCGCCGCCCGGCACGCCCGGCGCCGCGCCAGCTCAGGCTGCGCCGGAGACGACGGTCAGCACGCTCCGGCGGCCGGCCGCGGTCACGGTGAGTCGCGCGGCCCGCGTGCCCGCCGGGTCGGGTGTGGGTGTTCCGGCGTCGCCAGGAGGCACCGGCCGGCCGCTGGGAACTCAGTAGCGCAGCGGCCACTGGCGAACGGTGGGAAGCAGGTGGGGCGGACAGGCCCGGCTCGTCTGATCAAGCGCTAGAAAGGACGAAAGAAATTTGGTCGTCATGTTCATGAGCGACGTGTACTGCATGACCAAAGACGTCCTGGCTGATTACCAAAGGGATTGTGTGGAAGGAAAGCATGGCATGCTGAAGAAGAAATATTACAAATACTGTTTCAAATGGGTCGCTAGCTATTCTCACTATACTGGTTTAAATGCCGCCTTCGGCATTCTCCGCTCGATGTCGCATCACTTCCCGTCTTAGTCAAAATGCAACAAGCTGCAATTACTTACGCGGGAGCGAGAAATTAAAGCAATATCGAAACTATATAGCAGAGTTTGCTATAGTAGTAGATTACACTATGCAATTATACGAAATGAATATTGCACATTTAACATCACTTAACCCTATTCCCGGGAGGGGGCGGCGGAATCCGCCCCCCTCGGATTTTTTGCTTGCCAATTCCAGGCTTTTTAACGCAACTTTACGAAACTTGGTGACTGTTCCTAGCTATTCTTTCTACGTGCCGTGACAAAATTTCAAAATTCTACTTTGCTCAGGGGCGGAGTCAGGCAACGTTTTTGGGAGGCACCTCATGCCATTTTTGGCCATGTTAAGGGTAAAAGGAAAATGTCTGCCAAAGACAGAGTTTTTAAGATAGAACTTAAAACTTTATATGGATGTATAGCTAAATAGTTGGGCCATGTGCAGATGTAATTTAGATCACCTGAGGTCATTTTACAAGGTCAGGTCAAAGTCAAAAGTCAACATTTGTTTTTTTACTATAATTTCGGCGCCGTTTTTTCAAATGCCAAAATCAGAATATACATGACGTAGAAGGATGCCTTCTACTTGTGTACCAAGTTTCAGCTTGATATCAGGTCGGGTCACGGAGCTATGACCTAAAATGTCAGTGCGCGTACCCTATATCGCAATAGCCATAAAATGAAATTTTTGAAATAGAGTGAATTCAAACGATTGAAAACGTTTAAAGATAATATTAAATGCATAGGAGATGATTCCAAGTGACCCCAAGGTCACTGAAGGTCATTTAAGGTCAAAGGTCACAAGTTGATCTGAGAAACGTGTGACCATGGCAGTTCCCCTTTTTCATGTCCCTGGCACCGCCTATGCTATTATTACATTAACACTGTAATGCGATTTGTGCTTCTTTAGTACAACATGACTAGCAAAAGCCAGAAAAGGGTGTTCGCCTCTTTTGTTCATCCAATTGTTAGAAAACTAATCCTCCTTTTTTTGAAACCCTGTGAACGCCCATGAATTTTCTCAAAATTTCAGATTTGTGGACCCATGGTAAAAGCCCTATCCATAATCTCTCGATTCATGTCAGTTTCATCGAAGTCGGTCCATAAACAAGGGAGTTATAAGAAGTCCAAAAGTACCCCCCCCATTTTGACATTTTTACCCCCTGTATCCACAAATTTCAAAATTTTGAAAATTTCTTTTTTAAAAAAATGTAGTTCACGTGACGGCAAATCGATTGCCGTTTGTTGCGATGAAATCGGACAAGTAGTTCTCGAGATCTCGGGGGGGGGGGGCCGAATCCGCCCCCTGCCGGGAATTGGCCATACCGTCTAGCCCTCCGGGAACAGGGTTAAAAAATGTACCTTATTAAACCTTGCCTTCAAGCCGTTAGGTTGAAAAATTAAAAAAAAAATAAAACTCTTTAAGAGGCGACTTACTCAGCCCGCAGCGAGCGTGAGTGAAATTTTCTTGGCAGACAAATCTGTTTTAGGTCAGAAATGAGTCATAGATCGGAAACCAGTGGCCCGATTGGACTGGAAATTGATAAACTTCAAGTAAGACTATTTAAAAGGCTCCTTGCTTTAGCAAAAAATACGCTACGATACGCCGTTTTCTGTGTTACGATAGCAAGCAAACATACAGAAATACGAGAAGCAAATTTCGTGTATTTTCTCCTGCAGCAGTTTTCTTTTAAAAGGTTCCATTTACAAAATTTATCTTAATTTCGCTTACCTTGCTGCCAAGGTTCAGAGTTTCGGCAGGACGAAATGTACACGATTATGCTCCCTAAGCTTGCCTACAAGGGCGAAATCAAACGAACAATGTCTACACAAACATTTGCCCACGAAACTTACCAGCCACAAGCTAATGTTTGCCCAGGAAAAGTTCCTGTGTACTGCGGTAAGCGGCAAACGGAGGAGGTGGCTAATGACTGTTGTGTACGTTTCTGAGCCGCTACTGATACTTCGACAATCACACTATTCACCCGAACCACCAATGCACTCCCGCGCCATGCAGCAGAGCTGCCTCGTTTTCGCCGCGAAGAGGAAATCGTTCTCGCCAGAGTCGGCTGACCCGTACCAGCATCACTGTAGACCAAGATTTGGTCTGCAAGTCTTGCACATCGTTGTGCCGCGCCAGTTTCCGACCCCCACCGGTCGATTCCTACCTGCAGACGCCTGCCGTGACCAGCCGGGCCCGGCCCCTCAGAGGAAGTTTACTTTCCAGGCAGAGGCCAACGCGGGCTCCCACCCGAGGGCCGTGGGCGTTGTTGTTGCGGCAGTAATGAGGGAACAGACGCCTCGCCCGCGTAAGAGAGTCCAGCGTGCTGTTGTTTTTGTCGTGGTGTACGATGCAGAAGAACGGTGGCAGCGGCACGCTGTCGTGCTAACGAGCAGCTGGAGCCATGCTTGTGTGCAGGTGTGCGCAAGATTACCGTGGTCTTGAAACCTGAATTTTGTTTTTCGAAACCAGTGCGATGGTGCAGTGATATTTATAACGTAATCAGGAAACATCCGCCACTTCAAGGGGAAAAGAAACGGAAAAAACGGCTCATGAGCGTAAGTAAAAACAGTAAAAGAATGCGCAATTTAATGCAGAGGGATGCCGTATGTTTGCTAAAAGGTTTTGTTTTTTCAATGTCGCAATATTAACCCGCGCACGACCGTCGGTCCGTCCCGAACACCGGCGACTGGGGGGGCAGTTGACTGCCCCCCCTCTAACTCACGAACGGTTAGTCGCACGATAAAAATAAGCATACCGTTGGAAAGCCCGTCACGAGTAGAGCTCGAAACTGGTCTCATTTTTAGTTTTAGATAATATGTAAGCCAATTTACGCCCTATATATGTTTTCTCATAGACGACTGCATGAGACCGAGAAATGTCCTGAATCTCTAGGGCTGTAACTAATAACGCATAGGTAAAGGCACCAGCGCACAAGTAAATGTCCGCGGATGCCGATACACGTCTAATTTCCCCAGATTTGTTCAATATATACGCCGAAACGTTGAGTTAAAGACACCGTAATCCGCCCGTTAGGCGTCACTGTGCGCCGCTGCCGTATGCGGTACCAAATTGACGGGAACTTATTTTAGCGTTCCTTTATTTTTGCGAAAAAAGACGATCTATGTAAATTTTATTGATCTTTGTGGTTCTTGTGATGGTTTCTCATGCTTAAATTTTGGAAAAATTGATTAGTTGCCAATCTACAAAGTTGGCGGAGCTTTATTCGCGAGAGCCTGTTTATTTCCAAAATATGCTACTTTTTCAAACTTTTTGAGGTTCCTGGTATTACTTACGTCTGTGCAAGCTAGCTGTGCCATTTTCTACCCATTCTGAGTAATTCATCGTCGATTTTGACGGTGGTACATTTTGGCCCACTTCAGTTATTCATGACCTGACCTCAGGTCAATGGCTGGAAGTCGCTGATACTTTGCCCAGTGACGGTAACTAGATGTCTGCTTCACTCCACACTAAAAATGTAATGAAATATTCCGTCATTTTTAGAAAAAATTGCGATATGTCTTAAAAATGGGCTTGACCTTAGGTCAATGACCCGGAAAATTCCGAAAAATCTGAGATAGCAGATTTGTTGCATCTATCACGATCACTAATCCCTGAAAGTATTATTGAGATATCTTGTTTTGCGAAAAAGTTAGAGGGCGCTAAACTTTTTTGGACTTAGGTCTGTTTGACCTGGTCTAGGTCAGGCACCTGACCTGGCCCGAGGTCAAAATTTTGACACGAGACGTAAAATTGATGGAGCAAAAGGTGCACAAAGTTTTGTGACTCTGTGTTAGTTCGTTCTCTCGCAATCCCAGAAAAACCTCAGGGGGGGCAGTCAACTGCCCCCCCCCAGTCGGGAACGGGTTAAATCAGGCATCCGAATGGCTTGTGGAAACTACATTACCTTACGATTCATTTTTGCCAAAGACAAGCTTAAATCGCATTTTCTCTGCATTGCATTGCCAGTTTGTAAGTGTTCAAGACCCAGGCATTGTCGTTAAGTACGCGTCTAAGCACCTTCTTTAAATGATTTTTTGGGGGAAATGTCACCCAAGAGCTCTGGTGCTAATTACCTTACTCGCTCAGCCTGTTTACCCCTCGCTAGGAACGGCATTCCTGGGTCTTATTCGAATCCGACCTCGTCCGAAGCCGCGATTTCCCGCGGCGTTTGCCGGCCCATCTCGTCGCGGTGATAACACGGCTGACGCCGAGCTGGGCATCAACGAAAGAACGTAATGTCCACGGCCCGTGTTCAGCAGGACGGAAAATCCCGCACGTCGTCAGCCGCCGGAGTATGCCGCCGTCGCGGGCGACGCCGCGCCGACGGCCGCCTCGCTCACTGTGATCCGCCTAGCCGAGCCGGCCAGGAAGCCGTCAGCGCCAGCGGCGGGGCGGCCCGCGGGGGGGGGGGGCTCCCCACGCGCCGACAGTTCGGGGGGTAATGGGTCGTGGCGCCGGCCAGCGCCACGCCGGTTGTTCGCTGAACGATCCGGGGATGCCAGGAAGCGATACGCGCTCGAGGAAATGAAGGAGCGATATAGGGAACGGCAAACATTCAAAAACGATCATCTCGGAAGAGCTGGACATTTGATGTGCTTATGAAGTTGTCCTTTCTGCGGCGATGCACGAGGTTAAATGACATGAGGGAGTTGGTGGTAACTTTGAGCACGGGAAACTGCGTCAAAATTTAAATGGTTATTCCGAATTACTTGATTTCGCAATGGAGTGTGAGTAGTACCTTGTCACCTGACCTTAGTTATCACAGCACACGTTTTGTGGTACACATCGCGGCTAGCCTTCGATGAAATAGCCACTCTTTGCGTATTGCTTTGGACGAGCCAGGCTAGCCGAAAGGAGCGGATTCTCTGAAGCAGCTACTGCATTTTTAGTGTTCATGGCCAACTTGACCTTCAGTCGCGTGCAAAGTTTAATAACTCATGAGCGCTTATTAACTATTTCGCACTCAGAACCTCATGCAGACGAGCAATGGCTATCAATATCTCACGCGTAAACATCGCAATGTTTTCTTTTTAAATCCATGCCAGCTAAATTTAGTGTATGTTGTTCCTGGAAGATTTAAGCACACACCACTCATGCGAATGAACAAAGCCTGTTGTTCCGTTAGATGAACAGAGATGATTGACACAGATCACGTAGGGCAGGACAATTTAGTGACACGACCCAACTCTTGTGCCACATTTGTGATTCGCCGTATCGCTGGCAAATCCGTCTGTACTTCAAACTCATCGATCCAGAATGCTCACGATTTTGTGTTCTGGCGCGGTAGCTTTTCCACTCCAGCTTTGACAGGTTGATTTGCCTCAGTTCGGAGGTTTTTACTTGACATGGAGCTTTGCGACGAATCACTCAGTTCAGCCTCTCAGAACTCCAATCAGGCGATACGAAAACTCCAGCTGGTTGGTCCGTAATAACGGGACCGGAAAATGTCCCACGCTGTAGCTGTGCCGTATTTGCTACAGTTGAACAGGTATTCAAAAACGCATGTTATTGAAGGGCATTCAGGTGCGACCATCAAGAACGCATTAATGACGCGGGTTGTTAAAATAGGTGTTTATAGTTATGTTTGCCAAACGTTTCGCGTAACTCAGCGAAATTGACGTATAGATTTGGTGGCGGATTTGACGGTTTTCTCCGCCTTCATTATTTCGAATTTGAATCGGGTTGAAAGCGTTGCGAATTGACGGTCATGCATGGTTTCTCTGTCACCACTCAAGTCGGAAGTTTTGTATGAAGCCTCTTACAGCCTGC
Organism: Capitulum mitella; assembly: GCA_030062745.1. Classification (NCBI taxonomy): domain Eukaryota; kingdom Metazoa; phylum Arthropoda; class Thecostraca; order Pollicipedomorpha; family Pollicipedidae; genus Capitulum; species Capitulum mitella. Next base: position 30,377,439 of record CP099842.1, read on the forward strand.
AAAGTTGGGTACGCTGTCAGGAAAACAGTTTCCTCAGAGCTCTTTTATTTTTATAGGAAAACAGATATTCTAACGACAGGCAGGAGCAGTTCCCAAACGTCGTCCCGCTGGCTCTGTGGTTCGACGTGTACTTTGACAAAGTTCGTACCTGGCGCTTGACAGGCATCCCAGTTTGATACTGACAAGGACGACTGATGTTTGATTCAAAACAAGACAGTCATGGACCTCACGGTGCGGCGGTATCGTCAAGATACAGAAATATTCCAAGGTGTTATATCTGACCCAAAACAAGATAGTCATGTATCTCACGGCGCGGCAATATCGTCAAGATACAGAAATATTCCGAGTCTGGAGCGGTTGGTATGACTGGGGGACGCCGTCAGCTTGCACTACAGGTATCTGCTTCATGCTTCAGATACCATTTGGTTTACTGTCTTGCTTTGGAGATGCACCAACGGGGCACATAGTTATGACAGTATGTTCTTTGGGTGGAGAGTATTTGCTGTAACTTCACCACATTGCCGGGCTCCAGCAGGAATTAGCGGCACCTCGACAGTAGCACCATGCACATCAACCCACTTCTCACATGGTTCTCGACGGTGGACTGAAACAATCTATAGCGGTATTGAACGATATCCTATGCTCATACGAAATTTAACTGTATATTTCGAGCGGACATATGAGTTCGGCAGCGGAGAACGGTGTATGGATATGGTTCTGTGCGCGTCGGAGCTATATCAGAGCCGTTCTTATGGTCTCATAGCCGCGGTATCCGTGCCGCCTTCAGACTGCTCACCACCAGGACGTTGATCGGCTTCCTTACATTAGCTGAGCAGACCTTCTACCTTCGTATAGGAAAACCTTCCCTTCCTCTTCCGTGCGAGAACGAGCTTCGTTGAAACAGACTATCCTTCAAATGATTATGACCAGTAGTCAGACAGGCGGTGTTCCTAAGAATAGTAGCCGCAGTGTATACGCTTGCGTTTGCATCGCGGCGCCTAAGTATTCCATTTTACACGGATAACGGGCCAGTCCATTACGAACATTTTCAGGTTTCCGCCCCGGGCACGGTCCCCACTCTGGTCCGGTTCAGGCGTCTGTTCTGTCCTGGTCCCGGTCACGGTCCCCACTCTGGTCCGGTTCAGGCGTCTGTTCTGTTCTGGTCCCGGTCGTGGTTTCAGTTCGGGCCGAACTCCCGGCTCTGATTCGGTTCTGGTGTCTGTTTTGTCCTGGCTCCGGTTGTGGTCCCCTCTCCGGTCCGGTTCAGGCTTCTGTTCTGTCCTGGTCCCGGTCACGGTCCCTTGTCTGATCCGGTTCAGGTTTTTGTTCCGTCCTGTTTCCGGTCGCGGTCTCCGCTTCGGTCCGGTTCAGGCTTCTGTTCTGTCCTGGTCCCGGTCACGGTCCCCACTGTGGTCCGGTTCAGGTTTCTGTTCTGGTTTTGCTCCCGGTCGCAGTAACGGCTCCAGTTGCCTCTGGTTTGGTTCTTGTTTTGCTCCCGGTCACAGTACCGGTTCCGGTCGGCCCTGGTTCGGCCCCGGTTTTGCTCCTGTCCCAGCTGTGGTTTTACTCCCGGTCACAGTACCGGTTCCGGTCGGCCCTGGTTCGGCCCCGGTTTTGCTCCTGTCCCAGCTGTGGTTTTACTCCCGGTCGCAGTGCCGGCTCCGGTCGGTCCGGGTGTTGTCCGGGTCCCGGTCGTCGTTTCGGTCCAGTCGCGGCTCCGGTCCCGGCGTCGCTTCTGTTCTCGGCCTAGCTCTCTTTCGGGTCCGGCCAGGGGTTCCGACCCGGAAGCGAACATTGTCTGGCACAGCTCACGAGGCGATGTTATGTTCCCTGGCCCAGCATCAGCGCACAGACGCTTTATCGGACGATGTTATTGCAGAACCGCGGTGTTCAAACGCTCAGTCGCCGATATCACCCAGTGATGCCCAGCTGTATCCTGTTTTACTGGCAGCAAACACTGTCTGAGTTTTTGTGACGCCGGCCTAGTTTCGGTCGCACTACGACTGTGTCCTTGTCTGGGCCTGGATACGGAGGATCCCTGTTCGTCTTGGAGCGTCAGACTGATGCACTGGACAGATATCAGGGATGTGGGAAACGTCACGAATGAAATGCGTGATATTAAGCAATGGGGATGATGTAGCTAAAAAAACGGTCTCCAACTGAACGACAATGAGCAACATGGGTTGCAATGGACCTTAAGTGCCTTTCTACGTCTATGTGTTGCAGAAATACTAAATGGATCAAATATGTTAGATCTGATGTCTGAGAGTGAGTTATGATACCATACCATACCAAAAATACCATCCTTACTGGTCGGTCTGAATCAATGTTCTTCCTGTACGTCACATATTTTCTTTTTCACCCTAGGCTGGGATAGTCCAGTTCGAATGAAACTCGTTTCGTTGCCCGCGAAACCGATTTAAACGCGTACAATTACTCAAACGTTTCTGCTTATGACTTCCTTGTGTGTGCATCCGGCGGACGGCTGCTCTTATTAAACTCGTTATGGTTCTCTAAATGCCCGTTTAAATGCCTTGGCAGTCAGCTATGAAAAGATGACCATGTAAATCCGGATAGAAACGCATACAAATAAATACGATATAAATGTTATTCATTCTTCGTCATTTTTCTGGAGTGAAGCGACATGTTTTCATGGTTTGGTGTGCGGTCTCTGTTTCGTTGGCAGTTGTTGGCAGTGGCGCTTTTTAAGGCGTTTCTCATCCAACGTCTGGTGGCATGCCTGGTTGACGCCACGTTCGCTCTCTGGACCGGTCATTCCTGGCGTTTCGCTCCATGGTTCCCATACTAATTTTTTTCATTTTATCACACTTTTATGAAGCATAGCCTTCTGCCTTAGATTTCAATCAGCCATCCCAATCAGGCATCAGGAGCTACAAATGCAAAAAGTACCAAATTCAAAGTGCAGATTCAGGATATATACTTCACGAACCGATACGAACGAACAGAATGTGAAAATACCGACGATTTAACAAATAGTACAGGTTACATAATGACACTATCCGAAACTGCTGACGAAACAACGACGAGCTGAAGCATCCAAAATGCCTAGAACATTAATGTTATCTTATCATTTTGCATCATCCGCTTCTTTTGATCCTTATCTTTCTTTCCTTGACCGACCTCTTCAGTGCAGCGCCGAGCGCAGCTGCGGTATACCTTCGAGACGGGTCATCCCTACCCATCGCAAATCGCCCTGGTACCCAGGAAGTTTTACATCGTTCCCCATCTTTACCCATATACTTAATGCTAAACTTAAACTTCATTACCATCCAGCATCCCTTTCCTTTTCATGCATGTACATTGCGACGAGTAAATAAATAACCTCGGTGTCTTCAGGGAACGCTTGCAAGCAAAAAAGTGAACAAATACGCAATACAAAGAGGAACTACAACCAAAGCAACTTTCAGTTTGCAGTGCTGTAATCCCCTTTGCATGGACTGGCTCGTGAACAGAACGTCCGCACACCTCAGCTCTCATATCGGTTGATGCACGAGGTGATTTCGGCATGACGAATGCCGTGAGTGTACTGTGCCGAAAATAAAGTAAAAGAGTATTGTTTTTGCATCGACGCTGGTTGCTGAGTGCGGTCTGGCTGAGAAGGAGCAAATACGGGTGAAACTTTAATGTAAGTTAGGAAGTCGGTGAGTTTGGGTCCGGCTGAGAGGAAGCAAACACGAGTGAAACTTTAATGCAAGATGGAGATGCAGGTGCATCCCAACTTGGCAAAAAACTAAGATGACGCCTACGGCGCTGCAAGGGAAGTATTGGGCACATAATAGCGTGAGCCTCCCAATAATTTTGGAAAAGTTCCGCTGTTGGAAGCAAATGATGCAGTAGCCTTTGTATCGTGGAGGCCGCCGGGTAAAACTAAATGTCCTCTTACCCACCACCTAACTGCCCGCTTACGAGGCGAGCTGTTTAGAAAGAGCTTCACTTATATGGAAGTCTTCTGCCGAGCCTTCCGTGTCTGGTGCCTGGTGATCAAATCCTTCGAAAACCATTAATGGGCAAAATTATGTGGATGAAAACGTGTAACCAGAATTTATTGACTGATGTACGTATTTAGAATCGTGTTTTCAACAACCCATCAGACTAACGGAATTGCTGCCATTGGGCTACTGCATTAATTTAATATCTCAGTTAAAGCATGGTGCCAGTGCGCTTGTGACCTGAACTTCAACCACCTCATTTTTGCAGTTCATTGCATGAGATATCGATATGGATGAAAATAGGGATTCCATTTGTGATGTCATGTCAAATATACGGAGATATGGCCGGTCGAGAGTTCCCGCCAAGGCCAACTGGAGGGATAATTACAAAAATGCTGACTCATTGGTTTTTCTGTTCCAGATAATTTCCTCCTGAAGAATCATGACGACCAAGAACTTCGCAGGTGGTAGTGGAACTGCATGCTTAGGGACGAACAACGTATTGCTTTGGACAACAATTTTCTGCCTGGTGGCCCCCGTCCAAAAGACGCTGTCGGAAGATGGGTAAGCAGTGTAGTCTTTGAATGGCCATGGCAAGATGGAGAGCACATGGATGGAGGCATTTTCGTGCCCATTTTCGATTATGCAATGTGCATGCATGACTGACGTATGATTTCGATGCACCTAATACCCGTTAGAAATAAAAAGTTTTAATTTTCTTTTCGCTTGCCGTCATTAACCCAACTTCAGTGTGACAGACTTCCCGGAGGTTACGGAAATAGTTTTGGCTGCTTCTAATTAATTTATGCGCAAACTCTCCCCAAACGAATTAGGAGTAAAACTATTACAGCACGGAACGTATTAGTCTCCAGGTGACGTTTAATTGCATTTGATGAGAGGTCTGTGTAGCCTTTCAGAAGTTGGCTAATTGTGATCCGGAGGTTAAAACAAAGCCACTGGCGTCTTACGTCTTCTCTAAAATCGTGAAAGACAGCGACCTGAGAATGAGCACGCTATCATTATCCTGAGGCGCTTCTAGGGCGGAGACGTCGAGTTCTCTTTACCTGGAAAAGCTAGCTAGGGAAACCCCTTTGTCATCATCTCTTTAATATTACCAGCAGAGCAAACCTTAGGTGTCACTACTGCCGTAACTGTGATCATCCCTTAGCTTCAAAATCGTAGTTTGGTCTTGCAAAACATCGCCTATTTTCCTGCAGAATAGCTGTCTTTATGTTTTTGCAGAATGCAGTAAGCATAAGCATGCTTTAGAGGTAACACGGCTCTGTTGTATGACGTGCTAATTCCTTTTTTGTGCATTCCCATGCATGGGATGTGAGTACGAAAAATGCGTTCCGTGAACAATAGGTTGACAGCATAGTCGCTTAAGATTTAGAAGAAATCGCTCATCATTAAGCTATGTTAAGTTTTCGGGGAGCTCTGTGTGAAGAAGGGTGACGTGTGATTGATATTGACACTGAGACATTGCTGACGCGCAGTTTTTAAGTGCTCGTTATGTTCTCTCCGTCAGTGGATCTATTGGTATGAACGTAAAATGTCACACATTACATTTTTGTTTTGTGGAGAAGCATTTGAGATAGCTTCATGTCTTTGTGAATTAGATTTTCCTGAAAGAAGTTATGCCAAAATATGAGTTTTAAGTGGATGTGGACCTGTCATTTGCCTTTGACCTGTTGTTTATGAGGATTTGAGGTGTAAGCATGATGCGATGCAGGATTGAAAAACAGTACCAAGTTGATCTGAAATTATATATGAAACTGAAGTCGGATGTATGTGCGACAGCCGTATTTTGCATTAAAATAATTATTTTGCCTTCCAGACCTTTGCGATTCGAGGACTTCCTGCCGCCGGAAGTTCACGAGAAATACGATAAAATGAAACCGCCCAAGACAGGGGGTAAGCCGACTGAGGTTGATTTTCACGTCACTGTGATGCAGATCGACTCCATCAACGAAAATTCCATGGTAAGTCATAAAAATACTGAGAACGCGCATATACACTTTTAGTGTGTAGATGGCGGCATGTCCTAAGGCAAGGGTCTAGAGCTCCCAATATGGAGATATTTGAAATTAGGCCAATGGAAATAACTGGGACGAATGTTTGAAGTCTTATGCAGTACCCCGCCCCCCTAATTTTAGGAAGCCTCCAGTCATGACTGCATGCTATTTGATCAAAGGTCAGACATGATAAGAAGTGTCAATCTCAAGCGTCAGACTCGAACTGTCATCCGACGTGCTCGAAACTAAAATTTGTCTATGCCCATAATTTTTTTTTCATCGAAGCATCTCCCTAAGTATTGGGTTAACAGCATTTATCTCGCATAGTTAGAAGATTTTAAATGGTGTCAGATGTGCTGTTCTGCCACTTGTCAACGTTTCGTTCTTTCTACAGACGTATGTTGCCGACATATTTTTCTCCCAGTCATGGAAAGACCATAGACTGCACCTGCCAGAAAATATGACATCTGATTACAGGTCAGTTTCAGTGACGGAAAGTACAAACTCGGTCGCATTAATGAACAACAAAGGAAGCTCAAGTATGTGTTACCTTTTGCTTCGGTTTTTGTAAACCGTCTGTTGTAGCAACAGGATTTCTCCTCGGGTTCTGTATGACAAGGAAACATACCTCAACGAGCACGGCATTGCCGTTTACCATTATACTCATAGTACCTCACTCGCTTATTATACGCAAAAAATACGGAACATTTTCGGCCCCAATCAGATGAAGCGGTTTGAGCGATAGCAGGCTTTAAGCCCAAGGTATCGGTGTGTTTGGAGGGCAAAGCAGTCTTTTGTTTGTTCTGCTAGAGTTCAGTAAAAATAAACCGAAAATGTAAGATCTTAATTTTACATTTCGTAAGGATGTATTTCAAGGAAGAATTAGTTTCGAGCCCAAATGATCCATTGGCCGTGGCAATCGTTTTTGCGATAAAACTTCTGATAATACTTCATGGCTGAAATGAACACTATATGCCGGAGGATTTAGCTAATTGCCTCAGTAGTTCGTTGCGATGCTATTATATTGAGTGAATCTTCCAATTCTCTTTTGGAATTGTGAGTCTAGGATTCCTGGATTACTGGAGAAACCATAAACAACTGACCGATGTTACTGCATTAATAATTTTGGTTTATAGTTATATTTGGAGAGACAGATTTCCTAGCATTAAGTTGCCTTGCGTAAAAGTAAGCACTCTTTGAGAAACGTTCTCAAACGTCTCTTGAGAGACTTATTAAAAGGGTTGCATTTTTCTGTTAAAGCTTCCTAATTAACAGATATATCCTTCATCATGTACTTTCATTCCTCTGTAATATGCATGATTATCCACTGGGTTATTTGATGGAAATTCATCCGCTGGAACAGAATGAAGCTGCATGATGTCTGCCATCGTTTGCAATGGAGGCTTAATGTTGCGCAACACAAACACACTCGTTGACTGTAACGGACAGTGAAAAGCTGGCTGCTTTTTGCCGTATGACCGAAACTAAAACATAACTTTACCTTGAGCTTCAAACACGGAGAGGAGCTATGCACAGCTACTTCGCAAAGGCGTTGAGAGATTAGTTATTTCAGCCGACCTTCCACGAAGGAAAAGATCCAGCAGTATGGTTTCCGCCGAGTGGGCAAATCCGGGCCCACTTCCGATTGGATCAAAACCTCCACCCGGCCGCCCCCGAACACCGTCGCGGATTCCATTCAGCGCCCATCCGCCGTAAAAGCTCGACGACGTCTGACTGCGGCCGAAAGTTGCCATTCGGCCGCGGGGCACCGAACTGAGGCACGCCGGCTCCGCCCGAGGCCGGCGCCGAGTGCTTCCCGTTCGTCCCCGGACCTCCGCCGGCGGCCTCCGCGAGCCGGCGCAGCTCTGCGGTGACGAGCTCGGCCGGCACGGTGTCTCCCCGCGGCCGCTGGAGCCCGGTCGGGCTGCGGCCGGAGCTAGCGGCGCCGGCTGGCGTCTCGGATGGACGCCGCGCTGGCCGTGGTTCCGACAGCCCGCGGGGGGACCATCAGAGACCTGGCCGCCGGGGGTCGAGACTGAGGGGCGGGACAGTTGGCGGAGAGCTGAGCTGACAGGGGTTCTGCTTGCCGGTGACCCCCTGTCAGGCTAGCTAGACGTTGGATTCCCTGGTCGTCGGGCCAGTTGGACTCAGGGCAGCGGTAGTCTCATGTGGAGCTCGAACGTGTGCCGGCCGCAGGCTGAAGGTTTCAAGCGATGAATGGACAATTTGCCATTGCACCTTACTTGGACCTGGACCGCATTATGCAGTTTTCTATGGTTGTGGGAGGTTATCAGAGGTAGGGGCCGATTAAATGTTTGATTTTACATGTTATATGCTCTCAAAGCCTTCCTCGATATGAGGCTCATGCCTTTCTCCGTTTGATAACGGGAAATTTGTGTGCGCTGCTCTCTAGGCGAAGCGTGAGCGACAACTATGGACTGCTTTTCAGCTCCATTCGGAGAATTATTCATATACTGTTAGTGAATCGGGATGCGCAAACGGTAAGACTCGAAAATGGCAGAACTTTCCATTTCTCAGATCAAACTAGCAATTCCGCAATGCTGTTTCATAATTCTTGGCGTTCTTATTGCGGCATGTATCAAGCATGTCAAGCCAACTTTTATTAAACAGAAAGGAGCGTGTCGAGTGATGCATGTTCGAGCAAATCATTACGGTGTCACAACTGGGGCCATTTCAGCTTGAGGGGCATCTGTGCTGGTTATGATGCAATACATGAGATGCATCACCGCACATGCAATGCTTTGTCGTCTGGCGCAACAGAAGTATGCTGCTTTCCTGGAGCAAAGGTTTCTTGCATCGAATTTTTGAATGGGCCAAGTTGGTCGCATACAACCGAGAAAATTAGCTTCCGACACGAAAATTAAATTTACATGAAAAAGCAAAACTAAAAGCGTTTGAGACACTGATACCAGATCTGTCATTCATTGGCATTTTCATTTAGGCTTCAATGCGTGAAATTCACTTAAACATAGGAAATCGTGTAGCTCATTAAAATGCATACTTGCCGGTTTCAGGAACATTGATGTTACACGTAGGCAGAGGGTTTGCAGAATAACACGGAGTTCGATTTTATGATTTCCGCAGCTTTGCTGTCCAGTTAGCCCAGGAAAGTTTTTGCCTACACCTCCGGTTACGTGCTAACCAGCTGTTGTATGCTGCCAGTGGTAGACCGTCTCAGCGTTAACACGCGCACTGGAAGGGAGATTTTTTGCCCCTGTCGCATGTTTTTCTTGAATGTCTCGAGAACGGACTAGAGCTGGTTGCTGCTACTTTGTGGCATTTATGGCAATTGAATAACTCGTCGATTGACGCAGAAAAATTGAAAATTTTCCGAAACTTTTTGAAGTTTCAAGCATGTGAAGTCAGCCATAACAAAACGACGGTAGTCGCTGACAAATGAGAACTTTGTGAAAGGACCAGCGTTCTACCTAAGATTACCTTTTGAACACAGTCACGCGACGTCATTCGGGCATAAGTGATGGATGTACCAAGACCAAAGCCAGGGTTAATAAGGATCAAGGTCATCAAAGGTCAAGGTCAACTAGCTTGTAACCTGATCCAGATTTGCTTTGCAACATGTCAGTTTGTATGAAATATGCATTCAGGGACCCTAGTAAAAACAAGTGCGCGCACACTGATACGCTTACATATACCAGGAGCAGTGAAGGTCATGGTCATCAAAGGTCAAGGTCAAATATCTTGTGAACTGGCCCAGATATGCTTTGCGACATGTCTATTTGTATGAAATATGCATTCGAAGACCCTAATAAAAGCACGTGTGCGCACATAGATACGCTTATATATACCAGGGTCATTTCAGGTCAAGGTCATCGAAGGTCAAGGGCAACTATTTTGTGACCGGGTCCAGATTTGCTTTGCAATATGTCGATCTGTATGAAATGTGCATTTAAAGACCATAATAAAAACATGTTTGGCATATTGATACTCACATGTATATATATATATATATATGTATACATATGCATACATGCGTAAATCTAAACGCTGGAAGCTGACCGAATGTACCCATGTTGGCTACCTTCACTGAAAATACGCCAAAACATGCGTGTAGGGCCCTTATTTACACTCAAGCTATCCCGTGTTGCTCCAAATGTGATCTGCAAAGATGAAAAAATGACGCTATAGGTCAATAACCTGAGATGACCTCGGCCCAAAATCCTCAGTGAAGACGTCGAATGAATTCAAATTGTCGTATGCCACGTTTTAACGCCCAAACAAACACCCTTTTCCCGTTTCGTTCGAAAAGTCGTACGGAATGGCCTGTACGGACAGACATATTTTCAAAAGTTGACCTTTTCGACCCCATTTAGCCCTGAGGATATTGGCCTAGGGTCATGAAAATTGCACACAATATAAATCATTATGGCTCTACTCTGTGCACAGCATTTCATGCCTCTAGCTCTTTTTGTTTCGGAGATCGGAGGGGGGCACTTTTATGCCCCCGTCCGATGCGCGTTAGTGCGAAACCCCCTTCCACTGCGCGGGTTAACGCAGCACAAGCCAGTCTTTGCACCAATCCCGCCAGTTAAATCCAACTGAAGTTCTAAAGTTGTAAGGTCACCAAGCTGCTGACTGCTTGCTGTTCCTTTGACTACCGCTCATTGTTCGGCCACAAAATTTCGCGCACGTTTCCACTCATGCATGGAGTATTTTTTTTATTTTATTTTTTTAGTTTTCTCGTTGTGAGTATCCGTCTGACAGTCGCTTTAGGGTGAGCCAATTCTTAAACCCATGCCACCGTATTCAGGGCTGCAGTTTATTACCTTTCTGAATAAAGCTACTAGGAAGCATGCGTGCGCTTTCTATGCTTAAAACTCTCATAACGAAAGGATTCCTATTGAGCATTTCATTGGCATATGTGAGGAATAAAGCCATATCAGGACCATAGTTCGTCAGGTAACTTCGTGATTGTCCAGTACTATATATGTGCAGTAGGTTTTCACAGCTGAACGGTATGTTGAATGTTTGTTAAAACCATTGGGACAGTGTGCGAAAGAAGCAAAGGTAAAAATGAAGGATCGGTGAACTTACGTGATGACAAAAACAAACAATTTTTGTTTGACTGCATCAGTGCATTAGGGTCCACTGCGAGAAAGCTTAATGCTAGTTTCTTAGTTCTGCGTGCTCAGTAGTAGCCCTGACGCCATAGTCTTTCGATGAGTTTTCTACTTGAGGATGACCGTTCTTCGTTACGCTGAGAATGATATTTAGGGGCTTTGTTGTTTGAAACAGAATCCATTCGGCTGCAGCAATAAGCTAATCACAAAGCAAAAACTGCGTCCCTAAAGTGCAGTTTCTGAGCTGCGTTCGGTCATCACAGTTCATCTGCCTCAGTTCATCTGCCTCAGTTTCTGAGCTGCGTTCGGTCATCACAGCTCATCTGCCTCAGTTTCTGAGCTGCGTTCGGTCATCACAGCTCATCTGCCTCAGTTTCTGAGCTGCGTTCGGTCATCACAGTTCATCTGCCTCAGTTTCTGAGCTGCGTTCGGTCATCACAGTTCATCTGCCTCAGTTTCTGAGCTGCGTTCGGTCATCACAGCTCATCTGCCTCAGTTTCATCGGGTTGTGTGCGTTATGGGCGTTAAATTATCAGCGTTTTAACTATGGTCATCAAGTGTGATTCAGTTGCTCAGCAAAATGCAAATGCATAAAAAAAACGTCGCAATAGGACATTACGTTACGGAAAATATATCGTTTCCTAACATTTTGCCATGGTGGACCAGATACTGAGGCCAAGTTTTCAATAACAGCAATAATGCAACGTGGAAGATACGTGCACAATTCTTTGGCATTGTAAAGCATTGTACCACACATAAAGTTTTGAAACTCATGATGGAAATTCATTGCATAATTTTGATGTGATAATCTGCTGGTGTCTGAAGAGGAGTGTAGCTTTTCTGAAGAGAAATGTAGCTTTTTTACCAAAATAACCAAGCCATGTGTCTGCGACAGCATTTCTGACTTCTGTATAATTCCTTTTACGTTTCTGTTTGCTTGTTCAGGGTTATGGAATCCGATGAGATAAAACCAAAGCGGCTGAAGGCGTTAAACCGGAGCTGAGGCTCCGATCCGTCGCGCGTTAAAAATGCATGGCCCGTCTAAACGTGAAGCGGTACGTTGTTCCGATTGATCGCTGCGAGAATATGGGCTCGTAAACGGCGTTACGGGCGGCCCGGACCTGACGGCCTACTCTGAGTTTGAATATTTCTCGACAGGTCGACCGAGGTCCAATCAGCTGACGAAATGGCTCTTAAAAGCTCCGTCCGTCTGGGTCGAACTCGGGACGGGCAAAGTTATTTTAGAAAAGACTGAGGCAGTGTTTAAAGTTTCCAAATCTGCGGGAAGATTTCTTGGCAATGTAGGACCGGAAGACGAACCGCTCAGCGTCGAAATATGCCACGGACTTTTTCCATTGCCTTGGCCATTCTTCCAAACCAATGAAGCAGGGTTGTAGTTATGACAAGACGATTTCTGTATTTCGTGGGAGGTTATATTAAGCTTATGAGCTCAGCTAGGTGACCAAAGTAGATTTTGACTACAGCAAACTGGCATATTATGCACATTGATGTCCCATCCAAACACCGAGTTGAACCATCGGCGCCCAGTTTCCATCGCTGATTTTGTGACGTTCGAACGTCCGTGGGTCCCTCAGTGTTGCTGGCCGTCCGTGGAATCAGCTGTGTCTTGTTTTGAAATCTACATACCTTACCCTCCCTCCCTCTCTCCCCCCGTCTCCGGCGGTGGCCGGGGCGGGACGCTCCGCGGACCCCGCGTCGGCACCGCCGCCGCCGGCGGACCGTCGGCCGGCCGGCCGCGGATCCCGCCGGCGGCGGCGTCGTTAAGCGCGGCTCCGGGCGCGGCCGCGTCGTTCGACACCGCCCGTCCAGTCCGAACGGCAGCCGGGGGAGTTGGCGGGCCGCAGACGCCGCCGCCGCCGCCGCTGCCGCCGCGAAAAAGATGCGCCGCCGCTTTTTTTGTGGCCGGCGCCGGATTGCCGAAATTAAAAGATGGCCGCGTTTTGAGGCACGGGTGCTGCAAAGCCGCGGCTTATTGCCAATTCTTTTCGGACTCTGATGATCTTGTAACGGGCAAGGTACGTAACGCTTGGCTGGGAAAAATGGGAAAGAAGACCCAACAAGCTCTTTATGGTAGTCTGTGACATCAGGCCAACATTAATGTACATCGTTTTTTTTGTATTTCGTGTCGCCATGCCCACAATAGAAGCATGCTCCACATGCGTACTAAACTCGGCAACTAAGTCGGCTTTGCAAGATGTATGAATCGGAATCACGTGGTCTTGCACAAGAAGTGTAAACAGGTCAATGAGAACCATTGACCATTGTGGCCCTACCTCTGGCCCTGCCAGAGGTAGGGCCACAAAGTGGTTTGGCTGCATCGAATAAACTGTCTCAATATATCCTTGCAACAAATGATAAACATCCGTTCGGGCGTGCTCAGAATCAATTAAACTTCGTTTATGCGCGGTGTTATCGTCCCCGCGACTCGGCCTCAACACGCTTATCGAATCTCGCTGAATCCTTAACTCCTGAATCCTTAATGGTGGTTGGGTAAGCCTGAAAACATGTTTTATGAGTTGAGGAGTCCCATTTTCGAAAATTTATTTATTACTGTTTTTTGCCATTAGATGCTCAGACCAATTCCTGTCTCAAAACAAGCAAGCAACGCGGCGCGCACGGGGCATGCAAATGCTCTTAAAACATGGATTTCGTCCACAGAAGTTCTTGCCAACAGAGGTTCAGATTGCCTGCGTACGAAAACCATCTAGTGTGTGGTTACTTTTAGGTCTTTTGCTGACCAGGCGCTTGCAATCAGCAAATCGGCCAGAAACAGCGGACCGCCCGCAGCCAGCCGAACGGCCCTATTCTGCCGTGAAATCCGCCGGACGAGAAGTGCTGTTTCGACAGTCGTGCCGTCCCTCGTGAGCCGAGTTCCCCGCCGTAGAGGGAAGCAGCCGCGTTCACGACGACGACTTCAAAATGGCGGCCATCACCGGCTCGGCTCGTATTACCAACGACGGAGGTCATGGCTGAATTCAGAATTTTTCAGGAGAGCCTCGAGAAGGCGCTGAAGATTTCCCGTGAGAGGTCGGGCTAAGTGAAGCTTGTCAACAGGTCGATTTGAATGGAAAAGCTCGGGGGTAGCTCTTCCTCGCGACTAGGCCATAGACACTAACCATAGGGTTTGCACTGAGCGGACCCGCGTGCGAAGTCCGCCAGTAAGGTGTCCGTTTGTATTTTTTTGACGACACTGACCCCCTTAGATTCTGTTCTCCAGTTATCGCTGGGAACGTGTCGGTCAGACTAAAAGGAAATGTTTTTTTTTTCAATCAGGTTAATATTAAAGCCATGACAGGCCATCTTAGGCCAAAGTTCATGTGGAGACTTGGCGGACAGCGTGGATAATCACCCCTTTTATGTGGCTTCACAAGGTTTAGCAGTCAGCAGAAAGTCTAATTTGCCAGTACTTTGCAGCAAAAGCGCACTTGAGGTCAAAGTTCATCATTTCACGTGGAGCTGAAAATGTGAGAAAAGCAACTGTGAAGCAATGAAACAGTAAAAAATTACCCAACCCCAGGTTACAGGTCAGCAGTTAAAGTTACTCAAAGGACATAAGGGGCATCAGTGCATATATCAGTTGCGAAAACTCCGAACCATAGATCCACAATCTCAACGACGAACTTAAAAATGCGGACAGGTGGCCATACTTCAGGCTAGCAGTCTTGAAGTTTTCGACAAAACACTTCGCACTTTTGGAACTTTGTCCTTTTTTGGCCTGTCCCCGGTCAGTGATCTTGGGTGGCCTCGATTGGGTGGCTCAGAAAAAAATGACGCAAAGTGCAAAAACGCGAGGTTATCCTGGACTCCTTTTCTCTGTGCCTGTTCGTGATTTTATCCTGATCTTATGAACCTCCGACAGGCGACAGTTCACTATGCCGTGTGAGATGAAAAGATTCAGGAGTGTACCCAGAATTCCTAAACGCTTAGCCAACAAGTCCGAGAGCATAAATTCTGACACGTACATAAATTTATGTTTTGTTTAAGTTACGCCTTCATCCAGTAAAGGGTATGTAACTTTTCATCCTTTTAACCATAGCAGGTATTATTTAAATTATCAGTGGCATTTACAGCTGTTTCGCAGACGTAAATTTGCCCGTGTCATTCACACACTTTTGTTCAGCAACCACTGCAACTTTCCAGTTCCCATCCACATTTCCGGGGCGACGGAAAATGCACATGGCCGATCACGTACAACTGGGTTGTAAATGAAGCGCAGGCGGCCGAGATTGCTATCATGTCAGCCTTCGTCTGCGAAAAATCAGCCAGCGGAAGCCGTGAACTGAACAGTTATCTAGGTACACAGAATCCGACTGATCCGTCACTGTCAGTAACAGGCTGAGCGATGGTCGGGCCCGGCGTCGCGGCCCGAGGCGGCGCGCCGCCCGGCCGGCCGCTTAGATAACGAGCCCGAGTCGACTCACTGCCGTTTATAGCGCGTTCATTCGTGAGAGAGGGAGCGACGCGCCCCCCGGCCCCCATTACGCGTCTGCAGGAACGGCTGGTGGCTGTCGGAATTGCAGGCCGACTGTACGTAACTCGCCCGGGACGCGCAGCACGCGGCGAGGAATACGAATCAGCGGAAGTAGTCGTAAGCAGGGGGGCTTTCCGCTCCACGTTTGCTCAGCCGCGCTCAGAGCGATCTGCATTCGTATGTGCCGGCGTTAACGACGGGGTACGCTGGTGAATAAACAACTGATGGTGTTTACCCCGGTTTTCGGCTGATGCGAGTGGCAAACCAACACGTTACACAGTTGGTTTGGGGTCAGACCCGAAGTTTTGTATCACACGCAGACCTGTGCATCCACTAGTACCAGCTAAGGTACTAGTGCGTGCACATAACCCCATGAAACGACTCCTGCCGTCCTCGTCATGCAGGTATAAATAAATTGCGCACCTTCCCACAAACGCAGAACCCCAAGTCCAACCAGCTGCACGCTGACGTGGGTGGCTCTTGCCACTGATGCCTTAAAATTTGTTTCTCCTTGGTGGTATTTGCGACTTTACAGAAGACCTATTTTTAGAGCAAATCGCTGGTGGGGGAGGGAGATTTCGGCCAGTCAAATTATTGGTAACACAAATACTAAATCTGGGTATTCCGCCGACCTTGTTTTGTGTGACCCTGTCGGAGGTCGATTTGGACAGGCTGTAGTGGTGAGATTAGCGATCGCAAGTGGCTGAAACTTGGCCGTCTCAGGGATTTGGTGGCACGATACATTATGCTAGGTTATCGGGCCTCGGGGTGCGGGATTGGCGAAATCAGACACATTTTCGAAAAACTTAAACACACGCCACTTCCGGGCGCTCGATCTGTGAAACAACGGGTCGCACCGACACAAAACTGGGTGCGTTCGACAAAGAATCGACTGGAGAATTGAATCGCATGAAAGAGGCGGAACCGGCACCGGCATGTGGTACGTGCTGGCCGCGGAAACACAAGTGTCCGTTTTGCAAGGCTTCAAAATGGGGTCATGATCTCGCAAAGCGTTAAAGTTAGGGGCCCAAGGACACGATGACCAGCCACAACAAGGAACCGCATGAAATCATTTGGCGGAGTCTACCTTATCCGACGGACAGGGTAGCCGGGGCGTGCGCTCAAAATGGTTTACACCGTGATTTCGAATGCTAAGGCGCCAATGACTGACACAGAATTGAAACTAACGGAAAGCCCATTCTTTTGCTGTTCCGATGATGCCAGACAGGTCAGGTGTGCCGCTGCCCCTCCCGATATGCGACGCCTCGCGAACCGATGCAGGAGGCAGTTTCGCCCATTTTCAACTGAACTCGAGACTATTGCCAACCGCCGACACAACGTCCTTCTCGCCGCCTAATCGCCAACCGTGGTTCGCACCGAGATTAAACCTGGTTCGTTCGAAGGAGAATCGATTGGAAAACAGCATCATGTACAACACCGCGCGGAGACCAGCGCGTGAGGCGTTCTAGATACGGGAGTACCAAGAAGGCCGTTCGGCAAGTCTCACAAAATACGATACAGCTAACCTCAGTCTTGGATTATAACAACTCGGCGATTATGTAGCCCCACGTCACAAGGTACCGACTGTACATCACTCGGTAGGACCGACCTCGTCCTCCAAACGGGGAAGCTGTGGCACTCACTCAAAGTGGGGCCATTTTTGGTTTTCGGGTTCTCTGTGTGTACGCTGTGATTGCAATGGTATGGAGGGTGAGAATGTTAGCAAAATTACCACCAATGGAACGAACGAATTTTCGTCGTTTCGACGCTGCCATAAAATAACCATAATTCACCTAACTTTTACTGCTGTGACGCATCAGGCAAACCGATGATAATCGCAATTTTGCACCAAATCAGCATCTTCCCAAATATCTTTGTTCGATTGAAGATTGTGGCGACGCCATTGGGAACATACCGTTAAAAATACCGACCAGTATATTCCTCAGTTAACTGTGAGCACGTCATTATAAGCCATCTGGTGTGTCTCGTTGTTGTCGGTCCAAAAAAGATCTACATGTCGTGTTTTGCGTGTCTTTTTTGTCAATCCCGAATGAAAACCCGCTTCTCTTGCCCTTAATTAAAATTTGTGTTTTTCCATCCTGCTCGGTTTGACCTTGACACTATCTCTAATTTCGGAGCTTCAAATACACTGCAAGACTGATGTCGCTGTAATAGGTATAGAGCTTTGGTTAGATAGAGATGCAGATAGACAAACACGAACACGGATACAGAGACGGACAGATATTGGAATACAGAGACAGATACAGCGAATGAGACTAAGACAGAAAGAAGAGACAGAGACAGACAGAAACGAGAGTGACTGGAGGGAACAAAGAAAGACTGAGTTTCTGTGGGAGAAGTTGAGCAACATCGAGGAGATCGGCAGAGAATGGCAGAGACCAACGCATCGACGGACATCGACGGAGACCGGTGAAGACAAAAAAAAAAAACGACGGAGACCGGTTGAGACTGACTGAGACCGATGGACAGGGGCGCAGCCAGGATTTTCTTGGGGGGGGGGAGCTCAGCGTGAACTGAAATTGTACGAAAACCGCCTGCCGGGAGCTTTCACAAAAAATGCGGGCCTAAGGAGGGGCCCGAGCCCCCGCCCTCGGCTGCGCCTGTGCCGATGGACATCAAACGAGATTTAGAGGGACTAAAAGACTGATGGGTTGATGGAAACCAAAAGAGACCAGCAGAGACTAAAGGAGAGCGAGCTAGATCGAAGGATACCAACCGAAACGGATGGAGATCCAGGAACACCGAGGAAGATTTGCTGACACCGACGGGGTATGCAGAGTGCGAGGGATCTGCACGGAGACTGTGGCTGTAAAACTGACGGAGAAGTAACATAAAGCATTTCGCACCTGTCCAACCCAGGAAAGCAAAAACAGAGCATGGATGCGGCGGTGGCTGCTTCATACCTCAGCGCGCTGCAGAAGCGAACTGCTCTCTTTTACACAGCATTTGAAATACACTGCGTGATGCACCGTGCTCAAGCGAACGTGCGTCCGAGCGCGAAGTGCGAGAACATACGGACAGACCACGCGGCTGAAGGCAGTCTGTTTCCGTGGAAGTTTGCAGCACGAATGTCAAACAGCACTGCGACCACCTTGACCAGCCTTTGAACAGCAACCAGACTGAAGCTCGCGGCGCGATTGTCGAACGACGCTGGGGCGCTGGCTTGGGAATTTTGCGGAGACCAGACCGCTGACATTTGGTTCAACGAACAGAATCCGGTTGCTGGCAGTTAAGTGTCCAATACAATCCTGGGGCGGTCCCGGGGTCGATTCCATCAGCTTTTCGTCAGGAGCTTGATTCCAAGGAAAAGTTCGTACACGCAAAGGGCTTTTTAAATGCGCGACGTGGCAGACGGACAAAAAAACGTCAGGTGCGTCCGGGAAACGCTTGTGTGCCTCCTGGCTTACATGGAGACATTGAGGGGTCGCCAGTTGGGGTTTACATTGGCGGATGCAAGCCGACCAAGGGCCGTCGGCTGCCGCTTCTATATCTGATGGGCCCGCTAGCCGGAGTTGCCGTATTTTTGCGAGATCTGCTTTACCACCTCCCCCGTGATCGCAGCAATTCATGGAATTGAACCAGTCAGGAATGAATCCAGCAGAATCGTCACAAGCACGAAGAGCATTTCTTGGTTATCTTATATATTATATCCTATATATCATACTTCTCCAATATTTCCTTTTATTTACGCCAGTCAAATTCCAGCTGACGGAATTTGAAACCTGTCTGACGTGTTTTCCAAAAAAAAAAAACAGAAAACAAAAACAGGTGTGCTCATTTTTCGTTTACATCTTTTTTTATCCTCGAATAGCTGCCTCAACATACAGATATACTACTCACAGTCTCTGCCTGAAACTTGTCAAAGACTTGGTCGGGCGTGAGCTGCTGGCAAAACATTGGGGGATCTTGCTGAGTACTGCAGGGATTTAACGGCCACTGGTGAGAATTCTTCCCCCCCCCAGTTGGCATGTTAAAATAGGCCTTGCTTTGCAGTCCACCACGAAATTGGGCGCCTCCAGCGTCAACGGTCCCAAAACCAAAGGCCTAAATGGCAAACGCATACAGCTCAGCACGTGCGTCCCGCATACACCCCGCTGAAGCTATTCGCATGCAAAGCAGCCACATATTTGGAATGCCACGTATCACGTGCTCCTGCCCGCCATTTTCGGCATCGCAGCTGTATAAGTTTTGCGGTGATGGAGGACTGAGCCATCCGCGCTTCACTTGCAAGCTGCACCCCCGTTTCAGCCTGAATCCATCGAAACTGATTGTTCAGCTGACCGTCGGCCTTCCAAGGCCATCACCGCACCCAGCTGCGCTGTTTGCGTCCCGGCAATTGGCCCATAAGAAACACGGGTGTAAAAGAGGCGCACGCGCGATGCATGTGACCCGCAACACCCTGCGCGCCATATGGGATATCGTTCGATAGCCCTGGTGCTGGTCTATCTAGTCATCAAAGTTCGACCGCTTAGGTCACTGTTTCCGGAACAGGGAGGTCCCCCTTCCCCCGAGTCCAACGCCTGCAGATCGCCACATGGATCGCACGTGCATGCTGATCACGAAGGCAGGCACCCGCAAGTGGGACCTATGTTGTCAACAAGGCTGGAGTCAACAGCACCCGTCGTTTGAGCTGTATCCGTGATTGATTGAATTTTGTAGAGGTTTGGCTCGTGCCACGTGGCACGTGCCGTACGATACGAATCGCTTCGAAACCTGCACCACAACGTGTCCGCCGAGTGAGCGCACCCGATGGTACCCCTTGTGTCGCGATCGGCTGGTGCGTTCCGGCGCTAGAGGCCCCGAGGCTTGGATACACACACACTGACAAGCACCCCGATCTGAACTTTTCCGAACGCTCGCCATGCATGAGATCTCAGTGCGCTGAAACCTCTTGCACGTTTTTCGATTTTGAATTGTACGCAGGGACGCGGACTCTGCTCGTCTTGGCTTTGCTGTAAACCTCTCACGGATAAAACTCTCTAACGTGCGTAAATGTATCTTCTTTCTTTTTGCACTCACGCAGAGAAAAGTAATTTCCGCGTTATCCTTTTCAATAGGCGCAGCCAAGGGGGGCCGGGCCCTCTTAGTACAGTATTTTTTGTGAAAACCGTTGCACATCGTCTTCCCGGCAGGCGGTTTTTGTATGATTTCAGTTCACACTGAGCTTCGGGCCCCACCCCTTAAGACAATCCTGGCTGCGCCCCTGTCGTTTTGAAGTTATTTCCGTTTATCAAGCAATGGTCAGCATTTCGTCACTTCTGTTGTTGCTGAGTTACTAAACGTTGAATTGAACTCCCACGACAGCTGCAATATCTCGCTTCGATCGTTACGTCGGGAAATCTAGCCGAGAACGTTGCCCTAAACACCGCAGTGGGCGAGAGGGTCGGATGATGCCTTGTCTGTCCGACAGTGTTGCTTCTGGATCTGATCGACGTTCTGGACAAAGCCCGGATCCGGCCCATTGGATGCCGTAAATTGAGCGGTTCAGCAGAATGGAGCAGCGTAATTGTGGATCTGCCGGCAGGCACCACCAATTAAGACAGCTATTTCGCAGCGGCTTTTGTCCGAGGGCGCTGCACAGCGAGCAGAAGGCCGGGAAATACTCCTCATGGGCCCGTTTTCAGGACAGTGTTTCGGCCGCCAGTGTTTTGAAACTGTTCTTTCACGGGTTGTCAAAAAGTGATGACTCATTGTTACGATAGGTGAAAAATGGTTCCTGAAATCAAAAGGCGGCGAATCATTACACTGCTTTGCCTTTCAGGACTGTAACAATAATGAACCAAGTGCACAGGGTTCGGTTCTGCATCTGGCATGACCATCAAAACCTTATCATGACTTATCACACATCAAAACTGTTGACGCTTTTCTCACTGATATGTATGTACTCCCAGATAATTTCCCCCAATAAAATGTTGTGCGTGTACGTAATGCATTTACCAATACACCGGAGACTCTGCGAGCTTTAAAAAACCCGGAGTGTTAATATTATATATTAACACTCCGGGTTGTACCCCTTATATATCCCCAGTGCTACACTTAAAACAAAATATCAGGCATGATGGTATCGGTTTTGAAGTAGGAAAAAACGTCTCTGATATTATGGCAACATGCGAGGGAAATTTCGACTTGGTTTAAGATTACATGAATTTCAGAATTGTGCAAATGTGGGAAAAGAAAATTATTCAAAATTATTCAAAATCAAATTCAAAAGTATGATTTATACAAACTACATCCGGTTAATAATTTCCATAACATGGTCACTAGTAATACACTACAAACACACTACACTACAAATATACGTATGGAGTCCTTATGGAAATTTATACATACCTATATCAAATCAGATGTTTATTTCAAAGCTGTTCATGTGAAAACAAGTATTTCAGTATCCAAGATAGATGTTCAGTTTGGAACATGAGGCAACTGTGTCCACTACCTGATGAATGTTTTTTTTAGAAAAAGAGTGATGTCAGTCAGTGAACATTAGCGTGAATTGGAGATGTCTCAGGGTGCCTGCGCTTTGTCCTATGACATTATGACATAGAGTGGAACGCGAATGACAGCTTTGTGTAAATGCGCAATACCTCGCGTCTTTGTAGCATTTTTGGCAAGACATGTTTGTAATACAGTCTGAATGCAATGACATGAAAAATTCAGGCTTCTAGGCCCTTTTTATATTCCGTAAGACACTTAGATTCTTCGTGAGCCAAGGCCCAAATTCAGTGATGGAATGCACAGTGAGGCCAACCTGAATGGTGGTTTATGAGTTCAGGCTGAAATATAATAAAATTGCAGCTACTCATAATGGCTCTTTTTTAATACCAAACCATCCATTTTTTCTGCCGATCATTAGAAGTCAACTAACGCAGACCGGCCAAGATGTCTACAGCGTAAGTTCACCTCGTTTCTACCTCCCGATTTCCAAGGCCATTAATTGAAAAAGCGTGACAGCAACGGACATGTGAACAATCATTGTGACTACAGTTGTTAGAACTATGATTATTTCTTTTCTGTAAATGATTTTTGTTTTTCTGCAATGTAACTTGCACCCATCATATCAATGAAGTCACACATGTGTCTTGGAAAAAAAGCTCGCGATGCAACATGTCCCCTTGGAACATTACCTTTTTGGTGATGTGAAAAATCTAGTAACCGGGATATTTCACGAGGCGAAAAAAGTGCGTAGGGTGTCACTTTTCAAACAAAAAACATTTGTTTCCCAACACTTTTAGGCGCTCTGGGCGTGTTCGAAACGGAGTTGCCTTGTCAACGTCTTTCCCTGACAGTAACTTTGCTTTACGCATTACAGATTGCTGAACCTGGATTGGCTAAACGACATCTGGCGACCGGACTCGTTTTTCAAGAACGCCAAGTCGGTGACGTTCCAGACAATGACAGTGCCCAACCACTACGTCTGGCTGCACGCGGACAAGTCTATCCTCTACATGGTCAAGTGAGCAATGCGGAAGGGGACTGTTACTGCGTTTGCCAGTCGGTGTTCATTCCGCTCTAGCGCTGAGTGCAAGCGAAAGCTTGGACTTGAGGACAGTCTCCATGGACGTGAGAGCTTCATGGTACCCGATATTGTTTCGAGTACGTCGCTGTCTTTGAACCACAGCTACTTTAACAGCAGCGGTACGTTACGTTAACATCTACTTTAGTACCTCTTCGTGTAGCTTTCAATCTGAAAAACAATGAAATGTCTCAAATTGATGTTTTTTTTATCCCTTTCGAGGGCAAAACCATCACAAACTTTATCATTGCTATCGGGTTCCTTCTCGATCCACCTTCAATCAGCGTCACCCACTCCGGTGTGCTCCGCAGGCTGACGCTGACCCTGTCCTGCGCCATGAACTTCGCCATGTACCCTCACGACTACCAAGAGTGCCGCCTGCAAATGGAGTCCCGTGAGTATCGCGAATCAGGATGGGCTGCAGCCGGGAGGGGGGAGGGCCAGGTTAAGGGACGGATCAGCGTGGTTATCTCGCTGTCCAGCTGACTGAGTTCCTGGGCGGGGAATCGAAGGGACGGGTTTCTATGGAGATCGAGGAGCAGGGGAGCTCCCAGCAGTCTCCGACATCGAATCCGTCCCGCTCCTTGGCCATTGGCGGAAGTGGGCGGTTCATCGGTGTTGCCGGGCCTGGGGACTCGTTTCTGAGGTCCCTCCGGTCTGGGTCAACATAGGTCGCGTTCAATACGAAGTACGCACTGCGCCCTGGTTTGGTGGAATGCCTGCGTGGGATGCATTGCATCTAAAATCCGTCAATTGTGTGGCTGTTACAGATTTAGGTCATTAACATACAAAATCATCAATAAGATACTGCAAGCATTAAGATACGAAAACAAATATGACACCGATAAAACAATGCAAGCTATCTAGGTAGCAGCTGACGATCAAAGATAAGGTGAAAAAACGGAATGTATAAGCGATGAAGATGCTTCTGCTCATTTCGAGCACCTAGGTCATTAACGGCGCTCTTAAATGATACCAGTGAGGGACTCTCAGTGATGGTGAGAGGTCGATGATTCCACGCTACAGTTGCGCGTTAGAGGAACCCGCTTTTCGTGCAGGCTAGCCGGCGTCTCGGCAGCTCCAACTGTTCGGCTTCAGTAGAGCGGCGGGACACCCCGGACTTCGCAACGAACATGTTGCGCACTGCGAGTGGCCCGAGTGCATAATTAAGTGCCTTGTTCATCGTTATGGGGTCCCGCACCACAACCAGCCGCTCCACCCGTTCCCATCCCAGAGCCTGGAGTGTCGGGCCGATCCTGTCACGATGTCGTGTCCCCGTCACAACTCTCGTGGCGAAATTTATGACTTTTTGGATACGAGAAAGCCGATTTTTTGGCTGCCCCCCGTCCTACACACCGCAAGACGATACAAAATATGTTGGAAGGCGTGAGTCTGAATGAAAAGTTTTAGCATAGTTATAGGAACGTCTCAGAAAGTGGGCGTGCTAAGGCCAATTCTGAAGTCGATTCTTTCCGTGCATCGCCGTAGGGTTAATGTTCAACATTCTCGGAAAGTGGGGGTGCCATGGCACCCTCAGACCCCCCCCCTTGGTTCCTACGCTTGTGAGTTTTAGCATGTCTTGGGAATAGTGATGCCGAAAACGATAGAGAGGGGATCAGAAGGGCATTACGTTTTTTGCCCACGTGACTGATAAGGGTGTCCCAGGACAAGACAGGGTCAGTGAGGACGCCCAGCAGCCGGACCGAGCGGAAGGGTGACATGGGGCTTTGCCTATGGTGAAGTAAAAGGCTCTGGTCTTTTTGGTGTTTCGTCTACTTCCAATGAGAATAAAGTCGGTCTTTGGCGAAGATCATTTTGAGAGAGTTGGATCGGAATCAACTCTCAGCGGCCGCCAACGTGTTTTCAAGTCGAGTCTGAAGAGCGGTTAGATTTTGGTCATCTGGTCTCGCTCGATCCAGCAGCTGGGTATCAGCATGTGCAGTGATTCGACAGCTGGACAGATAGCACGGCAAGTTAAGAGAGTAAACAGGATCGGCCCGACTATCGATCCCTGTGGCATGGTGGGATGCCATGCGTGACGGCCAGGGGGATCGCGCCTTTCACCACCTGGCTCCGTCCGTTGAGATAGCTCTCGAACCACGAGGGACAGACTCCATACGGTCCTATAATTGTTGAGGATGTTGGGGATGGCGTCGTGGTCGACGTTGCCCGACGCTTTACTCAAATCTGCTGCTGCGACGGTGATCATTAGGTCGACTGGTGGGAGACAGTTAAGGCAGCTTATGCGGTGATAGGCGTGTTGATCAAGAAATACTGAGGTGACTGTCTCTGTCATCAGGCGGAGAGGGTCTGGTGGCGACGTTTGCATGCTGATTCGAATATTCCGGGTTTAAGAAGTATTTTGCCTCCTTAAAATCTGCCCTGCACTTTGAAGCGGGTGACGCTGGGATGGAAGTCGACACTAGCCAGTGTTTCTTGTGTAAACCCTGACACCGCTGCCAATGTAGACCCAAATCCGGAATTTATGTGCCCGTTTTGGAGAACCAGACGGAGTTGAGGTATCTCTTACGTACCTTGGAGGCACCGACACGGCTGACACGACCTTGCCCTCACAGGAAACCGGAGACAAACGATCAAGTAAACGACTCTATTGAGCAGCTGTCCTTCAGCGCTCGAGAGGTTAGGATTACATTAATCAAACATTTGCCTGTGTAGTGGCAATGCTTTACTTGTTTTGTACATACCACTGTTTTGAAATAACCTACTGATGGTGATTTTGCAAAATAAATTTTGCGGGGATTTTCTTTCGTGTTCTTTTTAGACGACCTTTTACCTTGCATTGGTTGCGATAAAAATACAAGGCGATGACGAGCACCTTCCGTATTTTCCCGCTTTCGTTTCCACATCTTTTATTAACTCCTTGTATCCTGTTATCGCTGTCTGATGAAGTCTGTTTTATCATCTGGCAATATTTATTACTCATTCTATTTTTTGTCCTCATTCTTCTTGCACCAGTCACAAAAAGTGAACTGGGGCCGCGTGACAATACTCCTGCATATGCTGATCATGATTCAAGAACTCCAGGCATCCACCGACACCCAACACGGCCCAACCTGTCTTCAACGTCTAACTTTAAGTCAAAACTTGCATCAATTTCAAACTCTTCCGCCTTCAGACGACCTTTCAGGGGACCCATGCGGCTTCCCAAGCGACAACTGGCGCTGGCTGGGCCTGGTGCTTCGCGTGACGCAGCTTTTTTGGCGACTTCCAGCCGCGAAATGGCGACGAAAGTTTATCGGCGGCCGTCGGCCTCCCCGGGGCGTGCTCAGCCGGGCCTGCGCACCTGCGGCCGCGGCGTGTCATCTCCCCGCTCCGCCCCGCCCCCGCCGGCGGCGCAAAACAAAGCCTCGCCTCGGGCGCCGTCGGCGCGGAACGGACCGGGAGACGGCGCCGGCCGAGCCGCTTCTCACGTTAATGCCCGGCCACGCCAGCGGTTATCGGCGCGGCTTTGTCCTGCGGCCGCGGCCGGCGGCCAGCCGGCATTATTTTTCAATATCCTGAGCCGGGCGGCCATTGCGAGCGGCGGCGAGTCAGCGGGCCGCTGCCGGCCGCGCTGACTCGCCGCCCCTCCGCCGGCGCGCGGCCCGATGTCAGCCGGGGCCGCGGCGGCCGCAGTCAGCGGCGCCGGCGCCGTGACAAAGCACGGAGCGGCGCCCGGCCATCATTGAGTGCTGGAGATGGATGCGGCGCGCCGCGCCGGCCCGATGGCCCCACTTCTGCCGCCGCCGCCGCCGCCGCCGGGAGGGGGCGACGGGGGGCAGAGACGGGACCGGGGAGGAGGCACCGCGATAGAGCTGACAGCGGTGACGGATGGCGCCGCGCTGCGCCGCGTCCCTCCGCCTGATGCGATGATGATGCCCCGTGTAAATACCGCCCGTGCACTGGCCAAGCGCGGACGGCGGCGGCGCGCGCCACGCTCGTCGCGCGCGTCGCAATCGCCCCGGGGGACGGCGAGCTGCCGATAACGAGCGGCGGATCGGCCGGCGGCGGCCGGGCGCCGGCAGAGGGCAGCGCAGGTCATCAGCGGGCCGTTCGGGCCCATTGCCGCTTGGCAGCGGCGGCGGCGGCCGCGGGACGGCGGACAATGATCTACCCTTGAGGCGGATCGATTCGCGGCGGTAGGCGCCGCCCTCGGAGCCTGATCACATCCAGAGCCAGCCGGCAGGTGATCGCGTTTCGCCGAACACGGGAACCATTCCAGCGTTTATGTAAATATATACACACACAGACACACACACACACACACACACACACACACATATATATATATACACACATATATATATATATATATATATATATATATATATATATATTAGCCATGTCTCTATTCATCTTTTCTCTCTCTGTCTATCTATCGGTCTCTGTCTATCTCCCTGTCTCTCCGTAGAAAACCTCCCGCGAATCTTTGCCGTTTTAAGAATGCAATTGCTTTCTTTTTTGGTGGTCCACGAACGCCAGGAGGGCATCACAGAAAAGAAATGCAGAGAAATGTGCCGACGTTACATGCGGGGCCATTCTCAGCGGTGCAGCATTATGCCAGACATTAACTTTCCGCCGCCGAATGAAATTTGATGACAGGCAAGTTCCTACAAATAATTCATTTTGTGTATACTTTTCGCTTTGTCGCTGGTTATGCAAGTAGATCATCTAAGATGCTCTGTTTATCTCAGAGTTACCCGTTGTCGAGAGGTATGGTTTTCCTTTAAATCCGTCTGCAGTCAGTGCCATGCTCTTTATTATCTAGATTGTGAAGAACATCGACATTTGTTTCTTTCTTCCACCCATTATGCACAATTTTCGCACGGCTTACAGAAAATGGCGCGTGCTTAGAAAAAAACAACATTAAGCCAAACACCTTGCTCAATGGCCATTTTACCCATCAAGGCCACCGGCTGTGTTGCTAAACGGCCAATGAGGTGAGTACTTCGTTATGTAGTACAAACTCCCTTCTTTTGATATTTGGGTCACTGCCGCATGGCTGAGAAGTCTTTGCACTGTACAATGTTAAATCGATGTTATGTAGCTCCCGTAAAAATCCACGCCGTCGGCCCTGACAACTGCACGCTCCTTACCATCGGGAAATATAAAGGTTTGCCTAAATTTTCCCGTAATCATCACCATTAAATCATCACACAAGTTGTTATTGAAGGTTGAGGTAATTTATTCCACCCCGGCCAACATGAAACGAATGGGTAAGAAGTTTTTGGAACATGTTTAGTATGGCATACCTCAATCCAGCATTCTCTTAAAACATGCAGCTTGTGATTGTTATTACTAATGCGGAATATACCATTATCTCGAAGATAATTTGCTCTCTATATTTACATAAGTTACAAAAGAAAGAGAGGGGAAGTTATAAAGACAGAGAGAGAGAGAAAGAGAGAGAGAGAGAGAGAGAGAGAGAGAGAGAGAGAGAGAGAGAGAGAGAGAGAGAGAGAGAGAGAGAGAGAGAGAGAGAGAGACTGGGGAAAGGCGGGATAGAGAGGTTGATACACTGAACCTCAGAATACCCCGAGTGTTCTGAACCTTAAGATGGTTTCTTCGAGCCACTAGGGACAAACCTCACACTAGATGTGGACCGGGTCCGGCAAACAAGTAAAAATAGTGTGGCAATGAACTTTGCTATCTCGACGGAACGCCGGTAGGCAATCTACGTGACTGATGATTATCCCGATTCCTTAGTGAAATGCATCGTAGCATTGGATGGGGCGAATACCATTTTTCAAAAGTAAAGGTTCAGTGATTGACGATCAGTCAGTCGATCGATTGATCAATCAATCAAGTATTTCACATTTCCATAGCATGTGGGTTATTAGAAACGCACGTCCGCTGCACATAATGCTAGCATTAAAGAACGACGAAGTCGGAACACACGGGTTAAAACCGCACATCTAATGACACTCACTTTTTAGATTCCAGCCAAAGTGGGCTTGAAAACCGGGAAACTAGACGCGCTTCGCGGATGAAGGGGTGGATTTCACGCCCCTTTTACACGGATCAAAAATGAGCGCCATGAAAACTGTGCGTGAACATGCAGCATCTGCATTTGGTCGTCCCAGGCAGCTCTGACGCTGTGGCTAGATACCGCGGGGTTGGGGGTGGGCTGTTCACATACCACTGAATTGCTTTACAGGGGCGTTGACACCACTGAACATTCTGTAGAGCACATATAGGTCCAGTTCTATGACCATGTGTCTAAGATAATCCATCCTAACTCTGGTAAAGTTAGAGACTGGCATTGTTAGCTACCCCAGGCCTGTTATCACGGAGGCGCCGAAATTAACACATTCCTACACTCACCTTTGGTGCGTGGCCGCACAGCTTCCCCAGGCAGCTATAAAGTAACGTACTTTGATATAGGGATCGCGGAGTGACAGCGTTTAAAACGCCCGCTTTATTTCCCGCAGTGTACGGCGTTACATTCTTATGAAACCTACCAAATCTTATTAGCGTGGCACAATCGATGAAAAATGGTCTCAGGTCAAGGTTAAGCAAAAGACATGTTTCTTAATGATCGGCAAGGGAAGAAGAATGCAGCACTTTTCATTCACTTCCTTTTACAAACAATTTGGATGTTTCTAACGTAACATGCACATGACATTAACAGCATATGTTTATTTGTCGGCTGCATGTCAAGATGAAATGGCGTCAACATCGTATGTTGTCAACATCCTGCGGTCTCAGGAAGTAGGGGAGACCGGGGTCAAATGTTGCATTTTTTACCTTTTCGATCCTGGAACGAAAATATTTCGGGCTGGAGAACATTTTCTCGGGTTTTCACAAACTCTGCTATTTTGCCTTTGTAGCGGATATGACAAGATCCCGAAATAACGACTTTAAGGTATCGAAATTACTGTTTCAAAAAGTCACTTCAGCTGTTACAATTAACCCCAGGTACGGGGTAAATTGTACCAGCACCTACGGTCAAATGTAACATTCTAGCGAATGGTGTAGTGGTGTAGTGAAAGCCATTTTTGTCGAAAACAGCCTTTATTGAACAACATTGTCTCTTACATCCTGAGCCTTTCCTGAATTAAAATCACAGCTCCAATACAAAAATACGATTTCGCAACGGCGTAAAGCTCAAGTACTCCAGCAGCTTTTCCTGAATTAAATAACAGCTCTACCTTTATCAGGCCAATAACCGACGCTTCATCAAAAGCAGAAGACTTCTTCATCATCACTGCAATTTTCCCTGCGTGCTGTCTTCCGAGCCCTCTTCCCACCAGCCGTCGTCTTCTTCTCTTCATGCTTGTCCTTGTCAAGATTGAGCTTTTTCGATGCTTGTTTGCAATCCTTTCGACTCTCTTTTAGCTCTATCGCTCTCTTTTCTGGAGTGTCAGAATTGCAGCCTTTCGCTTTCGACCCGCACGGCTGTTTTATTCTTGAACCTGCCTTGGGTAGCGGCCGAATACGCTTGAGGGGTGAGCTGCTTCGAGGCGATCCCCGATGGACAAGATTGTCCGATCCCCGATGGACCAGGCTTGTCGATCCCCAATGTATCAGCCTCTGCAGGAATGATGCATGATATATATCATCCATGATGCATGGATATAATAATGTATTTTCAATGTAACATTCAGAGGAAGACAAATTAAACTGTATACAAATGTCCCATACTTCCCCCAGAAATATCCACATGAAGTCAAACTAGAATTATTTAATCGATAAAGTAATCAATAAATAAAATAATAAAGTGTCTTAATAAATCTGCTGTGAGGGTGAAACATCTACGGTAAGACGCAGTGACTAGCCGCCAAGAACGTAACCACGTCTTAAAATTAAAACTGACAAAACAGCACCTAAGAGATAAATCAGGGACTGGTGACAATAATACCGTAAGTACGATTTTTGAATGATATTGATATTGAATTTGGGGACAAAATTGCATATTGGTTAATTGGACTGGGCATGTTTCCATAGCCTCCGCCCCCAGTGGTTACATTTATGCCAAGTGCATTGATATTTCACATAAATTTAGGTTTAATGGTCTGGCCATAGGGGTCAACTGTAACACTGTTACATTTGATCCTAGCAAAAATGTTACAATTGTCCCCGACACGCCACGCCATCTTTCAAACAAAAATGACGCAAAGCAAGGCGGAGTGGGCGGCAACTGATGCACTTATTTTTTGACCGGGTACCCCCACCCACTCCAAATAAACTCTTACACCCGTGTCTAGTAAGATACGTGAATGAGCTGATCATATTAAAAAATAAGCAAAGTTACAATACACTCTAAAAAACACAATGGTGAACAGCACAATCGACTCACCCGCCGCACGGGCCTGAAACCCCGTGAGGAAAAGGAACAGCTTACTGCGCATGTCCAGCAGTGCCTACAGCGTCATCCATTTGTAAGTTTCGAAGCTAAAGCGTCTGTTACAATTGCCCCGTGTTACATTTGACCCCGGTCTCCCCTACTGAGCCAAATTTATCAAATCGACGTCAGTCGATAGCCCTGTTTACATGATCTCGAAAAGCATGTAATTTTTGTTTAATCAGGTCGCCGGTTGCGGTCAGATGATGTCAAATACCACAAACTCATAAATCTGTGACAAAAAAACGATTTTACCTCCGATGACCTCAAATGAGTTCAGGAGCGCCATATTTCAGCATCATATGGCACAAACGTATGGTGACATGCCAGCATTTTACAGTTCATTGGTACGTACAGAGAAGAAGTGGATTCGAATCAGAACAAAATCGTAAAATGGCCGTTTTTATTTCGCCATTTTCACATGAGCTTGGATGATCTCACGAACAGTTTTGGTACGAAATTACGCGAATTTGATATAAGCAAAAATACCGAAAGTTTCAAACCGATGTCTTCGTCCATTTTTTTTTTGACATCATAAGAATTCGCCAGGGACGCCAATCAATTATCAGTAACTGTGCATAAAACCTTTCACGTACGAGCAAGACGTGGACCAAACAGTGTGTACCTAACGTAGTTGGACATGCCTTTGTCGATTCTAACCTCACCTTTTTATCATTGACACTGAAAGTGGTCAGATGCCGTTGTCTTCTGAGGGTACTAAAGTATCAGTTTAGTCGTGCGTCATGCGCCAGGAATTATCAATAAATAAAACTTTAAAATCAAAAACCAAATAAAAAAGCATGCGTCAGCCATGCTTGCTGTTAGACAAATAGAGTGCATATATTTGTCCCTGCAATCACAATTCAGCTCTTCGCCGTGCTCGGGAGACCGGTCTGTATGCACAGGCCGGACACCGCACGGAGGAAAAATGCACCGCGAGGAAGTCGTTTTAAAACAAGAATCGACCTCGAGTCGGACTGTTATTCTAAATATCACTTTTAAGGGTTTTTTCCCCTGGATGTAAAGGAACGGACTTTGTCAAGAAAAAACTATGAGAAGGTGCTCTCAGGAACAAAAAGTGGGAAGCCGAGAAGAAATAATGTTTCACAGATCACCTTGTCTTCAAGCGAGAGGTAAAATCATTAAGATGCCGTCTAGATATTACTGTCGTACTAACAGGATGTTTGCGAGTGATGCCGACCACCTGCAGCGAAATGCGTAAGGCTCGTAGTGACAGAGAAAGAGGACAATAGGTATACACAAACATGCGCTGGCTAGAAACTGGGCAAGATGAGAGGCGTGGCGGCACAGTCAGCGAAGGGGAACAGACACCGGCGGAGCAAAAGGAAAAACTCAGCAAATGGAGACGGGAAAAGCGTAAGATATACGAGACGGAAGCAGCTGAGAGGGGGAAGACTGAGCGCGCAGCAGATCGAAGGAAATGGGGGAAGACACATGAGATGTGCATCGCTCGACACGTTTCCTGTAGATGAATATCAGAGGAAATGCAGGCACTGATGCAGTATGTACAGGAACAGCTGGAGATGCCGTCCAACGCTGATAACGCATCATTGCTCACACAAAAGTAAAATGCAATCGCGCCTGCTCGAGTTGATGAGAAATAAGCACGTGGTAAATTGAAATACATTCCAAATTTATTGCCTTTCTGTTATTGTTGCATTCTCCTCTGATATTTTCCTTCGCTCGAGGTCCCTATTTTTCCGCCCGATGCAGTTACATTATACCTTAACCCCACCATCTCCCTCACCTATTCACCACCATTTATGAGGTATTTTCCCTCTGTGTTGATATTGCTCGCGCAGTTTTTGTTCGTAGCATTTCTCCGTATTTTTGCTCATAATCTTGTATTTCGTTGTTATTTTCATACGGTCATATTTTCTTTTGGTCAGAGTGTTCTGATTGCGACGACGAAGTACCATGGGGACGAGGAAACGGACGAAGCCGTGACGTTCTCGTAACGGAAAAAGAAGCGGAGCATGCGTCGCACGAGGCGGCTGTGCATCACTAAGAGTGTCACAAGGTCGAAACTTGCGAGATGATGACAGGCTTCCCAATGGAAAAGACCTATGGGTTCCGTTAGCCGAAACCGTAACCGACAGATGAGCACCGTAAATGTAGATGCATACATGAGTAGATGCATACATTTGCATAACTTTAGCCCATTCGCTGGGGCCTTAAAGTGTGGGTTTTAGCCGCATTTTCTT
This sequence comes from Capitulum mitella, assembly GCA_030062745.1. NCBI lineage: Eukaryota > Metazoa > Arthropoda > Thecostraca > Pollicipedomorpha > Pollicipedidae > Capitulum > Capitulum mitella. The sequence goes on from CP099842.1 coordinate 30,411,098, forward strand.
CGGTTTATTTTTTTATAAATATCCACTGAAGTTGTCTCCACGGCATTTATCCATGCTACACCTCATGCATGTAGTTACTACTTACGTAATACTTAAACGTTACTAACACTCGCATTTTTGAAACTCCTGAGCATGAGTTTGACAAGGACGGTTGCCAAGTGCACACCCAGCGAATGGGGCAGAGAAGCGCAACCAAGTGTTTTCCGCGAGATCGCCTTGCGAAACCAGCTGGGAAGGCAGATAACCAATACAGCCCCCACCCCGCAGAATTCTCGTCCCGATCGATTACATACAAATCGGATGGTGCCATTCATAACGTATTCCTGTACCTCTTATCTAAGATTTGCAGGTCTCTGCCATCCTGGTTTTTGCAACCACTGGCCAAAGTCTTGACAGAGCACGGTTGCTTTCACTCTCAGGGACATTCAAGCTGAAATCTGGAAGATGCCATTCGACTAGGTGACGTGAACAGTGTCTCGGAAACCATGAGACAGAGGCAGACTTTTCCCATTCATGTGTTTATTTCTTTACCGAAATTTTTACCAGAAGCTAATCCTTCGCCAAACCCTGGCTACGCTGCTGACATCCAAGCGACAAGGCCAAAACAGACCAGCCTGGTGCCATCTGCCTGCGCGGTTCCTCGCATTACGGAGATCGTTCGTCTTTCCCCGTCCATGACGCTGGGGCGGTAGCGTTGTGTTCTTGCTCCGAGCGCACCGTCATCCTGGCAATTACCCGGCGGCCTTGACGGCAGTGTCGGCAACGACAGGGGAGCATTGACCGATCGGGACGGCATGGTCGACACGAGGGCAGTGACTAATCAGGACGGCATGCGCCGCAGCTGGGGCTGACGGCCGGGCCATGTGCGTCCTTTCCTCTCCGTACAATCTCCTCTCTTATCCATTCTCTCTCCCCCTACCTCTTTCCTTCTCTTCCCCCGTTCCCCTTTTTCCGCTCGCCCTCTCCTCTCGTCGTAGATTGGCCGCCGGGCTCGTGGGCCGACAGCCACGCACCGCTGCACGCCATCTACCGTCCACACGTCCGAGGCTCTCCTGGCGTTCCGGCGGCCGCAGAAAAAAACGTCCTCCGCCGGAGGCGCGCATCTGGACCGATAACTCGCTTACTATTCGGTCGCGCCGCGCCCGCCGTCGCCCCATCGCCGGCGGATGCGGCCCGGACGCGGTCGCGGGTTTGCCATCAGCGGGCGCGGGCGGCTGAGGGGAGACGGGGGGGGGGGGGGGGCGGCAGCGGGGGTCCAGACGCCGACTTCCGCCGGTGAGAGCCCGCCTGCGTGTCGGGAAGCGACGCGTCAGCAGCGGTGATTGTTTCGGAGCTGTCCGGACGCGATGCGGACTCGCGCCGGCCGGCGGCGGAACTGGTGCGGAATGATGGCCCGGGGCCGCCGGAAATGTATGACGCCCGCACCGGGGCCCGGTCGGCCTGTGAGCCAGGGCTCCGCCGCGGGCTTCCAGTTGAGAGGGACGAGAAATTCAGGCCTCCGATTCCTACAAGGTAACGTACCCCAGAATTCTGACTCCCTGTCATACGAATGCCGCGTTGTTTTGTAAATTAACGGAATATAAAAATATGATTTTTGAAAGTCACATGGTGCCCACGGTGACCGAAGACCAATTTCCCACCAAAGCTGGACCGTCCCTACCAGTAACAAGCTGAAGGATACAGGTCACCCGTCACCCGTCACACACCACACTCACACACATCCGTCACACGTCACCCGTCGCCATGTACCGGAGGCAGGGAAGTAGCCCACGAGAGGGCCAAGGGGGCCATGGCCTTCCTTCTGGGATGAAAATCTAGCGCTTCTTTACACGCCAAAAGTGAAAATAGTTACAAATTTCCGGAGCTGGAATATAAAGTAGCCGAAATCCGAGGACTGTTTAGTTTCGAGGGGGTAGGTTTATCTTGGCCCATTATCGGTGAAATCCTGGCTACGCCTGTGGCCGGAGGCCATGGCTGGCTAAAGGAAAAAGGGGACGGCATTGCGATATCTGCTTTGGAATACAACACACGGCTGGCTTTGCTGGCAAGCTGGCATTGCTGCCAGTCTGGAACACGCTGAATGGACGAAATTTTGAGCGCCGCCGGCGTTTCGCCTTCGCTTGAAAAAGGCACCTAAAATTCCGTTCCAATCGCCGTTTCACCTCGGTACCACCGAGGAAATGAGAAATACTTGCGCGATGTTTCTTCGTAAACTTGTTTTTCCTGTTGTCCGACTGTCGTGCTCCGAAATCCGTCCGACGCTCACGCGCACTGGTGCTGTTTTCCAGTGTCGTACACAACCGATGACCTTGTGTTCGTGTGGCAAAAGGACACCCCACTGGTGGTGGACGAAAATATTGAGCTTCCCCAGCTGGATCTCGTGAGCAACTACACCGACGACTGCACGCACGTCTACCCGACAGGTGAGTCGCAAAAAGACCGTCACCACTCCAGCTAAGCGAGACCTTCTGGTGACACGAAGTTGCGACGCTAAGTTTTACTTATCTCGTCTCGATAGGTCATTCGTAATCCACGAAGCCACGAATAGTTCATCTTTAAAGCACCGTGACTCGCAGCCGCAGCATGACCAGCGTCAATTCAAGGCACTCATTCGCCAAAGTGCCTCCAGAACAATGAAACACATTCGTCTCGAGGTGAAATAATGTCCATCTCCCCTGTCTTGGGAACGGCATAAAATTTCGATATGCATGGAACTTCACTGGAAGGCTGTAAACTGATCAGTTTCAAACACTGGAAACCCGCCAAGCCTACTGCGAGCCATTTCGCAAATACTGAACAGCACTCTCCTCGTGCATCAGGGAGTCCTTCGACATGGCGAGGCCAAGTTGCAGGATATGGTTACGAATTGTCGCGATACTTGTTTCAATAGCCTCCACTCGTTTCTCTAAGCATAAAGGTCGCATGCCTTCATATACGTGGCCACGGCATGAGCGGTCGGTAGCGTTCGGTTTAGTCGGTGATGGTGCAGCCTGCGGACTGTGAATGGCCTAACCCTGGTCACAAGCCGCGGGCCCATTACGACCGCTTTTCGTTAGGCGCCAGCGAGAGTAATACAGGACGCTACGCAGGAGGAACACCAGACGTACGCGGCGCGATTCTGCGCCTTGTTGGTACCGCATGCATGACGTGCCACCGTTGTCGCAGGTCTCGCTAGCGCGGCTGACGGAAGCTTCTCCGAATTGTGACTTGTGGTGTCCTTTAACAGTTACACTGAAGTACGCGGCGCGGATGATGGTCGATGGATCCATCTGTAGACAGCAGTCGTTAAAAAGCCATCAGCGTGAACGCAGGCGTCAGCGAAAATTATTCACGGGTACCGTCGACCTACGGCCATTTTTAATTGATATCACGCATTTTGCACGTGCCATGCGAGTGGAGCTGAATCCGACTCTGATGACATTTAAATTTCCATTTAATCCCGTTGACGAAAGGCGCGCATTATTCACCGCTGGCGCCACACGGCACCGAGACGACAAAGCGCACTGGCACCGGCTGCCGCCGCCGGCTGGGCACTGACGGCACCAGAAACCGGCCGCCGGCGGCGCCCGCGAATTGCCTCGGTCGCTGGCGGCGTGGGGACGCCGTCTTCACCAGCCGCGGGTCGCGGACGGCGCGGCGGCTGCCGCTGGATGGAGGTCGGGCGCCGGCCGGCACCGTCGGGACCTCGGCCGCCAGACCGGGCGGACTGGTGCGGTGTGATGTGGTCAGCTGCGCTGCGGAGAGCCGGCCCGCCGGTGTTTTGGTCCAGCGCCGCGCTGGTCGATGCGAGATGAAGGCGTGGCTGAGCCACTTTGGGCCGTTTGAACTGTATTAAACTGGCGCGAGAAAACGAGAGTAGACCGTTTTGCACTTTCCATCAAACGCATCCAACGTATAGTACGGAAAAGAATGAAGGCAGAGAAACTGAATATTGGACAAGTTAGAAAGCAGTGTTTGCAAAGAGAGGAGGTTTCAGGAAGTATTCAGCCAATAACGTCTGGAAAAAGTAGAAATATTGCACACGGAGACAAATAATTTGGCGCTCTTCGTAAATAGGTCAGACAGTTGTACGTCATTCACGACATCATAATTATTATTATTATCTTTTTTTAATTTGATCCGAATCGTTGTTGGGCTGATGTTAGGAATCGGAGCCGTTGCTAAGCATAACTTGATGCTCAGACTCTCACCCCTACAAGCGAAAATGATTTCTGGATGGTTTTATTTCGGCTGTGGTATATCTAGCTGTCGGGCTCAGGGGCAGAACTCCTGCACTGGCGCTATGATATCCGACATGGGTACATAAATGTAAGCAATATAAATCACACGCGGCTCTGAAAGCATATTTTTACGAATCTGACTGCTCACGAGTTCCTGTTCGGCGGTGGTTGCAGAAACTAATTGGAGTTGTCTAGAAATATTTAAAGCGAAGGGCACCGCATTCCCACTGCATTTTACAGATTCCTGAAGGAACGTGTAACTGCATTGCACGTGGCGCCGCGTTTTTCTTCTCACAGAAGTAGACGCGCTACGGATGATTAATTCATCAGCACTATCTACATTAACTTTTGTGTGTTAATTATTTTACATGTGATCTTTTGCACAAATATTCGATGTTTTTCTTTTACCTGCCATGAGATGGCTTCAAATAAGCGCCATTTTCCTTAGTATCTTGACTTCGTGCAGCCACTGGTTCCCGAAGACGCCGAGGGCGCAGTTTTTCCGCATCAACAACAGCTCGCTGCAGGTGATCAGGGCTGAGAACTGCCGAACGGACCTGCTGCACTGCGGCCAGCGATTCCTGAACCGCGCCACCTGCCGGCTGGTGTATTACCGCGAGGCGGGCACCGCCTGGGTGATGCCTGCGGGCCAGGTGGGCAGCTTCACCTACTGCCGCTGCCGGCCGGCATGGAGCGGCATCACGTGCCGTCGACCGGCCAACCCGTGCCGGCCCAGCTCGTGCGGCCGCGGACTCGGCTGCGTCCGCAGTCCGGCCGCGCCGGCCGGGTTTTCCTGCCAGTGCGCAGCCAGCTCGGGCGGGGCGGGCTGCGGGCCGGCCGGGCCCCGGCCGCCGCGGCTGGCTGGCGTCCGCGGCGGCGCCTGCCGTCGCCGGCCCTGCGGCGTCGACTGGGCCTGCGTCGAGGACGACGCGGCGCCGGCCGGGTACTCGTGCGACTGCGGCCGGCGGCCTGGGTACCGGCCGGGCGCGGCGGCCGAGCCCGGCTGCGTGCTGGACGACCCGTGCGCGGCGCACCGGCCGTGCCTGCACGGCGGCACGTGCCTGACCGTGGCCGGCGACTACCGCTGCCAGTGCGGCCCGGCCTGGAGCGGCCGCAGCTGCGAGGCGCCGCTCAACCCGTGCCGCGAGGCCGAGCTCTGCGGCCACGGCTGGACGTGCCGGCGCGACCCGCACGCGCGCGCCGGCTACACGTGCGGCTGCCAGGAGAAGCCCGGCTGGGCACCACGCTCGGAGGAAGACCCGCAGTGCGTGCTGCACGACGTCTGCCGCGCGCGGTCGCCGTGTCTGCACGGCGCCACGTGCTCGCCCGGTCCCGAGGACGGCTTCACGTGCCAGTGCACCGCCGCCTGGGAGGGCGCCACGTGCGAGAAGCCGCGCAACCCGTGCCACAGGCCCAACCCGTGCGGTGACACGTGGAAGTGCCGGCGGGACCCGGCGTCGGACGCGGGGTTCTCGTGCGACTGCGACTCGCGCCCGGGCTGGGCGCCCGCCTCCGAGGAGGACCCGCGCTGCGTGGTCTCGGACCCGTGTCAGACGGGCAGTCCGTGCCAGAACGGCGGCTCCTGCCAGTACGTGTCGGCCGGCAAGTTCCGCTGCCAGTGCCGGCCGGCCTGGACGGGCCGCACGTGCGAGACGCCGCGGGATCCGTGCGGCGCGGACACGTGCGGCGCCGGCTGGCCGTGCCGGCGGGTGGCCGCCGCCGAGGCCGGCTTCGCGTGCGGCTGCGAGCAGCGGCCCGGCTGGCGCGCCGCCTCCGCCGCCGACCCCACCTGCGTGCTAGTCGAGCCGTGCAAGGCGAAGGCGCCTTGCGGCAACGGCGGCACGTGCGTGTCCACCCTGGAAGAGGGCGAGTCCGGCTTCCGGTGCGTCTGCCCGCCGGCCTGGACGGGGCCCGTCTGCGCCGCGCCGCGCAACCCGTGCGCCGCCGGCGACGCGCGCTGCGGCGCCGGCTGGTCGTGCCGGCGAGACCCCGCCAGCCGGCCCGGCTACAGCTGCGGCTGCGGCGGCCGGCGCGGCTGGCGGCCGCGCTCCGTCGACGACCCGACGTGCGTGCAGGCCGACCTGTGCCGCGTGCGCCGGCCGTGCCGCAACGGCGGCGTCTGCGGGCCGGGCGCGGGCGACGAGCCGTACACGTGCCGCTGCCCGGGCGGCTGGCAGGGCCCGCTCTGCCAGCGGCCGCGCGACCCGTGCCGCCTGGGCACTCCCTGCGGCGAGACGAGCACGTGCGCGCGCAGCGCGGCCGCCCGCGCCGGCTACACGTGCCACTGCGAGCAGCGGCCGGGCTACCGGCCGCGCTCGGTCGCCGACCCGCGCTGCGTGCTCGACAATACGTGCCTGGCGCGCGCGCCGTGCCTGCACGGCGGCACGTGCACGCCGGGGCGCGGCGGGAGGAGCGGCTTCACGTGCCAGTGCGCGGCCGCCTGGACGGGCCGCGCGTGCGAGGTGCAGCGCAACCCGTGCGTCCAGGAGCCGGAGACAGTCGGCCGCATCTGCGGCGAGAGAAGCGCCTGCACCCGGGACCCCCGCTTCGAGGCCGGCTTCGACTGCGACTGCGAGTCGCGGCCCGGCTGGCGGCGCCGCTCGGTCGACGACCCTTCCTGCGTCGTGCAGGACGCCTGTCTGGCGCTGAGACCGTGCCGGCATGGCGGCACGTGCCGCAGCGTGGCCGAGCCGAGCAACAACTTCTACCGCTGCTTCTGCCACCCGGCCTGGGCCGGCAAGAACTGCTCCGAGGTCAGGGACCCGTGCAAGGAGCCGAAGAACGCGTGCAACTTCGGCTTCCAGTGCCGCCGCGACCCGGACGCTGCGCTGGGATTCACGTGCGGCTGCGACGAGAGGGCCGGGTACCGGCCCAGCTCGGCCAGCAACCCCGAGTGCAAGGTGTACGACACCTGCCTCGCCAAGGAGCCCTGCTCCAACGGCGGCACCTGCTTCCCCGTCGGCGAGAAAAACTTCTACTGCGAGTGCAAGAAGAGCTGGACGGGCCGGACGTGCGACGTGGTGCTGGTGCCGTGCGAGGGCATCAAGAACACGTGCGGCACGCGATGGCGCTGCCACGTGGACAGCCGGCAGCCGCTCGGGTACACGTGCGGCTGCGCCAGCCGGCCGGGCTGGGTGGCCAGCTCCGGTGACGGCCACTGCGTCGTCGCCGACCCCTGCCTGGCGTACGCGCCGTGCGCCAACGGCGGCACGTGCAGCGCCGAGGGTGGCGAGCAGTACTCGTGCCGCTGCCGGGCCGGCTGGGGCGGGCCCACGTGTGAGGCGCCCGTGGACCCGTGCGCTGACGGCGAGCCGTGCGGCGCGCAGTTCTCGTGCCGGCGCGACGCGCAGTCGGCCACCGGCTTCACTTGCGACTGCGAGCGGCGGCCCGGCTGGCGGCGCGTCGCCGACGACGACCCGCGCTGCGAGCTGTTCGACACGTGCCTGGCCGAGCCGCCGTGCGTGGCCGGCGGCCGCTGCCGGGCGCTGGGCGGCGGCAACTTCAGCTGCGTCTGCCCGCCCGGCCGACACGGCCGGCTCTGCGAGCGGCCTGTCACGACTCCGACGCCGGCCCCGCCGCCGCCGCCGCTGCCGCTCGTCCCCGCCGGCGAGACGACGACGCCGGAGCCGCCCGACGACGACGATGACGAGCCGACGCCGCTGCTGCGCGACCAGCCTCAGTTCCGGCCGCTGCCGGCGGCGCCGGCCGCCGCCAGCGTGCACCGCGTCCTGGACGAGCTGGCCGTGATCGCGCCCAAGCTGCAGTACGTCTTTGTGCCGGTCGGCCTGCTGATCGCCTGCGTCGTGCTCTTTCTGCTCTGCTTCGTCTGCTGCCGCAAGCTGTGCCGGCTGACGCACCGCCGCGACGAGTGCGAATACCTGCTGAAGAAGGCCGAGCTCGACCGGAAATGCGAGGAGTACCTGCGCGCCAAGTACGGCTGCGACGACTACGAGCCGCCGCCGCCGCCGCCGCCGCCGTGCGACGGCTACGGCCGGCCGGAGCCGTGCGATGAGTTTGGTCAATACGCGCCGCCGGCCGGCGCCGAGGAGCCGTACTGGACGTACCCGGAGCCGTACCGACAGGCGTCCCAGTACGTACCGGAGCCTAATGCAGGTAGTCACCGGCGCCGCGCGTCCATCGGCTGACGAGGATCGTGCGTGACTCGGGCCGCGCGCACGCGGGCGGTGCCGCACGCGCCTTGCGTAATGCCGAGGTCTATATGTGTTTAGCCAGATACTAAACAAGGCCCAGAAGCGCATTTTTTGCGAATATTTGTTTTTTTCTGGACTTAACAGGTTCATCTGTCACGGGATAAAAGCACGGTGCTGGGGAAGTCTTTTCTGATCGCCAGCGATATTCAGAATTCATGATACTCGGGATGACAGCGTGCCACATTCTCGTATCGCAAATGGCCGCTTAATTTCCTCATTACCGGACGACCGTTTGGTAAACACCATACGCCACTCACGCTGTCAGTCGCGCAAAGTGTATTAATGACGGTCACGGCGGTGAGGGACGTGGCATGCCGGAAAGCCTGGCCTGACCTGTCTGCCGGGCGGCATTCGTCCGGTGTCCCTCCACATGACCTCGCGCCGTTTCCAGATGACGGCAGCCTTGAGAGCGCGTTCGCCACGCTCGAGGCGAGCCTGCGGGGCGCCGCCGGCGGCGTGCGCCGCCTCTACGACCGCGTGCTGGGCGGCCGAGGCGGCTCGGCCGGGCGCCGCCGGCCGGGCCGCGGCGACCGGCTCGACTCGAGCGACTCGGGCCGGGACCGAGCCTCCAGGAAGCCGGCGCGGCGGCGGCGGCGCGGCCGGCTGGCGGCGGCGCGCCGCGGCGAGCCGGTCCGCGCCGAGCTCGGCTCGCCCAGCAGCGGCGTCTCGTCCATGTCGGACGGCGAGGAGGGCGGCGAGTGGCCGCGCGGCGCCGCGCGACGCTCCGACCTCGAGGACGGCGCGGCGCGGCTGGCAGCGGACGGGCCGCGTCAATACCCGGCCGGCCGCCGCCTGCCGGGACCGCCCGGTGAGCGGCGCGCCGGCGGCCGCCGCGATATTGGGAAGAAGGCACACGGACGCGGGGAGGAGGAATGGCAGCCGGCGCCGACGGAAGGAGCAATATGGTGCCGTCACGCCATGCCGAGCCCGGCCCACATATGCGACGTGCATCTGACCGCGCTCGCTCTACCCGGCTACACCAGGCGTTGTGTTGGGTTCGCCATGGCTTTTGAAAGGGACTGCATGACCTGCGTCATGAGGACGAGAATCCAGCACGAATGTAGCTATGACCTTTTTACCCATTTTTGCTTATCACGAGCAGGTCTCATGATCGCCCTGGTGTCGTGTTGGCAGTTGGCGGTGGGAACGATGGGCAGATGCAAGAACTGGGGAAAAAGGCGAGATTATGTAGGCAGTATGCATATGAGGCTATCGTCGACTACGTTTTGGCTGGGGTAGGGGAAAAATGAAAAGGCATTGCACCATAAACCCAGTCTTTTTCCATGTCAGAGGTGTTGGAATGCTAAGGGCATGATTCTGTGAACTGTCCGCGTCTTGGCTTTTCTGTAATCTTTAACGTCAGCCCTGTGTCGCTGCACTGAAGAATCATCTCAAAATTTGATCGTGGATTTAACAAAGGAATTTTTCAGGACAATGTGTCCATGCCACTAGTCCGTAAATACGACGGTACGTCGTTTTTCTGTGGTAGGCTGGAGAAAATCTACCGCGTCACGAGGATGTTCCTCGTGCCTTGACTGTCGTCCGCACAGTCGTATGCCGCAATGAACGCCGCCACACGTCGCACGCATCATCATTTATTTCCTTTCTTCCCACACATGTGTGCAGCGGCCCATCGGGCATGTAGGACAGTGGCCGTACCTTCTTTGATGAGGTCTTACCAGCTGTGGGTGAGGCCGTAACAACTTGAGTGTAATCCTACCGAATAATTTTTGCAGCTTTTTGGTACTACATGGAACGAAGTTTCGCAAAGACGGGTCTGGTCATACGATCTTTGAAAACGTTCGTACACGGATGTTCCCAACCCCTGGGGAGAGTAGAATATTTATTTATTATATTATATTATATTATATTATATTCGCACATTCCCAGTGTCCTTCCACCCCGCTGACTTCCCTCCGTTTCTAGCTTTATCCCGTTCCTCCTACCCTTTCCTCACGCCGTTCCTCTGCCGCAGCCGGAGCCGGTGCGGGCGGGCCCGCTGAGGCAGCGTTCCCGGCCGACGGAGCGCCGCCTGAGGCGTGGTCGGAGGAGCCGCGGCCGCCCCGTCAACCGGGCGGGTCCGGGCCGGCCGGGCCGGCCTGGCCGCGCGCCCCGAGGGGTCGGCCGGCCGGCGACGGCCCGGCGCGTTCCCGGAATGACGCGGTGCCCGGACGGCCGCCGGGGGGATCGGCCGCAATCGATGGCCTCGCGGCGCACGCGACCGCGAGATGCGGCACCGAGCGCGAGACCAGCGACGTCGCCTGGCCGCGCGAGCGCGGCGCGACGAACGAGGTGGCGCCGCGGCGCGCCGAGCAGCGCTGGCGAGACCTGCCGGCCGCCGCCAGGGGCCCGGACGCGGCGAGACGTGACGCTCCGGCGCGCGGAGGAGCTCCGCGAGCCGCCGCGGCCGGCGCGGCCATAACCGGATCCACTCCGCCCGACGACCGCGGCCTCGGCGCGGCTATTTCAGCGCGCCCTGATGCCGTAGTCAGCGGCGGCCGCAGCCCGACGGCCGCCGCGTCCGGCGGCCGCAATCAAGACGGACAGGCCGGCCCGTGGCGCTGGTGGCCGGCCGGCTCGCCGCTGGCGTCCTGGGAGGAAATTCAGCCGGCCGACCAGAGGCTGCCGGCGCCGGCAGGGCAGCCGCCAGCGGCGTCACGGGCGGGTTTCGGCGAACGCGCCGCGTGGGCGCCCGGGAAAGGTCAGCGCGGCCTGAATTGGGTCGCGCCGGCCGAACCGTGGAGACACGGAACGCTGCGAAACGCGAAAGGTCGAGGCCGGACTCTGCCTGGAGAGTATGGACGGGACGGCAACAATCTGGAGCCGGAAAATCAAGATAAATGGATCACTGATCGAATCAGAGGTCACGATCTCGTGCCCCAATCGCCAGGAAATCAGCTCTCGGACGCTCGAAATATCGACGCCCTATACGGTATGGACCGTACGCTGAAAAGTTATGGCGAGATTTTCGATACGGAGAAAAATTGCAGCCAGTCATCGCGGTCACAGAGAGGTGAACAAGCGATAAGCACCATCTTAAGAAAGGAAAACCAGGTGGGTGCTCGTACCCAAGACCTAAGAATGTCGGATCAGCATAAGACAGCTACTGCAAGAGACAGTCATGACTTGAGATATGGATCCGAGCTTGGATACAGCATAGGCTCGGTGATGGAGGATATGGGTAAGGACAGCCAGAATCCACAACATCGGTATTCGGGTGCCCTAGACCTCGAACGTTACGGGAGACAATATGGCAAGTCCAGCAGTCAATTTCGGTTGCAATATGACCTTGAAGGTCGAGATGGGGCTAGTGGTACCTCGGGAACTGACCATGCGATTCGCCGTCCAATCAACCAGCATGGCTGGAGAGGCCCCAGTTTGGGAAGTCAGGATTATGGTATTGCGGAAGGTCAGGAAAAATTGAATCATGGCTGGGAGGGCCAGAGAAAATTAAGCCAAGATTTCGGGGAACAAGGATGGCCTAGTCAGCACACGGCAAGGCAGTACGACGTGAACCAGCATGACCTTTCGAGCAAGGAGGCCATGCACGATGCTCCTGACAGTCAGTATATCTTTGGTCCTGGGTTGGAAAGTCGCGCGAAGATGGATTACTCCTCGGCAATGGAAGACCACGCAGGCCGAGAATTGGACGACGAACACGGCGCGGCGCGAAGCAAGGACTTCCGGGGCGGCGTGAGAGGTTTCTGTGAGGATCAATCTCGCGTTGTTCGGCTCGCGGGAAGCCATTACGGAACCGAACCGACAGCAAACTATCAAGGCAATTCGAGCAAGAACTTTGGGAATGCAAAAACAGAGAGGCAGTTTCCGAAAAGCCAGAGCGACGAGGAGCAGTTGAACGAATTTCATCACGGCACCGGAGAAAATCGGCCTCAGGATCTGGCGGCTGACCTCGCAGAGAGACGCTATCGTGACGATGACGCCGGCAATAACGGCGGGGAGAATGGACATCGGGAAGATCAGAAGACCGGCCCAACGAACGGCATCAGTCATCCGGGCCGACCTCCGACCGTGCCCGGCCGGTCGACCTCCCTGGACAGAGGTTTCTGGCCGGCGGACAGCCGGGGCAGCCTGCAGCGTCCTCTCGACTCGGACAGCGACGGGGAGCGACGCGCCGGCTCCAAAACGTCCCGGCTGCGGAGGAGCCTCTCGCGGGTCCTCGGCGGCACCGGCGGGCGGGTCCAGACGGCACCCAGAAGCCGGCCCTCCTCGGCCGACTCGGTCTGCGGCTGGGCCGCGCCGGCTGCCAAGGCCGGCCCGGCCCGCCTGGCCGGGCCGGTCCAATCTGCCGGCGGCGCGGCCGGCACAAAGGCGGGTGGCGCCCTCTGCCGCGGCGCTAATCCGGCGTCGGCGGCGGACGCGGCGCGCCGGCCGGAGGGGGGTGCTGCCCCCGGGGACGCGGCCGATACGCCCGATCGATGGCCGCCCACCGCGCCGCAGGGCCCCGCGCCGCGACGCCGCCCCCTGCCCGACCCCGACCTGCAGGACGTGGACGACCGGTACGACTTCTAGTCGCACCGGAGCCACGGCGCTGCTGCTCCGCGGCCCGCGCAGAACGCCGGTGATGGGTGCGGACCCCTCCAGCTGCAGGACGCTGCGGGCCATCACGAGCTCGGTGAAGGACGATGCTTTTCTGTGGTGGAACAGCTCGACCTCTAAGACACTGTTCAGCCGGACAACGGTCAAGTTTTCCGCAGTGCAGACGGCTGCTGGGTAATTCAGCGCCAATAATAGGATTATTCAGCATCGTTTAACCTCTGTCGGCCGTCGCGTTCATGTTCACGTGATCCGACGCCGGTTAGCGGTGGTCGCGTTTTGCTCATCAGAACCCGGAGGCTTTCAACGGTAGCCTGGAGAACAGAGGCTTGCGTCAGACCAAGCAGCGATACTGCCTCGTAACAGGATTCAAGATTGCGTGGAAGGTCCTTCATTATCCCATCAGGCCGACATGGCCAACATTTGTTCGGCCGGCCGCTCGATGAAGGACAAGATTTTATGACCGGCCGTCAGCTATCTTGTCATCAGCTGATGAATTTCCTGTCCCCTCCCGGCTACATCGCCCGTATGGCGACAGGCATTGTGGGTGGCACTGAATATTTATGTTTTTTGTATTGTGCGCGTATTGTAAGACCATGAATATTTAATACGAATACATAGCCATGAACTAGACGTTTTTATCTGCATGCAGATATCACATCGTCCACAGTGAGCAAGAGGCAGCTGCTGCTTTATAATGCGCGAGCAGTGTCACGTTTATTGCTGCAGAATCACCATGATCCAAGACCTATGCCACCGTGAATGAGTTCCGTTGATCAAAAGAGTCTGTCATTGTGGAATGTGTGCACTGCCTTACAAACTGGAAGCGTTTTGCAGAACAAACGCCTCTGAATGTAAATAAGCAGTTGGTATGCAAGAGGACGCTGGCGTCCATATTCGTTTGGATAAGACTGTAATGTGTTACAATGGCGAAACTAAACCGCCACGAAACTGAGCATGCGTAAAAGTTCTACGCGTTCACATTGTCTGTTTCTTGACTGGCCGTAACACAAAAAAGAAGGTCCTGCATTTACACAACCGAAAATGACGCTTTGCGAAATAAAACTCGGACAAGGTAGGCATACCTTCATTCAAGACAACATCGGGATATGGGACGTTGCGCTCTCATATCTCACCAAACTCGACGACACTTTGTGAGCCATGCGACGTATTTTGCCGTATTTCTTTCACTATGTGGCTTTAGAAGTGAGAGCTGTCAAGTCGTTATCTGTGTTATAAAGACTTGATAGACGACCAAAACTGAGGCGTTTTGTTTATTCCGCTTTACATCGGATGGCATTATTACACTCGACACCTTGAGTGTAATATTGTCTTTATATATATTCTCTTCATAATATTGTCTACCTTTACATCCGCCAATGACGGCCAAACAAGTCCTTCATCTTGCAGAAAAATTCAATTCGCCCAGTCATAACGTCTTCCGGAAGCTAATAACCTTGCAACCACTAGGCATTAAATCACGACATTTTTACGAGAAGAATGATAAATTTTTTCAAGCTTTTACTGTTATATTTGCAATGCGTCAGTTTGCAAGCTCTTTTCCAGATAACAATTCGGGGAGTAATGTTTTCATTCTCAGACCTATTTTTCCATAAGGATTTTGAACAACTCAGTCATGGCATTGCAAGCAATATCATGGATGCGTGCGACGTTGAAACTTGCCATTTTCGGATGCAAAAAAATAAATAGATCGGCGATTGCTCTTTCGAATTGCAAAATGCATGAATGGAAAGTAATGGTGCAAACCACAACAAAATAGGTCTCGCTCGCCATGCGTACAGCAAGGCTTCTTACTGATGTTAATGCTAGCCTCTGCTTCCAGGGAACTTTACTTGCTTGGAGGTTGTTTTCAAGTTCAAAAGGCGTCTTGGATACTACCTGTTCCACACGTACATTCCTACCTGCCTCATAGTCATCATGTCGGTAAGTAATGGCCAAGGCAGTCATAGAAACAAATGCAGCAAAAAGTAAACGCCGTAATCGCCGAAATTTCGCGCTGTTTGTGACCTGGGCACCATTAGCTCACATGGCACACTGTAAGAGAACCTAGGACTTGACCGTGATATGTTCGAAGGGCTGACTTTCGGAGAACGGAAGTGAAAATATTTCGTCTCCTGAACACCTGAATAAACAAGTCCTTGATGCGGTCTGCACGTTATAGGTCTTATATTACCACTTTTGTTCCAATATTTTCAGGGAGCAAGTGGCGATATGGTGCAATGATTTTCACTGCATCATATACACCAAGAAGTTTGCATGTTTAATGGTCGCCGGTGCAACCAAAGGGGACCGGGGGTCCCCTAAGGCCCGCATTTTTTTATGAAAACCATTGCACATCGTCTTACCAGCAGGCGGTTTTCGCATGATTTCAGCTCACACTGAAATTCCCCCTTAGGAAAATCCTGGCTTCGCCCCTCGTAATGGTTTTGTTCCGCGGAATGCTGGTTTCCCACAGCCCTCAGTTTTCCTCAATGTTTGCTTGGTATTCCACAACAGCTCATTCAAAAAATATTTTCCTTGGCTAAATGCTTGATCTTACCACAAAACAGTTTGTTATTGCAGTTTTGGAAATATGGTTCCGAGAACGTTTCCGTCCAAAACCACCATCCGGGCGGCGAGGCCGATAATTCCTAGTGTTTTCCTGCGGTCGATCCCAATAATGATTCTGCGGTGACGACAATGACTCTGGGCGCTGTATGTACCGGCACCAATCGGTCGAGGAACCAACGACCGGCCACGCCACCTCTCCATCAACATTCGCACGAGCCGGCGACATCGGATCGTTCCGTCTGGCCCCAGCGCAGCCATTGTCTGGCTCGTTGACGGGGTCTCTTCTGTGGCATCGCCGTTCGTCGTTGTCGGCGGCACGCCGCCGATCGGGCCGATGACGTCACCTCGGGAGGGGCACGGGAGTCGCGGGCATGCACCGGCACAACGGAAGGACACTTCAGTGACGTCAGAAAGGCAGGCGGCGATCAAACACGACTTGTAGAACGAGCTTGGGGATAATTCGGTCGGCAGGCCGGCACACGCCCCAGCCGGTCGTTTGAAGAGGGAGAAACCAGCGTCCGTGATAAACAACACCGGAGGCGTGGCTCTGGCGAGCACTTCCCGGCTGAACTTGTTTCCCGGCAAAATTCTAAGCTCTCGACTTATCGCGCGGTGCAGTTTGAAACAGCTGCGCCTTTCGCATCCATGTTTATTTTCATTGTTTTGTTCTGGCAAGTTCGAGGAGCTGTTCACCAACTTGGGAACTCTTGAACAAATTGGAAAGGAGGCAACACGACCTCCGAAGCGTCTCAGTTCTGCTTCACCGTGGAGAATATTAGCGGAAAACTAGACTTTGTCAGACTGGCTACATGTATGCACTGCCGTCGTCCAGCTGAAGTGCAGTCTGGATGTCAAACGAGCAAATTTTGTGATTCTTCATTCCAGTTTTTGTTTCCTAAGCTTCGACGCCGGTATTGCGAAGGCCCCGGGAATCGTCGTTTCGTGTCAGGCACCGTGTGTTCCGTACTTACGCTTGACAGGTGCGCAGCTCAACATGCGGCAAAACAGAACGGGCAGACGCACCGCGCTGTCAGGGACATGCCGTGCTATCGGGACGTGCTGCTGGGGACGTGCTGCCGTAGACATCCTATCGGGGATATGCTGTCGGGGACGCGCTGTCGGGTGCGTGTTGTTGCGGACGTTCTGTCGGGGGTGTGCTGCCGGGGATGTGTTATGTTGTTGGGCACGCTTTGTGTTGTTGAGGACGCTTGTTGTTGGGGCCCCTCTGTGTAGTCGAGGACGCTCTGCGCTGTTAAAGACGCGCCGCCAGAGACGATCTGTGGTGTTGGAGACACCACAGATCGCCTCTGACGATCTGTGGTGTCGGGGACGTTCTGCGTTGTTATGGACGTTCTGTGCTGTCGGGGACGCTCTGTGCTGTGGGGAACGCTCTGTGTTGTGGGGGACGTGCTGTCGGGGACGCGCTGTGTTGTCGGGGACGCTCTGTGTTGTGGGGGACGCGCTGTCGGGGACGCTCTGTGCTGTGGGGAACGCTCTGTGTTGTGGGGGACGCGCTGTCGGGGACGCGCTGTGTTGTCGGGGACGCTCTGTGTTGTGGGGGACGTGCTGTCGGGGACGCTCTGTGTTGTGGGGGACGCTCTGTGTTAGGGGGACGCTCCGTGCGGTCGCCGCTCGGTAATCAGCGGCGAGCGGCGCCGCCGACGGCTCCGTCGGCCGGCACATTACCCGGGCCGTACAGCGCAGCGGCCGACAATGGCCGACAATGCCACACATCCCGGTAATGCGCATATCCGCCGCCGGCACAAAGGGTGCGGCGGCGGCCGGCCGCTCCTGCGGGCGGCTCCGGTGTCGGCCTGCCGCGGCGGCGGAGGCGGCGCACGCCGGCCCGCTCCCCGGGCGGCCGGAGGGGCGGCCGGAACCGGCCGGGGCGGCCCGCTGACGGGTGGACGTCGTCCTCGGGGAGGATTCCTTGATTGGACGCGCACCGAGTGCCTGTGTCCGCCGGCGCTGGCCGGACTGAAATCGTCGTAATGCTGATGCTCTGCGGGAGGCGCATTGGGAAGCGACGGGGCGTGGCGGGAGGCTTTTAGGAGAAAACAGTGGCGTGTACGTGGTTGTGGTACGCCATTTCTCGAAAGATGGGCGCGTTTCCTGCAAAAATGTCAGGCGTCTGCTTGACATGGATCCCGAGGGCACGTGATGTTGACCTACGGTCGGCGATGTTACGTCGACTCGCTAAGACTGGTGTTGGTGCAGGATTGTTTGAACATTACGTTTGTCTTCCAATCAATGTAATGACAAATGAGGCTGATCAATGACAGGCACGTAGCCAGGATTATCCTGGGGGGGGAGCAAGTGTCAGCTTTTGTCGTGTGCGATTGGCATGCGACGGAATTTATGGGAAAAAGCAGTAATTTTACGTCCTTTGCCTCATATTGAACGCGCCGGAAAACATCATGTTTGATTTCGCAACATATATATCATCACTATCCCATATTCTTGCGAAATGGGATTTGGGATTTGGTACCATGTATTTGGTGAGGCCCGCTTGGCTCGGGGGGGGGAGGCATGGCCCTTGTGCCACCTGGCTACGGCCCTGATCAATGGGAACTTTTCGTAGAGTTTTGCGGAGTAATTGAGAAGAGGTGTTGGTGTTACGGATGCAGGATAATAACACACAAGACGAGGACGATGATCCGAAAAATCCCTCCATCCGTAATGCAACTCTTCATCCTCGACGTAAATTCATTGTATGCTCGCTGGCCAAAAATTCGACTGGTGGAATGCTCTCGATACAAAAACGATGCGGCGGACGACGTCATTGATTTTCGTACGTGTTGCCTTCCTTTCTTTGCCCCATGCATAGTAAGTCTGTACGTTTTTTGTTGGCATCGACAGTGGAGGAGGCAGGGGCTTGGAAGAATATGACATACGTTTTGCTCTGTTCTTAAAAAAAGATTCGCCCAAAATGTTTTTTGGGCCGTGCTCTTTCACCACGTTCCGCCTCCTCATCTCTTCGAAGCTGACTGACCCACGTGCGCCTCACCTGCACCTCGCCCCTCCTGGGCAACAAGCCCGGCGACGGCGCCTCCCTGCGTGTCCGCCCTGACGGCCGGTCGCCGCCGGCAGTGGATCTCGTTCTGGATTAAGCCGGAGGCGGCGCCGGCGCGCGTCACGCTCGGCGTCACCTCGCTGCTGACGCTGTCCACGCAGCACGCCAAGTCGCAGTCGGCCTTGCCGCCCGTCTCCTATGTCAAGTCCATCGACAGCTTCATGAACGCCTGCACCGTGTAAGTCGGGGCGGCCGGCGGGGACTGGCGCGACACGAAATGGGGTCGTCGCCTGACCGGTGACGACGGAGAGGCCGCGCGGTGGTAGCTTGTCTGCGTCGGTTTCACATGAAATGTGTGCACTGTGAACTGTGCAGACGAGTGTTTGGCTCTGAGCCTCTCTGAGAAAAGGCGTGAAATGGATGAGTGCGAGCGTAATGCATATTCATCGCCCCTCCTCGGATGAGCTGGAGCAGCTTTAGGCGTGGTTTTGCATATTAACCAACCAGGAGCCTGTTGCGGCGCGAGACCTACATAATTGTGGAGGAAATTACGTCCGGCGGCTGAAGGCGGAGCTGATGACTGCCACTACCTGTTCTGAAAATTTGTTTAACAACTTTGCCGGTCGCGTCGTAGGCCGAGTGGAATCAACAAACTCTGCAGCGCGTCAGACGGCGTTGCTGTGTGATGAACGTCCCTCGCCGTCGAATAGCGCTGCCGAATAGCGCTGCTGCCCTGTGCGATCTCAGCCCTCGCCTGTGCTCCGCGCGACAGGTTCGTGTTCCTGGCGCTGATGGAGTACGCCCTGGTGAACATTGTGCTCGGCGATAGTCCGGAGCCGGCCAAGCCGGGCGGCGGCCCGGCCGGCGCCGGCGAGCCGCCCAAGCCGGACAAGATCTACCACATGGCGGCGAGGGTAGGTGGCCGCCGCCGCCGCAGGGTCGGGACGCGCTTGGGGAGGGTTCGCTGAGGACGTGACCAGGGGAGAGTGGCCACTGGACCATTGATAAGCGGGCGGAAAAGGCGGCGGATAAGCAGAGACACAGCGAGAACTGAGTTGACTCGAGTGGGAGCAGTACAACCGCCGCTGGCATTGAGCACGTTTGCATTCAGTTCGCCACTAAACGCACAGGGAACGAGCCGTGATTGCCAATTTGCTCAAGCGCCAACGCCCCCGCCCGCCCCCGGCGCACACCGCCCGCACCCGCTCCTCATTCGGGCCGCCGTCGACGGCCCCGGGGCGTGCAATATTGACGTCGGCGGCGGCGGCGGCGACGCGGCCGCGTCTCGCGCCGCCGCCGACCTGTTGCAGCTTTGATGACGCGCCGGCCGCCGGCAGGAGAACGCCCGCATGCTGACGGGCCGGCCGCCGAAGCCGCCGGGGCTCAGCAAGCAGCAGGTGTGCCGCCGCCGCGCCATCACCGTCGACCGGGTGTCGCGCGTGCTCTTCCCGGCCACCTTCTTCCTGCTCAATATCACCTACTGGGTGGTGGTGCTGGACCACCTCTAGACCGGCCGCCGTCGCCCGGCGGGCTAGCGCAATGTCGGTCGCGGATGGGCGCCTAGGCGCTCCGGACTCGAGGGACGTACCGGAGAGGACTAGCGGCGGTGGCGGACCTCGCGAAACGCGGCGGCGGAACAGTGGTCTTGCAAGGCGTCGCAGGTGGGTAACGAGTGAGGTTATCTGACTAGGTGGACTGACGAGTGGACGTCTCGTTACCAGAACACGTGCGATTCGGAGCAGGAGAGATTACCTAGCGTTTGGACGCCGTAGCTGTAACGACACCCAGTGGTTCTTAGCATCTGAGAATGGTGTACTTGAGTGGTCGGTTTGCGGTGCCAGGATTGTGAACACGTGAGATGAGAGCTCGCTGGTCCCTTTAGGAATAAACTGCCCCCGAGTGCGAAGCCGTTTCTTGTGACTAAGGACTCCAACGTATCTAATAAGTACGTTTATTGAAAACTTGTTGACGAGAACAATAAGACGCTCGCAGTGATATGTCGCGCTAACACCACCGCAACAGACAAAATGAAAGTTCCAGTTTGTCTTGGCACACGCGCACGGGCACCGCAAATGAGAACAGCACAGGCGCCGGTCCCGACTTCTGTCGGGCTCGGAGATCAACACATCACATAGAGGGCTTAGTCACGTTTCCCACGGAGCACGCAGAACGAGGTGGGCGGTCGTCGCTCACGACTGCCCCAGCTCCTCCCATTCCACGTACGACGTCCAGTAGACGATGTTCAAGACGACGAACGCCAGCGGAAAGCAGACCCGCGACATCTGTGGCGGAGGAGACGTCAGAGAGGGTGCGCGAGACATCTGCGGCGGAAAAAGACATCAGCAAGGATGCCGGTTAATCCTGCGGCACAGAACAACAAAGGTAAGAGTTCGACACCAGAAAATTAAAGGTGGCGAGTTTCCGGTGGAAAGGTTTGAATATGTTATTGGTCGTGGCAAATTTCATTTTGCACACCACTATCTGCGTTGCTTATAAACCAGGCTGACATGAACAAAGGTGACGCAGAGTTCAATTTGGTGTGCGTATAGGGGAGACGTTGGGTTACAGATCCTTTTTTGAAGAAATACGGTTAGAGCTTTCAATCTGAGAACTGTTTGTGCACTTTTTGAACGTGTGCCCCACATTCAGAATGTTTTTTGTGAATCAGATGTAGACAGTGACAAACTGAATTTAAAATGCAAACGGTTTCTTCGGACATATCTCCATGTTGCAGGTTTAAAGTCTCTGTAAGCTTTGTTTGTTGTAGTTTACGTCAATTAACAGAAAAAGTCCATTTAACTAGATTTTTTCTTGAAATGCTCTGAAAGAACCGGAACGCCAGAGAAACATTAATCGAATAAATTAGTTTTATCGAGAGATAAGCTCAAACACTACCAGGGTGAGATGGGATGGTGGACTCATAACTTCATTAATTTATTACCTATTTCATGCTGCGAGACCACTTTTCACAGCTAGTGTCACAACATTCTGCTATCGAAATCGAAATACTCTCCATGGCTACAGGGACTTCAAAGCCAACAAAAGGTTGCCGATGAAATTTTAGGAGCTGTGGCTCGATGCGACAGCACTAAGTCATTACGCGAACAGCGCTCGGAAGTAGGTAATTTCCTCCGGCATTCAACTCCGGCATTCCGGAGTTGAATGTCCAGATGATCCAACTGAAATGTCTCCAGCATTCCGGCAGTCAACTGAGGCATGGGATCAACACAAACAGCCAGGCCTTGTCAGCCAGGCCGCGTCATTCCTGTCGCAGTCGGAAGATAAATTCCAAAACAAAGGTGGTTTCTGCAGCAGTTGGCAGATTTCATTCCCAGCTTACTGCGTTGCAGAGATGAAATTCATCTATTTTGTTAGGTCTATTTCATTCTCAGTCTACCGCAGAGGGGTGAAAAATCAACGACCAGCAGTGAAACCAAACGGCCATAGTAAAATGGACATCAACTGAATATTAACATATATATATATATATATATATTAGAGATGAATATATATGCATATATATACATATATATCCATGAATATATATATATATATATAACCTTGAAATAAATATATCTGTGTCGTTTGTATCTTCTTCATTACATTCTTCACTTATGCATGAACAAATTTCAAGTTTTGGGCATCATGATATAGTGCCATCTTCAGGAGATCATATTGGTACACATAATATACCGTGAATCAGAGCACGGCATAAGACAACGTCAGAGCGATTACAAAAAAACACAGTTGTAGAGAAACACACAGTTGCAATACTGGACAGATACTTCGTGCTTCCCTATTTCGGAGCAGTTTCTGAGTAAATCAAGGCTGATTTCTCCAAGGCACTCACCACCTTTTACCCTTACCTAAATTCTAAAATTATTTCGTCAGTTTCTTCACGCAGGGTCACTGATTAATCTCAAGGAACGGGTATATAAATGCTGCCAATCCTCTTCTGTGCCTCGTATGGGGCGTCTTACGTTTGATCCACCCTTCGTAATCTCCACCTTAGGATTCAGAAGCATTAAGGTAGGTCTGATCGCACATCCAGATCCCTCACCAATAAGCGATTGTTCCAGACCTTGTGACACCTGAGCAAGTATTGGTAATCTCACTATCATTTTCAGATCAAGCAAAACTTTCCATTTTCGTATTCTTGAATCGTTATACATTAAAAAAAGAACAGCCCACGCTAAATACTACGGTTCCACCACTTCAACTGAAGGTTGTGTCTTAAACTCTCCAGAACGTTAGTGATTACCAATATTTGCGTGAATGCAAGGATCGTCTTTTATTCTGTTCGCACTGACGCTGTCTTGCCTTGTACTGTTTTCTGATTCTCTGTATGATATCCATGCTAACTTGATCTGAAGATGGCACCATATCATGATGCCGAGACGCTGAGATCTGTATATGTATAAGTGAAAAACATAAGAATAAATGGAAGCGACACAGGAATATTTATTTCAAGATGACATATTTAACAGAAGACGACACTGTATATATATATATATATATATATATATATATATACATACACATACATATATAAATGTGTGTGTGTGTGTGTGTGTGTGTGTGTTGACAGCTCAAAATGTTATGACGAGATTAGGAATAGTGAAAATGAGGGGCCTTGTAGCTGCAGCTGATGTGAACAACGCCATTTGCCACAGGCGCGGGAGCCATGGAACCAAGAGGGTTCAGCTTCCCCAACTTTTTTCAATTTAACACTGGCCCTATACGCGTTGACTGGAAAGAACTAACCCAAAATGCTTCTCGCCCCCCTCCCCCAAGTGAAGAGAAGTTCCCGTGCCCCTGCCATTTGCTATCAAATTTTACGTGTTTTCAAGGCGAACAAAATTCCGTTCTTTTACTTCCGTAATTTCCTGAAATTCGCTTCGACTCCATAAAATGTACGATCGCTAACATCATCTTTTTCAATTACTCAATTACTCAATTGCTGCTTGCTCTCGCAAGGCAGAAGTCATTTCTGGGATCACCTGGATAACACCTGTTTGTCCTTTGCCTTGGAATCTCAGCCATTTTAGTCGCCTTTCAATGGTGGTATGGCTCACGATCAGGAATGGGACTTATCTGTTGAGCCCAGAGTCAACGATGCCGTTTTACGTCAGACCAAATTCCCAGGACAGCTTAACAGCGTTATCCCGGGATTCCCAGGAAGGATAGCTTGAGATGACTCCTTACAGCTTTCCGTTACAATTCATTGTTCTGCGTAATCCACGTAGGTGCAACTGCTTCAAAAAGTCGGATGACGTTATGTTACATTTTTACATATATTTCCTGTGTGTCTGAAACAGTGAACGTTTTCGAAGAAAACTTCCTCTTAACGTTTCCAAGGCGACTTGTAATCTCTAAGACCACCTCGTACACAAGGAAACACCCGAGAGCTCTTTGGTAAAGCAATGCAACACATCAGACAGCTCGTAGACGGGATCGTGGAAAAAGTGTGGTTGGAAGAGACACGAGAAGAAAAACCCTGACATTTGACCTTGCCTGACCTTGTCGATGTAGAGCGCCACCTCCCGGCCGTGGCAGAACGTGACGTACTGGGGCTGCAGCGGCGGCGGCGTGCGCGAGCCACCGCCCAGCAGGCGCCGAGACCGGCTCAGGGACGAACGCTGCTGACACACGGAGATACTATGACGTCACAACCACCGCCCAGCAGGCGGCGAGACCGGCTCAGGGACGAACGCTGCTGACACACGGAGATACTATGACGTCACAACCACCGCCCAGCAGGCGGCGAGACCGGCTCAGGGACGAACGCTGCTGACACACGGAGATACTATGACGTCACAACCACCGCCCAGCAGGCGGCGAGACCGGCTCAGGGACGAACGCTGCTGACACACGGAGATACTATGACGTCACAACCACCGCCCAGCAGGCGGCGAGACCGGCTCGGAGAAGTACGCTGGTGGCACACGCTGCTACGAGATGACCAGCGGGAGGAGGGACAGATGTACTGGTGATGTAACGTTACAGGCGGTTTCGTATCCAAAAGGGAGCGGATTTCGGGACATTAAAAAATGTAAACTGAAGCGAAATGTAAGCATAAGGCACTGAAATAAGAGGATCGCTGAGAATGTGCAGTCCATTGAGTTAGCTGAATTGCTCCCCATTGTCCGGGTGTAAAACTGATCATACATTGATTCCATTATTGTAGTTTCGTCCTTTTTCATTTGGGTGTGATTTTTACTTTTCATGCCAAAAAGGGGATTATTCTGTTACAGGTGAAACATTTTTTTTTCAAACATCTCCATATCGTACAACGGCTGAGGTGATGTGAGTTCATCAACTTTTTCCGTCTTTTGTGTTGTCGGTGTCGACTTTTAAATGCTAAAAAATACTGCATAATGCAGGATTAAATAATTATTTATAAAATGAGGCGGTGGTTTGATGTTTTAACCTAGCGCGATAGCGTGAGGGCAGAATTCAACACAATCCAGAGGTTTTTAAAGTCTTCTTGTCGACCGAATGCAAGGCCGCACATACCGAATGAATGGACCGAATAAAGTATGAATTTTACCTCATGCCGTTACAACTGCGATTCTGATGAAATGTTTGCGTGTAGGGCAACTGTGACATACGGTGCAAATCGGCAGCGCGATTTACCGTAGTACGCCTGCGTGACGTCACGGAGTAGAGTTGGCAGCGCTAGCAGAGTCGGTTGTTGTGGTGCGGGCGCGGCGAGGTCGGTGCGCGATGAGAGGGTTGGTGAGGAGGTACCGGGGGCGCGGTCGCCAGCAGCGTTGTGCGGCGTAGTGAAGTGGAGCTGAAGTCATTGCTTTTCTGTTCGTTTCCAGCGTGTTCTCGTCTGCTCTTAATTCGTGTCAGATACAACCTACAGCAACAAAAGGAATCCAGTTTGATGGGACCACCAAACAAGCAATCTCGAGTCGTCACCAGTCGAGTCATCATTGTCGTCACCAGTCGTGTTTAACGTCAGCGACTGCCAATACGTCATCATCAAGGATTTTTAGTGCTGACCATCACCACTTACCTTTGTTGTCTGACCGCAAGGCAAATTGGCGTTTGCGCCAACATATTGCATTTTTTTCGTCCTATAAAAAATACAAATAACAAGTATCAAGGTTACCCTATATTTCAGAATCACGACTACGCCATTTTCCGATTATGCGCATCAAACTTAAACCCGGCACCGCCTGGTGTGTTTTAGTGCCCGCGACCGCCTGGGGTGTGAAAAAGGATACGTCCGTGCTGTCTCGGGATCTAACTGTTGGATCTGAACCAGCCTGCCTCCAGTCGATATTCCTGAGTCTTGCGATTCAGAAAATGTTATGTAAGCCCTGGTCACATGACTGATGACGTCACAGGTCACGTAAAACGCATAACGCGATGTTGGGAGAAAATGACACCGGTTTGTACATCGTATCACCGACGATACTAATATTAGAGCCTCCAACTAGGTATCAAACGGAAGGTCACAATCGTCTGCATCAGAAACATGCCAAAATGTTAGAAAATATCGGGGCAAGGTCAGCCTAGGTCAGGTGAAATACTGGTCTTACTTTACATGTCAAAGGTCGATATTTGCAGCCGTTTTGATTTAAGTGTCAAAAAGGACGGAGGTGAAACCTCCTGATGATCAGTTTTGCATTAACCGCTTTTCATCCAGTCAAGGTGATTCTAGGTCAGGTCAGATAAGATGCTGTTCTTGACAAAGAGCAGTAATTACTCGCTGGGATTCTTAACTGCGTCAAGTACAGAAGTGAACTGACATCTGTTGATAATCTCTGACTAGGTACAATAACTGTTTTCTGCTGCTGCTGAACATGTGCCATAGACAATGTTGCAATTTTGCATGTGAGAACCTAGCTAAGAGGCGCATATAGATTTGTTTGTCTGGCTTGAAAGATGGGGAAGGTCAGCGGCAAGCACTTCTATCACCCACAATGCAAATCAGTCCAATTGTTGTCACGCATGTGACTTAGCATGACCTCTAAGGCTGACGTGTCACAACTGTATATCTTTCGGGGACCGTGTCCTATGTGAACCAAATAACCCATGCATTATATCTGCGAATATTACAAAAAAACAAACCATGTCCACGCCACCACCGGAAGCGGCAGAAACACGAATACAAGAGTTTGTTAGCGAATTCACATCTCCATGACCTGACCTAGCATGAAAATAGTTTTAATGTCAAAATATGTGAAAGTGATTGATGAACAGGTACTGACAGTTTGGTTGGGCTAGCTTTAACTGTTCAGAAATTATTCACGAAAAATCGAGGAGGACCTATTTGACACCCCCGGTACCGGGTTAAATGAAATAATTAGTGCCAGTCACCATCCACAGCAGATGAATGTCACTGATCTCTCTGGGGGCGTGATTTAGTTTTTTTCTAGATTAAGTTTTTGACCATGAACTTTCTTCTTCTTCAGAATGATAGAGCATTGCGGTCAAAGTCCATGGTCAAAAAGCAAAGTGTTTTTGACCATGGACTTTTTTCTTCTTCAGAATGATAAAGCAAAGAATGATAAAGCTTAACCTACGTTTAACTACACAGCACGTGCTTATTGTTTTTGCTCTCTTCGATTTATATCTGCTTTTATGCTATATGCTATGTATATATATATATATATATATATATATATATCATATATATACATATATATATAGCATATATATATAAGTCCGACTGTATGTATATATATATATATATAAGTCCGACTGTCACTATTTTCCGACAGCAATAAGTCCGGCTGTGACTTATTTTCCAGTACTCAGAGGACAGTAGAAACAGCACCTCTTTGTTTAAATAGTGATTGTCACGCAAAATTAATGTAGGCCGTACATGGGCACAAATGTACCCAACTGCATAATCTAGATATTCTTAGGCCTTAAACATAGCACGCAGATACTAAATGTGAGTTTCATCAGCAACGCCATATCCTCACAATTCACTTTAAGCATATACGCAGACCTACACATACATGTACAAAGTTGGCGGACGATGCGCGGCATCTCGTCTAAATGAAACTTCACGATGAGATGAAGTCTCTATTTCTTCGGACATTTGCGCAGAAAATCCAGCAAAACCGGAGGAGGAAAGGCACTGGTAAATTTAAGGAACATTTATGTTAACGCAACATCATTTTCTCTATGTTAATCG
The DNA here is from genome assembly GCA_030062745.1 of Capitulum mitella. Taxonomy (NCBI): domain Eukaryota; kingdom Metazoa; phylum Arthropoda; class Thecostraca; order Pollicipedomorpha; family Pollicipedidae; genus Capitulum; species Capitulum mitella. Next base: position 30,438,827 of record CP099842.1, read on the forward strand.
TCCAGGTGAAGTGGGGTCATGCCATCCTGGTCTCACCCGTTCCTACTTCTACGCCCGGAAATTCGGCACTGACTCGATGTTTTCGTGTCAGGTCGGCTAAATTGCACCGTTTATTGGGATATTCACTCTAGTCACTGCCCTGACAAATCGAAAATACATCGGCCACTATCAAATAGCTTGAAATATGACCACTCTTGACGAGAGCTGTCCAGCGCACCCTCTCACTTCCGTGCCGCGAACCGTACCTGCATGCGACGAGCCGTATCTAGGCGTGTAAAATATTCAGCCCCATTCCGCCGTGGAGGGCAATTCTGTCTCCGTTTGGTGTCTAATATTTCCCGACGTACTGGCGTCATTTTTCGCCGTGAAGGCTACTTCCAGTCTAAAAGTCGGCGCGCTTCGAAACAGGAAAGTGAGCGTGATGCGAGCACGACCGGCCGACTGTGCAGACTTTGTTACAGCGTCCGACACGTCCGAGGCTTCGCACATTGCATCAGCCTTCCCTGCGTCTTCCAGATGACAAACTTCATGCTTTAGGCGGCCCGGCCGTCTCCTGGGACGATGGAGTGGCGAAACAACAAAACGCCCGAGGGGATTCTGCTGTCCGACGAGCCTTCACTGGTCGATTGAGATGGCGTTTCCCCATTTTCGAGAATATACTGGCATGACTGACACACAAAACGTGTGTCTGTTGTTGCGTTTCTCAGCCTTAGCTACCCAATCGTGATGAAAAAGCGCCGTTGATCTCCAATGCAATTTGGTGCGCGGCATAAGTCTACTCCATCTCGCTGACTTCATTTGATGAAGGCTTGCGGGAGGGGACTCCAGCGTAGGCTAGGCATCGCATGAATAGCCAGGTATCATGCATGAATTTACCTAGAAGCCAAAGACACACAAAGCCTCCCTGCACATTGTCTCGGGAAGGTTATTGTAGGTTTCCGGAAGATTACCGGAGCAGGCGATCGTCGGAACGCCACCAGTTCCTCCGAGTGCGTCGAACTGCGCCCGCGCAATGCGGACGCCGACCTCGGCCACGCGGAGCTCAGACCTTGTACTATCGGCCAGTGTCATGTCCCGCGCGGAAAACTTTTCTTGCCGCGCCAACTTTTCCCCATCTCATCACTGGGTCTCATCCGGGAAGCGGACGGACGAGTGCCCTCCGCGCCCGGGCCACAGCACGGGCGGAGGCCACTCGGCACAGTGCAAACAAGCCGAGAGGCCGCAGAGGCAATGATTGCCGAGTGTCCGTCGAGTCGGCCGTTGTCGGAGGGCGTCCCCGGCCGGCGACGGCGGAAACGACGCCGCTTAACGCCAAACGGCACTGGGAGGACGGGCAGTCGCGACCTGGGCCAGCGCGGCGCAGACGAGCGCCGTGATTGGCGCAGACGAGAGATGCGTTGCACACTATGGATCACGGATTTCCGTCCGTGGTGACTATGCTGGTCAGATTCGTGTTCGATGGCGTTTGGACCTTTGGGTATTGGCCAAAAATTTTCAGAGGGCGTGGAGGGAGAGGAGGGGAGGGGATCAGCCTCTAGAGGTTATTTTACTTAGAGATAAAAATCAGCAATAGGAAGGACAAAAGTCACAGAGTCTTTTCCTTTCATTTGCCGCCCCCCACCAAAATCAGCGTGCCACGTGGAAGGAACTTGGCTGGGTGTTCCGTTGCGCCTAGTTAGGAAATAGCAAATCATGTTAACAACCGAAGCGTAAATGTTAACAACAACTTGAGATTTCACAATATCGTGAAAGCACGACATTGTACCTACCCTAACATTATTTTGCATGGCACGCGACAAATCATTTTTTTTGCGCGGCATTGCTAATGCTAGGTAAAATCGGGCGGTGAAGCATGCCTTCCCCAATGTTCTGAAGGAAACACCCGAACTATTGCTACATTTTTTTCTCGCAAGCATATCATTTCAGCGATAGCGCCCAATTTGCCCTGGATAATCCGACAGATCTTTCCGGGCTCGGTTGCGGAGCCAGACCACTAAAATTCCAGACATTATCGCTACGAAAACTAAGCGCGCAGTCGACCGCCAGACCGTCCGGCAAAAAACTCGCCCTCGAATTGGCGCAGCCCGGCGCGTTGAATTCGAAGCGGCCGTAAGAGCGGCGCGGAGTGGCGGAGCTAATGAGCCGTTTCCGGCCGAACGGGCCGGGCCGCCGGGCGTGAACGCGGTGATCGTCCGGGCCGCGCCAATTGTGCCGCGGCGGCGCGATGGACGCGCGCTAATGGCAGCCGTCGCCGGTCAGCCGGCCATGCTATCTCCGGGCGCCCGGCCCTGATGAACCTGCACAATGTACGGCGCCCCCGGTCATCGGGGACTTGGGCCAATTATCTGGAAATGACACCGCTGGGCCAGCGTTTTTAGCCCCCGCCGAGTTCAGGGAGGCGGAACGGTGTTTTTCGATGAACACCGTTTTGACGGGCCGACTGGTCCGAGAGGGATGCCACCGATGTGCATGCGACCAAGGACGTTCTTCGGGATCTCCCCTCTCTGCCAGCCGGCCGGCCAGTCTAATCGCTGCTGCAGTATTCAAATGATTGCACTGCTGCTTGAAATGCCTTGCAGGCTGAATGCAAGGTAATTAGCGAGGCAATTAGTCCTCAGTCAGTGGGAGGGAGCAAGGTCGATGTTTCAAACCTGGGCAAGTTTATCTAATTAAAGTTTATCTAATTAAACGGAAAATCTTTCTCAGGTTTCCTAGATATGCAACTGAACGTAAAAAGTGCTTGCGACTAACATACGCCAGCTATCTAAGGTCGCATTGGTGATGTAACATTCGGATGGAACACAACGACGGTGCTTGGCATTACGACAGAGATGAAACATTGCAAGGACGTCGTTTCATGCTGACGTTTCGTTTTAACAAGCACAGACACTGTCTCATATAGCGAGATACCATGCAATTATGCGTATGAATGTAGGTGACATAGATATAGACCTACTGTCCGGAACACAGCGGATTCGTGTTCGGGAAGTAGCGGACACCGTCCGTGGCGCAGCGGACCCTTGTCCGGACACAGTGGACACTGAGGTCACAGAGGATGCATGGCACAGTGGACCCGTGTCACAGCGGATCCATGTCCGCGACATAGCGGACACGGAGCTCACGGCTCAGCCGATGCTCACCAGCGACTTCTCGTCGGGGTTGGAGACGTCCTCCTCCGAGTAGCCCTTCATCGACTTGGTGGCCACCGGGCCCATGAAGTTGTTGACGACGGCGAACTCCATCAGCGACGAGAAGACGAACACCGAGCAGGACGACATCCAGACGTCGATGGCCTTCACGTAGGAGACGGGCGGCAGCGATTGCTGCGACTGCTGGTTCTGCGTGGCTGCCGGCCGGGAGCGGGTCACGCGGCGCCGGCCAGCGCGCCGGGCCAGCGCCGGCGCCGGTCACGTGCGGGAAGGCCCGCGGCCGCCGCGACATTCGTGTGGGATATGACCGCGGTCATGATCGCATGGATAACGACGCGGCGTGGGTGATCCTGTGAACAGATCGGCGAGGGCGGATCCGGCCGATCGCACTGCGACGGGCTAACGGGCTTAGAGTGGATGGATGCTGGTGTGGTATGTAAAGTGTCCTTTTCAAGCACGAAACAACACCACGACAAGTGTGCTTCTGTTTCTCACCAACATCCTTGGATAATATCTACCTATAATATGGATAGCTATATCTTAAAACGAATTCTCCTGCTTGGTCGGTTTTCGATAAGCAGAGTTGATTGGTCTCTTAACCTTGATAAAAACCGACCCTAATAACGTTGACAATGCTCATTATCATACTCATCGTACTCGACTTGTAGGACTACGTGCTGTAATTTGGCTGCCTCAGCTCAAAACGCGTGTTAAGGTGGAATATTCCCATTAAATAAGGTCAACATTTTCAACAGCCTCGGTTGCCTTACGGCGGGAGACCACTCCTATGAATCTGCTGCTGTCTATCGACCGTTAAACAATAGCACAAGCGACTGCCACAAACGTTAACTCGTGACGTCAGTGACATCATTAAGCTGTGCGTGCGATTAAATCCAACATGAAATCTAATATATCAGACGGGATCGCGCATGTGTTAACGCTTGTGACGCATGTGTTAACCAGTGGTGACCGGTGAAGGCCCGAGTGCAACATTCATTGTCGCTATTGTTTTACATGTGTTCATCGCATGACCCTCGCAGTCATCAGAACGCACAGAAGGCGGGAAGGCTATTTCGGACACAAATGGGTCATTTTAAGGCGCCAGAAACATTTCCGATTACTGCGGTATGAGCATACGAGTTACCTGTGTTACCATCTGCTTTCGCCTTACCGCCCTCATCAAGGTGGTGGGCTGAATCTGCGTTTTGATTTTATGCTCAATGCCCTGCGATAAAGTAAAACTTGGTTGGCTGTTAAAAGCGACATGTAAAACCATACCCGATGCCTTCCAATTTCCCTCAAAATGGGCCGTTGGGCCCATCTGCTCTTCAAATTGAAACTTAACAAGCCTTCAATATTTTAACAGTGGGAAAGTGTTTTCTCCAGATATACAGGCAAACACACCTTGTTGTACGATGCGATCAATACGATTTTCATGAGCTTTCCGGCACAGGTTGATTGCAGTACGGCAGCCCGGCTCTCGCCATCCCGCGAGAAGCGTGCTTTACAAGCAATAGACAGATGGCCAACTCAATAACTCCTGAAGATTCGGGTACTCTGAAATTGTCCAGCGTCAAATGCTGTCTATAAAAGCTCTATCGGTATATAGCAGTGGTTTTGTTTGATATGTAATCGTGTCTGATTATCTGGGCAGACTGCTGCTGCTCAGTGCTGACTCACCCTTTTTATCTAAAAAGCTAGTCATGGTGTGTGGAAATGTTATCAGCCAGCCCCACTGAATACTGGTAAATGGGTCTTTTCTATGGGACGGAGGCCCTTTCTTTGGTACGCTCATGATTCTGTTTGATGAATATGTGAACCTGTGAAAATGCAAATCAGTAAGCAATGTCCTCGCCATTCTTTATCAACTTACGACAAAATCTGGTTGGTACGTTCAGAGGCGTGGTCAAAATCCCCACAGCGGCAAGCCTGCCTTGAAAAAACGAAGTATTTGAGATGAGTGACAAAATAATGAGAGCATTCGTCCATATTGAATTTGATCGTATTACCGAAAAAGAAGCGCAGCCAACGAAGAACAATGCCAAAAGTCCAATCAATGCGCGGCATTGGGTAGAGCGCGGAAATAGGCGAATTCTTAGAGTTTCAGGCGGGCATCCTGCAGGACATCTTTCCTTGACTACTCGTTCCAGCCTGTCTCGCAGCCGTTGATTGGCCTGCGTGCACTGCGCTCGACTGGCCACGACCACCCCGGTATGTGGCCAACCCGTCCATGAAAGTCGTCCCGACTTCCTTTGGGCTGTCGCTCCCAGTAGCTGCACATAACACAGAACGATCAGACGTCGGCCGGCGCCGGGCGGTGGGGTTATGTGCAGCTATTGGAAACTGTATCCTACTGGCGCATTTGACGAACGCTCCGACGGCATACGCCGTCCGCATGACGCGCTAGCCAATCGTACGTAGGCTGAGATTGCTGGTGTCCAATAAGGAAGGAACTTGGTCGCGCGGCGCGAAACCGTCTACCAATGAATGTGACGGCGGTGGCGTCTGCAGCAGGAGGGCCAGAGCATCAAATGGCGATGAACGCCGAAACCGGGCAAGCTTGCGATGAGTGTTAAAGAGAGAGCTTGCGCAGAGAAAACAAGACTCAATCGAGCATATGCCACAGACGCAGGCCCATGTAACTGCCACAAGGCACGACAAGGCTGTAATCAGCTCAAAACAAACCTGTCGCCTTAGAGAACCCTTGCTGGCCAGCCAAGCCATTGTTGAGATAAGGCAGAACCATGTCGAGCAAATCCTCACCGTAAATCGCATTGGACCAACTGAGTGTAGTACGTACAATGATGTGGCATATGATTTAAATATGACTCCTTGCCAGAAGTGATTGTTGTGTTCGATCGGATTATCAAATAACCCATAACATCGATTGCGCGTGCAAGGACTCAGAACCGAACTGTTTTCAGCACATTTCTGTTACTTTCTCATATCAAAACATCATAATCGAGCAAGGACTTAGTTGGTTAGTCCCAAACTGGACTCATGTCTAATGTCCCGGAACAGGTCCCCCATGCACAAATGGTAGGTATATCAAGCTTCCAGTCTCGCAAAACGTCCATCTTCATCCTTTTGGTCATTTCATGCACAACAAACGGGCATCCAACTCATAGCTGTCAGTTATAACTGTAGCAAGCGTACACTCAGTCGCTAGAATTACGAGTGCCTGAGCAGGTATTACACGCCCCAGAGCGGATCCAGGGTGGCCAACCTCTCGAGGCAGACGACGAGCCTGGAGAAATAAGCCATGGCTAAAATATTCCGCGTCCGGCCGAGCACGAAGAGAAGATCAAACAGATGGAATTAATTCCAAGTGCGGCCGTCCGGTACGCCCACGGCGAGGCGGTAACTACGCCAACGGCATCCGACATAGAAATTATCCCGCCGCGGGGTGCGCAAACGCGTCCCTCCGGCCCGTGGACGTGCCGCTCCAATTACCGCGCCCGTCTCCAGGGACGCGCGGTGAACGGCGTGCACCCGCGCAGCCGCCGGCGCGCGGTGACGAGCGAGGTGAGGTGCGGCTGCAACGCCAACGCCGCACCTCCTGCATGAGAATTGGCCCGGCCGCCGGCGAGCCCGGCCGTGGCGTGCCGACGCCGGCGGCCCGTAATGAGACAGCCACGCGACGAATGGCGCATATCTCGCGGGGAGATCACCGGATATCGGGCCGCGCCGCGCCGCCGGCCGCGGAGATCATCGCTTTACTCCGACGTCCGGGGCCCCGCGCTGCCTCTGAGGCGCGACACTAAGTGACACCGAGTGACATTCTGTTGCCGTGCCGTGCCCGTAACTCTATTTTCATCCGGTGGCGCCCGGCGGTAAGGTGCCCATTCGGCCCCCGATGTTTTTTTCCCCAGCGCCAAAGCCGAACCGACCGCGCTGTTGCGCTGAAATTTGGTGGCTTTTCCTACGCATCCTTGTGACGAATGGTTTAAAAACACTGAACATCCTGTATGGAGCATAAGTAGGTCCAGAAGACGTTTCTGGGAGGCATGTCAGGCCATTCTGACGCGCGCTCCTCGTTTACATACCGATACTGTGCGCTAATATTCAACAATACTGGTACTTCAATGAGCATTGTTTATTATGCTGAAACCACTCATATAGCTCAGAAAATGTCTGGAGGCTGGGAATGGTTAAAGCAGGGAACAACACGGTGAGTAATACAGCGTCAAGTCAAAGGGGGTTCTGCGAGCTGAAAACAAGATACGGCTCGAAAAGTTTTTACGTGCCACAACATTGATGCAAAGGATGTCTTCAGTAGAGGAAATATAACCAAAGACCAAGGGCGGCACCAGGTACAGAAATTTGGGAGGCTTCAACTTCAGTCCACATCTCCCAATGGTTCACATCATTGACATCAACCCCATAGTGACATTTACGGAATATGCAAAGGCAATGTATACTTGCGCATGCATGAACAGGGGTGAATCCAGGAAAATAAAGGGGGAAAATATGACGATAGATGGGCTGCTTTCATGTATACATTACGGTATTTTCAGTACGTTACAGTTATCCCAGACCGCGGTTTCCTTGGTCAGTTACTGATATTGTTAGCACTCAATGCAAGCATCGTCTCGCGTGAAGGTAATGAAATCGGCGTAGCCCAAAAGGACAAAACTGGGTAAAACATAACCATTTTTGATAACTGATTCTCCTATAATTAGGACCCTGAATCAGGAAATACTCTAACAATTGTTTCCAAGCATGGCCCGCTTGGCTGCGGTGCGCGCGCCCCTGTGCCAACCCCTGCGTGGGCCGTGAGTGCTGGGCTGGGACACGCTGCCAGCTGTTTGTGACCGTTCGCCACCGTCCAGCCGGCGGCGCCCGGGGCAGTGCGTGCCGAGACCCAGTACAGAATGGTCATCACCCTTTGGTCTTTACGCGTGCATTGATGCTAACTAAAGGCACAAGTGTCTGCAGCGCAGTGTGCCAGAAGACGTAAATCGGTCAGTTAACCCTTTTTGTTTTTCTTTGGATACTGCTCACGGTTTTTTGCTGCTTTTGCACATTCCTAAAGATGAGCTCAGATCACAAGCTTTCGGTTGCACTACTCTGTTGAAATCGGCCATGTACATCGGCAGATCCCACGCAGGGGGAAGGGGGGGGGGGCGAGATCGAATAGGTCCTTCCATGGATTTGAAATCAACGGCAGGAAAATAGCGTTAAGCAACAGCTTGTTCCGAATTGCGAGTTTTGAACAGAAATCGAGCTTCATGGCATCCTGTGAGCGCACGGACACCTGTCAACATGTTATGGGGAACAGAGGAACTCCATGGGCACCCGCACTGTTGACCTTACGTTAACGGATAAAACTCTATAGCTCGTCATATGCCCGTGAACAAAAATCAGACAACACATTTTTCACGTATGTGCGTTTAATCCTGATTTATGGGTTCCCGTGTTCGGAAACAACAATAATTTTCAGAAAGTTATGCTACTGGCACTTTGCAATAAACAAGGGTGCTTAGCATTTACAGCTTGTCTTGCCACATACATAAGAACACAACGACCTGAAATTATTTATTCTGAAGGCGATGGAGCCGTTTGATGTGGGAACTTTTCCGCATGCCCACGGAAAAGACCAAAAGATAAAAACAATGGATCAGAGAAATAGCAAGTCCAGTAGCCTGAAAACTGAAAGCTTGGGGCTTAGTATCAATCGCTAGGATGAAACACCTCAGAACAGAACGGAACACGTTTACGAGTCTGGGGGCCGAATAATATCATGTTTCATACAGCCATACAAAGAGCAGTGACCTGAACACGAATTACCGGAAAACTGGCGATTGAACATGAGAGCTGGGCTCTTCGCATCCGCACGAAGGCTTCAAACGCGACCAGTTAGTCAAACTCGCACACCCGTTGGCTAACGAACGGGGTACAAACACCGCATTTGCAATAACAAAGCGTCTCGCGACTTACCTAGAGTCAACAGAGAGGTGACGCCGAGCGTGACTCGCGCGGGGATCGCCTCGGGCTTGATCCAGAACGAGATCCAAGACATGACGACGATCAGCGCCGACGGGATGTACGTGTGGAACAGGTGGTAGCCCAGCCGGCGACGCAGGTGGAACACCACCGCCAGACACGTGAAGTTGCCTGCCGGAGTGCGTTCGCCAAGACGCTTTGATGTGGGCTCAGTAAACACGCCTCCTCGCGAAGCGTGTGTCCTCCGTGAATGTTCTTCCTGAGACGGAGTCTCACGCGACAGTTTCTCTTGGTGGGACACATTGTCCAGTTGGCTCGCATGGACGGACAAAGCAGGATTCAGGGCTGCACTCCAAAAAAGGGAAACCCGAAAGATGGTGGATTATGTGGAAAACGTTTTTCGTCAGCATTTTTAAACGAGGCCTCAGCGATCCGCAAGCAGCATGTCAGACGCGGTAGACTAGAGAGACAATGGCTAGCCTAATATCCGGGCCACCTTGTGATGCTGAAAACGTTATTGTTTCCGAGCGGCGTAATCCTAAGCGGATCTGATAAGACAGAAATCTCCTCTTGCTTCAAAGGCAAACACGTTACCGCCGCCGAATCCACATAAGCCCTCCCGCAGTCGGCGCCAAACGCTGCCAGGCCTGCATTGGTGGTCGCAGCCGCAGTTTGCCGCTTTGCGCCAGTCACGGGCGTGGCTATTGAGATAGACGTGGTCGATCACCGAGGATCAGCCCACGGAAATCGGCGTGATAAATGTCGTCGTTTCCTTCGCTTTGGTAAACGACCGGACCGTTTCAATCGTGATTCATCTCGGGAAACCGAGAGCCGCTGCCAGCTGCGAGGACTACGCTGCGAAAGCCTCAGTGCAGTAGAAAATCATGTGCTCTGAATTACAAACACCTTGGATAGAGCCCATGAAAAGCTTTCAAGAAAAACAGTCATAAGGGAAGGGAAGGACAAGGCTTTTCAGCTGTCGTCTCCTGCCAAGTTTTGTTCCCTTTTAGGGCGATTCGGAAGGAAAAACGTGGTCGGCGGCTCAGCTGAGAGGGAGCTGGTCTCCCGTCCTGGCAAGAAAGGCTCGAATCGCTGCTGCGCTGGGTATCTGGCCAGCAGATCAGCTGGCACGGGTCGACGCAGGGTTACGTGGATAGTAGAGCTATGATGACTGCCTAACTGTCTTATTGTAACCTTTGGCAGTACGTTGCCATCACAAAATCAGCAGTCAACTGGAGTTGCATGCTCGGGTAGGGAGGGCGAGGGGAGGGGTTGGGAAGCAAACAAACCAACTTAACATGAACTCCGGATCGCTCTGTTGAAACGGAAGAATGAAATACAAAACGACAAAAACAAGAAAACCTCTTTAGCTAACTATCTCGCGATGTTATCCTTTGGTTTGTTTACGGTATCGACCTTTGGAATGGTCGATACCGTAACCACTGTAGTCTACGTGTGGGGTCGTACCTACATATGACGAAGGAGTCTGTACCTGTGGAATAGGCCAGAGTGCAGTCCTCCGTACTGTTCTGAGCGATGTCCAGCTGGGGCAGCTCAATCTCAGGGTTCACCATGAGCGGGTCGGTGACGTTCCATTTGAAGATCAGGTCGTAAGTGGTGTGCGACACTGAAATAATACCTCATTTGAGTTGCTTTGACGGCCACTTTCGCTTTTTTGCCGTTTTCATCTGATGCTAGAAAACAGCTCGTGAGCTCGCTCAAATTTGAATAGCTGACACGCAGCTTTTATTGTGTGCTGGGTTCCCGGAGTTAGATTATTGCAAGAGATTTTAAAACCGCGTCAGCGTACGCCAAATTTATCAGGGAGAGGTTCTACCAAGTTCCACCGCATATGGATTTCTTGGCGTGTAGAAATGGACTTACTTGCTAAGCGACAATGCAAACTCAGAATAACGCATGAGTCAATTGTTAAATTGTGCCGTGGAAAGCATCATCCGTAGCACTGAACAGATAATGTACCGACTGGTGTTGTTATGATGATGGGAACCGATGTTCCAAAATGCATCACCAATAACTTGCAAAAAAACGAAAAAAAAAATCATAAACCCTCATGCCCACAAACTCGATGGGAATCGGCACTACTCTACGCCACCTGATGGTGCAGGGGATTGATTGCACTGAGCCAACATGACTGAACTGCCAGGGGCTTCAGCTACCCCGACCAGTCCCTCCCTACCGTTCGCCGAGACCCAGACGCACTGCCTGCCCACTCCGACTGCTCCTGTTCCCGCAGGCATATGGTGTACTGGTGTTTCACTGATGGGCGAGTGCCGTCCCATGCTATATACCGTGCCATGCCGTAACGTCCCAGACGTGTCCTAGCCCCCACCCACACCCATACCCTACCTAGTTAGCACTTACGAGTTCTTGCATGTCTCCGCCGAGCCAAGCCCATACGACTGCAAAACTGCGCGTCACACAAGCCATATACATACTTGTTCAGTACCAGCTCCTCGATTCCACGACGCACTGAATGCTGTATTTGATATGGAGGGTAAAAACAAAGCACACAGGTTACGCCGAGCGCACTCTTCTTAGTGGTGCACAAGGATGAAACGACGCGAAGTAATGGTTCGTGGGTGGAATGGTTCCACCCACATCGGGAAGTGTCTGCTGCTAGCCTTGTGCTTGTGTCCAGCGTTATATAATTGTCTTCATATTCCCAGGTCTGCCGTCCTCGTCACGAGCGTTCCTTGTTACGTGAGCTACCGAATAATCCATCAGCAAGCTTAGTCACTACAGACGTCAATCAAATCTGGCAGTCCTGCCCTCAAGATTACCATCAGCAAGACACGATTCGGGGTGCAAATAAGCGGAAGTTATGACGTCCCGCATGTCCGCTTCCCCAATAGCTTAGTCATAGGGAGTCAAGCTCTAAATCTCGATCTGTGAGGCGTATGACTACCCGCCGAAATAGGCTCTTCTCAGAACCGTGATGGACTTCAGCATCTGACAACAGCTGGAGATTCTTCTGGTCGAAATGCAGTGTTGCATATAACTCTCCTCACGAGGACAACAATCCAACAGATATTAGCACTATAACAAAACCGCCATAACGAAGCCATCTCGTAACTATCATTCCGCAACACTGCATCGGATTTACAGTGCTCATTCACGCAAGTCACCCTGGGCGGTCAAAGAGACTTCCTAAAGTTTTTTTTCACAAAAACTAAATAAGGAATTTTTTCCTTACTAAGTTATCTTTCATTCATCAACCCAAAGAGCGCGTACTCATGACAGACTTGGAATAACTCCGTGTCAGTAAGACGTACGGCACCATTTGAGACATCATCAGCGCCTCATTTCGCAGGTGACGGCGTAACAGACTACGGAGGTGAGCCATTCCTCGTGGGGGCAGCTCTGGCACGAGGCCATGTTCGGACGGACACCATAGCTGGCCGTTATGGAAGAGGTGGGTGGTCCCCAGGTTGCACTGGAATAGCTCGCCTTGGCTGTTAGGTCTGCGGCGGCTCTGAGGTGGTTTGCATTTTTTTTGGACCGAAGGCCGTTGCTGGTGGATCGTACTTTTGAGTGGTTTCTGTTTGCCGCCATTATGGAAAGTGCATGATTTTTCTCTTACATGATTATGTGATTGAAACTGAGCGAATCTCTCTTGTGATCGAGCTGGCTGTTTTAACCATTTCTCTCTTGGTTGATCCGCAGAAGGGGTGACCAGAAAACCGGAAACAGTGACCTCGGTACATAATACCGTAAACCATAATATTTTGTAGCCCAGAGTCAGGAACGTAGCCAGGATTTTGCTCAGGGAGATGGGCTAATTGTCAGCTTTTGTCATATGCACTGGCACGGGAGCGGATCCAGAGGTTCCATTTTGGGGACCAAACTAGAGTTTCCTGTGTCTGGATGTTAGTTCAGCGGAGTCACTGACCCGGGAGGGGGGGGGGGGGTTGGAAGACGCTATTGCGTAGGTGATCACTATCACGTATTCCTGCGAAATCGCTATATATACAATGTAGACCGCTTGGCTCAGGGAGAGGCCATGGCCCCATAGCCCCTTTGGCTACGTCCCTGCTCCAAGTTAACGGAAAAAAATGCAATCGATCACAATTCCTGAGTAAACATAACTTTTAGATGTCAAGATGTAGAAATGACTTTACCCAAAACCATGATGGTCTTAAAGCAATTTGAATCAAGCCGACAGTCTGTGACTTAATAATGACCGTTTTGAATTGCCACGGATACGTCAGCTTCGACCACGTGCTATCTTACAACTGGCAAAAAAGACATTTTCTTGGACCAAAGGGAAAAAATATTGCCGGATATCCGATTTTAACGCGTTTTGCTATAATTTCATCCTTCTCAGTCAAGCGTTGAGTGTGCCTAAAGGTCCATCATGCAGAATGAAACAAAAATTGTGCAACAACGTGGCTTTCTTAGCTCCTTGGTTTTAAGACATCACTCTTATAAGTCAAGAAACTGACTTGCTTCACTACAAGGGAATCTACGTAAACTTAACCATTTAACATAACAAAACAAGTTTTCCCAATAAAATCCTCAGGTGCATTTGCCTGGCAGAAAAAAAAGTTGCCCCACATCAAAGCGAGACACAGCCAACGTCATAAGAAACAAAACAGCACAGAAAGCCCCTCAGTCTTCCCTGTTGCACCGCCCGGGGCCACGCAGGTACGCACTCCTCCTCACCACCCCACTCCTGGCGGCCTGGAGCATCTCCGAGCCGGACGGACCGGCACGGAGCCGGCCCGGGCGTGCAGGAGTGCCGCCGACCAGCACGCCCCAGGCGTTAGCGTCAAGCGCGCCCGAGAGATGACCCGCCGGCGGGAGGGGCGGGGTCGGGAGGCCTGCCGCGTCCCCGGCAGACGCTGCCTCCTCGTCCTCCGCCGCTCCTGCCGCCGGCGGCGTGTCGGCGAGTCACGGGAGCATTTCGTGAATGTATTCCGGCGGGAAAATAGGTCTCCAAATGTGCAAGATCACAAGTGACCACTGAGCAATTGTGGTGAAACTTGCCCACTGCCACGCGCCTCCACGTGCGTCCCAGGACACGTGCAAAGGCGATCTGTCATGCAGTACAAACCCATTAAAACCCCGTCAAATTTTAGCGGATATAAGTGCGAAGGGTAGAAATATACCTCTTTTGTTTAAAGCCTACTCTCATCCTCTCCTTTGCCGTGAACTTTCATGCTTGCTGAATCCGCATGATCTGTCCATAGACAGATTTACCAGAGTTCGCCAAATGGAAGAAGCTATCAGTGCCATTGATGACGATCTGACCATGCCCTTCAATGTCAGGCAACCACAGCAAATGCAGACAGGTCATCGATCCTTCAAACGACCACGGAGGCGATGGAATTCAACGCAGGCAGAAATAAGCGGCAGAAATAACGGCCTGCATGCAAAAAAACTTTACTGTAAGATTATGATATTAAAGCCACTGAGACACTTCAAACCACTTGCATCTTAGAAACATACACCACTGCTTAAAAAATGATGGTGCTCTGCATCTACAGTACACCAAGAGCTCAGAGTACCAACATGAAACAGTGTTGCTGTCTTCCAGCAATGATATGGCGAAAACGCAAATGCAACATGTAGTTCATACTCACGGCTTTCGATCATCATCGAGCATGACTGCGTATCGTGAGGGTAGGCCTCGAACTTCATGGCGCATGACAGCACCAAAGTTAACCTGAAAAAATATGCTGGGATTAGCTGAATGTGATGCTGGCGGATTTTCACAATGGCACATTTCATTCATCACATTCAAGTTCGTGGGAGCCTCAGGCTTAATAACAATATTGTTTTTACCAGCCGTGTTCCAAAAATGCTTGGACAGATATTTTTAAGCTCGTGCAATGCACCTTATACCAGCGAAAGACTAGAAGCGCTTCTTAAATGCTCACTTGCTCATGTACAGAAGCGTTTTGTCCCTGTACAGCCACAAATAGTGGTTTGGCACGGACATCTCGTGGAAGGTGACCTTCTTGGCGTTCTTGAAGATGCAGTCGGGCCGCCAGATCTCGAGCAGCCAGTTGACGTCCAGGATGCGGTACTCCTCCGTCATGTTCTCCGGCAGGCGAAGCCGGTGGTCGCGCCAGCTCTGGGCCAGAAACACGTCCGCCACGTACGTCTGAGGGAGACAATGGTGGTCTCTCACAGGCCGCCACGTACGTCTGAGGGAGACAATGGTGGTCTCTCACAGGCCGCCGCGTACGTCTGAGGGAGACAATGGTGGTCTCTCACAGGCCGCCACGTACGTCTGAGGGAGACAATGGTGGTCTCTTACAGGCCGCCACGTACGTCTGAGGGAGACAATGGTGGTCTCTCACAGGCCGCCACGTACGTCTGAGGGAGACAATGGTGGTCTCTCACAGGCCGCCACGTATCTACGCCTGAGAAACTCGGTAATCATCCCTGTCGCGCGTGCACTACGTGCGTCTGAAGTGCACACTAGTGATCCTTGTCACGAATTCGCCAGGCACGTCTACGGCAAAAAACGGAGACCCGTGTCCCGAGTCTGACACGTCTGTCTCAGGAACACAGCAGTGGTCCCCGCCCGTGACCGTCATGAAGGTCTGGGACGCGCGAGGACGACCCGATCCCATGTCTGCCACGCACGTTTGGCACCGGAGAACGTCGGTCGCGTGCTTGTGGGAGCCCGTGAGGACGGGCCGATCAGCAGCGTGTCGCTTTCGCCAGAGGGACACGGAGATGGCTGGCCACGATTCGGCTAACGCAGCGGAGCGCTGGCGGACTTCAGGCTGACAAAAATGCGCGTCCTTCGCGACCGCGAAGTCGCCTTCCTTGCTGCCACCAATGCTGTTTTTAGGAATACATAAGGGGCATCTTGGTATGATGAAAAGGTTTTAGTTATGAGTTTGAAGGAAGACAAGAAACCCACACATAGGGATGATTTCGGACAGTAAAATACATATAATAATGAAGTTTGAGATTTTGAGGATAAAGGCTGCTTCGGAGACTTAGGATGTTCACGAAATATTTTCACCACAACGTAACCATCGTACAGCGGTTTGTAACAGTTGATGCAAACATCGTAAGGGCTTCCCTGCTTTACAGCCTGGCAATAGCGTAATATCCTCATGAACGAAAACGCTATCTTCACATCCAAGCCTGCTCAGATTTGAGCCGAGCATCCGAAGAGGGTCGCGGCCCACTGAATCCCAGGTAGATCGGAACAGTTACCTCGGGCATTCCCACCCCTTCCACATCGGTCTCCAGCCCCCTTCGCTCCCAGCCGGCCGCACAGCCGGCCGCCGTTCGTTCCCGCCGAGCTAAATCCGGTTGCTTTTGACAAAGGCCGCGGACATTTGACGGCTGCGGCCGCGCCCGGCCCCGCCGCCGTCCGTCTAATCACCAGCAGCGATCAAAATCTGGAGAGACGCCCGAGTGGACCCTTAGCGTGCTGAATCAGATGCTTCGTCCTGTTGGCGGACGGATTCAGCAGGCCTGGAGCGCCCTCGACAGGGCCTCGGGGTGCTTGAGCCGCATCGATTCGGCTCGCCGGGCAGGAGCGGCGCGGCTTTTGCATATCTGCGGCTGATTCCGGCGCAATTCGAGCGTCGCCGAGCGCGACGCCGGTGCCGGCCGCCGAACTGGCGGCGAACCGGCGGCGTACGCGCTGACGGCGCACTGGCGGCGCGCGCACTGACGCCAGACCAACTGATACCGGGTGGACTGACGGCGAACTGACGCTGTACAAACTGACGGCAATGAATAGCAGGTGGAAGAATTGACTAGGGATAAATCGGCGATGCACGACTGGATGGGTGGCAAAAGGAGATCGTTGATGGCGATCGGCGTTGGATGAACCAAACAAGAACGAACTGACAGGACGGTCTGTCGGGACGAACCGGACGCTGACGAACTGATGGTGGGCGAACTGCCAGAATGGGCTGACCGGATAAGTTGACGGAACGAGCCGAACGCTGACAAACCGATGGAGTGAGACGGAACGAAAATGAGTTTCTGAAGGGTCTGGGTCACATATTGCGACTCGTGTTTGTAATCACACGCAGCAAGTCTCAGATTACATCTGAAGTCATGAAATTCACTCTCGCTACTTTTTCGTCGCTTTTGAACGCATATTTTTGAGTAAATTAAGGTCGAGGCACATGATGACGGACCTCAAAAAATGATTCCTTACTACAGCTAAATAAATTAAGAAAAATTCATGGCGTTGAAAAATCGGATTAATTACGGTTTCCAAAATGAATACCACACAAAAGGGCAAAATATCGGCGAAGAAAGGATTTCCCAGTCCTCATGACAGACTCTGGAAGATGCTTTGCTTTCTGCGCATTTGCTTACATTTAACGTCACCCAGCTACGGGCGCGATGGCATTGTTTTTCGTCGCTATGCACATTCACAACGATCGATGAACGGCAGTTTTGTCGAGGGCTGTTGAAGCCGGGGAAAAGAGCACGACATAGGCCTCGTCACGCTCCAACGCCCGCATGGTGGGCCACCGACGGTAAGGAATCGCGATGACGGCAGGAACAAGAGCCTGCCGTTCCTCACCATCGATTCCTCATTGATCGAGTCCAGACTGATGACGGTGACGTGGAAGTAGACTGTGGTCGGCTCGCCGCGAAATTTGGGCGGCCGGTTCTTGTCGTACAGCTTCGTGTTCGTCGGCAGGATGTCTTTCATCGACAGGCTGTTGTGGGACTTTACTCTGAAACGAAGGAATATGAGTCAGAGCTCTGTTTGGCTTAGCGACAGTGGATCGTCGGCTAACTGAGAAATCTTCTGATGTGAAATGGAGCCGAGCTCGAGAATTCGAAAGGTTTGCTGGCATTTCATCAACTCAGTGAAAACTGCCACGTAAACGTGACATCAACTGAACGTTTCTCGGTCGTATGCATCGTCTTTTTGTGGCAATGCGTCCAATTCACCTCTATCCAGTTCCCCTCCCCGTCCTCGCCAGCCTCCCGCCGGCAATAAACGCGGGTCAGTTTCCTCGCAGCCGTCCGGAGGCGCAAAATGAGGACCGGCCGCTCCTCGTAAACCTCAGGAGCCGGCCAAAGGCGGGCAGCCGCCACCGCCTCGTCGTCGATTAAGCAGCAGCGGAGGAAGGGGCGGCGGGTCCGTCCCAGCCCTGATGAGACCCGGTTCCCGGTCCTGACGACCGATTGCATTAGGGCCGGCTTTAAATTCTGCTGTCGAATGCGCTCTGATCAGCAGGATGACTCTAATCCGGTTGGCCGCCATTGTTGCGGAATTACAAAGGCAGGCGTAAGCGGCGCGGCAAATCGACGAACCGCGTCGGCCATAACTAGCCGCTTCGATGATGAAAACCAAACGTTCAAAAAAAATCCCGGACACTACCGCAGAATGACACCGTGTCGGGCCTGCTGCGTTTGCCTTTCTCACAGGCTTAAGACAGATTCCTTCCCGGCTGGGTGCGTTTGATATGACGAAATGTATGCATTTTATACCTGCTACCTACTACACCCGCCTACTGGGTATACATAGCACGTGCACTTATTTTCACAAAGCCAGCGGCAGACGGCTGATACCAATCGCAATGGGACTTTCTGTTGGTCTCCGTAAAAAAAAAACGGCAGAATCGACATATGATGAAAGTTTACCGTTTGCGCTATTTACGAAAATCGACTAGAAAGATAATTGGCCTAAATTTCATCTGAATGGCAAAAAATCGAGAGCATCGATCCTGACCGCGGTATTCACTCTGGATCCTGTACCGATGCCAATGCATCGGTCACTTTAATCGATAAGAAGCATAAGGAGATTCGGTGTTCGTCACACTGTTCCCGAAGAGAGCCAGTCTTCGTTTTAGCGAAACCAATATTGCCAACAGGAGTCCGTTTTTGTTACAGAATGTCAGTTTAGATCAGTCATGGTGATATAGAGAACCGAAATGGGCAATAAATCGACTGATCATCAAAATCCCTGACAAACGTTTCATTTTTGCTACAGTTAAATCAGCTTATGACGAATCCGCTTATAACGAAATTCGGCCATACCGAAATAAGTTGTCTGACGCCTTCAAAATTCATTGTAAAAAGTCTGATTTAACGAATTAGGCTATAACGAAATTCCATCATGACATAAGTTTGAGTTTTCCGAGATTCAGGGATACCTTTTTTGGTAAGGGTACCAAAGGAGGTACCATTTTTGATGAGGGTATTTTTACTTTTGGCCTGCAGAAAATTCGTTCTTAGGACGAGTACCGGAGGACCTCAGAATAACGCGCAGTTATGGGTGGGCGCATATTTTGCCACCTCCCTATCTTCTGATCTACTGAACCAGTTGCTACAAAGCTTTATGGAAAGGAAGTTTGCATAGTCAACGTGCATTCTTCAGGAAACGAATAACCTAAGTCACGACCATCCACGTCAAACGAATCAGCTGCTGAATTGTAGCGCCCCACCTTTCTCCAAAACTACAGAACTCATAACGATACAATTGTTTGTAATCTTAGTCCATACCATGGCCTTGCATCTCCGAAGCGAGGTTGACCTAGGTCAGGTCAAACATGGTCAACCCAAGTCATCATTTGAAAATGTTGCATCCCTTCGAAATCGATCATAATACAATCTGGTGGAATGTTAGTAGGTAGGATATCCTTGTACGTACTTTATGTGGTTTACTTAAGTCATCTGAGGTTATCGGAGGTTACCTGAGGTCAACAAAATGCATCCGCACAAAATGCAGTTGAGATCATTTGGTTGTATCCAGAAAAAAACAATTTTTTTTATTTACATTAATGAACCATGGATGCCTCAGTTGACCTGACCCAGCCTACTCGTTCTACGAGGTAACTACAGTTATTCATGCAAGGTTCCCATCACTTTCCCACGTGACCCACTTTCAGAACATTGAATTTTGTTACACATGACTCTGGTTGATCTCGACTGACCTGACTCAGGCTATCTGTGCCTTTGCATTGCGAATTTATCACGCAGGCTTACTTCCCGCAATTTTTTTGCAGCTGGCTGTCAGGCAGAACCTATTTCATCTGTCAGATAATACCCTTCCTTCGGCTCGACACACGTGCGGTCGTCCGTCGCCGACGAAAGATCGGCCGCACGCCGGCCTCTCGGCTTCGCCGGGTTCTAGAATGACAAAAGTTACTGGGCAATGTTGCAGTATAAAAGACCGAAAAATTAGGAAATCAGCAGAAAAACAGACAAAATTTCCCCGCCCTAGTTTCATCGCTGCGGATGTTATGCGCAGACAAACATGAGGGGCTGGCAATTTTGGCACCCACCAGTGCGAAGTAAAATCACTAAATCGGCGGTGTCGGCAGTGCGGTCGGTAACCAGAGTATCATGCTTGTCACGACGAGGATAGACGAGCAGGCGGCGGCGAACGCACCCAGATATTTTTCCAAGGATGTGCTCGTCCCACGATGACTGTACTGAGCAACAAACGACGTAAGGCAAGAGAAGGTTAAGATGTTACAGGTAGCTGAGAAAGCGGCTCCTGCGGTCAACGAAGGCAAAATTGTGGGAAATTTCAAGGTTCCGACTTCAGCATTGTGAACGATTTCTAAGAGTAAGTTTTGCTTCAGAAGAAAACTCCTTTTTTTTTGCTTTTCTTGTGCCTTTTGACACTCCATATCGTTTCGTTTTAATAAAAATGTATTTAATTTGCGGCTTCATCTATGACAGAGGTCAATTATAACCAATTCCCACAAAGGCCCTTGAAAATGCGTTATAAGCGGATTAAGCCGTATTACTTGTTGCACTTTTATCAGTCTGTGGAAAATGCACAGATTTCCTATTTGGCATCTACTTAGATACAAACGCATTTCGAAATAGATAATAAAAACGACAGGTGTGTAAAAATGGGGGCGTGGCCGCGGATCCAGGATTTTAGGGTAAGGTACATGGTTCATGGAATGATTAGTCTCCCCCTTACTGTAGCGTTCCATTGACACGAACTAAACGAACGAATGGCGGTATATCCCATAACAGTCTGTTACTAGACTGAAAAGTAAAGTTTATCAAAAGACGTTAAGACACGATGACCAGTCTCACGCGACTTGAAAATTGATAACAGAATGTCTCAGCCGTTTCTAATCTTATTTTCATACTAACCCGCACTTCTCTCACCAATCGGCCTTTCTACTTGTCAACACGAGGGGTTCAAAGGGGTCAGGTGACCCCTTATGGACAGAGTTTCCCAAAAATTGACCATTATCGTAAATTATTCGCTTAAAAAAAAACTTTCCAAAATGAAAAGTAATGTACTCAGAATGCTGCACATAAAGTGCCAACGTGCTCAATTATCGACGGGGGACTACATACAGACAAATGAAAAGGTATGACGAATGCATTACTGATTGACACCCTACAGAACATCGGTTTGGTTTCCATCGCATCGTGGCTTTCCATGCCTCAAGAGCTGTATGAAGCACACTTCTCTTTGCTGAGCAGGGACATATTTCCAGTGGAACACATTACATGTTTTTTGTGCTTGTGGACTCCGGTCACTCGTAATCTTCAGCTCACACAAAAAAACTACTCGAATTTTTATATTTACACAGTACGTTTTGGTCATATGCGCAAATCGGACATTTTGGTGAAGGAGTGGCATTTTAAGGTTAATGTAAAAGTCCTAAGTGCGTTCATTGGTTTCAGTTTTCAAAACGTATTGAGAAGTAAAAATATCGCACACGTAAAAATTATTTCGACCAGTCTTGTATGTCGCGCAAAAACTAGATGTTCTTTTCACTGGAGCCATGTTTGGTTTTGCTATTAGAGACTTGAAGCCTGCAAACCGCAGTTGTCAGTTGCAGTCCTGAACCACACAAATCAACGTCTCCTCACACTTCACAGGAATCTCAGATAAGTCCGCACAGTTCAAAGTATTCGTTTTCGTATGTTTCGAAAAACGCTAACAAACTCGATCAGCCCTGAAGACGGTACGCCTTTCAACGTATGTGTTTGGTATTCTATATGTAATCCAGCTTCACACGGTGGGAATTTGGATTGCATATTGCATTGCGAAACAGACAGGGAGAGAGAGGTGAGAGATGGATGATAGGTAGAGGGTGAAAGGTAGAACGGGAGCGGGCAAAAAAGGTGTGAGATGAATATACCAATTGTCTGATCTTTGACGTCATGTAGATTACATACTTAAAGTTATTGTTTCGCAGACAAACGTATTGCATTTCGGCATGAATTGGCACTTCGTCAGGAGGTTCAGTAGTTTGCAGTACGTACCTGATCATCATAGCACAGATGTATGCTGGATGCTTAAAATCACTGACTGTACCGAGAAAGTTATGTCTGTTTATGCCTAAATATATCCTTTTTTATGCAATCAAGCGGTTTTCCTTATGTCCACCCCATAAAGCTTAACAAACAGCCATTAACTGCGCAAAATTCCAGTACGAGATTTGATTACATTCCATTAAACAGTTATTTAATATATGTGTTTCTACGCATCTCCCTCTCATTCTCCCTCTTACCCTTCACCTCTCTCATTCTCCCGTTCATCCTTTGGCTTCCTCTCATTCCCCCTCTCATCCTCCACCTCCCTCTCATTCCCCTTCTTCTTCTATTATCTCTCTTGCTCTTCGTCCAATCCTTTCCATCTCTCTCCTTCCTCCCCCTCTCTCTCGCTCTCGCTCTCGTTCCGTCCCTTCCTCCCTCCCTTCCCTTCCTGCCGCAGTGGCAGGGCTCCACTAACTGCGGCCTGCGCGGCGCCGGCCGGGGCGCCGGCTCCTGCAGCACCATCTCCACCACGGTGTGCCAGCGGCCGCGGCACCAGAGCGACGTCAGCAGCCGCAGCTGCTCCACCAGCGACCGGCCCGCCGCCTGCCGGTCGACGCTGGCGCCGCCGCACGGCCGCTCGCACGACTCGCCCACCTCGGCCGAATACACGTCCAGCAGGAGCGCGTTGCGCGTTAGGCGGCGCGTGGCGGCCAGCACGGGCCGCAGGTCGTCCGTCCAGCGGCACGGGCCGGCTCGGTCCTGGCAGAACTCGTAGGCGAGCGCCGTCAGCTCGGACGGCACCGGCTCCGGCAGGTACACGAGGCTGTAGCCGCCGAAGAGGTCGGCCATGGCGCGCAGCGTGTGCTGCAGCTGGCGACCGGTGGCGGCGCCGCCGTCGGTGCTGACGTACACCACCAGCTGGTAGTGGGCGCCGTGGCCGCGGAAGCGGTGCAGCACGGCCGGGATGGCCGCCAGGTGGCGCAGCCTGAAGCGCAGCCGCCGGCCGCAGACGCGCAGCGCCGCCACCGTCGGGTTGTCGGCGCTGCCCACCATCACCAGATTGGCGTCGCGCGCGTCCGGCTCGCCGAGCCGCTCGCAGGGGGCACTCAGCTGCTCGCGGTCACAGCTCTGGGCGCCGGCGGCGGCGGCGGCGGCGGTGCGGCGCGTGCGGCCCGGCTCCGGCCGAGGCTCCGGCGTCGGACGGAGCTTCAGCGGCTCTCGGCGCAGCTCGACTGCCGGCCGCATCCATGGGAACGACCAGCGCTCGTCGTCGTCGTCGTCCGGGGCGGCCGACGGCGGCGACGGCGGCGGCAGCCGGGCGCCGCTGAAGGCGAGCCGTCGCGCCGCGGACGGCACGAAGCTCTCGGCGCAGTCGAGCGGCCCGTACGACTCGGCGTCCTCGTCCGGAGACTCGGGCCGTCCGCCGGCTCCACCCAGGTCCGGCGGCTCGACGCTGAGGCCTCGCTCGGCACCGCGGAGTCCGCCGCCGCTGCTGAGCTCCGGCGGCGCGGGCTCGGTGCGCCCCCAGAGTCTCGTGCTCCAGGCCGGCAGCGGCTCCGTCCGCAGCAGCCTGGCGGACGGCGCGTCAGCGCCTCGCGGCCGCCCCTCCTCCGGCGACATGGACCCGTCCAGCTCCGGCCTGACCTGGTCGTCGATCTCGACCGGCTCAAGTTCTGTCTCCCGGGCGGTCCAGAGCGCAGCGCCTGCCAGCCCTGGCTCGAGAGCTCGGAACGTGCCGCCACTGTTGCCGGAGCGCCGCTCGGGAGGCGCGCCACCCCCAGCCGCCGCCCGTTCCCGCCAGAGGCTCACGCGACCCGAGACTGGTCTGGAACTGACGAGATGGCATCAGTCACGTGGCGCGAGCCCCTGGCGGGAACGCCACGACTCCCAAAGCCGGTGCAGGTCTTTTGGCCGGGCGTATAACGTTTAAGATAATTTTAGGTAAGTCTGGGTTATTCCTCGTTCAACTGAATGCTTTTCGTTTCCAACTGCGTCTTTCCAAGTGCTCGCAGACTGGACTTTTAATCTAACCATACACTCGAAGTTTTTGTCGCACAGGCATTTTGCGTCGATGAGGAGTTTTTGTTCCTCCCTTCTATCCTGCTGCAAACAGACTTAAATCATGTTGACTGCAGATGAACTAAAGCCAATAAACACAAACCTCTCGAGAAGAACTGGCGACGTCAGAGAGAGGATGCAGATTGCTGAGGTCAACCAGATAACTATCTTGCTTCCCATGAGTGCTCCCTGCAGACAGCTGAAAACATATGTGTAGTCTCAACACCATGTTGGTCACTGGATAAGGAAAATGAATGGCAAAGCTTGACATTACGGGCAAGATTTTGCTTACCGGCTTTCAAAAACTGGAAGGCACTAATCGCCATAACTATTAAGCTTGTATGAAGCCGTTTGCCGAGCTTTTGTCCTCTCGGACACCAATCTTTCGGACGCCATTTTAATTTTCCCAGAGCTTCGAACCAACGCTTGCGCGTGTATGGTCGCACCGAATATCAGCCGGCGACTATGGCAGCTCCTGCCGTTGATCTGACGATTTGCTGCGCAGCGTTCGCGATCCTCGCGGCTATTGATGCGATATATTCTGCTGTCATTCTGGGAACTTCTCTAGAAGGATGGTCTGTTCAGCCGTCACTCGGTCGCCACCGAGTGGAGTGGTAGGGGTTTTTTTCCACAGACTGTTCCATAAAGCGTTTAACAATCGGGTTATTAAACAAGAACCCAATTTATAGCACACTTTCTGCATTTTTGATCTTTTTTGAATGAGAGTTGCTTTTTTCTTTGAAATTATTGCGTACATCATTCTACATTGAGTCCGTCTAGCCCACGCTGTTCGAATTGATATCAGCGAATGTAATGCGTTTATCAGATTTCCCGACATCAGATGTTCACTTCTTCATTATGGTACTGCAGTTTCCGGTCTAACCACGTTTTGCTGAACCTCGACATGCATAAACGCTGCCCATTTTAATCCCGCCCCTCCGGGAATCGGTGAGGAAGCTAAAAATGCACGTAATCCTTGTTTACGGATGAATGCTTAATCCCAGCAAAAAGCGCGAACTAAGATAAGATTCAAAGATATATGCCCATGGGATATTCGTGCATTTCGATGAATCCATTTCATTTAAGTGATTTCAACACAGCTTCGTGCATGCGTGTAGCAGCTCACAGGGTGGCGCCCCTAGCACCATGAGATCATTTTAATATGAACTTCACAGTAGTGTACGGAACAAAATTCCTTAAAGATGGCCCTGACCCTACCAACACTGAAAACGTCCCTGCACTGAGGGCTTGTTGACATTCCTGCGATTTAACTGTACGAAAGAGAATCCGAGAACGGGTTGAACCCAGGAACAATTTCGTTTTCGTCGCCTTCCTATGTGCTGTGTTTTTCAGCAACATTGTAAGTCCGAGGTCGGCTTTCATTTAACAGGTACGGTCGCCGTCTCGCCGTCAAAAAACTTCGGGGCCTTCAGATACAATTAAGCATATCTCCACACAGAAAAACGCGATAATAAAAATAATAATAATGAATGTGGAGCGTGCCTCCTGGCTGCCCGAGAGACCTGAATGTCGGTAGGCGGTCGACTGGGGCTACCTCGAGCAGCCAGGACGGTTGCCAGAGGTCTTTAAACTTCCCACGCCGCACCAGTATGGAACAGATGGATGGCTTCTTGGCATCAAAGGCCACCGCTGCGGGTTTCGTTTTCAGAAAAATGGGCGTAGCTGTTGCTTTGCTTCCTTATGGTCGGACCGCAGGCCCTAAAAATTCGACGGTATAGAGAGAGAAAAGTAATGGATGTTGGCTGCAACAAATAATCAGAGGCTCAGACTCAAGCGTTTTTGGGGGAAATTTGTAATGCATTTAGGCATGCAATCGCATCTCGGTCTAGCACTCCCAAGCCACTTTGTGGGCCCCTAAAACCACTTGACATTCCCCTGGCGTAATATCGTGTTGATGCTGATGGACGGAGATATTTACAAAAAAAAACTACGCCCTGTAACTTTTGTAACTTTTCTAACTTCTAAGGTCCCCATTACTTATTGTTTTGTTGGCCTGCATACCCCATATTGTGGCTTGTCTCTTTTAGAAGAGCCAGGGAATAAGCAGGCGTTTCGGTCATGGGCCCTATTGAGTTGTTCTTCAGTGCTGAAGAAACACTGAGGAGAGCCTATGGCCAAAACGTCTGCTTTCTCCCCGGCTCTTCAAAGAGCTATAAGCCACGCTGTGCGGCATACAGGCCAACAACCCCCAAGGCGATCTCCAAGAATGCCGCACGCCATCATCGTGCGGGCTCTCCGAGAGCTCAGCCTCTCTATTACTGGTTTTCATTTTGTTTGCTTAACGGTGTAGACCGGTCGACGTCACACTTCTGACTTTTTATTTGAGAAACCATGCGTTGCGGAATGCATATGACGAAAAAATCAGACTGATATGTAAATACGGTGGACCCCGCTATTCACGGGATTATGTACCGAACCAACCCGCAAATGGGTTTAATTACTGTTTAAGTGTTCACATTACCTACAGACCTTCCACGACACCAGTAAATGCATTTTAAGGCACAGTTATGCAACAATACCTCCTGGAACAAGCTTGTACAGATACGTGAATACAGTACAGCACAAGTCTTACTAGACAGTGTACAGTACTCACTGAGACGATGATGGTGAAGACGATGAATTATCGTAGGCCGATGACTGGGCCCGGCCTTTCCCCGTCCAGAAGGACAGGCAGAAACAAGACATGTAGTCGTACACAACGGGACGCCACCCTTTGCGCCAATCACGGGAAGCTCTCATTGCGAGGAAAGGGCGGGAAATCCGTTTACACCGTAGAATGCATGTTTCCTGCGCCGCACAGCACCAGGGACGGATCCAGGATTTCGTTAAGGGGGCATTTCGCGCTCCCTCCCCCTCATAAAAAAGTCCTCGGATTTTGAAACGTAATTTTTCGATTCCAATTTTTGTTTCATTTTCTTTAATACAGGGAACTATTTTCCTGGGCTCAACCCTGGATGGCAAGACGTAGTACATACCAGGTACGTAACCAAGATTTTCCTCGGAGGGGAAGCAAATGTCAGATTTTGAGGCATGTCATTGGCATATATCAAAATTTATAGGAAAACCTGCAATTTTATGTAATTTATCTGATATTTGACGCACAGGAAAACACATAATGTTTACCTCTGCAACATATATATCGTCACTTTTCCGTATTCGTGCGAAATTGCCATATATCTAGTGTAGAACGCTTGGTTCGGCCCCATGGCCACCCCGTGACGACGTTCCTATTAGATGCATACATGAAGCACGTTCAATTTCTCCAGGGACTGGTGGACCCCGTGGATCCTGCCATTTTAAGGTTAAGTATTTCGGAGAATACATGACAAAATGAATTAAAAGCTGGCTGTTAAATACCACCAAATCTGGCACGATAATTGATCCAAATGACTACGTATCGTTATGTGCGGCCACACTGCAAGAAAAGGTCACATTCTTTTGGTCGCTGACCTTACAGTGGGCGGTTCAAAGCGAAAGCAGTAGTTTTTACACGAATTCCAAATCGTAACGCCTCAAGTGACATCTTGTGGTGAGAATATTGACATGTTTCTGGTGGTAAACCAAGGCGGCGAAGCCAGTAAAATCTTTTAGACTTCTGATGTCATATATTTTCTGACAGTGGAGCATGCGGTCAGTTCTCTGGAATGTGTAAAAATGTTTTATTTAAGTGCTGTTACAATGGGAAGAAACAGATTTTGTGCTGCATGTTTTTTTGTTATAAGGAAAGAGTACGAAATTTCCCTACATTCGAACTGTGTTAAGAATGTGACTCCAGCCATCATAAGCAATATGGGCCACAGATTCAACAGCTAAAGGAAATTAAATATGCCGCGCCGCCGCGCAGCCGCGTAAAATTATCTTAGGCATTCGGCGTAAAAATTCATTGGACTGGGTGCCGCGGTAGGCCAACATAGAGGCTCCCCCTCCGCCCCAATCCCATCAACAGCGTAGGGTCCTCTGAGCAAATGAAAAGAACCCAAGGCCAATTTGGTGAACCCCTGAGCGATCGGGCGTGCCCCGGCCAGGGTCAGATCCAGCGGCTCGGTGGAAGGGGGGGGGGAGGAAACCAGAATTTGCTGGATATGGATGGTAGGTCAGCGAGTCAGCGACCGGGAGGGGGGGGAAGGGCGGGCGCTGGCCGTGGGTTCCAAGTGTACTTTAGCGATTGGTTATGGATGGTAGGTTAGGGAGTCAGCGACGGGGGAGGGGGAGGGGGTAGAAGACGCTGTAGGTTTGGAGTGTCCAGTGACTTAAAATTCTGGTTGTGTAGTGACAGCCATGTGTCCCTTTATTTTGGGGGGGGGGCAATGGCTATTTTCCCCACCCCCCGGATCAGTGGCCCCGGTAGCTTAACATATAGGGCCCCGGCAAGAGCGTGGGCCCTCTGAACAAAGAGGAAGGACCCAAGACCAATGTGGAGGGTCCCTGAGCGGACGGAACACCTTGAAAGACGAACATATCAGGCCCCCGGCAACAGCGTAGGGTCCTCCGAGCAAAAAGGAAGAACCCAAGACCAATGCTAAAGGCCCCTGAGTGATCGAGAGTGCCACGGCAAGTCAAGATACAGGGCCCTCGGCAACAGCGTAGGGTCCGTGAACAGCGTAATGGTTCCTAAAACGTCTCCAACCACGACCCTTCCAATGAACCAAGAGTGCTTTTGTCTGCTTATGGGCTCTTCATCACCGCTTGAGGTCCTTCCTGGTCGCCTGGATGTCCGGACACGTCCATTTTTTATGTTTTGTGTTAAAAACCTGCATCCGTTCAACCGGTTATTGGCTCCTCCGGGACCCAAGGGTGGCATGGCCCCGTGTCCCCCACCTCTGGATCCTCCACTGCACAGTACACAGCTATAATAACTGTACAGCATAATCATAAAGAGCAGTATTTTTCACCGGAAATTTGCCATCAAGGCACTATGAACCGCTAGGAACAGCTTCCGCTGCGAAAAAGGCGGGAGATATCCTCCTGTTATTTTTGAAAATTATTGTCTACCAGAGATATCTGTGAATACGCAAACCCGCCAAAGGCGAAGCCGAGAACGGCGGCGGCCAACAGCATTTTGTCCGCCCGCTGGGGAGGACCCATTGACGCTGCTTAGCAACACACTAGCCGGTGTCAAGACAGCCCACGGTCGCCGTCGCCCGCTCGCCTAAAGCCCTCCAAAGCGGCCAATCCCTTGATGCATCTTCAAAAACTGAAAACCAGGGCAAATTTAAATGCATCGCACCAAAACCCAAACCCAAAAGAAAAAAAAAAAAAAAAAGAAAAAAAAAAAATAAAAACCAAAAATCAAAGCCAATTGTCCAAAACCAACTAAAAAAAACAAAAACCCCCCCAATAAAAAAACCCACCCAAACTTTTTTAAAAAAAAATTTTAAAAAAAATAAAAAAAAAAAACCAAAATACCCTTACCTTTAAAATATAAGTTTTAAAAGTGAATAAAAACGAACCAAAAGTTCTGTAACTACCAGTTTTTTAAAATTTTTTAAATTAATAAACTAACCGGAAAACAAAAACCAAAAAAACAAAAATAAACGAAAAAAAAAAAAAGCAAAAAAATTTTAAAAAAAAAAAAAAACAAAAAAAACCCACTAAAAATAAAAAAAAAAAAAAAACCCCCAAAAAAAAAAAACACAAAAAAACCCCAAAAAAAAAACAAACCTAAAAAAAAAAAAAAAAAAAAAAAAAAAAAAAAAATTTTAAAAAAAAAAACATTTTCAAAAAATTTTTAATTAAAGAAAAAATTAAAAAAAGGTAAAAAAAAATTAAATAAGTTTTTAATTAGAGGTTACTTAAAAATTTTATAAATTTTTCCCAAAAAAAAAAAAAAAAAAAAAAAAAAAAAAATGAAAAGAAATTGAAATTTTAAAAAAAAAAAAAACCAAAAAAAAAAAAAAAAAAAAAAAAAAAAAAAAAAAAAAAAAAAAAAAAAAAAAAAACCCCCTTTTAAAAAAAACCCCAAACCAACCAAAAAAAAAAAAAACCCTTACCTAAAAAAATCTTATAAAAAAATTAAAAAAAAATTTTTAAAAAAAAAATTTTTACCTAAAAAAATTTAAAAAAAAAGTTTTAAAAATTAATGTAAAGGTCCCAAAAAACTTATAAATTAATTTTTATTTTATTCTGAAAAGGGAAAAAAACCAAAAAAAAAAAAAAATTGACCGAAAATAAAAAATTAAAAAACCAAAAAAAAAGAAAAGAAAAATTTAAAAAAAAAACAAACGAAAAAAAAAAAAAAAAAATTAAAAAAAAAAAAACCCAAAACCAAGGAAAAAAAAAAAACAAAATCTCAATAATCTAAATCCTTAAATAAAAAAAAAAAAAAAAAAGAGTCAACCTTAACCAAAATTTAAATACCTTAAATTTTAAAGTAAGGGCCCCAACAAGGAAACACCCACCAAACTAAAAATTTCTGGTTTGATATTTTGACAAACCAAAAAAAAAAAAAAAATCAAAAAACCAAAAATCAAAAAAAAACCAAAAAAAACAAAAAAATAAAAAAAAAAAACCCGTAAAAAAAAAAAAACAAAAAAAAAAACTCGAAAAAAAAAAAAAAAAAAACACCTTACAACCCTTTTTTTTTTTTTAAAATATTTTTTTTTTTTATAGATTTTTTATAACTGGCCCCTCTTCTATTTTTAAATTATATTAATTAAATTATAATTTTTTTTAATTTTTTTTTTTTATTTTTTTTTTTTTTTTTTTTTTTTTTAATTGGTTGTGGTTTTTTTTTTTTTCTTTTTTTTAACGAAATTTTTAAAAAAAAAAATTATTAATTTTAAAAAACCAAAAAATAAAAAAAAAAAAAAAAAATTTATTTAAAAAAATTTAAAAAAAAAAAACCAAATATACTTTTAAAAAAAAATTATAAATTTGGATTAAAAAATTAAAAATTATGATTTTTCCATTTTTTTTAAAAATTTGGTTTTTTTTTTTTTTTTTTTTTTTTTGGCTTGTGGTAAAATGTTTTTCATATTAAAAAAAAAATAAAAATTAATAATTTAATTAAAAAAGAAAGAAAAAAACTATAAAATTAAAAAAAAAAAAAAAAAAATTTTAAAAAACAACAATTCACAAAAAAACTAACAAACCATTTTCAAGTCCTCCAACCTGAAAAAAAAATTTAAATTTTTAAAATCATTCAAGACTTTGTTAAATTATCCGAAAATACAAAAAATTAAAAAATTAAAAAGATATCCTCCCTTTCTATCTTAATTTTTAAAGAATTTTCACAAATAACAAAAATTAAAAAAAAAAATAAAAAAAAAAGAAAAAAGACAAAAAAATAAAAAAAACTAAAAAAAAAAAAACGAAAAAAAACAAAAAAAAAAAACCAAGTAAAAAAAAACAAAATAAAAAAAAAAAAAAAACCCAAAACAAAAATTTTAAGCTAAATAAATTTGTTCTATTTTAAAAAATTTTTTTAATTTAAAAAAAATTTTTTTGAAAAAATTTGACAAAGTGAAACCAACCAAAGTTTTGATAAAAAAAACAACTTTTATAAATCTTTTTAGGTAACAATCGGCTTTCACCCCCAAATAGCATTTTCTGAATTTTTTTTTTGAAAACCTAAAAAAAAAAAGGTGATGGAGATGAAATTTTTAAATTAAAATAATTTTAAAAAAACAAAAAAAATATAAAAATACTAAAAAAAATTATAAAATTTAAATAAAAAAAATTAAAAAAAATAAAAAATCTAACAAAATAACCCTTTTTTAAAGAAAATAAACCAAAAAAAAAACCATTTTTTTAAAAAGTTAAAAAAACCACCCCCACCCCCCCCAATCACCAAACGAAAAAAAAACCCCCCAAAAAAAAAAAATAAAAAAAAAACAAAAAACCAAAAAAAAAAAAAAAAAAAAAAAAAAAAAAAAATATTAAATAATAAAATTAAAAAAAAAAAAAAAACAACAAACAAAAAAAAACTTAAAAAAAAAAAATAAAAATAAAACAAAAAAAATCTTTTAAAAAACCAAAAAAAAAAAAATTAAAAAACTACTTAATAATAAAAAAGAAAAATATTTTAAAAAAAAAAAAAAATTTTTTAATTATAAAAAAAAAAAAAAAAAAACCAAAAAAACCTTAAATAAAAAAAATAAAAAAAAAAAAAAAAAAAAAAAAAAAAATAAATACTATTATTTATCCCCAAAAAAACCAAAAACCAAAACATCAAAAAAAAAAAGAAAAACCACCAAAAGCCAAATCTCTTATTAAAATTTTTTAATCTGATTATTTAAAAAATATTTTTTAAAATAAATGTTGAACTCCTTTTTAAAATTGCAAAAAAAAAACCCAACCCGCTCCCCAAACAAGAACACAAAGAAAACCTAAATCCAAAACAAGCCCCCCCCCCCCCAAAAAAAGGGAAAAAAGCGGATAAAATAAAAAACATACCCCCCACCTAAATCCTCCAAAAACCCCCAAGCCAAGAAAAATTTGGGCATCTTAAAAAAAAAAAAAAAAAAACCCTTAAAAAGAAAACCCAAAAAAAGAAAAAAAAAAAAAAAACCAAAAAAAATTTATAAATTCCATAAAAAAAAAAAAAAAAAAAAAAAAGAAAAATCGTAGGTGCCGGCCAATTCACGACCGTTGCCATCAGTGTTAAAGCCTATGGGAAATAAAGCATTAGGTGAAAAACCGGTTCTGGATGCACGTTTCTCAAAAAGTTGAAAGGATATTGATAAACAAGAGGTAGTTTTGAGCTCGGCTTGACACGGGGAGTCGTTTGAGATGCTACTCGACTATATGCAGTCGGTTGTGAATTTTAGTGAGAAATTCTCACCCCTTGTAATCGGTGAGAATATCAATGCACCCGGCAAATTTCACTGACAGGCAGTGTGTTCTTGGCCGGGTACCCATACACAAAAAATTAGAAAAATCGTAGGTGCCGGCCAATTCACGACCGTTGCCCTCAATGTTAAAGCCTATGGGAAATAAAGCATTAGGTGAAAAACCGGTTCTGGATGCATGTTTCTCAAAAAGTTGAAAAGATATTGATACATAAGAGGTAGTTTTGAGCTCGGCTTGACACGGGGAGTCGTTTGAGATGCTACTCGACTATATGCAGTCGGTTGTGAATTTTAGTGAGAAATTCTCACCCCTTGTAATCGGTGAGAATATCAATGCACCCGGCAAATTTCACTGCCAGGCAGTGTGTTCCTGGTCAGGGTACCCATACACAAAAAATTAGAAAAATCGTAGGTGCCGGCCAATTCACGACCGTTGCCCTCAATGTTAAAGCCTATGGGAAATAAAGCATTAGGTGAAAAACCGGTTCTGGATGCATTTTTCTCAAAAAGTTAAAAAAATATTAAATAAAGGGAAGTTTTTTTGAGCTCGGCTTGACACGGGGAGTTTTCGTTTGAGATGCTACTCGACTATATGCAGTCGGTTGTGAATTTTAGTGAGAAATTCTCACCCCTTGTAATCGGTGAGAATATCAATGCACCCGGCAAATTTCACTGACAGGCAGTGTGTTCCTGGTCAGGGTACCCATACACAAAAAATTAGAAAAATCGTGAGGTGCCGGCCAATTCACGACCGTTGCCCTCAATGTTAAAGCCTATGGGAAATAAAGCATTAGGTGAAAAACCGGTTCTGGATGCATGTTTCTCAAAAAGTTGAAAAGATATTGATAAACAAGAGGTAGTTTTGAGCTCGGCTTGACACGGGGAGTCGTTTGAGATGCTACTCGACTAGCTATTCAGTCACCGCTTGAGGTCTTCCTGGTGCCTGGATGTCGGACACGGAGGTCCATTTTTATGTTTTGTGTTAAAAACCTGCATCCGTTCAACCGGTTATTGATAATTGGCTCCTCCAGGCCCAAGGGTGGCATGGCCCGTGTTCCCCACCTCTCACACCGTGATCCTACATTAGGTGAAACCGTTCTAGGATGCAGCTTCCGCTGCGAAAAAGGCGGGAGATATCCTCCTGTTATTTTTGAAAATTATTGTCTACCAGAGATATCTGTGAATACGCAAACCCGCCAAAGGCGAAGCCGAGAACGGCGGCGGCCAACAGCATTTTGTCCGCCCGCTGGGGAGGACCCATTGACGCTGCTTAGCAACACACTAGCCGCCCTTTGTGGTGGTGCCACCAGCAAGAGATGAAAACTATTAGCTGATTCCAGACATGCGACACGTTCGATACATTCGCCGAAATTGTAAAGCTGGCAGCCGATTCCAGACATGCGACACATTCGATACATTCGCCGAAATTGTAAAACTGGCAGCCGATTTCAGACATGCGACACATTCGATACATTCGCCGAAATTGTAAAGCTGGCAGCCGATTCCAGACATGCGACACATTTCATGCGTGTGGACCGAGAGAGAGACGTGCCGGTGGGCAGGGACGGAGAGTTGCATTTTCGGCCGGGGGGGGGGGGGCAAACTCTATCTGATTAACGACCGACCTCATTTGGGTTACTTTCTCCCCCCCAAAAAAGAAAGAACTGAATTCCGTTCTTTTTCCTATCGCCCAGTTTTTCGTTAAACAAACTTTTTCTCCAGGTTTTAGCGCTGATGTACATTTGTGTTTTCTAAAATGCATGGATTTTTTTATTTAGGTCTGCATCTGTGACAGGTCTGCACCTACTGACATTTTTTTTAGGTCTTTGCCCTTGGGCATCCATCTGCATAATGGCGAATGATGCAAACTCCTGTCTCTTATGTTGTTTGCGTTTACAACATGAATTCAACATTATCATAATGTATATTTGTAAACGGTTGAAAGACAGCTTCCTGGCTCAACATTAAATTACAACATGAAGCTCGGTAACAAAGCTCTTGCAGACTATCACACGAGAACGCAATCATTATCTTAAGCACTTGCCAAAGCAGCTTTGTCCAGGGCCTCGTCTAGCATGTTAACTGGGAGACTTAGTTCCCGCAGTGGAGTCGCCAGCCCCCCGTCAAGACAAAAGCAGTAACTGGGGAGGGGGTCAGTTGTTTAAAATCATTAAGTCTGAAACAGCTTTTCTGCGGAGACGTAAATTTTTTAAATGCGAAATCATTGCAGAAATGCGTAATAAATACTGCGTTTTCTGTGGTCGCATAGGACCTTTCCAAATGCAAAGTCACTGCAAAATGCCTCGTCCATCAGTTTTTCGTGCGATTTAATCACAGGTGGCAGTGTATGGAAATAACATATGCTAATGCCATTGTAATGCTGCAACGACACCGAAAGGGAAAACCGAAAACAATGCAGTCTTACTATGAAAGGGAAAAGGACAGCGTAGATAGTAGGCTAGAGGCAAAAAAGAACAAGATCCAAAAAAAAAACATAATTATCTTGTACGCAGCCATATCCCAAAAACCAACACTGCTGTAGTTCCAAATGGACATTGTACTAATTGTCAAATCTTTGGTCACTCTGGCAAGGTGGCCCCGTCCTACATATTCGAAGTTTGGTGCTGGCATCATCACATTGTCTCGTCTAAGGAATTTTGACGGGGGTGGGGGCGGGGCAGGTCTGAAAATTTGGTATTCCATTAACAGCTGTCTAGTACGTTGTGTAAAAACGAAATCACGGAAAATTCGCATATACGTTAATGTAGCCCCTAAGAGCAACATTTTTGTATTCGTATAGAGTGGTTCGCTTCGTGGAACTGGCCTTTTCAAACCATTCATTTTTGCCCTTCGAAAGATAGTTTTTTCCTACGGTAGACCTTGTCATGAGTCATAACTTCGTTAAACCCTATTCCCGGAGGGCTAGACGGTATGGCCGATTCCCGGCAGGGGGGGGGGGCGGATTCGGCCCCCCCCCGAGATCTCGAGAACTACACATCCGATTTCATCGCAACAAACGGCAATCGATTTGCCGTGACGTGAACTACATTTTTATAAAAAGAAATTTGAAAAATTTTCAAATTGGTGGATACAGGGGGGGGGGAATGTCAAAATGGGGTGTACTTTTGGACTTCTTATAACTCCCTTGTTTATGGACCGATTTCGATGAAACTGGCAGGAATCGATAGAATATGAATAGGGCTTTTACCATGGGTCCGTAAATCTGAAATTTTGAGAAAATTCATGGGCGTTCACAGGGTTTCAAAAATAGGAGGATTAGTTTTCTAACAACTGAATGAACAAAAGAGGCAAACACCCTTTTTTGGCTTCTGATAGTCATGTTATACTAAATAAGTGCAAATCGCATTACAATGTTTGTATGATGTTAGCATAGGCGGTGGCAGGGACATGAAAAAGGGGGAACTGTCATGGTCACACGTTTATCAGATCAACTTGTGACCTCTGACCTTAAATGACCTCCAGCGACCTTGGGGTCACTTGGAATGATCTCGTGTTCATTTAATATTATCTGTAAACGTTTTCAATCATTTGAATTCACTCTATTTCAAAAATTTAATTTACGGCTATTGCGATATAGGGTACGCGCACTGACATTTTAGGTCATAGCTCCGTGACCCGACCTGATATCAAGCTGAAACTTGGTACACAAGTAGAAGGCACAATTCTACGTCATACATATCCCGGGTTTGGCATTTAAAAAACGGCACCGAAATTATTGCGAAAAAAACAAATTTTCACTTTTGACCTTGACCTGACGTTGTAAAATGATCTCAGATCAACAAAATTACATCCGCACATTGCCCAACTATTTAGCTATACATTCATATAAAGTTTTAAGTTCTAGCTTTAAAACTCTGTTTTTGGCAGACATTTTCATTTTACCCTCAACATGGCCAAAAGTGGCATGAGGTGCCTCCCAAAAACGTTGCCTGGCTCCGCCCCTGAGCAAAATAGAATTGTGAAATTTTGTCACAGCACGTAGAAATAATAGCTAGGAAAAGTCACCAAGTTTCGTGAAGCTGCGTTAAAAAGCCTGGAATTGGCAAGCAAAAAACCCGAGGGGGGGAGGATTCGGCCCCCCCCCTGCCGGGAATAGGGTTAAACCACACCAGCCCTATGTTTTGACACCCACCAGTTCAAAAGTGGCCCTGTATTTTGCATCAAATGGCATCATTGACCTTAAGGTGCAGTTTTCGGGTCACATATGTACCAGGAACATTCTTACAGAGACGGAGCCAAGTCCGCTGGAGGATGTCGTAAATGCACGGTTCGGAAGACGAACGTGGGCTAGGTAACAATGTGTTGCTACATAATGCATATGATAACCCCATGAGACATAAATGAAAGGGTATCGCACAACAACATCATTTGACATGGTGTAATTTCTTCACAAAACCGGCCCCAATAACTAGGCACGACTTTGTGGGGATTTGTTTTACCACGTCTTTAATGCAATATTTTCGTCATAAAGTCAACTTCTGCAAAACTCGGAGGGACGATCCCAGTCTGGCTAACCCAATGACACATGTCACTACGTTGCTGCATTGCTTAACTGGCTGTGTACCTTGTGATGCTAGGAACACCTGAATGATTCACAAATACGCTTTTAGATGTTCTGGTGTCATCCGTATCGTACATGTAGGTTAATATAGTCTCTCTTTGCTCCATGTTACGAACTCTGTGACCTGTGTAGTGTGTAGCGACCACGTCCCGATCAGGAGCTGAGAATTTCCGAACAGGACTGTCACCGACACTTGTACCTCATTATGTAACAAGCAGCGCGCTATCTTTCCTATGGTAGATTTGCTTTCATCGGCGGGTATCACGACGAGACTGTGCTCTGATGTGTGTTCCTAGCTTCGCAATCGCTGGTGTCTGCAAAGTAATATGTGAGTGGTTACGAGGTTGGAGGCAGTTTCGTGAGATACAGGGACCCTTGAAATGATGACATTGTGGGATGTAAAAGGATGCGAAACACTGCTACGCGCAAGTGCAAGAGTTTATATATCTACATGCCGCGTCAAGACCAATAAACTTACATATGAAGCATTAAGACAACTGCATGAAAAATCAGCAATGATAAAGAGACAAGGATAAAACAATGATCGAACGCACGGTACTTGCAAGGAAATGGCTGTCGACATGTAGACTCCGCGTCATGACCCATAAACTTAGCTATGCAGCATTAGAACATTTGCAGAAAAAATCAACAACTGTCAAAACTGAACACATTTTTTCATGTCCCGCGCGATATATAGATGATAAAAGGTGTACATATATATGATAAAAGGTATATATATATATATACCTTTTATCATACGTCATTGGTTTCTAGCCCGTGTTTATCTTCGGAACTAGGGATGACACAGTTACCCCACAGAATGCCGTATGGTGGAATATCGAGAGTGGAATATCGAGTGCACAAATCTTAAAAACAAAATGTCAAAATCAAAGCATTAAACATCAAACAGAAAAACGTGGAACGGCAAGATGTCCAATATGAATAAATATCTAACAGCGATATTTATCGACACGGAAAAATATCGCGGGACGAAATATTGGATGACCAAATAATCACAAGGTTATACTTCATATCGTATCAGGGACGGGCATCGCAGAAGGGCTGGTATAGAATGGCCAACTTTTGCATTACAAACCATGGGGTGGGGCAATATGTAATTGCTTGATATCTCAAAGGATGAAGATTATGCCACGACATCAACCTGATGGCGAGGTGGTCAGGACTTCTGTC
This sequence comes from Capitulum mitella, assembly GCA_030062745.1. NCBI lineage: Eukaryota > Metazoa > Arthropoda > Thecostraca > Pollicipedomorpha > Pollicipedidae > Capitulum > Capitulum mitella. The sequence continues at coordinate 30,477,769 of CP099842.1, forward strand.
TGTCAAAATTAAGGACGGAATTCAAGCTCTTCCCAAGCTGACTGTCATTGGCAGATGCGGTCATCAGTGCGGGCCGTTGCCGGAGATCGGCGGTATGTTCTACGATTATTCTATCCGAGACGGTGGGAAAATGTTTTCTAATCCACGGTTAAACGTTATTATCAAGTGAAAGATCCCTGGCAACAGAAGTCATAGGTTGTCTTGAAAAGACTACTGGGAAAGGAGGATGGCAATTTTTCGACGCCCAGGACCCGAACCCTCTACCCTATATGACGTGAAAAGCCAGCATTTTTGCATCCACACCATCAGGTCCAGTGGTGCAAGCAGGGTATTTGTCTATTCGGTTTAGTTCAGTAATCCCCTGAGACAACCGGAAAATTCATTTCAGTTTTAGCTAAATAACGGAGACGCTTGGAGGGTTATGTGTAAACCATGGAAAGATTTTACGGCGGTCCTGCTGAGATGTTCCCGTACAGTTTAAGGGAAAAGTCAGTGCCCATGCGCTACTATGTGTCCGTATTGCGACATCATTCACTTAAATATTTATCGGAAACGTAATTAATTCCTATGGTATACAAAAAAGAATCTCAACATACATTAAGCTGAGTAACGCTTAAAAACAAATAGGACTGATGTATAACAAATATAATATAATTTTCACCATAGGGCTAATGTTAATTTTCCAAAAAGTGGGACCATGGCCCCGCCATCCCCATTACCCCTGTTCCTAAGCTCATGTAAAAGAAGGTTATATTTCTCTCTATTGACGTCACGTTTCGCACAAAAGGCTGCCGTGTACACTTGTGCTGATTATTTCTGAAATCATCTTCAGAATGTCGCGTCTTGGAATGGGCGCCGAGTGCCATCAAATTTAATGACTACCATATCTGAAAAAACTCCGGATTTGTACTAAATTTCGCGAAAATAGTTATCGTCTGTCGTCCTTGCTACAACAATATTTTTTTAATAGCAAAAGATTGATTTTTACGATTTTGCTCAGCGCAGTGACCGGAATGTCTAGGAGGGCAGAAGCATAGGCTGGGGCGACTCTCCCTCCAGCTTCCCCCCCCCCTTCCGCCGTCGCTACCGGTGGGGCGGACGCGGACGGGGGTTCCCAGAGGGCTGTTTCTGCGCGATTGTCGTCACGTTGATTGGGTTGAGATATTGAGATACTGGCTGTAAATATTAGTGATTGTTGGAAGTTAAGATTGTCAGACCCAGTAGCGTCGGAGTCTCTGTGGAGATAAGGGGGCAAACGTGATTTTTACCACGTTTCTTTCCATTCACCGCTTTGTTCCCGCTCTTCTGCGTTGCCGGGAAGAGCGGGAAAACGCTAGCCGAGCACTGGGCCACCTCAGTATTCGACCCAGCACCCTGCCCAGCTGGGAAAAGACCAGGCATTTCCTACATAGCGGATCTGGTGGGAAGGTGTTGTATAAGGAAAATGTTGTGTTACCTCAGCCCTTGCCGACTATGTGAAAAAACTACGAACATCTACACCGGCGATACAAGGCCGTGTTAGTAAGCACTGTAACGAGCATATCCGAGAGGCCAAGAACAAAAAAAGAAACATTCGACGACCATCTCACCAACGCACATTGTACTGAAATCACTGACACCAACTCGTTCAAAATATTCATCCTCCAGGTCTGTCAAGATGCCGTTGAATTAAAAATTGCAGAATCTACTCAAATAAGAAACCTCAGACCTACCATGAACACCATGACTTCCTCCTGGAACTTTCTAAAGCCTGCCCCAAACGACAACGTTTATTACTTCTTTCCGACAGTCCCTCGAAATAGTGCTGCCAGGAAGCAGTCTGTGACACTTTTTAAAATGTACGACTTTGCGATTTGAATCAAATGCTTGTGTATGTACTGAGGAAACCCCACGATCGCAATATATTAGCATTTTTTTGGTCATTTCTTCTGTTATGAGCATTAGGTTATTTGTATTTCTATTTCCACCGCCGTAGTGTTAATGTTACACGGTGCCTAAAGTTGTGGGGCTGCTGCCCCAGCCCCCCGTTCCTACGTGTCTAGTCATACCTTACAAGTACGAATTTATTGACCCTAATCCGGACAGGGAGAACTTAATAAGCCCCTCATGAGCTTTTTGATTGTCATTTCTGAGCGGTTTGAGGTTGAGCCATGAAACTTGGTATATTTTCCTAACACTTTTTTGCATACATTGAAAAAGTTTAGTTTGTAACTTTATCAGAGACGGGTCCAGGACGAGTGTTTGGGAGGCATGCTCGACTGTTTTTTGGCACTATCGAGACAGAGCACTCGATGTGCTGTTATCAGTGTCATAAGAATTAGGTCACCATTTTTTGCCAAGCGCCTGTTTTCTTCACGTTTCATGACACATCTGTTACATTTTATGAACCCAGTGGCGGATCCAGTAGAGGAAAACGGAGGCACTGAAGATATGACATAATTTATCTTTATTGCCAGAGCAAGGAGAGATATAATAGCATTTGTCATGCTGTACTCACATTCTTTGTTTATTTTGAGATGTAAGGGCAGCATTATGGCAACAGGGGCGCAACTAAGGGGACAAAAATGGGTACACAGTGTACCATGTCACGAACGTAACGTCCATATGATGCAATTCCAATGACGTCTTTGGACTGGACTGGTCTGCGACCTGACGTGAAGAATATGTCTTAACATATAGTCTATGGTAGGTTTTGCCAGGGACAGATCCAGGGATACCCTACGTGAGGCCCATATCTCGTACCAGGCACCACAGTACGGTTCTCAGCATCGTAAATAAGTGTGACGAACGCGCAAGAAAAAAATCATTCTTCCCTGCGTTTTCAGATCCCTGACACCGCCATTGGTAATTACCAGTTGTATATACAAGCATGCGGGGCACAATAGTCATTTTCAGCTCGTTTTAGACTCCATCAATATGTTTAAACATCCAGGCAGGAGGGTAATAATCATCGCTGTAATGCAGGGTTCCTGGGTATCCCACTGATTTATGCTGTAATGCATACGACCAGGTCAGCATAATATCAGACTTTCAGACCGCAGGCGTATGCAGCCACAAAATACGTGCTGATATAGACACTTCCACGTGGATAATAAATAACCAAAGCGCAACCACCCCACTCTTTGTTCCTGGCAACGCTGTTGTAAGGTTGGTTTTATTTTTTGCGTTCCAAGGTATCGAAAAAAGTCACAATAGCTCATTTTGGGTCCTTTTAGACGGCGGAACTTTGTCAAAATAAAAAAGGATACATTGTACATTGCCCGCCCCCCTTCACAGTCCCTGGAGGCCCCATTAATGTGTTAAGAAAAATATTTTGACCACTGAAAATATGTTTTGACCCTTGGGTCTCATTCCCTTTCGCTCTTGAGCACCCGTTACCAACAACATTCGATAAAATGGCGAAACAAGGACATGCTGCAAAACTCCTTTTTGACTCCTGGTTCGGACATTGAAACTTTTTCGGATTTTGAACCACGTAGAATTGTTAATTAGGTCATACAGCTTCGTTTGAGCCACCTCGTACGAGAATCAGACAGTAACGTCCCGAGATGTGAAAGCTCGCCGAATAAGCCCCTTCCCCGCGAGATTTTGCTCTAAAATTTGGGTCCAGGAATACGGAGCACGTGTTCCAAAGTCGAAACAAGAAACACGTGACGGCCATAGGTTTCGGGGTGGGTCCCAGACGTAGAAGTATCCGGCTATATGCGCGCTCGAGGTTTTCCAGACCCCGTACACCGGGTAATGAGTCACCAATAAAACTATACATCGGAAGGGACTCAAGAGAATAAAGCCAAACCATGTAGCTACCAGGTGACACGAGTCACGCGGCTATTGGGAGCATAAAGACGTCACAAATCACAATGTTTTCAAACATTAACAGAAACATTATAACACATCGATCCTCTGCGTAGAAATGCTTAGCAGTGCACGATACATAAGCTCTGATATTACTTTACACAGTTGTTATGAAGCTTAATTCCCCGCTTCTACAGGACCGCCTTGGTTTTAGCTGAGGCTGATTTTAACGGAGAAAACATGACACAACACAACACAAAAAGAACTCGACACAAAACCGAGGTAAAACATGCGCAGCGCAGCCCGCCGCCTGCCTGCTCGCAAGCGCTGGAAACTGACGGCGACGCAAAGCAGCTCTTCCGATCGTAAACGCAGCGTTCGCCGGCCGGACGGTCCCCGGATCCCGCCCCGGTCCTCACCGTTCGGCGCGGCCGTTCCGGGCGCAGCACAGCCGTGTCGGCGGCGACGGTCGCTCGACGGCGCGGACGGCGGGGCTTCACTGGCGCCGCCCCGGGACGGCGGCGGCCGCGGGCCCGGAGGGCGTACTTCTCCGAAGGGGCTTCCTCGATCCCATTAGGGCCCGTAGTACGGCCGGCCGGACGAGCCGGACGCGTATCGATTCGGCCGGACCGTGTCGGCCCTGCGCGTCCGGCCAAACAGCGTTGGCCCGCCGCCTGCCGCAGATGTCGACACGACTCACTCGCGTGCCGCGGCACACGCCGCTGCTGATTGGTCCCAGCTGGCCAGGTCGTTAGCTGGAGGGCTTCCTCGCGAGGCATTATCACGGCACCGGGACCTGCGCCATATCAAGAGCCGAGTCCTGAGCGGACTGGATGGCTACTCCTGTTAACTGACGAATTAAATGAACTTTGCGTTTCGTTTCCCGCTGTGCACTAAAAGTCCCCTGCTTAACGAACAGGCGTTGCCAGATTTAGCACATTTTAGCTAAACACACCCAGGGATATGATGCTTTTCTTTTTGCGCATGCGTGTACATTGCCACAATATTTGTACTGGTGCACAGGCGCCACCAAACAGTTAAACCTAACATGAACGGGTATGGAAGGAACGGGCAGGACATAGAAAGACCGGGATAAGAAAACGTGTGTTGCGTATTACTTTTCAGACATGTCTTTGTCCATCGTAATGATCTTGCACAAAACTACAAAGCCATCATGGATATTTATTACGTATCCATCTATGACGCGCCTCTACAAAAAGGCATTCAGGGATTTTTTAGAGGAAGGGGAAGGGTGCAGGGTGAGCAGACAGATATTTCTGCCGTTGTCGTTTGGTTTACCGACATGGAGTAGGTCGACTTCGCAAAACCAGCGATCTGACGCAGATGATCGCTACCTAGAGCCTAGATATGCCACCAAAAACTAGCACAGAGATCGTGACCGTTTATTACTGCACGGACGACAGCGACAATCGTTGTGACTAGAAGGGAAAGCATTTCGGTGCGACTTCTCCTGTCAAAATATTGCACTTTGCTCCGACCCGTGCTAAAAACGCGGGCACAGGGTGAACAACAAATAAGCTTAGACTCATTTGAACAACAAATAAGCTTAAACCCATATGACGTCCGAAACATAACGTTATGTGTGTTACACTTCCTCGACGTAACATAACTCAGTAAAAGTTTAGGACCTTCATAACGGCTCCCAAGGTTATTTTGCACCTGTAGACGCGCAACGCAATCGATTTATTCGCGGAACGACCCATTCAGGCCGTCCTTCGCGGAATCGCAGATGACGTCACCTTCTCACGAAGCCACACAAAACTCACAAAGATCGCGGAACTTCGTGGTTATCTAAGGGATTTAGATCGAGCGACGAAGAAAAAAAATGCGAACAAGCATCACACATACCATAGTAACTGATTTAGTTGACACACTGAGATCTGCAGCTCCACCTGGAATCGTGCGAAATTTGCATGCGACGGCGCGGCATTCGGCGAAGCGTCTGGACCGTGAGCTAGCCCTGATCCAAGAGAAATTCCACGTCACCGAAAGCTCTAGTGTACGCAAACATCGGCGGAACGTCCAGAAATCGGTTGAACGGCAGGAAACAGGACGGAATCGGTGAAAGTCGAGACAAGGCCCGGTAGCCCGCGCACGTGACGGAGCGGCTACGCGACCCCAACAACGTCAGGGTATGCAGGCCGCCAACCCCGCGCCGCTACGGCAAACCTCCTATGCTGTTGCAGTTCCGTCGAAGCTCGGGGCGATCGGGTGCCCTCCGCAGCGGCGGAGACCTGCGCCCTCTGCCGTGACGGAGGACGGCGGCCGTGTGCTCTACTGGAGCGGAGGACAGTCCGGGTGCTCGAAGTGGCGCGGCAGCACGAGGTTGCCATTCTTCTCCGCCTCGGCCTTCAGATATTCCAGCGCGTTATTCACTCGGGACTCCGGCACCTGGAAACGGTAAATGGTGTTACCGGTAAATGGTAACACCATTAACGGTAAAATAAAACGGTAAACGGTAAACGGTGTTACCAGGAAATACGACGCTTTCACCGCAAAGCTTATCACGCCACTTCCGCTTCAACGGACAAACGACTACCGCTCACACAGGACGAACGACTCAAAGTCGGATCACATCACAGAAAACGCCTTTCCTGCCCCCGCCACATGGTGTCCACGGCATCACGACGGGGCGAGGACGGAGAGGGGAAGGAGGCCACGCGGCCATCTGTCCACTCACGCCGCCGTCAGCGTTGGCCAGATACTTGTAGATGCGCTCGAAGGTCGCGTAGGGGACGGCAGCGCTGCCGCCCGGCGGCTCCGTGGTGATGATCTCGCACACCATGCGCATGGTGCCGGTCAGGTCCTGCGGACGGACAGAGCAGTGCAATGTTAGGCAGTGATGATGAAGCGGGAGCAGCTCAGCGATGGCGGAAAATGGCATGTCCCGCGATGGCTTGGATCGGTTCGTATTATAGCATGGTACTGAAAACAGCTCCATAAATAGCGCACACATCCCAGAGTCTTCACAAAATTACTGGCAACGCAAGACGTAAAAACATTTTGTGCCGGCACTTCCTAACGCAGTATTAACAAACCAGCACTTTCTAAAGCAGTATGAACAGACATAAGCCAACTTCTCTGAAAACACCCACCTAGTGCATATATCTTACGACCTTGATAAGATTACCCATAAGTTTACTCAAATCCCAGCAGATGTAAACTCACCATTTCCAGCACACACATTCTGACACAGGATGAACAGAAATAAACTCGCTTTTCAAGTGTTCACACCCAAGTCACGCAATACACAAATCGTGATAACGGTTTTTCGACCCGACCTCCATCACACCCACGCCACCTCCGCAATACAGCGGGAGCCGAGAGTGCGGGCAGCCCTTCCTACGGCCAAACCCCGTCCCGCTCGCGTGGTCCCCGGCACCGGCCGCGGCCGAGGTCCGGCCGCGCGGCCCGTACGCTGGGCCCACCTTCTCCAGGGTGCCGGCGGCCAGCGCCAGGAACTGCAGCCAGTCGATCTGCTCCTCGTCGAAGCCGCCGGCCACCACCAGGTCGTCGAGCGCCTGGCGCAGCAGGCAGAGCGACTGCCAGACGTCGCGGATGTCGTCCACCGTCACCGTGGTGCGGTCCTCGAACTGCGGGGCGGAGCGGGATCAGGAATCGGCGGCAGTTTCCTGATCGCAGACAGCCGGGCGGTGAATACCGTGACGAGCGACATCACCGTGGGGCGCCATCCACGCAGTACAAGGGTAAACGTGCGTAACACAGGCGACGCCGAGCCGACACGTAAATGCTCCACGTCCTTATTCTGTTCTCGTCATCACTGACTCCTTCAACACGTTCTCTTGAGGAGCCACTGAATCGACAGGCCTTTTTGTTGAGATATTCAAGACACGGCCCCAAAAGGAACAAACCAGCCTGAAGCACCAAGTTCCGACAGCCCATCGTGACACCAGTCCACGGCGCCCCTGACCTGGGTGTGCAGGGCCTTCAGGTAGCCCTGAGTGAGGCCGTTCTGTGTCTCCGGCGGCGGCGGAAACTCGAGCCTCTGCTTCATCGGCGGCCGCTCGCCGTTGGCCAGCGCCAGGAAGTACGCGGCCGACCATCGGACCAGGTCGCGCGGCTGCGTCCGGATCGCCGCCTTCGTGTACTGCTTCAGGATGTCCGGGAAGGCAGGGGGCACCCTGATCTGCTGTGAGCAGTACATCGGCTCCGGCAGGGGCGACATCACGGATTGCTGGGTGAAGCTCAGCTCCTGGGGGTGACAGCAACAGTGCATTGTTTGGTCTGTGCTGAGGAGAGAGTGCAGCATTCATCTCATGGTGGGTGTGGCCACTTCAACAAGGCCACTGAATGCTGGCCTGCTGGCAGCCCTGTGGCTACTCACATTCAAAAATGGTATACAATACAGTAACCATCACTATGCATTTAAAACTTAACATGCAGCCAACATAGCAAGTGCCAAGCATCTTCAGCTTTAAATGTACATAGTTTGGTGCACTGTCCACTAGAAATAATTTAGAAAAGGGGTCAGTGACACCAGCTCTGGGAAAATGCAACATTATTCACACAACTTTTATGTCAACAATGCCATTTTAAATTTAAAAAGTCTGAAAATTTATCCTAAATCTATAGAACAGCACTGGCCAGACAGGGTCATTTCATTGCTGAAGTCCATGAACATGTTTTCAAGGAAAAAATATACACACTCTGCTGTCATGTTTGCCACTGGGTGCTACGTAGACAGCTACTTACTAACTTCTATTTTTGAGACTTAAGCATTTTTTTAAATCAATATTTCTGAGCATTGTGAATGCATCTATGGTATCCGGATTGTTTTATTTAAACTTAATTTAAATGACTGAACAAAAAATGTACAATGCTGAACTTCCGGGCATTCAGGTTTTGAATATGACCAGTACTTCTTAAGAAATTGCCATCTTAGTGTTTTCACCACAAGCCTAAATAAAACATGTCAGTCAAGTACAGTGGTGCTGGCAGATCCAGGGGGCATCAGAAATATGGCCTTCATTCACTGGGAAAGGGTGTCAACATGTTCTATTTCCTCATTTTTAGGCAAAAAGTTGTATTATTTATTGTTGAAACATTTTCTTGATGCATGTTAATATATGAAAATGGCAAAACAAAGTGACCAAAACCTGGGGTAGAACCCACATTTTGGGATAGGTTAGGTTACACGGATGGAGATTTTGCCACCCGTAGCACATGGTCTGGGTCCACCCTTCAAAAGGGGGTTTACAAGATGCAAATAACAACTCCAATGCTCTAAGCACAGTCAAATTAAAATGCCAAGTTAAAGGTGTACCGAAGGATACTCTGAAAACTAAATCGTAAACAAATCCCTTCACGTCACTCGCAGACAAGGAAACGCCCAGTGCTGACTTACAGCATACGACCTTGCCTGTGGCCTCGCGTGTAGCTAAGCGGAATGCTCTTCTCAACTGGAATTTGATGGTTGTTTACATTCAAGGCTTAAAGAATGTGAAGATTTCAGCACTTCGTGTGCTGGTTTTGTCCACCTGTCTTTCCCGCTTAATTCCGTTGCTTCGAATACTCATATATATCCATGAGTTTCTGATTAGTTGCTGTTGCATTTATTTTGCGCCATTGTTTGCTATGATTTAAAGCTCGCTCAAAACATTTGTATCCTTTTCCCTTCTTTTCAATCTCTACTAACGACTGAACACTGAGAAATTTAGTTTTTAACACTAGATTAGTAGTATGATGTGAGGAAAACATGATTGGTAATAAGGCGTATTTCAAGTAGAAGTTGCATAATTCGCAATAGAACCTATTTTAGTCTTCAGAACATCATATGGAAAAACGTCTTTGACTATGATTCAAGTTAAATAAGTATTTATCGAACGCATTTCAAGTTTTATCAGCAATCAGCTGTCACAAGATGGTTTCAGAACGTAAACTATGGAGCTTGCAACAGACACCGAATTACGTTGGTGGATGTGGCCGTGGCGGGGCAGTGGTACGTGAATTCCATCCCGAGGGTGAGGCGTCCGCGTTTTGTTTTTAAATTTACACCCTTTTCAAATGGGGAGGTCGGTACGATTCACTAACACTGTGAATGCTTTAACTGAGAAGAGTCTCATAACTATTCTGCACGGCATACAAAACAACTTCAAAGCCTTGGCCCAGACCTCAGGAGCATCCTTTTGCAATAAAAATTGTTCATTGATAAGTAAAAGGGAAGAGGTATTTCATTCTGTCATATCATCAAATAATTGTAGCCTGCAAGTAGTATTGGTGCAATCTGCATCATATTTTTAAGCATCTTTAAAGTCCCAGTTTCAGTCTGCCTATATCTAAAGGCAACAGTATTATTTTAAACACAGAATTATTCTGTTGCAGCAGTGGAGCATTCTGAGAATTACTGGTGGTGCCAAAAAGTCTCAGACATATTCCTTCCAGTGTAAAGATGGAGATTTGGAATGTGAAAAGAATTTGTCCATGTCCTCAGGCAAAATGTTAAACACATGATTATTGGCATTGTTAGTAACACCAAAGTGATTTAAATTGCTGCAGTGCATCTGCATTTAATTTTTTCCCATTTATAAACAATTGTTTGGGATTGTGTGCTGTGGAGCACAAGGGAGTAGACAAATGTTGGTCATCTGATAGTCATTACAAAGGCACTGAGCAGTTATTCTGTGATGAAGCACACTTTGTTGGTAATCCTTTAGAAGCGCACACCATAAACCAAGCACACTGGATGACACATATACGGCACGCGTGGCAAAAGGAGACATCAGCTGTTGCAAGAAACACCAACATTATGCACTGGAGCTCCAGGGTCGTGGATCACCTACTATTCACTAACCTAACCTAACCTAACCTAACCTAACCTAACCTAGCCTAACCTAACCTAACCTAACCTAACCTAACCTAACCTACTGTGTAAAACAAGAGCAAATAGTAGGTGATCTAGGACCCTGGAGCTCCAGTGCATAATGTTGTTTCTTGCAACAGCTGACGTCTCCTTTTGCCATGCGCGCCGTATATGTGTCATCCAGTGTGCTTGGTTTATGGCGTGCGCTTCTAAACAAATTGCCTGATACATGTTCAATATGGTTATGCTGTAAATGTGGGAAAAAGACATAGTGCACCTGTTTTGTTAGTCTCTGTATCATTTAGAAGCTGTTCCAAAGATACATGATATGCCTTAATTTGTCCTTTTAACAATTTTGCACACTATTGTAATTTGAATGCTTAGCCATGATTAATGTCCTGCATCCAGCTATTGCCAATTAAACCCTGATTTTGTTGCATGTTTCTTTTTATTTTGTTTCATCTAGCTTGATGAAGGAAGTATAGCATTTTACTATAATATAATGCAACTAATCTATCCAAATCAGCCTAAAAATCTTAACTTCTCCAGTGATCTAACAGTTAGCAGGGTTCATCTTCTGCAGAAATGAAAAACTTTCATGCTTATGCAGTCATGACAGTTAAAATGCTCATGCAATCATGACAGTTAAAATACATAAGAAATAGCAATGGATTTTTGCTTACAGATGCTTATGATTTGGTAACTGTGTTCAGGGAGGGCAGTAAGGTTAGAGTTACACTTTTGCATCATCAGGTAAATAAGAACAAAATGGGAAAATGAGAACAGACCTAATATAGCATGTTGTTTTCGTTTTGTGTACATAACCCAAAACTGACAACAAAGATTATGGGATGCACATTGAAATTTATATGTACCACTGCAATCTGAAATGAGGCTTTAGAAATCCCACATTGGAGTTCAATAATAGGCATCTGATTGATAATCTTGATGTATGATGTGCAGTGAAAATCCTTAAAAAGCCGTGTTATAATTGGAGGAGTTGGATGAGTGTGCAGGCTAAGACTCTTTTTGTTTATCTGGGAAAAAACTATCACTCTCTAAATAAATCATGAACAAAATGTGGCAAGATCTGAAAATTCTGAGAAACACACAAAATGCTGACCTGGGTGAGGGGGGCAAGAGTAAAATAATGGAGTTGTTGTGTCTAGGGGAAAAGGTTAAATTATTTTCCAGCTTATATGTTAGCTTGTATAAGACTTGAAATGTATATGTGTCCATTTCTTGCACATCATTTGCTACTATAATCATTATTTGTTTGATATAAGGGTAGGAATATGGCAGAAGAGAATTTGCTGTCCATAAACTGCAATTTCACTTCTGATATTCAAACCAAGATAAAATGCTTTGTGTGCATTTTTCGTCAGCTCCGTTGATTCTCTCTGGCAGTGTCCGTGGCCAGACCACATTTAGTTTATTCAAGACATTCTGCATGCATGTGTCATGGTGACTGACTACTTGGTTTGTTGACCATGTGCTGTTGACTGGGATCACTGGCTGATATGTGGAAGGCCTGGGATGTAAGACTTTGTCATTGTGGGCTCTTCAGGTCACTGACTGATGATGGTTTGGATCCTTCAGGTCACTGATTGGTGGCTGCTTGGCTCCATTTGGTCACTGGATAGTGACTGCCTGGTTCCCTGAGTGTATTGACTGGTAGCCATCTGGATGTATCAGGTTGCTGACTTGCACCTGCCTGGCTCCCTCTTGTCAGTGACTGGTTACTAGCTTCCTCAAGTCACTGATTGATGCCCACCTGGCTCCCCTGGGTCACTGACTGACTTCCTCATGACACCAACCAGCAGCTGCCTGGCTTCCCCAGGTCACTTACTGGTGACTGCCTGGTTTCCTGGGGTCACTGACTGATGACTGCCTGACTTCCAGTGCCTGCCTGACTCCCCTGGGTCACTGATTGGTGACTGCATGGCTTCCTCAGGTCACTGACTGGTGGCTGCCTGGCCTCCCCTGGTCACTGACTAGTGCCTACCTGGCTCCCTTGGGTCACTGACTGGTGTCTGCCCGGTTTGCTTAGGACACTGACTTTTGCATACTTGGCTCTGCTGGGTCAATGACTGGTACCTGCCAGACTTTCTTTGGCCACTGACTGGTGACTGTGCTCCCCTGGGTCACTGACTAGTGACTGCCTGCCTCCTGAGGTCACTGACTGGTGACTGTCTGGCTCCCCTGGGTCACTGACTAGTGACTGCCTGCCTCCTGAGATAACTGACTGGTGGCTGCCTGGCCTCCTCAGGTCGCCGACAAACATGTCGCTGCACAGCGATGAGAATGCCCTGGCGCCCGGCTCCGACTCCTTCTGGGAGCCGGGCAACTTCAAGCGCACCACGAAGCGCACCGAGGACGGTCACAAGCTCTGCGACGACTTCATGAAGCTGGTCACCGAGCGCGGAGACATCGAAAAGGCCTACGCCAAAAGTCTGCGCGCCTGGAGCAAAAAGTGGAACGAACTCATCGAAAAGGGTGGGTTTGTCTGATTTTCCTCGTCATGCATGATGATATGTGAATGGTAATTGGCAAGGAGGGTGGGATTGTCATAAAAATTGCTTGTGACAAACGGAGGAAATGTTAGCAAGCCAAACAGTGCGATTGATTACGGATTTGTCGACGTTAATAACGGACATCGTTTTCGTAGTATTTGAATTGCCAGGGTCCATCTGCCAGAGAGGAAGTGACGCCCGTTAGTACTGTTTTGTATCGTTCACACCTCTTGTGCCTGTAAGATACGATCGTGCAGTCACGTTCTCATCTGTGTTAAATGTAGCAAACCAAACTTTTCATATCATTTTTCTGCCATTTTTCGTGTGAGCTTTCCCGCATCGGCGCGAGTGAACTGTTCTCCAGATAGCTGTCGAGGCGTCACCCCGGGGCTCAGTTGTCGCTGACCTTGCTCGCCGCCCCGTGACGCCGCGTAACCGGAGCTGAACGTCGGCGTGACCTCCCGGTCTGGGCCGGCGGGCGCTCCTCGGCGCCGACCCCTCGTGGTCCTGACCGCGACCTGCGTCCCCGTGGGCAGGCCCCGAGTACGGGACGGCCGAGGCCGCGTGGAAGGCGGCCCTGGTCGAGGCCGACCGACGCTGCGACCTGCACCTCAAGGTCCGGGACAACCTGATGAACGAGGTCCACGTCAAGGTCAAACAGTGGCAGAAGGAGAACTTCCACAAGGTGAGCGCGCGGCGGCCGGACGCCCGGCCCGGCGCGCGGCCGCTCGCCGTCGCCGCCTCTGTCGCGTGCCGCGGCCTCGTTGGCGTCCGGGTCGGCGAGGAGAGGCGGGCCCGTCGGTAACGATTCTGAGCGATGGTCGGCGTCTGCCGTCCGGTGCGGTCGGCGTCGTCGCGGCGTTGCATACGCGGCGTTACGGCGCGAATGAAATGTGCGGGTGCTCCGGAACGGGAAGCTGTTTATTTGTTTTTGCCGACCGGCCGCGCCACAAGTGGCGGCAGACACGTCGCCGCCGAACCTCGGACCGACTTTTCCGCAGCGCTGTGCTGTGTCGTTTGGTTTTTGTCGAGCCGCTGTCGGGCATTCCCCCGCTGATGGTGTCAGGCCGGTCGCAAGAAGCGCTCGTGACCGACTGTGACTGGGGAGGAAATGACGCCCGCAGTGGCTGGGCGGCACGATAGGAGTGGTCTCTGCGAGAGGGCGTCATTGGTGCAGTGCCGCTGTTGGGGTGTACTGGACTCCCTGACATTTCCGGATGTGGGCGCCGAAGAGGGCTGGGCCGTGTTGATGTAGTTTCGCTCCCTTTAATACTGCACCGACCGGCTGCATAATAGCAAGATTGAAAATCATACTGGTTTCATGCATTCATGCCGATATGGTACGTGTTCGACGGATGCTTGTGCTCGCCTTGCGGTAGGACAGCCCACATTTCGGCTGGACAGCCCCAGCTCGATCATTTAAAATCCAGTGAGCTAGCACCGTTTGGCTGCAGTTGGCTACGTTCCGGCGGTGTATTCTGTCGGCCGGTCGGCGCAGCAACGTCACTGCCGGCGCGAACACCGGAATCGCCCCATAGGCGGCGTGAATAGGTCTCGTGATTTGATTTATTGTCCCGTCCGCGAACAAAAGATGGACGGAACGGCGACGAGAGCGGCGCGCTGTGATTTGACCTCGGTCCCAGACAAACGCGGACCACGCTACCTGTTGTTGCCCTTGTTTGCTGCTCTTAACTCTGTGTGTTTTGGTAAGATTCCTTGAGTGATTGAGAACACGGTCGGAGCGTTTCGTCATCTGCAAACAGTGTCACAACCGGACCTTGTACTCGTGTGCTAACCCCGTCCGGTTTTCAAGCTGCGCCCGTCTCTGCCGTTGGTGCCAGTACGTATTTGAACTTCATTGGGGCGTTTTAGCATGCCGTCTCGTCATTTAACGCACCCTCACCTCGCATGGTGTGTAGGTTTGTGCGTAGTGCCTCAAGTTTCTGCCCGCCTACCCGCCGCCCGACCCGGCCACGAACCGCTCCCGCCTGTTGCCTGCTCCGTTTTTCGGAGTTGCATGGTACACGAACGTCTGGGTCTGCCGCCTCCCCTGCGCCGGCGCGCGATGCCCGGCCGGCACGAGCTGCGGCGCCCGCGGCGGGCCGGGCGCCGCGCGGTACCGGTCCTCAGGCCGGTACCGGTACCGGTACCTCAGCTCAGGCCGGAGTCTGGCGGCGATTAGCCGACTTAGTCACGTTCGGGCCGTGTACCGCGTATTTCGCGGCGGCGATCGCCGGGGAGCCGCCCCGCGCGGCCCGCGCTGAAGCCGGGAGCGGGTGCTGATGTGCGCGGCGCCGTGCCGACGGATCGTGCTGCGCGGACCAATCGCCAGTGAACGTCCCTCGGAGGCTAGGGAAGCCGGATGGAAGTGATAGTCGTCGTTCCGCTGAATGCTGCCAACGTTTGGTCTTGTACACGTTTCCAGCACACATTGATGCTTATTTTGAAACTGACACTGAAACGAACATTAAAAACTAACATTAGCACTAACACTGAAACTACCATTGCTGCTTTTTTGACGTTAAGGGCGGTCAGCTGGAGGGGGAGGACAGAGCTCTGTTCGCGCTTTCCAGCCCCCCCCCCCCGCTCGGCGGTTTTTGTCCGGCTTCTGTCAACGTCGGGGAGTGGCGGCCCGCGCGTGACACAGCCACCATGCTGCGTCTGGTGGACTCCGATCCAATGTCCCAGAGCACCTCGGCAGCGGCCTCTCCGTCGGCCCGTGCTCTCTGGTGAATATCGGTCCGGCGAATGGCAGTTCCGATCCGCCCAAAGGTCAAGAGTCTCGTGGTCAAGAGGGGTTGGTTTCAGTCGTCCATCTGCCTCGTACCGTCCTGCGTTAAGGTTCGCGTGGGACGCGCACGGGCCGGGCCCATTGTCTGTTACAGTCACCTGTTGCGTGCGTGCTGGCGCCTCAGAGGCACGGGCCAAACGTGGGGCTTATTTGGACGATGTCCACTGCACTCAGCTTGCGACGCGTTGCCGCCTCACGTGATCGCTTGAGACCAGTCTGACGGGCTTGAAGCGCTGCTGTGACCCGTTTCCGCCGGCTGCGCTGTGCCGCACGCCCACCCGATCAGATCTGCGCTGTTCTGCGTATTTGGCCTGGTCTGCGGCCTGGTCGGTGGGCAGGCCGCAGACCGGGGCGACCTTCGGGGGCTGCAGAGGGGACCCGACAGTGCGAAACGACGGAATGCGATTCGGGTCGGCCCAGCGTGAAGGCAGCAGATGTGTGTGGTCGGCTGGCCCGTTCTTTCCGTTCTCCTGGGCTGATTTTTGCGAGGGATGAGCGGTGGCACCGTTCCATTCTTTGCGCTGTGGCCTTCGTGAAGTCTCCTATGATTTAAAGCTGGCTCAGAACATGTCGATTTGTCGTATTTGACACAGTCATTTGTCACATTCTCTGCATTCACCGGATAGATGGAGATGCCGAGCGCGATACCTCAAGGACACGTTCCCAGATTGTTGAGGGTTTAAGCGACCTTGTTATCTGGATCGTGGGCGGAGATAGCGTCGTCTGCTGCGCTTGTTCACACAATCAGTGGCGAGAGTTTCCGCTGTTTTGTTTGATTCAGAAAGTCAGCGTCGGCTCCATACCTCCGTGGGATTTTTCCACGTTTGGCAAACGAATGCCTTGAAATCGAATGCGTTAAAAGGAATGTGTGCCCAGCCTTGCGACAGGATACGCTGTCTGATTTCCCTTCTGGCGCGTCATGCAAGAACCAGTCGGAAAGGAGAATCAAGAAGGCGAAAGGCATTAACCTTGGTAGGTCCGATTGTCCCGTGGATGGTTGGTGTTCCTCACGACGTTACGTAAACTACCGTTTCCCGCGTGCCTTCGTTCTTTCCGAGTCACGAAGAGACTTCGTGATTCGATCTGTCTGGGACGTCTGGTGTCAGGAAAGCCGTGTTCGACGCAAGTTTACGCTGTTGTCATCCGGATATTAGGGCGCGGTTTTGGAGGAAAATCTGCCACATAGAGGAAGATGTCAGCGCCGAATAGAAGGACGACGAAAAACCGGACCGTTTTAGATTGGGTCAAGTTGCAATTCTGTTTGCCCACATTAAGGTGGATGCGCTTATTCGAGGAAGTCGGAAATGCACGGCGTGCCGAGCTTCACGATTAGCGGCCACCGGCGGGCGGGCGGCGGCGGCGGCCGTGCTGTGCGGTCTCGGCCGGCACTGCTGGCCGCCGCTGCCCGCCGCTCCAGGCCGGACCGGACCGGCGCACGTGATTCACTCGGCCGCCCCCTCCCCTCCCGGACGGGGTATCGTCCGCGGCGACTGAGTCAGCCTGCCGCCCGGCGACCCCGGTCTCACCTGGCCCGGTCCGGCGGCGGGGCCGTCTCGGTGCCCTGCCCGCCGCCCGGCCGGCCCGGCCCGGCGCGATCAGGCTCGGCGTCTGTTATGCTTGGTGGGCCGACTGTCGGCGGCGCCGGCCCGCCTTCCGGTCGTCTCCTCCCGCCAGCCCGCCGGGCGGCTGCTCTGTTTGGCGCGCGCGCGGCACCGCTCTCACCGGCCGCGTGCACTGCTGCACTCCCAGCGGGGTTGTCGGACACCTGGATGACACTTTTTCGTTCTTCGTCAGCTGACTTCACGCCCAACATGAAGTGTTCTGTGTAGCAGAAAAGCCGTTGATTGTTGTAGGTTGTTGTGGATCATTCGTTTGAGTGGATGTCATGGTTTTTGCTCGCATGGATGGTGATCCGTGTTTTAGATTGATGTTTGGGATTTGCGACGTATTTTTTTTAAGTTATCCGATACGTTACGAGTTTCGATCGTAATCGTCACCGTAAGCACTGGTTAAATGGCTCCGGTTTCGTATTCGCAGTCGATGATGCACTTCAAGGAGAAGAAGGATCTGGATGACGCCTTCAGAAAAGCCCAGAAGCCGTGGGCAAAGCTTCTGGATAAGGCAAGTACAGTGTTTTAAGTTACAGGGTACTACTGGGTGCGCATAATTTCCAGCTGCATTCTTGTGGCATATCCTGTTGCTGGCGTTTCCCGATTTCAGCTTTGGTATGGAGAAGGTCTCATTGCAGTCTGTGTATTCGCAGCAGATGCTGATACATTAAATGGATTCGTTGTGTTAATGGTTTTGTGTGCATTGGCGCAGTTTTATGGTTGTTTAGCCATTTTTGTTACCAAGAAGTTTTGGGCGCTGACAGTTGACATTTGACGGCAACTGACAATCGGCAGTGGCGGAAGTTTGTTGTCCCCGCCAATTTACACACAAAGAAGCAGAAATGACATGCGGACTGCAGTCTGAGCATTCCAGTTGGACGTGTCGTCCTCGATGGATGGGAATTCCACTAGCCTTTTCTTTATTGCTTTTGGCGTTCTTGATGACATACGTCACGGTAGAGACGGTGGTACCCTGGTACGCAATGCTTATTTTTGATGCCCTGGTCGGCCGGGCCATTGTTTTTGGGCCGCACGGCAGCGTTCCTCACTACGGTTGACGAACATGAATGGCAGATGCAGCTGTGTGGCCTTCGCCACCGCTCACGGTACATTAAGGCTTCAAACTTCCCACGGCGTGTTGTAGGTGGGTTTTGTCCTGCAGCCCGCGTCGTTGGACTCAGACTTCAGTCCAGAAAAAATTCCCCTCCCCTCTCCTCTTCTATCCTTTTCCTCTTCCCTTTCATTTTCTCCACTCCGGCATCCAAATATTCCCTGCCGCGCTTTTGCGTCATGTTCCTCTCAGTCCCTTTTTCTCGTCCGCTCCTTCAACTTTGATTATCTCTCTTCCGCTCCTCCCTCGCCGAAGCCGCCCGACTCTTCCCTCGGCCACTGAGCCGGACTGACGGCCGGTCTACGGGCCGTTTTTGCGCCTGCCGCGGCGGGGCGGGGGGAGGGGGGAAGGCGGTGCGCAGACGCACAGAACAGGCGACGGACGGCGATGCACTGTGGGCACCGCAGCAGGTTGCTGCAAGGCGGACCGCACCGCTCCCCGCCCAGCCCAGGAACTGCCCGCCGGCCGTCATGACGTCGCCATCGGGACGGCGTGACGTCAGCAGCCACGTTCCCATGGTGGCCGTGGGGACTAAGATAAGCTCACCCAGCTAAGGGTGTACCTCGGAAGTGGGCTGAAGTCTGCCCTACACGTATTCGTCTTGCATGTGCGGCGTCTAAGACGCCGTTAACCGTTAACGCACCGTTGCGCTGCGACGTTGGCCGCCCCGCGCTGTTGCCCGCATGCCATTACCACCGACGTTACCCGCATACCAACGACGCCCAGCACGAAGAGGGACGCCTGTTTTGTCGCCGAGGAGCGGGCCGGCGTGCCGAGGCCCCGTGTAGCTGCCTCGCCGCCGTCTGCACTTTCCTCGTAACCCACTTTGTGCACGGCGCTAATTGGTGCCCGTCTGGCCCGGTCGACTGGCGGTGAAGAAATCGGCGGCCGGGGCCTGGGACCTTCACTACCACGCCGAGAAGGTCGTCTGGCCCGACCCGCCCCCGTCGCTGGCCCGCGCGCTGGGAGAGCTTGAATTTCGCGCCGTTTTCGTCTGTGGGTTAATGGCGGGAAGGTGGAACCGTTCTCCCGGCTAAGGACCCGGGAGGTCCAGCGCCGGGCGCTGGTCGTCCGGGGCCAGTGACCGCTGGGCCGGTGTGATGGCGCGTCGGCCCGGCCGTCCTCGGCGCGGCCCGGTCACAGGCCGCTGCCGCCGCGCCGGCGGCGCGCCACCTCTCCCCGACAGCGGCGGCGAGGGCCGGACATCGGCCGGGCCGCAGGACTATCGCGTTTCCTGCCCCGGGAGCCGGCGCCACGCCGACGGGGCGTCGACCACCCGCCGCTCCCGGCGGCCCGGTGGCAGTCGGCACGGCGGGGCAGGTGGTCCGGGCGGCGCCGGCCGGGCCAGCGGTGCGGCCGCCCGGCCGGACCGCCGACTGACGACCCTCGGGCCTGCCGCAGGTGAACAAGGCCAAGGCGGACTACCACTCGGCGTGCAAGGCGGAGCGGACGGCGCTGAACCAGGAGCGGAACGCCGCCTCCGACCGCCAGCCTCTCCACCGAGGCGGTGCGTGGTGACTGCCTCAGCGCGGCGGTTGGCGTGCTGCCGTGTTCTGCGGAGCACTTGTATTGGAGCAGATGCTCCGAGCTGTTTCATTCATTGTGTTCTGTGTTGCACGCTCATCTTCGTATTTTGGGCACTTGGTCAGGTATCCCCTCTCGAATCGACTTAACAGGCTGTGGGCTGAGGTATATCTTAAATCGGAAATGGTCATCGGCCTGCATTTAGATTCATATGCTTGCGAATGACGTACATTCTGAGCCGACGCTAGCTGCAGTTGTCGTTGACGACCTTGTGCCGTCTGCCAGATGAAGAAGCAGGCGGACCGGGTGCAGAAGGCCAAGGAGGAGGTGGCCAAGACGAAGGACCGGTACGACCTTGCATTGCGAGACATCTCCGAGCAGAACAGCAAGTACATCGAGGACATGACGTACGTCTTTAACAAGTGCCAGGACCGCGAGGCGGAGCGACTCACCTTCTTCAAGGACACCATGTTCAGCTTGCACAAGTGTCTGAACATCGCCAACGACCCCACGTGAGTGCGCGACGCACGCGGCGCTGAGTCACTGCGGCGGCTTGGCACGGCCCGTCTGGCGTCTGCGGTTAATGTCGGAAGGACTGAGTCTTGGGTGAATTGTAGCCGTGTGGTTTTGCTGATGTGTGCAGGGAAACATATCGAGTTTCGGTTGCAACTGTGTGGCCCTGCGTTTGTGCAGTCGATACGGCAGTAATTTGTGTGTAAGGGAGGTGTTGTTTGGTGCTACGCGATTGCTAGCGAACAGATCTCGTATTCCGACGGTGTTTTCGTCCTGTCATTGTTACCTGAAGAACATAAAATAGCGGCTTCAAATTCCCTGATTATTTCACCTCCCACTCCACCTCCTCCACCCACACCCACAATGGAGCCTCACACCAAGAATGGAAGTGGGACCGCGACCGTAGTGACCTCTGCATCGCGCTCTAACGTCGCCGTCCGACGGCCGCCGCCGCCAGCCTGGCCCAGATCTACCGCGAGTTCGAGCACACCGTTTCCAACGCCGACAAGGAGAAGGACTTGCGCTGGTGGAGCAACAACCACGGCGTCAACATGCCGATGAACTGGCCGGCGTTCGAGGTGTGCGCGCGTCGCCGCCGCCGGCTCGGCTGCGGCTGCCGCCTGCGCTGGCTGCGCTGTTTTTATTTTTGGCCGTGCTGTTGTAGTTACCGGTGTTTACCGTCGTTACCGGCTGCGCTGGTTTGATCTGGCTTCTGTGGCGTGCCGTGCCATGACACCGCCCGGCGTTGGCTGAGCATGCTGCTTGTTTGCTTGCGAGTGCTCTGTCGCGTGCCGTGCCGTACATAAAGGGATGGGGTGTAGATGAGTCCCGGGCGGCGCCAGGACAGCGCTCGCTGCCGCGGAGGACGGGGCGTCTGGCCAACCTGTGCGGAGGGTCACGCTGCCGCTGTTGCAGGAATACGCCGAGGAGTTCCGAGACATCAGCGGCCGCAGCCGCAAGGCCCAGACAGGCGACGGCAGCATCACTCTGATCAACCAGCGCCCCGTCAGCGACGACCTGCCAGTACGGCCGCTCACCGCCACACTGCCGCTCACCGCCACACGGCTGCTGACCGTCACACTGCCGCCCACTGCCGCACAGCTGCTGACCGTCACACTGCCGCTCACCGCCACACGGCTGCTGACCGTCACACTGCCTCTCACCGCCACACGGCTGCTGACCGTCACACTGCCGCCCACTGCCGCACAGCTGCTGACCGTCACACTGCCTCCCACCGCCACACGGCTGCTGGCCGTCACACTGTCGCCCACTGCTGCACAGCTGCTGACCGTCACACTGCTGCTCACCGCCACACGGCTGCTGACCGTCACACTGCCGCCCACTGCCGCACAGCTGCTGACCGTCACACTGCCTCTCACCGCCACACGGCTGCTGGCCGTCACACTGCCGCTCACCGCCACACGGCTGCTGACCGTCACACTGTCGCCCACTGCTGCACAGCTGCTGACCGTCACACTGCCGCTCACTGCCACACGGCTGCTGGCTATCACACTACAGCTTACCGCCGCACAGCTGCTGGCCGTCACACTGCCTCTCACCGCCACACGGCTGCTGGCCGCTACACTGCCGCCCATCGCCACACTGCTGCTTACCACCACACTGCTGCTCACTGCCACACCACTGCATACCGACGCACAGCTACTCACCGCCACACAGCAGATCGCCGCCCCACTGCTGCTGATTGTTGTACAGTTGATTGCCGTCATACATTTGCTCACCGCCACAGCAGCAGTCCCGCTTCCATTCTGGTCATCATTTCGCTGCTGCTCACGGTCACACAGATGCTGACTGTCACACATCAGCTGGTCACCACATTGCGGCTCACCACCACGCGGCTGCTTACTGCCACACCGATGAGCACCGTCACACTGCTGCACGCTGTCACAAATGCTCGCCGTCACAGCTGCTTACCACCATACTCTGCTCACCGCCACTCTGCTGCCCACTGCTACGCTGTCACATTGACATAGCTGCACGTCGGCACACTGCTGTTCACTGTCACAATGCTGTTTGTCGTCACATCGCTGCTCATCGTCACATTGTTTGCCATCACACTGCTGCTCACTGTCATCCTGCACACCTCTGACCATTGCACTGCTGACCATCACACATAACATAGTCTCAGTGCCCATCGTCCCATTGGTGCTGTCTAATGTACTGCTGACCGTCATATTGCGCAGTGCACACAACCATTATGTATACCGTCCCACTATGAAGCTCGCACTGGACATCTTCGCATTGACTGCCTCCACGCGGCCGCTGTCAGTAGCCGATTTTTAGTAATTCGACGTGGGGGCGTAGCAGGCGTATGACGTATCGCGCAATGCCGGAGCCCACCGACTCTGAGCTGGTCAGGTGTCCGCAGCAGGGAAACTGGAACGTGCTGACACTGCTCTCTGTAGGTGTGAGCGGCGGGACTTGTCGCTGAGCGTGTTTGTAAAGTACACGCGTGCAGGCGTTGCCTGCACAACTGCCGCAACGCATTGCGGTGATCAGTTTGTTCAAAGTGGGTTACACATGACGCAAAGGGTTTGGGAGGCCTCGGCGGGCGGCGGCAGGTCCTGCATTTTTCTGCATGCTGCTCCTGTAGGCGTGTTTTTATGGCGGTTTTTCTGTTCTGTTGGCATTGTTCTTTTTTGTGAGCTTGTTCTACTGCCTGTAGATCCGACATTGCATTGCGGAATGAGAAAGGTTATTGACCCTCTGTTGAGTTCAGGGAACATTTATTTGAGGGCTTAGAAAGTCCGGGTCAGGCATGGTTTTGCTCTTATCCTCAGACCAGCTGTTGTGACCGCGGGAGTTTCAGATTTGATTGGGATGTCGTTTGATTTCAAAATAATAGTAGTTTTTTTCGAAAACATTTCACTGGTGATGCCACAAGTTGAGCAGTTTGTAGTGCATCACTTCTTTCGCGTCTTTCGCCTCCCTAAAGTCGAGCTGTCCCGCGCGTGTCCCTTCCCGTTCTCGGCGTTGTACAGGGGAGGCCCCTGTGCGCCCCTGTCTCGGCGTGCCAGCCGGGTGACGTCATCTCACCGCGTGACCGAGTCTGGCCGCCCGGCAGGACTACAACGCTTCAGCCAAGACCAGCTCCAAGAAGCAGACGGCCGGCCAGCCGACGGCGGCTGCCGCCTCGGACGGCCGCGCCGCCGCCGACGACGCCTCCACCAACCGGGCTTCGCAGCACAGGTGGGCGCGTCGGCTGTGCTGCCGACCTGGTTTGTACTGTTTCGGTTTTCGTTGGAGCGAGCGATGTGGACGGAGGTGAAGTATCGGGTTACGCGACCGCGGCTCATTGGTTCGGAGGCGGTGCAGGGTCGAAGATCACGTTCGGGTGACGGTTATGATGATGTCCCTCAGTAAGGGTCGCGTCTGTGTGGCCTCAGGGTCACGTCTGTGTGACCCCGCTGGTGACCTGCCGTGACCGCCCGCACCAAAGTCATGTCTGTCTGATCTCTGGTGTAACCTCCCGCAGTAAAAGTCATGTTTGGGAAACTTCTGAAGTACTGGTCGCGTCTGTGTCACCGCACTGATGACCTCCCGTGGTCAGGGTCACGTCTGTCTGACCTTGCGATGACCTCCGGCAGTAACGGCTACGCCTGTCTGACCTCTGTAGTGACCTGCCTCAGAAAGGGTCACGCCGTTCTGACCTGTGCGGTGGCCTCCCACAGTAAGAATCTGTGTGACCTCTGTGATGACCTCCGAGGGTAAGGATCGCGTGCGCCTGACGGCCGTGATGCCCTCAGTAACGGCCACGGGTACGAGGACGGCGGCCCGGAGGAGTGGGACGAATACGCCACAGATCTGGTCGACAACGGCGAGCCGGGCGTGCCGGTGCGCGCCATCTACGACTACGAGGGCGTCGAGGCTGACGAGCTCTCCTTCAAGGCCGGTATGTGGCTGTGGTCACCAGGCACGTGGTCGTGTTTGTTTTGGGACCTGGCGGACCGGCGATTCGCTACACTGAAGTGGCGTATCACGCCGTCAGGCGTCAGGAGATAGGCTTGGGAATGTGTGCGAATCGCGTGTCAAAAGTAGAAGGATTGCCCTCATGTGTAGTGTGTTTCCCGTTTAATGTGTGCAGTTCAGGGCAAGGTATAATCCCTCTGGCGCTTGCGGAGAATGGGCGATTAGACAATGACTACGCCTAGTATGCGAGTATGATTTATCAGTGCTGCGCACGTGGGCAGAGCTGAGCTTACACTAGACCTCAGTCTGTCGTCCCGCGTGCGATGTGAGCCGTCCGGCCCCTGACGCTGCTCGTCCGCCGCTCGTCCGCAGGCGAGACGCTGGAGAAGCTGGAGGACGAGGACGAGCAGGGCTGGTGCAAGGGCCGCAAGGACGGCAGGGTCGGCCTCTACCCGGCCAACTACGTCCAGGTGGTCTAGTGTCGCCGCGGCCGAGCCGGCGGCCCGGCGCGGGGACGGCGCGTCCCCGACTCGCGCGCCGCGGCCAGACCCGGCCCCGGCGGCGGACGGACTGAGCGCACTCGGCTGCCGGCCGCCGGCGGCCGCTCGAGCTTGGAGCAGCGAGCTGGCCGAACCGGACGTGCGGCCCCGGGGCGGGGCGTGACGTGACGGACGTGGCGTCACGCGGCGTTTCGGCCGAGCGTGCGGTGGGCGGACCCGCCTGGATGCGCGCGCGGCGAGCGAGTGTGGCGCCAGATGAGCGCCGGAATAGGTCTTCCCCGGTGGGCCGCGCCCCGCGCTCTGTATCGGATCGCGTCTGGCGGTACCGGCGGCCGCGGCGGCCGGGAGCCGGGGCTGTCCGCGATGCGGGCGGCTGGATCACGTGGCGTGACCCGCGCTTCGTGGAGCCGCCGTCGCGGAACGTCCCGTGCCACGTGTCGACGCGCGCCGGGCTTCACGTGGCCACCACGCTCCCGTCTATGCAAGCGGCACAGCGAAGCCACCGGACGACTTGCCAGCTGGACGTCGTACGTGAACACGAAAGGACGTCCACGTCGAAACATGATTGCCACTCGCGTCTGAGAGTGACCGTATATCTGTGTATTTACACGCTAGTGTACAGTGCTCAGGATGGTCTGACGGCCGCTCAGGCCAGCTGGACGCCGCCCGGGCCGCTACGGAGGACCAGGTCGGCGGAGGGAGTCACCGGTGGGGCCTTCCGAGGCCCGCTCGTGGCAAACGGAGCCATCGGCGTTGTACAGGACACGACCAGGAAGCAAAGTTGAGCTTGGAGCGGTTAGAATGGCGGTGCGGAGACGACAAGGTCACGTTTTTGCAGCTGCTGCCAACGGAGTAAACCTATTTGTCGTGGGCGTCGTGTTGCAACTAACGCGCATTTAACGAAACGGCTGATCGCACCTCTGACTGGTCCCATTTCTCGTACGTTGCGTAACCAGTGTCTTCTGTGATCTGCCTGTTTTGCTCACTCGCTGTCACCTCTGCCAGCGCGCGGGTCGCCGCATTCTGATCTGAACGCCCACGAGGATTCGAGTTTAGTGTGACCTCTGCGCACATCTTTGTGTCGTTGACCGGTTTTCGCTCGGAGCTGGGTGGACTGTGGTGTTGATGGTCGAGCAAGCCGGTGTTTTTAGGCTGCCTGCTGGTGGCAGGGGCGGATTTCTCTGTTACGCCCTCGGCGTCGCCCGAGTTCACGGAGACGGATTATCTCTAAGGCTCGCTGTGGTCTCGTGAGGTGGTTATTCCAACCCCAGGCGAGGAGGCCCGCGATTTTCGCGAGCCGGCCACCCGTGGTTGGAGATGCTCTATGCTTTGTGGCGCTGTTTCAGCCGTTGTTGTATACAGGAAGCGGTTGCCATGGCGACGGGGCCGCGGTGGTGAGGCGCACAATAAAGCGGGCAGTCGTGCGAAGCGTCAGACTTTCCGCTCAGGTATGACGTACTTGGCTGGCAGCGTGGGTCAGAGGAATACGAAGCACCTGCGTCGGGAGGCGTGGTGCGATTTGCACGCTTCACGAGATTGCTCGTCGACCAGCGCCGGGCCAAATTTCCCGGGACATCGGTCGGCCCAGTTTTGCAGATGCGGCGAAGCGAAATCGGAGCCGTTGATGTTCCGCGTTGTCCAGAAATAACGTTACCACTTGACGAAAAAGGACGAAATGGCCAGATTTCTGAGGAAGCATTTGAGATTTCGGTGACTGTAATGCAGCGTAATGCCATAGCTGAAGCATGGGTGAAATACAAGGCTTCCATGCACCATGTCAGTAGTGAGATCTCCAAAATGATCGGGCTGGTGTCGGGTGAAGCTTTAGGCAGTTACTCAACGTTTATTTTCTTCCCCATCGGTTCCACATTAGCAATTCCGTACATTACGAGCGTCCACAATCACTCCAACCTTGCAGGTTCATCCGTATCACCAGCCTCGAAGGAAAGGCGCCACGGTTTTCACGACCGCAGAGTCCTGCAAAGTTAACGACCGGAGCCAATTGGCCGTCGCTATCGCGCCATCACAGGAGCGGCGGGACGCCGTGATACGGGCGCGGCGCGGCTCTGTGATCTACCCCGTAACGGCACACGTCCAGCACGCATTCATCTTTCACGTGCAATGACTCGGGAAACAGATCGGTCGTCCGCCGGGGCAGACGCTCCGCAGCCACGGGAGCCACGCCGGGACAGCACGGACGCCGGCACTGACCCGAAACCGTTCACTCCGGACATCCGTATTGCTCTGAAACAAACGCACGGATGGTGTCGACAAAGTCGCGCCGTACGCACCGCGCTCCGGGAAATACGTGGCAAGGCAACAACGCATTATGGACGTGACAGCTACCAATGTCGTAGACCACATAGCAGGTGGAACACACGAAGTCTTCAAATCGATATCCTGACGCCATGGGATGACGCCCTTTTCGTGCAATAAGATCCACAGCCATCACAGACGTCACCTGCAGTCACCGAATCCGCAAAGCTCCGTCCACGCACGCTCCGAGCGGAGAAGCGTCACGTAGTTAGCAGCTGGTCCACCTGCTCTCCATCTCCTCCCGCCAGCTTGTCCACGTGCGGGCCACCCCCCACTGAGAGTTCCTCCCGAGAGCCGTCGCCTCCCGGGGCCGCGCGGGCGGCGGCTCCCACCGGCAGCTCGTCCACACGCGAGCTGGCCAGCCGCACGGCCGGCAGCGCGGCGGCGCGGCAGTCGCAGGTGGCGCCACCGACGAAGTCGAAGGCGCCCAGCTTGGCGGCGCAGCCGGGCGCCGGGCAGAGGAGCCGGCCGCGCGTCCAGCCGGCGGCGTCCAGCTGGCCGCGCAGCCAGCCGGGCAGCCACTCCTCGGCGAGGCCGCGCAGCTGGCGCGCGCCGCGGCAGCAGGCCGGCGCCAGCAGCGGGCCCGTCTCGGCCGTGGTGAAGAGCCGGCCGCGGCACGAGCGGCAGCGCACCAGCAGCTCGCGCTCCATCGGCGGCAGACACACGGGCCAGGTGCCGGCAGTGGTCAGTCAGATCCCTGTCGGCACTGTTGATACTAGCTGTTGAACTTGATTTCCTGGAGTTGAAATGCAACAACAATCATAGAACCCTTAAATCATGGTTACATGTGAATCCAAAAATCATATCTAGAACCAGAGTGAATCACAGGACAGCTCTGCCAACCATGCCCTTCATGATTCAGAAGGCAAATGTCCACTTTTCAATAAACTAATTGCAAGTGAAGTATCAGATATAACTAGCTGCAAATGAGATATCAGATGTATCAGGGTTGCTTGCTAACAAAATGATGTAATGAGCCTAAAGCTGAAGACTGAATGAAAGGACAGCACACCCACTTTTTAGCCAAGGAAAATAAATGGGTTTGAATTGGTAGGAATGCAGGTTTATTTTTACTTAACAACTGAATACACAAGGCCTCAAAATCATACTGGATAATCAAATCGATGATGTAGTTTTTTATTATACAAATGTTCCATGAGATGTCAGTCCTATTGTCATGAATGACAATCAGGATACCCAGCAATAAAACAACTGTGCAGCCACGTCCACATCCAAGAATATAATGCCTCTAATTACAGCACACATCTGGTAAAAGTGCTCTACAAGAACTCATGCAGTCTGCATTTCACTAGCATATCTCATATCCTGCTAAATGCAAAAGCCCGAGGCTACCATCATGGTTGTCCATTCCTCATAAAACAAAGTCACGATGAAATCTCAAGATCAGAAGACACTCAGCTATTGCTCAGAATTTCCCTGATGGCCCAGATGTGGAAGACATCTGCAATGTTTGGACAGTCAGTTATGCCTAAATGTTTTTCCTGTCTTTTTTCCTAATGGAGACTTGAGCTGCAGCCCCATTAAATGCACAAAAAAGTAAACGTGGTTAAGACGATTCATTCTCATTGTTTCAGCATTGTGCTTGAACTGAATGCTATATTCATGGTGAAAAAGACAACATTTTAATGCTACTATCACTCATTCCTTCAAGGATGGCCAGCAAGTCACATGATTCATGATAAATCTATCAAAAGACCAGCCTGTACATATACAGATACTATACACAGCAATTCTGACACTTTGACACCACCCATTCAGCAAAGTACGGCAATCTCGGCAAAATCTTGTTGTGGGCACGGGTCTGTAACATACAACGATTTGTGCGAATACAAGCGGTTCCGGTGCGGACTGCGGAGAACGCAGTCGCTGTGAAGCCCTAAGGCCACGACGTGGTGCATCACAGAACGTGTGGTCACAAACGTCTAAATGGGGGATAGAAACCTAGTACGCAAGGCTCCCGGACAATGCAGTGCCTATGTGGCTTAATACAGTTAAGATGTAAGAGGTTTATCTGCTGTCTTCCCAGGCACGCCCCTGGCTAGCTAGGACTTGGCACAAATGGTAACTGTATGTGGCAATGTCAGACCAGTTGTGGTCATGTTCAGTACATTCTAATGATGCTCCTTGTCTGGTCTTGGCTGCCTTGACTGCAGTCTTAATTTTGGGAAAATAAATGCATTTATAAATATATATATAAATATAAATATAATATATATATTATATGTTTATATATTATATATATAATTATGTATTATATATAAAATATATATAATATATAAATAAATAAAAGTATGTCATTACTAGTCTTGCATGTGGATGCAAGTCTTAACATATGCTGAAACTGTGATGGGCCTTCACTCAGGCTACTCAGGCTGCAAAGCGTGGCGTGAGCACGCCCGAGATGCGCCACGATTATCGAGAAGGCACGCCTGGTGTACGCCTGGACCAGTTTATTGCACGCCGGGCGCACATGCACCTAGAGCACTGCGCTCCCCGGAAATTTCGGTCGTTTCAACTCAATTGCTCTATTACAGTCCCCACCAGTGTCCATGTTGCTTCTTAGGCTCAAATTTTGTGGCAAAGGTCACTTGTGACTAATCGGATTCACATGCCCGACAAAAAGAAATATTAATAATGCCCTAATATTCAGTTACAACACACAACACAATGCAAATTAACAGCCATCTAAGGCCTACAGGGTTGTAAAACATGCTCATAAAAGACAAAAAAAGTTGATAAAAGATAGCAAGTTGTGAGAAATGGAGCATATGTGTACCTAGTCTAAGGTGAATGAACACCTCAGACTAGATACAAAGCTGTGCCATTTCTCATGATTTGCAATCTTTTAGCAACTTTCCTCCAAAACACTTCTTGTAATTTATGCTACATATCTAAACATCAAAATCTACCACATGGAGAAATCATAAGTTGAAAAATTCTTTTTTTGCACTTAAACACATCTTAAAATCACTTAACATCATCTTCAGTAAATGTGTAAGGTGAAACAGTTTTACAACAAAACACAATTGAATTGGGTACTCATTTGGAAACCAATAAATGCAACAATTATGGTGCACATTTCTTTTCTTCATGGTTTGCTTAGTACTGTGTCCTGTTTTTCTCCTCCAGTGAATTTGCAGCTGTATTTTTCCACAGTGGTTTTTAGCCATGGCACATGCCATGCATGCCTGAACATTGGGACACATGCCAAAACCACTCAATGCACACCTGGGAATAGCACAGAGAACATCTGAGCTAGCATGAACTGTCCATAGCATGCCTCCAAGGCCTTGTAAAAACCTGCCATGGTTTAAAGTTTGGGCTTATGCTGTGCTTTGCACCATAACAAGCACTACTTCACTCTTATAACGGACACACATTTGGATTGCACAAATGTAACATGTATCTGTAGTGTGGGATTTTCATTATTAAATTATTGCATTTACTTTGAGGGAAGACAGAAAAGGTTTAGCATGATTCTTAGTTACACCCCATGATGGGAAGCAGTGCACATAAGTCTATCATCCTGGGATTCTGAACAGACTGATGTTGCACACCCAGCTCCTGCTGATGTTCACTGTTGAGAGCTTTGTCATACTTTTCATACTGTGGCACTGACAGCATTGCCATGGTATCTGAGCATTCTCTACCAGAAGTCTGACTGTCAGCAGACCTACCGGACATAAGGCATCCCAGGCTATTTTCAAGTCACTTTTCCAAGTAAACGTCTTAAAGTTCATCATGTTAAAGGCGTTTGGGGGAGGCAGCGCACAAGCGCCTCAGGGATTCCGCCGTCCCCCAAGAGATTCAGTCATGAATAGGAAGGCCAGTTTTTACCTGCTGGTTATTCGCAATTTACAATGATGTCCGACTCAAAACCAGACACAGTTTGGGTTGCCCACTTACTCTTGACATGATACGCCGTGCCTTGACACGACGCATGACGCTCCCGCCTCGCCGATCTTGCTCCCCATGGTGCGCCGGTTACGTCAAGAGCGCGCCAGGGGCATAAAAGGAACGCCGCAGTCAATTAAAAGTCGGGGCCGTGCGGCGTCTTGTAAAACAAGAGTCTAAAGGAAGAAACGAGGAAGAACCTTGTATCAATTTATCCAAGGTTCATAAACATGCAGTTTTAGGAAAACTGGTACCAGAAAATTGTTAGCAAATGGTTTTGGGCATAAACGGCCGACTGTAGCAGATCGATGGGCTTTATTTTGACGCGCCGCACAACCAGAGGCGCGGCCAAGATTTCCTTAACGGGGGGGGGGGTGGGGGTGGAGCTCAGTAACAACTCAAATCATGCGAAAATCACCTGCTGGAAAGACAATGAGTCAGGGTTTCACTAAAAATGCGGGCAAAAAGGAGAGGTGGGGGCCAGATCCTTTTGGCTGCGCCGGTGCGCACAATCATGTAAATCAACATATGTGCTGCGTTCATAAACTACCGAACATCACTTACAAGGTTTTTTAATCTGTGTTCTGTAGCAAGGTATTATTTCCGTTTACTCGTATATAAAAGCCTGCATCGCTCCCCAATGACGCTTTGAAGCGACAAGGTAACTTTGTAAGTGACCAAGTTAGTTTCTGAGCGCGGCCCTAAATCATTTCAAGTAAAATGAAGCTGCAGCGATGTTTGCCAATACCGTAACCTTTCTGCCAAATTCCTCTTGCTCTTAACGCACGCTAGTTCTGAGAATGAATGAGGCAAGATCAACGAAAAGTACCGGCGGAAATGAAACGAGGTCTGACGTCTCGCAGATGAGATGAAATAGCCTTGTGTTTACTCCAGTTCCCTTGAACTGAGACATGCCAGTAAGTCGCCTTTAAAGCTCTAAAGCCCAATTCGTAAGACATCTTACACTGTGACGGAAACGCGGTCCAGTTTTCAATTAACACTTCTACTTCGGACTCCTAACGATGTCAGTAAAACCCTACGTATTCGAAAGCATAGCAACAACCAAACGGAACTGACATATTTTCGAACAAAGTACAAAAATAACAAACGCCATGCAATGTAACATTTTCATCAGACTCAAAATCAGTTTCTGGTTTACAGCTGGTAATGAAGAGCTTCGAGTTGCGCCACCTTTCACCGCCATCCTATGGGAAAAGTAGCTCAATCATGTACAAAAACACCAGCGACACTTCGTCCGACGGAACTGTACAATCTACCTACACGAAAACCGTCCATGGATCCACGTATTTCTCGCAGGTCGTTGTGATCAGTCTGGTCAGTCCTTTCTTCAGGAGCCCGATGGCATCGAGGGACCTGACATCACGGCTACGGTTCGAAACAGCACACACCATTTGGGTAGCGAGCTTCAATATACTTGAATGTATTAATGAAAACCTCCAACTACAAATCACGAAATATGAACGCAGCTGTAACTACAAACAATTAACACTGACGAACAGATATACACACTTCCCATATTGTTCGCGAGGGAACACGCTGCATCCGCGCGCGGACCGCGCCGTGGTGGCCGGGACGGGCCAGCCGAGAGCGTCTGCCGCCACGATATGGTGCCGCCCGTCAAGAACACACAGCCATCGAGACAGGGTGGTCGGCGGGCGGCGCGCGCCCCTCGACGCCAGGCCGAGCTGCGCGGCGTCCCGACGTGCGCAAACGGCGGCCGCCAGGCGGCGACCCCCCGCCGCGCTCTCTACAGCCACACGCCCCCGGGCACGGCGAACGCGGCGGTAGTAACGCGCAAGGCATGACAGGTAACTGAACAGACTCGAGCTTCACGGTTCCGTGGCGTCCGCGCGGTTGGCTTGCCTGCCGTCGCCTCTCACACGCGGCGCGAGCGCACGCCGCCGCGACCGCTTCCATCGCGGAGATCTGACGCCAACTGTAACAATGCATATCGGGCTAAAACAATGGGCGGCATATGGCAGCGTGAACACATGCTCTCGTTATCACATGGAAATAATTTGATGAGTTTAGGGTCAGCTGCTGGGTTTGTACAACGTTACTGTGGTATCTACCGCGGCGCTCAGGCGGGCCGCACTCTCACCGCACGCACGCGCCGCAGCGTCTCCGTTCACTCTGCGCGTCCGCCGCAGGGTTCGTCGCGCGTCCACCGATATAAAACCCAGTAATGATACAGAAAATAGCATGGCGCCCGGTGAGCGGGCCCGGGCGGCGGCGGCGGCAGTCCGGGCGGCCCGCCGCCGGCCGGCGCCGCCGCTGACTAGGGGCCTCTGGTGGGGCGCGCGCCCGCCGGGCCGGCACGCCGCGTGGGGTTCGGTGGCGGCCGGCGCTAGAAGTCGGCGAACTCCTTGGCACATTTCTCGGTGGAGGACACGTGTAGCCGCTCCTCCTCGTAGTCGTCGAAGTTGCTGGTGTCGCCGCCGCCCTTGCACTTGGGGATGAACGGCGCCTCGATCTGCCGGGGGGAGGGGTCGTCAGACGTGTGGTGAGCCCTGCGCTCCACCGGTACCGACACAGCATGGCCCGCTCAGCGTCTGGTTTGTGCCGGCACCAGCACGAGCAGACTCGCCAGCCAAGGCTGCTGACTCGCACAAACCAGAGGCCAGAATCCGACAAGCGCCTCGATGCCATAAAGCTGGCCGACAGAGGCATAAAAACAGCTGGTCAAATAACGACAATGAATAAACCAAATAATCCAGGTGTCCAAGCAAAGC
The DNA here is from genome assembly GCA_030062745.1 of Capitulum mitella. Taxonomy (NCBI): domain Eukaryota; kingdom Metazoa; phylum Arthropoda; class Thecostraca; order Pollicipedomorpha; family Pollicipedidae; genus Capitulum; species Capitulum mitella. The sequence continues at coordinate 30,511,878 of CP099842.1, forward strand.
GAGATATTTGCTCAGGTTTGGCATTATCCACCAGCTGCGAGATGGTGACGGACGCCGTCGGAGACGGGCTGATTGCTTAACACGACACACAGCCGTGGCGTTACGATTTAGACAATGTCTGGAAGGCAGCGCTCGTGTCCGTCATTACTGACTGGGGACGAAATGTGACGACGAGCTACGCAATACGGAGCTCAATCTCGCCAAACAATGCATTTCCTGCGGCACCAGAATATGTCATCACAGACACACATCCACGGTCTGCGGAGACGCACATGAAAACGACATCACCTTCTTCTGGTAGATGGCGATCCAGTCGGTGGAGTGGAACCACTTGTGGCCCTTGATGTCGTTGACGCCGTTCTTCAGGTTACCGTACCGCTTCGTCAGGTCGACCTGCAGCAGGTTGCGCAGCAGGTCCTTCAGGTCGGAGCTGAAGTGAGAGGGGTATCGGACCTGCAGGCGGAACGGGTCTGCGTGAGCCGTGTCATCTCTGAACGTACCCGACGTCCAACTCAAGGTCACTCTTGGGATAACGGGACATCCATTCTAGGGCCGTAGGGGGTTTTACAGTGGACGCCCAAGAAGATGGATGGCCATCTTCTAAGATCGGCTGCTTTTCGCGAACGAGCGTTACATCTTCGGCAAAAAACGTGCGATGATGCGCTCCCCATGCAATTAGGAAAAGTCCTCGCGCGATTTCAATGTGGCTTTCCCAGACGTCCAGATCTATCCGGTCTCCTCGTTGCCGAAACGAACCAGATACACCCAACCCCCCGCCGCCGCCGCCGCCAGCGGCCGCCGCAGCCCGCGGCTCGGGCCGCTGGACGCGCCCGCGACGGACCGTCGGCCGCTAATGACCGCGCCCGGCCGGCCGGACAGCGGGGGCGCGCGGGCCGGCGGCGGCGGCGGCGGCGGCGGAGCGCGGTCGCAGCGCGCCGCAGCGTCAACAAACAGGCGGCGCCGCGCGGCGATCGATGTCCTGCGCCACCGCCGCCGCCGCCGCCGGGCCACCTGACTGGACGCGGCACCGTCGGCGCGTGATCCATCAGAGCTCCGGCCGCCCGCAGGCCGGCGCGCCCGGCGGTGGACTCGGACGGGTCACAAGCGCGCGTCGTGGAGGGGGAAGGGGGTTCGATCCCTGCGGCCACCGAGCCACCAGGAACGTCTGACTAATCTGTCAGCGGACAATTTAACTAATCGGGGTCACACTTGTCCAACGAGGCCGGTGCATTTCTTGCAGCCGTCAATTCAGTTAGCAGCAGCAAGACCCGCAGCCAGCAGCCAGTGCACTGCTTACAGCAGGCAAATCAGTTAACGGGGTCGAGCCGTTGCCAGCGGTCTGGTGCGCTTCGCAAAACCACCGGTGATATGCCATCGAACGCGCGCGTTTATAACGTCCACATAAAAACCGCTATCATTGGGACGTTACATTCGCAGAAGTACTCCTTCCGATAACGCCAATATCGGGGCTTGAGCAGTGCCGACACTAAGCAGACACAGCCGCTATCGCGGCAGCCAATGATTCGGGATTTACGCAGAGCTCCGAGCTCTAGACCCGATTATTTTTCAAAGACTCGATCCGCCTCCTGCGAACCGTATCGCGGCCCAGCCGCGCCACGAGCCACAATCTGGCGGCGACCGGCCGGCCTACCTTGCCCGAGACGATTCTCTCGTAGATCTGGATGGGCTGGTCGGCGAAGAAGGGCGGATAGCCGGCGGCCATCTCGTAGATGAGCACGCCCATCGCCCACCAGTCGACGGCCTTGTTGTAACCCTGCGGGGCGAGGAGAGGTCGGCGTGCCGCTCGGTTCGACAGGGGCGGCAAATTCAGGCAGCAAGCGCGCGCGTTCGGCTGCGGCGGCGCTCCGTCGCGTGCCGCGCCCTACCTTGCTGAGGATGATCTCCGGCGCCAGGTACTCGGGCGTGCCGCACAGCGTCCATGTCCGGCCCTTTACCCGCTTGGCAAACCCGAAGTCGGTCACCTGGCGGAGAGAAGGACGCGTCAGTCGGCAGCCGGGGCAGAGAGCGTGGGGACCTGCTGGCCACTGGGGGCCAGTCGCGGACTTGGGAGTGAGTGAAGTTTCGTGTTTACTTTCGGCCGGTCCGTTCCACGCCGGCCTTCGCCAATTTCCGAAGATGGCCACTGTTCAGTCGTCCGAACATTCTTTTTTCTTAACACGCATCGGGACAGAGGTCAGCAACATTAAAACTAGTTACGAGCGAAGCCGAAGGCCGACTGAGTCTTACTACAACCAGCGGAAAAAGACCAAACTGGGCGGAAGGCCCGGCCCGGCCCGGCCACGACGCTTTCTGGAGGCTAACAACTTCACAACGACTAGGTACCGAATCGCGAAATTTCGCTTCAAAATAGCTTAATTCTTTAAATCCTGTTTGCATTTCCAGTGCGTTCGATTGCAACTTCTTTCTCTAACATAACTACTTCGGGAATATAGTTTTCAATCTTAGACCTGTCTTTCCCCGGATGCTTTTGAGCCGCTCAGTAATCAAAGGACTGACCGACGCCTGACGAGATACAAGACTTGACTCAAGACTCGAACGCTTGAGCCCAAGAGGCTGAGCGTCCTAATCCACAATACGACTCCTCAGTAATGGCAGCGAACAATATCATAAGCGCGCGTGACGTCTAAACCTACAATTCTTCGGATGCAAAAACTAAACAGACACAGTTATATACACCACAAGAAACCCTTGCGCCATTTCTTTTAACTGCTGACCACCAGTCAGCGACACAATACCAGTTATCCTCATCCCTTGCGCTTATGTATTTACAGCCCACATAAGCATGGTAAAATGTTTGCAGCCCTGCGAATACGAGCGCCGAACTGAGTAAGGGAGATCCTTCTACTTCACCTAAAACGTTAAGCCTGCCGTTCCACGACTATCAGAGGCTCCCATTATGATTCCGCATCGGGAGCTCATCGAGAAACCAACAAATAAACAACCATCCGGACACAGGCCACACCGGATTACCACATGCCTTCCGTCCCAGAAGAACCCAAAATAGCTCGAGGTCCTTCAAAAAATGTAAAGGAAAGAGGACTCCCGGTTACGTGAACGCGGAAAAGCTTACGCGAACAATCCATTAGCGGAGGTAAAGTGGCACGGCCGCATTCCCGGCATAGCGGGCAACGGTCGCCGATCGTCGCCGATTTCCCGCAGCCGCCGAACAATGCATGGACAAGGTCGGCTGGCGGCGCTCCGCGGCCGCGGCGGCGCCAGCGTGCAGCAAATCGCGAGCACCGCCGCGTGACGGTCGACAAAACCCGGCCGACCGTCCGGCGTGCGCCGGCACAGGCCGCTCCTTCTCGCATTAGACTGCGCCTCACGTCTCATCCGTACTCATTCGCTTGCAGGATCGATCAGAGTATCAATGGGCCATGCTGACTCCCAGTTACAAGGGTCCCCGACCAAATGCTGGCGCGGCGAATGCATACCTGGCACTCACAAAACGTGCCGCCGGACATCCTCGGCAGCGCCTGCACCGTGTGAAGGTGCCGTCGGCCCGGGGCCGTGTTCGCGGTGCGCAGTGCCCGGTCACCCTCAGCAGCCGGTCAGCTGCGGGCCGCACGAGGCCCGGCCGTGCAGCGCGCCGTCCGCGCCCGCCGCCGCGCCGTAGCAACGAGCGTCGCCTGTTTACAGCGGCGGCCGCCGGCACGCCTCAGCAGCGGTGAAAGTGGCGCCTGCACGCGGCACGAGAGCAGATCGCGCGCGGCGCGCCGCCGCCGCCGCCGCCGCCGGCGGTCGGACCGGCCCGCTGACGAGACGGCCGAGAGAGACGCCGTCGGCCGGCCGGGCGGGAGGGCGGGCGCGCGGGCGGCCGCCGCTCGATAGCCGGTCGGCCGGCCGCAGATGAAAACAAACGGCGCGTGATTAGAGCGCCGGGCAGGGCGCGGCCGGCATACGCCACCGGCGGCGGCCGGCCGGCTCGTTACCGCGCCGTAAATTAGCGCGCCGACCGGCCGCGGCCACAAGCCGCCGAACCACCGGGGGTTATGCACGCCTGCCGGCGGTGGGGGGTGGTGCGTGGAGGACACACGGACGTCGCCCCGCGCCGCCTGCGAGCACCAGCCGCGTGCCGACGGCGTAACGATCTTCATTTAGCCACGTCGGGCGATAAGTGGTCGCCATCTCGACTGAATTCTAGTTCAGGGCCAGAACCCTGCAGCAGTCTGTTGTCTGCTCTTTTCGCACAAGGGAGCGCTTTTGATGAGGTCATCGCCATTTGCTTTACATATGCGGTCCCTGAGCAAGGCAGTGCAAACAGACGCTTGCAAGACTCTGACTTCATCACCCGACGGAACAGCGCCGTGCCAAAATGATGAATTAAAATACATGGCACGTGATGATTAAAATACACAGCACGTGATCCAAGCGATACAACGCCAGTTAGGGCATACATGGTATGAAGCAGACGTCGTCAGCATGCTGTCGATGGTACAACTGATGCATGCTTCTAGTGTTTCACAACATAAATTGCTATACTTTTCGCACAAATAATACTTCTGTCTCCAGTCAGTGGGTCTCTGCCAGCCACACTGCCTGACGAGAGGTTGCCGCACAAAACTGGTCGGCTCTTAAAGCGTCCACCATAACATGAAGGTGTAAAAAAAACAACAGGTCGGCCGAGCAATGCAGCTGTGAATGAAAATGTGCGGAAGTTCCGGTTAGGGAGTTCTGTGAGGAATTCTCTCATGTCGCTTGCAGTAACGTCTTTCAAATGTCCAAAATCACGGGATTTCTACTTTTAAAAATATTTTACGGGCTTACAGCTAGCCTAAATATTGAACAAATTCGGACATTTCTCTGGGCACCAACAGTGCTCAACACGGAAGAGTTATTCCGAGAGTTACCTGTGAATTACATTCAAGCAAGCAAGGAAGCACACTGCATTCGGAGTTTTATCTTTACTGACTGTATGAAAGCGTTCGCTTGCTCGCTTCCGCCGAAATACCAGAACTACCCATGCATTTATCGCTAGCGCAGCTTTGTCGCACGCCTGGAGAGGACACGATGACTTGGAAGTTAACTGAAATTTTCAACGGCCGTGTTATAAGACTACAAAAGCCATTTCCTGCTCTCGCTATTCAACCCATTTTGAAAGACCCGAAGACCGTCACATCTCGCCAGACTAATGCACATACTGTTCTCGGAAGCTCTCAGGACCGCAGCCAACTTAAGATGCCTGGGAACGTGCAGTGGCTCCCAACGACGGCCCAACAATGGTGCAGCCGACATTTCTGGGCCGGTGAAAAATGCACGCCGTTTACTCCTCGGGGCGCTGAAAAATAGGCGTTCAAAAGTCCATCGCGCCCAACATGTTTCACTGCGCTACCAGAAAACGCAGCCCCGCGGCGCCAGAGGATCTCCGGGCAAACAACGCGGTTCGAAAGTGCCGGGAGATCCCCGCACATACAACGCTAACCAGATTACAGCTGACTGCTGCATCACCGCTAAAAGAATCCGACTACGGACTTCAAGAAAATCATCTAAACGAACGCTGAGGGAACCGCTAAAAAGATGCAACTCAATGTCAAACGACGCGCCACAGGGTGCCCGAGGAACCAACAAATTCACGTGGGTAACTCAGCCCCGCAGTACAGCCGAAACGACGCCAAGCTCGCAACATCGCCTGGCAGCGCGCGCGTGCCAAGTGGCGTGTCTGGCCGGCCCCGCTTGCGGGCAATTTGGTGACTCAGCGGCGACTTAGATATGGTGATCGAAACGCGCGCCGAGACGCAAATTTTCAATCGCCAACCTCGGCCTACGCACTAATGGCGCGGCACACGGCGCCGCCCCGGCGGCATGCATGCGAGACGAGCCGCCGCCGCCCGCCGCCGGCGGCGGGCGGCGCGGCGACACGGGTCAGGCGCGCCGGCCGGCGGCGGCCTCCCGCCGATAACCGGCCGCGTCACGCCGATCAAACAGCCGGCGACGCGGCACGCGGATTCCGCGCGATAAAAACGCGCCGGCGGTCGGCGGCGGCGAAAAACGCCGCGGCCCTGACACCACGGCGGCCGGCGGCACGCACCGGGCGCCGCCGCCACGGCAGCCACCCGCCGCCACGGCAGCCAGCCGCCGCGGCAGCCATAAACTGAGCCCCCATCGGGCCCGATCGGCCGCACGCACGGCGACCGTGACGCGGCGGCGGCGGCGACGGCGGCGGAGGAAGCGGTCTGCGCGCCCGGCCGGCCGCGTCTCACACGTCGGCGCCCAATCGTTTTCGGCCGCCATATTCGGGCGGCGAGATCCCGTGCGCGATACGACAACCTGTCAGACAACATTGGTCGGATTTCTGGCCGGGCCGGCAAACGGGGCCAGTCCGGCCCGGCGGCGCGCCGCGAGAGCTGACCCAGCCCCGGCCGGCCAGCTGGCCCGGCCGGCGGAGGCGGCCGCGCCGGCGGACGCCCCGGCCGCCCGGCACCGGCCGCCGACACCGCCGAGCCGCTGCGCCGAGAGACGCGTGCGCCGTCAATGGGGAACTTCTTCGTCTACGGATAAAGCGCTGTCCGTCTTGATTTGTCCACATTTATCCCCAACGACTGTGATCGATAGCTCAGCTCGGCTCGGTTTCGACAATGTCGGTAGACAAAGGAAGAGCGCTGATCTCCACGTCCCGGAGACGTGGGTTCGAGCGGATTGAGCGCTCGTTATCCGGCCCGCAGGTAAGCTGGCAGCCGACCAGAACACGGTCACGCCGAACACCTCACACTCACAACGCATCCTTGGCGGCGCATTAAACCTTTGCTGCAAAAATGGCTGTAGCATGGAACTGCACGATCGGGTCTTGGTGTCCGGAAGTTACGCAACGACGTCTGCTCAGCACAGGACCTGCTCCCAGGTATCGACCGAACAACATAACACTCGGGGACGAAGTGACATAAAAAAATAACTAGCAGAACACGGGCATCATACATCTTCCAGTTACCGGCAGACAGATGGTGCAAAAAGCTGACGACGGGGGGAAAACTCTTCAACGCAATCGCACACGTCCCACTCAGAGCTAACGCACGCTTCAGAATGCTCCGAGGGAATCCCGCATTCCCAGAAAGGCTGGCGCGACTAAAGTCCGCACCAGACGACCCTCCTCGCCTGCGCCCCGCCACGCACCTTGATGTAGCCCTGGCTGTCGATGAGCAAGTTCTCGGGCTTCAGGTCGCGGTAGATCAGATCCAGGTAGTGCAGGTACTCGAACGACAGCACGATCTGGGCCGCGTAGAACCGCGAGTGCGGCTCGCTGCCGGCCGAACACGGCGCGTCAGTCAACCCTTCACGCGCCGCGCGCCGCGCGCCGACGCGACGCCCGTCTCGGCACGCACGGGCCGGCGGCGGCGGGTGGCGGCGCCGCGGGGCGGCCGGCCGCCGTGACGCGGCAGCCGGCAAAAACGCCGAGCCGCCGCCGGCCGCCGACCGCGGCGCCCATTGACATGCCGGCCGCGGCGCCGCGCCGGCCGACGACGCCCCGTAATAAGCACGCGCTTCAATGGGCGCGCGGCTGGTGGAAGCAAGCGCTGTCATCGACACCGGCGGCGGCCGCGGCGAGCACGTCGGCGCGGGCCGGCGGCCGCCGCCGGGCCGCCGGTCGGCGGGTCCGAGCCGCCCCAGGCGCGGGGGCGGCGTGGACGTGCCTGCGAGCGCGGCTACAGCCGGCCATTGAGTTCGACAAGCTCGAAATGGGATGCATTTGAGCCTGGTTTCGCTGACTAAACGCTGGGTGGAGATATAACGCAAGCAAGCTCCAGAGTAGCGAGAGCAGCTGGCATGGCTCAGTTCCGGTTCCGAGCAAGACTGGTCGTTACATAGGGCAGAATACGTCGCGGACGGTTGAAATGCACTGTTGCAACGGACGGAACTGCGCGGATTCGTCATGTACTCTACACGTCTGCCCTATAACTGCAGGAGTACAGCCTCCAAGAACTACGACAGACGGCGACATAATGCACTACGGCAAGACGAGGGCGGGGGATTGTTAGACGGGCCCAAAGCAACTAAAATCATGCGACGAACAACGTTATTCATACAAGGCAACCATGTAACGCCGTGAACGTTAATGACAACACATACAGGGTTCCAACGTTGGAAACCAGGGCAGTCAATGCTGGCAGTAAAACTGCGAACCACAGACAACAAAACGAGATCATCCCAAGAACCGGATCACGGAATCTATTCACTGCCATGCACATCCAGGCGCACGGGCCAAGGTACCTTGTGTCGTGCTTATGCACCTGGCGGACGCTAAGGCCACCGTCACGTCCGAGCTGCGGTTATCTTACCGATCGGAGCAGCGATGCAGCGTTAGTGCATGCAGCTGGACCGACGGCGCGACCGGGCCGCCATCTGGCGACGGCCGGCCGCCGCCGACGGAGCCACGGCATGCGACACAGACCGACGGCCACACCGAGCCCGGCTACGTCGCGGAGCGGCGCGCTGGCGCCTCTTACCTAAACCTGCCGCTCTTTCGCAGATGCGAGAACATCTCGCCACCGGGCACATATTCTAAAACCATGTACAAATTCGAGTTATCCTGCAACAGACGAGACGGGGGTCAGCGGCCAGCCGAGCCCGGCGGCGGGGCGGCGGCGCTGGCGGACGCGGAAGCGGACAGCACGCGGACACCACCACGTCGGCTTACGTGAAGCCGCGCTTGGTGGCGGCGTACCGGCGCCGCAGCGGCCGGAACATGTCACCGCCGCTCACCAGCTCCATCGTGATGAACAGGTTGGAGAAGTCCTGCGAAAAGCGGGGCGGGCGCGAGCTGAGGCGGCGGGCTCGAGCGGCTCTGCGCGCGCGGCGGCTGGCTTAGCTCCGGACGCCGGCGGCTGGCACCACTACCGGCGGCGGCGCGCCGTTACCTAAACCGTCCCATGCGACGCAGGTGCGAGAACATCTCGCCGCCGTTTATGAAATCCAGGTTCAGGAAGAGGCTGCAGTTGTCCTAGAACAGCGGGGACGGCGGGTGAGAGGAGGAGGAGGCGGCCCGCCGACGCCGCCGACGCTACCCTTTCAGGGCGGCCGCCGGCCGACGCCGGCCAGGACGTGATTAGCGCCGCCGCCCGGGCGGAAACCGCGGCGGAGCCGCTGCTCTCCGCTCCCGTGTCGCCGACGCCGAGCGAGGAACACTCCAGGCCATAAACCCACGTCGGCGTCCGCTCGCCGAGCGGGCACGGGCGATATAGACGTAGCTCGCCGTTACGGCACCGTTCCGTAAATCATGAGCCCTATAAACCGCGCGCAGGCCGCCAGAAATAGCCGTCCGCGTATGCCGCGACGACAACCGGGACGCCGAAGACAAAGGCCACGGGCGAGGCAGGTCGCCAGTCGCAGCGGCGGGCCCGGAGCAACATCTCGCGCCGCCGGCCGGATAGGTGCGGGAGGCGGCCGGACGGCGCGGCCGGCAGGAAATCGATCGCGGCCGGCCGGCAACAGCGGGCCGCCGCCGACGGCCGACGGCGCGGCGCAGCGGCCGACGGCGCGGCCTCCGGTGCAGGCCGGGACCACGGCCGGTCGACGTCGGCGTCGGAACGCGGTCGCTGACGGCGGTCGCCCTAACCGCGCAGCGATGCTGCGAGCGGACGGCGGGTCCGTCTGGACAGGACGCGGACGTCTGCTGACCCATTAGTCAAATGGACTGCCATGAATCTTCCTTGACTTCCTTGAATGAAATCCGCGAGGAATTCACACGCGATTCAGGATTCAGGCCGCCAAGGGAAATGGCAGCAATGCACAGGACATGTTCTGTTTTGAAGAACGCTTCAGTTTGTGCTCAGTTCGAATCGCAATATTTACGCCGGCCGAAAATTATCGCTCGCCTCATGCCAGTCAGTCGCATCAACCGCGGCATAAGAACTACAGATGACGAAAGAATGACGCATGCACGGTCCAATACGCGGCCGTCCTGTGATCGTCCCACATCAACGCACCACGATTGCTCCGTGATTCGATCCCGCAGAAGCGCGGCGCCATGGCATGGGGGGGGGGCTGGCGAGGTCACGGGACGTGTGACCTTCCCCAACTCTGGTCTGGGCTCCCAACAGGATCTTGTTTACGTCTGGCGCCACGGGATCTTTTTCCTCGACGCGTCCTCTGTCCACTGAGAGACCTGCAGCAGATCTAGTTCATTTGGCTGGGCGAAAGTTTCCCTAACTTATGCTACGTAGGTGCAATGAAGAGTTCAAGTGTTTTCAACGCTATTGAGACATTCGGAGCGCGAACGCAGTCTGAGAGCAACTTCCTAATGCTTTTGGGCCAAAGAGAAGACTCTCCTCAAAAGACATCCAGCATAGAGAACGACGCTCAGCCCAGGTCGGCATCACGACTTTCCATTCCAGTGCTCGCCCCAGCCCTTCAGTTTCTGGCCTGTGATGCTCCCAGTTTTAACGAACGAGACTGAAACCTTACTTTTACTGCGAAACCACAGAGAAACCAACATAAAGTGCGCTTTGAACTGCAAATCTAGTCTTCTAGTCTTCCATTAGTTACGTAACGGTCGGAGAACAGGAGGTCCTGGCTGGCGTCACCGCAGTCAAAAGATGGGCACTACGCATGAAAGAAGTCACAAGGGAATGGGGATAAAACAAAACCGGCACAGCAACACTCTGCATTGGACACAGAAGGTGACTGGATTTACGCGGAGCGGGCGGTCGCAAAATGATAACGAAGCAAAATGCTTCCTGGCGTGCCGGACACTTCAGTGACAGCCACAGTCACCATAGAAAGAGCGCCGTCCTTTTTTCGAATTACGCCTGAATGCCTTAATGGGTAGTGCCAATATCAGAGTTATTTCCACATCCAGTTTATCCCGAAGACCCCAAGCCTCCACTCACGTGTCTACGAACAATGAAACGTTCCATCAATGAAACACTTTTGGGAGACACACAGGCGGAAGAACATTTTCTCTCAAAGAATCTTTTTGAATCATTGACGCAAATGCGAATATTCGACCGAACGACGAACATCATGCACGTCCAAAACAAAAATGGCATTTCAGAAATTATCAATGAAAATGAAGGACGCAAAACTTGCAAAACTCAAATAAAAAAGAGAAATAATTTCCTCCAGTGTCGAAGTCCGATGTCATTCTGCCGCAATAGCTATTCAATCAATAGCAATATCCAACGTCGTCCCATCTAGATAGGGACAAAAACGTGACTTTCCTCAGCCACTCTGACAAAGAAACAATGTTCCTCTCTGCAGGTGCACAGGTGGCAGACAGCAGCACGGGGATCACTCGCGAAGAGGGCAGCCGCCTCCCGTGTACATAGTCGACGGACAGGGCCAGGTCTTTCCAAACAGCTGTCGCTGTATTGATCCCCGGGTCCCGCACACTGTGAGTGAAAGATGCTGGCACACAGGCATCGTACGGCAGACGAGACGAACGACCATTAACAAGTGCAAGAAACACCGCGATTAAGGCAGTGCCGATAGCATCCCGCACGACATGCGAAAACCCTCACGCGAAGACTGAGCGAGCGACGGGGCCCCGACTTTTAACCGTATCACAAATTTACGCACGCAGCGCCGCATGACGTGGCACGCAATGCCGCCGGACAATGTCATCCATCAGCGGCGACCAAACGGACCGACAAGCGTCCGCGGCGGCGCCGGCACGCGGCCGGGTCGGGCCGTGGCGGGGGCCGCCACCAGCCAGGCCGGCCGCAGCGACAGCGCGCCGCTGACAGAGCCGTGCCAGCAGGCGGCGGCCGGTGCGCGGGACACCTCCTCCGACGCCGCCGACTCACCTTAAAATGATACTGTAGACTAACAAGGAACGGGAAGTTGATGGCTTGGAGAATCCTCTTCTCGTTGAGGGTGTGCTCCACCTGTTTCAATCGCACCACCTGCGGGCGGCGCCAGCAGCGTTAGCGGTCACACGACGGCGGGTACGGCAGGGGTGCAGGGAGGGGGGGGGGGGAACTCACATGAAGACGCTCTCAGGGTCGCACAACACTCGGATGGCACGAGGGACGTCCTTGACGGTTTCACACAACAGATACCAGGAACGGCATGGGCTCCAGGTGTGCTGAACAACCACTCGTTCCGAGAAAACAAAAGGTCTAATTTCGCTGCGCTTCGTCACACCCACGTCCACAAATTTATGGCCAGGTGAAACCTAGATAGCCGCTGTCAGACAGCGGACATGCCTCAAGGCGTCCGCAAACCAGCCTTATCGCATTACTCAGGAACTAAGACTTGTTCCCCGTGTTGCAAACTTGAAATGACATTCCGCCTATTACGTGCAACATCGAAAGCCGAGGCATGAATGGTGATTTCCCGCATGATTCAATTTCGTTTTGTTCGGCGCGGCTCCAGCCGTTGCCGCGGAGGACGCACGAAAACACCACGACCCTGTACTACGAAAGCCGCCGTCAGCGGCCGTAAATATGCTCGCCACACGCTGCGGACAGCCATGGACACCTCGCTGATTTATTAACCACTTAATCGGTGCCGCGGAAGTGGTGGCACCAGCCGACTCGGCTCGCGCCCTCTCTCGAGTCTCGGCGGTCCGGGCCGGCGGCCCCGGACGGCGCCGGTCCACCGCGTGAACTCGGCCGGCGCCAAGGCCAGGCGGTTCCCGGACGCGCCGGCCGGCAGCGGTGGGCGGCTCAGCCTCAAACGGATGAGATCGTAATGGCCGGGTAGCGAGCCGTCTCAGGTCGCCCGGGACGCGCCGCGGCCGGCTGCCGGACGGACGCGACCGGTGCAGTGCTGGCGGCTCGGTCGGAGCCGCCGGCACAACAGGCGTCACCCGGACGGCGACGGCGCGGCTGGCAGCCGCGGCAGGTAGCGTCAGAGCGGAGCCTGCGGACAGGCCCGGCCGCGCCCGCCACATACGACGATCGCCACTAGGAAGTGCGTCCGGCGTCCTGCCTCTGCTCGCTGACGCCGAGCGTGGCCGGCGGCGGCCGCGGCCTGACGCGCCGACCGAAGCCGGCAGCCGTCGGCCGGCGCGCCTCCCCCGGCAGCCGACCCCCCCGCCCAAGCCTGGCCGCGTCGGCGAACACGCGGCCGGCGCGCCGCGTCCGGCCCGAGCGATGGCCTCCGACGCGGCCCCGTTTCGCGGCCGCCTCCGCCGCCCATCAATCGCCGGCGGCGGCTGCCGGTCCCGGCAATCTCCTCCTCCGCCGCCGCCGCCCCGCCCCGGAACTCATGGCCAGTGTTTGCCAGGCCTGGCCGGCTATTTTTGCGCCGCGACACCGTCCGACAGCTTAATGTTGATTGGATAGGACCACCGCTGCTGTCTCGGTGCATCCACGCCCGCACATGCAGAGGTTTCCGTCATTTACGACCGACGCCGGAGGTCCGCCCGCCCAAGTGCATGCGAATCGCCCCGGAACGCCCCAAAGACTGGGGCTATCTGCGGAACGGCCCACACGAGGCCTGCAAATAAACAGCGCCTCGATGACTTCCAACGATATGCCTCCCGGGCGAGCCGCGCCGGCTATCGGTGTCGCGGCATCGGGGCGGCCGGAGCCGGGGCGGCGGGCGCGGCCGGCCGGCGCCGTGTCCCCTCCCCGCGCCGGCCCAAGTGGGTCAGGACGCCGAGAGAAAAACTGGCCGCGCCGAGAGCCGAGCCGCGGCCGGCGGACGGCGGCCGAAAATGGTGGCGACGGCCGCCCACGGCGCCGACGGGCGGTCGCTCGGAGGGACGCCGGCCGGCCGCGCGGGCCAGGACCGTGGCGAGCAGACATAAGCAAGTGCCCAGATGCTCAGGCGCCGGCACAGGCGGCGTGCGCGCTCCCACGTGACGGTGGGCACAGCGGCGCTGCTCCAGCCACCGTGAGAGGCGGCGTGGGTACAACAGGTCGCGCAGAGCTCCCGCGAGATGACACCACATCCGGGCACCGAACGACGGAGCGCCACGTGCTCTCACAGCGCGGCCGGCTTTGGAAGTTGGACGCCGAGGAAAAAAGCGTGAAGCGCGTCGCCAATAAAAAGTGCTGAGGCATGCCCAAAAGGCTTTTGTCACGAACTCTACAAATCTGGCACAATTTCAGCCATCTGTCGTAAATTCGGGGCCACACGGCGACCAGTTGGCCTTGACCGAGCGGCTGCGGGCGGCACGCGGCGATGGCGATGGCGATGGCGATGGCGATGGCGATGGCGGTGGCGGTGGCGGCGGCGGCGGCTGTGCCAAAGCCGGAGAGCAAGGCCGGACAGCGAGGCCGTAAGGGCCGTGTCCGACCCACTCTGGTACAGTATGCCCGCCATGGATCAAGATGCCCTCAGGACCGCCGGGCCGGTCCGGTCCGGTCCGGTCCGGGCCAGTCCGCGGTCTGGTCCGACCGGTCTGGTCTGGTCTGGTCTGATCCAGACCAGTTCTGATCCGACGCCGCGGCGGCCGCAGCCGGACATCTCCGGCCACCGGCTCCCGGAGACAGGAACAGGTCATCGCCGCCCGGTCGATACGCTTATTGCAGGCGCGCTCCGCGACCAATAACAGGCGGCGGTCGGACAAAGTTTCGATCTCGCGGCCGATACCAGCCCCGGCAGCCGAGGCCGCGCCGCTCCCGTGCACAGGTCAGCGGCGTCCACACAGGGCCTGGGTCGATCATCGGGAGGCGGACGCGCTGGAGCTCGCGCTGCGCTCCCCCGCGGGCCCGCTTCACAGTACAGCAGGCCTAATGATGAAGACGTTCACAGCCGTGATTACGTCCTAGGGCCGACAAGAAAACATTACGTAACCATCTGGACGGCCTCAGCAAAACATCGTCGTCCGTGCACCGACAACCCATAAGCAAACGAGAAATGTTTTGTCATGACGCTTAAAACACGTAGCCGTCCTGTTCAGCGCAGCGAGCCGTCCGACGCTCGACAGCGGGATGCATGTCGCTGGGCGGTTCCGCGTCGGGTTTACGAGAGGCGAATTGTGTCCGCGGTATCGTCCGCCGAGAAAACCGCCAGATTATTCGGAACCCGTAAACGGCGGCAGTCCAGATACACCGATAGCCGGGTATCACCCACGCACGCCGCCGTTCCTGTGCGCCGAGCCGGATACCGGCTATCAGCTGCGTTCATGCGAGTCGGCGATCGTCAAACAACCCTCAGTGACGACTGGACCTAATGAGACGGCCGACCAACACCGAACCTGCCTCGCCCGCGACGTGACGGCGGCGACGTCGTCCCAACCAGGCCAGCTGATCAGAGGGACTGTTCCGACATGCCACCGAGAGGCGCGATCAATGTCCGTGCCACGGAGTGATCCGGCCGGAGCGGTACCCTCGGCCGGGAGGGGGCGGCGGCTCGGACCGGGGCCGAGCAGGCGGCAGCGCGTCCCCACGCCCGGCGACAGCACGCCGCCGGCGGCCAAGGTGCGTCTCCCGGAGCGGGCTTCGGCGAACTGAGCGAGCGACCAGCGTATTGATCTGTCTGACCCGGCGGCGGCCACACCCGACCGGGCGTCAGCCGGCCGGGCGCAACACCTCCCGCGGCACGTGCCGCTCCGGCGGCGGCCCCCGCTGCCGCCCTGCGGCATCCAGCGGCCGCAGGCGGAAACGGCCGGCCGGGCCGAGTTTGTCGACCCCGCCGACGGCGAACTCGGCGCCCGCGCTCGACCCAGCGACCCTTGGACTCCGCGTGGCACACGCCGCTATTGACTGGCTGCCGGGGTGCGGGGGTCCTGCAGGGCCTCTTACAATAGACTGATTCAATTCCGCGACGCCCGTCAGATTCCAAATTGCTTTATCCAGGAGTTTGGCCACCGAAGTGGTCAGGCGTCCTAAGGTCACAAGCGCCTCCGGTATTCCGTGCATGCCAGTTCACGGACCTGACGCGACATCAGTAAACAGGGCACGTGTTCTGCCTCAATGAGCGGAGTGCCAAACATCCCAAAGAGAAGGGGCAGGGAGATAAGGAAACAAATGGCCATGATCAGTGGGAGCTCAAGGACTAGGGCCTAGACAAATCCAAACATAACACAAGAGACACAACTTGACTGTTTCGTTACCATGAAATAAAAGAACCAGTGGTTTTCAATTACCCATTGATGAAACACCATTTATAGCTTGGTACCCACCACAGGATTTCTTCCTACTTCTATTTTCACAATGGATGTTTCTCCATTTCTACAGACCAAACGGTCAGAAAATATCCATAGCATCTCACAAATGAACTGTATAACAAACATACCTATCCCATGACAACTACGTACAAAGTATTCTGAGGGTAGAAATATTTCCAACATATTATCTCCCAACAAGAAGCATACAAAGGCTAAAATCTGACACTGCAGCAACAAATGGCATTCATGCATGACACAATGAATATGAATGATATATCATCAGACCAAAACACATTTCCAGTTTACAACCATGCTGCACCATCACAACCTTCATTTGCATGTAAAAAGGGGTTCCATTAGTAAATGATGACTCCAACAAAGTACCACATCCATGTAAGAAAACAAGGTCTCACTAATGGCTTCATCAGCACACTTACCTTTTGCTTGTCTAGGATTTTCATGGCAAAGTATTCCTTGGTACCCTTGTGCTGCACCAGCATCACACGACCAAAAGACCCAGTGCCCAATGTTTTCAGAAGGTCAAAATCTTCCAAAGATGCTGTGTTCTGGAAAATGGACACCAAAATTTATGGGACCCATCTCAGTCAGGACATGCAGGACCAACTGAGAGTACTTACTCCTAACAAAGCCAAATACCTGCATTAACTGACTTTTCAAGAAACACTCCTAAGTGGAAACAAAAACTAAAACTAGAAACTTTTAAAGCCTTCCTAAAACACATTTATATGGTTCATATGGGTGGCCAAGACATGCCAGCCTCACAGACCTATTTACACTTCAAAGCCACTGTCAGTCCAACCATTTAAATGCATTCTGAGGACAGCTGATTTAAGAGTGTGCCTGGTTCAGTATTCTTACTAGACTCATGGCATATCTAATGAAAAGAACATGTGAGACAAAATGTTTGTACTGTCTGAACCAAAGCTAGATAAAGTGTTGTTTGGTGTTTAAGAACATCACAAAATATTGTGCTCTAAAAACATTTTATACTCCAAAAATGTCTGATCTTTTGCATCCATCAAAAAGCCTCATTATAACCATGTTGACAACTTCCTAACTATGCCATACTCAAAAGCAGAAATTATACTCCAACACCAAGAGCAAAAATCAAATTTCCAATGCTGGTCAGATTGGTGTGAACATAAAACTAACCTTTGATGGATTCTTCCATTTCTCTTCAAAATCTTCTTTTGCCTTCTCCAGAAATTCTTTGACTGTAAGAAAAAAGAGAGCATATGCCTAAATAACCAATAACTTATGCTTACATACTGTAAAGCCACACATACTTAACACAGTGTACCTTTACCCAAGTACACACTGCAAACTCAACTACCTTTGGACACTGACAGGGAAACTTTATGTTAAACAAGCAACATAATATATTCATCCAAAGCTAAGGAATAGGGCATGAATTACTGCTGAATGAAAAGAGAGAAGATGATGCAGATGAAACACAATAAATCATCAAGATGTACAAAATTTTAGCAGCAACTTCATAAACCAGGGTTCGTCAGTAGGTAATGAGGCATGAAGGTTGAAGGGCAGCAGATGCAAGGTAACCTCCAAACACTATGCATCAGTGAACTAATCTTCCCATCACCAGCACAGCCAGAGGGGGGGGGGCAAAGACCCCTCCCCTTACACCCACATTTTTCTGTTAATATTCCCAGCAGGCAGTTTTCATATTTCAGTCCTCACCAACCACTGGGCTCCCCTTAAGAAAATTCTGGCTACACCCCACTTCTCAATCCTTCCTGGTTAAAACAAAAATAATAGTTACCAAGGAAAGACAGTACAAAAATCAACATGATGAAACTTGCTTCAAAGCTCCATCACCAGAAAATAAAGGATTTTAACACTGCATGCTGTTCACATGAACACTGACTGGTGATCTTCCAGATCCAGCAGGCAACATTATGTGTTTTCAAATGCAGAGCACTTTCATTTCTAGTTATGAGCACAACTAGGAAACCGGATGATTCTTCTACAGAGTTATGCAAGCTCATAACCAGGAAACCAGATGATTCTTCTACAGCTCCTCGTATAAATGAGCAGAGTACATACTGCAACACGGTATGGAACGAGAGGTCATTTCCTGGTTTAATTTGCAACTTTTCCCTTCTTCATACAAACAGCAATGCCATATTGACCTCAGATAGCTCACTCCGACGTACCATTTTCGGATGCGTCTCCCTTTTTAGACGTAGCGGTGTTTCCCATGTTGGCTTCTACTGGAAGACACACGAAAAACGACAAAAAGATCTTTTAAGTGATCCGAAATCTTCAAGCAGTGGAGGCTGCCATTCCTCAGATCCCCAATTTCTAAACACCCATATCACCAGTCGCGCACCCCAATCCCCGCACAGCACAGCCACCCACCGTTCCCCACCACTCTCGAGTAACGCCAAGACGCCAAACAACTTCTGCTGTCTGCTGATACGCGGATGAACACCTTTGAAATTTATGAGCATTTTGTAGTAAAGTTTATTGATCAATTAAGTATTTTTATACTTAAACTACTGCTTTGATATAATTTAGTTCATCAACCACCAATATTTTCCAGGAAAACTAATTCCTTAGAAATACTATATGGAAACAAAGTCGTTCGACGGTCAAAATGGTGGCCTTGACGTGAGGCTGACATTTCTTCTTAGGGATCAAGGGTACCAAAGTATTAAAAATAGGCCGCATATTCGTTCAAGATGTTAAAAAGTAATCATTTCGATATGCCGAATATTTTGGATAAAGCTCAGAACGATATATCAGTCCATTTTTCATCTTATTCGGTGAGCGACAATACTACTGGTTAGTACATTTTCCCCTAGGTGGCAGTAGCATCCAGGGAGCACTCCGAGCACGAGGCAGTGAATGAATCTACAGCTGCATGGTCGACAATGCAGATGCCCGGCTGGGCTGTGTGTGTCCAGCGCAGGGAGGAAGTAATCCCTTGGTCGTGGAGGTTTATAGTTTTTCCATGGTCTTGAGCGGGAAAGTCGTCCCGCGGTTCCGTGGTAACATGCTCAATTCATACCTGGTGTGCGGCCGGCCCAGCGCGGTCGATACTCATAAGGAGCCAGCGCTATTTGGCCCGAAATAGAGCCACTCACATGAATGTAACCACGGGGGATGCTGGGGGACCTACCCCCTACAATTTTGGCAAACTGGGTTTTGTTCCCCAATTTTGGCAGGAGAGTGAACGTTCTTGGCAGTCTCCCATTGAAAAATACCATTTTGGGTCAGACTGTCTTCCCAGATTCTGATTTGTCCCCCTCCCCAGTTCCTGGGACGTGGCTACACCCATGGTCATTCAGACCACGGGTGGCCGTGCCCTGGCTCTGACGGTACGTAAAATATTTTGCAGTATTATCTGAGCGCATGCAGGCACGTAGCCAGGATTTTCCTCAGGGGAGGGGGAATGTCAAATTATTGTGATATGCCACTAGCATAATAATGAAATTTATAGAAAAAAACAGCAATTCTGTCCAACTGACCTCATATTCAACGCACGGGAAAACATATGATTGCTGCTTTAGCAGCACATCTATGATCACTATTCCGTATTCCTGCGAAATCGCTTAACCCGCGCACGACCGTCGGTCCGTTTCGAACATGGGCGACCGGGGGGCAGGGGGCAGTTGGCCGCCCCCCTCTAACTCACGAAAGGTTGGTCGCACGATAAAAATAAGCCCACCGTTGGAAAGCTTGTGACGAGCAGAGCCCGCAACTTTTTTAGTTTTAGATAATCTGTAAGCCAATTTACGCCCTATATATGTTTTCTCATAGCCGACTGCATGAGACCGAGAAATGGCCTGAATCTCAAGGGCTGTGACTAATAACGCATAGGTAAAGGCACCAGCGCACAAGTAAAGGTCCGCGGATGCCGATACACGTCTAATTTCCCAGATTTGTTCAATATATACGCCGAAACGTTGAGTTAAAGGCAAGGCAATTCTCGCGCTAGTTGTAGGCGTGCGCCGCTGCCGTATGCGGTAACAAATTGACGAGAACTAATTTTAGCGTTCCTTTTATTTTCGCGAAAAAAGACGATCTATGTAAATTTTATTGATCTTTGTGGTTCTTGTGATGGTTTCTCATACTTAAATTTTGGAAGAACTCATTAGTTACCAATCTACACAACTGGCGGAGCTTTATTTGCGAGAGCCTGCTTATTTCCAAAATATGCTACTTTTCAAAGTTTTTGAGGTTCCTGGTATTACTTACGTCTGTGCAAGCTAGTTCTGCCATTTTCTACCCATTCTGAGTAATTCATCGTCGATTTTGACGGTGGTACATTTTGGCTCACTACAGTTATTCGTGACCTGACCTCAGGTCAATGGAAGGAAGCCATTGATACTTTGCCCAATGATGGTAACTAGATGTCTGCTTGACTCCACACTAAAAATGTTATGAAATATTCCGTCAATTTCCGAAAAAACGACGATATGTCCTAAAAATGGGCTTGACTTTACGTCAATGACCCGGAAAATTCCGAAAAAATCTGAGATAACAGATTTGTTGCATCTATCACGATCACTAATCCCTGAAAGTATTATTGAGATATCTTGTTTTGCGAAGAAGTTACAGGGCGCTAAACTTTTTTGGACATAGTTCTGTTTAACCTGACTTAGGTCATGCATCTGAGCTGACCTGAGGTCAAAATTTTGACACGAGATGTAAAATTGATGAAGCAAAAGGTACACAAAATTTCGTGACTCTGTGTTTGTTCGTTCTCTCGCAATCCCAGACAAACCTCAGGGGGGCAGTCTACTGCCCCCCCCCCAGTCGGGGACGGGTTAATATCTAACGTAGACCGCTTGGCTCGGTGGTGGTGGGGGGGGGGGGAAATGGCCCCATGCCCCCTTGGCTACGTCCCTGAGCAGGTGAGAAGGCCAAGACTGTTCAAAATTTGAGTCAACTTGAGTGGTGCGACGTTCCTCCGACCCTGATCCCCCGGGATGAGGGTCCGTAGAACAAGCTCTGCTTAGTGTTTCTCAAAGCTTAGGATTCTGTTCTCATCAGCGCCACCCATTTTGATAGGTTCCCATTACATCTCTGAAGGAAAGTTACTGTGTACTGATTTTCCCCATGCCCTGAAAACGTTTCAACGCCGTTTAAAGCCCTGTATTAGGACTTGTGTAGGCGTGAGGTGCAACGTTTACAAAACGTGGGACCATTTGAACCTGTCCTTTCGATGCAGCCATGAGACCAAAGCTAGATTTTTCAAGGATATTATTGAAAAGTGAAACTATCTAAAATTGCATGGATGGTGCGCACAGCGGCAGTCGTGAAGTTTCTTGGCGATACTCGGGATCATACTTCGGGAATATAATGGCACGCCGAAAAACGTTTTAACCAAGACGTCGATCTTCTGTGAAACCACGATCACGTTGGATGGGCCAGGACGGGATTTATGTCTGCAAGACCACCACTTCAATGCAAAAAAAGACATCCAGACACGTTCCACATACAACAGTATTCAAGAATGGTCACGGGCGAAATGTTTTTAGAGAGCTGGGGAGTATCTGAGGGACAGAGGTAGGTCATGGGACTGTCATCCCAGGCGTCCAAGCACATATTCAAAATTCTGTACATTTAGAAGTAATTTCAAAACCAAAAGGCATGGTGATGCCGGACTGAATGAACAAGATCTACCATGATTTACGAAGAATTACGATCGTACGAGCTTACGAAAAGACGTATTTCTGCAGCAAAACTGACGTCGCCTTTAGACATTATTGCTCGCTCGCACTGACTCGAATGACCTACAACACTTGTACAACAATGCAGGGCAGTTTCCTGACCCATTTGTGCGCTCCTGTTTGCTTAATTATTTTTGTTATCCGAACGATTAGTTATAAGTAAACATGCCTGACTGTCTCTCGCAACGTGCATTCTCTTCGCATCGTAGGGCATGCTTCAAGAAAACTAAGACTTATCTTTCGCACTTAAATTGTTTCATTGCATGGGTACCGCACAAAAGCTATTTATGGCAATTCATGAACATCAAAACAACGGGGCCTCAAACAAATTGCACCCTTAGGTAGCATGGCTGGAGATCCCGGGGGGTTGGGGATCCGGGCCCCCCCAGTATTCAGGTGTTTTATCTCTAGCCAAGTTGGTAGCATTACCGCAACCTCCTCTGGTAAACACTATAAGTTTAGCGCAAATATTGGTCTGCAAAGAATCGTTCCTTTTCAGATAACAGCCCGTCTGCGTCCCACAAAATGCTTTTAGACATGACATGTAAAAACTACAGCGCAATCCACGACTGGAACAATGTAAGACCTGTAATGTATCAAATGAAATGTTTGGCAAGCCGGCATATTCGTCTCGTTTGGCCACACTAATCGAGAATCGATTTTTTTCTCGCATAAAACTGCCATGCATTTCCCCTGTTTTCTGTCCCAGACTGAGAAAAATATCTATTTGCCCGGCTCGACATCACTCAGAAACACTGTGATGCGCAACGCAAAATTCCAGAACAACAAGTAGTGAGGATGAAATGGGGCTGTTGGCTAGGCATTACGCAATTTTAAGGGTGGGGGTTTGGCTGACCGTTGCGAAACGTTGCAGGGACTCGGGGGAGTTAAAAAAAACATCGGCAATGCGTTACGTAACTTACGGACGACTCCATGCAGCCGCAGTCGATATCAAGAGAAAGGGAGCCTCGGGGGCAACCCAGGATGGTCTGGGTTATTTAACACATTTTCCGTCGTAAAAGGGGCAAATTGCCGGCAGCATGACCTCAACTGGACCCGGACCCCACTTAACACAATGCCACTGCAGACGGGTGCAGTGGAACACAGTCTGGAGTCCACTGCTCGTACACCCAGAGGTCTATAAATAGTGTATGAGTAGTATGGTAAGTACGTAGTACGCAGTGCAATAGACTACACCTCCGTGCGCCAGCCTATGGCCGCAACCAGCGTGGCCCACCTCTGCCTTCTCGCGCTCGGCAGCCGCTGCGACACTTACAGTCGAGGCCGGCCGCCTTGCCGGAGCCGGAGAAAGGCATGGCCGCGGGGGAGCCGGTGTCGCCACCCAGCCTCTGTCTTCTCCCGCCTCTGGCTCTCCTCGTGTTTCGGCGTGTCCGGCTTGGCGCCCCTGGGGTCCACCCGCTGCGGACTGGTCGGAGATTTCGGCTCACTGCTCACATCACCGTTGACGGATTTGTACACGCCATGGGATGATTTGCCTGGAACAAAAGGACATGGCATGAGCACATGCATTTGTGCACCAGCTTTCGTATCCGGCGGGTTAGCGTTTGGCATGAGGCATTTCCGAAATTAAATAATGGCAGTCGGGGTGCACCACAACAACCGACGAATTTGGAACGCACCAAAGCAAGCAGCAAATTCACGAGTGTAAACACAGCTATAGACGTTAGTTACAAACACAAAAAGAAAACCGCCAACGATATAACATTTAGGCCGAGAGCTAACAAAAAAACTTGACGCATGAGGAGTTGAAAAACAACATCTGGTGCGAGGCAGACACTGGCTTCTTCACACATACAGGGCACTCAGTTTACTGTCTGAGACAAAAAGGGTCAGCTTATCACGGAGCGGTCGTGGCGTGAAGTTGCATAACGCAATAAAGATAACCCAGCGTTGTCGGATATGGTGTCCAGGAGAAAAATGTTCCATATTTTGAGAACGACTAGGGACTCTTGGTCCTCGCACAGAGCTTAGCGCAAGGATTCTCATTTCAATACAACTCAGTTCAAGACACAAGGGTTATTTTTGTGGTAAACCTATCACAATATCGGCCGCACTTTGTCATGCAAACAGCGATGCTTTCCCAAAAAGCTTTAGAGTGCGTGGGTGAGACATAAACAAATGATACGAGGTATCCTTCGCGGTGCATTTTTACCGCCGAACATTTCTGAATCTTCATTCAAGACGAACACATCGGTCTTCTTCCTTTGCGTGCCTCTCCAAAATCAAACTGGCATTAGTGGACCTCGCACTGTTTCTGGGTGAGAAGCGAGAGGGTGTTCAGAGGTTTTCCCTCTACGATGTATGACGCTAAGGCTCCAAGTACGTCCAGCATATTTGATCACTCCATGTCGAATGTGAGCAAGAAAATCTGCGTGCATGCTTGTTGGGACAGGTTGCATTTAGCTGTCTTCTTTAGCCATATTGAGACGTGGCAGCTGAACACTTTCAGTGAAGACGTGTCTGATGTTCACTTTCCCGACCACGGCTAAACTAGATGTGGAGACGGAATACAGAGAACGTGGACACCCAGCGGAACGTATCCTTCTGTGAGCGTCATGTCCACTGTGCTGATTCCGACCGTCTCAGAAGCGACTGATTCTGATGACTCTGACTCTGGCAGACTGACTCAGAAGAGCGCCGGTTTCGTCAATACCCAGTACAAAGTGACATCATGCTTCACACAATTCACAAAGAAAACATCGGCCGAAATGTAAAGCCGGCCCATGCGTAATGCATGGTTTGTAATAAGTTTCTGCTCATTTCTATATGGCGGAAAAACGACCATGACGCCCGGTGGCAGAGCCAGGTTAGGTTAATTGGCCCCTTAGTTGGGTGAATTGGACAACCAACTTCGATTTTCTATCGAAGTGTTTTTTTTTCGTGCTCAGCAGGCCACAGCAGGAGAGAACACTCAAAAATAGTAACGAGACCGTAACATGGCGCAAATCTGTTGGGAAGAATACGAGACCAGGGACGATGTCGATCACAGAAGGTTAGGGGAGAGGAAGCTTAACGTCACTATCGCCCTGTTTCGTTTAATCACAACTTGGTTTCAGTGGTCGCACGTTTTGCGTTTTCCAGTGGATTTCAACGTTCTGATTTCAATCGTGAAAATCCTCGCCAAGTTACTGGCGACACGCCCACCGACGCATCGCTCACCGGCCGGGCGGATTCACGAACGTCGAACAATGGGACGCATCTGGGCCCACCGGGGCCGATCAGGCTTTCTCCCCCGACAGCCCCGCTGACCGTTGGCGAGTCGCCCCGGTCAATGGAGACCACCCGCCGGGCCGGCGGCCGGCCCGGTCAGCTGAGGATCGTCCGTCTGTCAGCGGGCGGACGCAGGAGGTGCGCAGGTCGGCCGGTCCAGCCCGCCGGTCCAGCCCGCCGCACCAGCCGGCCGGTCCAGCCCGCCGGTCCACCCCGCCGGTCCACCCCGCCGGTCCGACCCGCCGGACCAACCCGCCGCACCAGCCGGCCGGTCCAGCCCGCCGGTCCGACCCGCCGGTCCACCCCGCCGCACCAGCCGGCCGGTCCAGCCCGCCGGTCCGACCCGCCGGTCCGACCCGCCGGTCCACCCCGCCGCACCAGCCGGCCGGTCCAGCCCGCCGGTCCGACCCGCCGGACCAACCCGCCGCACCAGCCGGCCGGTCCACCCCGCCGCACCAGCCGGCCGGTCCAGCCCGCCGGTCCACCCCGCCGCACCAGCCGGCCGGTCCAGCCCGCCGGACCACCCCGCCGCACCACCCCGCCGCACCAGCCGGCCGGTCCAGCCGGCCGGTCCGACCCGCCGGACCAGCCGGCCGGTTCAGCCCGCCGGTCCGACCCGCCGGACCACCCCGCCGCACCAGCCGGCCGGTCCAGCCCGCCGGTCCGACCCGCCGGTCCACCCCGCCGCACCAGCCGGCCGGTCCAGCCCGCCGCACCAGGCGGCCGGTCCAGCCCGCCGGTCCGACCCGCCGGTCCACCCCGCCGC
The DNA here is from genome assembly GCA_030062745.1 of Capitulum mitella. Classification (NCBI taxonomy): domain Eukaryota; kingdom Metazoa; phylum Arthropoda; class Thecostraca; order Pollicipedomorpha; family Pollicipedidae; genus Capitulum; species Capitulum mitella. The sequence goes on from CP099842.1 coordinate 30,537,610, forward strand.
ACCAGCCGGCCGGTCCAGCCCGCCGGTCCGACCCGCCGGACCAACCCGCCGCACCAGCCGGCCGACCGGTCCGGTCCAGCAGGGCTGCCAGCAGACTGGTCAAAGGCGGCCCCCACAGTTCTGACCCCCCGGGACGTGACGCAGCTGCTGGCCGCCGCCGCAGCCTCCGGGAGAGGCCGACCAAGCTCACGGGGATGTCAGACGGGACGGGGCCCTGATGGGCCGGCCGCCACTGTGGGGGCGGCGGCATGGCGGAGGAATTTATGTCGGATTTGAAATATGGAACGAGTTGAGCAATGAGCATGCCAATTCCAAATAGACAGTCCGATGGACTATCTGGAATATCGATTCGATCTCGTAAATGCCTGCGTCCGGTCGCAGGGTGCATTTCGTTTGGAGCCAGGCCGGGCTATTCAGTCCATCCAGAGTTCATCGCATATTCCCCATTTCTCCAGCCGACAGGAACCAAACGGTCACAGAAATTCATTCCTCGTCGAGATCGCCCGGAATGACCTCCGAGACGCGAAGCAGCGCTGGACACGTCTGCGACAGAGCTGGCGCGCGTTCAGCGCGGCGGTGGCCCTCTCGACAACGTCGACAGACGGGACGCCGTCCGGTCCGTGCCAAGCCCCGCACGGCCCGGTGATCCTGACGCTGAGGCCACTGGCCGCAGACCACGCCGCCCGGGCCGGCCGGGGCCGGTCGGCACTTGCGGGCCGTGAGTCACCGCACCGTCGGCCTGCCGACCCTTCACCGACTCAAATGGCCAGGGGCCGCCGGGCCCTGACAGCTGGCTGCCAAAGCTGGGCAGAGCTGCCGGACCTTCCACGAGCAGCAGACCATCGCAGAATATGGAAAATCTGGCTATGTAAATTGGTCACAGGGTGAAAGGCTGACCGATACGGAGTGTTTGCAAATATCAACGTGTCATCAGATCGCCTTCCTTTTTCAACTTAATTCATATTCATCTGATTCAAAGGTAGCAGGGTTTATAAGACATACCGCTTCGCTGTGTCTATTCGGATTTCTACCCATGCCATCTGCGGCGGAATAACAAGCCCCATGGATTTCAGTGATTGAAATACAATATTTAATCCGTGGTTTATTTATAATTTTACCCAATTTACTTGCACTACATCACACACTTCGAATAATTCCAAATGGTGTTAGGAGGCGTCAGATTCTCCTTCAATAGCACGCTGATTCCTCTCACGAACTTTTCCGGATCCTGTAATTCCAGTTAACGACTGATTCTGCGACGAAGATTAATCTTCGCTCAAGGCGGGAAGATTTTCGAGGATCCCCCTTAGGTTTTCTACAAAAAGTGCAAAAACAAAGAAATCAGAAAACGAAAAAAAGAACTGGTTAATGGCTCATCACTTTTGCATATTATGACAAAATTTAAAAAAAGGTCATGTCATGCCACTGACCTATTTGACCTTTCAGAAAGGCATGTAAAAAAGGCGAAGCGTGTGCCAGTGATTGTCTGAAAGGGGCACCGACGAACAGAAAGCAGTGTTCTAATCCTGAGTTCATTCTCTACAAAATGCACATCCTCACTTTTTTTCGGAAAAATGTTTGATCGGAACCCAGGTCAACCGTACTGAGATGCCGTTTTTGATCTCTGCCAGAAATTACCCACTACAGAGAACGTTTTTGGATAAGAAAAGGGATACAACCTGCTGTGTCTTTTGAATGATGCAACATACCTTTTGTAAGGGGTCAGTGGCTTGAGTTAGGTTAATTGGCCACAAAATGGAATGTGCGACAAAATGTGTATGAAATACATTTGCTATTAACTTTTGGCGAGGCATGACAGGTGTACATTTCAGTATATACTTGTGAGGATTTTGAAACGCCATGACCTTATGTGATTTGACATGACCTGGTATTATTCCAAAGGTTACTTGCCACTTGGGACGCCGTAGAATTCCATGGAATGCTTTACGAAAATGCATAGAGTTAGTTTCACATGTTCACATTTATTTATTTCTAAGAGACAAAAGATTAGTCATTTGACTTAGGTTGGTCTTACAAGACTGTACTGGCCTCAGGAACTTTTGTTTTAATTGATTGATTAAACGCGTGATTTCAGACGCGTTTCCTTGCTTCGAATGTTCTGTGGCATTGTGATTTTTTGAACGAGACAGATGCATCTTGCTTGTTACCGTCCTTGACCTGACCTGACCTGACCTGTCCTTAACGTTCATGTCATTCGAGAACATATAAGCATGATTATAATGATGATATGACATTTGTTTGACATTCATACCTTAGCCCAATCGCAAGATACGAATATCGTACTATCTGGCCTTATTTGACCTGATAGGACCTTAGATGACCTAAATCAATCTTTCTCGGATAAAAGTTGCCATATCTGACCAAAGATTCGCAACGGTGATTCCAAAACGTATGCCTGAAGTAACTTTACTTGAGTGCCAGTTTCGACATAAATCAGTGTTGTATTCCAATGGCTCTTGACCTGACCTGACATGTCCTGAGGAGAAGAAAATTACTTTTTGACGATGAAGAAACGTTTTCGGATCCTTTTTGGACTATTCATTACTCAAGATTAGTTTTAAGGACCGTGATGTTTCCACGTTTGCCCACAGATTTTGGACGTCATGGCATGACCTTGTTTGACCTCTTGACCCTAAAACACTAATTTGGAGTCCATAATTATGCGTTCATATTTTATGAAATTTGACCAGCTTTCGATCAGCGTCGTTCTCATATCAGGAGTTCTCTTAGCTGCGAGATCATGGGGTCTCGAGAACACCAGCTAAGCGAAGGGCGATCTGGAAACCCGCGAGTGCGCAGGTTAAACGCGACGTCAAAAATACGACATGCTGTGTGGTAGTCACCTTGACGGCTATGCAACAGCCACGCAAGTGAATCAAAGGGAATATAACACTCTCCGTCGTCGAATCTCCTTTCCTGTGCCGGATCCTTCCGCGGAAATATCATCTGGTTTTGTGACGAACATGGGCGGCAGGATCGATACGATCCCCGGAATTCTTCCCGGCTATCCAGGCAGTCGGCGCACCATTACTGGTAACTGATTTGCCTTCTGGGTCATTTGGAGGGATGCAATCGCAGTAGCTATTGAGAACGGTACTAAAATCCTCACCGGCGGAAATCGTTGGCTTTTCACGATTTCTGATCGGAAGCATTTACAAAACCAGCAGAAAGAGCGCCTCCGTTACCCCTATCGCCACAAAAGACCGCCTCTGCCGGCGCGGTGCCGGCTATCTCTTCCAGGGGCGGCGGCGGGTCAGGGGTCGCGGAGGTCACGCCGCCAGCCGGCGTCGGCTGGACGCGGTCCGGAAGTCGCAGGCAGCCAGCGCCATCGCTCACCACGGGCCGGAAATGATGCAAGGTCTTCGCGACGCCCGGCCGCCTCATCACGCCGCCGGCCCGCGGCCCGCGATGGACCTCTCCTGCGGCGGGCGCACGCGGCCCGGCCCGGAGCCGGCCGCCGTCGTCGGCGAATTTTAAGCAGCTGGCGGAGGCCTGCACGCGCAGGCGGCCGGCAGGCCGGCTCGCCGCTCGTCGGCGCTTGGTATGCTGGCTGCGGCGTCGGCGAAGGTGACCACGCCAAATCCGGCGGCGTGGAAGCTGGCGGTGACGGCGGTGTACGGGCCTTTTGCGGTAAAGGCCCGGTACGGTCTGGAGTCCGGCGAACAGTCTGGACCAGGGGCGGCAGCACCGGGAATCGAGGGCTCCATCCATCACTACTGAAGGGTTTTCAGCCGCCCTGGAGGATTTTTCGGACGAAAATCCTGTCGCATCTTCAAAAGCTTCTTCGACAGCCGGCCCGTGAAACCGGCCGGCCGAGCCGCTTGGAAAGCCCTTCTGATGGAAGTCCTGGCGACGCCCTTGATTTCGGCCCGTAACGTTTGCGGATGGGCATTAACGGAACGGCAGAATGGGAGTGGCTGCAGGAGCTCAGAGGCAATAGGCAGCAGACCCAGTCTGTGTATCCGCAACTGCGTCACAGTACCAGCAACACCACGGCGATAATCGCATCAAATGGCCGTGTGGACGTCAGGCTAGAACCTGGGCTCGAAGAAGCGACAAAGATGCCATCATCCCCTTCACACACTGACCCGGCCGATATGTCCCAATGATCCCATCAGCACCGACTGTCCGCGGCCTGATGTCCCATCCATACAAACGGCGCAGTACAATCTAGCCGTGACGTATGCAGGACGTCACAGTCCGGGCGCGACGCTTACGGAACGTCCCAGACCGGTCGTGACGCTCAGGAACGTCACAGGTCGTCACTGCTCACCTGGCTGGGATTGTGCCATCGAGAGCGTGTCCCTCACGAAGTCAAACAGCGGGCGAAAACTGGCGCCGTCGCCGCCGTGGTCCCGGACGTACGGCCGGTGCCAGCGGGCCGCGTCCATATCCATCCCACAATCTGGCCCGTCGGCGCCGATGAAATAAATCCTGATCGACGCCGACGCCCAGAAAAGTGCCCGATCGCCGCGCCACGGCTAGGGAGTCCATTAGCTGGGCCGGCCGGGCGACGGCTGAATACGGCCACTGTCAAGAAGTCAGCCGACGACCCGCCCGAAGAAGAAGAATGGCCGCGACTTTAGCACGCTGTTGTTTGAACTTCTGCTGTGGTGTTTGAGCCTTGCTGCTATTGAGCGAAGAGCATTGCTGCTCAGCATCCTACGTTGAAAGTTTCCAGACGGGGTTCCCTTTTTCCCGCTACCAGGTCTCACGCCACCCCAGGAGATTCCCGGATGTGTGACGTACACCAGGCGGGGTTCTCATGCCACCAAGCGTGTTCAGTTCTTTCTCCCCTGGGAAGAACTACCTCTGGGAATAAACGCACGTGTGTGGCGGCCGCACACCGCGCCATTCTGAGTCACGACCTCGATCCCGCCGGGAGTCATCAGTGCATTAAACGGACCCACCCATGTCTAATGGCGTCTGAGAGGCTAGAGTGGTGGCGGATAATGGGCCTCCTTCAGATCTCGGACCGACGCCCACAGGTCGGGAGGCCGGAACAAATGAAATCCGTCCCTAATTGAGAAATCGACGCAACTGGGCGGCCGTTTCGAGGCTTAATGGCCCATGGAACGCAGTCGGAGCAAAAAGAGATCCTGACTGTCAGGCATGCGCCTGCCTGCCGTGGTTCGCAGGAAATGTAAAAAGCTACGAGGGGAATGTCAGTATGACTGTGCAATATAAACTGCAATCCATTGCGCCGAGTCTCACAGACATCTGATTAAAAAGGGCAAAAAAAAGGTTACAAAAAGCTTTGACCCAATGGCTATCTGTGAAAATCCTCACGTGACATAACCATGCCTTGTGCGATGGGCTTGCATGGGTTTTTCCCCGCAAAGGCACAGTGGTACTGCGTTCAAAACATGTCCGCCATCTCATTCACCTCCGTGCAAAGCAAGCTCCGTATGGACGCAGATGAAGCTATCCGACAGCTCCAGTGCTCACGTCTCAGGATCAAAATCGCAGCCCGCCAAACGATATGGGTACCAGTAGGCCCAACCACAATCGCTGATTAATTCACTCACTTACACACCCACAGCTCATTTCGTCCGCACCACCGCGTGAACTTCACAATAGCTGATATCTTTCGCAACGCCGAAGAAAGGAAACATAAAATGGATCGGAAAGCCACGAAGAATAACTTCAACATCCACCATACAATTGACTGTAAGGGTGTTGACTGTAAAGGTGTCGATGACCGCAAGTCCAGCAGACCTTGCCTCAGTTGGCGCAAGGACGGCTTGTGGGTACTGGAGAGAAGCAGTTCTCTTAGTTCGAAGAACAAGTGGATGACGTCATCCGCCATAGGACTCAGCCGAAACGGCAGTCCACCAATCACGAGTTTAATTGCATTATTAAAGATTTCGTTTTAAGGACATATTAGGTTGACTGAAAAGACAAATCGGGATGATGTAATGAGAACGCGGATCCCACAACAACCTTAATGGCCCTACCTAGCTCCGCTGACCGAACCATGTTCGGCGTTCGAAGCAAGACGCTTACAAATCGTTCCAGTTCATTTAGCTTGTTTTGCCTCCAGAGCGATGGGAAGCTTCAAAAATCAGTAAATTTGCATAAAAGTTTTGAGGAGAGTTACGTTCAGACTTTTGTTAATGGCCTCAACGCCGTATTTGTGCCGCGCGTAATCACCTTTCAAATGTTGAAACGTTGTCGATGCTTATCGTGCGTTGCGCTCGTAATACACCTCGATCCGATTTAGAGATCTGGGCGCGGTCCGGTGCCGCCCACGGGAGCCCCCGATTTCCAGGGCGGCGTCCGCAGCGGCTGCACAATGGATGCACGCCAAGAACCGATCCATCGCTCGTCCCAAAACCAAATCGACCTCTCATCCTTCGAACCGCGCCGGCTGGCTCGATTCAGACTTGACGGCGCACCCGAGGGCATTTTCAGACGTGCCGGACGCTGGACTACGGATGTTTTCGACTGGGCACGGGAGCGGTATCGGAAGCGGTGATGTCACGTGCCCCAGCTTGGTGACGCTGGAACGCGCTTCGGCGGAGGCTAAGCGGTGATGCAACGCCAGGGCTAGGGAGGGCGTCTATATGCGCAGGAGGAGTGGGCATGCAGCCTCCGAAGGTGCCTGGAGGCGTGCTGTTACGTGGAACCGCAAAGAGGATTAAAAGGAAGCAGACATGCCGGAGTGGACAATCAGAGACTGTCAGGGTGATTTCAGTTCAGTCGCAGTCGGCTGCACGCCGGTGCGGACATTTTCAGACCTTAAAAAGAAAAACTAGAACTGGAGCAAACAATGATTAGGTAACGTTTTCAAGGCGGAAGAAACAAACCGTGTTGAAGCCGTTGATTTTCATGCTATCACCATACGGCTAATGCTAAACTTCCAAATTATACCGGGGTAGTTGACCACACAAGCCCCTTGCTTACCAATTCTGTCTTCCATGGAAACAAAAGTGTGAGGAAATGGGCAGATAGTTGGGGGAAAATATAGCAGGTCCCCGGAACTACGAGAGAAGAGTACGGGAGAACCAAAAACAAAAAGAGAAAGAGGGAGGGACGGAGGGAAGGAAGTAGAGAGGGAGGGTAGGAGGGAGGAGGGGAAGAAGGAGGGAGAGAGGAAGACAGAGGAAAGGAGAGGGCGAGAGGAGAGAGAAGGAGAGAGGGGAGAGGGAGGAGGAGAGAGAGAGAGAGAGAGAGAGAGAGAGAGAGAGAGAGAGAGAGAGAGAGAGAGAGAGAGAGAGAGAGAGAGAGAGAGAGAGAGAGAGAGAGAGAGAGAGAGAGAGAGAGAGAGAGAGAGAGAGAGAGAGAGAGAGAGCATTCTCATTCAAGAAGCGGAGACCGGCTGAAGAGAGTGTGCAAATCTCTCGAGATCTCATTCATCCCGGGCTGAATATCTAATTAACTTCTCGTTACTGGGCCGAAACAGGCGCACCTGAGCCAGGCAGAGAGGCTGAGCGGCGGCGCTGAAAGGCTGGGAAGCGCCGACAAAAGCCAGACAGACGACGACAGACCTGGATGTTGCCAGTCCGGTCATAGCGGTCGAACATCGGCAGAGTACGTGCGATGTGTAAGACCAGGCTCTTTACTTCAGGTTCTGCAAGAGGCGTCTACAAAGCTGCGGTTGTATGCACCAGCGTCCAGCGATACGCTCAGGTTGGCACAGCCTTTTGCGCGCGGCGCGATGGTACTCATCGCTTATCAGGGCGCGGCTTAAGTCCGCAGAAAACATTGGAAGAACATGACGATGTGAGGACATTACACATTGCAGCGGTGAAGTTTTATGGCGGCACATCACCAGAGTGTGACACAAATAGAATGCAAAAAACCGCCGATAGGATTTTTCCCGACTTCTTCATCCGGTATTCCCGGGTAAACAAGACACCTTCGCAGACGAGAAAGGGACTTTACACGCCGGCGTCGCCGCCGCCCAGATAAGTCCAACAGCACCAAGCGACGCGAAATAAACCGACCCCGGCGGGGCCGACCGCCACTGCCGAGAGCTCACCGGCATAACCTGAACTGCACCGGCTCCCCTCCTCTCTCTGACACGACCCAACCGTCGCCGCCGCACCTGGCGACACTCCTGAGCCCATGAACCCCCCCCCCCCGCCTGACACGACCTCGACCGGCCGGAGCCGGCGCCGGCGGTCGCTGGGGTCAGTGGCGGCCGCGGCGGCCGGCCGGCCGGCGGCGTCCGATGGAGATGGAGCGGCCCGGGCCGAGAGCAGCCGCATTAAATCGTGGTTAGGGGATCGCCGGCCGCTGACCTTTGCCGCCTGCGGGTCGGCCGCCGCCGGCCGCGTCGTCAGGTGAGGGTCGAGCGAACGGGAGATGAACTGTGGCTGTGGACGGGAGACGGCCCGCGCGGGGACGAACGGGGACGGATAAATTGTAGCGCACAAATGAACGTCAGGATAGGTACCCATCTCAGACCATCATTTAGGGGTTACGTCAAAATACGGCTTCCAATTCATCACGTTTTCTGACGCCTGAAGGTGTTTCGCAGAAAGTGAATGCTGAAAACGTTGTCAGCGACATTTTGGGAATCGACCGATTCTATTTTCTGCAGATATTCCCAACTAAAGGCTAATTTATTGAAGTATGAGTGACGATTGAAGAACGCATACAACACAAACAGGCATCCACTAGTTTGCGTGGTTTAGTATTGGATTGGTAGGTGTAGCATTTGTAAAGCAAATTTCATTAAAACATCCGTCGGGGTCCATGATAAGCGTTGGGCGCCGAGACGCCACCGCAGCTCAGCACCAGTTGCCCAGACCCAGACTTTGTTCTTCATCAAAAAACACATCTGAGCTGCTCCCACCTCCGCCCATCGTCGTGATACGAGGCCAGACCGTCGCGTCTACCCCGCACCACGGCGTGCCTTGCTCGTGACACCGCAGCGGGCCGTCGAGTCTGCCCTCCCCTCTCCCGGTGTACCTTCCCTGTGACACCAGACAGGGTCAGGAGGTCGGCCACAATGGCCGACGAAACGGCGCAAACTCACGCAGTCTGTAATTCCGGACGGTGACCCCGGTCGTGACCCCTGACGCCTCGGCGACGTTCATGGAACGGCGGACCGGCCACCGGCGCGGAGAGTTACGTCCACGCTCTGGCGTCTGCCGCGGAGGCCAGGGCGGACTGGTTTGCTGAGACTGGATTGGACTGGATTGATTTGTTCACTCGCGGCATTTTGAGAGCCCAGGCAAAACTGGTGGGTGTCGAGGAAGATCTGAGGAATAATGACAGGCATGGCAAACATGAGTCGTTTGACTGGAAAGTGAGTCGAATAAAACTAACGTATTTCAATGCCAATGGAATGAAAATGGAATCGAGAGAGACCTGTACGATTCTTCGGAGTTCCTGTGCCTAGAGTGAAGAGGGCGTCAGTCTGCAAAGGAGTATACTGAAATCGTGAGTTTTTCTTCTCGTGATGAGATCAGGGAAATCGTCCAACTCCTTCCGTCCAATCGTCCAATATCAGGGAAATCGTCCAGCTCCTTCCGATAAGTGTTTCAATTCGAAGTAACCATTTGACCTTCAAAGACAGTTTTGTTGCTTGGAGAAATGCCAATGTTTGCGCGGCAACATCTAGGAGCTTCCCATAAATTAATCCACTCATTCACTCCAGATTTTGAGCGTCCCTTCCAAACACGGCGTTTTTTATACACCCACAGCCAGTCTCGTGGCTATTCGTGCACTACTAGACGCAAAGACCCCCATCGTCGTCCGTTACGTTATTTATCGAAGGCCACCATGGGGAATTATTTGCCGCTTACGACGACTTTGTATCGAGATCGGCACCCTCAGGGACCACAGTTTTTAGTATGCCCCGTTGTACTGCATTATTTATAATGGCATCGACGTTTGCCGCCGCCTTCCGTATTGAACGTTCCCATAGCCGTGAGGGTGCGTCGTCGCTGGAGTACATTACTTGTTCAGCAGCATCAATAAATGCCTCGGCCCGGTGAACCTCGAAGCAGCGGTACCTCGCTCCGGCCTCTCAAGAACGAGTTATGACCCCAAGAAGAAAACCTGGTCGTGGCCTACCGTATCTGATTCGGAATTCCGAGGCGCATGTTGTGACCCCGTGCAGCCCTGGGTGCCCCGGATAAACCCTCCCTGTCTCAACAAATCACGCTTGCTTTGTATTATAGTACGCGCTGCGAAGAAAACAAAGTTTTCCAGGACACATACGTCATGCAGTTTAGTAGTTCTATTGACCATAACATCTACGAATGACTTAATTAGGCGAGGCGACAGCTATTTTCTGGCCTTAAAAATCACCAGTTGATGGACGACCGTTTTGCCGTAATTACCAGCGATCAAAGGCCAAATTTGGCACATGCCGATATTTCAGGACGCTGAGCAGTGATGTTTCTGTAGATGCCAAACACATAAGCGTGGTATTGAAATCCGCAGAAGCGAGTACTGAGGATCGGTGGTTCTTTTCATTTTTATTTCTTGGACATAGTGTCAAATTACGCAAAACAGGACGCATATTTGCGCCCATTCCTGGTGGGATGGGTGCCAGCAACGACGTAATCGTTCAGTGATGGCCCAAAAAGGCGCAATCCTGGCATTGTAACTCATAGCAATGAGCACAACAACACCACTCAGTCGCAACTGTCTTCTGAGACATATGCATGCTTTGACAAGCGGCAGAGTCTAAATCTGAACAAAATTTTCGATTAATCGGATTCAGATTCTCAAAATCCATTCCGCCACCTGCTGCAAACGTAAAAGCATTTTCATCGGCTACCTGTAGCCAATTCTGAAAGCGGCCACAGCCAGACGTGTCGACAGAGTCGACTTACCGCTACGAAATCCCTCCGGCTCACGGTCGGAACACACGGACCACGCGCAGGCGGCGGCGGCGGCGGCGGGCGTCGCTCGTCTGTCTGACCGGCGTGCGGCGGGGAGCGGTACTGGCCGACCGAGCGGTGCCGACCGGCCGGCCGGCCGGCCTTCCAGCCGCACCTGGTGCTGCCCGCGCGCCGCCCGGCCAGCCGCACAGCGCCGTCCACAGCGCCGTCCACAGCACAGTCCACAACGCCGTCCACACCACCGCCCACAGCACCGTCCACAGTACAGTCCACAGCGCCGTCCACAGCGCCGTCCATATCACCGTCTACAGTATCGTCTATCGTCTACGTCTACCGTCCGCAGTACCTTCCACAATGTCGTTCACAGCGCCGTCCACGGCACCGACCACGGCACCGTGCACAGCACCGTCCACGGAACCGTCCACAGTACTGTCCACAGCGCCGTCTACAGTATCGCCTACAGTACCCTCCACAGCACCGTCCACAGCACCGTCCACAGCACCGACCACGGCATCGTCCACAACTCTGTCCACAGCGCCGTCCACAGCACCACCCGCAGCATCGACCACAGCACCGACCACAACACCGCCAACAGCACCGTCCACAGCACCATCCACAACATCGACCACAGCACCGACCACAGCACCGTCAACAGCATCGATCACAACAGCATCCACAGCGCCGACCACAGCATCGCCCATAGCACATCACCGACCACAGCGCAGTCCACAATACCGCCCACAGCACATCACCGTCCATAGCATCGTCCATAGAGCCACACAGCATCGTCCCCAGTACGCCCACAGCACAGCACCCTCCACAACACCGTCCACGGCGCCATCTACGGCGCAGTCCACAGAGTCATGCAGCACCGTCCAAAGCACCGTCTACAGCGCCGTCCAGTGACCCAAACGGCATCGTCCTCGGTGCCACGCACCGCACGACTCGCTGCACCGTCTACAAAACCCCTCACAGCACCACGTACATCACTGCGCTCAACATCGCTCGGAAAATCGCTCATAGCACTGCTCATAGCTCCGTACAGCACACCGTCCACAGCACTGCTCATAGCGCTGTCCACAGCACCGTCTACAACATCGGTCATAGGGCCTTCAACAGCTCCGTCCGCAGCGTTGCGCACAGCGCGCGCCGCTCTCAGCAACGTTCACACCATCTGTAACAATCCACAGCACGGTCCTCAACATCCCGTCCGCAGGACCCTATCGCTCACGGCTCACAGTACTTTTCGCGTCCTACCTCACGGTTTTATCACATCGAACCGTATCCTTATTTCAACTGTCAGCCCCCGCCCGACTGGCAGTCGGCGCCGATCACACCCGACTGGGGGGAGCGGGGCGGTTAACCGTCCCCTCTTACTGACGAACGGCTAGTCGCACGACAAAAATAAGCACACCGTTAGAAAGCTCATGACAAGCAGAGCTCGAAACTGGCCGTTTTTTTTATTTTGGATAATATGTAAGCCATTTACGCCATATATATGTTTCCTGGCAGCCGACTGCATGAAACCGAGAAGCGGCCTTGATCTCAAAGATTGTGATGAATAAAGTCTAGGTAAAGGCAACAATGAACTGGTAAAAGTCCACAGGTACCGGTACATGTCTAATTTCTCTGATCTGTTTAAGATATACCCCAAAACGTTGAGTTAAAGACGCGGCGAATTTCGGGACGACTGCCGGCGGGCGCCGTAGCCGAACGCGGTATGAAAATAACGGGAACTAATTTTAGCGCTTCTTTAATTTCGCAACATGGGCCTCTCCATGTAATACTTCTTTATCCTAATGGTTCTTTTAATGGTTTTTCACGTTTAAATTTTGGAAAAATTCAATAGATATCAATCTACACAATTTGCGGAGCTCTATTCGCGAAAGTCCGTTTATTTCCAAAATACGCAATTTTTTAAGCTTTTCGAACTTTTTGGCATTACTCTCAACTGTCCCCACCAGCTGTGCCCTTTTCAACCCGTTCTGAGTAATTCATCGCCGATTTTGACGACGGTGCATTTCGGCTCATAACAGTTATTCGTAATCTGACCTCACGCCAATGGTCGGAAGTCATTGATACTTCGTCCATTGACGGCAACTAGATGTCTGCATCATTCCACACCAGGGCCTATTTTAAGGAAAAATGACTGCGGAGGCAACTCTGCAAATGATGGACTCTGGCCGAGACTACACCCCAACTCCGGCATTTGCGTTTTCCTTGCTCAATTTGTTCCATTTCATACAAATATAATGCACATATACATACTTCCCTAAGCAAGGGAAATATCTATCTATCTATCTATCTATCTATCTATCTATCTATATATATATATATATATATATATATATATATATATATATATATATATCAAACGCGAATTACGATGGAGACTTTTTCCAGAGTGTTCTCTCATTAACTGATGCGCCTTTGGGAGGAAATCATGCATCCAAAATATTGCCTTGGTCCAACACTTTTAAGCACTGCCAAACGAAGATTGTATGTCGCTTGCGCTGGATGTTATGTTTATTTTGATGAAATTCGCGCCGGCTTTTGTGCATTCCGAGCCTATTTAAGTCAAAGAACATTTTTCCACTTATCCCAACAAAAACTCATACTCCTTGGACTTGTGATCCCTGGGAGATTCGGTCAGGGAGAAGTGTGTCTGAAATGCCCCCAAATGTGTTTTTTTTTTTGTTGCTCCAGTTTTTTAAATCAAGCGCAAGATATGCATAAAATGCACATCATAGTACTCCTTTTGACACAGTGGGTCGAAAGGCACTTCACGTGCTGTCTTAGGTCATAGGTCACTGGCTCTGTCGACAGCAGTGTGGCTTAGGTGGGAATGATACTTCAGCCCTCTTTGTGGCCTCGGGATTCTGGTGACGATGCCTCGGAAACTTGCAGCAGGTACTGCTTTTGCCTTTCATCTTTCGTCAGTGTCTCGTTGTACTCTTGGATAAGAGCCACAGCTCGTTCGGCGAAGCCGCCGACTACCGCGATCCCGCGCAAAACTTTCTTGGCGTTCTTGAAGTCAGGTGCTGTCTCCCAGTCAGCGGGATCGGCAGCAAGGAAGTCCACGTTGATGCCGTATGCCTTCAGGTTGCCCACCGACTGCCGTAATGAAATCGACGATGATCTTCCTGGCGCGAACCTCCTTTGTTACGAGATCCATCTGCGCTCGACTGGGCAGACTCTCCGATTCCTGTTCCTAGAGTGCCGCGACCATCCTCCTCTTCATCTCACACGGCACGCCCTTGTCGAAGAACGACACGCCAGCCAGTTCCTCGATGAGATACGATAATGGGTGATTGTTGTAATAAATAGAATGACGTATATTATGTTATGATAGATAATAGATGATTGGTGAACTTCTTGGGAATCGCCTTTGAGATTTCAATTCAATTCAAATCAGACTTTGCAGGGCGGCCAGGTCGTGCACGGGAGCCTTGACCGTCGATGACGAGCAGAACCATGCACTGACGTACAAAACAACCATGAAAGAGACGAACTCCCAATTCCGTCAGAGCCACGAAGAACTGCTGGCAAAGCAAAAAGATCTTGATCCCGTAGATTATGCGTCCCACCCACCTGGCACGGTGGAGAGTACCTGGTTGGGAACTTGATTCCCTGCGAAGGCTCTTGGCGAAAGACGATGATGGAGACCTCAAAGAACTCACGATAATCATCGCTAGGCTGGATTTCGGCCAGCTTCTCACGGCAGAAGGCGAAGACACGATTCTTGAAAGAGAAAAACGTCGCGGTCACTGCTGGCTCCAACTCTTCATTCATCACGGGTTCAAATTTGCTCCGATCAATTAGCCTGCATCTTTTCTTGAAGCGCTTGAACAAGGAGATCCCGGTCCTGAGGACGGACCGAAGCGCGTGGAGAAAGCCGCCTCTGCCACCACTTCGAAGATAAGATGAAGGCAAATTAAGTGAAGGAGATGTCGCCCAAGCTTCCGCTGAAGAAGCGTGTTTGCCCCCACAGCTTGTCCAGTATTAGTGGAGGTGGTGTCGAAGCTCATCCCGACGACCTTGTCCGAAACTTCCCAATCTTCCAGACAATGCGCGACAACGTCGGCTGGCCCTGCTCCAGCTCCGCTTGCAAACTTCGGAACACCTAGCAACTTGGCGGCGCTTCTTGAACCGGCTAAAATGACTGGGAGTCGATCTACCTTTTCCTTTCCATCGCCAGGTAACAGTGTGCCGTCCCAGTGGACCACCAGGTCGGGTGGTGCAAAGAAAGAATGCTAGATTTCGTCCGCAATGGCTTTCCTCTGCGATCTACGCGCCCGCCTGGTCGAGCTTCCGTGATTGCCATTTCAGAGGAGCTGTGGCCGAGGGCCGAGGCCGTCGCCGATAGGAAGTGGATTGCCGAGTGATCATTAAGCTTGGTCCGATCGAGGGCTTCTGTCAGACCAGGAGCGACGATGTTCTTGGCTCTCCTGCAGGGCCGCTTCGAAGGAGAAGGCATGACGAAGGGCTGCGGGTCATCCCGATCTGTCAGTTGTGTGTTGTCGGTAGACGAGCATTCCAGTTGGGTAACTGCCTCCTGCTCGGTATACTGCTTCTTGCCGTTTTCCGGCCTTTGCAGAACTCTTCCGCTCACGTCTGATGGCCAGGTTGCACCACGCCACCACCTTATATCCGACCGGATCACTGTTAACAAATGCCATTTCAGTGGGATGAACGGCCCCTGTGGCGCTGAACGGTCCCCACAGCTGGAAATTACCGGAAATTATTGGGGGGGGGGGCTGACTGGAGTTTCGGACTGGTCCTGTCTAGTCATTGCCATGCTATAAATACGTCAAATGTTGTCCATACATACACACATACATACATACATGCATAGTCGAAACATACACCAAACAGGCTCAAATCGTCTGAAAAACGTGAAGTTCGTGGCGTTTTAGATCCTTCCACTCCCCAATCGTCTTAATCTCCACCTTTGTGCTCAAACCGTCGATGGGCAGCTGACAACGCTGACCGTGGGCTCTGCGCGAAGAGGCCGTTCCGCAGCTGTAATCCTCGGCCGTGCGCTGTTTCGGGGTCCCGTTGGTTCCCGGGTGGTAGCGACTGTATCGATTTGGCACGGGGACAGGGGTGCACGGCGCAGTGGAGTGGCGTGTGGCAGCTATGAGGACGTCGTTTGAGTTTCCGCTTGACGGGGAACGGGCCAGCGCGGGCCTGCGGATCTGTATCCGTCTCCGGTTTGTGTTACGTTTTAGGTGGCGTGGTTTTAGACCATGCACTGACGACAAGATAGGATTCGAATTACGGGTCTGTGGGTGTATCCGTGAAATACATGGGCGCTCTCGCCTTTCAGTGGGATGTTTGAATGAACGTACTGGGAAACAAATTCCACTTGGTCAGGCAGACTCCAGTTCGTACAGGCTCGTCGTCTTCATGACGCATTTTCTGGTCTACCGCAGGGTTTGTTTCGCGAACATGCAGGAGCATCACATAACATAACATAACATCAACATCAGCACTTCCGCCCGGACAATGTCGCGGCAAAAAATGCAGCGGAACGTGAAGTCCATCGGCAGTTCTTCAGTGACCACACTTTGGCAGCACCCTAGCGGAAACCGAAAGGAAAACAAGACAAACAAAAGGCCCCTACGGAGTCTGAACAGTTCCATGCATAGGTTCTGCATAAAACCTTAAAATTTCCATATAGGGTCAAAAGATGTCCAGTAAATCAAAATGATTACTGAAATAATGCCGTTGACAATGACTCATCTTGACCACAATCCTGGGATTTATTCCGTCAATCCACTAACGCAACTATCGCACTCCGCGTTCCGAAACATGCAGGAATTAACTACGGCAAATTATGACACTGTTGAGCACGGGTGATAATGGACATCAACCCAAGGATACCCCGCTTCGTCAAAACCTCCGTTGCGGTTCTATTGACAAAAGTATCCTTGTTCAGCCACTACCAGCTTGTTTCTTCTATCGAGGCCACGAAGCTCGCAAACGCACGACGTCTGTAAGTCAGAGTCATGACTGGCGATACAGGAGGATGGGGGAGCTCCGGACCCCTCCCCAATATTCAGGGATGTTGAAATTAGGCCAATGGCAATAGCTGGCAAGAATCGGTCTGAAATCCTACGTGGACCTCGTCCCCCTCCTCCCAATAACTTTCGGAAATCTCTCGCCGTGCTCAGAATATGATGCCAATGCAACTGAACAATCCCAATTTATGCATTCACAGTTTTCCTTTCTCTTCTTTTTTATTCATCATTCTGTACAATAATTTGAGCAGTCAACCGTGGTACTAGTGTCTTGAAGGGCATCGAAGTCGATAATCGGTTTCGGTATTCGAAACGGCTTCGGCTTAACCGACTGCTAGCGACATCTATTTACAGTACTACGCACTTTATTTTTACACGTTAGCCACTAGAGACTCGATTCGCTCCCGAGGCTCGCAGAGGCGGCTCGTATCGAGTTTGCTAAATGTGAGACAAAAACATCATCCATCTGCTCTGGACGTCATTTACTGATGAAAAACTATCCGGCGATCAGCCGAACTAAGCGACGGGACGGAAAAAGGAAGCCGTATTTCCGCTGTTGGGGACGTCGGAAGGTGCACACAGGAAGATTTCTAAGCAGTCCCATACCCCAAAATACTCCCACAGTCTTCACACTGTAGGAGTATTTGGGGAAAAATTCATATTTCTGGATAATTTCTTCGTGACGTTATCACATGACATGACGTGACGTCTCATGTCGCCACCAAACAATGTGACATGAATGAAGAGGGCAGAAGGGAGATCCGTAGAAAAAATGTTGGAAACTACGTAAATATGACTTGAGGTACAGTGTGCACTGTTGGTACCATGTAACTGCTTCACCTTCATGCTGCTCTGCTCGTATGCAAATTCGCCTGGATCGCGAAAAATTGGTGCGGATTTCCAATGAATCCTTCAGCTTTTTCCTTTTTCCCTTCCTTTCTTTCCTTCCACCCATCTATCTAAATCCTTCCAAAATCCTTCGACGTAAAACCCTGTTCGCAGGGTCCTAGATCTCATTAAGACATCTTGGTGAAATTAATAATGCTGGATCTTGGATACCACAGGATTTTGATGAACTGGTAGTGGGATGTAGGACCCGGACATACAGGTAGAAAAAAATCATCTTGATTTTCGCCAGTGTTTTGGCAAGCGCAAAATTCGAATTCCTCCGGTCACTCAAGACATCAACAATCCCACTGCTTTAAGCTTGTCTCACCGGCAACCGGAAAAGGGAGGAGGCGGATCCAAAATTCCAGGAACAGGAGGCAAAGTAATTTGAGAAGGTAGCCTGCGGAATGCCGACCTATCGTTCAACTCCCTGTGCTGACTTCACAAGAAAAGAATGGGAAAATCCCGATCTCCCCCTGCCCAGGCCGACTAACAACAGCGAGTGGAGGGTGAAAATCAATAATCAAGGTTCATAGGTCAAAGAAATATTGAGAGACCACCTGTGGAACGGAATAAGGAAAACGCAGAAGCAGACATGAACTCTGACACCCGCCGCTTGACCTTTCCTCAGGTCCGCCCGTCAACAAAGGTAGATACAGCGAGAAAAGGATATGCGACCAAAGTTCACTTTTCATGTGTTGTTCAAGCGGCCGTTTTCGAGAACACTGTTAAACGGCTATTAAAATGCATGGTAAGTCTCATTAAGAATACCATCGTAAACGGCTGCTCGAACTGTACATGAGAGGACTTGCATAGGCATTGATTCTCCTCTCTGTATCCGCCCTCGCTGGAAGGAACGGCCTGCAGACGGGTCGGGTGACGAGTGGCGTGACGAAAGGGGATAATTCGGAATCAGAACACAAGTCTGCACTGAAGAAACAGGCAATATCAACAAGCATACAAAATAAATATAATAAATAGGATATAAACAGGGAAATAAGTTAAATCCATTACGACATTTTCATTCAGTCAAGTCATTAAAGGCAAATATTTGCTAACTAGCTGGAACTGTAATCAGTGCCTCTCTGACAAACTAATGGAGTAATTCGTGCTTGTGTATGCTTCACGGGCTCACCATTCACATTTCATTGAAAGCATACAACAATTGCCTATAAGAGATCATTCAGGGCCTGCTCCAAGCTCGTGTCTCTTGGACTAATCTTTGAACCTACCACCGCATTGTTTGCCATGAAGGTAAAAAAAGTCAATAATATGCCGCATTCTAATGGCTCTGTGCGGCTTGAAAACCTGATTTTTCGAGTTGTTTCAACCTTTGGATCACTTGAAGTGATTAAATTATCGGAAGGGAATTAATCCCGTTTCTTCACGTGCTGCGTAACTCATCGGACTTCCCTCGGACAGCCCAAACCGGAACTATTTCTCTGAAGCACCCCGGGGAATCCCCAGTCACCGTTCCGCGCCGTCTCAGAGTTTCCAGGCCTCTGGTTTCGGCAGGCCGGCTCGGCGGCGGTCGCGTGACGGACGGCCTTGTACGGAGCGGCGGCCATCCATCCCGCGGAGTCCCAGGGCGAGCTATCACGCGCCGCGACCCGGGCAGCGCGGCGGACGCCTGATCGAGCGATAGCTCCTCCTCGACCGGCGGCAGACGCAGATAGAAGCTGGAGAGCGCCCCGACGAAAACACGGCCGGCGCTGCTCTTGTCGCCGCGAGGCTCGGCTCTTTGCTGGCGCCCGCGGCGGATTTACATTGAACTGTGCTTCAGCGAGTTCTTTTCTGGTGGAAGTTCGTGTGGCTGGTGGTACCATTTAACCCTGTCTGTGCAATGTTGACGGCTACAACATGGGCGGCTTCTTCATTTCTGTGGGCGCTGAAGTCAAAAGACGATGACGCTGGTGGATCACTCTTGCAACACCTTTGTTGTCGAGATGTGTCTTATATTCCAGTTACATGCTTGACCGGCTGGCTCGCAGCACGAAAGCTAAAGCGAAAGCGACTACTACCCAGACTCGTGCTTAATTCAATGCCAGGGAAAATCGACTCCGAATCCGACTTGTGGCTTGCTGAACTAATTCTGATTCGACTCAACGCCGTTTTCCGACACTGAGTCGATTCTGATTTCGACTTAAAATGAAATGAGTCTATTCCAGAATCGATTCCACAAACATCCATTCGGATGGATTAAACCATTGGAGTCTCTTACAATTTTGATTCGACAGACAACCGTGGTTCAACTCCGAATCTGATTCGGTTCTTATCAGTGGGATCGATTCCGATTCTGACTTTGTCCGGAACAAAATCGATTCCGGGCCGATTCTCATTCCAATGGAATCAAGCATAAGTCTACTGCTACCTTTAAAACGACTACGCAGCTAAGTCTAGCAATGACAGTATGCCCGACAACCTGCCAGGCGATCTCTTCAAGGGCCACCGGAGCCACCAGTGGCTGAATGAATGTTTCTGACGAGGCGTACTTCTTCGGCTCGCATACAAGTGCTCATTTAGCTCTTCTTTATGTCCTTATAATATAGCAGCAAGAACTTGTCTCATACCTTAGTCCATATGTTGAAATCGCGTTTGAGGGAATCCGCACGTGGGCGTCCTCGTTGGTTTCAACATCATCAAGGATTTAGAGCAGCAGGAAAATCCACGAACAAGGTTTAAGTTTTTCCGTTCAACCGCACGCCATTTGGTTGCACGAAATTCACAGTTGCAATTTGGACGTTTCAGCCTCTTGATGATGACGCTTACGCCGCTGTAAAGCAGCCTCTTTGACGTCATCCGGAAGCCTTTCCTCCGTCTGCGGGAAGCCTTCGAAGGTCCAGCCGTCGTGGCCGGGAGAACTGGGAGGGGGAGAACCGCGCCGAAACGGCGGCCCGGCGCCGGCGCGCGACGCGCCAGCGCCGCCCGGCAACCTGGCTCCTGTTGCCGGTCCGATCTGGCCGCCTCGCGATGTCGTCATGGAAACCTGGGCGTGATCCGCGGAAGGTTAAATGACGAGGTCGCGCCATTTCGTTCCGCTGGTGGGGTAATCGATATCCAATCTGGCGACTGACGGCGGTGAAGTCCAACACCGTTCCGGTAAGCATCTGAATCAGGAAGTCCCCGTGAGGACCCAGATGTCATCGAGCCATCTCGGCGCCAGAAGCAGTCAAACGTCTATTTAGAACACGGGAAGTTTTTCCCTGTAGGATCATGCGGTGAGGGAACCACGTGGGATATTGGAATATGCTGACAAAGCCTGTCATATCCCACATGACGCTTCGTAAGGGGCAATAGGAACAATTTTGGACCAAAAGTTCCTTATTCCCGCTTTGTTTCTCATTTTGAGCAATAAATACGTGAGACACTTCGTGCGATGCATGGCGAACGTGTCCTGTTGCGTACCTCTTCAAATTTCGACGAGCGTTTTAAATTATCTTTGGGAACAATACCATAGTTTCATTTGTACGTTCTGCAATACAAAACAAATGCATATCGACCATTTTCATTTTTTTCACCCAAGAAACTGAAACGTCATAAACGTCCATGATATTGTTCGATGCAATACTGAACGGTTAAGAAGGAACGAAATAAGGTTCAAATGTGTTCCTCTCGGAGAAGTTATGTGCACAGCAATATTGCAAGCTAACGCAATGTGGCTAAACATTTAAAAAATGAGTTACCTTCGGGTGAAAACCCAAAGATTCACCGTCCAGTGGTTAGGAAATCATTATCCCGTCAAAAACGTTATGACCGGGCCAGGCCGGGCCGGCACATTCATTTGACTTTTTCTACTAGATTAAGTACTCACTCGGACTATGGCCTTGCTCGTAACAATCATTCGAAAACAGTAACGAAATACGCAACACCGCGGCTTTGGGAAATTTATCGCCACCAGACTGGTAACTTTAAGCTGTGGACTTAATCTGCTGGCTGAGATAACCTGAGGAAACTGGAACAAGCAGAATGGAATCGAACTGAAATCGAAAAGCACCAATATAACAGACAAATGACTATAAAGAAACAATGCCTGAGTGAAAGTTTTCCAACTCAGCTACGTCTAGAAACTGGTTAGTTCAACTTCTATGGTACGTTCGGAGAAAAGGCTTACGTTTCGCGTGGTTATCCTGAGCTTACTGACATGTATATAGCTTACATACAGGTATATCTACATAGCAATTTCGGAAACGTTCGCATTGTTTCATTCACCGCGTGCTGTAAACAGCTTCATTCTCTCGAACGCCTTTTTTACCAGCCTAAATAGGCAGAAAAATCCGAATGACACTCCAAAAACACAAATTACAGAAATATGCTTGAGCAAAAAGACAAAATATGTCCGTTTTCCATGTTTTACAGCGAACATAACATTACGTCTATAAGATTTCGCCCACTTTCGGCTGTATTCTTCTCCATTATTTGCCTTTAGGGTGTATACAGTAATGCTTAGTCACAAGTCGAGTGTTCGGTCGCTGAACCGGACAGTTCATGAGGCAGGAGCGACCGGCGCCATCACCACCGAACTGTGTCAGGGCAATGCCAGGCGGTGGGCCATTGGATGGACTTTCGAGGCCGGCGCGCAGCTCGGCCAGGTCAAGGGCATCAAGCAGGTGAGCTGGAGCGAATGAACGTTTGGGCCGTGAGTTCTGCTCCACGAAAGGTACGATTCTGGCAGTTCAAAACCGTGCCCCGAGTGAGGATCGAACTCACGACCTTGAGATTATGAGATTCACGAGCTACTGCGCCATCGAGCCGACGGTTACTGTTAATTAGTCCTCTTTTATTAATACGACGCTGAGGAAGCAGGACGTTAAGCAAATCTGCACATTAACCCTCGCTGGACAAGGACGGGGAAGGTGGTTGCCTACATCATGTTCTCCTGCATTCGTACGGCATGTTTGAAGTTCCATGTTTTTTAATCGGTTCATAATTTTCCCATTACGGCCCGTGGAGTCAGAGGGCGGATCGCCTGGCCTATCCATCGTCGTCGACGGACGGCCGCAGGCGTGCCGCGCCGCAGGAAGGACATTATGTCGCGTATGGAGTTCCTACCAATCAGCCAGGTACGACACTGTGGAGGGTTAGCCTCAGTGGTATACTTGCAGTCTATGACACAGCGTGCCTAGGAGCTAGCAGTTGAGGTCAACTGATATCAAGTGATCGACTTAAGGAATTCTGTCTTTTTCCTTCGGACCAATTCCTCGGATTTTAACGAAATTTTCGGGGCAATTCGTCCATGGGATGAATGTACTTAAGTCAAAGCATAGGCGCCCTAGGCCAGCTTAATCGAGGTCAGCGGAGGTCAGGCAGTGAGAATGCACATTCTTATGGGCATAAACAATTGGGGCACAAACAATTCATAAACAACATAAACAAACAAAACTTGTCTTTGACTGCATGAGGAATAAAGATGCCTCAAGGCATAGGAAAGCTAGGTCAGGTCATATGACGTCATCCAAGACCAGCTAGTAAAGATGCGACATTCTGTCCGTTTCTCCAGATCTACCCAAATGATCTCGGTTACATTTTCTTAATGGATTTAGAAGCGTGGATGCATTTAAGCGAGCCCGGCTGGCCTCAGACGACCTCAAATGATCCAAACAATTCACTTGACTTACGGAGATATAAGTTTATTCTACCTACTAATACCTCATTCACCCACATTCGGCACCTCCACGAACGACGGGTCGTCACATGCCAATCTCTGAGGCCTAACATGTGAGCTGCACTCGAAAACTACGAAAGACTGCTGCCTTGCTCCGCCAAAACAGATGGAGTACGTAATAAGAGGACAAGACTGGCGTTTTCAGTCGTTCACATTACTCCCGCTATACTTTTGCAGTCACTCCATTAATGCCAAACACTAAACCATAATCAAAATTGCACAGTCTACTAGATTCCCTATTAAGCTGAAGAGTTCTGTGTACGTCATGTCAACGGAAAATAACGTCCTCGAGACAGTCAGGTTTAGAGTGGTTGACACAGCCACACCCAAACAGGTTGCCCCAGTTACAGACGAGGCTGTCCGTATAAAATAACGGAGAGCAACATAGACACGCCGACAAAACAGATCAAACGTATATGCGAACAGACACGTCAACAAAATAGACCATACGTACAGGCACACATACAATGACATTAATTCTGTTATCAACAACAAAAAAAGTGTCGCTTAGCAGCCTTTCGAATGGCCTGTTTTATGCCATTATCGGGCCAGAATTACCATGAAGATGCTGTTTTCGTGAAAACTGAACATGAAAGTTCGCCGATGTTGACCATAACACAGCTGCAGAGCATTTAGGTTCTTTTTGCCTCAAAGCAGTAGGTGGGATGCAAATCAAATACAAAATCGAGGTTTTAAAAATATCCTATTTGGAGAAATGGAACTTGAAAAGTTGGTAGCTTCAGATCGGACTGAGAATGTCTCGTCTTTGTCTACATTTGATAGACTTTATTGGTCCGAAAAATGAATACTGGTGTTTTCAGTTCCCATTTCTCTAGAGAATGTCTAGAACCATCAGAACATATAAGCTCCAGAGAAACTCAAGAAACCACAAGAACGTAAAAGTCATAAAAACAACATTTTATAGCCATCCACCCATATGACGTAATACGGACCTGAGCAGTTCAATGAACACGACCATCTGCAAATAGGACACTGCCGAGTACAGCACGCGGAATGAACCGTGAAAAACCGGTTTGAACCCCCATAAATGTTGTGTTTTGAGACGTGTATTGCAGACTGCCTTGTAAGACATCAAACTGCAACTTGGCCATCTAAATTGCAAGTGCATTGTAAGATGAAGCAGTCCTTTTAAATACATTTGAAGATGGGGCATTTGGGACACCCTATCGAAACATGGTGCGGAGGTGCAGAAAACGGGAGCATTGGGCATTTACACCACCACCATTAAAAAGCGAGAAAGGGCATTGTCTTACTTCGTTAAAATCGTCGTTCACAGACATATCTGAAGTTGAAGTTTTTGCTATTTTTACCATCGCATTTCAGATGCTTCAGACGGTTCAAATATGAGAGGCAATCACTGCGGTGCAGCAGTGCCACCTCTCAACGGAACTCCGCTTGCTGCAGTACTCTTTTCCTGACCCCGTTCCGGGACAGGTAAACACGACAGTGGGACGGAATCCCGCCAGCTGACGACCCAGTCGAGGGGGGATAGCCGAGGCAGGGGAGGGGCTGCGGCCGCGAGGGGCGGTTCTGTTTGCAGGCGGTGTGGCGGCGGCTGCGGCGGCGGCGGCGGCGGCGGCAGTCAATATTGGGCCGGAGAGAGTGCGCAGCTCTGTTGACCTTGGGTCGGGTGGCTCAAGGAGCGTTCGGGTCCGCCGGCGGCGGCGCGGCAGCGGTGTGGACCCGGGTGCCTCCAGAGGCCGCCGGCCGAGCGGTGCCTCACGGCCGTGCACTCGGGCTGCAGAGGCACGTTGGCACGCTTCGAGAAGAGACGTCAGGCCAATGGCACGCCAGTGTGCGCAGGCGGTGAGCGCTGGAGAAGGAATATTATAGCGTTGCCGTTTTTAACGAGTGGCTGCAGTTTTCCTGCCGAGTATGACGTGACGCAAATTCACTGTGGCCGAAGGTGGTTGGGTATTAGATTTAGTATCGAAAATCGGAACCCTTCACGACGCTCTACGAACAGCGAAGCGTGCTATAAATAGCAGTGAAAGGCGCTGAGCTACTGCTCACGACAAGCCTTGGAATTTTCGCTGACCTGTTGTCTGGTGGGCGCGTCCTTTCCTGACGCTGAAGCCAGCAGGACAGCCAATCAGGCGGCAAACTGAGCCGTCATTCAACGCCCGCCTCCGTACCGTCGCCGTCGCCGTCGCCAGGCGCTCGGGCCGGGAACGGAGCAAGTGCCGCAGTTGCATAGCGCAAGTCATCGACACCTGAGCTCGGCGGTCGAGGACGTCCCGGCAGCCGACCGCCTCCAGATCGATCGTACCCAGGCGTCTCGGCCGGGGGCGACGGCTCGCCTCGTCTCCCGACGCCGCCGACTGGGACCTCCGCGCATCGCCGCGCGGCCTGGTCCCCCGACGCCCGTCTCCTGGCCCCCGGCTCCTGGCCCCCAACCCCCGGCTCCTGGCCCCCGGCCCCCGGCTCCTGGCCCCTGGCCCCGGCCCCCGGCTCCTGGCCCCCGGCCCCGGCTCCTGGCCCCTGGCTCCTAGCCCCAAGCCCTCGGCCCCGGCCCCTGGCCCCGGCCCCCGGCCCCCGGTCCCGGCCCCTGGCCCCGGCCCCGGCTCCTGGGCCCCGGCCCCGGGCTCCTGGCCCCTGGCCCCGGCCCCGGCTCCTGGTCCCTGGTCCCGGCTCCTGGCCCCCGGCCCCCGGCCCCGGCTCCTGGCCCTGGCTCCTGGTCCCGGCCCCTGGCCCCGGCCCCCGGCTCCTGGCCCCCGGCCCCGGCTCCTGGCCCCCGGCCCCCGGCCCCGGCTCCTGGCCCTGGCTCCTGGTCCCGGCCCCTGGCCCCGGCCCCGGCTCCTGGGCCCCGGCCCCGGGCTCCTGGCCCCTGGCCCCGGCCCCGGCTCCTGGTCCCGGTTCCTGGCCCTGGCCCCGGCCCCCGGCCCCGGACCCATCGGCGATCGATCAGGCCGCCGCCAAAACAAAATCCCATCTGACAGACGTCGTCGGTTTCGGCGTCGCGTCGGCGACGGCGCGCCGTGATTTGGCCGGCTGCCACCGTCGGCGGAGGAGGCCGTCCCCGGGGCGCGCGCGACGCCACCGACGGAGCGGCGGTCGACGACAGCGACGGGAACGACGCTGGGTTCGCGTCGCCGCGGGGGGAGGCAGCGCCGGCAGGCCGGGCTGGTGGGCAGGTGGGAGCCCAGACTCACGGCATTCCATGCGGTTCAAATGCCAGCCAGTTAATTATTTGCCGCAGGATGCAGTCATTATGGTCCATGCAAGGTCACAAAAGAAAAAAACTAGCCTGTTTCGAGACGGATGTCATGGCCATGATACGCCATTTCCCAGGTGATTGAACGAACCCTGGCTGCAACATCGCTGGCTGCAGATATTACCAAAAGCTTATTTATTTTGGTATCGGACCAGCCGCTGTGAAACCGTTTCACACGCCAACATTCATGACGTCATGAGTGTCCTCAGAAAACGTTTAAAATCTTCCTAGCGACAACAGGAACTCTGATGTTCGTCCCCTATTCCACATCACACTCTGTGCTGCGTACCATTGGATGCATGAAATTTCCGGAGCTCGATAGCATTACGCTAAGTCTTTGGCAAGTGTTACGACGAAACAGGCTGGATTTAAAATCGTCCAGGGGAACAGACCGGCAGACGTATGGTCTGAGATGCTGCGAAAACCCTGGTGAGAGAAAATCCTGCTGGGTCTCCTGCACAAGCGGAGACCGGGAGAGGAAGGACGTGGGCTCAAGCACTGCAACAATCGCCCGCCCAGCCACGGGAGCTGTGTGGTCAATCTTCCCGGGAAGTCGGATACTGAGAAGAGAGCGATTCGGCGCACGCCTTCGCGGTAACGAGGGGCAGTAAAAAGATCGTCGATTGTAAGTTTGCAGAAGTGTCCCGGCGAAGGACAACCACTGGCTCCGCAAGCCGGAAAAGAATGCTTTCAAGACAACCCATATGCAACTGTGTATGACATTTCAATAAAGTATTGCAATAAACGACGCCACAGTAAAATAGCACCGGCATACGTGGATGCAGCCCCATGTACAACGAATAAATAATATAAATGAATGAATATCATCTACAGATTTCTTGCGCTCCGGGTTCTGATTCAAGACGGCAAGGACATCCTAAAGGATCCCAAAAATGGAGGATGCCTGGACCAGTTTATCACAGTACACACGCTTCTTAATGAGAACGGACTTGCGGACGTGACTTCACGCGCAGACACCACAGAAGGGTACTATAATCACTGTTATAATTAGACAAGCCTAATATCAAGCCGTGATAAGTTTACAGTCCTAAATCTTTACGTGGTGCCTGCACGATATTTGGAAACCTATCGCCCTTTCCCAGGCACGAAACTACATGCCATCCATCAGGCGTAAAGATCACTCAATAGTAGCTCTACGCTGGACCATGATGGGACCTGAAGCGGGATATTTCCGGAAATGTCACAGAACGCGTTCGATGTGCACCTGCCCCGGCGAAGCATGGAACGGCGGCATACGCAACGTATACACTTACGGATCTCTGTCGTCAGTCATGCGAATGAACAAGACCGTACTAATTGCGCTGTGATGTTCACGACTGGATTTTGTGCAGGACAATATGTCGCATTTAGTGAAGACTGGGCTACATCGAAGGCAACTTCCCATAAGGATAAAACACATCTGAACCTATGAGTGTTTTGTCATTAAGTCACATATGCTTTCATAGGGTCTTCCGATTTGTTTCCATCCCTAAAAAAGCTATGGCACAACTTTGTTGGACTTCGTGACCCCTGGAAAAGCAGAATTGGTCATTAGAGATGTGTTCCATTCTTTCTAGCAGTTGGTAACCTTTTTGGCTGGCGTAACTCATGTCTCCATACCTCTATTAAGCTCCTGCAATCACGAGAAAGAGGTTTTTCCAAGAATCCCCTGAATGTCGATGAATGATCCGTCTATCGTGTACGGTTCACAAAGCCATTCATGACGCTTTAAGTGAGTAAATTACCGTGATAATTCATCCAAGGCTACTACGGTGGGGAAAGACCAGCAACATCACACGAAACCTGGTTGTAAACGCAAATTCAAGCCATGCAGACGATGGTCTCCAAGAACTTGTCCCTCGAGATACACGAAACTGATGGAGTAGTTGTTTTTACCGCATACTCATCATCCAAGAAAACCTTTTAAACCACTGCTCAGCGTATAATGTAAGCCAGTTTGCATGTGCAATCGCATTTGCAATGCGCTCTTATTTGCGATGGACCTTGGTCCATGCCATTTCTTTTGTGGCCATCTAAACCTTAAGAGAAATGTGGCACATTAAGCTTTTTAAAACCTCTTTAACGATCTTTGGTTACTGAGCCTTTCATTTCCTCTGATCGGGTTCATGATCAGCAGACGATGAACACATCTAGCGACTCCTCCGAAAGGAAGACGTCGCCACAAAAATAGGACTACTGGCTCCCTAGGGAATCCCGCGACATCAAGAATGAATGCTTGGGCGATATTCGGCTCCGTAAATGACGGGACTGATCGCTGGCGGAGCACCGACCAACGCCACGCGCAGGGCCCATCGATTAATGCTGGAATGTCGGGTCCCTTTAGCTTTAACCTGAGGCTAAATGTCTCGGAACTGCTTAAATAACCTTGAGATGACCGTAACGCTGCTCATTATCCAAATGCGTCGAGCTATAAAAAGAACGTATCTATCCGATCTTTTCAGTCGAACGTTCAGCGTACTACGGAATGGTCAATTGGCCGAAAAACTCTTGCAATATACATAAATGGAAAATATTCTAATGAAATAACTTTGCAATTTTACCATTTATGAACAATGAAATCCAATACGTTGGCCGCAAATTTAGCGCGACTATTAGATTGCAAAAATCCTGTTTTTCTATTTTCAGGTAACCCTCGGACAACTAGAATGAATATTATTAGCCAGGAAAGGTAAAGATGGCAACAACAAAATAAGTGGGACTACTTAAACTGCCTGGCTGGTAACGAAATGGCACTGACGATGATTCATTGAATGTGGTACAACCGAGGTTCTTTTAGCAAAGGTCACTACTGAAACTGGAGCAGATTAAAATATCAGTATCGCTCTAAGCAAATAGTTCTAGACCTTCATAACGAAACTCCTACAGTAATCTGCAAAGCAAGCCACCGCAATGGGTCTCCCCGTCATAAACAAATCATTGTGCTGCAGATCATAACTCCACTAACACACGGAGAGGAATCAACCAATGTCTCCAAATACGCACCAAAAGCACACCAATTAGTTCATGAAGACTAAAAACGTCGACTGGCATAGTCGTCTTCTTCCATCGTGAAATTCCATCATGAAGTCCATCATGAAGTCGTTTTCCCGTCCGTCGAAAGCCTCGTCTGCAGAACACCCCGCCTCGCGTTCCACGAGCCTTTCACCGACTCCTTACTCAGTGAAACCGCTCCCCGACACCAGGAGACCGCCTCGTGCTGACGGCGGTCCGCCACTCCCGCGGCCCCAGTGCGCTACTCACCGGCCTCCGCCGCCTCCTTCTTCTTCTTCTTGCCGAACAGGAAGCTCATGGCGCGCGCCTGGAACAGAGTGGCGCGCTGAGCGGGCGGCCGGCTGGGCGGGGGCGGCACTCCTCCGGGCGGTGGGGCGCCACCGGCACACTGGCGGCCGCCGCCGGCCGGCGCTCGCCGACGCCAAAAAATCCATAGCCGAAGGAGAGGGCGACCGCCGGGAATCGTGCGATTGGTGGCGGCGGCGGGCCGCCGGCACCCGGGCCGGCAAGCCAGTGGTTGGGGGGGGAGGGGCAGCAACGGGCGACATGCCGCGAGAGAACGGGGAGTGGTCGTCGTAAACCGAGGAAGTGGGGCGGTGAATTAACAGACGTGAAACGGCCTCGGGTGACCGCTGCTGCCTGCCGGCGGCTACGTGTTATCGAAGCGAAACACGGCGGCGTTAAGAACGAGTATTCGGCAGTGGATGTGACAAAAGTGAAATGCATGGGTTTTACTAGCAACGTGGGACGACAGTGGCACGAGGATTCTACTCATTTCAAGCCATCGTATACAACTAAAACAAGAACAGGTAGTGGAACACCTGGCACGTAGCTGTAAGAAGTGCTCTAGGTGATTAAATGCATTGCTGGAATTCTTTTAAGTAAAAGACGGAAAGACTTTGGCTGATACAAAAATAGCTCTTGACTTATAGCTGATGGCGTTTCCATTTCATGCGTCCGTTTCATGTCATTCCGAGTGTTTCCACAGTTACGTAACACCTAACATATCTGGCGTTGGCACACTGACTGCCAAACGTAAACACGCGAGAGAATTCGGCTGGCGTTCTGGGGTTCTAGTAAGTAACCATGTATTTGTACCGTTTACGACCCATTCATTTAAGCCGGACAAAAGGACAATACTGATGAAAAAGTAGCCAGTGGTCAAGGCTAGACAATCCAAAATGTCAACCCAAAATATATCTAAACATACATTACCTGCCCCGGGTATCTTAAGATAACGTCGCTTTGGGAAAAGGAGATGGAATGGAGTTCTCACGTCTTCTGATAAATTCATACAACATACTGATTAAACACACTAGAACCCGGATACTTTATGCGCAACGTATGCCCTAGCTTATCGCTTCGACTAATGGGAAAAGATTTGTAATTATGATATTTTAGACATTATCTTGCTGTTAATGAAGGAAAATTTCTGGATAGGATGAAAATTTTCTCTGTCATGAAGTGGAAACCACAGTGAAACAACAAAACAATGAAAACGAGTTCAAATTACGCCGGCAATCGAGGCTCCTGTAGGGCTAACGCAACTTCAACAGGTTTCGATGGGTACGCCTCCGCCTGTGCCACTTTCAGTCGAAACGCTCCGCTCTGGATCACTGGCCTTCACTCGCGTCCGCAGAGCTGGCGACGCCTTCATCTCAGCGTCAACAAGTCACGCCTCTCACGCCTGCCAGCGAACGCAATTAGAAGCGCTTTAAATAGAGCGGCGTCTCGCGATGGCCGGCGCCGATCGGGTCCTGGTCGCCGCGGCGCGAGCTGGTCGGCGGCGGTCGCGAGGTCGGCCCGGGGCCGCCGCACTCAAAATAGGCCGCCCGTCTCACCGGTCGGGTCGCGCCCAGAACAGGTATTGGCCGTCACGCGTGACGACGGCCGAGCCTCGTGGTCCGTCACGGGGAGGCGGCGGGTGCCTCTCGCCCGTCGCGTTTTCTTTTAGAAAGGGATGGTATCGCCAGATTTAAATTAGCCCGATCACATGCCAATGTTTGGCTTTATGTCTATTTCTGTCTCAGTTTGTACAATACAGTAACCGGATGCGACATGAGATCATCATTTACGGGTAGGCAGGTTATTTCATTTTGCACGGGACTCTCGGTAGCGTCTTCGTGTCGGTAGCGTGCTTTTCTTATTTTGGAACTTATAAATCGTGTGTCGTCCAATTTTTAACTTTTGTAGCTTTTTTACGCACCAGACGTAAGCGGGGTGTACCTTTGTAAACACTATAACATGGGACCGTGACGCTGGATCAGAAGGCATTCTTTACCGACGGTAGCTGTACACACCTTATCTGGTTCTGCTGTTAGCGTTAAGTAGTTGTTTCATATTGCAATTACTGGCAATTTGAAGCAAGCCGACACCCCGACGCCCGGCCGAAGTTTGTACCGACGTCACCACGGCTGTAAAACAGCGGTGACGTCCTTGTGCTAGTCCTTGGATAGCCTTGTCGACTGCAATGGCACCGGGGCGCCAATCTACACCGCGATTAACACTTCAGATGTAAGCACAACTACCTCTCGAAACCAGGACGACCTGGATCATTTATAAGCAGTCGAGACCGCAATGGACGCCAAGGTGGAAAGCATACCGGAACGATGATAAATAGAGGCATGGTGGTTTGCTGCGCAGGCAAACGTTTTTGTGGGCCGAGTCGCAACGCGTTGGCACCTGAGTTCTGCGAACGCCCTCAGCGAACCGAATTACGGCGTCAAAAAGCGTGCGTTTTTGGTATTTCCTACCGCTGGAAAGTTGGAAAGGCGTCCATTTGCTGCGCAGTAGTGGTGTCCCGGAGGGAGCGAGGTTGGTGGGGAATCGCAATGGGCGCAGCTGCCCCTCCGATCGGAAAAAAACGTTCGGTTTACGGCATTACATAGAAGTAACTGAGGCAAACTCCTTACCTTGTAAGCCTGAAAACGTTAAGGTACCGGTGCCACGATGGCTTACTATGTCAAGCTCGCTGCAATTGGCCATCGTTTTGCCACACGGCCGAACAAAAGAGTGATGCTCCGAAGATTTATCTGAATGCATTATTTGTCACCTGCTCCATGTTCAGTTTTAACTGGCGTATGATAAGAATGTCAAAATAACCGCAACAGAACTTGTGTATCAAGCGAGATAGAAAAAGGTACGAAAACGCGCGCTTTTTTCGGCACATAGTTTTAAAAACTTTGATATTTTTCTGTTTTGTGCTTATGTCAGGCTTACGTGTGTTACAGGCCTTATCTTAAATGCTCAGATCAGGCGCATGTGTGTTACAGGCCATGTCCCACGTCTGGTCAAAAAAGATCATGTCTGGGCATGTAGAACAACCGTAGTTCCTAATGCAAACTCCCCTCCGATATCTAGACATCAGTAAGACACGTGCCTTAAATATCGACACAGAAAAGCACAAATGGTATGCATCTTGGATCGGTAGCCTGGGGCGGCAGTAATGACTAGTTTGGCATGGTAATGTACTCATGGCAATTCCGGCCACTGTTGGAGGAAGGAGGCGCCATTTGGTCAATACGCATTGTTCTTTTCAGGGCTTTTTAGATAAGTTTTCTCGCTATGAAACGGGATAATCACAGCCCTTGGCATACGCTTCACCTTTTGTTTTCGAGTGCTTAAATCAGTTGATAGTGAAGAACTGAGTCATTTAACGACTTGTTCAAATCATGATCAGGCTGGCTGGGAAAATACTAGCTGCAGTATTACCAAGCCGATAGTTTTATCGATGAAATCCGCACCAAATGACCTTTGAGAAAACCAAGAGCGTGACTTATTATTTACACGCAGCAAGAAACGTAATGGGTTGTTTACGAGGACTAAAAAAATCGAAATCATTTCCTGTTTAGGACAAAATTGCAGTGAAAAAGGTTGTTCTGAAAACTTTCAGGTTTTGAAGGTAAAAGGGAATGGCCTTGGATAACTGAAGACATTTTTATTGATTCTTCAATGATTGACAGCATTTTAAAGCCAAATCCTTCGTAACTCCGGAGAATCTTGGAAAGTTCGGGAATGGACGTAACTTTGGTCCCCTGCCACTTGGCAGGATTAAAACAAGACCAATGCATGGTCCTGCTAATGGCCAGGAAATCACATTCATCTCAGAACGCTCCCGCAGCCAGCCATCACCGGCCGGTCCCGCGCCGACAGCGGACGGGCGCCAGAGTGCCTGCGATCACGCCACTGCCCTCCGGTCCGAGACGCTCCTTCGGAAACAGCTCAGGTCGGCCAAGTGCAGCGCGCCGCGCCGCTTTATGGGGCCAGGTCCGGGGTGTCGCAGCGCCTGGCCCAAGGACGCTCTGCCTCGCCAGAGTGCTTAGTCCCCGGAGCTTGCGTGCTCTCATCCTGACCGAAGAGTCTGGCCTCTGAGCTTGTGTGTATCGTGTCTAGTTGGCTGGACACTCTCCGCCTCCCAAAGCGTCAGTCTCCTCACCAGGCACGTAGCCAAGATTTTCCTCGGGGGGGGGGGGCAAAGTCGGATTTTATCACATGCCACTGGCATAAGATGACATTTATCGTAAAAAGCAGCAGTTTTATGCACTTTACCTCGTACCTAACGCATTGGAAAACATGTAATATTTGCTTTTCCAACATATATGTGATCACTCTTCCGTATTCCTGCGAAATCGCTATATATCTAGTGCACACCGCTTGGCTCAGGGTGGGCATGGCCTCCCTTGGCTACGCCCCTGTCCCTCTTGCAGTCCTCAGCGAAGTGCCGGTGCTCCAAGCCTGTTTTGGCGGCGACTCTCGGCCTCGCCCGAGCGTCGGCGCCGCGGGGCCTGTTTGAGACACGTTTCGGCCGGCGGGCCGGTGTTTGCGCCTCTCCTGCCAGACGTCCGGACCTGGCGCCCGCGCCACCCCACGGCGCCAACTTATCGACGCTTTGGCACCACCTGAGTCGACTCTCACCGACCTGAAGGTGTCTCCTATCGGCTCAGTTTACGAAACGGACCGCGCTTAATCTTGCGATGATAGGACGAGGCAACGCTCTGCTTTGCCGGTGGTGTTGGCCGGGTGTGAAGATGGCTTATCGGGTCTCTGGGCACAAAAACAGGTTTATTATCCCATGAGGGCAACTGACAAACCTCTCCACCCAGCCGGCTGATTACTGTTGCATTCAGTGGTGTGTTGCGAATCGCCCCTCATACAACGCGGAACAGATATGAAGGAATGTTGGCAAAGGAGTGTTCTGTAACGCATGGGTCACCCAGCGACAATGAAAATCTTGGGCACGAATGGCAATGATTGCCACTGATGGACAGAATGCCACGAGAGCCGCAGGTCTGCGATGAAGCTGACAGACCCGTTCGTAATTGTTCTTTCCACGCCTGCTTTGAGCGGCTTTGTCCGCGCCCCGGTCCCCGACCACGCAATCATCGGGCATGACCGGGAGTCGATCGCCGCCGCCGTCGGCCTCTCCGCGAGCCACCCCGCCGATGGCGACGGCATTAACCGGCCCATCGAGCACGCCACCGGGCCGCGACGTCAAGTCACGGAGAGCGTGTTTGCTCCCGCGGCGGCCATGCGGCGGCGTTTTTGTGCGGCGCGCCACGCACGCCGATTGGCCGTTTCCGCCTGTTCAGTGTCCGTCCAGGCGGCGGCGGCCCGCTGTGACGTAACCGGCGCGGCGGCGCGGCCGCGGCGCGGACCGGGCGCGGCGCACAAGGCGTGAGACGAGGGAGCCGGCCGTTGGCCAAATATACAGCCGGCCGCCGTTACTGGGCGGCAGCAGGCCGCTGCCGCTCGTGACCTCTGGTGCTGCGGCCTGGAGCGGAGGGGAGCGTGGTTGACCTGTGCGCTCTCTTCCCCAGCCACATATCTTGCAGCACTCGCACTGGGCGAAGGTTTTTGGTAAGCCCGTTGCTGTCAGGTTATTTAATAGAATTTAGGTCGGCAAGCGGAATTATTTATTTGATTTGGACACCTGGAATTTCTTAACATTAGCGGTGTGAAAGATTGACCTCAAATAGGGGAACTTGCTCATATTTCAGACACTGATATTACTATATATGGATATTATATGAGGATATTTGGTTTTTCGCTTCAACGTTAACGCTAAGGAACGGTTGCATGCACACAATCCATTTTTGTTGGTCAACCGCAATACTTTGTCATAAGCTCCATCAACGACCTTGGTATACATCATTCCGGAATTCATAACAACGACCTGGTGTGTTTTAAACGATAAAACTATTTGCGTACAGAGTCGTGACATTGGCTTCTCCTTGAAGTGTACGTGCTGTCTAGCATTTCATCTCTACGCAGCATTTTCCGAATAAACTGACAAGAATTTAACGCGTGAATTCAACTTTTCATCCAGCGTGGACAGAGCTAAAATTAGCATCAATGCAAAATGAAGCAGTCCTCAGGGTAATTTCCTTCTCTTCAAGTAGCCTTAAGCGAACTAGCTACCATTTACGGTTGGAGTCGATTTCTTGGAAGGATTTTACGTCCCGCCAAACGCGCACCGCGAGTGGTGGCGACAGTGTCCTACACAGCGCCTGCAAAGGTACTGCACCCCTGAAAATGTTTCTTTTTCCATTTTCTCAAATCAGCATTGTTATCTTACAACAGCATACTGCCGAACTGTCCTGAAAACGGCACCAGATTGCAAACGTGACGTCTTGTTAACGTGCGCTCCGATATTCTACCTCGCCTGCGGGCGCCCACCGCTGCTCAGTTCCAACAAAGCCGCCGGCAGTCTCCAATTACCTCGCCACTGTTGAAATGGGTCGCTGGCAGCCCGCAGTAGCCACATTTGTATGTTCATTTAGTATATTTATTTATTTCTTGCTTACATTTATGGGTCCCAACAGAATTCCCCAAAGCCCAGATGATGACCTGATTCAGCCTTGTGACATTGGCTGGTCTACAGTGGCAATTCCAGAGATACGGATTGTTGTATAGGACTGTCCCCATTTTACGTCATCGATGACGTAATCTACAGAGAGAATTTAGCGATGACCTTGAGTTCAATAAAAGGGATACACTGAGAGCCGTGATACTCAGTTTTACTGATCCTTGTTTAAATAAAGTACTTGGTTTGATGACTCGCAACACGACAGCGTAAATGTTCCCCTGCAGTAACTGGTGGTTGGTTAAATACCACTGTGTACTCCCGGTAACCATTCAAACCCATAATGCATTCCTGAGTGTCCTATCAATGCTCAACAGGCCACAGGTGGCCTCC
Source organism: Capitulum mitella (assembly GCA_030062745.1). Lineage (NCBI taxonomy): Eukaryota > Metazoa > Arthropoda > Thecostraca > Pollicipedomorpha > Pollicipedidae > Capitulum > Capitulum mitella. The sequence goes on from CP099842.1 coordinate 30,574,451, forward strand.
ACGGACCTCGCCACTGCCTTATCGTTCCGCCGTTGATCTCCGGTGTCCCCACATCGCCAGCGCCAACACCCAGCTCAGCTGACCTCGTCGCCGCCGGTGGCGCGAGCGGCGGCGTGATGGCGCATTCGTTGCCGCCCGTTGTTTGTGTGCACACAGCGTGTGTTGACTGCACAGTGATGCACGCGCGCTGCGGACGCCGGCGACGGGCTGCCGGCTCCGGCGCCGCCGGCCTGGTCTGGCGAGATCCGACGATCCGGGGTAGCGGCGCTCCCTTCAGGCTGAGAGCGCGAGCTGTCCAAACGAAGCTGAGATAGCGGCCGGCCCAGCCGCTCGTGTTTGGCTGCGATAGGCGCCACTCGGCGGCGTATCTCGGCTTTTTAGTGTCCTCCCGACAAACAGTTTCGGCCGCGGTGTTATCGAATTAGACGTGTTATCGTTGTGAATGGGATGATGGCCGCTGTGAAGTGCGCGCTGGCTCGCGGGACTTGTCAAATGAAGCCGTGCGTGCGATAAGCTCGACGACACCAGCGTGAGCTTCCGACACCGACCTGTCTGGCGCCGCCAGAGTCCAGCGCAGACGGCGCGATGCAGCGGCGCTCGCGGCCGCGTTGCGTGCTCCGTTTGCACCGTCCTGCCGTTCACGTGCCCGCCCCTCTCGACCTTGCCTTCCGGCCGAGCGTTTGCCTGGTGCCGCTCCGGCGGGAGTTCCTCGTCAGTACTGCGCACCGAGCTGGGGCGTGCGAGACGCTCTCCCGGCCGGAGACGGGGCGACGCCTCGACCTCGCTCGCGTTCGGAGGGGCTATCTGGGCGCGGCGGAGCCACGTCAGACGCTCGGTCTGCAGGGAAATCAGACCGACCGGTCCGCTCGGCCCCGTTTAAATAACCAGCACGGGCTGCGTTTAACGGCGCCCACACAAAGGGAAGTCGGCCGGTTTCCGAGCTACTGCACCCAGAGGAGGGTAAAGTGTTTTCCGACAGCCGAGAGGAGTTTGTTCCGATTCCGTTCCCGGGCTCCTCAGTGCTTTTGGCTAAGATCCGGTTCTTCCGTTTGCTGACAGCCCCAGGCAGACGGTATGCGGGCGGCCGGTACTGACCAGATGCTACTAAATGGCTCAATGGGGACCTAAATTGCTTAGATTCCATTCTGGTGCGCATGCCCTATCCACCTTTATCATGTGAACGCCAAAAATACAAGTTGCTGCCACGCAAACGTCTGGTTACAAACCAACGCAACCATATCCGAGGCTCACAAAATGGCCAGGACTGTAGTACAACCAGCCTGGGGATACCCGAAGCAGGCTCAGAGAGAGATCCACAGGGCTTGCCTGTTGCCGTGTGGCGCAGGCGACCGTGCTGCAGCCAGAGGACCAGAAATTCGGCGCGGGTTCTTACTCGTGATTAACCGATTACTCCACAGTCTCAGACACTCATGCGATTTCAAGGCCGTGCGCGGGCCATCGGCGCACAAAAACGACCGCCCCCGAAGAATGCGGATCCGGGGACCGGCTGGGACCGTCGGAGCACGCGCGGGACGCTGACGGGCCGCCGGGAATCCTGGCCGGACATGCCGGGCGGTTCCTCGGCGCAGCTCGCCGCCGCCGGGCGGCCCGCGAGTCACCGGGAGTCGCCTCGGCCCAGGGCCGTCGAGCTTCCGGCCGGCGGCCGCCCGCCCTGCCACGCGTCCTGTCCCCGAGACCGCCGCCGTCTGCGCGCGACGGCCAAGGAGGCAGCCGCCGGCGCCGTCCGGCCACCGGGAAATGTCAGGAGAAAGGTCGGCGCCGCCCGGCAGTGAGCCGGGCTCGGCCCGAGTCGCCTCCGGCACCGGCCGCCGCAACCTTTGGTGGTCGCCGGGCGGCGGCCGGGCGGCGGATTGGCCGCGCCCCGAGGGAGGCTGCCGAGGGACTCGCCGGCCGCCAGAGATAGGTCGGGCTCGGCAGATGGTGCCGGAGTGCCCTTTAAGACTCCTGTTTTGGAGTTTGGAGCCGGACATAGCCGGACCTGCGCGGCAGTCGCCGCTAATTGTGAAACGGGACAGGGTCGAATGTCAGTCACGGGCAAGGACGTAGCCGGGGGGGGAGGGGAACTATGGGGACCATGCCCCCTGGGCAAAGCGGTCTACATTAGATATATAGCGATTTCGCAGGAATACGAAATAGTGATCATATAAATGTTGCATAACGAAACGTCATGTTTCCCTGTGCGTTAAGGTGTATGAGGTAAGTTACATAAAACTGTTGCCTTTTCTTATAAATTTCATCATATGACAGTGGCATGTGACAAAATCTGGCATTTGCCTCCCCCAGGAAAATCCTGCCTACATGACTAGTCACATAAGGCTGGAGGCGAGGACGTTCAAATGGCAGCTGCGGCGCCGGTGGAATGTTACTGAGTCACGCGCACGCACTGAGGTCATCGCAGAGACAAATTAGGTAACAAGCCCATCAAAGTTAGGCGATCAGTTCCTAGCCCGTTGTCGTCCGTCATTATTTGTCTTCTACGTGAATGATGGACGACGGGCGGTAATTAGCGGCTGGCCACCTCCTGTCGACACTCGAACAAAGCGCCTTCATGCATACATTCATGCGAAACGTGTCTGGCTCCTCCCGACGGTGGCCTGCGGCTGACGTCGTTCTGAATCTGCATGCGCCGCGTTGGCCGGAGCCGTCTCCGGGCGCGGCCGGCCCCTCCCTCGAGCCGCTGGCCGGCTGTTGCCGGCCGGCCGGCGCTGCGCGCCGATCGGTCGCCCTCTCTCGGATGACACGGCCGCGCCGCGGCGGCCTCCGCGCCGCCGATTTCGCGCCAACCTCGCCGCCGGCCGCCGGCGACCCTGGCGCGCCACTCGCCCGCGCCGTTCCAGTTTCGCGCCGGCGCGCTCTCTCCCACGTCTCGCGCGCGCGCGGACCGGGATGGAGCCCGGCCGGCTCGCCGCCGATCCGGAGAGAGGAACGGTGGCCCACCGAGGCCTTCTGTACGGCCAGGTTAAGAGCGATGAAATTCGCCTCCTCCGCGCTCTGGTCGGGTGCCGAGCCTTCGCCATCCGCGGGCCGTAACAGGAAGATTCGGTGTCCGGAGTAGTTTTCCGGAGTGCGCCACTTTGCTCACGAGCTGCGGCACGTAATTGCGGGATGAAGGATGTAATTGTGGAAGCGGAGGCACGGCAAAACAGGTCGGGACTCAGACCAGCGCGAGAATGGCCGTCAAGACTCTTGCACAACCATTCGACTTGACAATCGGCCCGCACGTCTCAAAAGCGGGTTTTTGTACGTTTTGCTATCGCTGAGGCCGCTGAGGGCGGTGTGGTTAAACAATCATTTGACACCTCCCTTGACCACGGGGAACAATGTACATTCCTCCGGAAAGCGACTGAAAAGGGGCATGTGGCAAGTGGCCTTGACACATCGCGTGCTGGAGGACAGAAAGTCCCTTCCCAATACGAAGCATTCTCAAGTATCTGTCCATTGTTCTGCCGTACCGCATTCTGCCACGTCATCAATGCGTAAACATCGCACTCGCGACGATCAAGGTAGAGGGCGGGACAGTGACGAATGAGGGCCTTGAACGGTCAGAGACATCACGTGAGACGAACGCGACGAACAAGGGTACAAGATCATGCTCTATGCCCTTCCTACACCAGGAAGCAAAGGCTTTTGGCCGCGATATTAAACCGGTCGTGGGCAATGCTGCGTTTGGGTTTACTGACGACAGATATGAGCAGGTCTCGGTAAACAGATATCTGCGGAAGCTACCACGAACGGGTCCCAAAAGCTGGATTAAGTGGCGACGGGAGCAGTTGACGTCAATCTTTATCACTCACAACAGCAACATTAATAAGAATAATGATAGTAGTAATACTGCTACAAATAACAAGCGAGGACACAGGCCAAGTACGTCTTACTTCATCGAAAACGCTCAGATTAAGCTATCCGGTTCGGCCGTACCAGCCATAACGCTTCCAGCTGGCTAACTAGCTTCGCAAAAACTCGGCATCGATTCATGATGTTTTCACAAGAAGATAGCTATAGTCTTTACGAATCCGTATTTCAGTCCCATCGCGTCTTAGGATTTTTAACGGGGTGTTGTTCAACTGCTCAGTTATGACAACCAGGGACGGAGCTTTAGATAGCTTTGGAAAGGCAAGTGTCCTCCGCAAAGAAAAATGTTGTCCGCAACTCGTACCATGAGCTAACCAAGAAACCAAGAACCTGAAGATTCTTAAACTAGGAAAGCCTCGGATTAATAGCATAAGCATCCGAGCGTGATGCTGGGCCCCTGGTGTGATCATTACTTTTCTATTTAGCAACCTTTAAGTGAAATAAGACAAAAATGACTAACTGTGAAGAACTGCATTACCATGGCAGATTTACTTCCATTGTTATGGACAAGAGGCCAATGGATGAAAGCGCTGGACGCACTCCCCCTCCCCCTTTCTTACCGACCGCTTTTAAATACGGGATTCCTTTTTTATAAAAAAGCTAAAAGTTTGGACAGATCAGCCAGACCTCAAAATGAAATGCCCAAAATCTGTGGAGTAGTCCATCATTGGGGAAGGCAGGTGGGTTCGGTGATCGGTCTCGGCTTTGCCCGCACGCTCCCAATGGAGAACAAAAAGCCCAATCCCTGATGACAGCGATTAAAACATGAGCGCGCGAGACGTTTAAACTTCCGAAGTACCAATTTCTCGAATGCAAAATGCAGAAATCGATTGGTAAATATGCGTTTGTATTGCTAAATGCATAAGGGCTATTAACGCGTCACGCAATGTTTTCAGTTTTGTACCATCATACTAAAGGAATGAAAACTATTAGTTCGCACACTTACTATCAGGGGTGCAGCCAGGATTTTCTTAGAGGGGGGGGGGGGGCGGAGCTCAGTGTGAACTGAAATCTTACGGAAACCGCCTGCCGGGAAGACGACGTACAATGTTTTTCACAAAGATGCGGACCTAAATGGTGCCCTGATCCCCGGCCCCCTTGGTTGCGCCTGCACTTACTATTCAAGGTGAGAACGGAAGGTAACGTTGCAACAGTCAAAGTACACTGAATACAACAACAGCCAGAATACACGCCTATTAGACACAGTGCGAAAACGTTGGACATGACATGAGTTACAACTTATAAGTTGACAAAGCAGTTCTCTGCTTCCCGCGACCCGACATTGAAATCAACAAAAGCGGAAAGGCATCGTTTCAGGGGCCTTGGAACCGGGGAATAGGGGGCAGCTGCCCCCCCCCCAACTTTGGGCAACATTTAACATTAACCCTATGTCGCTGCATGGAAAGAAACGAAGTAGAAATCGCATTTGCCTCCCCCATCTCCACAGAGGTTCCACCGCTCCTGCTTTGCTTCGTACAAAAATGGCAAAGACAAGAGACGAACGAACACATGAAGAATGTTATCACATAAGTCTTTCTAAAAAAATAGCTGACAGCAATGATCGATAGACATTACCGGATGCCGAAGGGTCACTAAATTTCTCTCGCCACCATTAAAACAGCAAGTCTATTTTAACAAGCATTAGAAACCTATCTCAAGACAGCACATTCAAAAGCTAACCGGCACTGTTTTAAGAGCATGGCTTTGCTGTCATTTTGGCCTACTGAAATCACTTACCCGGAGTTAACCAATGCTGTGCTGAATAAAGGCCGCCACGGATATCGCGTTCAGTGCACCTGGTTCTCGGCGGCACGTTCACACCGTACAATACACTGACACCTCGCAGACGGCCGCCTGTACGGAGGGCACCAGTCACGGCACTAGCCGCCGTGCCGCCGCACGCCTCGAGACCCGTCCCCGGGCCGATAAAACCTCGCTCCTCATTAATCAGCGCCCCGCTCGGAGAGCGACTAGCGGCGGCCAGCGAATACTCTACTTCACAGGACTGCCACCAGGGAAGACCGGATCGGTAATCCACTGGGACGTTGGAGCGCAATAACGAACGACATCTGATGAAAAGCAATCTGGCATGGCGCCCGTCAATGGGCAATAATTTGCTCTTTACAAAAGGAAGAACATCCGTAGAAAAAGAACAGTACACACACAGATATACACGTATATATATATATATATATATATATATATATATATATATATATATATATCCAACGCCTCACTATTGGCGTAACCATTACCTCAGTGTCTAGGAGGTTGACAGTGCTGAGTGATGAAGCTCCACGTTGACATAAGTTTCAGCAACATGATGGGAGGCCAGGAGCAGAACACGGCTTATCCATGATACTATGATTTTGAGAAACTGCACTGTCAAGAGGAAACTGATGACGCTCGAGGCTATTTACATTCAAGATCACTCGTCAGATCTCAATATACAGGTGAAGTCATGCGTAACTGTTGGATTGTGGGGGGATGTAACCAGGATAGGCAAATTGTATGGGATGGAAAGGAATCGAGTAGTTTGTGTCTGTGAATGTTTTTGCATATGTGTGTGCTTCAACGATTTGCTGTCCGTCAGATAAAAGGTACCTATAATTGTACTGTCGATGGTAATAATTTTCTTTTCCTGTATGTTTATTACGGCAAACCTATACAAAGTTTCCATGCAGGAAACTTGGCACGAGGTTTTACTGCGTGCCTTTTCCTGAACGTCTTGCATTTATTTTGGATTATACACGAAAAATAAAGCGCGGAACAAAAGAAATAACGTTGATTTTTGGCAAAGAGAAAAATAAGCAAAAAAGCTTTGAACTTCCTGCTTTTACCACTAATGCGATTCTTTGCAAACAGTTTTCCTGCAGACTTGAAAATGTATGTGCATTCGTTGTACCTAATTACATCGCACAATATGAAGGACAAAACTCCATGACATACACACCTAATAGTTTTGAGTGCAACTGAAATACAATAGCTTGAAAGGGTATCAGAACCCGAGAGTCTGATAGGAGAAATGCACTCGATGGCAGAACAGAACGATGGCAGACATCAATCGGCTGCTTTCTTCAGATATATAGGAAACAGTTTCTTGAACTTTGTTAGGTAAACTCCATGTTTTAGATCTCGGCCATTGATGCAGTTTTCTGGCAATTCGCTACGTTCATGCCAGAAGCTGTGTCAGTGACCTCGATCTAAAGCATTTTGTTTTCCTGGCATGGCGCAATAATATTCATTATTGCATTTAGTGTGACTATACAATACCACACGGGACAGGTAATATAATTTTCCATGACCGAGGTCTCTGTTGCAATTTCTGTCCCAGACCTTAGATCGAGGGCAAAAATTCAACGCCAACACCGGTCCTGGAAAGTTACTCCGGCTCAAGTATGGCATGTTTTTTACCAAATGCTGCGGAGTGTCAGAATATCGTGAGAAAATTAAAAACACTTCCCATCCTGTTTGGGTTACGAGATATGACATCGGGGAAAAATACCACGAGGAGACAGAATGTACTCAGTCTAGCCGGCCTAGCCGTTTCGGTTCACGGACAGGCGCCATTTATGACCATCTTCGTCGCCGATATCGAATCTTTTCGGAAAGGCACGAACCATCACCGATGCCATTTATCACCAAACGCTACTCTGAAAGACTGCAAACCCTGCACAGCAACAGCTACAGTCTGAAACAGTTTCTACAAATTCCAATCATCTGTTTGTCCGGATAACTGTTTGCACGTGACTTGAGAAAACATTTCGGCCCGTTGTCAAAAATGTTTTCTCGGACCAAAAAGCATTGAGGAGAAATGCTATAACACACCCACGAACTGATGCAAAAGAGATGTTCCAGCATTTGGTAAATCACTTTTACCACATGTCGAAGATAGCGAAACGTATTAGCACGTACCGTGTACTTAAACCTAGGCCAAGATTTTTGCCGCAGTGCTTTATCCTTTGAGTAAATAAAAAAAGCTACGATCAAAACGTTAATCTAGAAGCATTGAACTACACCCCGAGAAAGTTCAATGACCTTAATTATAATGATTTTGGCGCTGATTATTCCATTTCAGGTTTAATGAGCATGTTCGGGGAAACGCCTAGTCGTAATCTGACGGACAGCTTGACACCTGTTCGTTGTATTTTTTATTGAAAGAGAAAACATTTCTGGAAGAAGGAATGCAATGTGCTGGCACAAATAGCAATTTCCCTAGCGGTCAGACAACAGTGAAAAAATGACGGGCGATGGTTAGTACTAGAACCTGCCAATGGTGACGTAGTGACAGCCGCTAATGTTAAACACGATTGGTGACGACAGTGATGACTTGACTGGTGACGACTTAGGTTGCATGTCTGATGGTCCCAGCTAACTGGATTCCCCCTGCCACCCTATACGCAAACTTCTTAACAGAATCGCAGCTCTGTTGTAGGCATGTGGTAAAACTCATACTCCACCCGACCGCAATAATTCTTCAAAAACCTCTGTGTGGTCTTGAATTTCTGACGTTGCGCTACCGCGCTGGGCCAAAAAATCAAGCCATCACCTCGGCACGCAGTATTTTACAAAACCTGCCATTTCTGAAGACGAGAACGCATCTCCGAAACGTCAAATGATATATCTCAGTAACTGGGGCAATTTGACTTTCGATTTACCATCTCACGATAAAACGAACGTAAGAACTAAAGAAAAGGTGACAAAGAAGTTAATGAAGGAAAATATTACCTATATATATATTCCTTATTATATACATTATTACTATTACATGTATCATATATATACTTATTATTATGTACAGATGGACGCCCTGAGACACACACACACACACATATATATATATATATATATATATATATATATATATATATATATATATATATGTCAGAGCGTCAATCTGTGTTCTTTTGGAGGTCCTCCAATGCGGATTTTGAGCCCCCAAAACGTGATTTAAGGTCCCCAGTATTTTCTGCAGATTGAGAAAGGGAAATACGCAATAACAACGAAAAAGAACGTCCACAATAGATGAAACATACAGAAAGTGCGAAATAGGGCATAACATGTTCTAAAACATCTAGAAAAGCAATGGTGACGGATTTTGTGGTCAAACGGGCACACTGTCCAGGGGAAGACTTGTGCTTGACATCTTTTAGGCGATACGGATCAGGATCAGAATCACAGTGACCCGATCCGGATCAGTATTTGAATCACAACTATTTTTTTTATTTGATCCGAATCAGATTTGATTTTCACCAATTTTTGGGAAAATTGATCCGGATCAAACAGTGATTGACGGACTTTTCGTTGGTTCGGATCAGCTATTGATTAAAGGTATCGGTTATATGTCACCATAATCGTATTTATTGTGTATGTATATATATATGCCTTTACCGTTTCACTGCTATATAATAGTTACGGCGCCTAGGTCTACAAAATGCATGCAAAATTGCAAAATATGTATTGCATTATATATGTGTATGGAAGATGGCTACATACACACAATGTGCATACGTATAACTGCACTGTATGGAATATTGCATACATTTAGGCAGGGTCTACTTTCTAGGATCTTCACTGAGATAACAGGCAGGAATGTAACATAGTATTAGTAGGCACCTGAGACTGGAACATAACCACGGCAGTCAGCTTCGGGTGTTCGTACGTAGCAGCTTTAACTACTGGCCTTTGCATTTTAAAGCTGATTTCCTTTCGATATTTGTCCACTACTATTTTCCCAATTACGGTGCATTAGGGATAGTAATTTCCTATGTTCCGCGTTATACACAGAAGTCAATATAGGCAAGCTCCCAGTGGCTATTTGGCCAAAAATAAAGGAAACCAGTGGTATGATGACTATTGTGTAACACAAAGTAAGTCACGTGATAATTTAACGAGTCGGGGTGGTAACCTGGAGCAGCTGTCCCTATCGATGTACCCAAATATGGGTGACTGCTGGTAGCTACCAACTCAGTATGCGGTGATGGGGATTTGATATCAAGCACCTAGAGATTTCAGAGTTCATGATGCGAAAAAGGATCACATGCTCCATGAACACCTTTAATTTTGCCTTTGCTTGGCGGCGCGTGCCTGGTACTAGCAGGTATGTTTTAAATAGCTGGGCTATGGAAGTTTGAACCTTGTGGGGATGTGAAAGAGAGTCGCTACTTGGCATCCTCTTTAATGTGATTTGGTTTGGTGGATTACCATCTGAAGTCATTCTTCATACGCATGTTGTCATATTATTTCATCACCCTGCCTTACATATATAATCTGGTGCACTGAATCACAGTGACGGTGTAGAAGATCCGCATTGAAATCAGGATGACAATGTTTGGATTTGGATGAACATTTTGAATCGAGGCTGTTTTTAGAAGTTTTATCCGAATTAAATATTACTCATGGCTGCATTTTCACAACTGATCCGGATCTAATGCAGTTCATCCAAACACATGTGATTCTTGATCCGAGTCAGAATCAAACACAGATCAGTTCAGGAGCGTCGTTTTCTAAAGGCCTGGTAATTTTAAGGGCCTGCAAATATAAATATAAATATAAATGTATATATCTATACATATACGTATTATAAATGGATGGGCCGTTGGCTGGGCCTTGTATGGGTCCTTTGTGGGCCAGTATGGGTTCTAAACGGGCCGTATGGGGGTTCAGCACGAGCTTTGCGCGGGCTCCAGTTGGGCTATGAATGGGTTTTATCAGGATGCTGTGTTGCTATGTGCGCTCAGCATGGACCTTGAATGGGTCCTATGTGGACCCCGCTTGGGTTTTGAATGGGTTCTGCGTGGGCTGCATACAGGTTTTATGTGAGCCGTTAGGTGGTTTGCCTGGGCTCTATAACCGGTTCATCGTTAAAATAGCTTTTGCTTATTCATGACTGATTTGATGTTTTCTTACGGGACAGCTTTTGCAGTAAGCATCGTCTAGTCGGTATAGCAGCTCAACCCATTCCCGGGAGGAGGGGGAAGGGGCGAGTCCGCCCCTTCGGGTTTTTTACTTGCCAGTTCCAGAGTTTATGACGCAGCTTTACGAAACCTGGTGGCTTTTTCTAGCTATTCTTTCTAGGTAGTGTTATAAAATTTCGTAATTCTGTTTTGTTCATGGACGGAGCCAGGCAACGCTTTTGGGAGACACCTCAGGCGATTTTTGGTCCTGTGGAGGGTAAAAGGAAAATGTCTGCCCAAAATACCGTTTTTAAGATAGAACTCAAAACTGATATGGACGTATAGGTAGATAATTGGGCAAGCGTACAAATACAGTTTTGTTTATCTGAGGCCACTCTACAATGTCAGGTCAATGTCAACAGTCAAAATCTGGTTTCATGGCAAAAATTTTGGCGTCTTTTTTTAAGTACCAAACCCGGAAGAAATGTGGCGTATAAGGGTACCCTCTACTTGTGTACCAAGTTTCAGGTTGACATTAGGTCGGGTCACGGAACTATGACCTAAAATGTTGGTTCGTAGAAATAGAGTCAATTCAAATGGTTGGAAACGTTTTCAAACAATATGAAATGCATACAAAATCATCCCAAGTAACTCTAAGGTCACTGGAGGTCATTTAAGGTCAGAGATCGTAAGTTGACCTGAAGGACATTTGACCATGACTTTTTCCCCTTTTTCATGTCCCTGGCGCCGCCTATGCTAAAATTATACAAACATTGTAATACGATTTGAACTTCTTCTGCATAACATGACTAGTATAAGCCAAAAAAGTGCTGTTAACTTTTTTGCTAATTCAGTTTTTGTAAAACTAATCCTGTTATTTTCCAAACCCTGTGAACGCCTATGAATTTTCTGAAAATTTCAAAGATGTTGGACCATGGTAAAAGTCCCGTTTATAATCTGTCTATTCACGTCAATTGCGTTAAGATCGGTCTATAAACAACAGAGTTATAACGAGTCCAAAAATATCCTCCGCTTCGAGGATTTTTGCCCCGTATCCAGCCCTTTCAAAATTTTGAAAAGTTCTTTTTGTAAAAATATAGTTTACGTCATTGCAAATCGAATATCCTTTGTTGCAATGAAATCGGATGTGCGGTTTTCAAGATCTCATGGGGGACCGAATTCGCCCTTCCCCAGTCGGAAATCGGCCATACCATCTAGCCCTCTGGGAATAGGGTTAAACTAGTACCTTACTGCCATCGGCACCTGTGCAATGCCATACCGTTGTTATCGTCCCGGTTAGGGAGCCTCACAGCTCAAGATAGGCAGTACGCTCATCCAGTAGAATGAACTCATGTTTTACGAGAAGTGAGATAGTGCGATAGTGGGATACAGTGCATTTGATGGCATGCCTTCGTTGATGATTTATCACAACGGTTCCACGTAAATGTTGAGCTTTGCATTCTAGCATTGACAGAAACTAATCAGCCGAAACACGGTGAAAGTAAACCAGCATTGACCGCAAAGATTACATATATCTATTGGCTTCCGGTAATCACAGAACATGCGCTTTCTCTTCCAGTGATACCTGCTGAGCAAACTGATTTCAAACGCATGTGTGCTTGTTTCAGACGTGATGACGGAAACTACGGACCTACGGTAGGGTTAATGCTTTGCCAGCCGTCCGTGGACTCTCGCTGAGAAGACTGACCAATGTCGCTGTGGCCGATGGAAATTGGCACATGGCGATACGATGCCAACGAAAAAGGCACTTCAAGCATTTTCGGTCGGCTTCCTGCCTGTCGGGCGGAGAAGGTCTGAGAGTGAAACTGTGAAGAGCAAACGGTTTGGATCACATCTTTTGTACATAGCCGTTAGCGACAACCGCTCTAGGTCGTTAGGTGGATGTTGTTGGTCGCTAGGGATTCGTATTGTCACCGCCGGCAAAGTGACATATCGGCACGGCATCTGGTGCTGGTACCTCCGTGTTTTGCTCGCGTTATTTCACTTACTTGCTTCTTCACCTGCCTGGTTAGTGATCTCTTGCATGCCAGATTTTGAACTGGATAGCTTTACTCTCGCTTGTAACCTTCGTCGTTAATGCGATTTTATTCTCGGTTTTTCGGCTGAGTTTCTGGCAAACCTAGACAACTGAACAATTCATAATTGACATAAAGTCATTAAGATGAACTCAAGGCACGCATATATATATATATATATATATATATATATATATATATATATATATATATAGACAGATAGATAGATTATCAGGATTTGGATCGCAGGCTTTGCAGGCTCGGACTGCAGTTCTTTTTAAGGATTTCAGCATTTGCAGCACACATACACAGAGAACAACACAGCACACACACTAACCTGCACACAGCACTGCAATCCTTGCTCATTGCCGCTTAGTTATTATTCCCTTAAATGTAAGCCGTCACTTAGATTTACACACGCGAAGGATTGGTTGGCTAGTTACATAAGTCATTTAAACGTACGTTAAATTGACTTGGCGGAGAAGCCCTGTCAATTTGAGCCCTGAGTCGGGATGCCCGGGCCTGCCGGACCTGACGGGCATGGCCGAGGCAACATGCGAAGGACCCACCGACGCGTTCTCAGGGTTCGTGTTGACTGCTGTCGATCTGCGCGTGCACTGTAGCTGTAGTCAGCGGCGGCAACACAAAGTTTTGGTTGTGAGGACGGGAGAGGGGCCGGGCATGGCCAACCCTCCCCCCCCGGTATAAAAGGACTCACCACATTTTAATCACTCAGTTTTCAGTTCGAGGGGATTTTTGTTTTACCTAGGCACGGAGCCAATGGTTGATTACTTTGTAAATTTTGCCAACTATTGCCATCATTATTTAAGCTGTCGTCATGACCAGAGGTGGCGCTTCTCTTTTAGTCTCGATAGTCTGATGTGATGCCTAAAGATGTGTCGGGTCGCCCATCTCGTGGCAGTGTACTGACATTTCGAAACCTTCACGACTGACTCAGCCTTAGTTGGGGTAAACCGAGTTACTTTGAAATGACGGCAGCTAATTTCGCAGCGTTACCTCGGGCGCTGGTGAACCGGGTTCTGACAGCGGGCTTGTCGGCTTGTGTTCGGCGTTCATCGGTCAGAGAAGCTGCCGTTTACCCGACACAGATGGTCCATATGAGCCCCAAAATCATTCCTTTTGAAACAGGTTATCAGAGTAGATAATTCCCATATTGTTTTTGAAGAACGCCCAGATGTCCATGCTGTTGTCTGTGGATGCCTCCGCAGGCTGGCGCGCCTGCGACTTGTTCGGATACAGACTGTCGAGAACCGTGAGAAAGGCGGCAGACAACGGGCGCGGCGAACGCACGTGCTGTTCGCTGGCGCTTGCATCAGGCGATTACATTTCTGAGGATTTGCGCTGCAAAACAATGAGCAGCATAAATAGTTTCTGTACGATGCCTGTGCCTGCTGCGCCAAGCACTGTAGCATGGGAAAATACGCAGTGAATGGGATCATTGGTACATTAGCTTTTTCTCCGTTTCGTTAAGCATGAATAGTTGCAAGCGATTGTGCACATTTCCCTTCCACGCCAAAATGGTCATTCGCACTAAAATATAAGCTCCCTATAAGGTTGTGGGGGACAGCTCCCCATACTAGTCAGCTTGTGGGGGACGGGTCTCCCACGTCCCCCACGGTGTCGCCGCCCCTGGCTGCGGTCGTGATAGTGGACAGAGTTTGTGATCCCCTGAGCATTCGAGAGTGACGCTGACCGGATGCGCACGAGAGCGAGTCGGGAGGCCGACTGCCCAGCGCTTGCCGACTGAGGTCGGTTCAGGGGTATCCTGCCAGGCCAAAGGTCAGTCTGCCAATGAAAGAGAGGAAAAATACGGAAGTAAAACGGCATTCAGAAGAAACAACAAAACCCGGCGCAACGATCGAGAATCGAACCCGGTCTGCTCGCAAAAACAGCGAGAACCCTCCCATTTAGTTATCTTGTCACGTGCGGCAGTCATTGTAACAATACAGGAACAGTGCAAACTGCGATTTACTATAAGTTTCGTTTATTTCCCAAGGAGCCCATAAAAACAAAGTGTACAAAATCGGGACATCTTTCTAATTTGGGGTGGGGGGGGGCTACATCTGAGCTCGTTTCCTCCTAGACCAAATCCTGACTACGCCACAGACCACTGCCAGCGAGTTAAGTCGGCATTGACCAATGATGCGGTGTAACGAGGTTTTCGGTCGCCTCAGAGTACAGAAACTTCTCTCGGAGCTGGCCGTGCTGGCAGGCTTTGCCAAAAAGTTGGAGGGACTGTCCCCTCACCAGAAGAAGGGGAGATATGTCTCATCTGCCCCTCCCCACTGCTCCAGACTCCATGTGTTCAAGAAGGCAAGAGCTGGCCGCAACGTAAAGAACTGCATGGAAAACAAGATCATGTCCTCAGCCCACACTGCTCAATTATAAGGGATGCTGTGGATGTTTCAGCGAACAACAACTATTCCAAGAAGGGATTGCAAAATGGAATGTATTGCGGATTGGACTGCGATCCTTTTTAAAAGGATTTTGATGACCGCTATATATATATATATATATATATATATATATATATATATATATATATATTAGGCCGAGTCATGACATAGGTTTCTGCGGACATTTGTGCACAGACTCTTTTAACCTTACATGAATTTTTGGAATTTTTTGCTAGGTCCAAGTGTTTAAATCCAATGGAATGTCCGTGCCCGAGGTCCGATAAAGTGCCGGAGCAAGGAACAGAATTTTTATTGGACCAAAGAGAGACCAGAACACTGAGATTTGGACCAATCGATCGACCTGAAGCATTTCAGCGGCCGCGTACCGACGAGAGAAGACAGCAGAGATCAAGACAGCAGGTGCAGGAGGTAGAGCAGCCTCAGGTCGCATCTTAGGTCGTCTCAGGGGTAAACTGTGTCTGATGCGTCCATTGTAGGTGTCTATTGAACTCAGTCATGTGTTATTGTTCGTACATAATCTTTAATCCAACCTACAACTGATTGAAAACTGTACTGGTTTGTTGTTAACTGCCACAGCGCAGTTTTAGAGGACAACTGTTCTGTTGTAAGTTGCGGCAGAGCACGCAAACATTTTGTTGTGCATCATGAAACAGCACTACTTGTTTCAAACTTTGGGCACGAAAGATGGTGGATCATCGTCAATAGATCAGAACATAGTTAACGGTGGTCCTACTGATCGTTCCACTGATGAAAAAAAAATACTGACTCCCTGAGAAACATGGCATTTGCAGCTGACAGATACGGAGTATCAAATCGCACTGCCACCGCTGTCGTAAATGGTTTTTAGGTAGTCATAAGTAGGATCGCTCTCGAGGACACTAAATTTGCTGTACATCACAAGAAAGTTGAAAGGGTCGGGCTGTTAGCTGGACGTGATGAAGCTGGAAAGAAAAAAAAAACAAATAGCCGATTTTCCAATTTCACGCCATCTTCAGGAAAGGTGCATGCGATATTTAAGGAGCTCCAGTCTGTCGTAGCCGAGCTGGGAGGAGATGTAGTTTTCTTGGGTGCGGATAATGTCGCCACGAGGCGCACGCGTGACGGAAATCGGCGATCGATTCGATATCGATTTTATCGCACAGGGGCTTCTGCATAACGCGGACGTCTGGGGGACGGGAGAGCTGGCACAACCTCACGCTGGCCATTTCCACACCATGCGTCCTTAAGCGTTGCGGGAAGACCAGCGTGTTGCGAGTGACGAGATCTCACTGGCATCCCGTTTTAAGGTCTCAGATCAACGGGCGACCTTCAGTTTACACCCTCCGTAATCCCGGTAGTGAGTATAAACCTACCAAATATATTTATAATCTTACAAAACATATAATTTTGAGTATATGCATATAGTTACATTTGTACACTGCAGCCGTCTTAGAGAAAAACAAAAATGACACCGTTGTCAACCGAGCGCGTTCGCGCGAAAACGTCTGACATAGCTCCCGTTATGACGTCATAGCTGGTTACCATGTCAACGCATACGGAAAATGTTTGCACCATAAGATGCGGAAGAAATCCCCCAGAAGGAACACAAGTTTCCGGTGGATCAAACAAGCCGTTAGAGAGTTATCCTGGGAAAACCACAGCGAGGGAGGGGGCATCACCCTCGTCCATACGGGCCGGGCTTAATCCATTCAGTTTTGGGTTAGGTTTGATTTGTGATCGGCGCCCTCAGTGAAGTAGAAGTTAGCAGGGCCACTTTCGGTGGATAAAGGTCATCTTTGACTTGATACTAGATTTATGTCGTAATTGAGCATAAACTCTAGAAATAAACTCCCGTAGCACAATGGAGAGAAAAATACTCCAGAGGCTACGCGTGTTAGACATTGACGGAGGACATACCAGTAATGAACATCGGAAAACAACATGCAGGAAACAAGGAATCAGGCCGAAACAAACCCCGTTGTTTCAGTCGTTCGAGTTCGGTCCTGTATTATCTCACTGGTCAGGTTAGATCGAATCCATGGGCGTTTCTAGCGAGAGAAGTCATTCGCGCGTCTTGCAGACTTCCGTTACATGCTTAAATGTGGCTATGTGGAGATGAGTTTTAGAATATTTCATTTTTTGGTATGCAGAGATATTTGTGATAAGTGGAATTTTCTATAGACAAAAAAGGAACAGAAACTGACGAGGATCATGCTTTGACCTTGGACGTAAATCTTGATACGTCATTTATTCCCGATTTGACATCCATAGTTTTTTCGTTTTGTTTCGTCGCCTGGTAAGATTTTGGGGATTTCCTTACTTCTGCAGGCCCAACAAGCCTCAGCTGTCAAAGAGGCTGAAATTTTCTTAGGTTCCACTCGTGACCCGTTCGTTTGAACAATGTGAAACTGCGCCAGGTATTGTATTCAGTTCCCAGGAAGACCAAGTACACGATTTTCGTTACAGCAAAAAGTCAAACTAGGTGGCTGGACTATCCGGCCTGACCGGAGTGTTTTAGGTACACCCTCACAGACTTTGCAAGCACTAGGGGTCAACTTTCATGCAGTATTCACCGGAATAAGCTCAATCAATTAATAGCGGCTTTGTATTTTCCTGCACCATAAGAATCAGCAATTGCACTTTTTGTCTGTGTATCTGTTCAGGGATATGCTTTTTCTCGTCGACTTTTTGTGCTGATTCTGAACCGCTCATTAATGCAAGCAAAGCTGCGCACCCAGAATTTGCCGAGGGGGGGGCAAAGCCTCTTGCTCAGGGGTGCCTCCGACTTCAGGGAGTCTCCTCGTTGGGCAACATGCAATGCGTTTGCTTCGCAACACGACATTTTCCTAAATGGGAGGGGAGGTGCCTAGGTTTTTGGCCAAAGGTGGGGGGACAGGGGGAGTGGCTCCAGTTTCAGTCAATGGCGGATCCAAAGGGGGCACGGGGCCATGCCCTCTGCCCTCCACTTGAGCACCGAAGGGGCCCATAACCGGTCGAACGGGGGTAGGTTTTTAACACAAAACGTAAAAATTGCACGTCTTCGGGTCTCCAGGCGGCCAGGAGGGGCCCCAAGCAAAGATGAAGGGCCCATAAGCAGACAAAAAGAACTGTTGGTTCATTGACAGTGGTTGACAGACAGTCGTGGTTGGAGAAGTTTTAGGTCTCATTACGCTGTGCAGGGGCCCTACGCTGTTGCCGAGGCCTTAGATGTTGACATGCCGGGGCACTCTCGATCGCTCAGGGCTCTTTCACACTGGTCTTAGGTTCTTCCCATTTGACCGGAGGGCGGTGGCGGTGTAGTGTAGTGGTTACCGTGCTCGCCTTGTGGCCGAAAGGTCCCTGGTTTGAGTTCGAGTCCCTGGTTCTCCGGTTCGCTATTAACCAAGGGTAACAGCGACATTTCGCCGTCCCTCGCGACAACCGCCAGGAGAGGTTGCGATGTGAAATGACCCTGGCAGTCGAAAGCGTCGTTAAATAACTCAATAACCAACCAGCTGGTCGGCGGGCGCTAGGTTCTTGTCGGGGGCCCTATATGTTAACCACCCGGGGCACTGTCGGTCTCTTGGGTCCCTCCACATTGGTCTTGGGTTATTTCAATTTGCACGGAAGGCTTGGCGCTGTTGCTGGGGGTCCTTATGCGTTAACCTCCCGGGACACTCTCGATCCTACAGGGGCCCGCCACATTGGTCTTAGGTATTTCCCATTTGCTCGGGGCACCCTACGCTGTTGCCGGGGGCTCTATATGTTCATCTGCCAGGCACTCTGATAGCCCAGGGGCCCTCCATCGGTCTTGGGTTCTTCCTGGTTGCTTGGAGGGCCCTGCGCTCTTACCGGGCACCCTGTATGTTAACTTGCCGGGGCAAGCCCGATCGTTCAGGGGCCCACCAAATTGGTCTTGTGTTCTTCTCGTTTGCTTGAAGGACTCTATGCTGTTGATGGGAGGGAGGGGGGCTGTGTTGACCTGCCACGGTACCAAGTCCGATTCATTTTTACGTCCGAATTCTTGAGATAATTTTGCGCGGTGGCGTGGAGGCGCGGTATACGTATTTAGTTTTCATCGATTGTTGAATCTGTGACACACATGTTACTTTTGCATGGCTGGAGTCGCATTCTTAAAACGGTTCGAATGTGAGCAATTTTGTACTCCGTTATAATCAAAACATGCAGCCCAAAATTTGCTCATTCCCTTCGTAAAAACACATAAGAAAAACATTTTTTTCACATTTCAGGGAGCTGATTCTATGCTTCACTACCAGAAAATATATGGTATCAGAAGTATCAAAATTTCGCCGGCTTCGCCGCTTTGGTCTATCATCAGCAACATTTAAATATTCGCGCCATGCGATGTTGCTTGAGTCGCTACGATGTAGAATTTGTGTACAAGTCATTGCTTTTGCTTTGAACCATTGGCTGTATGTACGGTCAGCGGCCGACAGAATGCGATTTTTTCTTACGGTTTTGACGCCCATAACGATAGCTAGTCATTGGGATCCATTATCCTGCCTGACTGGTGGTACTTAACAGCCGACTTTTAACTCATTTTGTCAAAGATCCTCTGAAACACTTAGCCTCAAAATGGCAATATCCATCAGCAGGGGAGACCGGGGTCAAATGTAACACGGGACAATTGTAACAGAAGCTTTAACTTCGAAACTTACAGATGGATGACGCTGGAGAAACTACTGGACATGCTCAGTAAGCTGTTCCTTTTCCTCACGGGGTTTCAGGCCATTGCGGCGGGTGAGTCGATTGTGCTGTTCACAATTGTGTTTTTTAGAGTGTGCTGTAACTTTGTTTGTTTTTTAATATGATCAGCTCATTCACGTATCTTACTAGACACAGGTTTAAGAGTTTGTGAGGGGTGGGTGGGGGTACCTGGTCAGAAAATGAGTGCATCAGTTGCCGCCCACGCCGCCTTGTTTTGCGTCGGTTTTGTCTCAAAGATGGCGTGGCGTGACGGGGACAGTTGTAACATTTTTGCTGGGATCAAATGTAACAGTGTTGCAACTGACCCCTTTGGCCAAACCATTAAACCTACATTTATGTAAAATATCAGTGCACTTGGCATAAATGTAACCACTGGGGGCGGAGGCTATGGAAACATGCCCCGTCCAAATAATCAACATGCAATTTCGTACCCAAATTCAATATCAATATCATTCAAAAATCATACGTACGGTATTATGGTCACCAGTCCTTGATTTATCTCTTAGGTACTGTTTTGTCAATTTTAATTTTAAGACGTGGTTACATTCTTGGCGGCTAGTGACCGTGGTCTTACCGTAGATGTTTTACTTTCACATCGGATTTATTAAGATATTTTATTATTTGATTTATTTATTATTTTACTGATTAAATAATTCTAGTTTGACTTCATTTGGATATTTCTGGGGGAAGTATGGGACATTTGTATATAGCTTAATTTGCCTTTCTCTGAATGTTACATTGAAAATACATTATTATATCAATGCATCATGGATGATATATATCATGCATCATTCCTGGAGAGGCTGATACATTGGGGATCGACAAGCCTGGTCCATCGGGGATCGAACAGTCTCGTCCATCGGGAATCGCCTCGAAGCAGCTCACCCCTGAAGCGATTCGGCCGCTACCCAAGGCAGGCGCAAGAAAAAACAGCAGTGCGGGTCGAAAGCGAAAGGCCACAATTCTGACTGACACTCCAGAAAAGACAGCGATAAACCTAGAAGAGAGTCGAAAGGATTGCAATCAAGCATCGAAGAAGCTAAATATTGACAAGGACAAGCATGCAGAGAAGATGAAGGCTGGTGGGAAGAAGGCTCGGAAGACAGCACGCAGGGAAAGCAGCAGTGATGATGAAGAAGACGTCTTCTGCCTTGTGTGCGTTGAAAGCTTCAAAAATAGTCGATCCAAAGAAAGGCGGATCCGGTGCCAAATGTGCGCAATGTGGGCCCACGAGGCGTTTACCGCAGTCGAAAAGTATGGGGCTTACATATGCGAAAACTGTGAATCAGACACCGAGTAGGCGATGATAGACCGAGCGTCAGAGATATTAGAGGTGCTGTGTTTCCTCTACTTCAGCACAAATACTCAAGGCATGTTTTGGACCTCAGAGGTCCCGTTACGAATTTCTAAGCCCGAGATGGCTGTTGATGTTCTTTCCAGAAAGAGGTTTGTTTTGCTGTGAAATCGCATTTTGTTTGATGAGGCGTCGGTTCTTGGCCTGAGAAAGGTAGAGTTGTTATTTAACTCAGGAAAAACTGCTGGAGTACTTGAGCTTTACGTCGTTGGTAATGGCATTTTTGTATTGGAGCTGTGATTTTAATCCAGGAAAGACTCAGGATGTAAGAGACAATGTTGTTCAATAAAGGCTGTTTTCGACAAAAGTGGCTTTCACTACACCACTACACCATTCGCTAACATGTTACATTTGACCCTAGGTGCTGTTACAATTTACCCCGTACCTGGGGTTGATTGTAACAGCTGAAGCGACTTTTTGAAACAGTAATTTCGATACCTTAAAGTCGTTATTTCGGGATCGTTTCATATCCGCTACAAAGGCAAAACATCAGGGTTTGTGAAAACCCGAGAAAATGTTCCCCAACCCGAAATATTTTCGTTCCAGGATCGAAAATGTAAAAAATGCAACATTTGACCCCGGTCTCCCCTACCGTCTATTTCTAGCCGTCGAGAGGGTTGCGCCCAGGAAGATAGTTTCCCATATTAAAAAAAAACAAAAAACCAGAATCTGAAAACTAAGTGGCCAAAATCCGGGAACATTTTCATCGGGGGGGGGGGGAGAGGGCGCCAAACGCCACGGGGCACCACAATGTCGCGTGCCTCCCCCCGACGAAATCCTGAATCAGCCTTTGGTTTCAGTGGGCCTCTTCGTGCGGCAGCCTGTATTGCTTTTTTTGTAACCTCGAGCTGCGAAGTAAGATTCAAATAAGTGGGATTCGAAGCAGTAAGGGTTCCTCTACAGACGCGGTGGGACCTATTAAGGGCCAGCTTTGGATGGCTCTTTTTACAGGGCCACATCTTCAGGCCCGCAGGGGCCTTGTGTAGGCCAACAGAGGGTCCATTTATGTGCTAGTAAGGAGCTCCTTTACGGGCCGGCAGGCTGCCCCTCTGCAGGCCAAAGGGGCATTCCATTAGCCTGCAGGGCTGGCACCAGGGTCTCCCGTAGAAACCAGCAAGGGGTCATCTAGAGGCCTGAAGGCGGGCCCAGTGCCCGTGTTAACACGCGCACTGGAAGGGGGTCTTTTTGTGCCCCCTCCCCCCACCTGTTTTTCTAGAAAATCTCGAGAACGGATCGGAGCTGGTTGCTGCTACTTTGTGACATATATGACAATTGAATAACTCGTCGATTGACGCAGAAAAATCGGAAATCGGCCGAAAATTTTCGAAGTCTGAAGCATTTGAAATCAAACAAGCATAACGAAAATAACGGTTGTCGCTAACAAACGGGAAGTTTGTGAAAGGACTAGCGTTCTACCTAAGATTACCGCTTGAACACAATCAGGCGACGTCATTCGGGTATAAGTGGTGGATGTACCAAGACCAAAGCCAGGGTCAGTAAAGGTCAAGGCCATCAAAGGTCAAAGTCAACCAGCTTGTAACCTGATCCAGATTTGCTTTGCAACATGTCGGTTTGTATGAAACATGCACTCAGAGACCCTAACAAAAACACGTGTGCGCCCCCTGATACGCTTACATACACCAGGGCCAGTGAAAATCAAGGTCATCAAAGGTCAAGGTCAAATATACTGTGGCCTGGTCCAAATTTGCTTTTCGACATGCCGATTTGTATGAAGTATGCATTCAAAAAGACCCTAACAAAAACACGTGTGCGCACGTGGATACGCTTAATTTTGTGACCTGGTCCAGATTTGCTTTGCAATATGTCGATTTGGATGAAATTTGCATTCAAATACCCTACTAAAAACGCATGGCACATTAATACTCATATGTATATGCATATGCACATATACATACATACATAAATGTAAACGCTGGAAGTGATCAAATGTACTGATTTTGGCTACCGTGACTGAAAATACGCCAAAAGATGCGAGTAGCGCTCTCATTTACACCCAAGCTATCCCGTGTTGCTCGAAATCTGATCTGCAAAAGATGAAAAATGACGGTATAGGTACCTCGGACCGAAATCCTCAGTCAAGACGTCAGATGAATGGAAGTTGTCGTATTCCACGTTCTAGCGCTCAAGCGAACACCCTTTTGCCGTTTCATTCGGAAAGTTGTGCGGAATGGCCTGTACGGGCCGAGAAAGTGTCCAAAGTTGACTTTGCGACCCCATTTGATTTTAAAGATATTCACCTAGGGTCATGAAAATCGCTCACAATGTAAATCGTTATGGCTCTACCCTGTGCACAAAATGTCCTGTCTCTAGCTCTGTCCATTTCCAAGATCGGAGGGGGTCCCTTTGGAACCTCCTTCCATTTAGCGCGAAACCCCCTTCCACTGCGCGGGTTAACCCTATTCCCGGCAGGGGGGGCTGAATCCGCCCCCCCTCGGGTTTTTTGCTTGCCAATTCCAGGCTTTTTAACGCAGCTTTACAAAACTTGGTGACATTTCCTAGCTATTCTTTCCTACGTGCCGTCACAAAATTTCAAAATTCTACTTTGCACAGGGGCGGAGCCAGGCAACGTTTTTGGGAGGCACCTCATGCCATTTTTGGCCTTGTTAAGGGTAAAAGGAAAATGTCTGCCAAAAACAGAGCTTTTAAGATAGAAGTTAAAAGTTTATATGGATGTATAGCTAAGTAGTTGGGCAATGTGCCCACAAAATTTTGTTTATCTGTGGTCACTTTACAAGGTCAGGTCAAGGTCAAAAGTCAAAATTTGTTTTTTTGCAATAATTTTGGCGCCGTTTTTTCAAATGTTAAACCCGGAATATATATGACGTAGAAAGTTGCCCTCTACTGGTCTACCAAGTTTCATCTTGATATCGGGTCGGGTCACGGAGCTATGACCTAAAATGTCAGTGCGCGTACCCTATATCGCAATAGCCATGAAATGAAATTTTTGAAATAGAGTAAATTTAAATGACTGAAAACGTTTACAGATAATATTAAACGCACACGAGATCATTCCAAGTGACCCCAGGGTCACTGGAGGTCATTTAAGGTCAAAGGTCACAAGTTGATCTGAGAAACGCGTGACCATGACAGTTCCCCCTTTGTCATGTCCCTGGCACCGCCTATGCTAACATTATACAAACATGGTAATGCGATTTGTATTTCTTTAGTATAACATGACTAGCAGAAACCAAAAAAAGGTGTTTGCTTTTTTTGTTCATTCAGTTGTTAGAAAACTAATCCTCCTATTTTTGAAACCCTGTGAACGCCCATGAATTTTCTCAAAATTTCAGATTTGCGGACCCATGGTAAAAGCCCTATCCATTATCTCTCGATTCATGCCAGTTTCATCGAAATCGGTCGATAAACAACGGAGTTATAAGAAGTCGAAAAGTACCCCCCATTTTGACATTTTGGCCCCCCTGTATCCACAAATTTCAAAATTTTGATTTTTTTTGCATAAAAATGTAGTTCACGTCACGGCGAATCGATTGCCGTTTGTTGCGATGAAATTGGACGATTAGTTCTCGAGATCTCAGGGGGGGGGGGCGAATTCGCCCCCCCCCCTGCCGGGAATCGGCCATACCGTCTAGCCCTCCGGAAATAAGGTTAAGGCTAGCACAGCCCCTTTATAGGCCAGCAGGTCACGCTTTGCGGACCTGCTTGGGCTTTTACAGGTCGGTAAGGGATCCATCTACAGGTCTATATGCGGATTCGTTACATGACAGCAGGAGACCCCTCTATGGGCGAAAAGCAAACTCTTTACAAGCCGTCATGGATTCCCTTTATAGAGCTCCTCTATAGGCCCGCTGAAAGGCCCGCACGGCCCATCTGCAGGCCGACACAGGATGCTGGCAGAGGCCTCTTAGTAGGTCGCTAGGTGGGCCTTTCAGAAGCCGGCAGGGGCTTTCTACAATGCGGCAGGGGCCCTTATTGCACGCCATAAGAAGCCTCCTTTACGTGCCAGCAGGGGTCCCTTAACTAGTAAAGAAACCTTGGCTAGTAATAAATCTTCAGTGAAAAGGCCCCTTATGCATAACTAACTCTCCTTGTCCGAGAGGCACCATGGCAGAATAGTAAGAAAGCAAGGGGCGGGGACGTAGGAGCCGGGAGCAGGGGAAGGGGGCAGCTGCCCCCCCCCATTTTCGGGCAACATTTCACACTAACCCTGTGTCGGTGCATGGAAAGAATCAAGGTAAAAATCACGTTCCCTCTCCCCCATCTCCACAGAGGTTCCTCCGCTACTGGTTAAGGGGCGCCTTCCAGTCCGAGTCAACGGTAAAATCCCGCGCGAAGCAGTGAGGGGGTCCCTCCAAGCTAAAAGATAGAAGCTCCAGTTCCCTAAGCCGCCCAACTGGGTGCGCGTCTGTGACAACATATGATATCATGGGCGCTACTAAGGTGTTAACTGACGATTGCCCGTGCACAAAAGTCTGACTTGGTACAGAATGTTCCTGCCTTTAGCAATGCGGAAGAGTTATTTATAATTTGTTTGCATTGCTAAAGGCGTTAGTACAAAAAAAATGTCAAAAATATTAAAACATACCATGCATTGTAAGATAAATGCAGCCACTAGCAATGCATCGCTATCCTTGCGCTACACATGTCTTACTGTGTTTTGTTTTAATTTTAAACGGATGCTGCGTTTCTGAACCGGATGATGTGATTATCACGGCGAGGTGCAAAAAAAACGCGATATGCTCATAACGAGATATTTCTCCAAACGGGACCTCAAAATTTGTTCCAATATTCATGATGTCATAAAAATAACATCCAGAACAACAGCTGATTGTATTCGAAGACAAATGGGCTCGTACTTTCGCCCAGCGTTGGAGAAATGCTGTGAAAACACCGATGTGAGTGTTAGGACTTCAGGCGTAGATTGTATTTGTTCGCTACCTTTAAGCTTTGCGAATGGTGCTCGGGAGTTTTCTTACTCTTTACCACTTCATCAGTGACATGATGACCGGAAGAAGAGAAAGAACATTCATCATGATCAAGCCGGACGGTGTTCAGCGTGGCCTCGTGGGAGAAATTATTAAACGCTTCGAACAGAAAGGCTTTAAGCTTGTTGCAATGAAATTTATGCAGGTAAATACATTTGATGCGTCCGAAAATGACGTTTCCTCTCCCTTTATGAGATCTGTCTGCTGGAAAACGTCTACATATTGCTTGTCGATTGGAATGCCGCGCCCATGAGACAGTTTTATGTTAGCTCGGTTCCGGGCTTTCCATTGAAGGACGACTGACGCCCGACGAGACGCAAGACCTGACCCAAGACTTGGAGACTTGAGCCCAAGAGGCTGTGTGTCCTCACTCACAAACAACCAAACAAACAAGCTTTCCATTGAAAAGACTATGACCTCAGCAGCATATCCCTGCCCCTTCCAGCATGATCAGGGTTGGCATCGGACATAGGGGGACATTGCCACTGTTACTGTGTACAAATCCCTAGCTTGGAAAATTGCAGTAGCAAAACAGAAAAAGGACGGTGTTCAGCGTGGCCTCGTGGGAGAAATTATTAAACGCTTCGAACAGAAAGGCTTTAAGCTTGTTGCAATGAAATTTATGCAGGTAAATACATTTGATGCGTCCGAAAATGACGTTTCCTCTCCCTTTATGAGATCTGTCTGCTGGAAAACGTCTACATATTGCTTGTCGATTGGAATGCCGCGCCCATGAGACAGTTTTATGTTAGCTCGGTTCCGGGCTTTCCATTGAAGGACGACTGACGCCCGACGAGACGCAAGACCTGACCCAAGACTTGGAGACTTGAGCCCAAGAGGCTGTGTGTCCTCACTCACAAACAACCAAACAAACAAGCTTTCCATTGAAAAGACTATGACCTCAGCAGCATATCCCTGCCCCTTCCAGCATGATCAGGGTTGGCATCGGACATAGGGGGACATTGCCACTGTTACTGTGTACAAATCCCTAGCTTGGAAAATTGCAGTAGCAAAACAGAAAAAGGACTCGTCAGGGCAGACTATCGCCGAGTCGTCGGGCAGGCGTCAACTCGCCCTAATTTTCCTTGACCTCGAGACGGTGGCGCCGCCGACGGCGACTGGTTAAAACATGAAACGGTCTGCTCGCTAGTGCATTGAACTCGCACCATTGGTGGGTAAAGAAGAGCATTGGGCGACCATACGCGATCTCGAGCGACCCATGAAGGGTAACCGGACCAAGGTTCGTAAGTCAGGGGTCCGAATTAGAAAAGGTTCGTAGCCATAGGCTTGTAAACATGACGTTGGTATCGGACAATATTCATACTGGAAATGGTTTAGTCCGAGTTTGAGTCGAAGGTCCGATGTGGGATATTAGAGACCGCAGGCCGGTTGAGGGTGCGATCGGAACTTGCTCGGTCCAGCAACGAGGTTTGGTTAGGTAAGGTCAGATTAGACTAGGTTAGGTTACTACTGTAAGTCAGGTCCTGTTCTGGTACTAATCTTTACAAAGATTTCGTTTGGAATCTTTTCCTTAGGAACCTTTTATCTTGCGAACCATTTTCGTACGAACCTTTTGTAGTACGAACGTTTCCTAGCATACGGTCCCGATTGAGACATAACATACCGCGCTTCGCGCCACCTAACCTCTGCTGAATAGAACGAAGTCTGATCGCATCCTTCTATCGGTATGCGGCCTCTAGTATCATATGCCGCGCCTTCGGCGCAGCGTTGCGCCTACGGCGCAATATAACGTCCCGTGAACGCTCCCCGCGGTTAATGAAAGATGGCGGAATATACCAAACCAGTATGGAAAGCGAGTCTATAAGCCCGTAGTTTCCGGCCATCGTGGTAGTTTCGTCCAGCGGAGGACAGATGATGCGTATTAATAATCTTGGGAGGATGTGTTAGGAACCAGTCGTCTTCCGACAGTGGTGCTGTGGACATCCTGCATGTGACGTCATGAGCCAACAGGTAAGTAGTGAGGAGTAGAGTCGTGAACTTTGATAGTTTTTTTGACCTGAAGACGCAGTAGAGTAAGATTGGTTTTCTTCTTGTGTTGCAGAATGGACAGGTTGACGAAGTATCCTGTGCCGGGGCCGGAAGTGGCCTTTCATCCTCAGTCCAAGAATTCCAACGTTGTCATACACCAGAGGACCTACGCGATTACCTTGACAACGAAGGTTCATTCCGATCCTCTAACATCCATAAAACATACATAACATCCATAACATACATAAAATAATATATTCCGAATATTCCTACAGACAGGTGTAGATATGGATGCGCGCAAGGGGAATTTTTCGAAGACAGGAGTGCACTTGTGTCTGACTGCAGTCACATCCACACGACAAGTCCTCAAAACGTGAACACAATAATAGTACGCCTGCCGCATACCCCAGCTACTTGCCGTGGAACGATCCGGCTCCCCGGGACAAACGTGTGGAGATGGCGAAAGACAGGACACAAAATGTGCGGCAAACGGGATAAATCAGCACAGACCCTCGTTTTCTCTTCAGCACGAATAACTGAGCTCATTAGCGATCTTGAATATAAATCGGCCCCACTGGGTCACTCTTCGCCTGAGTCTTGGGCTAACACCTCAACTGCAGCTATCCCTGCGTACACCACTGCTGCTATGTTGGTAAGGGCTGAGGTGAGGCAGGGTGCTGGCTGCCTGATGCGCCGCACCCTGAGCAAGGTATTTTTTGTGTTGTATGATCCCAGTGATACCGCGTGGGTTGTTGTCTCTCCGTCATGCGTTTAGGCTTTTTTTCAGGTGACCAGCAGCTTCTTTTGGACGTTCTGAGTATGGCCCATGATTCCAATCTGACGAGGCAGAATGTTTATTGTTTCGAGTATCTTGATGTTGTGGCCGGCTTTAGAAAGTTATCTATCATTCATCAGCTGCGGTGATTGGTTTTGTTCATAAGTCCATGACTATATGATACTGCATGGTTATAGAGTTACCATTAATTTGTAAAACAGTAACATCTTCGTATATTCAGATGCGCGTGTGTGATCGTGTGCCTCGTGTAATATACTTGCAGTGGCGGTCGGACTTTGGCACGATTCCGGTGAGCCGCACCACGACGCAGGTACTGACTGAAACTAGGTTTTCTAGAGATGACAAAGAAATATTTCTTATAGCTTTTTAAAAAAACTTCAGACAATGAACTGTCTTCTGAGCTATTTACACCAACGAAGCACCATGAACGTTGAGGCTGCAACCTGTAGGTAGCTCACGGTAAGATTGTAAGACGACAAAGTATTTTTCCCGTTGCATGACACGGAAATCATCGAAATTTGAGATTCTTATTGAAAGGCTACGAACCTCCTCACAGATCAAGTCCGAGAAATGGACACTGAGGCGATTTCCAGTGGCTTCTAGGACAAGGGCAGTGCAGTTCAGTCCAGTTCCAATGATCGAATAAAATGGAGCCGTCCACAGTGCAAGCCTGCTTTTAGTGCAGCCAACTCATCGGCTGTCAACGAGCCAACGGACCACCGCCAACCTGAACGAGCCCACCCCGACGGCGTTTAAAACAGACAACGTGCTCCGCTCAATGTCGTGGGTACCACGGTGTCACGAAAAAAACAAAATGTGATCATCTCTCAGAACAGGCAGATCTTTACAACATCCTAGTTTCCCGATCGCCAGATGTCCTGTGGAATCGCGATGTGAATGATTTGTGCCGACTAAGATCGTAGACGCGGGTGGCGTCCAGCTCTGTTTAGTTTTATGCCTCGGCACATCCGATTTAGACCCCTTTTTTTAAGGAGGCGAGGTTGCCAATGAATTAAGACATGCGTGAAAGAATTTCTTTTTTGTTTTTCAGCCCATTCCTAAACATCCAGTAGTGAACTGTAGGTACATACACATTTCGCACTGGCCCGGCTTCGCTCAATGGCGACAACGCGGCAAATTGGCATTGGCACCAGCAACGATCTACCATCATATTAGCGGTGCTGCTACGACATTCGAAAACACTTTATAGTGTCACGTCACAGTGCCACGTCTCGACATTTGAAACCACATTGTAAAATCATGGCCAGATGCCACACAGTTAAGGCAGGAGCCATGGCCTGATTTGCACTGATCTAATGATTTTGTTGATGTCATCGACGCAATTTTCTCATATTCTCAGACGTACGCTGTGATAAAACAATAAAATATTAAGCGTCATATGACCAGCACTAAAATCAGTTTAGAAGAGAACTGAATTTAGATAACAATGAAGTACTGCCTCTCCATCCTTACCACTTTACAGCGTGTGTTTCTGGGAAGAACTGGCTGTCTCCGGTGCCGTAGGTCTGGCCAAATATGAGAACAAAGCACCAATTCCTTCCCGCCGCTCCGTACTGCGGAATAGCTATGAACCAGGCTTAAAATGGAAATTTTCCTGTCAGTTGAACAGCCCATTTTAGTGCGCAGCTTTTTAACATTCTGATGTGTTGAAATCTTCAATCAATCGACAAAGTCGGGTGTTAGGTTGTAAATTCTAAACATACTGACTTTCACGTGGTTCCAAAATATAGACAACGTGTGATTTTGTACAGAAGCAAAAATTTTAGAGACTAAAGAAATATAAAATGTAAAAACATGGAGATAACCAACAAGTTGCAATTATATTTCCAGCCTAATGTACACAAATTCCGTGACCTTCAAGTCGTTCATTTAACCCCACAGTGGAAGGGGGTTTCGCACTAACGCGCACTGGAAGGGGGGTCTAAAAGTGCCCCCCCTTCGATCCCGGAAAGGGAAGAGCTAGAGACATTAAATTTTATGGACAGGGTAAGCTATAACGATTTACAATGTGTGCAATTTTCATGACCCTAGGTCGATATCTTCAAGGTCAAATAGGGTGAAAAACATCAACTTTGGACACTTTTCGGTCCGTACAGGCCATTCCGTACAACTTTTCGAACGGAACGGGAAAAGGGTGTTCGTTTGGCCGTTGAAACGTGGAATACCACAACTCCCATTCATCTGGCGTCTTGACTGAGGATTTTGGGTCAAGGTCATGTCAGGTCATTGACCTATGGCGTCATTTTTTAATCTTTTGCAGATCAGATTTCGAACAACATGGGACAGTTTGAGAGTAAATGAGGCACAACATGTATGTTTTGGCGTATTTGCAGTGAAGGTAGCCAACATCGGTACATTTAGCCACTTCCAGGGTTTATATTTATGTATGTATGTATATGTATATATGTATATACATGTGAGTATCAATGTACCAGACGTGTTTTATTACGGTCTTTGAATGCATATTTCATACAAATCGACATATTGCAAAGTTAATCTGAACCAGGTGACAAAAAAGTTGCCCTTAACCTTTGATGCCCTTGACCTGAAATGACTCTCGTATATATGTATGCGTATCCATGTGCGCACACCTGTTTTTATTAGGGCCTTTGAATGCATATTTCATACAAATCGACATGTCGCAGAACAAATCTGTGCCAAGTCACAAGATATTTGACCTTGACCTTTAATGACCTTGACGTTCACTGACCTTGGTATATGTAAGCGTATCAGTGTGCGCACACATGTTTTATTAGGGTCTCTGAATGCATGTTTCATACATACTGACATGCTGCAAAGCAAATCTGGATCACGTCACAAGCTGTTTGACCTTGACCTTAGATGACCTTGACCCTTATTGTCCCTCGCTATGGTCTTGGTACATCCATTACTTATGCCCGAATGACATCGCCTGATTGTGTTCACACGGTACTCCCAAGTAGAACGCTGGTTCTTTCACAAAGCTCCCATTCGTCAGCGACAACTGTCGCTTTCGTCATGTTTGCCTGACTTCAAATGTTTGAAACTTCAAAAGATTTCCGGACGATTTCCGATTTTTCTGCGTCATTCGACGAGTTATTCAATTGCCATGAATGTCACAAAGTAGCAGCAACCAGCTCCGATCCATTCTCGAGATATTCAGGAAAAACAGGTGGGGGGGGGGGGGGGCACAAAAAGGCCCTCTTTCCAGTGCGCGTGTTAAAGCAGTTGTACATCACACAAAGCATACATCACTGTGGCACTCCCTATCCTACTTTTTTCTTTTTGTCTCAGCAAAGCATCACTTGCCGCAAGTCGTAAACGTCCCAACCTCTCGTACCGGTTGCTGCGTGGCAACATTTCATTGTCGAGCTCGAAAGTAAATATGTTCCTTTTTAAGTACGAGTGGTTACCCAACCATGTACGTATAACTCATCCATTCCAGGATCCCAAGAACATGGCATGCCAACAATGAAGTCTCATTGGCATTCCAGCCCATTCGGTCTGCATGCGCACATGTCTGTCAAGACAGCCCACGCTCAGCCCAGTCAGCCCGCTCAGTCCAAACACGAGACACCTTCAAAATCGCCCAAAACGCGTCAATAAATAGATGTTTGCTAACTGAGCTCATTGACACCATCAGACGTCCATCGCATCTATTACTTTGCACTCCAGAGCACAAAACACAAATCACCACAAAATGCCGCGGAGACAAATGTACTTAAAACTCCAACAGATAGGTACTCGAAATGTTCGTCTTGTGCCGCTGAGTCCAAACTTAGTGCATGCAAAACTTTCGGTTCGTAACTTTCTGATTTAATGCGAAACGAAACCGTTTTTTACCCTATGCTTTATTTCCTATTGGATTTAACATAGGACCCTATGGAACTGCTTTCGGCAGACCCCTTCGATTTCGCCCTGTTCTGCACTGGTACCCAGAACCACAATACACATGAAACCATCGCCAGAACTCCATCGCATTGATGTCCACATGGTCAAACAGGGCTCCATAATGTATACGTCAAGAACACTTTTTAATGTTATTCCAAATCGTGACAAACATGCACTCAGAATGTTAGTCTTCTGCCGCTGAGTCCAAACATGGCACATCGGTAACATTTAGGTGGTAATTTTTTTGAGTTATCGCGAAACGAAACCGTTTTTCTACCCTATGCTTTATTTCTCATTGGATTTAACATGGGACCCTGGGGAAGTGATTTCGGCGGACCCCTTCGATTTCGCCAATTTTTTCTGTAGTGCTACCTAGAACCGCAATACACATGAAACCATGACCAGAACTCCATCGCATTGATATCCACACGGTCAAATCGGGCTCCAAAAAATATACGTCAAAACCGCATTTCTTAATAGTATTCGAAACCGGGTTAAATAGGTTCTAAAAAATGTTCGTCTTGTGCCGCTGAGTCCAAAAACAGTGCATGCAAAACTTTTGGCTTGTAACTTTTTTATTTATTGCGGAACGAAACCGTTTTTCTACCCTATGCTTTATTTCCCCGTTGGATTTAACATTGGACCCTATGAAACTGATTTTTTCGGACCCCTTCGATTTTGCCAGTGTCTTCTGTACTGGTATCCAAAATTGCAATACACATGAAACCATCAACAGAACTCAACTGCATTGAAATTCACACGGTAAAACTGGGCTCCAAAGAAAAAGGTGAAAACCACACTTTCACAGTTCTTTTCAAACCGGCTCAAGCCATGACAGAAAACGTGTTAACAGCAGACAATTTTATTCCTGTCGGCGATCAGGGACGGCCAGATCGGCAGCACGGCCATCGATAAGGTGCCGACAGCGTTCAGCAGCACCAACGAACCAGAACGAACAGAACCAGCAGAACTTATCCACCTCTAAGGTACTCCGGGTCACCCGTCACGAAACACCATCAAAGTATACACAAGTGTCGCCACTGAGGAGAGCCAGGCTGCGCGGCACGAAGGCGCGCTCAGGTCATCAGAAATTGTTACCGTCGATGCCGTTCACTAAAGAGCGGTCCGCACCGCACACAAGGTTCTTAAAACGCCCCGTAGGCTGGTCCAAGTGCACTACGTATCTGGTGCCGACGCCGTCCGCGCTGAACAGCTTCTCCAGCCTCTGACGAAACTTGTCGACGCCAACAGCGCCGATGAAGGCCACCCGTCCGAGCTCCCCCAGAACCCGGCAGTACCGGCGAGTGGTGTTCACCGCCGAGCCGCCCGGACAGAACGACACCTGGCCGCTGCCGAACACCTCGAACAGCGGCTTCTGCTGCTGGTTGGTCTCAGTCTGGTCGTCGGTCCACAGGCCACACTTGCTCGGTAGTTCGCTACTGTTCACATTCAGCACGATGTTTAGCAACGGGTTGCCGAAGCAAAGCAGACGGTGGCGATCTCGCCCATTACGGGGCCGCGGCACCAGGGCCGCGCGCACAGCTGGAAAGAAACGCATAATAAGACGACGATTCTCCAGAAAGTCTTGGCTTGATTCTACTTAATCAGCGCAGCAAGCTCCAGCTGACGACAGCGGCGTTACCGGCACGTTATTGTCACGACTACAGCGGTGTCGTCACTGTCACGTCTCTCAGGCCCTGGTGATGCTTGACACCGCTGCGGATTTAACATAGGATCCTATGAACGCGCGGCTAACACCGCTGCATCCGTACCAGGAATCTAGAACGTGCCGGAGGTTCCACTGCAGCCGCGCCGGGCTGCAGCGGATTTTTCGTTACTATTTATCAAATAAAAAACTGCATTTGCACAAAATTGCAAATTTACAAAAACTGCATTGTATATATATAGATATATACCTATACATGTGGAAAAAACGCATTTTTTTATTTCATGAACAGTAACAAGAAATCTTTTAACTTTCCATTAGTCAAAACATTGTGGACTAAATCTGTTAAGAAAACCACATTCTGGGGAAAGTTAGGTTGTCGGGCCCTCGGCTCGATCCCCCCCCCCCCCCATCATTTACAGAAATCGATGTTCCTGCATAAGGACAGGGGAAAGGAAAGCTTTAAAAGTTGGGGGAAAACGATCTTTTTTCGCATATTTCTTTTCTTGGAGCACCATAGGACTAATGCTAAATATTCCCAAAATTTGAGGGGGGGGGCAGCTGCCACCTCCCCATGCCTCCCTTTTCCTACACGCGCTTGGATATGGGCTATAATGCGTCCTTGCGCACTCTGATCTATGAAAGGAAAAGTGAAGCCACGAAAGCACCAACATCATGCCTTTGCTCTGCAGTGATGAACAGCACTATATTTGTATAGCCTGACAACAGAAAGCAGCCATGCCATGAAAACGGCATGGAAATTGGTTAGGGGGCGGGCTGGGAGCAGAGGCCCCCTTGCTTT
Organism: Capitulum mitella; assembly: GCA_030062745.1. Lineage (NCBI taxonomy): Eukaryota > Metazoa > Arthropoda > Thecostraca > Pollicipedomorpha > Pollicipedidae > Capitulum > Capitulum mitella. Next base: position 30,609,842 of record CP099842.1, read on the forward strand.
GGGGGAATGGTAGCAGTGCACCTTGACTACCTCAAATTAGGAAAATTTAGCGTTAACCCAGCGAAGCTTGCCAGACCCACCGAAAAAGTTTGTCCATTAAGCTTTCGGAAGTTTCGAGCAGCTGGCCTTGCAACACGAAGACTTTTATTGTTTCCTTTTGTCACCAAGAGATGACTATCGAGTGGGACATTTCAAAAGTGGGGGTTTTATACACCCGATTGGGTACCACACTTTTGAAGGTTTTAAGCAACCAGGTTGTTTGTAATGGCAAAAGATATGGCGTCCTCTTTGATTTTACCTGGCCTCAGCATCATGCTATGCACTCAGGTCACTTACCACAGCCCCTCACACGACGGACAAGTATTAGGCACAGTGGCACTGACATGCCCAGTCAGCAGAGGTAGTTAAAATAACCGGTCAGCGATTCACCAATTCTATTCCTCTTTGACTTTTTCTGGTCAGCGATTGACGAAATGATCATGTAATATAACACAGCCGAGTGGCAACATACCAGACAACAGGTAGCCATCTACAGTCTAACATATTGTAGATACTCACCATTGACGACATTTAGCGCCTCAGTGCTCAACGAGACCACATTACCAACTGGTCAAAAATGGCCGACGAACTCCAATTCCCACGCTAGAGGGTTAAGACCACGCTGTGTTCGGAATGCAAACCCAATGTTGGGGTAAACCGTGGGATGCGTACCCGACTTGCTTCCTAGACAGAAAGAATGTCATACCATACCGCAAGCGGGTTCTAAGTTTCTCGCCTTCCGCAAGAGGAGCTGCAAGCGTTTCGGTCACGTGATGTCTCGTGATCGTTTGAAGGTCAGAAGAACGGTTACTGGTTCGCACCTGTCAGATCGGTTTAATCTGAAACCATGAAGTCAATGGAGAGGCATAACAGGCGACCTTTTTAGTCGACATTCTTCCAAATTGTTTTCAGTGTAGGACAGCATCAAATGCCTGCATTGAGTCCTGGTTCAAGACCACCAAGAACCAGCTCATGCAGACGAGGAGGCGATTGCAGCCCGGCGATTTCGTCGAGCTTCTATTGCAAGATAGCTCGTCGTAGACATAAAAGGAAGATGGCAAGTGACATGGATAATGTGAAGGAGCAATGGAAAGCCAGAAAAATGAACAGAGAAACTCCACATACCACCAGAAAGGTCATCTACTGCCTCAATACTCTGCAAGGAGCCAGATCACGTCAGCCGAAACTCCAGCCAAGACTCCAGCCAAGACTCCAGCCAGGAATGCAGCCAAGACTCCATCCGAGACTTTGGCTGAGACTCTGGCCGAGACTCCAGCCTGAGACTCCGGCTGAGATTCCCGCCAAGATCCCGGATGAGACTCCAGTCAAGACTCTGGCCGAGACTCCAACGGAGACAAGGAACCAGAGCATCACTCCAATTGGCCACAGCTCCACAAGACAATACTCGTTATTGTCGTACTGCCAGCACGTTATTGTCGTAGTCGTGACAATAACGTACCGATAACGCCGATGCAGTCAGTTTGAGCTTGCTGAACTGATCAAGCAGAATCAAGCCAGGACTTTCTGGAGAATCGCCGTCTTATCATGCGTTTCTTTCCAGCTGTGAGGTGGCCCTGGTGCCGCAGCCCCATAATCGGCGAGATCGCCACCGTCTGCTTTGCTTCGGCAACCCGCTGCTAAACATGGTGCTGAATGTGAACAGTAGCGAACTACCGAGCAGGTGTGGCCTGTGGACTGACGACCAGACTGAGACCAACCAGCAGCAGAAGCCGCTGTTCGAGGTGTTCGGCAGCGGCCAGGTGTCGTTCTGTCCGGGCGGCTCGGCGGTGAACACCACTCGCCGGTACTGCCGGGTTCTGGGGGAGCTAGGACGGGTGGCCTCCATCGGCGCTGTTGACGTCGACAAGTCCCGTCAGAGGCTGGAGAAGCTGTTCAGCGCGGACGGCGTCGGCACCAGATACGTAGTGAACTTGGGCCAGCCCACGGGGCGTTTTAAGAACCTTGTGTGCGGTGCGGACCGCTCTTTAGTGAACGGCATCGACGGTAACAATTTCTGATGACCTGAGCGCGCCTTCGTGCCGCACAGCCTGGCTCTCGTCAGTAGCGACACTTGTGTATACTTTGATGGTGTTTCGTAACGGGTGACCCAGAGTACCTTAGAGGTGGATAAGTTACTGCTGGTTCTGTTCGTTCTGGCTCGTTGGTGCTACTGAACGTTGTCGGCACCTTATCGATGGCCGTGCTGCCGATCTGGCCGTCCCTGATCGCCGACAGGAATAAAATTGTCTGCTGTTAACACGTTTTCTGTCATGGCTTGAGCCGGTTTGGAAAGAACTGTGAAAGTGTGGTTTTCACCTTTTTCTTTGGAGCCCAGTTTTACCGTGTGAATTTCAATGCAGTTGAGTTCTGTTGATGGTTTCATGTGTATTGCAATTTTGGATACCAGTACAGAAGTTATTGGCGAAATCGAAGGGGTCCGCCGAAATCAGTTTCATAGGCGTCCAATGTTAAATCAACGGGGAAATAAAGCATAGGGTAGTAAAACGTTTTCGTTTCGCAATAAATAAAAAAGTTACAAGCCAAAAGTTTTGCATGCACTGTTTTTGGACTCGGCGGCACAAGACGAACATTTTTGGAACCTATTTAAACCGGTTTCGAATACTATTAAGAAATGCGGTTTTGACGTGTATTTTTTGGAGCCCGATTTGACCGTGTGGATATCAATGCGATGGAGTTCTGGTCATGATTTCATGTGTATTGCGGTTCTAAGTAGCAGTACAGAAGACATTGGCGAATTCGGAGGGGTCCGCCGAAATCAGTTTCATAGGGTCCAATGTTACATCCGATGGGAAATAAAGCATAGGACAGAAAAAACGGTTTTGTTTCGCAATAACTAAAAAAATTACCACCTAAATGTTACCGATGTGCCATTTTTGGACTCAGCGGCAGAAGACTAACATTTTGAGTACCTGTTTGTCCCGATTTGGAATAACATTAGAAAATGTGTTCTTGACGTATACGTTTTGGAGCCCGATTTGACCGTGTGGATATCAATGCGATGGAGTTCTGGCGATGGTTTCATGTGCATTACGGTTCTGGGTACCAGTGCAGAAGAACTGGGCGAAATCGAAGGGGTCCGCCGAAATCAGTTCCATAGGGTCCTATGTTAAATCCAATGGGAAATAAAGCATAGGGTAGAAAAACGTTTTCGTTTCGTAATAAATCAAAAAGTTACGAACCGAAAGTTTTGCATGCACTAAGTTTGGACTCAGCGGCACAAGACGAACATTTCGAGTATCTGTTTGACCTGGTTTGGAATGACATTAAAAATGTGTTTTTGAGGTATATTTTTTGGAGCCCGATTTGACCGTGTGGATATCAATGCGATGGAGTTCTGGTGATGGTTTCATGTGTATTGCGGTTTTGCGATATATGCAGCTGTTTAACGAGCGCTCTAAAGTATATATTTGTGAAAACCCGTTGGTTGTGCAGGTTAGCGCGCCGAGTCCATGGATCATTGAGTAAAATCACCCATCAGTCGCATATCAATGACACATCGCACCAGTTACGTGACAGAATCGCTTCCAATATTTTTGGCGCCTTTCTCCTATCAGCGGATCGTTGGGACTTCCGGACGTGGGACAGGTGTGCTGCTGACACTCACAGGACCACGCACCTTGATCCTGGTATTTTGATGGCTGTATTTAAAGCTTTTTGAAGTTCTTCCAATCTTTTCTTCATTTCTGACATTTCAATTTTGGATTTGTTTGAACGTATGTAGGTATCCAAGTCTCGCTCTATATCGCACTTCATGTTTTCCAAGTAGACCAAACAGAACTTTTCATCTCCGTCTTTCAGAATGTCGAACATTTCGACAGCGGACTGCAGACATTTCTGGTGCCTTTTCCGTAGCTCGTCTTCGGAGAGGGCTTGGTCCGCCGTTAGCGTGTTCATCGTCGACTGGTAGTTTTGCTTGGCGTGGCATACCGCTTTCATGTTGGCCTGCGCTGCATTCTGGTTTTTAGCGTCCTTTTTGATGTCGTTGTGGAAAAGGAGCTGCCGGTAGTCGGAGTCGATGGTCTCGACAAGCTGGAATCGACTGTCTTTAGCGATGCCTTCAAAGTCGATCTTCTGCTCGTCGTAGTGCTTCAGAGCTTTTTGCTTCGCGTTACTGTGTGCCGTTTCCATTTCCTGTGGTGAAAGGTGTCCGACGCCATCACCGGACACTCCTTGCATGTTTTCTCCGTTTATTTCTTTGCAGGTCCTCACAAGGCTCATGTTGTGGCTTTCTGCATTCAGCCTCTCTGTTTCCCGTTTGATGTTGTTTGCTTGTTCGGCGAATTTGAACCACTCATCCATCTCTTTCGTCAACTGTGTGTAGTACTTCTCTGATGTTTTCCAGTCACCCATTTTCTTTCGGTTTCTGAAGGCAGCTTCAGCCTGCCACGCGGCTTCTTTGTGGTGCCTGAAGACGTCGTGTTTGTCCAGGGAAGGCCGGTCGCCGCCAAGCACATTCTCCATGTGTTTGATGTACTGAGACTTGGACTCCTGAACTGCTGCCATGTTGTTGGCCTCCGCAGTGGCATTCAGTATGCTCATGGGCTTTGGGAGCTTGTCGCCTTTGAACAAGTCGACGTACATCTTGATGAAGTTCGCCAGGTCTCTGGCTTTTATTGGGTTTCCGGCGACGGTTTTAATGGTGAGGTTTTCCGGCGAGAGAAGGATCGGCATCAACTGCCTGAGTCCGTCCACAAACCTGGGGTCCATGTCCTCGCTTTTTCCATTGAACTTTGAGCTGGTGGCGACTGCTTGTCCCGGGTATGGCAGAAGGAACCCCCTGATGTGCGTGAAGCAGTCCCTGATGTGGTTGCGTATCTTCTGCAACTCCTTCTTTCCACTTGTTGTGGTTCCACTTGGTTGTGGAGCCTTTCGTTGACTAGTTCGTCTCCTCCCTGAGCGCCCAGTGGCAGATCGTCGATGTTCTGCCAGTCGCGCACCAGGAACATGGGTTTCTGGAACGGTGTGCCGTTCCCGTCGTCCATCGCCATTCGGCCGTACTCGGTGAAGAGCTGCAGGTGTTCCAGGTCGTCGTCCTGCAGGTTTCCCATCAAGTTGAAGACCTGCAGAGAGCTGAGGAGTGTGCTCAGAGCGAACACGGTGGCCGACTCGTGCATCGTCGACTGGTTGTCGAACGTGTCCTGCGTGTCCATGAGCAGGATAATGGCTTCGTCCCCGGACGGCAGTGTCACTGGGAAAGGGCTCGACCACATCAGGATGCCGGTGGTGTGTTGTTTGTGCCCACTCTTCCATGGGAAGCCGGCGCTGTCCGAATGTTTGGTGCCTATCCAGTCTTCTTTACCGGATGCCGTCAGATAGCGGAGCATCATGTCCAACAGAAAGGACTTGCCTTTTCGGAACGCGCCCGCCACAGGTATCAAAACGACGGGCTTGTCGATGACGTCATTCTGTAGAAGGATGGAACCGAGGTTGTCGCTGTGGACAGTGAAGTGTCCATCGTTTCCCACGCTCAGTATCTGCCTCGCTTCTGCCATGTCGTCAGACATCTGTAAAATAAAAGAATCAGCGGTCAGTTACCACGTCTAGCAGTAGCTGAGGTCATGAGCAGTGAGGTACGATCTTGTGGATTAGCATATTTGAACCTTGCCAATTGCCATTCTTAAATCCCTGGTCGTGCGATCATACTTCATCCACTTGTAATTCAGCCCTGTCTCCGTTGCCGTCCAGTTACCTTTCTTTTGTTTCAATGTGTGTGTTCACGCATGAAAATGTTTCGGAAGTGCACGTTTTAGCGAACTCTTTTTTAACCCGTCCCCGACTGGGGGGGGCAGTTGACTGCCCCCCTGAGGTTTTTCTGGGATTGCGAGAGAACAAACAAACACAGAGTCACGAAACATTGTGTACCTTTTGCTTTATGAATTTTACATCTCGTGTCAAAATTTTGACCTCAGGTCAGGTAAGTTTCTTGACCTAGGTCAAGTCAAACAGACCTATGTTGGAAAACGTTTAGCGCCCTGTAACTTTTTCGCAAAACAAGGTATCTCAATAATACTTTCAGGGATTAGTGATCGTATACATGTTACAAACCTCCTATCTCAGATTTTTCGGAAGTTTTCCGGGTCATTGACCTAAGCTCAAGCCCATTTTTAAGACATGTCTTCGTTTTTTTTCGGAAATTGACGGAATATTTCATAACATTTTTTTTGTGTGGAGTAAAGCAGACATCTAGTTACCGTAACTGGGTAAAGTATCAATGATTTCCAGCCATTGACCTGAGGTCAGGTCACGAATAACTGTAGTGAGCCAAAATGTACCACCGTCAAAATCGGCGATGAATTACTCAGAATGGGTAGAAAATATCAGAACTACCTTGCACAGACGTAAGTAACACCAGGAACCTAAAAAAGTTTGAAAAAGTAGCATATTTTGGAAATAAACAGTCTCTCGAGAATGAAGCTCCTCAGATTGTGTAGATTGGTAACCAATGAATTTTTTCCAAAATTTAAGCATGAAAAATCATCACAAGAACCACTAAGTTTAATGAAATTTACATAGATCGTCTTTTTTCGCGAAAATAAAATAACGCTAAAATTAGTTCCCGCCAATTTGTTACGGCATACGGCAGCGGTGCACGCCTACAGCTGCCGTGAGAATTGCCGTGTCTTTAACTCAACGTTTCGGCGTATATGTTGAACAAATCGGAGAAATGAGACGTGTATCGGAATCCGCGGACCTTTACTTGTGCGCTGGTGCCTTAACCTATGCGTTATTAGTCACAGCCCTTGAGATTCACGCCATTTCTCGGTCTCATACAGTCGGCTATGAGAAAGCATATATAGGGCGTAAATTGCTTACATATTATCTAAAACTAAAAAATGAGACCAGTTTTAAGCTCTCCTCGTCACAGGCTTTCCAACGGTAGGCTTAATTTTATTGTGCGACCAACCGTTCGTGATTTGAGGAGGAGCGGCCAACTGCCCCCCCCCAGTCCCCCGTGTTCGAAACCGACCGACGGTCGTGCGCGGGTTAAGAGAATGTGCTGGTCTTATTGTATACACCAAGTACGCGGATACAACAGTTTTGTTTCGGAGGTTGGAAAAACCAAAAACGTGGCAGGTTTTATTGCATTGTTCGTGAAAAAGCAATCCTTCTTTTGAAGTAAACTCCTAAGGTAGGTCTGTCTGGTAACCATGTCGCCACTCGGCGTTTTTTTCTTATATCGGGACAGAAGAAATGGCATGTTTTCATTGATCGGGTGCGCATGTCACTGGGAACTCCCACACACCAGCCTTTCCCACGACTGAGTGGTGGCCAATTTGTCAGTGCTAGGCACGTGCTGGCTCTCGTGTCCTGGCCACCGGAAAGAGACCGTGCTGCTTTATTCTCAATAAAAGCGATTGCTCAGGCCAGAGATTGACCGTGTTTCTGCATTCATGCACGTAAAAGGTGCATTTGTTTCACGAAGCGGTTCGACCCTGTGGCTCGATCTTGTGAAGATCGTGTGATATTGAAAGATCTCGGGCTTTAAGACCGCGCGTCGTTGGAAAATTGGTTCTGTCATTTATTTCGGTGGCTTTAAACCCCGCCCCCGACCGGAAGGATGTTCACTCGCACGGACGACGAGGGGTGTTCGTTGGCAGGCACCCTCCTCGCCATTTGGCTCGTAATTGAGGTAGCGCCACGGGACAAAAGCAATCGATAATTGTGTGTCCAGGGAATCCGGCAGTACCCCTGGGACCTACCAGTTGATTTCCCGAAATTAAAAACCATGCATTTGGGGCCATATAGACCTAAAATCGTCTCAATTACTATGTGAAATACGAAAATTAATATAGCAACGTTCCAAAGTCAGAAGAGGTCATCTTAGGTCATTGGCCTTGTTTGACCTTGAAAAAATCATTGACCTAAGAAGATGACCTGTTGGCATGTGGACTCTCATTGTGAACCGATTTCATGCCTATCGTCTGCTGTTTACGCATACCTACTTCCCTAAAACAGTAAAAAAAACGGTATGTTGCGCCAGAATCGCTCTCCAGGCATTTAGTAATGTCCTCATAGCTCGTTGACCTCAGACATCTCTTTTTCAAAACATGCGCAATGAATGTATCATCGGCTACGCCAAATTTCGTGCGCCGTATTGCTGTGGTCTTTACCCCTATTCGCGGAGGGCTAGACGGTATGGCCGATTGCTGGTAAGTGGGGGGGGGGGGCGTATTCGGCCCCCCATGAGATCTCGAGAACTGCACATTCGATTTTATCGCAACAAACGGCAATCGATTTGCCATGACGTAAACTACGTTTAAAAAAGAAAACTTTCAAAATTTTGAAAGGTGTGGATACGGGGGGGGGAAATATTGAAATGGGGGTACCTTTGGACTTCGTATAACTCTGTTGTTTATGAACCGATTTCAATGAAATTGGCATGAATCGAGAGATTATGGATAAGACTTTTATCATTGATACGCACATTTGAAATTCTGAGAAATGCATAGGCGTTCACAGGGCCTCAAAAATAGGTTGATTACCATTCCCAAAACGGAATGAAAAAGGTAAAAGCACTTTTTTGGCTTCTGCTAGTCATGTTATGCTAAACAACTACAAGTCGTATTACAATGTTTGTAGAATGTTAGCATAGGCGGTGCCAGCGACATGAAAAGCGGAGAACTGTCATGGTCACATGCTGTTCAGACCAACTTGTGACCTTTGACCTTAAATAACATGCAGTGACCCTGGAGTCACATGGAATGATCTCGTGTGCATTTAATATTATCTGTAAACGTAAACGTTTTCATTCATTTGAATTCAATCTATTTGAAAAATTCCATTTTACGGCTATTGTGGTAGAGGCACGCACACTGACATTTTAGGTCATAGCTCCGTGACCCGACTTGATATCGAGCTGAAACGTAATACAGAAGTAGAGGGCACCCTTCTACGTCATACATATTCCGGGTTTGGCATTTCAAAAAATACCACCAAAATTATTACCATAAAATCAGATTTTGACTTTTGACCTTGACCTGACCTTGGAAAGTGACCTCAGATGAACAAAATTGTATTTGCACGTTGCCCAACTATTTAGCTATACACCCATATAAGGCTTTAAGTTCTAACTTAAAAACGCTATCTGGCAGTAATTTTCCTCCTACCCTCAACACGGCGAAAATTGGCCTAAAGGGGCCTCCCAAAAACGTTGCCTGGCTCCGTCCCTGAGAAGAATTGAATTTTGAAATTTTGTCTCAGTACGTAAAAAGAATAGCTTGGAAAAGTGACCAAGTTTTGTGAAACTGCAATAAAAACCCTAGAATTGGCAAGCAAAAAAACCGAAGATGGCAGATTCAGCCTCCCTGACGGTAATAGGGTTAAAACATTGCTTGAGGGGTGGCGTCCACCCTCCACGTCGTTCGGCGAGGGTTAAATTTCGAGCTTCTTTTCCTTCAGGAGTCGTTTTTCCACCACCTGTTTCTTCCCCAAATTTCCAAGAGGACGATGTACAGTGACTTCTTGACAATGAAAACAAAACCTACTGTAGTAATGGCACAGGCGAAGACAAATGCGGGGTGGTCCTCTGCAATAAACATTGAAGTATTCCCTTTAAGTTACAGTTCGTGTGTTTGTGTTCATTATCAAGTGTTCGTTGTTTTTGCACAATTCCCAGTGAAGGTTTAAAGCCAGATGGCGAAGGACGTCAGTCAAACGTATATTGTCCGGACGTTTCAAATGAAGGGTACTAAACAAACATATCGGCAAACGTTCGCTGAACATAGATTAGGGGTAAATTCATGACTAATATGACTGTTATTCGGTGGGAGTATTCAATTTATACAACTTTACTGGTATCGGGTTTGTGACACGAATTTTAAAGTGCGCGGTGTGCTATTTCTATAGTCGAGGTTCTGTGCTGGCACCCCAAAGCCGTGAGCTATGTAGTCCGTGATACGTTCCACGTATCACGTAATAACAAATTTCATAAGTCCAGAAATGTAATGGATGAATGGAAAATGGATATATTTCTAAAACTGACTCGTCTCTCATGTTACTTTTTCGTTTAAATTAGTCTTTCTGGGTAATTTTCCTCTGACCGTGTTAATTTTAGAAGAACCTGCAGCTGTCCATTTGTCCGAGAAGCCGATCGCCTTTGCCCAGCATTTAGCTCGTATTCGTCGTAAACGCGCTTAAAATTATGGTGTGTGTTGCACATGTATAGAAGAGAGTTAAATTTTAAGGTTTGCAGTTGATAACTGAATATCATTACCAAAGCCGAACAGACATACGAGACATTTCTGTATTGTTGGTATTTTGAGGCTTTGGCGCGCAGAATCGTCTGCTGGCCGGAGTTCTGCTTGAATGTCCCTTTGCTGTATGTGTTTCCCTCGTCCCTTTTTGATCCGTATCGGTCCTTGCAAATCCCAGTCAACCAGATTCGTGTACACAGCCAAGCTGGGCGTGCATGTGGGCACCTCATGAGTTGTCAGTAGCTGAATCGCAACACGGTATGCCGGTAGGCATTGGTAAACTGCAATGAACGGAGTAATACCGGAGTGAAACTCACGATGCTGTTAGGGTATCTGGACGCACTGGAGTCGATATTATCATTGAACATTACAGAGTTTTCATCGCTGTGGGAGTGCCCACCTTCTGGATCGTGTCATTCGACGACGTTGAAAACATTACTCATGCTTCATTCAGGCACGTAGCTGGGGTTTTCCTCGGAGAGGGGAGGGGGAAATGTTAAATGCCACTGGCATGTGACAAAATTTATGGGAAAAGCAGCAGTTTCATGTAACTGACCTCATATTCGACGCACATGGTTTGCTTTTGCAGCATACATACAATCACTGTTCCGCATTCCGGCGAAATCGTCAAAGTTCTAGTGTAGTCCACTCTGCTGCGGGACGGGAGGCATGGCCTCCTTGCCCCCTTGGCCACTGGAATTCGATTAGTTGAGCAATGACGCCAGCACAAGCCGTCATGGCTGATGTCTGACATTTCCCTACAGTTAAACGGCACTGCTGTGTTATCAGTCTGGCAATGAAATGTTCAGCTTTCGCAGTGATGTATGAACACACGAGGGACGCTGCTTCTCCGAACCCGGCTTTAGTTTTGTACTTTAAGTACTCGTACGTGACATTGACGCTAGATGGTTCTGCGGGATGAGCCGAGTTGTTTTCTCGTGCCGTCTGGACAGGATACCGAGAAATTCAATCGCCCAAGCCTTCTGTAGCCTGGCTTAAGCCCGTTCCTTGCAGATACAGACAAAACACCGACGAAGACGCGTCATCTTACATTTCGCTTTTTTTTGTATACGTCGATCTGAACAGGGTCGGATATCATTTACGGTTAAACCCGCGCACGACCGTCGGTCCGTTTCGAACATGGGTGACTGGGGGGGGGGGCAGTTGGCCGCCCCCCTCTTACTCACGAACGGTTGGTCGCACGATAAAAATAAGCACACCGTTGGAAAGCTTGTGACGAGTAGAGCTCGAAACTGGTCTCATTTTTAGTTTTAGATAATATGTAAGCAATTTACGCCCTATATATGTTTTCTCATAGCCCACTGCACGAGACCGAGAAATGGCGTGAATCTCAAGGGCTGTCACTAAAAACGCATAGGTAAAAGCATCAGCGCACAAGTAAAGGTCCGCGGATGCCGATACACGTCTCATTTCCCAGATTTCTTCAATATATACGCCGAAACGTTGAGTTAAAGACACGGCAATTCTCGCGGCAGCTGTAGGCGTGCGCTGCTGCCGTATGCGGTAACAAATTGACGGCAACTAATTTTAGCGTTATTTTATTTTCGCGGAAAAAGACAAGCTATGTATATTTTATTGATCTTAGTGGCTCTTGCGATGGTTTTTCATGCTTAAATTTTGGAAAAATTCATTGGTTACAAATCTACACAATTGGCGGAGCTTTATTCTCGAGAGCCTGTTTATTTCCAAAATATGCTAGTTTTTCAAACTTTTTGCGGTTCCTGGTATTACTTACGTCTATGCAAGCTAGTTCTGCTATTTTCTACCCATTCTGAGTAATTCATCGCCGATTTTGACGGTGGTACATTTTGGCTCACTACAGTTATTCGTGACCTGACCTCAGGTCAATGGCTGGAAGTCATTGATACTTTGCCCAATGACGGTAACTAGATGTCTGCTTCACTCCACACTAAAAATGTTATGAAATATTCCGTCAATTTCCGAAAAAACGACGACATGTCTTAAAAATGGGCTTGAGCTTAGGTCAATGACCCGGAAAATTCCGAAAACTCTCAGTTAGGAGATTTTTTGCATCTATCACGTTCACTAATCCCTGGAAGTATTATTCAGATATCTTATTTTGCGAAAAAGTTAGAGGGCGATAAACTTTTTTGGACATAGGTCTGTTCGACCTGACCTAGGTCAGACACGTGACCTGACCTGAGGTCCAAATTTTGACACGAGATGTAAAATTGATGAAGCAAAAGGTACACAAAGTTTCGTGACTCTGTGTTTGTTCGTTCTTTCGCAATCCCAGAAAAACCTCAGGGGGGCAGTCAACTGCCCCCCCCAGTCGGGGACGGGTTAAGAGTAAGACAACGCCTATAAGACAGACAGCCGCATATAAGACAGTTTGGTGCTACACTCGCGCTGATATCTGTGAGACCACGAGCCGCCGCTGCTTGTCCTTATTTAATCAACACAATGAGACATGATATTTTACATTTATGCATACATGTAGTTTGAATAACTATACTCAACACATTGCATGATCCTTCCTGAGACAGCCGTTGTTTTACTTAGTTAATTTTGATCACCCGATTCAATGTGCATAGGAGCGTTTTAGCATTCGGAGGACCCAAGGCGTTTTAAGGCCATTTCATATAATATTGTAATCAGTAGTTACCCTAAGAACACACTACTTTCTCTGCCACTGATGCTAGCTCGCACAGTCAGCGACGGTGGCGCAGCGGCCGTTGAACTCACCGGTGCGCTAGCGGTTGGCCTGGCCGGACCGGAGACTCGCGTTGTCGCGGCGTCAGCTCAGATGCGGCGCCTCCCGCGGCTGCGGCGGAACTGAGCGGCGCCGGGCCCGCGCCGGCGCGCCTGATGTGGCCTCGGTCTTTGCCGGACACGTTTGGAGCCGGGGAACCTCGTGTCTCAGCGCGACAACAATCAACAATCATGGCGGAACTCACCATTTCTCATTACATGCAAAGGCATGGGTGTAACTGCGGTTCAGAAATTGAGGGGGACAAGCTGACGTGCCACTGGTGACCTGTCGCGGCCTCAGATGCCGAGCTAGAGGCCTGGAGCTGGACATGGCGCTGGACGGCACCGTCTCGGACGCCATGATCGAGGGCAACTTCGAGGAAGATCTGGGCCCGCTCTCGCTAGGCCTGGACCTGAACGACGACCTGTACCGGCGGGCGCGGCTCTCGACCGAGACCGATTTTCGGGACGTGGCGCAGCACGGTATCGTCGACGTCGTGGGCGACGACACGTACGGCCGCAAGGTGATCGTCGTCCTTGGCCTGACGGACACTGCCGGTCCGCCGCACACGCGCACAGATCGCCCGGCAAGTTGCCGCGCCGGGTCGGCCGCGCAATCACGCCGGCGAGCGGCCACAATATCACATGGAAGCTAACTGTGGGCTCCGGCGCCGGGCCCAAATTTCCCGGCGGCCTCCCGCTCGTCGCAGACGGACACGTCACCTCGCACGCAGCTTTGGGATAGGTACTGGCAGGAGATTCGCAACACCCAGAACCATCGTTCCCTGGGCGCGAAGGCGCCCACATCGGTCCGCTTTCGGGCATGCCGCAATACGCAATATACGTTATCGTCACTGGCTCACAGTATGTGGCTGTTCCACAGAAACAGCCGGTCCCCAGACTGGACATCTCACATCATGGGACTCAACGCAGCCTTAGCGACAAGCCTCTACCAATGCACTAAGCCTCAGAAATTTCCTTAAATCCAGACCATTTTCTAGTACACTAATTCGTTGGCCTCACTGGAATGCGTGCACAATTTACCACGATAATCACTGCGTGCCACTCAATTTCTAGCCTTCGGCAAACGTGCTCGATTAACAGGACTAGTAAAGCCGCAGTGCTATTTTCAACAAAGCGCTCACACAAAGTCACATGACACAGAGCCGGACAACAGGCGTCTTTGTAACGCGCACCCTCGCCGCGGGCACACCGTCCAGGTGCCGCTGCCACCTGGAAGGCCTGTCAGCCCGGGTCCAGTCCGGGCAGCCTGCCTGACGGCGACTGCGGGCACATTCGCCACGCGCCACGCGACGGTCCCCTCCCCCGCGGAACGTTTCCGCGCCGCCCGGGGCAGAATCTTTGGTCACCTCGCTGGTGGGCAGACGGCGGTCGGCCCCTGCCGGCGGGCGCGAGCGGCCGGCCCGGCCGCCGGCAACACCTCATCTTTGGTCGACAGACAGCAGAGATGCAAAGGAAAACGAGCGGCGCGCCGCCTGGCGGCCGGCCGACCCTCTGCGGCCGCCCCGGGCGCCGCTACAAGATGAACAGCTGGTGGTGGTTCTGAAGCAGGTAGTCGGTGAACGTGTTGATGGGCCCGATGGCTGCCAGCGACATCTGCCGATTTTGGTGCCAGATCAGGTTTGGTCCAAACACCACGGCCAGGTTTGACGACGTCATTTTGTTCAGGTCGCTCCTGTCCATAACCTGAGGCGAAACAAACGAGTCAACTCCACGCTGGTTTACATCAGATGACAACTCAACTGCACAGGAGACTTGTGCTCGATTCCATCGGAATCGGAATCGACTTTGGAATCGATTCCGTCCCGGTCAGAGTCAGAATCGAAACAGATTACACGTGCCGGAATCAGAGTCGGAGATAGATCACACGGTTGTCCATGGAACCAGAACTGGAAACGATCCCAATACTATCCAAAGGATCTTCATGGAATCGATAACCTGAATAGACAAATGTCATTTCCAATCAAAATCGGGATCCATTCAGTTTTGGCAAATTGTGCTCAGTCAAGACCAGAATCGACTGAGCAAACCATGTTCAAACAGGATTCGGAATCGATTTCCCCGAAGTGAAATCAACCACGCAAAAGTCTGTTGCACAAACGGAGTTCCAGGAACGGACGCAAAAGGTTCCAAATGGTCACAGCCCACATATTTCCAACGAAACTCTCCGCAAGAGAGAAGCCTGTGAAGTACACACTATGTTTCACGATTAGAGTATGGCTGTCCGTGCAGGAGCGTAGCAGCATACAGCACTTGTGTGTATGCGTGTATGTGGAGGGGAACAAGAAAAATTATCCCCCAGAGGGCTAATGCTAAGTTTCCCAAAAGTTGAGGGGGAGGGGCACGGATCCCCTGGCTCTCCCCGTTCCTGTATCCGTGTATGGAAGTACCTATTACAGCTCTCAACAGCCGATGAAAGTGCAGAAGGCCTTGGCTGCTACAGGGGGAGAGCTGTTTGCAAATCATTGCCGGAGGGTAATGCGTGGCTAGCAACAGGACTATCAAGACGGCGCATATCGCCAGTAAGGCAAACAAACTTCCTCGCAGCCCGGAAACCTTATCGTAATCATGAGTAAAGCTGCCCACAGTCCTCTATTGCATCAGACCTCCAGCCGCTATCAGCATCTGACAGTAAAAACCCTACGTTGTCCGGCGACATACATTTCCTGAGAAGTGGATGATGTACTTCAGTACCAGTATAGTTATCTTCGAGGAGCTTCTCAAGAACCAGGGGAGTTCACAATGGCGCCTCTCTCTGATTTCGGCAGTGCTGCGGGGGTAAAAAAAAACTTAACCCCGACAACTCCTATTTCTCCAACTACTACTATTTGCATTTAATACTACAACTACTAACTGTAATTAATCCACAAACGATATTTAAATGCGTCGTGAAATACCTTGACACAAAGGTATTGAAATTCAAGACATTTTGAGCTTCGAAAGACATTAAAAACAGTTATATTTCATCAATACCCATCTTTGGTAAAGGCTTACTGTATTTGGAAAGACCAATTTATGTATACAAAAAAGGTTATGAATGTAACAACAAATGTAATAGAAATGCACATATATCACACACAAAGTATGTATAAGTATTTTGCTGGGTTTCTCTCCCACACCAATATTAATAAGCAGAAAACAGACAAAAAAGTGAGCACAATGTCATCGCACCCTTTATGGGCTTTGTTTGATTCATTTCAAGGTCAAGAGCTTTGGTGTTCCGTGTACCTAAATGAGGTTTCTTCGAAGCTCTGAAGAAGCACTGATACCATTTTTGACCTCTTGCAACAACACATTCCAATTCTGGTCTGACTCTGGCCAGAACGGAATCGATTCCGGAGTCGGCAGATCCGAGCTCTGCTACGTCTGATTGTTCTCGCCGTCATAAACGCCCTGGTGCCGGATGCTGCTCCTGCGGCTTTGCTGCCGGCTCGTTCCCAACGGTCAGCACGCGTAGGAATTAGCGTTGGAATATGCCCATTGAACTTGCGTACCATTGTGGTTATCTAGTCTTATTGGTCATGCAAAAACACTGAATAAGTATAAACTAACACGCTCCCGGTCTGGGTGTGTAGAGGATGCCGACGATCAAAGTACTGGAACTGCCCACAAAAAATCTTAGTTGCGCACCCGGGACAGACATGATTATGAAGGCGAACAAGCATAAATGCTTGCCTGTGTGGGCCCGCCAGCGTTTCATATATGAGACGTCGGCGGGCTCATGTCACCGTATGGGAAAGGGCGCTGAAAGATCGGTGGTGGCTGCGGGAATGACGATTTAATTTGAGTGGGCATATGTTGGATGCAATGTCATGGTGTATGTGGTGTCGCCAGTCATACCCCCATGTGGTCATTGGTTCGAGGGCTCTGACGCCACTCTTGGCTTTGGTTGCACGTCGCACTGCACTGAATACAATGTGTTGAATCATCGCGCGATTTAGTGTCTCATATGCGACGCTCCGGCGGCGGATCCGACGAACACCATACCGAGTTTATCAGCATTAGCAGCCAGTACTCGCCGCTAGAGAATGCGACTCGGCGCCACATATTGCAATGACTAGTGGTTGCGCTAGTAATTCAACTTCTAGTATACAATAAAAAGACATTACATTAAACCAGTTCACAGGTGTCCGAGAGTGTTAAGCAAGACGCCATTTCAATCGAGCTGGTACACATCTGCAGTGTAGTACAAATGGTCAAGAACAATAATCACAAGCGAAGAAACCTCTGATCAGCGGGTACTGCAATGCTTTGTTTGTGCTAGGAACAAAGTATGGCCGCCCAGCTAGCACAGGAGCTAACGCATGTGGTAAGAGTGCGACCTCTCGCTCTCCCCAACCGGGCGCGTACGATAAGGTTTCGACCCCTGGCTGTGATCTCCGTCGCCCGCGCTGGCGCCGGCAGCTAATTAGCGTCTCTCCGGGACACCGGCCGGCCCGGGGGGGGGGGTCCGTATCCCGTTCGCCCCCGGCCAGAGGTCCTGGAGGCGAACGGGACACGGAGCGCTTCGCCTCACACAGAGCGCTTCGCCACGCACTAAACGCATATTAATCTGTTGTTGCTGTTCCCTCCCGTAAAGGAAATACCTACTGAGATTGTCAATTGTTTGAGCAAGATGTCTTGCCAAACACAAAACCTACAAATGGGAAAAATCGAGCCTGAAAATTACTTATAACACTGTGATATCATTTTTCGGGCCAATGTTATCAGATCGTTTATCCATTGACATTTCGCCGTGTATATGCAAACGAAAAAGCAAACATTTTTCAAACCATATCTTCTGCGTTCTATGTTATGCAAGAAATAACATGAAAACTGCAATTCTTTGAAGTCCATAACTCAGGGAAAGAACGCGAAGTTCAGTGATATCGATGTCAAAACCTGAAGTGAATTCGCAAAAACTGTGCATGAGGTCGTCCTACCACAGTAGTGTGAACGCACGCAGAAAACATGAACAATATCGCAGGTCTATCACATGGTTGTGACTCGTTTCCACCCACCCACTGCAAACAACTACATTCTGCGGTACATGAGGACGGTATATTACACAGATCGACATTTCGGTTCGTGTGCAGCCCGACTGAATAAATTTAGCACGTCATACTCTCAAACGTAGAAAGGGCTAAAATTTTCACAAACAGCGATTAACCAATTACGGGGAGAAACACATGCAATAGATCAAGGCAAACGACAAAACAAAACGCCAGAAGTACGGCTTATCTGAAACATGCTATATTAATGATTTCGGCTGAGCACATTTCATTCTACATACACTACACACACTACACCAGATTTCACGAAATGTGGCAATGTTGGAAGTGTGGAAACATTCAACAAACAGCAACACTATGTTGAACACAAAGTGAAAACAATGAAACAATAAAACATTGAACAACAAATAAACAAACCAAAACGCATCCAAGAACATACTTTCAGGAATGAATGCCAACCCACACATTGGGCTGGTAATGTCCAGGCATGTGCTCAGATTTAACCGCGATGGCTAATACAAGACAAGAGGCACAGGGCCCGGGCCACGGTCCGGCCCGATGACAGCCGACAGGACACGCGGCCGTCGACTGGACCGCCCGGCCGTCTGGCCGTCCCGCCGTCCGGCAGTCGCCTGCTCCGACCGCCGCCGGGCGCCGCTAGGCGCCTCATTTCCCAGTCATCGGCGACGGCGGCCAAACGAGCCGGAGTTCATCCCCGTGTAGTCACGGAGTCCGGCAGGAGGACCCAGGTCGGGCCGAGTCGCGGCCGAAGCCGCCGACGTCCGCCGGCAAGAGCCGTGACAGCCGCCGCTGGCAACGGCTGTCACGGCCGGCAGTCGCCGCCGCGTCGCGCCCGCAGGCGGGCGGCCGACGCGCTCCTGCTGGCGTGCTGTGCCGACTCGGCGACACCGCCGACCTCCGCCCGACCTCGTACCGACGTCGGAGCCATGCTTCAGAAGCATGCTTTCGATTGTTGTCGCTGGCAGCATGCCGCTTTGTCTGGTCCGGAGGCGGAGGGGCATTCACATATCGCCGTAAGCTCGCACCCTCGCTTGCATCACAGATGTTCCACCAGACGTGAGGATTTAAGTATTTAAGTATCGCTTGGCCATCGCTTGACGATGGCCATTTTGACTAATCTTTGCAGGCCATGAACAACGACATCAGGCTCCTCAAGAATGCAGTAGCGGTTTGCCATGTACTCTGGATACTCCCGAAGCGGTACCCGCTCATCATCCGGAAGGCTGAGCTGATCATGAATCATCTGTTGAAACCATACATCAGTTAATGAAGTATCTGGCCTTGACGTTATGACATGCTTGTTCACGTGCACTGGCCAGAGTGCGAAGTTGTCGGCAGCATGAATTAGTCTTGGGAATCATTTGAATTGTGCCCAGGCGATTCATGCAGCGTAACAGAAGGAAAAGTTTGCCATGCAAATGAGTAACCGATCAAACACATCTAATTCCTGTTTCCCATGTATGAAATATTTATAAAATGTCTGGACACAATGTGACATCATACAATCATCACATGTCTTCTACACGTCTGTACGTGCATGACGATACGTTAATGACACGACGTTCAGCACAAATAGCTATCGAGCTGTAGCAATGGTCACAGCAACACTGGCGGAACGTAATTGTTCGTAGGCAGGAATAACAACTTGAATTCTGGAAGCAGAGAGTGCCCTGGGTTACGTTGGCCAGCATCACGACGCTATTAAATGTCCAGCAATTGATAAGTAAAACAGTTCAGGGTGCTGTGTTGTACCAGCGTGCTTCGAATCTGTGTGAAAAAACAACGCCCCAAACGGAGCACCCGTCCCGAACCACTCAACGCGCTGC
The DNA here is from genome assembly GCA_030062745.1 of Capitulum mitella. NCBI lineage: Eukaryota > Metazoa > Arthropoda > Thecostraca > Pollicipedomorpha > Pollicipedidae > Capitulum > Capitulum mitella. Next base: position 30,629,687 of record CP099842.1, read on the forward strand.
CCCTCCCTCGACATCGCAGCAGCGGATTCGGGTGACGGAAAACAGCCCGCCCGGTGCTGACATCAGCCAGCGATGTGTCACACCCTCGGTGGCGGCCCGGTAAACACAGTTTGTTCACGCCGCCATTTCCGCGGGGATTCCCCGTCCTTTCCCGTGGCGAGGGCGTCACGGCGCCGCCCGCAGGGGGACCGGCCGTCGTGTCGCGCCGGCCAGAGTTCACCGAGCGCCGCGCGGCCGCCGCAGCAAACGGCCCACACCCAGTCACGCGGACAGCACGACACGAAACGGCGCCGGTCTCCTCTGCCCGGCAAGCCGCGCTCCAGTCGGTTCGGCGCCCAGCTCTTGGCCCGCCGGTCAGCTGGACAGCAGGTAGCTGGCCAAGCGGGACTCGCGAACTGCCAAGAGCAGTGTCCGTCCCTATTTTCATTACGGAAACCGTTGGGTTCCCACCCCCCGGCGGACTTTCCTTGGTCCAACCCAAACCGTCTGTGTTATTTCGCTGATATTCTTTCTAAACGTTACATTGAATTATCTTCCCACACACACCAGCCGCGTCTCCAGGAGTCGTTTCTCGGAGGCGCTATCGTCCATTTCGCCGGCGCTGCAAACACATGCTCAATTCCTTATGCATATGATCCAACATACCTATTAACATACATGACCCAAGGTACTATATGTCAATATTTGACAATTCAGGGTTTCATACTTATGGTGAGTGGCCAGCAAAACAGTAAAAAATATCTGGAGGCTATTAGGGGCGAACCCAGGACACGTCAGAGATAATGTAACGCGTTGGGTAGGTGGTGCTAAAAATATTGGATGGCTTAAAAAGTAAAGGTTTCTGTGAACTATAACAATGGTGTTATCAACATCTTATGTACCGGAAACATACATATGATCCCACGTTGGTGTCAGTGCAGACGTCTAGTACAAGGGGGGGGGGGCATGAGGAGTTGGCTTCGATCTACACGATACAAATTGTTTACCTCATTAGTTCCAAACCGATAATGGTTTTCGTGCAAAACGCATACAACACAAATACTCATGTATTGGCAGAGGCGTATCCAGTACACATAAAGGGGAAAAGAAATAACAACAATAGTTAGGTCCTTTCAATACACCACGAACGCTATCCCCATTATGATTTCCCGGAACCATCAAAGACGTTGCTATTAGAGCGTAACCATGGCGTCACGTCACGTTATTGAAACTGGCCTAGTCAGTCATTCAAAACAGAGAGGAAAACAACTCATAAGTTGATATTAACAGCCCCCCGCGTTCGAGACCCTGAACTTTGAATTTACCACTGCTCCAGAATTACCTTCAAACAGGTCTTGGCGCTACCTCAACGTGCGCCCGGTCGGGCCTCAGAACGCTCTTTGCCCGGCTGGGGCGGATATCACCCCCCCCCCAGGATTTCAGGTTCCGTGCATCGCACAAAACAGATGAAATTCCAGCAAAGAGAACTCATCAAGGCGAGTCGAATGAACGCTTTTTTAATCTGAGGTCATCAGAGATCGTCGTAGATCATACTGGACTGGATCAGCATTGAGGTAAAAAAGGAAACTGACGTTGTGATTTCTATTTTGTTGGAATACTAAGATGATTGTTAATATGTCGAACACATTCCTGTCGCAAATGACCCAATTAACCAATGACATGAAATGAGGTGACGCCACGACCTCATTTCATGCATGTTTGTGGTGCTATTATGGTGTATCGCGCTTCGACTTACCCCGTGATTTTGGTAATAAACTGGACTGACGATCATATCCGTAGCATAATAAAACACTTATAAGCATCTGTCACTGCCCTGAAGGTCAGCCTAGGTCCAGTGGGGTCATCAGAAGCCGATAACCTTTAATAACCTCTGGTGACCTCAGATAGGCCTATTTTGGGGTTAAATTTGATTTCGTCGTCTATTTTTATCCCAGAAAACAAAATTTGACATTTTATTACAGTAGACAGTGCTGATTTTTTGCAAGTCGTATGCTGCAGGCAACAGATACCCATGTAGGGGGTCATGGCCTGAGCCAAGGTCGCGCGTGTTTTGGTCATGTAAGGGTAACATATGTCATTGGCCATGTTTCTGACAAGATTTCACCATAAAAACCCCGCAAAAAATCGCCGTAATTTCTGCCAAATCCCAGTGCTCAAAAGTGACCTGACCTGAGGTTAATGACCTTCGATTTTCCGAAAAATCCGAAACAAACCAAATGATACGTTTATTACATTCTGTGGCTCCTGCAAGTTTCATACAAATCTTCCCAACCCTGAAATCCTTATGAGTTACAACTTTTCTGGAGGTTAACTTCTGTTACTTCACCCAGGTCAGTGACATCTGTATGCTGTTTAATAGCGTCGTGTGTCGGCATTGTGGATATAATTGCTCCAGTCCAGTCCTTTTTTTTGTATGCGTGTGACGTCGATTCATCATGTTATAACGATTCTTGTAGCATGCACTTTGACACAGATGATGAGCTGACGTTGCGTTTGAGTTCCTCATTTATTCCTCACCTGCGACCATTGTTTGCTGTCATGACCGGTCTACGTGCCCGACCCATCCCCGAAGCATCTGTGACTGGGTGCCGTGATTCTCGGTGCTGCGTACCCCACAAACCCATCTCTTGATCAGTGGTGGTCATTGGTGGTATTTCCATGCTGGGTAGTACGAAATGGCGGCGTGAACAGTGATGGCAGGCTGTGCCTAGAGGTGACAGAGAACATGCCGTGTTTTGAAGTAAGCGGAGCTAGCATAAAACGAACGGTGTTGCTCTTAGTAGTAGGTTGTTTTGGGGATTTTTGTCGTAGGTTGAATAGTTTGCTTAGTCCCATTTTCATGCGCTGGATTATACGTGAATTCTATGCAACCCCCCACCTTTCTGGATTTTTCAAAACGTCACCGTTGTTCTTCAGAACTGTTGTGTTTTTGGTTGCCTGGCTACGCCTGTGTTTGGTGGCCTGGTCACGTCCGTTGTCTCTGTGCCTATCACTCTGCGGCCCTGACGGGTCGCGCGCATGCCGGTCTGCCCGGGCCCTGTCAAATGGGTGAGGTGGGTAGCGCCCCCCCCCCCCCCCCGAGGGTCTCCTGCCATGGCCCAAATATAATCATAGATTGAAGAGTGGCGTAGCCGCGTGTGAGCATGCGATTGGTTGGGTGAAGGGATGTATGGCCCACGGTCAGCTGTAACAGGACATGTTACCAACTTTTCAACACAAACATGTGGAGAAAGAAAGATAGATGACTGAAATTGGTCGGATTGCCGTATTTCTCAATCAAAAAGGTTGGCTTGATCCGCCATTGACCGCCATCGTACCTCAGGCGCCCAGAAGAAAACAAGCCTCAGTCGCAGATTATATTGATGCGAATTTAGCCGCTATGGCTCCGCCTGAAAGAAAGCATACAGATGTGTGTTTCATGTGATTTCTATTTTGGTGGAATACAAAGATGATTATTAATATGTTGAACACATTCCTATCGCAAATGACCCAATTAACCAAGGACATGAAGTGAGGTCACGCCACGACCTCATTTCATGCATGTTTGTGGTGCTATTATGGTGTATCGCGCTTCGACTTACCCCGTGATTTTGGTAACAAACTGGACTGACGATCATATCCGTAGCACTTGAAAGCATTTCTCACTGCCCTGAAAGTCAGCCTAGGTCCAGTGGGGTCATCAGAGGCCGATGACCTTTAATAACCTCCGGTGACCTTAGATAGGCCTATTTTGGGGTTGAATTTGATTTCATCGTCTATTTTTATCCTAGAAAACAAAAAAACTGACATTTTATTAGAAAAGACAATGCTGATTTTATGGAAATTGTATGTTGCAGGCAATGTGGGGGGTCGTGGCCTGAGCCAAGGTCGCGCGTGTTTGGCCATGTGAGGGTAACATATGTCGTTGGCCATGTTTCTGACAAGATTTCGTCATAAAATCCCCGCAAAAAATCGCTGAAATTTCTGCCAAATCCCAAACTGCCCAAAAGTGGCCTGACCAGAAGTCACTGACCTTCGATTTTCCGGAAAACCCGAAACAAACCAAATGATACGTTTATTGCATTCTGTGACTTCTGCAAGTTTCATACAAATCTGCCCAATCCTAAAAACCTTGTAAGAATTCCAACTTTGCTGGAGGTTAACTTCTGTTACTTCACCCAGATCTGCTGATCACCTCACCTCATCACCTGACCTGCTTCGAACTTCAGGTTTTCACACAGGGTGTAAAATGGATGAGAAGAAAAGCACCTAGAATTTCGCGGCGCTTCGGGCCGCCGTTTTTCGTTGCGCTCGGAACATCTTAGGGAGCGGGTGTCCCCCAGGCCGGGCGAGGGCTAAGGGTGAAAAGTTCATATTACAGTCAAAGTATCTACTTGGAGTGCCGTATGCGAGACGACAAAAGTAGGTTATTCACCACCTTATGTGTTCTCTCGAGGGTACCAAAGACTTTTTGCTACTTCTGCAGAGATGAAAAGCTCGTAGACATCACAAGCTTTGGTGTGACCCCTGTTTTGTCAACCCTTCCCCGACTGGGGGGGGGCAGTTGACTGCCTCCTCCTGAGGTTTTTCTAGAATTGCGAGAGAACGAACAAACACAGAGTCACCAAACTTTGTGCACCTTTTCTTTCATCAATTTTACATCCCGTGTCAAAATTTGGACGTCAAGTCAGGTTAGGTTCCTAACTTAGGTCAGGTCAAACAGACCTATGTCCAAAAAAGTTTAGCGCCCTCTAACTTTTTCGCAAAATAAGATATCTCAATAACACTTTCAAGGATTAGTGAACGTGATAAATGCAACAAATCTGCTATCTCAGATTTTTCGGGGTTTTCCGGGTCTTTGACCTAAGGTCAAGCCCATTTTTAACACATGTCGTCGTTTTTTCGGAAATTGACGGAATATTTCATAACATTTTTAGTGTGGGGTGAAGCAGACATCTAGTTACCGTCATTGAGCAAAGTATCAATGACTTCCAGCCATTGACCTGAGGTCAGGTCACGAATAACTGTAGTGAGCCAAAATGTGCCACCGTCAAAATCATCGATGAATTACTCAGAATGGGTAAAAATGGCAGAGCTGGCTTGCACAGACGTAAGTAATACCAGGAACCTCAAAAGGTTTTGAAAAAGTAGCATATTTTAGAAATAAACAGGCTCTCGCCAATAAAGCTCCGCCAATTTTGTAGAATGGTAACTAAAGAATTTTTCCAAAATTTAAGCACAAAAAACCATCACAAGAAGCTCTAAGATAAATAAAATATACATAGATCGTGTTTTTCGCGAAAATAAAGGAACGCTAAAATTAGTTGCCGTCAATTTGTTACCGCATACGGCAGCAGCGCACGCCTACAGCTGCCGCGAAAAATGCCGTGTCTTTAACTCAACGTTTCGGCGTATATATTGAACAAATCTGGGAAACTTAGACGTGTATCGGCATCCGCGGACCTTTACTTGTGCGCTGGTGCCTTTACCTAAGCGTTTTTAGTCACAGCCCTTGGGATTCAGGCCATTTCTCGGTCTCATGCAGTCGGCTATGAGAAAACATATATATATAGGGCGTAAATTTCTTACATATTATCTAAAACTAAAAATGAGACCAGTTTCGAGCTCTATTCGTCACAAGCTTTCCAACGGTGTGCATATTTTTATCGTGCGACCAACCGTTCGTGAGTTAGAGGGGGGCGGCCAACTGCCCCTCCCCCCAGTCGCCCATGTTCGAAACGGACCGAAGGTCGTGCGCGGGTTAAAATGGGCCCAAGATTCACAGATTTCGATAAAGAAAAGGAAAGGGGGGGGGGGCAATTGGCTCCCCCGCCGATTCCAAGCGAAATCCGCCCTACGGAAAATGCGTAAAAGGCGCGTTTACATTTCGTTAAAAATCAGCCCTCTGCCTGGGACTGCGAGATCTGGTTACATCAGCTCCTCCATGATGACCCTGACTGGTTTGGGAGTTTGATTCCAAACCAGGCCCGACTAGACGAACACCGGTGAGCAGACTAAAAAATGGTTATTTGTCTCTCCTCGGCCTGCCTGGCGGCAGGCGTCCGTAAACGGAAGCACGTCTGCCGCTCATCGGTTCATCCCGTCCTGACGGGACCGGATGAGGACCAGCAGCGTGCAGCAGTGCTTTTCATCCTGCACGATACATGCACATACATGAACACTGGCAGATCCGGGAGAGGGCCGGGGCCCATTTTGGCACGTGAAATGGAGTCGGATCCCCCGTATACGTAATCCCCAGTGAAGACGAAATTCCACCCTAGTGAGAATATCAATATACAATGTCGCATTACAAAACGAGCGACAATATTTCTCATAAATGTGAAGTAGGCATATCATCTTCGTAGCGGCCTCTCGTAAACGTTACTGCATTTCAGTTCTAGCAATTATACTGCCTACTAGGCAGTATAATTATGTGCGCATATACGTTATAAGTAGTTACGGCATGCATGGCAAGAAGTATACATCGTGAGCAAGCTGTCGATGGTCCCATAATGTATGACTGGTCACTAAACGCAAATCGTTGAAATTCTAGTAACCGATGCATGGTTTGCAATACAACTACGTAGCCTCTTCGGCAAATTTATTTCATCTACATTCAATAGGTCTTTGCCAGCCGAGCTGCCTGGTAGGAGACTGACGCACAAAATCGGCTGAGAACTACCTCAGCTTCGAACATGAAAGAAGAAGCTGCGTTGGAACCGCAAAAGACTGCAATTACTTGAACTTCAACATGGGCAATTTCTCGTTCCCACTAAAAGGCCTCAGCAATTTTCACACACATCTGGGCTAAGGTCTTTCGAGATGATTCAAATTCCCAAGTAAGTCCATTCCTAGAAATTTTCAATTAATATTGTGGGCTTACACATAGCATTGCAATGAGTAGGTCGGAGACTTTTTCCTGCTTGCTATGCTCGCTACAGAAGCGTAATTTAGGAATCATTTGTGAATATGGCTGGATATTTCCGAAAATTATTGGAGGACGGGGGGTGGAATAGGATTTCAGATCATTTTTTCCAGTAATCGTCATAGAGCTAACGCTACAATCTCTGAAAAGTCGGGAGTGGAAACCCTGCCACCTCACCAACATATCCATTCATATCTGTGAATTACATTGATATTTGCAAGTAAGCAAGCATTCAGAACACTGTTTTTCATCGCTTGTATGACGGTGTTCGCTCAATCCATCTAAACGAGGTACAGTTAAATCCGTTTACAACAAATACGTAACGAAACTCGGCCATAGCAAAACAATTTGCTCAGTATCCTGAAAACTCAGTACAAAAGTTGGATATAACGAAACTAGCTATGAATAAATCCCCATTTTTGACATGACTGAGCTCTGTAAGATTTAACTTGGTTTTTGGTGAAACATTGAAAACTTGCGATCTTCTGGACAGCATAAAACACAACAAAAATTATTCAACGGAATGAGCCAGCGAAGCGAGCGAAGCACGGTCATACAGTGGATGAAACCCAAGCTTTAATGCTTGCTTGCTTGCTAGCTCTGCTGCGGCGTAATTAACAGATTAAACCTCTCTCAAGCTTCCATGATCAACAGCCTACGTACGCAGGGAAATGTTTTAAACCTATTAACGCTTAGGCTATGCTTAAACCCGTAATATAATTTTACATGTGTAAAACAAATGCAACAAGTGGGAAAATTCAATAATGTCAAAAAACGTAATGTACACCAAGTGTGAAAAGTTCCCAGCCAATTTTCGTAAAAAAAGGTGGCAATTTTCCACATTTCACTTCATTTTAAGCTGCACTTTAACTGCACTGTTTTCAGGGTGTAGTGCAAATTTTCCATTTCATACTGACACCCTATGCTTTGGCAACCAGTCATTTTTGTGCCACAAATTCTCATCAATCGGCTGGGCTGGCAGAGCCCACTGGCTCAAGAAAGTAAAGTCGTGTTAAAACCTGCGTGTTTTTTTTTAAACAAATTCATTAACGGAAGAAAGTAAAGTCGTGTTAAAACCTGAATACTTTTTTTTAACAAATACCAACCCTTAGTAGTTTACTGATTCCAGTCCAGTGACCAATCGCACATCATGGAACTTTGGATTACCGACAATTTCTGGGCGACTTCTGCTTCTAAAGCTAACGCAGCTAAAGATGTGGGAGAAAACAAGATGCTGTAAACTGGCCGGGACACTATGTTTTTTTTCAAAACGTCATTTCCTTTAAGAGCCCACAGGACCTTGTCACGTGGATTCAAATAGGATCTATACCATGGCTTATTTTGTTTACTCAAATAAACTGAAGAACAGCATAACAGAGAATTGTCACTACCTACCTTCTAGTCTGCTTTGCACGAGCGGTTGTAACTTGGGCGCATAACACAATGCCGTGCTGGAGGGCAGATTTTGCTCCCTCCCCCGGTTTCTCGCTGGCCATGCACGGGGTTTTGAGCGCTGCTTCACGAAACTTGGTGACTTTTCCTAAATGTTTTCCACCAGCTGCAACAAAATTTCAGAAATTTACCTTCTCCTAAAGCGGTTCCAGGACAACTTTCAGGAAACTTCTAGACCGCTGTTTGAGGAATAAGGCGCTTTCTGTAGATCGCGCATTTCGACATGGTCATGTATTATTTTCATGTCCTTAATAATGTTGCGGACGGTTCAGATGATTAAAATCTTTGTAGCCTGCATACTTCCAAGCATTTTAAAAAAATACTGGTCAATGGCGGATCCAGGAACATGTAAAAAGGGTATTTATGTCTTCCTATTCCTAATGTATGGCTTACTGACAAAAAACAACGTTAACGTTCGACATAGATATATTTACCCTGATTTCCATTAAGAAGTCATTTATATATACTGCAGGGGCGTCCCCCCGCCATCGGTTTTAGGGTGCATATCAATGGGCCTATCAAACATTTGGATCTGTGTGATTGGTTTTGTTAGTTTCACATATATTACGATCAAATGCCATATATTCCAGTGAAAATAAAGATCAGAGGCAGCTCCGAGGCAATGTAGAAGAAGGTGTTTTATTTCTTTTCGTTCCTGAAGAACTATGACTTAATTTACCACGTAGAAAGTTACCCCGTACCACGCAGAAAGTTCTCTGGTAACTGGATCCACCTAGAGGCATTTGTCATATGTATATAATATGGCACGTGGCACATGTGGAGATATCCTGCGAACACAAAAAAGTTTGCCAAACTGAAGATTTGTTGTAGAATGAACTAGCATTCCCTCAAATCCCTCTTTTATGTTTAACATGGGTCCTCTTTTATTTGACCTGGATACGCCTATAAATTGTGAAAATCGAACTCTTCCTAACACATGTGACAGACCTATCAATTCTTGGCAGAATGGATTGAATTAGAACGAAATCGGTCGGAAAATGCCGTCAGGAAGCTGGTATAAGTAAACCTCTATTTATCGCACTATTATGACCCCCTGTGCCCCTTTTTCTAAATTTCCAACACTTCTTTTTCAGAACTGTAGACCTCGCTTCAGTCTATCGAATGCCGTTTTCCGCGGGTAAATCGGACCAATGGTTTTCGAGGCCGCAGTGGGGGGCAAAATCTGCCCCCTCCTCCCCCAAGCACGGAATCGTACGCAGAGGGCAGGAGCACGGAACTGGGTTAAAAGAAAACGCCTTTTCAAAAAACGAAGGATAGTTTCGTTGTCCTTTCTTTTCTGACGTCTTTTAATAACACATATCTTTTGATTTCAGCATACATGTCTACTTTGGGACCTTGGCTATAATGGGATTCCGTTAAGGCGAAGTTTCAAGTAGGTTCCCTCAAATCTGTTAGTGCGGATTTAACTATAAATGGTCCGCCTTCACGATGCAATCACATGCACTGCAATACCCAGGGCTAAATATACCAGCAAGAAGCTACGGCGAGAAGAGTACTGAAGTAGAAACAACCCTTTGACTCCACTGTGTGGTGTTCGCCAGGGCGGCCGTTGCGAGTGACGGTTTAACAATTTGCCAAAATTCATTATCACGTGCGTGAATCACAACAAATTATACGCAATGGCGCGGGAATCTCCTGCCCCTTTATTGGAAGGACAAACAAGACGTCGCATATCACTGCATCTGTCAGCTGCCAGAACAAGTGCTCTCTGAGGTGATAACCTTCATTTTTTTTTTGGGGGGGGGGCTCACTGCAATGTACATCTGAACTTGCATTTTGTGCAGAAAAATAAGTGGCAAAAAACAATATTTTTTAGTTTCTCCCTGCCATTTACTCTAAGCACAGGCCTAGTGGGCATGTTTCGTTTGAAAACCTGGGTTAATGTATCCTTTGCTCCTTTCCCTTTCGGATACAAACTGGGCGTGTTTTGCTTTGGAAAAGAAAATGTTTTACATTTCAATTTTCGAAAACAGGAAAACGTAGTGGTCGATATCCGAGAAGTCAGCATTTGGGGGCTCAATAGGTTACAGAGATTACCTCCTCCCCAGCACATGATCTGGATCTGTCTGTGTACATTAGTCACCAAGGTTGCCTCACAGCCGAGGAGCGCGGCCGGGCGGCGGGCCGGCGCTCCGCCGCTCTGTAGAGATACAGCGCCAGGACTTCCCGTCACTGCACGGAGCAAACAAAGCTCTCGTCCTGCACCGCCGACGCAGCGCGAAAAACCCATGGCCGTCTCGGCCGTGATAGCATGTCACCGTCCTCTGACCCCCGCAACACAGCACCGGCACAAGCGGAGCTAGGCGGACGAGGCACCTGAGGCTCCATCTTGCGACTGCCCGCGGCCCACCGCCCCAGGGCAGGGGCTGCCACGGAGGGCCAGACGACAGAGGTACCTGAACCCAAACTCCGCAGACTAGTCACATAATGCATCGGTTTTGCTTTCGTTTTCCAGTTTTCGTTTTTAAATTTATGAAACATTGAACCGAACGTTCCTTCGCTCCGTGACTGATGCATACGGTCCTGTTAATTGTCTGACACGCAAATTTTGTTGCATCCCAGTTTTTGGTATGTTTATACCATTGCCACCTTGAAAAGCGTGATGGCGCCTATGCATCACGGTCATAGTGGCATATCGCCTTGGCCCGCACAACGCGGTGCCTCACGCATAAACATGCAGGATTACAAACTTTCAACATGTATCCAAAATATATATCGGTATCCCGAACTCTTCCCACATCCCAAATGCTTCCACCACTAGCACCAACGCAAGATGGGAGTCCCAGGGCCTATTTTAACATGTTAACTGGGGGGAAAATGCCCCCCAGTCCTACACTTTGCCCCCCCCCCCCAGTCAAGAGTCTTTGCCCATGCAAAGAAAAAACAGCCAGGAGTAGAGCAACCACTACGGTCATCGCTGTCTAGCGTAACCAGGAGAGCATTCAATAAACCGCTGCGCACAAGTCTCTCGCGAAACAGCATCTTATCTGGGAAGGATATTTTGAATCATTGATTAATTTGGGAGTACACTTGAAGCATCACTTTGTGATACGTATTGCAGGCATGCCTCATGACGATTGGCGAGCGTGTTTGGTAGTCGGTACGCCGGCACCCCATGCCGCGATTGTCTCGTGGGCGGCCGAGGCGTTTCATAGCATTGTAAGCACGTTAGAGATGACGAGGCAGGTGACCATGTATTACATGTTAAAATGCAAGAAAACTGAAGGGTGATCTGGTGGTCAGGGTGGTTTCGCCATGGTGGGATAATGTTATATGAATGCGGTAGAACCCCAGGAGTGCTGTAGTCGTCATCATGATCTGAAAACCTTGCTAAAATCCCAGTGCCTAACTGGTGAAACTTCACTGAACTAGGCGGCTAAACCCTAGTTTTATGCGAGGAAAAAGGAAAAGTAATCAGTTATTAAAACCGTCACTCTTGCTGCTTCCTGTGCATGAGCTTATGCATCCCATGAGCATGTTCCATCTGCTTCACCAACATGGCATAGCCCAGACTGCAGATCATGGCAAGTGTTGATGATATCTGTTTGGACGGAGCTAAGGCGAATATTGTAATTTAACCCTATTCCCGGAGGGCTAGACGGTATGGTCGATTCCCGGCAGGGGGGGGGGGGCCGGATTCAGTCCCTCCCCGAGATCGGGAGAACTACTCGTCCGATTTCATCGCAACAAACGGCAATCGATTTGCCGTGACGTGAACTGCATTTTTATAAAAAGAAAGTTTGAAAATTTTAAAATGTGTGGATACAGGGGGGCAAAAATGTCAAAATGGGGAGTACTTTTAAACTTCTTATAACTCCGTTGTTTATTGAGCGATTTCAATGAAACTAGCATGAATCGAGAGATTATGGATAGGGCTTTTACCATGGGTCCACAAATCTGAAATTTTACGAAAATTCATGGGCGTTCACAGGGTTCCAAAAATAGGAGGACTAGTTTTCTAACAACTGAATGAACAAAAGAGGCAAAAACACTTTTTTGTCTTTCGCTAGTCATGTTGTGCTAAAGAAGTACAAATCGCATTACAATGTTTGTATAATGTTAGCATAGGCGGTGCCAGGGACATGAAAAACGGGGAACTGTCATGATCACACGTTCTTCACACCAATTTGTGACCTCTGACCTTAAATGACCTCCAGTGACCTTGGAGTCACTTGGAATGATCTCGTGTGCATTTAATATTATCTGTAAACGTTTTCAAATGTTTGAATTCACTCTACTTAAAAAAAAAATCATTTTATGGCTATTGCGATATGGGGTACGCGCACTGACATTTTAGGTCATAGCTCCGTGAACCGAGCCGATATCAAGCTGAAACGTGGTACACAAGTAGAGGAGCACCCTTTACGTGATATATATTCCGGGTTTGGCATTTGAAAAAAACGGCGCCAAAAATATTGCAAAAAAACAAATTTTGACTTTTGACCTTGACCTGACCTTGTAAAGTGACCTCAGACAAACAAAATTGCATCTGCACATTGCCCAACTATTTTGCTATACATCCATATAAAGTTTTAAGTTCTATCTTAAAAACTCTGTTTTTGGCAGACATTTTTCTTTTACCCTCAACATGGCCAAAAATTGCCTGAGGTGCCTCCCAAGAACGTTGCCTGGCTCCGCTCCTGAGCAAAGTAGAATTTTCAAATTTTGTCCCGGCACGTAGAAAGAATAGCTAGGAAACGTCTTCAAGTTTTGTGAAGCTGCGTTAAACAGCCTGGAATTGGCAAGCAAAAAACCCGAGGGGGGCAGATTCAGCCCCCCTGCCGGGAATAGGGTTAAGGCGTTTTTTTTTTATTTTGGGGCCGTTAATCTGGAAATGGAGCAATTTGTTATGCCTGTGTTGGGACAGCTTTTGCACTTTTGCGGAGGGCTGCGAAACATATTCGCCAAAATTTGGTGAGAAACCGTATTTTGGGGAGAGATTAGAGCAACAGAAAGTATCCCGGACAGGCAACCTGCCGCCCCATTTAGAGAAGAATCGAAGCTGCCGCAGCATCTGGTCAGTATCCTGGCCATCTTTTGCAAACTACGACTTGAATAGAACAGTTCTGAAGTACTCCACCTGGCGATGCCACGGTAACCCACGGTGCCGGTCTGGCAACTTCCCGCGCATTCTTAGACGCCGGGATATTTAACCCTATTCCTGGAGGGCTAGACGGTATGGCCGATTCCCGGCAGGGGGGGGCGGATTGGCCCCCCCCCCCTGAGATCTCGAGAACTACTCGTCCGATTTCATCGCAACAAACGGCAATCGATTTGCCGTCACGTAAACTACATTTTTATCAAGAGAAATTTTCAAAATTTTGAAATTTGTGGATACAGGGGGGCAAAAATGTCAAAATGGGGGGTACTTTTGGACTCCTTATAACTCCCTTGTTTATCGGACCGATTTCGATGAAACTGGCATGAATCGAGAGATAATGGATAGGGCTTTTATCATGGGTCCTCAAATCTGAAATTTTACGAAAATTCATGGGCGTCCACAGGGTTTCAAAAATAGAAGGATTAGTTTTCTAACAACTGAATGAACAAAAGAGGCAAACACCCTTTTTTGGCTTTCGCTAGTCATGTTATACTAAAGAAGTACAAATCGCATTACAATGTTTGTATAATGTTAGCATAGGCGGTGCCAGGGACATGAAAAACGGGGAACTGTCATGGTAACACGTTTCTCAGATCAACTTGTGACCTTTGACCTTAAATGACCTCCAGTGACCTTGGGGTCACTTGGAATGATCTTGTGTGCATTTAATATTATCTGTAAACGTTTTCAATCATTTAAATTGACTCTATTTCAAAAATTTCATTTTATGGCTATTGCGATATAGGGTACGTGCACTGACATTTTAGGTCATAGCTCCGTGACCCGACCTCATATCAAGCTGAAACTTGGTACACAAGTAGAAGGCACCTTTCTACGTCATATATATTCCGGGTTTAGCATTTGAAAAAAACAGCGCCGAAATTATAGCGAAAAAAAACCATTTTGACTTTTGACCTTGACCTGACCTTGTAAAATGACCTCAGATAAACAAAATTACATCTGCACATCGCCCAACTATTTAGCTATACATCCATACCAAGTTTTAAGTTTTATCTTAAAAACTCTGTTTTTGGCAGACATTTTCATTTTACCCTCAACATGGCCAAAAATGGCATGAGGTGCCTCCCAAAAACGTTGCCTGGCTCCGCCCCTGAGCAAAATAGAATTTTGAAATTTTGTTGCAGCACGTAAAAAGAATAGCTAGGAAAAGTCACCAAGTTTCGTGAAGCTGCGTTAAAAAGCCTGGAATTGGCAAGCAAAAAACCCGAGGGGGGGCGGATTCCGCCCCCCCCTGCCGGAAATAGGGTTAAGGACCGCTTGCGTCAATGCAGAAAGTACCTTTTATAACGGAAGTCCGTGCCACTGACTGCACCACGAAAAAAAAGCCCAGCTTTGCTTGATCGATGCTCCGGTCGAACCAGTGCCAGGCAACAAACTGCCTTCGCGGGGAGAAGTGCTGCAACAATATTTTCAGTCCCACCGCGTGGATAGGCTTACCTAGAGGGAGGTCAAAACACAGATCGTCCGCGAAGTGATGAGAGTGTGAAACAAACCCATATCCTCACTGCACCGGCGAGGAAAATGATAAAGAAGCTCAACAGAACGTTTGACCAGTACCGAGCTGTCATCAAAGGTACATGCTGGAGGTCCGCCTCGGAAATTGACAAGAAGAATGAATTTAGGGACAGCCTCAAAAATCTTTTTGACACTGCCCTTGTCGGCACCATGAAGATCATCAAAACCAAGAGAATGAAGACATTATCCAAACATGTTTTGTGCTCCAGTTTGGTAAACCAAGCGCAGGATATCCATAAAATGTACATCATAGTACTCCATTGGACACACTGGATCAAAAGACACTTCACATGCTGTCACAGACCCAAAGGGAGCCAGGTCGCCGAGGCGTCATGGTGGTATTCGATACGTTTCTTTCTGAGCAGGAGCGAGTACAGTAGGCCGTTTACAACAGTAGGGCGAAGCTTTCACCCTATTCCAGCAGGGGGGATGAATTCACCCCCCTCGGGTTTTTTGCCTGCCAATTCCAGGCTTTTTGACGCAGCTTTACGAAACTTAGTGACTTTTCCTAGCCATTCTTTCTACGTGCCGTCACAAAATTTCAAAGATCTTTTTTGCACAGGGGCGGAGCCAGACAACGTTTTTGGGAGGAACCTCAGGTCATTTGGGCCAAGTTTAGGGAAAAAGGAAAATGTCTGCCAAAAAACAGAGTTTTTAAGATAAAACTTAAAACTTGGTATGGATGAATAGCTTAACAGTTGGGCAATATGCAGATAAAATTTCGTTCGTCTAAGGTCACTTCACAAGGTCAGGTCAAGGTCAAAAGTTAAATTATTTTTCTTGAAAAAATTTTTGCGCTGTTTTTTTCAAATGACAAACCCGGTATATACATGACGTAAAAAGGTGCCCTCTACTTGTGTATCAAGCTTCAGGTTGATGTCAGGTCGGGTCACGGAGCTATGACCTAAAATGTCAGTGCGCGTACCCCATATCGCAATAGCCATAAAATGAGATATTTGAAACAGAGTGAATTGAAATGATTGAAAACGTTTACAGATAATATTAAATGCGCACGAGATCATTCCAAGTGACTCCAAGGTCACTGGAGGTCATTTAAGGTCAGAGGTCACAAATTGGTGTGAAGAACGTGTGATCATGACAGTTCCCCGTTTTTCATGTCCCTGGCACCGCCTATGATAACATTATACAAACAATGTAATGCGATTTGTACTTCTTTAGCATAACATGACTAGCAGAAGCCAAAAAAGTGTTTTTGCATTTTTTGTTCATTCAGTTGTTAAAAAACTAATCCTCCTATTTTGGAAACACTGTGAACGCCCATGAATTTTCCCGAAATTTCAGATGTGTGCACCAACGGTAAAATTCCTATCCATAATCTCTCGATTCATGCCAGTTTCATCGAAATCGGTCCATAAACAACGGAGTTATAAGGAGTCCAAAAATACCACATTTTGACATTTGTGCCCCCCTATATCCACACTTTTCAAAATTTTCAAACTTTCTTTCTATAAAAATGTAGTTCACGTCACGGCCAATCGATTGCCATATGTTGCGATGAAATCGAACTAGTAGTTCTCGAGATCTCAGGGGGGAGCGGAATCCGCCCCCCTCCCCGCCGGGAATCGACCATACCGTCTAGCCGTCCGGGAATAGGGTTAAAGGGCCCGTCGTTGGATTGAACAGTAGATCGAGCAGGAGGCAACTGCCCAATTGGAATCCTCGTCTACCGCCAACAAACAACTGACAGACCAGGTGACCCGGTTTGTCTTTCCTTCGGGGCCTGAGGGAGCCAAGGATCGTACTCTGGGGCTGGGAAGCTCAATGATCGCTCTGCAATCCACTTGCTATCGGCGACGGCCTCAGCCCTCGGTCACGGCCCCTCTGAATTGGCGATCACAGAAGCTTGACCAGGCGGGCTTGTAGCTCGCAGAGGAAAGCCATTGCGGACGAAATCTAGCATTCTTTCTCCGTGCCACCCAGCCTGGTGGTCCACTGGGATGGCAAACTGTTACCTGACGATGGAAAGGAAAAGGTGGATCGACTCCCTGTCATTGTAACCGGTCCAAGACGTGCCGCCAAGCTCCTCGGTGTTCCGAAATTTGTCAGCGGAGCTGGAACAGCGACAGCCGACGTTGTCGCGCATTGTCTGGAAGCCTGGGAGGTTTCGGATAAGGTCGTCGGCATGAGCTTCGACACCCACTCCAGCAATACTGGACAAGTTGTGGGAGCAAGCACGCTTCTTCAACAGAAGCTTGGGCGACAGCTCCTTCAGTTCGCTTGTCGT
Source organism: Capitulum mitella (assembly GCA_030062745.1). Taxonomy (NCBI): domain Eukaryota; kingdom Metazoa; phylum Arthropoda; class Thecostraca; order Pollicipedomorpha; family Pollicipedidae; genus Capitulum; species Capitulum mitella. The sequence goes on from CP099842.1 coordinate 30,646,946, forward strand.
CATCATATCATCGAAATGTGGCAGAGGCGGCTTTCTCCAGGCGCTTCGGTCCGTCCTCGGCGACCAGGAGATTTCCTTGTTCAAGCGCTTCAAGAAGAGATGGAGACTCACTGATCGGAGCAAGTCTGAACCCATGATGTGTGAAGACCTGGCGCCAGCAGTGGCCGAGACGTTTCTCTCCTCCAAGGATCGTGTCGTGGCCTTCTGCCATGAGACGCTCGCCAAAATCCAGCCTAGCGATGATTATCGTGAGTTCCTTGAGGTCTTGATCATCCTCTTTGGTCAAGAGTCTCCTCGGGGAATTAAGCTCCCCAACCAGGTGCTCTTCACCCTAGATTATGGAACACATAATCTACGGGATCAAGATCTTCTTGCTTCGCCTTTTTGCTTCGCCATCAGTTCTCCGTGACTCCCAGTGAACTGGGAGCACTCAAGCGCTTTGTCCCTTCCATGGTTGTTTCGTACGTCAGTGCATGGTTCTGCTCTTCATCGGCGGCCAAGGCTCCCGTGCATAACCTGGCCGTCTTGCAAAGCCTGGTTTGAATGCTGAAGTCTCGTAGGCGATCTCCAAAAAGTTCGCCAATCACTTATCATCTATTATGACATTACATACGACATACTATTTACTTTAGAAATAACCTATTATGGTACCTCAGCGAAGAACTGGCTGATGTGTCGTTCTTCGACGAGGGCATGCCGTGTGAGATGAAGAAGAGGATGGTCGCGGCACTCAAGGAACAGGGGTCGGAGAGTCCGCCCAAGCGAGCGCAGATAGATCTCGCGGTAAAGGAGGTTTGCGCCAGAAGATCCTCGTCGACTTCATTGCGACGAAGTCGGTGGGCAACCTGAAGGCCTACGGCATCAAAATGGACTTCCTTGGTTTACACTGTAACATTTCATTTAATATTTTTCAATTTATCAGATCCTCCCATTTCAATTTAGTCTTTTTCGTTGCATTTTTCAGTGAAAATGGTAAATGAGAATGGGTAAGCACAATATCCGGTATTCGGCAGGATATTCGGCATCCCGATCCGGCATATCCGGGATTCGACCGGATCAAAGAAACCCCGATCCCCTTCATCCCTACAGTTAATCAGCTGCAGGCCACACCACAGGTCGCCAGAGGCCGACCGACGGACGTCGGGGACACAGAGCTCGCCCGAAGTCAACCGACTGACGACAACGGCACCAGGGGTCACTCGATGCCACTCGATGTCACTCGATGCCAGACAGACGGTCGTCAGGGGCCAACCGACGGACGTCATCGAGGCACTACAGGTCTCCATGGAATCACAGAGCGTACCAGGGGGACATAATAGGCCACCGCCGGTCGTAAGGCTTCGGACACCAGGGCCACCGCAGATCACCAGAGGTCAGCTGACCAACGAAGGCGATACCGAGAAGCGCCAGCGATCAACCTGCGAGCGCCCTCTCCCCAATCGACTCAATTAACCTCTACGTGGCCCGTGGTCAGCATTTTAGGACGCGACCGTCGTCGGCGTTTCGTCAGCCGCATCGGTTCGGGTCGTCAGTCGGACCGTCTGAAGCGGGGCAGCGCCGTCCACCGAGCGGCACGGGCGTCCCCGGCGGCCGTCGCGCTGAGTCACGGGGTTCCCCGGCTCCAAACGTGTCCGGCAAAGACCGAGGCCACATCAGGCGCGCCGGCGCGGGCCCGGCGCCGCTCAGTTCCGCCGCAGCCGCGGGAGGCGCCGCATCTGAGCTGACGCCGCGACAACGCGAGTCTCCGGCCCGGCCAGGCCAACCGCTAGCGCACCGGTGAGTTCGCCGGCCGCTGTGCCACCGTCGCTGACTGTGAGAGCTAGCGTCAGTGGCGGACAAAGCAATGTGTTCTTAGGGTAACTCTGATTACGGTATTATATGAAATGGCCTTAAAACGCCTTGGGTCCTCCGATTGTTAAAACGCTCCTATGCACATTGAATCGGGTGATCAAAATTAACAAAGTAAAACACAACGGCTGTCTGGGGAAGGATCATGCAATGTGTCGAGTATAGTTGTTCAAACTACATGTATGCATAAATGTAAAATATCATATCTCATTGTGTTGATTAAATAAGGACCCAAGCAGCGGCGGCTCGTGGTCTCACAGACATCAGCGCGAGTGTAGCACCAAACTGTCTTATATGCGGCTGTCTGTCTTATAGGCGTTGTCTTACCGTTAAACCGTAAATGATATCCGACACTGTTCAGATCGACGTATACAAAAGAAGCGAAATGTAAGATGACGCGTCTTCGTCGGTGTTTTGTCTGTACTTGCAAAGAACGGGCTTAAGCCAGGCTACAGAAGGCTTGGGCGATTGAATTTCTCGGTATTGTGCCCAGACGGCACGAGAAACCAACCCGGTTCATCCCACAGAACCATCTAGCGTCAATTTCACGTACTTGAAGTACAAAACCAAAGCCGGGTTCGGAGAAGCAGCGCCCCTCGTGTGTTAATACATCACTGCGAAAGCTGAACATTTCATTGCCAGACTGATAACACAACAGTGCCGTTTAGCTGTAGGGAAATGTCAGACATCAGCCATGACGGCTTGTGCTGGCGTCATTGTTCAACTAATCGAATTCCAGTGGCCAAGGGGGCAAGGAGGCCATCAGCCTCCCGTCCCGCAGCAGAGTGGACTACACTAGAACTTTGGCGATTTCGCCGGAATGCGGAACAGTGATTGTATGTATGCTGCAAAAGCAAACCATGTGCGTCGAATATGAGGTCAGTTACATGAAACTGCTGCTTTTCCCATAAATTTTGTCACATGCCAGTGGCATTTAACATTTGCCACCTCCCCTCTCCGATGAAGACCCCAGCTACGTGCCTGAATGAAGCATGAGTAATGTTTTCAACGTCGTCGAATGACACGATCCAGAAGGTGGGCACTCCCACTACGATGAAAACTCCGTAATGTAAATGATAATATCGACTCCAGTGCGTCCAGATACCCCAACAGTATCGTGAGTTTCACTCCGGTATTACTCCGTTCATTGCAGTTTACCAATGCCAACCGGCATACCGTGTTGCGATTCAGCTACTGACAACTCGTGAGGTGCCCACATGCACGCCCAGCTTGGCTGTGTACACGAATCTGGTTGACTGGGATTTGCAAGGACGGATACGGATCAAAAAGGGACGAGGGAAACACATACAGCAAAGGGACATTCAAGCAGAACTCCGGCCAGCAGACGATTCTGCGCGCCAAAGCCTCAAAATACCAACAATACAGAAATGTCTCGTATGTCTGTTCGGCTTTGGTAATGATATTCAATTATCAATTGCAAACCTTAAAATTTAACTCTCTTGTATACATGTGCAACACACACCATAACTTTAAGCGCGTTTACGACGAATACGAGCTAAATGCTGGGCAAAGGCGATCGGCTGCTCGAACAAATGGACAGCTGTAGGTTCTTCTAAAATTAACACGGTCAAAGCAAAATTATCCATAAAGGCAAATTTAAACGAAAAAGTAACAACAGAGACGTGTCAGTTTTAAAAATATCCCCATTCTGATACGTTTCTGGACTTATGTGGTTTGTTATTACGTGATACGTGGAACGTATCACGGACTACATAGCTCACGGCTTTCGGGTGCCAGCAGAGAACCTCGACTACAGAAACCGCACACCGCGCACTTTAAAATTCGTGTCACAAACCAGATACCAGAAAAGCTGTGTAAATTGCATATTCTCACCGAATAACAGTCGTATTAGTCATGAATTGATCCCTAATCTATGTTCAGCGAACGTTTGCGGATATGTTTGTTTAGTACCCTTCATTTGAAACGTCCGGACAATATACGTTTGACTGACGTCCAGCGCCATCTGGCTTTAAAGCCTCACCGGGAATTCTGCAAAAACAACGAACACTTGATAATGAACACAAACACACGAACTGTAACTTAAAGGGAATACTTCAATGTTTATTGCAGAGGACCACCCCGCATTTGTCTTCGCCTGTGCCATTACTACAGTAGGTTTTGTTTTCATTGTCAAGAAGTCACTGTACATCGTCCTCTTGGAAATTTGGAGAAAATACAGGTGGACGAAAAACGGTTCCTAAAGGAACAAAAGTTCGAAATTTAACCCTCGCCGAACGAGGCAGAGGGTTGACGCCCCCCTCAAGCAGTGTTTTAACCCTATTCCCGGCGGGGGGGCTGAATCCGCCCCCCTCGGGTTTTTTGCTTGCCAATTCTGGGATTCTTAACGCAGTTTTACAGAACTTGATCACTTTTCCTAGCTATTTTTTCTACGTACTGAGACAAAATTTCGAAATTCTGTTTTGCTCAGGGCCGGAGCCAGGCAACGTTTTTGGGAGGCACCACAGGCCAATTTTCGCCCGGATGAGGGTAAAAGGAAAATGACTGCTAAAGATAGCGTTTTTAAGACAGAACTTAAAGCTTTATATGGATGTATGGCTAAATAGTTGGACAAGACGCAAATACAATTTTGTTTATCTGAGGTCACTTTCCAAAGTCAGGTCAAGGTCAAAAGTCAAAATTCGATTTTATAGTAATAATTTTGGCACCACTTTTTGGAATGCCAAACCCGGAACATATATGACGTAGAAGGGTGCTCTCTACTTGTGTATCAAGTTTCAGCTCGATATCAAGTCGGGTCACGGAGCTATGATCTAAAATGTCAGTGCGGCTGCCCTATACCACAATAGCCGTGAAATGGAATTTTTGAAATAGAGTGAACTGAAATGAATGAAAACGTTTAGAGGTAATATTAAATGCACACGAGATCATTCCAAGTGACTCCAAGGTCACTGGAGGTCATTTAAGGTTAAAGTTCACAAGTTGGTCTGAAGAGGATGTAACCATGACAGTTCCCCGTTTTTCATGTCCCTGGCACCGCCTATGCTAACATTATACAAACATTGTGATACGACTTGTACTTGTTTAGCATAACATGACTAGCAGAAGCCAAAAAAAGTGTTTTTACCTTTTTTCTTCATTTAGTTTTTGGAAAACTTCTCCCCCAATTTTTGAAACCCTGTGAACACCTATGAATTTTCTCAGAATTTCAAATGTGCGTATCAATGGTAAAAGTCGTATTCACAATCTCGATTCATGTCATTTTCACTGAAATCGGTTCATAAAGAACAGAGTTACAAAAAGCCCAAAAATACCCCCTTTTTCGATATTTTTGCCCCCTGTATCCAACCCTTTCAAAATTTTGAAAGTTTCTTTTTTTAATTTAGATCACGTCATGGCAAATCGATTGCCGTTTGTTGCGATAAAATCGAATGTGTAGTTCTCGAGATCTCAGGAGGGCGGAGGCCGAATCCGCCCCACCCCCCTGCCGGGAATCAGCCATACCGTCTAGCCCTCCGCGAATAGGGTTAAAGACCACGGCAATACGGCGCACGGCGGCGCCGAGAAATTTGCCGTAGCCGATGATACATCCATTGCGCATGTTTTGAAAAAGAGATGTCTGAGGTCAACGAGCTATGAGATCATTACTAACGGTCTGGAGAGCGATTCTGGCGCCACATACCGTTTTTTACTGTTTAAGGGAAGTAGGTATGCATAAACGGCAGACGATAGGCATGAAATCGATTCACAATGATAGTTCACATGCCAACAGGTCATCTTCTTAGGTCAATGACTTTTTAAAGGTCAAACAAGGCCAGTGACCTAAGATGATCTCTTCTGGGCCATGGAACGTTGCTATGCTAATTTTCGTATTTGACATGGTAATTGAGACGATTTCAGGTCTATTTGGCCCCAAATGCATCGTTTTTAATTCCGGGAGATCAACTGATAGTTCCCAGGGGTACCGCTGGATTCCCTGGACACACAATTATCAATTGCTTTTGTCCCGTGGCGCTACCTCAATTACGAGCCAAATGGCGTGGAGGGTGCCTGCCAACGAACACCCCTCGTCGTCCGTGCGAGTGAGCATCCTTCCGGTCGGGGGGGGGGGGCGTGGTTAAAGCCAACGAAATAAATGACAGAGCCAATATTCCAACGACGCGCGGTCTTAAAGCCAGAGATCCTTCAATATCACACGATCTTTACGAGATCGAGCCACAGGGTCGAACCGCTTCGTGAAACAAATGCACCTTTTACGTGCATGAATGCTAAAACACGGTCAATCTCTGGCATGAGCAATCCCTTTTGTTGAGAATAAAGCAGCACGGTCTCTTTCCGGTGACCAGGACACGAGAGCCAGCACGTGCCTAGCACTGACAAATTGGCCACCACTCAATCGTGGGAAAGGCTGGTGTGTAGGAACTCCCAGTGACATGCGCACCCGATCAATGAAAACATGCCATTTCTTCTGTCCCGATATAAGAAAAAAACGTCGAGTGGCGACGTGGTTACAAGACAAACCTACCTTAGGAACTTACCTAAAAAGAAGCATTACTTTTTCACGAACGACGGAATAAAACCTGCCACGTTTTTGGTTTTTCCAACCTCCGAAACAAAACTGTTGCATCTCCGTACTTGGTGTATACAATAAGACCAGCACATTCTCTTAAAAACGAGGTCGCCGAAACGTGCACTTCCGAAACCTTTCCATGTGTGAACACACACATATAAACAAAAGAAAGGTAACTGGCAACGGAGACAAGGCTGAATTACAAGTGGATGAAGTATGATCGCACAACCAGGGATTTAAGAATGGCAATTGGCAAGGTTCAAATATGCTAATCCACAAGATCGTACCTCACTGCTCATGACCTCAACTACTGCTAGACGTGGTAACTGACCGCTGATTCTTTTATTTTGCAGATGTCTGACGACATGGCAGGAGCAAGGCAGATATTGAGCTTGGGAAACGATGGACACTTCACTGTCCACAGCGACAACCTCGGTTCCATCCTTCTACAGGATGACGTCATCGACAAGCCCGTCGTTTTGATATCTGTGGCGGGCGCGTTCCGAAAAGGCAAGTCCTTTCTGTTGGACATGATGCTCCGCTACCTGACGGCATCCGGTAAAGAAGACTGGATAGACACCAAACATTCGGACAGCGCCGGCTTCCCGTGGAAAAGTGGGCACAAACAACACACCACCGGCATCCTGATGTGGTCGAGCCCTTTCCCAGTGACACTGCCGTCCGGGAACGAAGCCATCATCCTGCTCATGGAAACGCAGGGCACGTTCGACAACCAGTCGACGATGCACGAGTCGGCCACCGTGTTCGCTCTGAGCACACTCCTCAGCTCTCTGCAGGTCTTCAACTTGATGGGGAACCTGCAGAACGACGACCTGGAACACCTGCAGCTCTTCACCGAGTACGGCCGAATGGCGATGGACGACGGGAACGGCACACCGTTCCAGAAGCTCATGTTCCTGGTGCGCGACTGGCAGTACGTCGAGGATCTGCCACTGGGCGCTCAGGGAGGAGACGAACTAGTCAACGAATGGCTCCACGACGCCAGTGGAAAGAAGGAGTTGCAGAAGGTACGCAACCACATCAGGGACTGCTTCACGCACATCAGGGGGTTCCTTCTGCCATACCCGGGACAAGCAGTCGCCACCAGCCCAAAGTTCAATGGAAAAAGCGAGGACATGGACCTCCAGGTTTGTGGACGGACTCAGGCAGTTGATGCCGATCCTTCTCTCGCCGGAAAACCTCACCATTAGAACCGTCGCCGGAAACCCAATGAAAGCCAGAGACCTGGCGAACTTCATCGAGATGTACGTCGACTTGTTCAAAGGCGACAAGCTCCCAAAGCCCATGAGCATTCTGAATGCCACTGCGGAGGCCAACAACATGGCAGCAGTTCAGGAGTCCAAGTCTCAGTACATCAAACACATGGAGAATGTGCTTGGCGGCGACCGGCCTTCCCTGGACAAACACGACGTCTTCAGGCACCACGAAGAAGCGGCGCGACAGGCTGAAGCTGCCTTCAGAAACCGAAAAAAAATGGGTGACTGGAAAACATCAGAGGTGTACCACATACAGTTGACGAAAGAAATGGAGGAGTGGTTCAAATTCGCCGAACAAGCAAACAACGCCAAACGGGAAAAAGAGAGGCTGAACGCAGAAAGCCACAACATGATCCTTGTGAGGACCTGCAAAGCAATATACGGAGAAAACATGCAAGGAGTGTCCGGTGATGGCGTCGGACACGTTTCATTACAGGAAATGGAAATGGCACACAGTAACGCGAAGCAAAAAGCTCTGAAGCACTACGACGAGCAGAAGATCGACTTTGAAGGCATCGCCAAAGACATTCGATTCCAGCTTGTCGAGAACATCGACTCCGAGCGCCGGCAGCTCTTTGTCCACAACGACAAGAAGAAGGACCCCAAAAACCAGAAGGCAGCGGAGGCCAACATGAAAGCGGTAGGCCACGCCAAGCAAAACTACCAGATGATGATGAACACGCTAACGGCGGACCAAGCCCTCTCCGAAGACGAGCTACGGAAAAGGCACCAGAAATGTCTGCGGTCCGCTGTCGAGGTGTTCGACATTCTGAAAGACGGAGATGAAAAGCTCTGTTCGGCCTACTTGGAAAACATGAAGTGCGATATAGAGCAGGAGTTGGATACCTACATACGTTCAAACAAACTCAGTGTTGAAATGTCAGAAATCAAGAGAAAGTTGGAAGAACTTCAAAAAGTTTCGAATGAAGAACGAAACAACAAAACACCAGAATCAAGGTGCGTGGTCATGTGAGTGTCAGCAGCACACCTATCCCACGTCCGGAAGTCCCAACGATCCGCTGATAGGAGAAAGGCGCGAAAAATCTTGGAAGCGATTCTGTCACGTAACTGGTGCGATGTGTCATTGATATGCGACTGATGCGTGATTTTACTCAATGATCCATGGACTCGGTGCGCTAACCTGCACAACCAACGGGTTTTCGCAAATATATATTTAGACACAAAATCGGCGAAATATTTAACGCAACAATGTTCATGCAGAGCATAAGTAAACAGTGTCAATGAACCACACGTTCATGACGTGATCGCCCCTTCCATTCCATAGGTTCGTTTCATTTTTCCATTATACTGTTCCATCAGGAATAACATAGTTAATAGCAACAACACGCCGTAAACAAAGCGCCAACAGTCAGTGACGGCGTTCCACCGCAAGCGATTCGGCGGCTGACTGGGCACTCGGGGGCCACGTGGGAGGGCGCCGAGCGGCACTGACCTGCGCCGGCCGTCGTGGCGCACGCCACCTCGGTGTCGTCGAACTCCAGCTGCGGCTCATAGTCGTGGTAGTCGGAGAGCGAGGGGTACGGGTCGTCGGCGACGCCGGGCAGCGACGCCGGCCCGGAGCCGGAGCCTGCCGGAGACGGACGGCCCGGTCAGGACAGCGGCCGCGGCTGCACCGCGCTGGCGACCTCCCGACCACAGAGCCCCGACACATGGTACCGCCGAGCGCACGGCCGCCACACCCCAGCCCCAGCTGATGGTATCGTCGGGACGGCCCGGCCCCGGCTAAGGCTGTCGTCAGGACGCCCCAGCCTCAGCCGAAGGTGTGGTCAGGACGGCTGGGCCCGGCTGAGGACGTCGTCAGGACGGCCCAGCCTCAGCCAGTTGTCAGGACGCTGGCCAGGACGGCCCCGGCTGAGGCCAGCCCGGGGCCGCCGCGCTACCCACCACAGTTCCGCTCACCAAGCATGGTGGGCGACTGGGCGACGCGCGACCAGGCCGCAGGCGCGTCCGGCGCCGTGACGCCGTGGCGCCAGTGGGGCAGCCGGGCGGCGTCACGCACCGCGCCCGAATGCGCCGCCGTGCGTCGCCGAGCAACGGTACGGACTACCGCGGCCGGCCAGAGACAGGGACTGCCGACCAGCTCGGCCTGCCAGCGGGCCGCGCCTCGGCAGCCCGCGTGACCCCTCCGGCCGTGGATTTTAGTCGTCTAAAAACGGCTCGGAAAACTTTAGAGCAAACGTTAGCGAGAACGGTTCTCTTTAAATCGGTATGAATCGTAATCGAAACAAGACTATAACTGTCCCGGAATAGCTCCATCAAAAACAGTCGTTTCATGTTTAGCTAGACCCTGTCTTACGGTTAGCGCGAAAAGACAGCTGGGAGGAGCTGGCGTACCTTAACTTCAATTTGATTTGTTCGGCAAATCTCCAGCAGGGACCATACATTCCTAAGGAAATTTGTGTACGGTGTGTCCACAGAGACTAAGATGTTCTAAATACATGCAAAACTGTGACCAAAGATGTTTGCTGACCTTCTGTGGCACCCTCACAGCTACGTCTTTTTTGTTGCAATGTGCTGCGACCCAAATTCGTAAGTTGAGACAACCTGAAAAATTATCCTCCGAAAGAACGCCACAAGTGATTATTCGGTCGGGTCTCCATCTTTGCGCTGGAACCCTTATGCGGACGATGGATGCATAGATCGCTGATCATTTCGAGCGAATCATTTCGCTTCGTCGCGTCCCGTGGAGAACATATCGTTCTCAGGGCTACGGTGTTTCGGGACCTGCCGGACAGTTACCTGCATTTATCCAGGTTACCTTGACAAATGCAGTTGGAATGCACCGGCACAGTGGCCGGAAGGTCTTCTGACCCGCTGTCGCGTGGGCCGACTGCAAGACGGGAGTCTCAAGAGGGCGTCACACTGGCATCTAAACGAAAATGACGGTCTCCGTCACTTAAAGACGTCGATCGTAAAACAAAGTTGAACGGTTCCGGCATGCATTACTGAGTCACTACACGCAAATCACATATTTCTGACGCACTGAAGGTTTTTAGACACGACGCGGGGAAAAATTTGGACACAATTCAGTTTATTTTTGATCGTGAGACCTGTCGCCCGTTTGTTAGTTTGCGTAAACCATGCCATATCATATTGTACGTTTGGCAGACTTCGTACCTAACATTTGAAGTGCCGTTTGCGTTTTGGACGTCGGTGTGATACCCGAGGCACCTATGCCCTCTTCATTTCGTGAATCTGACTGAATATGGCCGGAGAGGTACACAATAAGTGGCCAAGTGTTAATGACAAAAGGTTTCGATTTTGTGTTGCAGTGGATATGGTATGGAAGCATTGCGAGTCATCGACGACGCACGGAAGACGTGAGACCCCTACCGTTGGTATGGCTGGGATATGACTGATTTCTGTGCGATTTCATCACTCCCTAATATTTCAAAAGTGTTCGTCTCTCCCTACTGTTACCACACCGCTGTGAGCCATGATCATGCAGTGAGGCGCAGAGTCGCACGCCATCGGCGGCTGCACACAAAAAACTACTGGCGCGCGCTCTGTGCAGGAAACTCCGTTGTCTGTTAAGTATATACTCGTAATGTTAAGTATATAATCGAACAAGGTTGACATGGGTCACAGCACTGTCTAAAGATCATTGCTCCATTGACGACAGCGTCGCAGAACACTATCCCCATATCAGTTTCCTTGCAGGAAGACGGCTTGAATGACTGCATTTTTGACACCTCTGTTTTCCATTTTCGCTCTTTCCATTTAGATGGATTGGATTGAATTCCCTTTGGTGGTAAGGATTTGGGATTAGGCTTCCCTTCCTTTCAAAATGATTTTCATCATCCCCGCCTGGATGCTTCTGAGCCAAAACAATGTCTCGTTTCTGCTGTGATTCGTAGTGAAGAAGTGACTAGATTTTGTTCTTGGGAAAAATGAATACTGAATCGATGCAGAATTCTAAGTGAAAAAAGTGTCTCGATACCTTTGTGTCACACTGTGCTGATTTTTTGCTTACATCAGATACCGTATAAAAGAGACAACAGAAATATTTAGAGACGAAGGAGTCAGTTTCCATTCGTCTTTAAGCGTTTTAAACGCTGCATTTCACTATGCAATGGCTGTTCGAGGTAATGTTCTGCTGGCACAGTTGTCTTTTTACAAGTTTCCGAAGTGCACTTTAACCTTTCACGATCATCCAGTTTGCCTGGATAAATGCCAAAGTTGGCATTTGCTGCTCATTCCAAACAGCAATGCTTATGCTCCAACCAAGGCGAAACTACCTCGGTAGTTCCCCGAGTTTCCCCGCTCTCCGCGGGGTGCCCCCTCCTACATACCTACTCGGTCATCCACCACCGTGCGCACGACAACGCGTGCCGCAGCCAGCACCCTCCCCTCCCCTTCCGGAACCAGAGGACGCCAAATCAGCCAGCGTGGCGCCCGAGACTGGGTTAAAATATAGGTACTATTGTACATGCACAGGCTGTCACAGTAACAGAAACAGCTCACTGCTCCTCAGGTGTTTGGCCAAGATCCATTTCTGAGTTGTCGCCCCAAAATCGAAGCAAGGTATGAGAGAAGTCCTCATGCTTAGTTGAATGGAAGAGAGACGTTGGCATATTATCAACACGTTTTTTTTTTAAAGTCACACTGTCCCTTCGGCTTTTTTGAAGCCCAAAGGGCAGTTGGCTCACAGTTATGATTTATTTTGTGAAAAATTCAGACCGTATGCAGCGCGAGCTTCGCAAGACTATCATGAAACAATAATATGACTGCTCGCAGAAAGAATGCATTGTGTTCTGACTGTTGTTGACTGCAGTCTATTGTAAAAATGCATTTAAAGAAATACTTACTGCGAATGTTAATGTGAGTACTGAGTAAACCTTCAGATGCCGTAAGCTTCCGTCCATAAATTACACAACGGTCATGGTTTAGGGGGAAGCGGGAAGCTTCATGCACCATTATGGTCAGTAAAAGTTTGAGGGTAAGTAGACCGTTTTGTTCCGTAGCAAATTGGAACAATGACGATTATTTTGTACCCAGACATACCTGCATGCGTACCTGATTCCATCTATTATACACCACGGACCATGGTGTTTTGTTTACTTCGTTTGCACGTCGTGCTAGCATCTTCCACAGATAATCTAGAGATCTACCAAAGCTTGAAGTTGACAGGCGAGAACGGAGTGCAACGGCACACCCTCAGACTTTTGGACCAAGGTGGTCGGACGTTGGCAACCGGATGCGGATTTGTTCGTCTGGGACTCCACTGGTGTCCGAAGAGTGCATGATGGACATTTGAATCTGAACGAGCAAATGTCTTATAATGGCAGTGCATGCTATGACACTCGGACTTTGTCACGTGAGGGAGGGGCAGTGCGGTGACTCGAGAAGGAAGGAGAGAGACAGGGGACAGCTTGGAGTGGACCGCATGCAATAGGTCCGAACGCTTGGCAGGTCATGGAGATCGCCACTGCCGCCGGGGGGGGGAGTGTCCATGCATGGATCATGGTCCCATGGGCCCCACCTCTCACTGGCGATGCCCGTGATTGCGAAGAGACTTAGCCGTTGCACTTCTGGTAATGGATTCAGAATACGAAACTGAGGGAGAAACTAATGAACAGGACCACCCAGAACGTGATATGCGTGGCAGATAGACGCGCCCAATGGGTTAGCATTACGGCCCAGAGCGACCGGCCCGCCGGAGCCGCTGCCCTGCGAGCGGCCGGCCGGCCGGATGTCCGCGGCAACCCCGTGCGGGCTGCGGACTCCATACGGCCAACGCTGTCACCTCTCCGCAAAATGCAGGTCCAGTTTGTGAGGGTCAATATCTGTCTCCTGTTCCCCCGTATTGTTAACGTTGATGATCGGACGGATACGGCGATATACTGAGCCGGGCCCGCATTGGCTGATTCGCTGCCCAGTGCTGTTCCTTGTGTCACGCAGGACAGCGGTGTGATAGTCTGGGAGCCTGGATAGCCTGGGGCGGCCAACCAGCCGAGACGGCGCAAATCTTCCATCGACTGCTGGCGGTCGCAGAACTTGGTGCATGTCATGAATTTCTGTGACTTGCCGCGACGCCTCGTGAAAAACATCTCCTTCGTCGCAGCTGTGACCGGCCCGCTGCAAACTGAACATGAGTCTAACCGTGCCCAGTCTCAGGCTGTCCAGGGGAGAAGAAATTTCGTGTCGGCCCATCTGTGGACTGTTATTTCGAAACTGGGCACCTCTATGTTCGTACATGCCAATGGCCCACTTACCTTTTCCGGTCAGGGGGTACCCCGCTACGTGCCAAAGGGTTCTGCCTGGGGTTTGATGCCCTTTGCGAGGAGTGGGTATGCCGGCCCGGAGTCACTTCGTGTGCAAAAAAATCGGGAGTCCCAGGATCCCCTTCCCCGCCCGTTACGCTACTCATTCAGGTGAAATGGGCAAATTTTATTACATTGCATACATTTACATGGGATTCGTTGAATACGGAATCGATGTACTGTGCCCTTTATCCAATTCTTCACATCTGTTTTTAGTTATTTTGGGGGTTTGACAGGCGCACCGACTGCGTGGTCAAATGACTTGATCCCAGGGTATAACGTACAAGTCTACTTATGACTCAGTAGGTGATATGCAACAGTGTGGTCAGGTCTTTACCTCATCACACTATGCAGAGACTTGCAGCATTGCACACGTGGAATGCTGTATTTAGAAAACGTATATGCAACACACACGTACACCCACACAAAAACGCCAATTAAATATCCCGATAGAGCGAGCCGCGACTTCTAAAGGTGTGCAGCTTAACCCTATTCCCGGAGGGCTCGACGGTATGGTCGATTCCCGGCAGGGGGGGCGTCGGATTCGCCCCCCCCCCCCTGAGATCTCGAGAACTACACATCCGATTTCATCGCAACAAACGGCAATCGGTTTGCCATGACGTAAACTACACTTTTACAAAAAGAAATTTCCAAAACTTTGAAAGCGGTGGATACAGGGGAAAAAATTTCAAAATTAGGGGTATTTTTGGAATTGGTATACACATTTGAAATTTTGTGGAAATTCATAGGCGATGACAGGTTTTCAAGAAAGAGGAGGATTAGTTTTTCAACAACTGAATGAATAAAAAAAACAAAAACACTTTTTTTGGCTGCTGCTGGTCATGTTAGTCTAAAGAAGTACAAATCGCATTACAATATTTGCATAATGTTAGCAAAGACGGTGCCAGGGACATGAAAAAGGAGGAACTGTCATGGTCACACATTCTTCAGATCAACTTGTGACCTTTAATCTTAAATGACCTCCAGTAACCTTGGGGTCACTTGAAATGATTTCGTGTGCCTTTAATATTATCTGTAAACATTGTCAATCATTTGAATTCACTCCATTTCAAAAATTGTATTTTACGGCTATTGTGATATAGGGTACGCGCAGTGACATTTTAGGTCATAGCTCCGTGACCCGACTTGCTGTCAAGATGAAACTTGATACACAAGCAGAGGGTACCCTTTACGTGATATACATTCTGAGTTTGGCATTTGGAAAAAACAGCGCCGAAATTATTGCTAAACAACCAAATTTTGACTTTTGACCTTGACCTGAACTTGTAAAGTGGCCTTACATGAACAAAATTGTATCTGCGCGTTGTCCAACTATTTTTCTATACATTCATATAAAGTTTTAAGTTCTATCTTAACAACGCTATTTTTGGCAGCCATTTTCCGTTTACCCTCAACAGGTCCAAAGATGGCCTGAGGTGCCTCCCAAAAACGTTGCCTGGCTCCGCCCCTGAGCAAAACAGAATTTTGAAATTTTGTCACGGCACGTAGAACGAATAGCTAGGAAGAGTCACTAAGTTTCGTGAAGCTGCGTGAAAAAGCCTGGAATTGGCAAGCAAAAAAAATCCCAAGGGGGAAGGATTCAGCCCCCTTCCTGCCGGGCATACGGTTAATTTACAACGTTAGTCTTACACAGCTGTAAGTCACAACTTCATGGCAATATGCATTTCTTTACGGTACCAGCTTCAGTTCCTGGTACTGACCAGAACAAAGCTTTCCATATACCACAAACGGCTGCCGTCCAGCCGTGGCGCTGTCAAAACGCGACACGTCGTCCTGAGCCGCACCGTCGACCGCCACGGTGCTCTCAGACGGTGTCGGAGCCGAGGCGGTTGGCACGGGGACGGCGCTGGGGCTGCATGACAGAAGAGCGCTCGAGCGGCGATATCTCAGGGGAGATCTCGTAAGATGAGAAGGCCGTATGAGAAGCTTACAGAAGGCGGAACTGGCACGGGGACAGCTAGGTACAACGGTGGTGGGGTGGGCGGGGGGAAGACTGGGGATGACGGTGGTGGCGGTGGCAGGGGGACGGCTTGATACGACGGTGGTGGGGTCGGCAAAAGGACGGCTGAGCAGGACGGTGGTGGTGTTGGCAGGGGGATTGCTGGATAGGACGCTGGTGGAGTTGACATGAGGACGATCAGCCTCGGCACTGGTGGTGTACACGTCTTCTTCTCCAATCTCTTCTTCTGGCCACCGCTCGTCGTTTTCACAGCTTCGGCTTGGTACAGACCAGCTTAGCAAAGCCTCGTAGAGCACGTGTTGCACGACAGTTCAGACCCGCACCTGCGAAATATAAGATACTTTTAAACACGAGTCTGGCCTTGCGTCTTTTACTTTTAAATTGCTTATTTAAACTACTTATTTAAATTATTACTTTTAAACACGAGTCTTAAAGTCGAGTTTAGCACGAGTAAGATAAGATACACGAGTCCTCCTCAACTCGACACGGAAACCATTTCGTCGCAGTTCGTTTCACCAATGTCTTGATCTAAAATAGGCTATTCAATTCCATTCCCACTAGGGCAGCAAGCAGAACTGTCCGAGATTGCAAATGCAGCATCTGACCAAAAAGGTGCAGTTGTAGAATATCATATATGTAGAATACAGAATACAATAGCACACTGCACACAATAAAACGGAATTCACCGACATGTATTTCTGAAAGCCATGCTTACATGATGACGCATTCCGATCAAGTCAAAGAAATCAGAATGCAAACCACCTGATTTCACTTGATGACACGTACTTCCTAGGCCAACCCAATACGGAACATTGGCTGCACGTTTCCGGATATACTGCCAGATGACAGCAACACATCACATAAAATGCCTGGACGGCAATATCGGTGTTACAGTTACGAACAAGATCATTCATAACTACGCTGTCCCCGCCCCCTTCACAGAGCTTGTCAGAGCCACATATCCCGCGTAAAAAGACGGTGTGAAGCCGAGACAGACTGATGATGTCTACTGCTTACACTGGTAGAAGGTTTTCTTTATGGCTTCCTAGTACTGATTTGGTCGGGTCTGGCCCGTGTCCGACGTCTCCGTAAAGGCATCATTCAGGGTATCGTCCCCGAAGGCGTCAAAACGTAAACTTACTTTTTTTGCCACTCGGTAGCCCAGCAGCGCGCAGTACCTTCCTTTTCCCTGTAGCCGGTAGACCTGAAGTCGCACAGAGGGCTGTCAAGGACTCTGGTAGATCGGCACCACCTGCCAGCAATGGCACCGGGTTCGGGGGGGGGGGAGGAAGGGCTGGAGGGAACTGTTGCTGATGATTCGGCTGAGTTATCGGCTGCCAAAAACAGGAACAAAGATAGCAAGATATTTTGTGACATGTACCAATTCGTATGAAACCTATCAGTTGCCACATTAGGATGGCGTCACAGACACAATTTCGCTTTCTCGATTACTCGATTACTCGATGACTCGAACGTTCAGAAATGACAAGGTCATAACGCTTTGTTCGTGTATACTTTGTGCTTTCCTTACGCTTGTCGAAACTGCAGGACTGTTAAGACGGTTTTTAAGTTTGAATATACGCTACGATGCTCCTCATGCCTTGTGCATGATTCAGTTATGATTTTCTGGCCAACATTCAATCATGATTGGTTGAGAGTACCGGAGCGCGTGCGTGAGTGCGTGAGTGCGTTCATATTTGGTTTGGAAAAACCAGGGACATAGCTTAGGGGGCATGTTGGCCATGCCCCCCTGAGCCAAGCGGTGTACACTAAATATGTAACGATTTTGCAGAAATACGGAATAGCGATCATATATGTTACAAAAGCAAACATAATATGTTTTCCGGCACATTACACATAAGGCAAATTACGTAAAATGCTGCTTTTCCGATAAATTTCATCCTATGCCGGTGGCATATGGAAAAATTTGCCCCTCCCCTCCCCTGAGGGAAATCCTGAACGTTTCCTGTGCATAAAACACGATGCAAATTACACAAAATGCTGCTTTTTTAAATGTCATCATATGCCAATAACATATGAAAAAATTTGTCCTCCCCCCTTGAGGGAAATCCTGACTACGTGCCTAGGAAGAACTCACCTTCGATAAAAACTTTGCTTGCCAAGATAGACCTGATTCCATTGGACCGAGGACAATCTGATTTGGCCTTCGGATATACGGTGACTGCTTTTCTGCAAACATAGCTTGTGCGATCACAAGTGAAAACCATCATTGACATACCTTTACAATACCCATTACCCACTGTTACCATATCTATACAATATTCACTGTTTTAGCGCCGTTATTCCTTCCTTCTCAGCTTCGCCTGAAGCGGCCAATTTCTAAAACGGGACAAAAGTAGAGAAAATATTCTGATTTTTTTATTTAGTATGACTGGAATTTTCACTCCCTGTTCTCATTTAGTCCTCTTGTGTCAATGCCGATGGACCTCATTTAATAAATAGCCTCAATCAAAATTCGTGGACAGATCCCCTGAATTGATTCAAAAGAATGTTGTGAACCTCTTCGATCCCGATTCTTGAGCAAAAAAGTAGTTGTCATTCACGGTTGCAGATCAGTGAATCCATTCTGATTCTGATTCACAGAAGACTGCGAATCAGAATCTGTTGTGAATCGATTCTAAATCAATTCTGAATCGCTTACAAGGCTGTCTGTAACACTATCGATATATCTGGAATGCTGATACCCAAGGCCGAAATTATCGAGGGTGAGGTCATGTTGGCATCATCTAGGTCATCTACGGTCATGACCCATGATCGTAAACACGCTCCTTTTTATCTATGGAAATGCGGTAGGAAATAGGCATGGCAATACAATGCATACATTCGGACTGATGAAGCTGTAAGAAATCGAATGGTATCTGATTTGGTGCAATTTATCGTTTATTTCATGAAAAAACCGTGAAGCAGTGAAGGCCTCACTTCCTCCGACGGGCGGGGCGGCGACAGCCGATATGCATATAATGCCACAATATGGCGAACTATGCGGAAAGGCTGGTGATACGGACAGTACCGCAGGCGTTCCCTAACGCAGACAGCTTTGGTCAGACAGCTTTGTTTTGTGAAAATAAAAAGTAAACTTTGTTTTGAGCTTATCAAGGTTACAACAAATTAAGCTTACTTCACCGTCCGTATCATCAGTTTGATAAGTATGGATCAGGGTATGAAAAGATGCTGTTTTTCGGTGCTGAACAACATCAGAAAATATGTGCTCCAAAAGCATTTTATGATCCACAAGTTTGATGTTCTGTCTCAATCAAAAAGCTACATAATAACCGTGTTGAGAAACTGCTAACTCTGGAGGCAAATGACGCTTTCTCCATTCAGTAAGAGGCAGGTATGATGTCATAACCGATTTATCCAGTGAATACTAACCTAAACCAGTATTATTTTTCGCAAGATTTTGTACTCCAAAACAAGAATTATACTCCGACACCAAGATCAAAAACCACATTTCCAAGCCCCGTATGGATGCATAAATAGTATTTCAGTTTGTGGGCAAGTGAATATTCAGTGACAGAAGCCTTTTCCAAAACGAACCTCATTGGCGACCAGCCTTATCCACAAGAGCTTTTGTCCAACCTGGACAATGACACAGAGACCTTTGCGTACTAAACTTTTCCACTGCAACACATTCCTCTACGAGCCATTTGCATACCACTGTCAATCGCCACGAATCTTTTCTTATAAGAGCCGTATTTTTGAAAAAAAATATATACTTTACCAAACTCTGGTGCAAGAAAATGCTGACCTGAGCTGCAATGTGGGCCATAATAAGGGAACATGCTAACATCCTCATGCTCAAGCCATCGAAATGAAAAACGACGAAAACTAAGACCTCCTACATTTTGGCACCAAACCACACAGATACAGTTTTGATCACAGATAGTTTTCAAAAAGAACGCATCGGCAGTGACGCGTGGAAAAACCAGCATTATCCGTGCAAGAAACGTGCATACGTAGAGATGAAACACCACCAAATAACGATTGAAGTACAGATATGTTGCGTTACCACATGCCGAAGATAACAAAAAGCATTAGCACGTGCTGTGTAGTTGACCAGAGTTAAGATTTTTGCCGCAGTGCTTTACCAATCTGGGTGCATATAATACCACATGGGCAGGAAAAATAATTTTCAGGACCGAGGTCGTTGCATTTTCCGCCCCAGACCGAAAGTGGAGGGTGGAAAATTCAACAACGACCGAGGTCACGAAAAATTGTTCCGGCCGGAGTGCGATATGACTTTTACCAATTGCCGTTTGGTCGCATGGAGAAACAAAGGCCGTATGTCCCATACTGTCTAGGTTATGACATCGGTGACCAGGAGGATGACTAGATCAAAGATTTTATACATGCTGCAAAAAGTGATTCCACCATGAGGAAAACTAGTCACTAGAAAATTATCTGGTTACCCTTGGCCGTTAGTCTGCAAAGTCTTTGACGTAAGTGAACTAAATGCTTCAAAAGTTACGGGTACCTAATTTTTAGAGAAGATCCGTGAAAAAACAGCCGGGTAAAATGTACATGCTCGGCGGGCCGAAAACTTTGACCAATTTACTTGACATTACATCTCAGCGGGCCGAAAACCTTTTACCGCACGCTCTCGCTTCTATTAAAAAGGTACTTCGACACATGGCAAAAGAAATAAGAGCCCACGGTGAAAACGCTCATCTAGAATTGTTGGGCAACGCCCACAGAGCTCAATGACCTTCATTCGATATGGATAATAACTTTAACTCTGATTATTTCGCTTCCACTTTTGTTGGACACAAAAGTCTCCATCAAATCTACAACAAATTTACATCCGGGAAATGGCCTAAAGGTAATTCTGAAGCGTAACTTGACACCTGTTCGTTGTATTTGTCATTGAAAGGAAAACATTTCTGGTAGAAGGAATGCAATGCACTGGCACCAACAACGGCAATTTTCCTTGCGGCCGGACAACAAAGGTGACGTGGTACGCGCTGAATTTAAGCACAACTGGTGACGACAGTGATGACTCGACTGGTGACGATTCAGACTGCATGTTTGATGGTCCCAGCAAACTAGACTCCCCATGACACCCTACACGCCAACATCTTACCAGAATCGCCATTGTAACGGCATGTTGTAAAACTCATACTACATTCGGCCGGCAGTAATTCTTTAACCCGCGCACGACCGTCGGTCTGTCTCGAACATAGGCGACTGGGGGGGGGGGGCAGTTGGTTGCCCTTCGCTAACTCACGAACGGTTAGTCGCACGATAAAAAATAAGCATACCATTGGAAAGCCTGTGACGAGTAGAGCTCGAAACTGGTCTCATTTTTAGTTTTAGATAATATGCAAGCCAATTTACGCCCTATAAATGTTTTCTCATAGCCGACTGCATGAGTCCGAGAAATGGCCTGAATCTCAAGGGTTGTGACTAATAACGCATAGGTAAAGGCACCAGAGCACAAGTAAAGGTCTGCGGATGCCGATACACGTCTAATTTCTCAGATTTTTTCAATATATACGCCGAAACGTTGAGTTAAAGACACGACAATTCTCCCGTCAGCTGTCACTGTGCGCCGCTTCGTATGCGGTACCAAATTGACGGGAACTAGTTTTGGCGTTCCTTTATTTTCGCGAAAAAGGACGATCTATGTCAATTTGACTGATCTTTGTGGTTCTTGTGATGGTTTCTCATGCTTAAATTTTGGAAAAATTCATTAGTTACCAATCTACAAAGTTGGCGGACTTTTATTCCCGAGAGCCTGTTTATTTCCAAAATATGCTACTTTTTCAAACTATTTGAGGTTCCTGGTATTAATTACGTCTGCGCAAGCTAGTTCTGCCATTTTCTACCCATTCTGAGTAATTCATCGTCGATTTTGACGGTGGTACATTTTGGCCCACTACAGTTATTCGTGACCTGACCTCAGGTCAATGGCTGGAAGTCATTGATACTTTGCCCAATGACGGTAACTAGATGTCTGCTTCACTCCACACTAAAAATGTTATGGAATATTCCGTCAATTTCCGAAAAAACGGCGATATGTCTTAAAAATGGCTTGACCTTAGGTCAATGAACCGGAAAATTCCGAAAAATCGGAGATAGCAGATTTGTTGCATCTATCACGTTCACTAATCCCTGAAAGTATTATTAAGATGTCTTGTTTTGCGAAAAAGTTAGAGGGTGCTAAACTTTTTTTGACATAGGTCTGTTTGACCTGACCTAGGTCAGGCACCTGACGTGACCTGAGGTCAAAATTTTGATACGAGATGTGAAATTGATGAAGCAAAAGGTACACAAGGTTTCGTGACTCTGTGCTTCTTAGTTCTCTCGCAATCCCAGAAAAACCTCAGGAGGGCAGTCAACTGCCCCCCCCCCAGTCGGGGACGGGTTAAGAATCTCGGTGTTGTATTAAATTTCGACCTCGCGCTGTCACACTAGGGAGAAAAAATCACGCCATCACCTCGGTTTTTAACCCTATTCCCGGCAGGGGGGGCGGAATCCGCCCCCCTCGGGTTTTTTGCTTGCCAATTCCAGGTTTTTTGACGCAGCTTTACGAAACTTGGTGACTTTTCCTAGCTATTCCTTCTACGCGCCATGACAAAATTTCGAAATTCTATTTTGCTCAGGGGCGGAGCCAGGTAACGTTTTTGGGAGGCACCTCAGGTCATTTTTGGCCATGTTGAGGGTAAAAGAAAAATGTCTGCCAAAAACAGAGTTTTTAAGATAGAACTTAAAACTTTATATGAATATACAGCTAAACAGTTGGGCAATGTGCATATGTAATTTTGTTTATCTGAGGTCACTTTACAAGGTCAGGTCAAGGTCAAAAGTCAAAATTAGTTTTTTTGCAATAATTTCGGCGCCGTTTTTTCAAATGCCAAACCCGGAATATATATGACGTAGAAAGATGCCCTCTACTTGTGTACCAAGTTTCAGCTTGATATCAGGTCAGGTCACGGAGCTATGACCTAAAATGTCAGTGCGCGTACCCTATATCGCAAAAGCCAAAAAATGAATTTTTTGGAATAGAGTGAATTTAATCGATTAAAAACGTTTACAGATAATATTGAATGCACACGACATCATTCCAGGTGACCCCAAGGTCACTTGAGGTCATTTAAGGTCAAAGGTCACAAGTTGATTTGAGAAACGTGTGACCATGACAGTTCCCTTTTTTTATGTCCCTGGCACCGCCTATGCTAACATTATACAAACATTGTAATGCGATTTGTACTTCTTTAGCATAACATGACTAGCAGAAGCTAAAAAAGTGTTTTGGCCTCTTTTGTTCATTCCGTTATTGGAAAACTAATCCCCCTATTTTTGAAACCCTGTGAACGCCCATGAATTTTCTCAAAATTTCAAATTTGCATACCCATGGTAAAAGCCCTGTCCATAATCTCTCGAATGATGCCAGTTTCATCGAAATCGGTTCATAAACAACGGAGTTATAAGAAGTCAAAAAGTACCCCCCATTTTGACATTTTTGCCCCCCTGTATCCAGAAATTTCAAAATTTTGAAAATTTCTTTTTATCAAAATGTAGTTCACGTCACGGCAAATCGATTGCCGTTTGTTGCGATGAAATCGGATAAGTAGTTCTCGAGATCTCAGGGGGGGGCCGAATCCGCCCCCCTGCCGGGAATCGGCCATACCGTCTAGCCCTCCGGGAATAGGGTTAAACAAGTATTTGACCCCGCCTCATGTAGTTCTTCCAATGCATATTTTATAATGCAATATTTTAAAATACGCTTAATACCAAGCTGTCACCTCGTTTTTTTTTAACCCTATTCCCGGAGGGCTAGACGGTATGGTCGATTCCCGGCAAGGGGGCGGACTCGGCCCCCCTGAGATCTCGAGAACTACTCGTCCGATTTCATCGCAACAAACGGCAATCGATTTGCCGTGACGTCAACTACATTTTTATATAAACAAATTTCCAAAATTCTGAAATTTGTGGATACAGGGGGGCAAAAATGTCAAAATCGGGGGTACTTTTCGACTTCTTATAACTCCGTTGTTTATAGACCGATTTCGATGAAACTGGCATGAATCGAGAGATTATGGATCGGGCTTTTACCATGGGTACACAAATTTCAAATTTTGTGAAAATTCATGGGCGCTCACAGGGTTTCAAAAATAGGAGAATTAGTTTTCTAATAACTCAATGAACAAAAGATGCAAACACCCTTTTTTGGCTTCTGCTAGTCGTGTTATACTAAAAAAGTACAAATCGCATTACAATGTTTGTATAATGTTAGCATAGGCGGTGCCAGGGACATGACAAAGGGGGAACTGTCATGGTCACACGTTTCTCAGATCAACTTGTGACCTTTGACCTTAAATGACCTCAAGTGACCTTGGGGTCACTTGGAATCATCTCGTGTGCATTTAATATTATCTGTAAACGTTTTCAATCATTTGAATTCACTCTATTTCAAAAATTTCATTTCATGGCTATTGCGATATAGGGTACGCGCACTGACATTTTAGGTCATAGCTCCGTGACCCGATCTGATATCAAAGTGAAACTCGGTACACAAGTAGAAGGCACGCTTCTACGTCACAAGTATTCCGGGTTTGGCATTTGAAAAAGCGGCGCCGAAATTATAGCGTAAAAATAAATTTTGACTTTTGACCTTGACCTGACCTTGTAAAATGACTTCAGAGAAACAAAATTACGTCTGCACATTGCCCAACTATTTAGCGATACATCCATATAAAGTTTTAAGTTCTATCTTTAAAACTCTGTTTTTGGCAGACATTTTCATTTTACCCTCAACATGGCCAAAAATGGCCTGAGGTGCCTCCCAAAAACGTTGCCTGGCTCAGCCCCTGAGCAAAATAGAATTTGAAATTTTGTCACAGCACGTGAAAGAATAGCTAGGAAAAGTCACCAAGTTTCGTGAAGCTGCGTTAAAAAGTCTGGAATTGGTAAGCAAAAAACCCGAGGGGGGCGGATTCCGCCCCCCCCCCCTGCCGGGAATAGGGTTAAGATTTACTTAGCCCATCCTCATGCAGTATTTGAAAACACTGCATGAGGCCGGATTACATAATTCTTTAAAAGCCGAGGCGATGGCATGGTTTTTCGACCGGGCTCGACAACGTGAGGTCAAAATTCAAGACAACATCGAGGTTTTTGAAGAATTATTGCCAGTCGAATGTAAATGCAATCTGAGTCGCCACAAGTCGAGTCATCAGTGTTATCAGCCGTGCTTAACATCCGCGGCGGCTACTATGTCGCCAATGACAGCTTCTTGTGCTTGTCATCACCCGTCAACTGTTCTCTGTTGTCCGACCGCTCGGAAAATTGCTGCCTGTGCCGACACACTGCATTCCTTCTGTCAGAAATGTTTTTCCTTTCAATGAAAATTGCAATGAACAACTCTGAAGCTATACTTCCGAAGAACGACTGAGCCATTTCCCGAATATGTGCACTACCCATAACGAATGAAGGTCACTGAACTCCGTGAGGGTGTTACTCAACATCTCTAGATTAACCCGCGCACGACCGTCGGCCGGCCACGATTACGCTCGACTGGGGGGTTGGCGGTTGGCCGCCCCCTCGAACTCACGAACGGTTGGTCGCACGACGCTGTTGGAACGCTTGTGACGAGTAGAGCTCGAAACTGGTCTCATTTTTAGTCTTAGATGATATGTAAGCAACTTACGTCCTATGTATGCCTTCTCATAGCCGACTGCATGAGACCGAGAAACGGCCTGAATCTCAAGGACTGTGACTAGTAACGCATAGGTAAAGGCACCAGCGCACAAGTAAAGGTCCGCAAATGCCGATACACATCTAATTTCCCGGATTCATTCAATATTTACGTCGAAACGTTGATTTAAAGACACGGCAATTTTCGCGCCGGCTGTCGGCGTGCGCCGTAGCAGTATGCAGTAAGAAACTGACGGGAACTAATTTTTGTGTTCTTTTATTTTCGCGACATTAGCCTACCGATGTAAATTTTATTGATCTTAGTGGTTCTTGTGATGGTTTTTCATGCTTAAATTTTGGAACAATTCATTAGTTACCAATCTACACAAATGGCGGAACTTTATTCCCGAGAGTCTGTTTGTTTCCAAGCTGTGCAGTTTTTTTTTTTAACTTTTTGAGGTTCCTGGTATTACTTACGTCTGCGCAAGCCAGTTCTGCCATTTCCTATCCATTCTGAGTAATTCATGGCTGATTTTGACGGTGGTACATTTTGGCTCACTACAGTTATTCGTGACCTGACCTGAGTCAATGGCTGGAAGTCATTGATGCTTTGCCCAATGACGGTAACTAGATGTCTACTTCACTCCACTAAAAATGTTATGAAATATTCCGTCAATTTCCGAAAAAAGCGACATGTCATAGAAATGGGCTTGACCTTAGGTCAATGATCCGGAAAATTCCGAAAAATCTGAGATAACAGATTTGTCGCATCTATCGAGATCACTAATCCATGAAAGCATTATTGCGATATCTTGTTTTGCGAAAAAGTTACAGGGCGCTTAACTTTTTTGGACATAGGTCCATTTCACCTGACCTGATCTGAGGTCAAAACTTTGACACAAGATGTAAAAATGATCAAGAAAAGGTACACAGTGTTTCGTGGCTCTGTGTTTGTTCGTTCTCTCGCAATCCCAGAAAAAAACCTCAGGGGGCCGGTCAACCGCCCCCCCCCCCCAGTCGGGAGGCGGGTTAACATTCTGAACGCGGGCTTTTTTCTTCACCCAGACTGATAAAGCATTGCGGTAAAAATCTTAACCCAAGCTGAACCACAGGGCAAGTGATAATGCTTTGCTATGTTCGGCATGCGATAATTTATAAAACTACAGATCTATTATTATGTAGTCATTAAAATGAACACGACCGCAACATGCTGGCAATGAAAACAACTGTGTGCCAAGTTAGAATACACTTACGCACAGTCTTATGCGTATCGAATCGGGCGCAACAGCTGCTGGAATAATTGTCTTTTTAAGATAGGCGTGACGGTACGACGTTTTCGTTACATCATCGACGTACAGCCAACTATCATCATACAACTGATTGGCGCTGTATGATCCGCCCTACATCCACCTACAAAGGGGGGCAAACAGCACTGCCACTGCTGTGGGGTGAGTTTGGGGAGGCGACATGTAAAAAAACAACACCTACAAAATTTCCTGTGCTTTGTGCCCTCCTGTGGTCCGCAGCGTTTCGATATTGGTGTGCGCTAGGTAAGTCGACGGCGCGAAGACCACGTTGAAGAAAAAACACATCATTTACACAGCATAACGTCAGCAGTGGTGTACGACTATCACATTGCCCGTCTTTTTATTGGAACAAACCGGTATTCTCACTGCACCGGAGCGGAATGTAACAAAGAAGCTCAATAGGAAGCTTGACCAGTACCAAGCTGTCATCAAAGGCAAATGCTGGAGGTCCACCCCGGAAATTGACAAGAAGAATGGATTTTGGGACAACCTCAAAAACCTTTTTGACCTTGCCCTTGTCGGCACCATTAAGATCATCAAAACCAAGAGGATAAAGACATTCTCCAGGCCCAAAGGGAGCCAGGTCGCCGAGGCGTCATGGTGGTATTCGATAAGTTCTCTTCTGAGAAGGACGAGCGAGCTCTTCAACGACAACAGTAGGCCGAAGCTGTAAAGGGCCCGCCGCTAGACTAAACAGCAGACCGAACAGGAGGCAACTGCCCAGTTGGAATACTCGTCTTCCGACAACACACAACTGACAGATCAGGATGACCCGCAGCCCTTGGCCATGCCTTCGAAGCGGCCCTGCAGGAGAGCCAAGAACATCGCCACTCCTGGTCAGGCAGCAGCCTTCGATCGGACCAAGCTCAATGATCGCTCTGCAATTCACTTTCTATCGGCGACGGCTTCGGCCCTCGGCCACGACTCCTCTGAACTGGCGATCACAGAAGCTCGGCCAGGCGGGCACGTAGATCGCAGAGGAAAGCCATTGCGGAAGAAATCTAGCTCTCTTTCTTCTTCTCCGCCGCACCCAAATCTTCTCCGCCGCACCCAACCTGGTGGTCCACTGGGACGGCAAACTGTTACTGACGATGGAAAGGAAAACGTGGGTCGACTCCCTGTCATTGTAACCGGTCCAAGAAGTGCCGCCAAGCTCTTCGGTGTTCCGAAGTTTGCAAGTAGAGCCGGAGCAACGCCAGCTGACGTTGCCGTGCATTGTCTGGAAGACTGGGAGGTTTCGGACAAGGTCGTCGGCATGAGCTTTGACACCACCTCCAGCAATACTGGACAAGTTGTGGGAGCAAGCACGCTTCTTCAACAGAACCTTGAGTGACAGCCTATTCACGTCGCTTGTCGTCATCATATCTTCGAACTGGTGGCAGAGGCGGCTTTCTCCACGCGCTTCGGTCTGTCCTCGGGACCGGGATCTTCTTGTTCAAGAGCTTCAAGAAGAGATGGAGGCTCATTGATTGGAACAAGCTTGAACCCATGATGTATGAAAACCTGGAGCCAGCAGTGGCCGAGACGTTTTCTCCTCCAAGGGTCGTGTCGTCGCCTTCTGCCGTGAGAAGCTCGCCGAAATCCAGCCTAGCGATGATTATCGTGAGTTCTTCGAGGTCTCGATCATCCCCTTTGGTCAAGACCCTCCACAGGGAATAAAGTTCCCCAACCAAGTGCTCTCCAAAGTGCCAGATGGATGGTTCCATCGTGCCAGATGGATGGCGCGCATAATCTGCGGGATCAAGATCTTCTTTCTTTGCCATCAGTTCTCCGTGACTCTCAGTGAATTGGGAGCACTCAAGCGCTTCGTCTCTTTCATGGTTGTTTTGTACGTCAGTGCATGGTTCTGCTCTTCATCGGCGGTCAACGCTCCCGTGTACGACCTGGCCGTTCTGCAAAGTCTGATTTGAATGCTGAAATCTCGAAGGGGATCTCCAAGGAATTTGCCAATCACCTATTATCTATTACGACATTATATACAACATATAATTTATTATAACAATCACCTATTATGGTATCCCAGCGAAGAACTGGCTGGTGTGTCGTTCTTCGACGAGGGAGTGCCATGTGAGATGAAAAGGAGCTGGATCGCGGCACTGCAGGAACAGGGATCGGAGAGTTCTCCCAGCGAGCGCAGGTGGATCTCGCAACAAAGGAGGTTCTCCAGTGACCTATGACCTATGACCTGAGACAGAATGTGAAGTGTCTTTCGATCCAGTGAGTCAAAAGGAGTAGTATGATATGCATTTTATGCATATCGTGCACTTGGTTTAAAAAACTGAAGCACAAAACACGTTTGGGGGCATTTCAGACACACCTCTCCCTGAACGAATCTCCCAGGGATCAGAAGTCCACGGAGAATGAGTTCTTGCTGGGGATAAATGGAATGGTGTTCTTTGACTTTAATGGGCTCGGAATGCACAAAAGCCGGCGCGAATTTCATCAAAATAAAATAAAATCCAGCACAAACGACATGCAATCTTTGTGTGAAAGTGGTTAAGAGTGTTGGACCAAGGCCATATTTTGCACACATGATTTCCTCCAAAAGACATATCAGTCAGTGAAACAGCACTCTGGAAAAGTGTACATCGTAATTCGCCCTTATATATATATATATACATATAAATGTATGCCTTCCTTAGGAAAGTATTTATATATATCCTTTCCTTAGGAATATATATATATATATATATATATATATATATATACATATAGATGAAGTGGACAAAATTCAATAAGGAGAACGCAAATGCCCGGTGGGGTGGGCGGGGCGGGTGGCCTCGGCCAATGCGTCTCGTTCGCAGAATTGCCCCCGCAGTCATTTTTCCTTAAAATAGGCCCTGGTCTGGATGCAGTCAAGACAGGCCGTGCGATGCTGGGTGAGACCAAGCCACAAGACTCGAAGCCAGGCACCATCCGTGGAGACTATGCTGTCCTAGTTGGGCGGTAAGTATTGCCGACTTTCCCTTTTTAAGACGTGTACGTTGTTAGATACATGCATTTAGGTTTGAGGTTGCGTGGTATGCTAACAGTGATGTGCCACCTCCCTAATTTGTCCCACGTTTTCAGCTCGTTGCAAAACATTGAGTTCCTATTGATTTTAACAATATGGCATGATATTCATAGCTCATCTGGCTGATCTTCACCCACTTAGTTGCATAGGTGGGCACTGGTCCGTTACTCCGTTACTCCGTTACTAACGAAATTACTTTTTGAGTAACGGAATAACGGACCAGTTACTTTTATTTTACTGCAACGGTCCGACTAACGGAAGTTACTTTTGTGGTCCGTTACTCCGTTACTTTTTGATCCGTTACTTTTTAAACTCCTTACAGACACCGCCCGGCTTTATTTGCATCGGCACACGCCATTGGCTGCTTGAATAGCCAACACCCAATAGCGTGCGGCGATACAAGCGCGGCTGGACGCGCACTCAGCTGACAATCGCGGAGTCCACTTGTTGACAATATTCGTCAGCTGATAAACGTTGACGACAAGTTGACGGCAATGGTTCAGTGTAAAGGCCAGCTGACTTTGGTCTCTTTTGGGACAAAAGTATTGAATTATGCGTAAGTTTGATATGATTTAAAATGATAAACTAACCAGTCGTCATTTTTCAGGCTAAAAGATTTCGAAGTTATTGCCATTTATACTGGAACAGCCAGCTGACAGCAGTTTTCAATGTTGTCTCAAGTCAGTCACGGATTGCTTACCGCCGCCACACGATTCCCCGCCAAGATCCAGGGGCGGCGGATTAGGGGGGGGGGGGATAGCAGCGGGGTCAGCCGCCCCCTTGGGAGAAAGTTGGGGGGGGGGCAAAACTATCTTTTTGCCCCTCCCCCCACTTTGACTCTTGAAGTCGAAAAAACTGTTTCGCACGCACTGCATAGGCAACTGCATAAGTGTTGATAATGAAGTACTTTTGCCCGCATTCCTAAAATGGCAGTAAAATATGGCAGCTCAGTAAACTGCGGTTGGATGAGGATGAATCGAAACTGGCGCAAGTTTCAAAGTTACGTGCTTGTATACTTTTAAGCAGAGAGCAATTCTGCTGTATTTCCAAAAGCATGAAATAAGAAAATTATAACCTGTCCGCAACCTACAACCGCTCTCATTTAGCAGACAGCCAATGTTCGTGGTTGAACTGGGGTGCATAGAGGTGCGAACTGAAGAACTGGGAACTGGAGTGCGTGCGTGCTTCTGCGTCCTCCGAGGCTAGGCGCGATCTGGATCAGCCCTACGCGGCCACGACGATGACGATGGGAATTTGCTGCCCCATGCTAGACGAAAGAAGCATGACAAGCCCCGAGATGAAATCGTGGCTGCAGAAAAAGAGCAATTTCTTGTCTCACGAATGCCAAGACGAGCTGATCAAAATCATGGCCTCGATGGTTCTTCGCGAAATTTTGGAAGAAGCTCGACGCAATATGTTCTATGAAGTGGTCGCAGTTGGGACGACAGATCTGGCTACCAAAGACCAGTTCAGCGTATGTGTCAGATATGTGACGGAAAAGTTGGTCGTGGAAGAAGCTTGCTTTGGCCTTTATGAGGTGCCTGGCTCGACGGCTGCAGCTCTGTACGAAGCCTTAAAGGACGCCATGCTGCGCACCATGTACGGAATGGACAAGCTAAGAGGGCATTGCTTTGATAGAGCATCGAACATGCCGGGAAAAGTGTTCAGAGTGCAGGCCAGACTCATCGAAGATCAGCCCCGCTCAATATTCGTGCACTGAGCAAATCATTCCCTCGTCCTGGCCCTTGTGGAAGAGGCCAAAGAGGTGTCCCGGGTTGCTGATGCTCTGAATGTGGTTGGAATACTCAAGACCACGTAAAGGAAGCAGCTGTTTGAGGACCATCTTCTCGAACTACGCCTGCAACACGACGAAGACGACGCAGGACTGCATCGTGCCACACCGCACAAGCTCATATCCCTCTGTCTCACCAGGTGGACTGTGAGATGCCTGGCTATCAGACGATTTCTTGAGGAATATGACAATTATTCTGACACTGGAAGATGTGGAAGCAGACAAGTCCGCGTCGCCGGATGTCCGTCACAGAGTGCGAGGCTATCTCTCTCATCTCCGGAGCTTTGAGACCGTACTATCTCTGATGATGTGCGAGCGGATGTTCGGCCCATGTGAGCTTTTTGCGAAGGCACTGCAGCGTCCTGGGGTCAACTGCGGACATGTCCGTAAGGGGAAAACGATGCTGCTCAGCACGCTGGAAAATCTGCACGAGTTCGGCTTTGAGGAGCTGTGGCAAGAACGCCACGACAATATCCGGACGCTTGGCAGCCCCATCGACCCACCAAAGGACCCACGTCCAGTTCGCCCGCCTAAGCGACTGGAGCACCATGAAAATGCAGCAGCGCCAACGGTCTTCACCGCCAAAGACTTGCTGAGACGCTGCTTCTTCGAAGCGATGGACCTGGTAACAAATAAAGTCAGGCGGCGGCTCAAGCAGCCTGGTCCGGAACGTCTGGAACAGCTAGAGGACCTGCTGCTAGGGAGACAAGCGGATATCAGCCCTGACAATGTCAGGAAAGTCAGGAAAGTTCTTGCATCATCGCAAACCAACGTCAACCAGGATAGCTCAGAAGACATCGAACCTGATGCTGTGGCCATGCAGCTGGCCTCCATGCGCCGATGTGTCACAGTGCCGCAACCAGCTAACTCAATCAACCAGGGTGTGGACGTCATCATGAGCCAGGCCGCTTGTGCCAAGAGATGCTGTCGGAGGTGCTGCGCCTGGCAGCTCTGATCATGGCCGTTCCCGTGAGTGATGTGTCGGCGGAACGTTCGTTCAGCGCCTTGTACCGGATCAAGACGCCGTTGCAATCTACGATGAGTCAGGAGAGGCTATCAAACCTGGTCGTCCTCGCCATGCACGGCGATCGCGCAAGAAGGCTGGATCCCAAGGTCATCCCTCGTGAGTTTGTGGAAAATCATCCAATGAAAAGGTTGACGGTATTCGGAAGAGTTTGATTTGACTGGAGCTGCTGTATCTCTGGTGCTTCCGTGCGACTGTCAAGGTTTCCTGTTGCTTAAAAAATAAGTTTATATTTGTGTGTTTTTTTTTGGGGGGGGAAGGTTAACTGTTCTCACAAGCTGGTTTGTGTTTGCATAATACTCTAGTCATTTCAGAATGGTATGCATAGATTGTATGTAAGACATGGTACCTTTTGGAACCGTACAGTTGGGCGTACATAATTTCGATACGGACAGCTTTTTGGTACGTTTACCGTGAGTATGGAATATCTCGATATGCTGTGCGCGCAGTGCGCCTGGATGTGTACTTCTGCGCCAATAAATGCGGACATGCACATAAAGTAGCAGGATTTGCGCATATCGAATGTCTGTTACTGGGCTGCTCCGAAATATTGGAGGACGGCGGTCAAAAACTAATCTCATTTGCGGCTTCCTTGCGCTCATCTTATAGTTTGACAGGCAAGGCAGTAATTTAAGAAGGAACTGAATTTAACGAACAAACTGATTAAAGTATTTAGCCGTCTTTTGTGTTGCTGCAAGGCTAACGCGGGAAGATGTGCACTTCAGCACGAAAACTCCACCCGTTCTTTGGGATAAGTTTGGCCCCAGAAATGAAAGAAGATGTGGTCGCCAAATATATGTTTCCACAGCTCTCATGCACGTGGTGCGAGGTACTTAACTAAAATACAGGGCGACCGTCTGACCCACTAGGCGGTAGGTAGCGGAACAGCCGTAGATCCTCACGTGACGGAACTTTAGATATTCCCACGCATAACTTACTTTTAATTGTTTGCGCATTATTAGGCTGCTTGATTTTCATATACATCGTGTGTGCAAATATTTTGGCGCCATTATAAACCCACCTGTTATTTTCGATCTACGCAGCGAGCAGGTACCTACCAACCTATAACTATTTAACTATACCCGACTTGAGAACCTTGCCCCCCCCCCCAAGTGGAATTGAAATCCGCCGCCACTGCCAAGATCACTCAAAGCTGTAGGGCACGTAATTGCTGCTGCCATGGCCTTGGATCTGTGAAGTCCATGGGGCGATGGAGTTGTGACTGATTCTTGAATGGCCTGAAATTTTAACTACCTGACACTAAAATGTCCCATCAAGGCCTCTTTACGTCGCCACTGGAGGTCGAAAACCTTGACTCCGAGTCCGACGGTGCCTCAGCTTCGGAGGCAGAGGACGAGCCCGGTCTGGGTCACCCATGGTCACATCTAGAAACGTACTTTGAGTTTAAGAAGGAGGAGGGAAAAAAGTCATCTTTACGTGTGTCCTGTGCCGACCGAAAGAGGTTATAATCAAGGGTCACAAGAGCAGCCGTTCAAACCTAAAGGCACATATCAAGAGGAAGCATTATTTACAGTATTTCCAGGTGAGAACAGAATGTGCACAATAAGTTGTCAGTAGTGAAGCATAATTATGAATTTTGTCGACTATTGCCTTAACCATGTTCTCTGCAGGCAGTGAGATTCACATTAACCTGCGGGGGAGGCAGATCTGCGGAATCTACCTTTCGGCCGACGCTTACGCGTAATTTTTGGTAGACGCGGAAGTGGCATACAAGTTGTATGAACAATTTAACTCATTCAGGTATTTTTCTAAGCACTGGCCCTTACTGGGTGTGGAAACTGACTTGGTTAGGTAACTCTTGCATTTTGGTTCAGTTGACACATGTTTACCTTCAGCCGATACGAGTTAACCAAAACAAAAAACAGGCAAATTGAACCTAACAAAAAATCGGTTTTACATGCCCATCTAGGGCAATCCCTGCAACCATACAGTAGGTTTTAGGTTAGGTTAGGTTAAATCATTTTTAACTTGGAGGACAGGCTGCATTGTTCATGCTATTCGAGTTACCACTTCTGTGTTCCCGAAAAAAGAAATCAACTGGCCGAAACACCTTTCGGCTGACACATTATTTTTTGTAGGCGCAGAAGTGAGGACTCAGACGCAAACATGATATGAGCCATTTCCACTTTTGCACCTTCGAAAAATATGCATTGGCCGAAAGGTGAAGATGACCAATTCTGCCCCCCATCCCCCGCCCTCCCAGAGATCTCGAGATTCATTCGTCCAATGCTGATGGGATGAATGCCATTTAATATGTTTCAACGAGATCTCCAATTCCGGATCCCAAAAATTCAAAAAATGCGAAAATAGGGCGTCGGGGGCAAACAAACTCCAAAATTTGGGGATTTTTGAAAGGTCACTGCGGCCGTGTTTACCAACCAATTTTCATGGGAATAACACGGTTCAGCTTGGAATGTCAAGTCTTTCATAAGGCAGTTCCAGGAAGGGCAAGAGGAGCAATTTTTGAAATAGGAAATTTCCTTCGTTTTTGTTTGTTTTGGGTGATATAAACATCAGATGTATAACTTGCAAGCCAATTTAAGTTTACATGTAGCGCAGAGGTGGATCCAGGTAAACAAAATTGTGGGGGCACCATAAGTATAATAGTGTGCGCCCCCATTTTTCAGTACCTGGGTGTGCGTTCGCCTGAAAATGTGTGTGCATTTGCACTGTTTGGGATGTGTATGACTATATAAATAAGTCTGTGATCTTTATTTCTACTCAAAATGTCGCGATAATGAACCGCACAACCTTGCAGCTTCACGCGCAGCACATTGCCGCCAAAAACGGGGGCTTGGAACCGCCTCTGCGGGACCGATTTTTTTAATGTTTACAAAACACGTGTGTATCAGTTCCATGAAATGCCAGAAAATCTTGTGGCGCTGCGGCAAACAGTGTGGGAGCGGCAAGCAAAAAGACACGGGGAGCAGAATCCCCCCCCCCCCCACAGGGAATACGGTTCAATGAAGTGTTTTTAACCTGTCTCCGGCCGGGCTCAGAATGCCCTTTGCCCGGCCGGAGGGGGGGATTCCCTCACCTCCCAGGATCTCGGCTCCAATATATCGCACGGCAAAAAAGAAAACACCAGCGGAAAGGTTTTGTCAAACCGAGACGAAAACATTCAAGAATTTTGATCTCAGGTCAATTTTGAGGCCACCAGACGCCACGAAAGGTCAAAACACGTCCTTGGAATTAGGTAAATAGACACAATACCTTGTCCCTGAAAAGCTGAACTTAAGCGACATATACTGACGTAAGACAATAGGGAGTTCATTGGTATCAATTTTGGCCTTTCACAGGGGTAAGGTCAGGTCACGCCATCGTTCCAAAAAGGTCCACTTGTGAACGGCTAACATCCTCCGTTACATCTTACTTATGACCATGCTTTTATAGCTAATTTGCATTTTCAAGGGTGCTGAAGAGGTACTAAATCACCCTTGAGGTACCTAAGCACCATTTTAGGTTGACCCAACGGCCAGCTAAGATCAACTAAGGTCAAATTTTTAAATGATCAGAATCGAAAAATTCGAAGTTTTTACAGGGTCCACGTTGCTAGTAGAATGTTTTTCCTCGGTCAGGAAGCCCCACTGATGGCCGGGAGAGGTCGCATGAGGTCAGCTGATGTCACTTATGTGCCTTGTATTTCGTTCGCCGCCAGTCTCCAGCGCCACCTTCGCCGACCGCCGGTTGTGATAAAAAAGTGCATGACCATCTAGTATGTGCTTTATAATCTCGGTTTGCCTTTTGCATTGTCTTTACACACTACAGTGACCAATCCAAAGCAATAAAAAACTTTTTGGTGCACCGTTCAGGTCAAAAGACTTCATTGACCTCGGATGACTGAATGATCTTCAGTGATCTCGTTTTTCTGTATGGTGCTAGGTAAGGTCATTTTGGCCGTGAATTTGCACCCAGCGTCCATATTCACATCAAAGATCAACAAACTGCCAATTCTGAGTAGACCGTTTGGATTTTGCAACATGTAGTCCCATATTGGGTCATGACCTGACCCAAAGTCACTGGTGCTCTGGTGTCATGATGGCAGCACATGTTAGGGATCATGCGGCTGATAATATATGAGCATCGAGATCCCATAAAAATCCGCTCAAATTTAGGCCAAATCCGAAAAATGGCTAAAATTGACCTAACCTCAGGTCACTGACCTCGAATTTTCCGGAAAATCCGAAATATACTAATTGCGCGTTGAATCATATTCTATTACTCCTGCAACCGTTAGCAAGCTCGGTCTTCCCCCGAAAAAGCTACAGGGGGTTGAATTTTTGAAAAGGTTGACCTCTTTGACCTGACCCAGGTCATTGACCTGACCTGCTGGTAACTTTAAATATCACTTCAAGAAAAACATATGTCGTATGGTGCGCAGAAAACTGATCAGTGCCCTTTGTTTAATTCCCACCAGTTTGAGGAGAGCTCCTCACCAGAGAGGAGAGGCGGGCTCCGGCCGAGTTAAACAGAGGAAGAGGCAGGCATCATATCACAGGCAGCCGTAGCCATCATCACAGGCAGCCGTAGCCAGTCTGCCTCACCAGCATCCAAGAGGGCTCGTCAGTGCAGCATCGGCGAGGCATTTGGCGTCGTCGCCTCTGGCGCAGGCGTACGGCAGAGTGAAGTGGACAAGAAGATCGTAGATTTCTTCGTGTGCAACATGTTGGCCCTCAAGATCGTGGATTCGCCATCTTTTACCAGCCTCGTCAAGACCCTTAACCCGACGAAGAAGCTGATGTCCCGCCGCAGCCTCGGCCGAAGGATCAGCCACATCAAGGATCATCAAGGATCAAGGATCAAGGCCGAAGCCACAAGGAGCTTGAGCACCATGTCATCAGGCACGTACACAATCCCATTCACGTGCACAACGACTGTCACTATCACGGAAGCATTATAGTGTTTGTGATGGCGTTAATATCATGAAAAGATTAAAAACTTATGAAATCCAGCTCCAGTCGAGCATTAACCCCAAAAAGACAACTCCAAAGAGAAGCATTGATGATCTTTTTTGTGCACATGCTGCAATTTGCTTTGCATACTGAAATTTACAGCGGTAAATTGTGGGTTGTCAAAGGGAAAAAATATATTAGACCATCTTAACCTAGCCTAGCTTCGATATTGCTCCAAA
This sequence comes from Capitulum mitella, assembly GCA_030062745.1. Lineage (NCBI taxonomy): Eukaryota > Metazoa > Arthropoda > Thecostraca > Pollicipedomorpha > Pollicipedidae > Capitulum > Capitulum mitella. The sequence continues at coordinate 30,684,827 of CP099842.1, forward strand.
GATGTCAATTAACATGAAGTAAGAAATGGAAGGAACCTCAAGCAGGCATCTCTCGGCGCAGTGACTGTGGACAATTTATGAATGTGTCTCGGCTTATGCCACTTTTTGGTGGTTACTGGTTGGTGATGACACTATTTCAATAGTTGCTATTATTGCATTATACCATCAGGCAAGACATGGATGCTTGTAAAATAGTGTGTGTGCTTGTGATATGTTTCTGTCTCATCTAAACTAATAACTGATTGAATGTCTTATTCCCATGTGCTCCTTCTTAGAGTATAATCCCAATAGATTGGAAGCCTTATTGGGAAGAAGTGGCTCCACGCCCGCATCCCTCGTATATTCTCCCCGTATTACGAGAAATACCAGTGTCCGGTGCTTCCTACCTGCATGTCCATTTCAACGTGTATTTTTGTTGCAGATTTCTGGAGGACGTCACCTGGGTGGCCACCACCGCGGACTGCTGGTCGGCGCATAACAAGGCTTACCTGGGGATGACGGCGCATTGGGTGGATCCCATGACCCGCGACAGACAGCAGGCCGTCCTGGCCTTCTCTCGGCCTCGAGGTCATCATACCTTCGACGTCCTCGCTCAGGCAATGGTGGACGTGCATGTCAAGTTCGGTATCCAGGACAAGGTGACGAGGACAACGACGGACAATGGCAACAACTTTGTAAAGGCGTTCGCAGAGTTTGGCTCTGAGAGCGGTGTTTTGCCAGATCTTCCTGCTGGCGACTCTGATGAGCCTGAAGACGACGGCGACGACGACGGTGACGATGGCTCCAACGTGGACGACCAGGAGACCGAGGTCCCGGCGGACGAGGAGGAGGATCTGCAGGTCGCCTCTGTTGCTGAGACTCTCTTTCAGTCTTCATCCGATGGCAGCGGCGTGTTCGATCTGCCCAAGCACATGAGGCGAGCAGCCCACACGTTCAGCTTGGTGGCGACTACGGATGCTGGCAAGGCGATCAAGCCCCAGTCCACTATCAAGTCCGCGTACAGGAGGACCATGGGGAAGGTGCAGAGCCTGTGGAACCAGCAGGGCCGCAGCACTCTGGCGGCGGACGTCATCCAGAAGGAGCTGGGGAGGAGGTTGGTGGTCTTGAACGCCACGCGCTGGAACTCCATCTACGACTCCGTCAGACTTCTGAACGACCTTTTGGGCGGAGGGAAGCGAGCAGCGCTGAACAAGGTGATGACTCAGCTTAAGCTGCCGATCTTCAGCGAGGCCGACGTCTCCTTCCTTAAGGAGTACAGCCAGGTCATGGTCTACATCGCTAAGGCACTGGACATCCTGCAGGGAGAGAGTCGTGCGTATCTGGGGTGCCTTCTCCCCACTGTGGCCATCGCCCTGAAGAAGCTGAGGGAGACGAAGATTCGAGGATTCCAGTACTGCGAGCCGCTGGTGGGCGCGATGCTGGAGGGCATCGAGAGGAGGTTTGGACCCCTCTTCAAAGACCTCGACTGCCAGCTGGCCGCCGCCTTCCACTCTTTGTTCCGTCTGACCTGGATGGAGAAGCACGACGCCAGCCAGGTTAGCCAGGTTAGCCAGGTCAGGTCAGCCATGGAGACAGCCGTGGAGACAGCCCTGAGGGAAGCCGTGTCCGGCGATGCCAGCAGCGCCAGCAGCACCGGCGAGTTGGAGGACGACGAGGCAGACTTCTTCGGGGGCATGACGCACTCCCAGAAGCCCACCAGCAGCCACAAGTCGGCCAGATCAAGAGCCCAGGTCATGGTGAAGACTTGGCTAGATGATATATGGAAGAGAGAAGACAAACTGACGGACATGGCGTTTCGGAAAGAACAAATACTGGTCAGTGTGTTTGTAAAGTACAATACCGCGATTCCGTCCAGCGGGTCAGTGGAACGGCTTTTCTGGACAGGGAAGGATGTTCTGAGGGCAAAGAGGTCCTCCCTCTCCGATGGCAGCCTGGAGCGCCTCATGTTCCTGATGGTAAATAATGTAACAAATTATCGTATTTAGTTTCCTTATTTTTTTTAGACGTTACTTTGTACTGGCAGTGGTTACTGTGTGCAATTGCACGAATTTTACCATATCAGTGAATCAGTAATCTTTTTCATTCTCATTCACATATCTAATTTACTAATTTTGCAATGTGTGTACGTCGTCTATTGTCTGTCGTGTCAGTGTGTCAAATGCCGTCACAGCTCAATGATGGTGCCAGCTGGATTCGTGAAATTTGGCATGCAGCTTAACAAGCGTTAACCGATCATTGCGTCAAAGTTCGTTGACCGTCTACTGTTGTGATGCCGTCATGGCGTCAAGATGTGATTCCGTCCGGTCAGTATGAACTAAACGACTGGTGAAATCAGCGGCCCCAGACCGCCCCTCCGTGTCCGGCGTTCGATATGGGGTTCGGGGATGCGGATTTCACTAAAAGCCAGACTTAGCATACTTCCATTGATGCAGTGCTGTGCTGGGCAACCGCTTCACAACTTACATTACACACTCTGCCCCTCGCTCACTGCAGCTGCCCCCAGCGGTGGCCCGAGCTACTCACTATCTCACCTTTCGTGGGATGCAGGGGGGCGTCACCAGAACCCATGCCAGGGAGAATCAAACGAGTTCCTTACAAAGTGCATGGGTAATAGACCACCATTAGCTCGGAGTGGTAATTTGGAGACAGGTATAGACATGCTCAGTTTTACTAGAATGATAGCCGTGCGGGGCCAATTTTGGCGACGCTACTGACTGTTTACCAGGCTGGGAACGACTGGGCCTGACCCCAGCCCCGCTCAGTAACTGCCCGGGTTCCGGGAAGTCGTCCCTCAACGCCGTGTTTGCCTTAATTACAGGGCGACGGGCAGCATGCCGAAGCATAGAAGACGCCAAGGGCAAGAACGTGTGACAATGAAGTGGAGCAAGAAGCAGAGGTGAAAGAGAAAAAGTGGGAGAAAAAAGAAGTGAAGAAAATGTGCAGGAAGTCAAAAAGTGAAGCGGGACACCAGGAGGAGCAGACCGCGAAGGGACAATGGCGGAACGTCGTTGTAGATAAGCAATTTTATACATATAATTATATATTTATTTTTAGTGTTTTATTTCACAGTAATGAAATCCATATAAAAGTCATGTTTTTTAAGTCCTTCGTCGTTTGGCATTATAAAAAAAAAAACGTCAGGGGTATCAGGAATCTTACATCCACGCACGCGCACGTACACAAGCTAATACACACATAATTTCACAACAAAACAAGAAGTTCGTGAGACCGAAACGAGCTCTAAGCGGAGACCATTATGTTCAGGGCGGAGACTTCGAGAGGCATTGTTGATCAAACCCAGTCGATAGATGTCCGCTGTTTGTCGCATTTTGCATGCGTCCGCTCCAGCGCCGGTTGTTCCCGCTCCGTCGGCGCCGCGGGCAATGAACAGGAATTCGTTGGTTTGAACACTGTGGCTAACACAGTGGTGGATTACCCGCCGCGACTGTTGTCCCGGCGCCGCCGACTCTATAACGGCTGGTAGGACATTGGGCAGCTAGCGCAGTGTTTGGGGTAAGTGCTTTTTCTTTCTTCCCTTTGTATGGGAAATGTGTTTTACAACCACAAAGCAGCATAAAAGACTTAAAACCTGCGTTCGCTTGGTTTTCACTGGATTTAAAGAAGTAACGGAACAATGGAGTAACGGTAACTTGCGTTGCTTTTTAAGTCAGAGTAACGGAGTAACGAGTAACGGACTGACTTTCTTGAGTGACGTAGTAACGAGTAACGAACTTACATTTTTGAGTAACGATGCCCACCTATGCTCATAACGAGATATTTCTCCAAACGGGACCTCAAAATTTGTTCCAATATTCATGACGTCATAAAAATAGCATCCAGAACAACAGCTGATTGTATTCGAAGACACATGGGCTCGTACTTTCGCCCCGGCCGTGGAGAAATGCTGTGAAAACACCGGTGTCTTTGGTAGGACTTCAGGCGTAGATTGTATTTGTTCGCTACCTTTAAGTTTTGCGAATGGTGCTCGGGAGTTTTCTTACTCTTTACCACTTCATCAGTGACATGATGACAGGAAGAAGAGAAAGAACATTCATCATGATCAAGCCGGACGGTGTTCAGCGTGGCCTCGTGGGAGAAATTATTAAACGCTTCGAACAGAAAGGCTTTAAGCTTGTTGCAATGAAATTTATGCAGGTAAGTACATTTGATGCGTTTGAAAATGACGTTTCCTCTCCGTCTATGAGACCTGTCTGCTGGAAAACGTCTGCATATTGCTTGTTGATTGGAATGCCGCGCCCATGAAACAGTTGTATGTTAGCTCGGTTCCGGGCTTCCCATTGAAGGACGACTGACGCCCGACGAGACGCAAGACTTGACCCAAGACTTGGAGACTTGAGCCCAAGAGGCTGTGTGTCCTCAGTCACCAACAAACAAACAAGCAAGCAAGCTTTCCATTGCAAAGACTATGACCTCAGCGGTAATCCTTTAGAAGCGTGCGCCATAAACCAAGCACACTGGATGACACATATACGGCGCGCGTGGCAAACGGAGACGTCAGCTGTTGCAAGAAAGAACAACATTATGCACTGGAGCTCCAGGGTCGTGGATCACCTACTATTCGCTAACCTAACCTAACCTAACCTTACCTTACCTAACCTAACCTAACGTAACCTAACCTAACCTAACCTACTGTGTAAAACAAGAGCGAATAGTAGGTGATCTACGACCTGGAGCTCCAGTGCATAATGTTGTTCTTTCTTGCAACAGCTGACGTCTCCTTTTGCCACGCGCGCCGTATATGTGTCATCCAGTGTGCTTGGTTTATGGCGTGCGCTTCTAAAGGATTGCCCATTGCCACTGTTACTGTGTACAAATCCCTAGCTTGGGGAATTGCATTAGTAAAACAAAAAAGGACTTGTCAGCGCAAACTACCAACTGGTGGTCGGGCAGGCGTCGACTCACCCTAATTTTCCTTGACCCGGGACAGTGGCGCCGCTAACGGCGACTGGTGGGAACATGAAACGGTCTGCTCGCTAGTGCGCTGAACTCGCACCATCGGTGGGTAAAGAAGGGCATTGGGCGACCATACGCGATCTCGAGCAATCCATGAAGGGTAACCGGACCAAGGTTCGTAAGTCAAGGGTCCGAATTAGGAAAGGTTCGTAGCCAGAGGTTTGTAAGCATAACGTTGGTATCGGATAATATTCGTACTGGAAAAGGTTGGGTCCGAGTTTAAGTCGAAGGCGCGGTGTAGGATATTAGAGGCCGCAGACCGATCGAGGGTGCTATCGGACTTTGCTCGGTCCAACAGAGGTTAGGCTAGGTAAGGTTAGGTTAGGCTAGGTTAGGTTACCATTGTAAGTCAGGTCCTGTTCTAATACCAATCTGTACAAACCTTTCGTTTGGAACCTTGTCCCTACGAACCTTTTCCCTTACGAATCATTTTCGTACGAACCTTTTGCAGTACGAACCTTGCCCAGCGTACGGTCCCTATTGAGATATAACATACTGCGCTTCGCGCGGCCTAACCTCTACTGAATAGAACAAAATCTGATCGCACCCTTCTACCGGTATGCGGCCTCTAGTATCATGTGCCGCGCCTTCGGCGCGGCGTTGCGTCTACGGCGCAACATTACACCCCGTGAACGGCCCGCGCGGTCAATAAAAGGTGGCGGAATACACCAGTCAAATTGGTATTGGTAAGGTATAAGCCCCTTAGTTTCCGGCCACCGTCGGCGGTGCCACTGTCGCAGGTGACGAGCAAGTAGGGTGAGTTGACGCCTACCCGACCGTTACGGACTACCGTGGATATCTGTGGTATATTGATGCTTTCCATGATGTTAGATGATGTCATAGAGTTTCATAATTTGACTCATGATTTGCTGCTTGCAATTTTTTTACAGTTTGCTGGCCTGTTGGTGTCACAATTTGTTCATGTTTTCTTCAGGCACATGGTTGTGAATGTTTTTTTTTTAATTATGGCTGAGAAGGAAGTGTTTTCCTTTAATGGTTTGATTCTGTATACATCCCTCATTCACCCATTCTCTGTGCATTTGCAGAAATTGTTTACCACTTAGGTTTCAGCAGCATTGGGCACATTTCTATTATGATTGCCATGTCCAGTTAGAATTCTGGCTGGATATGTTTTTGTAAGTTGTAAATCGAACCAAGATTACGTCTGCATTTTTTTCTTACCCAACAGTCATCTGTAGAACACCTGCAGCAGCATTATGCGGATTTGTCAGATAAGCCATTCTTCCCTGGTCTTGTCAAGTACATGGCCAGCGGGCCAGTGGTACCCATGGTCTGGGAGGGTCTGGATGCAGTCAAGACAGGCCGTGTGATGCTGGGCGAGACCAAGCCACAAGACTCGAAGCCAGGCACCATTCGTGGAGACTATGCTGTCCTAGTTGGGCGGTAAGTATTGCCGACTTGGTCTTTTTAAGGCGTGTTCGTTGCTAGATACATGCATTTAGGTTTGAGGTTGCGTGGTATGCTAACAGTGATGTGCCACCTCCCTAATTTGTCCCACGTTTTCAGCTCGTTGCAAAACATTGAGTTCCTATTGATTTTAACAATATGGCATGATATTCATAGCTCATCTGGCTGATCTTCACCCACTTAGTTGCATAGGTGGGCACTGGTCCGTTACTCCGTTACTCCGTTACTAACGAAATTACTTTTTGAGTAACGGAATAACGGACCAGTTACTTTTATTTTACTGCAACGGTCCGAGTAACGGAAGTTACTTTTGTGGTCCGTTACTCCGTCACTTTTTGATCCGTTACTTTTTAAACTCCTTACAGACACCGCCCGGCTTTATTTGCATCGGCACACGCCATTGGCTGCTTGAATAGCCAACACCCAATAGCGTGCGGCGATACAAGCGCGGCTGGACGCGCACTCAGCTGACAATCGCGGAGTCCACTTGTTGACAATATTCGTCAGCTGATAAACGTTGACGACAAGTTGACGGCAATGGTTCAGTGTAAAGGCCAGCTGACTTTGGTCTCTTTTGGGACAAAAGTATTGAATTATGCGTAAGTTTGATATGATTTAAAATGATAAACTAACCAGTCGTCATTTTTCAGGCTAAAAGATTTCGAAGTTATTGCCATTTATACTGGAACAGCCAGCTGACAGCAGTTTTCAATGTTGTCTCAAGTCAGTCACGGATTGCTTACCGCCGCCACACGATTCCCCGCCAAGATCCAGGGGCGGCGGATTAGGGAGGGGGGGGATAGCACCGGGGTCAGCCGCCCCCTTGGGAAAAAGTTGGGGGGGGGCAAAACTATCTTTTTGCCCCTCCCCCCACTTTGACTCTTGAAGTCGAAAAAACTGTTTCGCACGCACTGCATAGGCAACTGCATAAGTGTTGATAATGAAGTACTTTTGCCCGCATTCCTAAAATGGCAGTAAAATATGTAAAATTTTTAAAAAAAATTTAAAATTTGGGTTTGAGGTTGCATGGTGTGCGAACAGTGATGTGCCACCTCCCTAATTTGTCCCACCTTTTCAGCTCATTGCAAAACATTGAGTGCCTATTGATTTTAACAATGCGGCATGAGATTCATAGCTCATCTGGCTGATCTTCACCCACCTAGTTGCATACCGAGTTGTCTGTGAGTTTCATACGCCATGGCGTGAGAACATATAGCCTGTTTTTCTCATACATTCGTCTTGTGGCGTTCTGACTGACCGTTCCGTCTGCAGCAACATCGTGCACGGCTCGGACGCCGTGCAGTCGGCCGAGAAGGAGATCAAACTGTGGTTCCGGCCCGACGAACTCGTCCGCTGGACGCCCGCCGACGACCCGTGGGTCTACGAGGACTGATGTGCCTGACATCTAGTGGACATCGCGAGCTGCCATCTGTCGGGGCAGTGTGGAACCAGTGATTGTTGCTGACACGTCCGGGGCATTTGCAATTATCGCCATTTTGTCACACATTTTATACGTAGCGATTTTGATTGTTTTAGGATGGATTCCTCATTGTGGTGCGCTGATTCGTCTGGAATTATGTTGTACTGATTTAAGAGCAACTATGTTGCAAATTGAAATATTGTCGGAAAGATGTGGGCGGAAATGCTCGCTTGACAATAAAGCTGAATTCATTGGCTGCACTATGTGAGACGTAACACAGCAAGCGGGTCTTGAGGCAACGCTTCCTCTTTTGTTACCGGGACTGAATCTCAGGCAATGTCCTGTAAAGCAGGGAGCACGGATTGGCCGTGCTCCGAGCCAGCTGTGTCCCCGCCCGGCCGTCTGCGTCCCGTGCGGTGCCGTCATTAATAGGAGGGCTATTCACGGAGGATGGAGTGTGTTGTTTACACTGCGCCCTTGCTTGTAATTTGCGAGCCGTGTTCGCTGCGTCGGCGTCCCGGCGGCGCGGAAGCGTCCGCTCCAGAGGGGGCGCGAACGGCCGGTGATGATTCGGGTAAGATGACGGCGCTGACTCGGCACCCCAGAAAAGAGCCGGAAGGGCGTGGCAACGCTCACCGTCGTTAAACGACAAATATTCATGGTCAAAACATTGATTCAGTGTCTCCCGGCTGAAGTTAGTGTTGTTTAGTCGTTTCCTCGGCTGATCTCCGTTTCGGCTGTATTGTGCGGAAATCGTTGCGCGACCAGGCGTGCCGTAATTATCGTCCGTGGTGGAGTGCATGCGGATCGCACAAATACCACGTGCATAACTTCACAGCCCGAACGTTCCTGATAGCCCCCTTCTGACGCGAACGCCGCTAGGGACCACTTTGCAGCCGATAACTAGGCGTTGGCTTCGCCATATTGCAAGACGAGACTCGCGCAAATGGCCATAAACGGGAAGGCAAACAGTGCACGGTAGGAAGGCTTCAGACAAGCAAACGCTCCAGTGGGATCGATGAAGTCGGCATACGGTCAGCGTAACCAACACGACTGGCAGGGGCGGGTGTGGGATGTTTGCGTTTGCACCCTGCCGTCGTAACGTTTTGCGTCATTATCCGTTGCTGGTTTAATGGTGAGGCATTTGCACAGCTGGACCTCACGCGATCGAGCCTATGATCGATCGATCGAGCCTATGATCGATCGAGCCTATGATCGATCGATCGATCGAGCCTATGATCGATCGATCGAGCCCATGATCGATCGAGCCTATGATCGATCGATCGATCGAGCCTATGATCGATCGATCGAGCCCATGATCGATCGATCGATCGAGCCTATGATCGATCGATCGAGCCTATGATCGATCGATCGAGCCTATGATCGATCGATCGATCGAGCCTATGATCGATCGATCGAGCCTATGATCGATCGATCGAGCCTATGATCGATCGATCGAGCCTATGATCGATCGATCGAGCCTATGATCGATCGATCGAGCCTATGATCGATCGATCGATCGAGCCTATGATCGATCGATCGAGCCTATGATCGATCGATCGAGCCTATGATCGATCGATCGAGCCTATGATCGATCGATCGAGCCTATGATCGATCGATCGATCGAGCCTATGATCGATCGATCAAGCCTATGATCGATTGATCGAGCCTATGATCGATCGATCGATCGAGCCTATGATCGATCGATCGAGCCTATGATCGATCGATCGAGCCTATGATCGATCGATCGATCGAGCCTATGATCGATCGATCGAGCCTATGATCGATCGATCGAGCCTATGATCGATCGATCGAGCCTATGATCGATCGATCGAGCCTATGATCGATCGATCGATCGAGCCTATGATCGATCGATCGATCGAGCCTATGATCGATCGATCGAGCCTATGATCGATCGATCGAGCCTATGAACAGTCACGAGCCTTCGGAGCCTGTTTTTATGTGTTTGAGTTCTCATCTCATCAAAGCATAAACTAATGACAGTGAAGACGAGCCAAGTGATAATTTTTGTTCTGCTGTCTCCGAATCGATGTCATGCCTCAGTGGTAAGTCGTCGGTGATTTTTCTCTAAGCGTGCCTTGGCTCACTGGAGTCCATTTCAAAGGGCGTATAATGCAACCAGGCGTAGCCAGAATTTTCCTCGGGGAGGGACCAGATGTCAAAGTTATCATTTTTTACTGGCATATGGCGAAATTTGTAGGAAAAGGCAGCCATTTTATGTATTAACCTCATATTTCACACATAGAAATACACGTAATGTTTGCCTTCGCAGCATATACATGATCACTTTTCCGTATTCCCGCGAAATCGCTAAATATTCTATGTAGACCGCTTGGCTGGGGCGGCATGGCCCTGATGGCCCCACCCTGACTACGTCCCCGAACGCAACAGCGTTTGCGGTGGGATTCTGCTTCTGATACTGTCCAGGAATAGCCTGCGCTAGTTAGCTATAGCAGCCTCCGAAAATTTCTAGGAACATACTCTTGTAATTTTATCAGCAATCTTTTCTAGGAGCGGTCTCTGATAGCAGCTAACGGTAGCCTCCCATGGCATACCCGAAAATGTGTTGCCCGCCGTACCAGGTCAAGAAAATGGCTAATGGGTTTGCCCAGACAAGTGGTAGCTTTTTATCTCGAAGTCGGTGGTTCCCTGCTCGTCACAAGCCTGCTAAACAGATGACGGATGCAGTCGTTTAACTTTGTATATAAAGGGGGTTGTAGGTGCGACGCCAAGCTTCGAAGTTCAACCCCAATGGGCCCAAGTGCAGCCTCATCAAAGGAAATACCGAACTGGTGACTGGACCCGCATCTAACTTACTGCTGGTACTTCTAGCGGGTAATGAGGTTTGTATGTACCGGATCTGACGAAAGCTTTAGTTTTAGCAGCAGTCTTTAGCATTTATGGACGTTTCGAAAAGCGATTCCTTTCTTCGTGCGATTAGAACATTTCCTCATTTATCTATATATCTGCAGCCTGATGTGCGCCATGACCATGCTGTTTGGTCGAGGACTAAAAATCGCATCTCAAAGGGAACAGATCCGGATCAGGAGGCCCAGTTTTGAGGATAAGGACTTTGCTGGGTTGAGGCCCCTTTATAAAGTAGGAGGCCCACATCTGGATTAGGAGATCCGCTCTATGTATCAGGAGCGCCTGTTCTGGAACAGGAGGCCCTATTTTGGGATGAGAAGGCTCTGCTGGATCGGAAGACCCCCTGTACGAATCAGGGGACCCCCTGCGAGGAGGACCCATTTTGTTTAGGAAGCCCCTGGAAAATCTTACCCCCAACTCGAAATCTGTGGCGCCGCCCATGATCCAGCAAGTGCTTTTTGGCCACGGGTGGGGATCCGGACAGTAATGAAAGAGTGTATATTTTCAGATGTTCGCAAGATTTGAACAATAAGCCTATGGCTATGAGTGGAAACAAACAGTCTGAAATCGTACGCAGAAATCCTTTCATTGACTGTTTGAAATCTCAGGCTATGTCCCTGGAGGTAAAAACTGACCAGGGAGAATTAACAGCAGCTTCCCATTATAAAGCCTCAGTTTACCAGTTTTCTTTGATAGCGAAAACGGCCGGCAGTGAACCCGCGATTTTTCACTTGGATCCAACGTTTGCTGCCAATAACCACAAATCCCCAGCTTAGAACGACGAAAAGCCGGCTGATCTGATCGTTTCGAGCAATTGACACTCAGTGTCAGTAATAAGAAGAAACATCGTCCGGAAGCTTCCGACTGTGCGTATAACAACTCTTAGGACAGGTATGGCATCGGCCCTACCAATTTGACGGCAGGCCTAACGATTTTGAATGCTTTAGAATTAACTCCATGACGTTTTATGACAAGAAATTGCCAAAAAATGCCGTTATCTGTAACCTTCGAAAATGCTGCTTCATGGATGCTTCCGACCAAACATTCAAAGCATGGCTGACAAATTTCAAACAGGCTGCGTGCATCCCTGTTTCGTCCGGCGTCACGTGGCCGTAGTGCCAGTCTGCTGCTGCGGACTGTCAGGGGAACGAGCATTCGCAGCCCACGGGCACACTCGATTGCAACTCGTGAGGTGATATTTGCGCGCACGTGTTTCTTTGGGCATTTCATTCATTCGCAGATTTCCAATTTACGGTCGATTTCAACGACCCATTGTGTTTCCAATATCTCTCCGCGCTTCGATCAAAAACCAACAGGTTTTTAAGCCACTGCGCAATCTTCCCATGTATTCGTGGGCGCGAGGATGTCAGGCGTCGATTGCCTCCGCCGTGCCGTCGCCCGCTCAGCTGCATTGAACCCGTGTTTTGTGACCTGAAACGAGGTGCAGTCATCAGCAGTAAGGACGGCGAATTATTTCGGCCATTTTTCAGCCAGCGTCGTTTCCGCGAGGTGGCCTAATGAAGGAACCGTGATAAATTGGGCGGAGGCGGCGTCCGGATGTGCAAAATCCGCGTCATTACCGGCGCTCGCAATTAATGGCGCCACTTCTGCTGCATCAGGCCGGAGGGCGGCTGTACTCCCCGTCAAAAATCGTGCTACACGCGCCAACAGGCCCCAGCCTTCGTGGCCTCGGGCTCCGGCCCGTACAGGCCTTCAAACGTCTAATGGCTCTTCCGCTGCGGGGGCAACACGAAAATGAGGTCGTAAGGCTGGAGCCTGTGGAAATAGCATTGTTAAAGTTTATTGGTGATATGACTAGAAATGAGGGACTATTGATCACCCCTGAAAAGTATCGGGCTTCGGCGGGCTCGTCTTCAGCAGTTACAACTTTACCCCTGGCGGCAGTTAACAACTTTGCCTTGGCAGCAGCTTTTGTATTCGTTTTTTGCTTTTTTCAGTGCGATTGAAAGCTAAAAATCAAAAATGCTTCAGGTGGCAATTTGCGTTTGGGCTCAGGAGACCCAGACATTGGCTCGTTATCGAGAAATGCCAGAACTTTCCGTTAGCTAAGCTGCAACGGGAAAGGAGGGGGGAAAAGAAAGTAATTTTTCCTGCATAATAGGCAAGTCTGTCCCATCACTTGAGTGAAGACCTTAATCAGCGGTGCTCTGTTCCTTTAGATTTCAGATTTACTCAGCAATATATGTCGTGACAGATTGTGTAAACCATAATAAATGTCTCGATTCTTTCCATGGTATTTTTGCGCCGTTGTCATTTTCCCGCTTCTTGGAAACTCTTATTCTTGTGACTGGTGCCTCAGTTGGTATAGCGCTGTCCTGTCCTGGCAAGCCAGGTTCGGGTCTGGCAACTAATCAATGTAGTCTTGCTGATATCCACACGGCCGTGTTGTACCAATAACAGGAGGCACCTTTTGCCACAGAATCGGCAGTTACTTGGAATGCGCGATCGGATGAGGTGTGTAGGGTGGAAGGACCTATGCAACCGGTTAAGTATAACATGGACACTGATCCCGACATTACCCACAGTAAATTGCGGGGATAAAATTGACAAAAGACGCATGAAAGAAACCGCGATGGGCAAAATTGTCAGGTTGTGCAATGAGCAGCAATAGGCAGCTATTCTGTGCCGGAAAGTGTTCCAGTAATGAAAAAGAAGCGTGGTCGAAGAAATCAAACGACATTTTATGTTTCACCAACGGATATCCCTAACGTTTATTTTTCTGAATCTCAAGGAAATATATCTTCCGTACTCCCATACCTGCTGCATAGGTGCGCCATGCGAGCTAGTGGACATGCTGATGGTATTCACCGTATAGATAAGTACACAACATGACCCGATCTCTCTTTTCATAACTTTTTTTCCATCCTCTTGCAGGCCGTCACGCAGCAGGCCATTTGGTGACGGACTATTTGCACTAGATCGTGACCAAATGAGTTAACGCTTATTGCGCAAAACGCATATTTCTCCGACAGCAGTAAATTCCACGTGTCTTTGTCTACAATGTCAGGCCGAACTATCTCTTCCTCTTCCCCTTCGTCGTAAAGAGTGACGCCAAGCTGACAGCATGCCGGCAGCACTGTTTGATCCCGGACCGGATCAGCAGCTGGCGCGTGCTCGGCCGGCTGTATCGGAGTCGCAGTGCTCGGTCACCGGGCCTCATCGCCCGATGCGTCACCATCGGTCAACAGCGGTGACTGCCAGCCGACATCGGTCATGCCAGTTTGACGGCGGAATTATGCGCGGCTATTAGGCCGGCGCCCACCGAATATGCTCGCCGGCAGGCTGAAGAAGCCGCCGAGGACACCCCAGTTCCGGGGACGCCGCCGAGGTCGCGCTCGGTGCGGCCGGTGTCGGGATTGGCCAAACGCAGCGGCGTGGCTGTGTCGTTTTTTTTTATTTCTCATATACGCAAAACAAAAACGGGATCTCCTGCTCAAGTAATTCATTCGTAGTTTTCGATTTATGACGGAAGTGGTCGTGACTGTGTGCTTGCTCTTCAAGAAGTTCGTGTCACATTTAACTTTGATTTATCCATTTCGGTTCACTTCACTGGGCACTGCAACTGCTCATCGCTCTCATCCGACCAGGAACGCCATCTTGCGAGCGACGGCAGAACCGAAAAGCCAAGGGCCCGCCCTGTTGTCCTACACGGCGATCGGACGGAAAAAGAACAGCATCGACCGGGTGGGCCGCTGCATGAAGGGCCTCTACATCGGCCGCACAGACAGTTCATATCTCTTTAATCACGGCCGAGTTATTGGGTCCTAAATTCGGCGTCGACCAGGGCCGGCGATCGTGCGGCCGCCGTAAGTGGATGTCGGGGGCCGGCCCGGCCGGTTTTATCACTTCATCGGACAACGGGCCAAGTTACGGGATAAAGGGCGACCATTCGGCAAAATTACCCGGCGCGTCGTGGCCTCGGCGACTCGGCCCGGATGAGCAGGGCCGGATTTATGGGGGCGGACGCATGCATCAATTGGTTTTCGAGCGAGATTCCGAAGCTGCTGGAAGCGATTGAGATGACATGCGGAAAAATGATGGTGCGCTGCCGTCAGAGGTAAACTGAAATACGGAGTTAACGATAACCAGAAAACTTTCGGAACCATACCTGACAACAAGTCGAGGCGTTGCCAGGTCCGGAAAGTTGCGCGCCCGCCATTCTATCGATCATCTTCATATGGCCCAACTTAAAGCAACGTAGCTTGCTGGCTAAAACGACAACTCATGCGGTCACGAAACTGTGAGCGCGCGATCGCCGTGAGCATCCTCTCAACAAAACATTTTTCACGTCACCCCGACACGTGCGCGCGTGGATCCGTGAGCCCCGCGCAGCTGACCGTGCCGGGCGCTGTCTCATCTTTCACCGGTCGGGTTCCATTTCCGTGTGGCGAGCGTGATGCGTCCCCGAACGCTCGTTGGCTCACTGCCAATTTATTCTGCGCCCGTCTCAGACGACTGCGTGGACTGTACGGTGCACTGTAACCGACTGCAGTCTGTCCGAGTTTCTTCGGCCCTTGCTACGCCGATAAATCCTAGCAGATTGAACAGTAGTTTTATGTTGGTGCAGCGCTTCCGGATTCCTCTTGAAATGGATTACGAGTGTTTTGATCATTTCCGGAGAAAAATGACATGTTTTGCCATTTTGGGTTACGCGATATATGGACAATAAACAGTTAACTAAAGACGGCATCTAAAATCATTTCAAATCATCTATCATCAAGCACAAGTCACATCTGCATACATTGGTATTGACTGTCACCTGCCGAAAGCACCACCCTACCGTCAAATGTACGTTTCAGTTTGGATCATCGGACTGCGCAATGGAGTGGATAGTTGCCAGAGGGACAGCCATATTTCCATCAATACGCAGCCGTCAGTCTTTCGGAAGGATGAAGCCATGATGGATTTGGGCATTTCATTATTTATTTATTATTTATTATTTACTTATTTAACCGTGCTCTCGTTCCTAAGAACCAACAGGAGACGTGAGTTGCTTAAGCGTCAAGTTTCAAGGTGAGGAAGACCTCTTGAAAAGTGTAGCCAAAACATTGCGTGGCCCATAGAATTTAGAGGCCCCCAAAAAGCTGTGTACGTACACCTAAACGGACCTCAATCGTTCCGGCCCCTCCCAAATCCGAAGGTGGTTGACTGGACCACTCTTGACTGGAAGGAGGGCTTCTCATCTTGTTAGGCGATGGTGGTGATTTTCATCCAGTTTCTCCGCTCTCTTGCACTCCCCGTTCTGCTCGCCCGTAATTAAATGAATATAAGCAATTGGTAATGTGTTGCCAGACAATTCGAGGACTTCTCCTCTAATTTTCCTTTAACGTACAGATGTGAGGCGCTGTCACACGTCTGTAGAGACTCGAAAAGCCATTTTTGAGCTCCAGTAGGACTGACTCATTGGGGAAATGGGTCCCAGTGTTCTCATCAAAACTTACTCCGGTCTTCTCCAGATCTCCTGCTTCCCGCACTAATCCGCTCAGGGCTAAAGTTCGCACAACACATGTAGTGTGGTTAGGCTTCTGTGAATCCATTGCCACGCGTCATTTCCGGAACCCGTCTGAATGCAGGCAGAGTGTCGATTGCGACGAGGATAGGATGAAAGACGGCGCTGGCAGCCAGAACTACCGTTCCTTGCGTTTAGCTGCATTTAAAGATGATAGGCACTTGCCACGACTTTTTATGCTGTGTTTTCGTAGACGATTTTTCGAGTAATCTTCAAGTTTTGATAGCGTATACCTTGAAATCGTGGTCCGTGCTGGCTGCTTTGATTCTGAACTTAACAGACTACAACAGACAACTCACGAATAACAACAGAACACAACGATCGGGCATTTGGTGTTGAGATATCTAGTGGCATAGCGGCATACCGGCATGCATAGGTACAGTACGGTCGGGAATTTGCCACAAAACCGCACAGAAGTCCGGGGATCATCGTATAAGAATACCTGGACGAATATAATGGGGAATAGCGATGTATCCCTCTCCCTCTCTCTCTAAATTTTCTGAAGTGTTCACGTTGGAGCAGGGATGTCGTTTCGTATAAATAGTTGAGGGGGAGGGAGAACAAGACGAGGGCTCAACCAGCTAACCTCCCCCCAAATGTGAGTTTCTCAAGCTATTTAGCCTACTTTATTTTGCCCAACGGAAATTTCTGAGTTTTTGTTAGTATTTATAAAATAAAAAGTTGCATCACTCTACGTTGTATGGAGTTCCTTACTCTTGCTTTTATCTTTTACTCCAACATCCTGTTTTTACATACGATTGTGATTTAATATGCATTTTCTAGAAAAGAAGTTTGATAAGGCCCAGAAGGTCATTGCAAGGGCTTAAATCGATATTGTATTGAAAGGCGCATATACAAACCGACACCCCTAAACAGTTTACCCACTTCATCACAAAATCTCACACTGTTTCTTTTCTTAATGGTTTAGATCGTTTTAAGTTTTGTGCTGTACTGCCTGCCTCCTTTTGATTTATTGCTGCCGTTCTTTTCGTTGCTGAAACCTATTTCTTTTGTCAAAACCAGTAGAAAATATTGAGGGGGCCCAAACCAACATGGGGAAGGGGAGAAATAACATGGCGGTAAGGCCATCACGAAAGAATACAATTCGACACCCCTGCGTTGGAGAGTCTACATTCAATCACTATACGGATGGACTAATGCCACATCGTCGCACTTTCGTGACTTTTTTTCGACCTAGCTACCCTCTTGCTACTACACTGGGTTCGACGTCCCCGAATTTGTACTCGCCGAACCGTCCAGAGGACCCTAAACAGAAAAGTGCATCCAGATCTTGGTTTACTCGATTCGTGAGCTTTTTCGGCTATTGACGACACCGAAGAGCCGACAGGACACATGCTATCCCTCAGGGTCCTTCGCTGCATAAAGAAGGATTACCGGGAGGCTCACGTTATTGCGCCATACGTTTCATGGCGATTTATGCGCCCGCCAAAGGCTGAATATCCGGCGATGAATTTGCGTGGCGCCGCTCTGCCACCGCCAGACCACCTCGTGACCGCCCGTGACGTCCGCCAAGGCCAGCCCGGCGGCAGGGCCCTGCCTGGTATTCGGGCCAGCACTCCTGAGAGAGACCAGACCACTCGGTGGGGACAAGGGCGGACCCAGCCGAGGGACTTGAGGGAAGTGAAACCGCTTCTGGGCCCATCTGATGGAGTGGGAGTTGTAAGTTATTGAGACGTCATATGAAACATGACGATTATTATTTAAGTGTTAACTTTAAACGCATCACTACGTTTTGTGATGTTGTATGCGTTGCATTATGGGTGCACTGTGCAACATGCCAGTATTAGGTGTTTTAAATAAAAATGGTCATTTCCCAAACCACGGTAATCTAGCCAGGCAGCGACCTCTTTGCTCCCCTCCCCCACCGGATCCGTTGTGGATGAGGGGGACCATCAACGGAACCTGTCGATAGATAGCTGCTTATAGTGGCCGTGGATACTCGGCGAGATTGTCGATGGTAGTTGTCCTCGAACGAGAAAGTCAGGCGTTGATTTGAATGCTCGAAGCGAAAACGAGCAGTTTCAGATCGAGATGGCCGTGCTCCATGACAGTAAGATCTGGCATCATGATGACGGCATGATGACGGGTGCATCCGCTTCCTCAACACTCTGGTATGACTTCTGGTAAGAGATCTGAAAGTTAGCACTACGGTATAACTTGGGATCGGAAATCCGAAGCTGTACCATGGCTGAAGGTATACCAAACCTGATCGGAGATCGGAGTTGATTAGAGATCAAAGGTCGGAGATCAGCTGCATAGCAACTGTCGTTTCGTATCGAGCATTGAAATGCAGCAGCAGGTGGTGTAGCCAGCACCAGGACGCCACCAGGCACTGATCTAGATCCAGTAACAGGACGATACCAGAAAATACGCCAGATCCAGCAACAGGAAGCGATACAGCCCACAGCCAATGGTTCGTCGGTTATCGTTTCATCAGGAAAATTTTCTTCCTACATCAATAGCGTTTTACAAATGTTACATTTGGTCAGCAATAACGACAAATGGAAGCCAGTTTTTGGAACTGAGCTTGGAATATCAGGCGTGCAGCTTTACTATGCGTGGATTTACAGCTGCATATTAAATGACAAATACGGCACAAAAACCTTCATTGAAACCTAGTACATATGTCATTAATTCTTTATTATGAACGAAGCAACACTAAATGAAATAGCAACTAAGGGAAATTGTATCAGTGGACCAGCTCTGCTGAGCTATAGCTCTCACCGCAGCAGCGTTCGCGATACGGTCCCCAGTCTTTAAATACGCGCAGTGGAAGGGGGTTTTGCGCCAACGCGCGCTGAAAAGGGGGAGGTGCTCCCTTTCCAGCGTGCGTTAGAGAAAAAACCCACTTCCACTTCGCGTAGTCATGCTGAGGACCGTATCGCGAACGGTGCTGCGGTGAGAGCTCTAGTTCCACTGAGCAGGTCCGTGCTGTGCCACCCCTTCCGATCTCCGAAACGCAAAGATCTAGAGACGCGAAGTTTTAAGGGTAGGATAGGGTCACAAACAGTTAGATTGTGTACAATTATCATGACCGTAGGTCAAAATCTTTAAAGTCAAATGAGGCCGAAAATGCCAATTTTGAACACTTTCTTGGCCCGTACAGGCCCTTCCGTACAGCTTTTCCGACGAAACGAGACAAGGGCTCGAGTTAAAGCGTTAAAAATACAATTTCTAATCCTCTGACGTCTTGAGTAAAGATTTCAGGCCGAGGTCATGTCAGGTCATTGACCTATGGCGTCATTTTTATCTCTGAAGATCAGATTTCGAGCGACACGGGACCCTGGTGCATCTTAAGTGCAAATAAAGGCGCTAAACGCATTATTTAGTGTACTTTCAGTGAGGATAGCCAACATTGGTACCATCGGTCACTTTCAGCGTTCACTGACCTCCGCAGAGAAAATGATGTGAAACAAGGTCATTGAACTTGGATGAAGTTTTCGACCCTTTTCCGTTACAGTGGATTCAGTTACATGATTTGATTGAACAATCATAACATACATTTAACCCTATACATTATATAGCGAAAGCATTATATATATGTATAAGACTTACGTCATATATATATATATATATATATATGCATATATACGTTATTTACGTTACGGTATATTTGTAATGTGTTTATATATATATATATATAAATATACATATATATATACGCGTATCAAAGTAATCTGGATCAGGCCACAAGCTGTTTGAACTTGACCTTTGATGATTTTGACCTTCACTGACCCTTGCTTTGCTCTTGATCCATCCATCATCCTCAGTTATCCCCAAATGCTGTCGGCTGATAATGCTCAAACAGTAATCTTACGTGACACGCCTATTCTCTCGCGAAATTCCCATCTGTCTGCGACAATCGTTATTTTTGTTATGTTTGTCTGACTTCAAATACTTCAAACTTCTAAATTTTTCGGCCAGTTTTCTATTCCTTTGCGTTAATCAACGAGTTATGGTATCGTTAACCCGCGCACGACCGTCGGTCGGTTTCGAACATGCGCGACGGGGGGGGGGGCAGTTGACCGCCCCCACTAACTCACGAACGGTTGGTCGCACGATAAAAATAAGCGTACCGTTGAAAACGTTGTGACGAGTAGAGCTCGAAACTGGTCTCATTTTAAGTTTTAGATAATATGTAAGCAATCTGCACCCTATATATGTTTTCTCACAGCCGACTGCATGAAACCGAGAAATGATCTGAATCTCAAGAGCTGTGACTAATAACTCATAGGTAAAGGCACCAGCGCGCAGGTAAAGGTCCGCGGATGCCGATGCACGTCTAATTTCCCCAGATTTGTTCATTATATACGCCGAAACGTTGAGTTAAAGACACGGCAATTTTCGCGTCAGCTGTCGGCGTGCGCCACTGCCGTATGCTGTAACAAATTGACGGGAACTAATTTTACCGTTTCTTTATTTTCGCAAAAAAGACTATTTATTTCAATTTTATTGATCTTAATGGTTCTTGTGATGGTTTTTCATGCTTAAATTTTGGAAAAATTCATTAGTTGCCAATCGAGAAAATTGGCGGAGCTTTATTTGCTAGAACCTGCTTATTTCCAAAATATGCTACTTTTCCAAGCTTTTTGAGGTCCCTGGTATTAATTACGTCCGTGCAAGCTAGTTCTGCCATTTTCTACCCATTCTGAGTATTTCATCGTCGATTTTGACGGTGGTACATTTTGGCTCACTACAGTTATTCGTGACCTGACCTCAGGTCAATGGCTGGACGTCATTGATACTTTGCCCAATGACGGTAACTAGATGTCTGCTTCACTCCACACTGAAAATGTTATGAAATATTCCGTCAATTTCCGAAAAAACGACATGTCTTAAAAATGGGCTTGAGCTTAGGTGAATGACCCGGAAAATTCCGAAAAATTTGAGATAGCAGATTTGTGGCATCTATCACGATCACTAATCCCTGGAAGTATTATTGTGATATCTTGTTTTGCGAAAAAGTTACAGGGCGCTAAACTTTTTTGGATATAGGTCTGTTTGACCTGATCTTGGTCAGACACCTGACCTGACCTGAGGTCAAAATTTTGACACGAGATGTAAAATTGATGAAGCAAAAGGTACACAAAGTTTCGTGACTCTGTGGTTGTTCATTCTCTTGCCATCCCAGAAAAACCTCAGGGGGCGGTCAACTGCCCCCCCCGCCCCCAGTCGGGACGGGTTAAATGCCATAAGGCACTAGCACTCAGCTCCGACACGTTCTTGGGATTTTCAAGAAAACAGGTGAGGGGCCAAAAGTGCCCCTCCCCTCTTCCAGTGCGCGTGTTAAAGCGCAGACATCGAGCGCTCGGACGCCCAGGACGACGAAGGTGTTCAAAGGTTTCCACTTCAAAGTTATTCTAAAACGCTGAGTATTTTGTTACAAAACGTAATTTAATGATCTGTGTCATGTTCTGGGATTGAGTAAGGCCATTTATAAACCAAAAATGAAGAATGAAGAATGAAATAGGACCTTGTACTCTATTAACACTTGTTTGTCAACTAGCGCGAGGAAACAAATCGCTGCTCTTTTCTAGAGTCAAGGTTAAGGCGAATTTCTTCAACGTTTGCGGCAATCGACAGCATCTTCGAAGACGCAACGAAAGGCAGAGACGCAACTAAAATGA
The DNA here is from genome assembly GCA_030062745.1 of Capitulum mitella. Classification (NCBI taxonomy): domain Eukaryota; kingdom Metazoa; phylum Arthropoda; class Thecostraca; order Pollicipedomorpha; family Pollicipedidae; genus Capitulum; species Capitulum mitella. The sequence goes on from CP099842.1 coordinate 30,706,716, forward strand.
CTTTTCATGACATATTTCGTGCTGGTGTGACCAGAGCTTGCAGCCCAAATAAGTTCGGTCATTACATGTTCCGGTTATTTTGTCATGCAAGTGTTTAGAAGCCAGACATTACGTATGAAAGAGGGTGCATTAGCTGCATCCCAGAAAGGCACACATAGCATTCACATCTCATGAACGCAATACTCATTTCGTATTGATTTCAGCCCAGAGATGACGTGGGGTTTTCTCTCAGAATGCAGTAAAAAGCAGGCCACCTCACACCGCGTACATTTCTGTACCAGAAAATGCCTGCGCATCGTTTTTCACTAAACTTGCTTTTTATGAACACTTGATTTTGATAAGTCCACGCCAGTGTCGCCAACTGTTTTTTAGAATGCACTTATTTTTCCGCCTTCCTCCCCCAAAAAACTCAAAAACTTAACTGCAACCTCTAAGAAAATCAAGAAGGTATTGCAGTGCAATGGAGCACTTGCTGCCTGCAATATTTTAGAAACTACTCGGTTTTTCGTACAAAAAACTCACCCGTGATCTCGAGAAAAAACTCATTAAAAAGTCACCATATTTGAACAAAGCGTACACCGTCTACACTCATCTAGCGGTTCAATCGAGTCTCATAAAGTCCATGCCAGCGCTATACTGTTTGTCCTCGTCGTCCTTGGGGTGGTCTTAAACGCGTTACAGGTGCTGTGTGGTGGCTGGCCAGCAGCACTTACTACAGGCTTCCATATGTCTCCCCAGATTTAACTGACAAGTTTTTGGTGCCTAACTAAACGTTGAAATCACGTGCGTCCCCACTTGAACAGTTCCCTGGGGCAATGGCCAGGGTCGTCATTTTGTATCCTTTTGGAGGAAGCACGTGCCCCCTTAGTGTTGATTTCGGCCCCTTCATTGTTGAAATGGAACCCACGATGCTATGCTGGAGCTCTTTGTTGAAATGGCCAATCTGATGTAGGGGTGGATTCAAGGAGGCATGGGCTGGGGCGCAGCCAAAGGGTTCCAGGGGTCCTAGGGCCCCCGAAATGCCTGAAGGGAGCCCACTCCCCCTAATGTTAAAATTTTTTCCCTATGAAAACCGAAACATCGTCAGAATGCTTTAAGAACAGTAGACAAGAGAAGACAAAGATGAAGTACATAGATCGAAGCCTATGGAAGGGCCCTATCGGCCTATAGGTGGACCCCCTGCCGGTCTGTAGGGGCCTCCTGGCAGCCTGTGAAGGCCCCTGCATGCCTGTAGGGGGCCACTGACGGCCTGTAGGGTCCCCTGTTGGCCTTTAGGACCCCCGGCTCGCCTGCAGGGACCCCTGCTGGCCTGCAGGGACCCCTGCCGGCCTGCAGGGGTCTCCTGCCGGCCTGTAAGGGGCCCTCTGCCGGCCATTGGGGCCCCCTATCGGCCTGAGGGGGCTGCCTGCAGGTCTAAAGGACCCCTGTAAGTCTTCAAAGGGGCCCTGCTGGCCTGTGGAAAGGACCCTGCTGTCCTTTGTGGCCCTGCCGGCCTGTAGGAGCTCCCCGCCAGTTGATAGGGGGCCCCCTGCCGGCCTGTGGGACCCCTGCCAACCTTTGGAAGGCCCCGCTGACCTGTGGAAGAACCCCCTGCTGTTGTACAAAGCTCTGCCGGCCTATAGGGGCCCTCTGCCAACCAGTGGAAGGGCCCCCTTAAGGCCAAAGGAGGAGCCCCTGCGGCCTGTGGAGGAGCCCCTGGCGGCCTGCACGAGGCACCCCTGACAGTTATGGAGGGCACAGGTGTGATTTTCTAAAAATAATTGTGGTTGCCCAAATGCATATAATATTTTACGTGCCTAATATACAATTTCGGGAGAGTGGCGGGCGGAACAGGCCGACGTTATGCATTTTTGGTGATGTAGTTGCCTTCGCCTACCATTTTTCTCTCAGAATTTTTTTGGTATACATTTGTGGACCATATTTTAGGAAATCAGTGATAACATTTTAGGTTGTGGGTGCTCCAGCTGTACTGTGGATGCCCATTGTAGCTTTTTGGGTCCCGGAACACACACAAAGAGATCATTAGCGTAACGGAAAGAGGGAGGGTCCTTGGGGCCACAGCATCCCCAAAATTTTGGTACACGAAGGGGCCCCCTGTCCGGGAAAGGCGATCATCCACAAAGGACCCCAGACCCAAGGCAAAGACCTCACACAGCGCTGACCAGGAGTCATACACTTGCAATTTCCGTATGCTTGGTGTTGTCAGGCACCGCCATTCTTTATGACACTGAAAAATAAGTATCAGATACGCCCTAGCGTTCTGGCCATAGGGCCCCAAGGTGTTCTAAGGGCCCCTCAGTGTTTGGACGTATTCACTTGGGCCTTCTCCCCCCCCCCCGAAAGACAATCCTGGTTATGCCAGTGGCGATGGCCTACGGCCTACAACCTCTGAGGCCTGAGAAGGGTCATCTCAGACCTCCGGTTGTAAGATCTTGCCACGTCAAGGGCCCCTCTGGCACTTTCTGCGGTCGGTACCCTTTGTCTATGGACTCCCAAAGAGCCCTTGAGACCGCAACAGGGCTCCAACACGGCAGAGTGCCCCTGAGGCCGCCAGAAGGGTTACAGGCCCCTGAGACAACAAAAATGATGAGTCCCTCAGACGGCACCGCGGCCCCCAGGACGTCATATGGGCCAGAATGGGTTTCACGGGCCTGTGTGAAAAGCTGAAGGTTCCTCAAACAGTCAGAGGTCCTCGGAGGGGGGGGGGGCAATACTGGCAATACTGCTGGCAATATTGGTCCACGCGCCACTGCCACGCGCCTGATGGTGAACATGTTGGGCATTTAGCCAACATTGTTGGGCAAACCCCAACTTTTGGGGACTTGTGTCACGTAATTAACAGAAAGTGGATGAAAACAATGACTCCTCTACCACACGGAACCATTGTTCCGCGTCACGTTGAGCGTCTAGAGGAAAAGGAAAAAAAAGGAAAAGGAAAACAGAAAAGCCAAATAAAGTCGGGATGGTCTTTTCCTCTGATTCACTTTTTCCAACGGGAGTAGCCACAAACAACCTAGGTCGTCCGGTTCGTACAAGAATGGACTTAAGACATTTTTTGCCAATGATCATTCACTGAGCTTTATTTAAGCATTATTTATGCCTTGTCACCGATACTTGTAATAATAAAACCATCAATTCTTCCGGCATATGTTTGCCTTTCGCGTTCGAAATCCCTCCACATGCGCTTCGCATCACTCTCCACGATGTTCGTTTCTCGGCGTGTCGCCGTGACCGGGGGTGACGGTGACGCCCCTCCACTGGCAGGAGCGACAGTCTACCAGTCCTCCGGTACCTTCCTCCCCCCCCCCTGCTGCGGGTCACGGTTCTCACAGGGCGCCAGTCGTCCGGTACCTCCGCTCCCGCTGCGGGTCACGGTTCTCACAATCCTCCAGTCCTCCGGCACCCCTCCTCCCGCTGCGGGTCACGGTTCTCACAATCCTCCAGTCCTCCGGCACCCCTCCTCCCGCTGCAGGCCACGGTTCTCACAATCCGCCAGTCCTCCGGCACCCCTCCTCCCGCTGCGGGCCACGGTTCTCACAATCCGCCAGTCCTCCGGAGCCCTGTCTCTTAACCCTATTCCCGGAGGGCTAGACGGTATGGCCGATTCCCGGCAGGGGGGGCGGATTCGGCACCCCCCTGAGATCTCGAGAACTACTTATCCGATTTCATCGCAACAAACGGCAAGCGATTTGCCGTGACGTGAACTACATTTTGATAAAAAGAAATTTTCAAAATTTTGAAATTTGTGGATACAGGGGGGCAAAAATGTCAAAATGGGGGGTACTTTTTGACTTCTTATAACTCCGTTGTTTATGGACCGATTTCAATGAAACTGGCATCAATCGAGAGATTATGGATAGGGCTTTTACCATGAGTATGCAAATTTGAAATTTTGAGAAAATTCATGGGCGTTCACAGGGTTTCAAAAATAGGAGGATTAGTTTTCCAATAACGGAATGAACAAAAGAGGCCAAAACACTTTTTTAGCTTCTGCTAGTCATGTTATGCTAAAGAAGTACAAATCGCATTACAATGTTTGTATAATGTTAGCATAGGCGGTGCCAGGGACATAAAAAAGGGGGAACTGTCATGGTCACACGTTTCTCAGATCAACTTGTGACCTTTGACCTTAAATGACCTCAAGTGACCTTGGGGTCACCTGGAATGATGTCGTGTGCATTCAATATTATCTGTAAACGTTTTTAATCGATTAAATTCACTCTATTCCAAAAAATTCATTTTTTGGCTTTTGCGATATAGGATACGTGCACTGACATTTTAGGTCATAGCTCCGTGACCTGACCTGATATCAAGCTGAAACTTGGTACACAAGTAGAGGGCATCTTTCTACATCATATATATTTCGGGTTTGGCATTTGAAAAAACGGCGCCGAAATTATTGCGAAAAAACAAATTTTGACTTTTGACCTTGACCTGACCTTGTAAAGTGACCTCAGATAAACAAAATTACATATGCACATTGCCCAACTATTTAGCTATAAATTCATATAAAGTTTTAAGTTCTATCTTAAAAACTCTGTTTTTGGCAGACATTTTCCTTTTACCCTCAACATGGCCAAAAATGACCTGAGGTGCCTCCCAAAAACGTTGCCTGGCTCCGCCCCTGAGCAAAATAGAATTTCGAAATTTTGTCACAGCGCGTAGAAGGAATAGCTAGGAAAAGTCACCAAGTTTCGTGAAGCTGCGTCAAAAAGCCTGGAATTGGCAAGCAAAAAACCCGAGGGGGGGGCGGATTCCGCCCCCCTGCCGGGAACAGGGTTAACGCGGGCGGCGGCTGGACGGCCGCACCTGACGGCGCGCTGCGGACAGTCTGACACTGTCCGGCAATATGTGGCGACGCCTGACGTCGCCGGCGTCACGGCGCGAGCCATCCGCCTGCATTAGGCCGCGCCGGTCCGACGGCGCTGAGCCGGCGTGGATTTGACAGCCGACACTCCACACCGCGCGCGCTGCTGCCATTACGTTCGGGAAATGAGGCCGGCCGTCACTGGGCAGCGACGGGCGGTCAGACCAGAGACAGAGCCGTCTGCGACTCCAGAGGGGAGGGCAGAGAGAGAGAGAGGGGGAGAGGAGGGAAGAAAGAGTGAGAGTGAGAGAGAGAGAGAGAAAGAGAGGAGACGGCCGAAGGGCAAATTATCAGCGGTGACGGCTAACGCAAACAAAGAACACGTCTCAAGTGGATGAATTTATTGACTGATTTGCTTCCAGCTGTCTCTAGAAACTTTACGGTCCCTTGCGAAGACCTAAATTCTGTAATAAATCAAGCTGTTGGAACAATTTCCGCATTGCGGAAGCCGCGTAGACCATTATAAACGCTGTATATTTCAGCTCAAGCATGCATAAAGTAGACTATAGAGCATAATGATCCGCTACTGGACGTCGTTGTCAGGAACCATCACTGCTCGATTGCAAAGGACAAAACTCATTTGAATTGATCGTATTTTACAAGCCGTATCTAGTTAGCCGTAGGCCGTGGACCTCATCACTGGTTTAAAGGGTTTGTTAAATCAAAATGAAAGTCAAGAGCTGGCAATGGTTCGTATATTTGTACAAACGTCTACTTTCCTCACTTAAGATCGCAAAGCACGGGCATGCAGTTGTCTTTGCCAGTCGGCATAGCGATGCGCTGTATGTCTGGAAACGCTTTAGACGTGACGCGCTGTGGCCATGTTAACGGTTCGACAGTCATCTCTAGGCAGGTCTTGTTGCGTATGGAAGAAGAATATAAGACATTCAGATGTCTTTTGATAATGTTAATCCGCGCCCGACTGGCGGTCAGCGCCGATCACGCTCGACTGTGGGGGGCGGTTGACCGCCCCCCTCTAACTCACGAACGGTTGGCCTCACGATAAGAGTAAGCACACCGTTGGAAGGCTCGTGACAAGTAGAGCTCAAAACTGGTCCTATTTTCATTGGATAATACATTAGCCATTTACGCCCTATATATGTTTTCTCATAGTCGACTGCATGAGACCGATAAACGGCCTGGATCTCAAGGGCTGTAACCAATAACGTCTAGGTAAAGGCACTAGCGTACAGGCAAAAGTCCACAGATGCCGATACACGACTAATTTCCCCGATTTCTCCAATATATACGTCGAAACGTTGAGTTAACACGCGCACTGGAAGGGGGTCTTTTTGTGCCCCCCCCCACACCTGTTTTTCTTGAATATCTCGAGAACGGATCGGAGCTGGTTACTGCTACTTTGTGACATTTATGGCAATTCAATAACTCGTCGCTGACACAGAAAAATCGGAAATCGGCCGGGAATTTTTCAAGTTCTAAGCATTTGAAATCAGACAAACGTAAGGAGAAAGACGGTTGTCGCTTACAAATGGGAACTTTGTGAAAGAACCAGCGTTCTACCTAAGATTACCGTTTGAACACAATCACGCGATGTCATTTGGGCATAACTGACGGATGTACCAAGACCAAAGCCAGGGTCAGTAAGGGTCAAGGTCATCAAAGGTCAAGGTCAACCAGCTTGTGAACTGAACCAGAGTTGCTTTGCAACATGTCGGTTTTTGTATGAACTATGTATTCAAAGACCCTAATAAAAAGATGTGTGCGCACACTGATATACTAACATTTACCAGTCATTTAAGGTCAAGGTCATCAAAGGTCAAGGTGAAATATTTTGTGACCTGGCCCAGATTTGCTTTGCGTCAAGTCGATTTGTATGAAATATGCATTCAAAGACCCTAATAAAAACACGTGTGCACACATGGAAACGCTTATACATACCAGGGTCATTTCAGGTCAAGGTCATCGAAGGTCAAGGGCAATTATTTTGTGAACTGGTTCAGATTTGCTTCGCAATATGTCGATTTGTATGAAATATGAATTCAAAAACCCTACTAAAATTACGTTTGGTACATCGATACTCACATGTATATACATACATACATATACATATATACATAAAGGCTAGAAGTTACCAAATGTACCGACGTTGGCTACCTTTACTGAAAATACGCCAAGAGATACGTGCAGTGCCCTCATTTACACTGAAGCTATCCGGGGTTGCTCGAAATTTGATCTGCAAAAGATGAAAAAATGACGTCATAGGTCAATGACCTGACATGATCTGGACTGGAAATATTCAGTCAAGACACCAAATGAATGGAAATTGTCATATTCCACGTTTTAACGGACAAACAAACACCCTTTCCCCGTTTCGTTCGAAAAGTCGAACGGAATGGCCTGTACGAGTCGAGAAAGGGTCAAAATTCGACCTTTTCCACATCATTTGACTTTGAAGATATTGACCTAGGATCACGAAAATTGCACCCAATGTAAATCGTTATAGCCCAACCCTGTCCATAAAATTTCATGTCTCTAGCTCTTTCCGTTCCCGAGATCCGCGAGGGGCACTTTTTTCCCCCTTCCAGTTTTTCGTTAGTGCGAAACCCCCTTCCACTGCGCCGGTTAAGGACACTGCGATTCGTGCTCCGAATGGCAGCGGGCGCCGTAGTCGAACGCGGTATGAAATTAACAGGAAGCAGTTTTATCGTTCCTGTATTTTTGCGACACGGGCGTTTCCATGTAATATTTATTGATCCAAATGGGTCTTGTGATGGCTTCTCATGCTTGAATTTTGGAAAAAAAAATCAGTAGTTACCATTTTACACAACTGATCAAGCTTTATTCGTGACAGCTTGTTTATTTCCAAGATATGCAGTTTTTGGAAACTTTTTGAATTTCCTGCTATTACTGGCTACTGTGCGGGCCAGTTCTGCCATTTTCTACCCGTTCTGAGTAATCTATCGCTGGTTTTGACGGTGGTACATTTTGACTCATAGCAGTTACTCGTAACCTGACCTCAGGCCAATGGCTGGAAGTCAGTGATACTTTGCCTATTGACGGTAACTAGACGTGTGCATCACTCCACACTAAAAATGTTATGAAGAATTCCGTCAATTTCCGAAAAAAGTATGACGACATGTCTTGAAAATGAGCTTGACCTTAGGTCAGTGACCCGGAAAATTCCGAAAAATCCGAGATAGCAGATATGCTGCATCTATGAAGATCTCTAATCCCTGAAAGTATGATTGTGATGTCATGTTTTCCGAAAAAGGTACAGGGCGCCCAACTTTTTCGGACATAGGTCCACTTGGCCTGAGCTAGGCCAGACACCTGACTTGATCTGAGGTCAAGACTTTGACACGAGGTGTAAAAATAACCATGCAAAAGGTACAGCAAGTTTCGTGGAGCTGCGTTTGTTCGTTCTCTCGCAGTTCTGAAAAACTTCAGGGGGAGCGGTCAACTGCCCCCCAGTCGGGGGCGGGTTAAACTGATCGTCCGTTTGTCACAAAAGCACACGGCTCAAATCTAATAAGGTATGTGTCTGGCTTTGAAAAGTTTATCACTTGTCCCAAACCAGACCCTCGCACGATGGGAGTTCTTACAGAGTTTCAGGCATTATTTCAGCCAATGAACAACACCCATGAGAAGAAAGGGACGCGTCTGACCCCTACGAACAGACGGCACGCGCCGGATGAAACATCTGGAGGCAATGCATATACAGAACTTTGGGGCTGAAAATACTTAACGATTAAAACTGCCATTCTGGGAAATGTGGAGGTGTCTAGCGACATGGAGATGCTGTACCTGTGGAGAGGCAGATCATGAAACAGGGACGGCTGTGCAAATGACGGGACGCCTGGGCCGTGGTGGAGGAGGAAGCGAGCCCCAGAGAACAGAACTCCGGTGCTTTGGAGGACAGGGAGGAGGAGGAGGACGAGGAGGAAGAGGAGGCAGGCTCCGGAGGACAAGACGCCGGGGTTGTGGAGGAGGAGAAGGAGGCGGCGGCAGGTTCCTGAGGAGAGGACGCCGGGGTTGTGGAGGAGGAGGAGGAGGCGGCGGCGTGCCCCGGAGGACAGGACGCCGGCGACGCGCCGCGGCGCGCGGAGACGGCCGGCTGGGGTGCGGTAATGTGCCGACCTGACAGCCCTGTAACGAGCCACCGCCGCGACAAATTACCGCCGGCCATCTGTCTTCACTAGCGGCACGCGGCGGCCGCCTGCCGCCGAGAACAGGACCGCGGCGCCGCACGGCGGGCGAGCGCGCCAGCCAGCGGCCGGAGCGACAGACCAGCTGCGGCCGCGCCGACGCGGCCTTGCTCCTGGCGGGCCGCGTCGGCCTGTCGCCAGGGCCCGGCCTCACAGAGCGCTCCTGTGTCGGCCGCCGTCTGCAGGACAAGGCAGCGAGCAGTCGGGGCCGTGCTCTCGAGATGGCGGGCACGTGGTCCGCGGCGTGACGTGAGGCCGCGTCCCGCCGCGCCGTCGCCGCGGGCCGGCGCTGACCCGTGCCCGTGCCGACAGCCTGAGCGGTCCAATGTCCGAGGCGAGAGCATAGAGAGGACGCCTCCCTCCGCGTCTCTCCCACATACCCTCCAGACGGCGCCCCACCGGACGACAGGTGCCGTCTGCTGATCCACCTCCTGAGCAGCGCCAGCCGCCGCTCCACGCGCGCCAGCCCCCTCCCCTGCAGAGCGGTGCGGCGCCGGTGACATGCCGCTCCCATTACCTGGCGACCCCCGCCAATATCCGGTGCTGGTTTGGTTTCCCCAGAGGCTCGTTACCTGGCGTCTTGGACGAAGAGGGTGGGGTGGAGGCGGATCACTGTTTTTTTTGCGAAGGTGCTCTTGGGCCGGCTCCTCCGAGTTTTTACTTGCACGTAGGAACGATCGTGACTTTGGCTACGGTTGTAACAACAAAAAACGCGTATGCACACACACACACACACACATACACACACATACAAACACACACGTGAATGTCAAACACGCATGCAAATGATGAGATTGGCAACGTTGGTTGAGTTACATTTTCTTTCACATTACAAGGCTGCGCGTTCATAAGCGCGGTATTACGTCAGGTTGGGCAGCCTCTTCAATCAAATGTTTTCCTTTAATCTGCACGAGAAATGTCATACATTGCTAAATCTTGGGAGATGTGCTCGATTGATAAACAACGCGTGATCAGTCAGACCAGCTGAGAACTGCGGGAGCTTGACGAATGTCGGCCGTTGGACATTTTACAAAATTTTCATGATCTCATCGAATTTCCATATCACCTTTGTTGCGCCTTGACAGCATATCCCTGATAGTAATGCGGGTTATCGCTTTTTTTTACTTATTTTTTTTTGCCAGTCATAAATGTACAGCTTGTCTTAATCATGACAAAGTTTTTAAATCAAATCATCTATTTGCATTTGGCAACCATTGGCCACGGCGAAGCAGCGAGGAACTCGAAATAGTGGAAGACCCCAAAAGGTGCCTGAGCTACCAGCACTGAACATCTTTTAATGGAGCTGCACGGTGCGCCGGCCAACTAAAGGCGTGTTACTGGGCGGCCCGACACCGGAAGCTCTCAAGTGACAGTGCAAAACGGTGTCGGTTCCCAAAAATAGTTGAAAAGCTGTGAAAGCATGCTTACCTGAGGCCAGGGACAGGTAGTGACTGGAAATTCGTGCAAAAGGAGGCTCTAGGGTCCAGAGTATGTTTTCGCAGGTGATATAGCATTGGTTCCGCTAAGAGCAACAGCAGTTGCTGCCCAGGCTTTACTTGTGTCGCGTGCAGGAACGATCGCATCTGCACTTCTCGCCGTTTAAAGGGATCGTGCTCAGTTTGGCTTGCGAGTGCCACTGTGCATCTTGCTTGTGCGAACGCTAGTGCTGTCAGTTGAGATATTTAAGTACCTATTACATTTTACTCCTAAAAATAATATAGAACACAACCGAATACTTCAATGGCCGATCACGTTTCCGGAAAAGAAAGACAATCCTTTGCAATTCGAACCTGGTGCACATTGATACTTCTCCGACCTGTAGGTACCACAGACAACGTTAGCACGCGGCCTGGCGAGTGCGGGGGAGGGAAAAAGTTGACAAACCTTCATGTCTATTGTACGTAATGCTCGCGGCAATAACGCTAGGGCGCCAAATGATGAACATAAAGCATTCCGTCTTTTCCTGGAGATTTCCTTATCCAATCTCATTGAAACTTTGTGGGGGGTTAATCTTCAAGACGAACGCACTCAACTGGAAGCACAAGCAAGCTAAGTCGGATCAATCGGGACCATCCCAAGGTAGGTATTGAAACTGCAGCTTTTCGTAAAAAGAGGACAGAAATTTGAAGAGGGCTTTGACTGCATGATGGACGCAGGTGCCCCAAAGCACAAACAAGCTAAGTCAGGTCAACCAAGTTTATCCAAGGTCACTTAGTGAAGATGCAATATTTTTCCTTCTTTTTCTCCAAATTCATCCAAATAGTCCAAATTACATATTGTGAAGATGCATGATTCTGGCCTCCAATGATCTCAGATGCTCTCAGACGACCTAGCACAACACCAACGGACAACATGTACGGACACACGAGGTTGACGTACGTAATTGGAAAACATCGCAATGTGTTAGGCTCCATTTCGACAAAATAAAGCATTTTCAAATCTAGGCCTTGGATCGCCTCCATTGAAGTCAGCTAGGTCAGCCTTGTTTTGTGGCTTGTGAGTTCATAAGATGGACCAATATTCCACAAAATTTTCCTGTGATTGGTTCAATAGGTCTACAGGAAGGACGGGTGCTACTTATTCAACGTCAGACCTCGTTTGCCCCAGGTTATTCAGTTTCCGGCGGTTGTAACACTACCTCACAGGCTTACTTTCCACAAAATTTCATCGGAATCAGACCACTATTGGGTCAGAAGATAGAGACGAGGGGCAAGATATGTCCACCACCAGTGCGTGCAATTCTCAGTTGGCCACCAGAGCGCGTGTAAATTCGTTCCCTCCATCCGTACTCAACCAGTCCAGTCCATCGTGAAGCCCATTCAATCATCATTCCATCACTTAAGTCCGACAATTAAGGAATAAACATTTAGTTGGTTATCTTCAGATTCTAGGTATACACTGACTGGTGCCGGTAAACACAGAACACGTGACTTCAGTTGAAAAAAGTGAATGATTCGCTCCATTCCCCAAAGGTATGGATGACCAAAGGATTGAATATATAGGGCCCTGGCTGGATCATCATTTAATATTTTGCATTGTTTGTCCCCTTCCAACATCATTTATCGTCGTTGCTTTTACATTGCTTGTTTGTTTTCTGAGCAGATCAGGATTAAACAACTCGAATCGGGTGAGGGTTTCCAGAGACGGATAAACTGCTGCGATTGAGCGAGCCTTGGAGTTACAGCCACGGTCCTGAGTGCCACTAAACTGCAGAACTATTGTAGCAACGAACGGTGATTCTAAAAATTCTGGCCATAAACACTGGTGACAAATCATACTGCAGTTGTTACCAAAGAACTGGTAAGTGAGAACACGGTCCTTAGCGCAGAACGTGTTCTGTGAGAGTGACGAGCGATACGGAACGTGAGCAATGCATTGCATTCGGGGAACGGTGCAATGAAGCGACATGAGTTCAAGAAGAATACGCATGGGGATGCTGTTGTGCAATCGTTTTGGTAACAATTCAATAAAAAATTACAGATTACATTCAGTATGGTCAGGAGCTCAAAATGGTACACTTCCTTGCAGCGTTCACTGAAACATTGACACTATATTTCTCAGTTGTTGATCGGACTTTAAACAAACAGAGGGCTTGGACGAAAACACAGACAAATATTCGTGCTACGCTAAGGCTATCGCAGCAGGTACTACACTCATAGATGCATGCCTGCTCTGTTTTGCAGGATAGCCACGGACTGACATTAGACTGATCTTTTGCCTGGACTGAATACTGCTCAAAAACGCTCGTTCAAACCTCTTTCTTTCTTTTCCACGACCTTTTCCTGAAATATCCATGAAGACAGAATTAGAGTTCTCTTGTTTTGCTATTAGTCTTTCCGGGCTCTACTCTCAGGCGGTTTCCAAAATATCTGCACCGCTCCAATTGAAATCCTGCTTTCTGCGTCAGCCGATGCCTGTTCGGAGATTGCAGTTTCACTTAGCTCACTTATTTATTGCTGCCGGGATTGGCTTCACTAATTGAGACGAATCGGGAGACCGGCCGACGCGAGAGACGAACGCCGTCGCGGAGGCGTTTTAGGAGATTGGCGCCGACCCCCAACATCGGGCCCGGGCGCTGCTCTTCCGGCGTCCGCTGGCCGGTTCATGCAGAGCCCTCTGGCGCGGCGCCGTCGGCCCCTCCGACGGGATTGGTGGGGACGGGGCGCCCGCGCCGTGTCCCCCCCCCACCCCCGACCTCCGACCAGGAACCTCTCAGCGGCCTGGCCTTTGCACTATGGAATCAGAGCCCGGCCTCGTGACCTTGGCGCGAGCGCCGAAGGCGATGGCTGCTCTGACACGGGTCATTGACCGAGAGTCGCGGATGAAATTCACCGACCGGCAAAACGCCGTAAAATCTACCGGGGCGAGATCAAAGGGTAGGATACGCGAACGATTAGATTGGGCGCGGCGAATTCTGGCGGACTGCCGCGCGCGGTGGATGTGACGGTCAGGTCGAATGGTCACCCACTGCTGCAAAGCCCGGCGCCATCGTCCGGTGGCCACGGAAATTGGGAGCTCAGGCGGAGGCTTCGTCCCGTATTGTACCGTTTAGTCCTCCGCTCGGGTTGGCGCGGCAAAGTGCACGAACGTTTTGCCGGTAAATCCAGCAATACCACAGACGAAGGAGGTGCATCGCGTCTTACCGCATGGAACGTCATTGGCTTGAATACCGACTACGGGTTCATCACTGGATGCGTTACTAGTAACCCTCTGTCACCGTTTAACCGCTGTAATATTTAACAGTAGTACAAAAGTAAAACGCCTGGTGGCGGCTTTCACGAACAAAGACATTTTCGTTCCATTCTGAGTTTGGAAATACCCGCATTTTCCAATATTGCTTGGTGCGTTACCTTTCCTTTATGCATTTCACCAAATGGGCCGATGTTTATAAATACATTTATCATTTTGTATCCAAGGAGTCGCACGGTTGCATCGTCACGCGCGTCTGTGATGTTTGGTCGCAAATTGTTCGCTGCTGTTACTGAACGGCTTGAGGAAGTAGGACCGAAAACAATGGACTTGGAATAGTTGCGTGTACAACAAACTTACAGACTGAGGCAATGGCAATGTCCGTGCAAAATATTAAAAAAACTTCCCTGTTTTCTGGTGAAAACCTATGATTCGTTTTTCAGTCACTGTGAAGTTATTACACTCCAGAAAGCGTAACGGTCGGATCGGGCTGGCCGCTCAGTTTGATTTTTTCCTTTTTTTTGCTAGTTGATGCAAGAGCTAATCGACCCAATGACTCCCTAGTAATCATATTGTTATCATTGAGTGTTCTTGCAAAGTGGGATCCCAGTTAACTTCTTCCTTTTGGCAAACTTCTGGGTTTTTGTTTGTTTGTTTTTGTTTCTTTTTTTTTACAAAAATACACCAATACTACAAGAAACGCTGTAACACATTTTCACTAAATGTCATTACGAGAGAAGCTTTAAACCGAATGAGTCTTATTTCAACTAGCAGAAAAATCCGATTGAACGACCTGCCTGTCCTGGCCTGGTCGTTACCTTCTACGCAGTTCAATAACTTTGCAATCACTGGATACCGAATCATAAAGTTTACCCCAAAAGACAGCTCAGATCTGCAAAGTTTGTGAATTTTTAGACGCGGTGCGTTATTTAGCAGCCCCTGCTGCACTTCTACTTATTTCAGGAGTAATATTTTCGCTCCTACACCTTGTTTCGAAGCAAAAGCCTATATATAGTTTCGAAGGGTGTTTTTATCCGCTCAGTAATGACAGCTACCAGTATCAGGTGCTCGTGACATTCTATCTTTCAATTCCTCGGTTGCAAAATACTGAAACAGATCGACAAGGAAGCGTTCGTATTGCGAAAGCGTCAAGGAAATGATAAATATACCAAGCAATATTTTAGACGTACTTCCAAATTTGCAGATAACTCAGTAGGCCGCGCTCGTCATGCGCTCAAGAAGACGTGTTACCTGTGCTTTATTTACGGGGAAATATTACAAGGATTGTTGGCTAAAATAAGCCCGGTAAAATAAAGCAGCGTCAGCTAATGTAAACAACATGCGGAAGGGCATGCTTGCGCTGAACAAAGTTGAGTATGAAAATGAGGCATCGTTACTGCGTGCGATTCGGCGAAGTGGTCTCGTTAAAATATTCAAGCTCTTTGGGAGGCTTTGGCAATAAAGAAGACAGGGCGAACTAGCGTTAGGCAGTTGCATGACATGGTCGCTAGAGAAGCAAGTAGCCATTATAGATACCATTTATAGTATTAGCAGAATGCGTACGGCATTATTTGACTGTTAACGCCGGATTATATCTTAGTCAAAGGAGAACGATTTTCGTCGCGGTCGGGGGTTTCAAACGCGAAATAGCGCCATATCTAACCAATCAGTCAATACGTTATCGTTCGCGAAGTTTGAGATACCCTCTCATAGAGTAGCTGTCAGAACCAAAGCCATGGTTCACAGTTTATGGCCGGATGAATTGGGCTGTCCGAACCTCTGTTTGCGAAGAGTGATCGGCAATTACTGACTCATCTGACAGACCGCGCCCGATGCCTGGAAAGATTGCCGTCGCGTTTTGAACGGAACTGCCGTCGTCATCTTCGCTGATTTACCGCATGTGGAGAGTCATTTTATGAAAATTGTGCTGAACGCAGTATGGTTTTCGTCTCTCATGACGGATTCTGACTTCGGGATTTCACTTTGCGCATACAGAGCAAAGGCTCACAGAAAGTCGTTTCTGGCTTCTTGGCCCGGGCATGTGTTTGAATAAAACGCACATGTCGCGTTGTTGAAAATTCCTTTCCTGCGTTTATCTCAGAGGTGGCTGTCGGTGAGCGCTTTCAACTGATAGTGTTTTTATATACTTTCATGTGCTTGTTTATCATGTATGCTGGAAATATATTCGCTGGTTGTGTACGCGGAGATTTAGATTCAGGAAGCTTCGCGTCCCCTATTTTTCGCCCCATGAAGACATTCTACGATGGTATGATGATTGGTATGATGCAGTCATGTCGTGTGATATTACTCACGGCGAGGCCGTCCCATGTAAATACTTTTAGAGACTCGTTTTTGCTGTTACTACACTTGTATGATGTGGTTGCGAAATGGCCACAGCTACGGCCAACTTTTTAACATAAGGAACAAGTTTTTTGTGTGTAGCAAGCAGACAGCATACCACGTCGCACTGCGTTATCGCGCCAAGTACGTACACTAAATTCATGTGCATTAGGTGTTGCTATTTGTTCTTCGTAAGGCCTATAGAAATGTAAATAATAAACCAGACACTAAAAAAGGCTCGTAGTTGGGTTACACTTTGGCGTATGCGTTATACGTCCGAGAGCAGGAAGCGGCAGAATTCTGGCCTAAAATATCGTTAGGCAAAATAAGTATTAGTTGTTGTGCCCAACTAGATACATTTCTTATTTTAAACGGCAAGGTTACGAATTTTGAATGCCATGACAGTGTCTACGTTCAACCAATGTGCAATAGAATTCATAAAAGGCAACACGATCTCTTTTTTGAAACTCTGTGCGCTTCTTTGAGACTGACTACAAGATCGAGCACAATGGCCTTGTGGCTTTTTAAGAAAGAGCGTCCAATGGCAGTTAATAACGTTATTCAAACAAGTCCGTCAAGCCTCTTTTTTGTTACGCTTCCGATTTGTCTGATTCAGCAGAACAGAATTGCTCAGCTGAAGTCGGCTACGCACTTCTTCACACTTCAGCAGCTGGACATACCCATAACGCAGCACCAACTGAACAGTGACAATCTCTCACAAAGTCAAATGAATTCCGTGTCACCCAGCGAGCGGAGCAGGAGTTATTGCTCACCAGACGCCTCCTCGCGACGCCGGCTGCCGCTAATTACAAGAAGATGAGCTCCCAGTCAATGTCACCGCCGGGGCTGCTCCCCCCCCCCACGTTCCTGGCCGTCAGAGCCGCGCGTGCCTGCCCTCCCCCCGAGGCCGGTTTTCACGCGCGCTGCCTGATGACGGCACCAGATGGCCTGGAGCCGGCGCCGTCTCGGCCGGAGCCCGCTGACAGCGGCAAACAAACGGTGCTGAGGAAGCCGACAGCAGAAAACAGCAGAAAACAGGCCGGCGCGAACCGCCCGCAGATTTCTGCCGCCGCGAAAAATTCCGGAGAGAATAATTGGGCGAATAGTTGTCAGCTGCGGTATGTAATAACACAAAGGCATAAACAAAACTGCGCCAAAACATCCGTTGTTGCGAACTGGGTTCTTCTTTCTTAAGTGCACCTCGTTCTAAAGCGACCTACGTCGCGAATAATAAACACACAATCGTTCACGCGGCTCGGCGCTGACCGGGCCGGCAGCTGGCTCGCGGCGGCGGCGGGCGGGATTCGGACGACGGCGGGCGCCTCCAACTTGACCCGGCCGGCTCCGGAGCCCGCCGTTTCTCGCCGGTTACGGCGGCGATATCCGGCGACCGTCCGGGCCGCGACCAGCCGCCGCAGGCCGAGCCGACCGTCCGGACGACCGCCAATCTGGCAAATGGATCCGCGCCCGGCAGCGTCCCCGCGCCGCCTGGACAAAGCCTCACCGGCGTCCCCACGCCGCCTGGACAAAGCCTCGCCGGCGTCCCACGCGCCCGCCGGCCGGCTAAGGCGATTGGAATGGCGCGCTAAGATAGGCGGATGAACTCTGGTCGCCGGCGGCGGGTCTCCCCGTCTTCTGACGGGGTCCGAGGGGCGTCAGTGCCGGCTGAGGCGATGCTCCTGGCGGCGGGCTGGCTCACTGTGCTCCGAGGAATCTGGTCCTGTCGAGAATGAGCGAGCTGTCTGGTGGGAGACTTAGTGGGGTAAAGAACTGCACCCTGGAGGCATCCCTTTCGGGGGAACTCTGAAATGAAATTCATACGTAAAAATGTGGAACAGCTGAAGGTCATCCGGAAGTAGCCATAGTAAGACGCCCGCCGTTGCGTACCGCGGTTGGTTATTTCATATTGCGAAAATGGGTACTTCATAAAGTTTTACAAATTAGCAAGTTATTCGTCCATGAAATAACAAAATCCAGTTTTTATATCAAACGTTACGCACTTCCATGAAACGCTCCAATAGTTATGACCCTTGTCTCCGGAACCACGTACGATAGATTCATGATTTCACTGATAAACGACTTAAGTTGATCGAAATCGTCATGAACTGGATGACTGGATACGCAAGAAGTTAACAGTGTTATTTTACTTCAGCAAGAACTGACCATGACTTCGTTTACCTGTATCGTCATGCAGCACACACGCAAGGTGCTAAATAAACTTCGTCATTTACCCAAAGTTTCTTGTCACAAACTGAGTTCCCCTAAACATTGGCTGGTGCCTGATGACATGAATCCGTTGACCGGGAAGTTTGCCCAAACACTATTACTTTCGTTTGCGAAACTATCATGATTCCAGGCACAAAACCAGTTGCCCAAAGCGTGCGGCAAATCTTTCCATTGGCCCGCATTGGTTGAAAGCTGCCAGCTGCCATGGATCTTTGCCAGCACCACTGCTGGCGTTGAACATTTTGAATCGTTTTTTTAGAGTAACCCTACAAATGCCCCAGCCCCATTGTCCATTTGGACCATTCTCTTGTTTAAAGGAACGGCAGTCCCAAGCGACACCCAACTAATGGAGACGAAAAAGTTGAATCTGTCAACATTAACGTTTCTTTCATTAACTTTTTCAGGTCCGTGACGAGAACGGAAGCATCCGTCCGTTCCCAGCTTCCGATCAGTCCTATTGCGTCAGTTGCTCTTTGATTGGCTTGATGGCCCTTTTTCGTGCGGCATTCACATCTGAATTCAGTGGCGCATTTGGATTCCGTCTGCGCCTCCACCTGAATGCTGTTTATATTGCTATTCGCAGCAATTCATCTGGCCGTATTTTCCTTGCGCCTTTTCCCGGCAGCCAAAGACGGGAGCAAATGTAATAACTGGGCCGGATACTGGCGCTATCTGATGTATTCCAGCGGCAGCAGCGCCTCTCTGCGAACAGAGCCTCTCTCCCGGGAGGGAGGGGTCGGCGCAGAAAAATACACCGCCGCCGGGCATATTTTCCCAGCGTCGACCGCCGTCGGGCGGCCATGGCCTGGCCGCGGCTCCGTGACAGCCAGGCCGGCCCCGGTGGAGGCGGCAGAGGAGGGGAGGGGGAGGAAAACAGGTGGAGGGGACACTGCCGCTGGCCGCCAGCCACGGCTCTCGCGGACGAGTGCTGATGCTGCCGACGGCGGAATAATACGATAGGAAATGCATGGTCGGTGGGCGGAGGATCGCGCGCAAAAAACGCGGGGCCGACATCTGCACAGGAGACGCTGTGTCAACGGAGATTGTTACGGTTTAGGGAGGCCAGAAGACGGTTGTATTTTTAGCAGCCTTAGCGTAAGTACATGGAAAACAGATATCTGTTTTGGAGCGATCTCCTGTGGTAAATGGTTTGCCGACGAATGCAGGACTCCGTGTTTGGCAACGTTGCTTCATTGTTTGCAGCGTAAAAACTCGGAGGAGCATGCATCATGACGTCGGAGGAAAACGCATTTTACACTGCAAGAAAGCAGAAAAGAACAGAATATATCCGGAGCGTGGGAAACACTTTGGGCGATATAATTAACGGCAATGCCTCCCACCAAGACTGTCGCAACAATGACATATTTCTAGTGCTTGTCTTTCATAACAAGCACTATCTCATCTCGACAAACGCAATTATGACTGAAGTGCAACTGAGGCTGATTTAGGCTTTTTGTTTTCCTCGTTATTTTTATGTGATATATCGCATAAAAATGAAGAATAGCAGTTATCCATGACCGTTATTTTAGCATCCAAGAAGCAACATGTGGATAGTCTCATTTAACCCCAAACAGTTTAAACACAAATACACAGAATAATGGAACACCAAGTCCCCGAACATTGCGTGTTCGGGTTACTCTTACACGCTTGGATCGCATAAACAACTCAAGGCGGTTTGTCATCTGGCGTGCTTTCGTCGTGAAATTTCAACGAATCCTTTCAGCGAATCCGCGTTCTCAGACACTTTCAATCATTGTAGCAAATGCCGTTACAATGCAATGGCGTTAATACCGCTGAGAATGGCATAGTGTGGCAAACCGAAACTAGACTGCAAAATATTGATAGCTTTTGTGGGTTTCCTTCTCCACGAGTCCTTGGCTTAGCACCCACGACGTAAATGTACCATAATTTTAAAAGACAAGTTAGGCAAAGAATTATTTTCGTTTTCAGCGTTCTTCCTGTTTCGCAATCCTTCAAGCACCTAGCCAAAAACAGTCATGATACGACCTAAACGCAGTGCAAATCTCACATTCTGCTCTCTTCCGCCTTCAGCAGCATTCTTCAGCGTCCGCACTGACCTCTGATCCGGCCGCCTGTCCGCTGCTTCGCAGGAGCTGTTGCAGCTCGGCAGCAGCTCGGCAGCCGTGTCACAGCCCCTGCCATACAGTCGGGTCGCGGCCCCTGCGGGACAATGGCACCGGCGCGCAGCTGGCTCGTCGAGCGCCGCAGGGGGCCCTCGTTCAAAGACCGGCCTCCCTCATCAATTGGCCGGATATTTAATCAGGAGGCGATGGAACCGCTGGCACTGAGAACATCAAAGGGGCGGCTCTGAATGCGTGCACCGGAGCACGGTGGCCGCGTGGCTTCCTGTCAAGCGTCGGCTTGTGGCGGCTGCCGAAAATTAACGACGCCACTATGGAAGCGTTTGCTCAGCAAATTAAAAAAGTTGAACGGAAAGTTGGCCGGTTCGACTCGACGCATTGAAAACGAGCATGGATATTAACGACCTGCACCGGGCTCCCTCTTACTGCGGCTTGCTGGCGATGGCGATGGCGATGGCTGGCACAGCGTGCTCCAGCACCTCGAAAAAGGGCTCGAACTGTGATGAGGTTACAAGTTGAGACTAAGTTGGCGAGGCATTGAGTCTGGCAAGGTGTGTCGAGCGCGCAGACCCGTAGAAATGACAAAATGAGTGAAGTCATCAGTTGCACCTGTTGTGGGTGGATATGAATTAGTTAGGGTTCATCAGAACTCCTCTCACAAATGATAAAACGGTGACGCAGAAACGAATAACTGACGAGATTCGTTGGGAACCATTGTAGTGGCATAAGAAAGACGGATGAGAAGATGTGGGCTGAGCAGTGAAAGAAAAACGTATTTTCATTTCATCGTTCGAGCCATCATACATCTCATAATCAATTTCGAAAAATGTGTCGCTTCCATCCCGCTTTATACGAAACGCAAGAATGTAAGAAAGGGCGTATGGAATGGAACAAAATTGCGAAACAGTTTCCGACCGATGAATATTACAACTTGCGTCACCGTTGTGCCGTGAAAAACGAGACTTTTCAACAGCCAAGTCACACCAGGGATCGCGATCCAACAGGAGATCGTGTCGTGAAGCATCCGTCAGACAGACCACTCGTCACCATAAAAGTTCAGTGGGCGGTCAGTACCTGACCACCCTTCAATTCAGTGGGCGGTCAGCCCGTGGCTCATCCGTCAAAAGGACCACTCGGACGGCGCCGTCACCATAGAAGCTCAGTGGGCGGTCTGTACCTGCCCATCTCTCAATTCAGTGGCGGTCAGTCCGTGGCTCATCCGTCAAAAGGACCGCTCGGACGGTGTCGTCACCACAGAGGACCGGTGGGCGGCCACGGCCCGGGGCGGCCGTGTGTTCGATTGTCAGACCGCGGCCGGGACGATTGTCCGGTGCGCCGCGGCCCGGCCGGCGGCCGCCGCGCCGACGCATCAATCGCCTGTCATTAGGCGGCGGCCCATTGTCAGCTGACACCTGACAAATGCCGCCGGTAACGAGCCGGGCCGGGCCGCCCCCGATTGTCGCCGCGGGGGCTTCCCGCCGCGGAGGGAGGACACCGCCGGATCCATACCGCCCGGCCGGCCGGCGTCTGAGGGGAGCAGGGATGACGGCTGTCGCTGTCAGGCCCTGCGTAGGGAGGCGGGAGCCGCAAACGCCGGACTGAGATGCTGTTCTGACGGCGTGCTAACCGTCTCCTGAAGAGCTGGAGGACGGAGCACCCGTTCCGAGGACGAAGATCGAACGTCTGTGGTTGATCAATGATCTGTTTCGCCGAAATGCTGAGGCAGTGGGTGTCAAGGGCTGCGCGTTGTACAGTCCAGCAACTGGTTACGAGGCCATTTATGACGTGTCAGTGATCTGAAGAAGGCCGAGTGATGCCACTGACTTTGGCTGACTAAAAAATTTCTCGATCAGATCATGGGCTGATTATACCGCTGAATGTATTTATGACGGCTACCTCATTCGTTCTTGAGTGAAAAATGAGTTTTTCCACACAGCACCATTGTACGACTAGATGAAGAAAACTAGGCATTACAACGGCACGTACTTTATATCACACTTTCGCGAGTTTACGGAAAGGTGACGCTGTCATTGGCTGATTGGCTCATTGACGCTGTCAGGGGTGTGGTACCGTGTGTCGTCCCGCCTTCCGACAAAGTTGTCCCGCCCTCTCACAGAGTATCTTCTCCCTCACTGGTTCTTTTTATTTTGCCATGTTTGGACTTTGGCGACTGGAATGGTGTTTTTGTACTAATAATCTCATCTCAAGAATCACATTCTCAAGAATGTTACTCTCATCACGACTCACATCATCCCCAGAAAGCCTGAAACAAGTGAGATATTGGGACGCGCAGTCGTTTTGCATTAGCATCTCCATGTCTCAGTACAAATAAATTTTAATTATATGTACATGGCGATTCTGACATGTGAAGGAAATATCTTCCTTCCCTTGGATCAGGAATTCAATAAATCTCACCTCGTTTTAAACAAAAGCACCTTGGGCCTTACGGTCCTCAGTGCTCTTGTTAAAAAAGCCTCGGTGGGATTTATTGAACTTCCCGCCCCCGGGCAGGAACACATCTCCTTCGACGTATTTGGAAAACCGTGGGGATGATATCGGAGGAGCATTTAATGTTAAGACGTGATCTTTTTGGGGACCTGAAAGATCAACGTAACCTAAAGGCGTCAAAATAGATGTTATATGGGGCATTGGAACGAGGGGGAAGAAGGGACTGCTGCCCCCCTCAACTTGGGCAACATTTAACCCTATTCCCGGCAGGGGGGGCGGAATCCGCCCCCCCCTCGGGTTTTTTGCTTGCCAATTCCAGGCTTTTTGACGCGGCTTCACGAAACTTGGTGACTTTTCCTAGCTATTCCTTCTACGCGCCGTGACAAAATTTCGAAATTCTATTTTGATCAGGGGCGGAGCCAGGCAACGTTTTTGGGGGGCACCTCAGGTCATTTTTGGCCATGTTGAGGGTAAAAGGAAAATGTCTGCCAAAAACACAGTTTTTAAGATAGAACTTAAAACTTTATATGGATGTATAGCTAAATAGTTGGG
Source organism: Capitulum mitella (assembly GCA_030062745.1). NCBI lineage: Eukaryota > Metazoa > Arthropoda > Thecostraca > Pollicipedomorpha > Pollicipedidae > Capitulum > Capitulum mitella. The sequence continues at coordinate 30,730,106 of CP099842.1, forward strand.
CAATGTGCATACGTAATTTTGTTTATCTGAGGTCACTTTGCAAGGTCAGGTCAAGGTCAAAAGTCAAAATTTGTTTTTTCGCAATCATTTCGGCGCCGTTTTTTCAAATGCCAAACCCGGAATATATATGACGTAGAAAGATGCCCTCTACTTGCGTATCAAGTTTCAGCTTGATATCAGGTCAGGTCACGGAGCTATGACCTAAAATGTCAGTGCGCGTACCCTATATCGCAAAAGCCAAAAAATGAATTTTTTGGAATAGAGTGAATTTAATCGATTAAAAACGTTTACAGATAATATTGAATGCACACGACATCATTCCAGGTGACCCCAAGGTCACTGGAGGTCATTTAAGGTCAAAGGTCACAAGTTGATCTGAGAAACGTGTGACCATGACAGTTCCCCCTTTTTTATGTCCCTGGCACCGCCTATGCTAACATTATACAAACATTGTAATGCGATTTGTACTTCTTTAGCATAACATGACTAGCAGAAGCTAAAAAAGTGTTTTGGCCTCTTTTGTTCATTCCGTTATTGGAAAACTAATCCCCCTATTTTTGAAACCCTGTGAACGCCCATGAATTTTCTCAAAATTTCAAATTTGCATACCCATGGTGAAAGCCCTATCCATAATCTCTCGATTGATGCCAGTTTCATCGAAATCGGTCGATAAACAACGGAGTTATAAGAAGTCAAAAAGTACCCCTCATTTTGACATTTTTGCCCCCCAGTATCCACAAATTTCAAAATTTTGAAAATTTCTTTTTATCGAAATGTAGTTCACGTCACGGCAAATCGATTGCCGTTTGTTGCGATGAAATCGGATAAGTAGTTCTCGAGATCTCAGGGGGGGGCCGAATCCGCCCCCCCTGCCGGGAATCGGCCATACCGTCTAGCCCTCCGGGAATAGGGTTAACGTCAACCCTATGGTAGTGCATGGGAAGGAACGAGGTAAAAATCGCATTTCCCCCTCCCCATCTCCACAGAGGCTCTGCTGTTACTGCAAGTGATTCGAATGCTACGGAAGCATGCCAACACTTTCGCTTTATTTCACCGATGTAGTGTCATCAAGAGAAAAATGAAACTGGAAGCAGCAAAATGTCCTCGACTGATGCCTTGCTGGAATGGTTCCACCCAGACGAGTTTAAGTTCGAAATGTTCCTCAACGGTCTGCATATAGCCTTTCCCGGTTTCGGATACCAGCCGCCCAGAATAGGTCAGCACTCGTACGGCGACAGCAGTGATGAAAGACGTCGCCCACGGCGCGACCACAAATGGCGCTCTCCCTCCTCTCCCGCCGTCGACCTTTCAGCCTTCGCCGGCAGTCGCCGTCATGATAGATCGGGTTTAATGGCGCCATTTCCATGAACCCGCCAACTTACCGGCCACTCCTATTCAAGGCCGGCGGCCGCGCGCCGTTCCGCCCAGGCATCCGGCGTCGGACTCGACCGGCCGGCGGCGGCGGCGGCGGCGGCGGCCGCATGACCGCAGCCCGGCCAGGGTCCGATCGCCGTCCGCGTGATTAGGAGTAATGGGCTGCCGGAGTCGGCCGGCGGCTCCCCCGGGCCCGATCCGGCGGCGGCCGATCCCGGCCGCGGCAGGAGACGCCCGCGGCGGTTTACGGCGAATAGTCAAATTGGCCTCTTTACGATCGGGCCCGGAGATAAATCGCGCCCTCCCGGCCGCCGGCCGCCGCCGCCGGCGATAAGGCGGCCGTCGGCGGCGGCCGGCGCGCGCCGGCGGCCGTGGCCGCGGCGCGGACGGCGCTATCGTATCTGCGTGTTTACGAGCGCCGGTTTACGGCGGAGAACTTGCGACACGAATCGAGAACACTCCGCGCCCGTACGCTGCCGGGTGGAGAGCACTTTTTACGAATGGAGCGCAAACTCGGCCGATCCCGGCGCAGAGAGCCGCGGCACGAGCGCGAGGGCGGCGCATTACGGGCGCGCGGAGAGCGCGGGATCCGGCCCCTCCGCTCAGAGCGTCCGCTGCAGCTGCGCCGCCTCGGGACACGGCCGGCGCCGTAAGCGTGTGTCGCCCGGTGCGCCCGTCCCGCCTCCGCAATCAGCCGTGGGAATCCCCGGCTCGCGTGCGTGGGAGCGGCGGCTTTCGGCGCCGCGCCGGACGTCGGGCGGCGGCTTCCGGCCGTGCGTGAGCGGACGTCCGGCGGTTGACGGAAGTCCGCCCGGCGGACCTGCCGGACGTCCGGTGCCTGGTGCGGCTGTCCTCTGGGACGCCGCGATCAGTCATCTGACGTCTGGATGTGTCGACGTGCGGAAATGTGCGCGTGGCGTGTCGGCGGCTGATGGGCCTCGTTAGGCTGGGAAGCCGAGGCCAAATTTAGTCGCCAAGAAGTGTTTGCACATTCTTCTTGACACAGCAAGTCACATAGCTGAATTAAGTCCAATGTTGTAAGTGGTTTTCTCTGCATTGGCTATAAAACAGAACTGATTTTTGCATGCATTGGAGGCTACGGACTCATCGTTATCCTTAACGTCACTTTTATCGCGGAATCACTATTTCATTGCCTTCAGTACCTCGGACATCATTGTTCCTCTTTACTCCGGCCGGCGAGCCATTTGCGTCCGAGAGTCCAATTCGTTGTGGCGCCCACGTTGTCCACCTTGCGCCCCGATGGTCCGGACATAAAAGCGAGTGTAAGCACCATCACTACGAACGTTATCGTTTCTGGTATTGGCATTGTTGTAATGGAAATTCGACACGCGCAGCAATATTAGCAGTTTTTGTTGGCACCTCATTAAGCATTCTGTGATCGTCACCAGTCATGGCAGGTTCTGCCTGCGCGTCGATGGCGTTTTTGGCATCATAAAAGTGCAAAGAAAACCCAGTGGTAGCATAAGAATAGTAATGTTTGTCATAGCAGACGCGCATGCAACTAGTGTGTTGACAATTCCTACTACGAAACATAGACTGCATCTACTGCGATCCTGTCTCGGAGTTTCTCTATGCCTGGATATGACCAGTATCAAACACATATTTTAATGTCAGTGGATAAAGCTCCACAGGTGGCGTGTGCCATGTTTTTCGTTAGTTCAGTGGATAGAGAATCTGACTTATAATCGCACGGCCGTAGGTTCGAATACTGACGCCGCTAGCTCTCGACCGGCGTCTTGTGTGGTGTGTGTTTGTGTTGTCACCGGCCGCTTGAATCCAAGTGACCGTGCGGTCTGACCTAAACCAACCACCAACCAGCTGTATAAATAATAATAAACACTATCAAAGACTCGTCTGCAAAGATCAACGAGCATTTCGAACAAACTCGAATTGCGTCTACGTAAATGAAAGCATTTATATTTTCCTCGATCTCATCGCTTCGATGTCCCATGTTGGGATCGTTTCAGGTTATTTTTTTGCCCCCGTTCCCCGTTACTTCAGACGACCATGTAAAAAGCTGTGGCTGCCAGCCGCTGACGATACGTGACCGGTGGGTGGGGCCACGCGCCGCCCCCCGGAATATAGACAGACGGTGCTGCACGCGGCCGGCCGCCGCCGCACGCATCGATTATAGATGGCCGGTTACAGCGGCCGCCACGGGCCAACCGGGCCTGGGCATAGCGGCGGTCACACTGTGGCAGCAGATAGTTACAGTGGCGGCTGCACTTAGGCGGGGGCTGGCCATAGTGGCGGCCAGTGTGGCGGGAGTTAGTTTTAGTGATCACACTGTGGCGGGAGCTAATTGTAGTGGTGGCTACATTTAGGGGGAGCTGGCTGAAGTGCGGTCACAATGTGGCGGAGTTGGCTATAGTGGTGGTCAGAATGAGGTGGGAGCTCGTCACAGCGGTGGTCATACTTTGACAAGAGCTGGCCTTAGTAGTAGGTACACTGGTATCGACGTGGCTGACTGACCCCTTCGGCCTCGGAAGATGCCCCTCCTGAGGCTGGAGTCCGGTGCCTGCCACGCACCGCAGTGTTGTTCGGTTCCTGAACCATCGACCCACGGCGGCGGCCTTGGCGGCTTGGTCGTGGTTTCAGAGGTGCATAGGTCAGAAAAACTGTTCTTTGAATTTCTTCAGCACGAAAACTGTATTTCAATGAGCGTTCCATCATTTGAATTATTTGAATCATACGAAATGAATGAATTACTGTGTATGAATCAGTAATGATTATGAGCAGCTAGAGCATCGAATGACGACTGGGTTAGTAAATGATTCTATAAACTGGGTTAAGCAAGAGCATAGCAGGAAATCTAACACAAGAGGCTCTGAAGGTCACTTTCCGAAGTGCATTCAGCCCGATTACACTGCATGTTTTTGTTTGGAACTGGGAGATTTTTACTCAACTTTTATGTCTGGGCTAGAGGCGAAGTTCTGAAATCCAAGCGTGACAGTCCCCATATTTGGATGATTTGTTTGAGTTAGACGCGCTATTTTTAAAACCGGATGTCTTGTTGAATAAGATCTAAACGAATGAGATCCGGTCGGAACGCTGGTATGAGTGCGTTCTCGGGTATAAGAATATATCGCCATAATGTAGGCAGTATGAGAGGCCTTGTCATCTGTTTGCATTTCTTGAACGTTTTCCGCAAAAATGGGATAATTGTCGTTATTGATATCGCTTAAAACTGTTAAGGAGTTCTATTATTCTGTCATTTATAGTTGCGACCACCATCTTAGTGTATTCGAGTACCTTCGTGTGTCTGTGACGCTCATGTTCGACGTGAAACCTCGATGGCTGTTTAAGCTAATGTGGCGCAGTGGAAGGAATCAGTCAAACATATTCATGTATATATGGATATCGGTTACGTAACAGACGCAAAGGTGGAACAGCTTAGAAACGCCAATGATCGAAACAATTAACCTAGTTATGATGACCTATAAATTCAGAATATGGGAAAGGTTGATTGCGCAACCGACAGACGTATGTCAACAGCAACGTACCTGTTTTATATGACGCTGTCCGCTGCTGAAATGGCGCGGCAGTGACTTTGGTAAAAACGCCTTTAATTGCCTGCTGCATTGCAAAAACGAAATAACCGTAGCAGTGGCAGCGCTGTCATCGTTGTCTTTATACTGCCTGATGGGTGCAGCCTGGCGTGGTGGAGCTTGTTGGCCGTCCTTAGTGGTGGAGCTTTTATGACAAGTGTATGTCTGTGTGCATTGGATGGCTGCAGCTTCAGTGGCCTAGTTCCGGCCTAGCCATGTTCGCCGTTTCCTGTCAGTTGGAATTCCTTGGTCTGATTCAGCCTGAATATGTCAAGTGTCATGGAAAAGCTTTTGCTCTCAATAAAACGGTTTTGGGTACTTGGGACCCTGTTTGAGGGCTGAGCTTGAAGACGCCCCGCACTCGGACGTCTCCGGCCGATGTTTGCCGGGGTCCCGAGTCAGACCAGACCAGTCCCGAGTCCGACCCGGAGCGCCAGTGATCGTGCTGCGCCGCTGCTCCTCCCAGGCCGGCGCTGTCGGCACATCGCCGACCGCCGCCGACTGACGCTGTCTGACACTCGCCGGCCGCCGCCGACTGACGCTGTTTGACACTCACCGCCCGCCTCGCTGTCGCCGGCGCTGCGGCACCGCCGGCGCCGACGGGACGGGCTCGTCGGCGCCGACGGCAGGCCCGGGCAGCGCGCCGCAATCAGGTGGGCTGCGGGCGGCGGCGACGGCGGCCGCGTCACATTATTGCCGAGATGACTTCCGCCCGGCGCCGACGGCTCGCAGCAGCACCAGCACGGCGGAGCACCGTCCGCGGCGTGTCCGGCGCCCGCCGCCGGCGTCACGTGACGTGATGGCAGCCGGGAGACAAGCCGCCTGCCGTTGGGTGCCGCGCGCTCGCCTTCCGCTGTTTTCTGTCGTATTTTAGCGGAGACGTTTAACAGTAATGGCTAAAAGTGAAAATGTCGTGATGAATGAGAACGATGCGTTTGCGTTGAATGGCGTCGAATTTGCTGCTGAGGAAGGAACGAAGTATTGACGAGTCACGTTCTTTTGACACAAATGAGCAATGCGTCGCTGCTATAAATAATTCTGTGTTTTAAAGTGGTGTACACTGTATTATGAGGTAAACGCACCATTGTAAATGCTGCTCGGAAAACCAACAAGCCTTCATCTGGCTACGTGTAACCTTTTGCGCGCATCTGAACTTGCCATATCATCGAGCCGCAGAGGCGCTACCCGGTAGAAGAAGGGGAAACTGCTTCCTCAAGCTCGAGAAAATTCGACTGCTGTAATGCGCAAAAAGAAAGGACTCGAAGACGATATTTCCCGCCGCTGTTCTTGTTCATGACCTTCCTGGTCTGAATACGTGGCACTGTCAATATCCCCAATAAGCGACGAGAATAGTTATACAGTTTAAAACAGGAAGCTTTGCTGCCTAGGAAAAAAAGGCACTGAGAAGCAGTTTGACGTGTACATTTGGGTCTGCGAGAATTACACTGACCAAACTTTCGTTATGCAGCATGGGCGGATCCGTCCATACTCGACGCCTCCAGACTCATAGCTTTGAGGCAACCCATTCTTCAATTGGATCGAACCCGGCTTTGTTCTATGAAAAGATAATGTTGCAAGAAAACACTGCAGAAAGTCTTGCCGAGTTAAGACATCAAACGGACCATAAGACTGCTGGGAACCTTTCGATCATGAAACGAGAGCCATGGATTGCACTATATTGTGGCCTTGCCAATGGATTTCCAGTATGTATACTGCATATGCGGCCCCTAAATCCTTATAAACTTGATGGCAGCCATAGCTCACATGCATGAACATTGCAGTCATAATCCGCTTTAGGCCTTTCCCAGAACTGGTTTTCATGGAACTGTAATGCGGGCAATATAAGGCCCGCTTTGTCGGCCAGCTCTCTCCGAAATCAAAGAGCACCCTTTTTGCGTCATGCAAGAGCCGTTTCCCGACCGTCATAAACAGCTTTCTTGGCAAATCTGTCCTGTCACCAGTTGGACAGCATCCATTGCGCTGTTTTTTCTCGCCATTTTTCATTATATCGCTGAGGGAATAACGAACAATTATCATTCGTCACTGGAATACACAAATGCGACTGACTGGCGTAATTGCCAGTCGTTTACAGTTCATTACCGCAGCACACGTTCTCCGCACACGAAGCATTCTCGACGGCAACGCATCACACGTCGGCTGCATCGCGTGCGGTATAGTGGCCACTCTCCGGCCGCACTTTAATTATCGTTTACGACCTGTCCATAACCGAAGAGGGAAAATTGGGTCATGAAATACTGCCGTTACTGCCGCACCTGAGTCCATTAGGGTGCGGTCGCCCGCGCCGCCGCCGGAGCCGACCTCCGTCTGACCTCTGGCCAGCAGAGGTCACCCTGGAGCTGAGTGCGGCCGCCGGATCGATGTCAGTCATTCAAGACAGTCCAATCAGTCCTTCATTCCTGTGGCAGGCTGCGTTCCATTTGAAAACACGCATGCAATCGATGCCCTCAGTGTCATCAGGCTTGGAATTGCGGCACAATGGATTTTTTTTCTCGTTTCCTGCGCGTATTCCGCATACGTGTCCTACTGCAGGACTGATTACAAAAAAGAAGCTCTATTTTCCTGTGTTCTATATCGCTTTGTGATGAGCTTTAATTAGCCTCTTTTTTGGAGTAAATGGTCGCTACATGCAGCTTTAGTGATCAACTCCAACCGAAATGATCACTGTTTCCTGTCCAGGGACAAAGAGTTCCGAATAGCAGTCCACACATCACGTTTTCGTTTTGTGACACACTTGCACAAACAAAGCTTTTAGTTACTCAGAAGCCAAATATTATAGCGACTGCGCGCAACGTTAGTCCCTGGAGTTTTCCTTTATGTTCTCCAGAGAATGGAGGATATAGGTAAATTAAAGCCATTTCAGTGGATGAAAATTTGATAGCGGTAGCTTTCAACGTCATAATAGGGGAACAGCCAGTGCACTGAGGCACCGGTACCACCACTATCTTTAGTTACACGTAATACAGCCATTCAGTATATCACTCTGAAGTGTTGCTGTGCTGATGTGCCGATGTACTGGTGCTACAGTGGTCGATATTTGTTTTGCGTTTTGAGTGTTGCTTGCGTTGTCGACATTGTGCCGCTCTCCTGCGTGTTTCTACGTTCATTTCCGGCCTGCTCGCGGCTGCTATTCCCGTTTCGTCCCAGCCCCTGTTTGGCGCGGTGCTGCGGCCAGAGCGCGAGCCGTCCCCTCCCCGCGCAGTTCTCCGGGACACGGCTCAGTTCGACACCTTCAACAGATCGGCCCCGGGAGCGTCGTGAAATTGACGAACGACGACCAGCCGGGGGCCACGGCGTCCCAGAGCCTCGGGCAGGTTGTCAGCTGACTGACGAGATCACGCGCCGCCTCGGGCGCCGCCGGGGCGCCAGACAAGACTGCTGACATCAGACGGGGGCTGCCGACGGCTCGCAACTGTTTGTTGCACCAAATAGGTTTGTTGCATTAGGATAAGGTTACCGATTTCTGGCGACCGCAACGCCAGAGAGATTGGCTGCTGCCGGACAAAGCCATCTGCACTGTCACGAGCACTGTTGTCACATAACACAGGGTGAATGTCTAGACGGGGCATGCATTTTTGTTTGGGTTTTGTACAGCTCTTAGCTTGCAGAGCCAGGATCTCAGCGGGATGGCGACGTCATAACCATGTCAAAAACGGCACGGAAACATCATAACCAGGCCACATTGCATCGGTGTCTACTACGCGCACTAGGGAAAAGTATGTGGAAATACCTATTATAATAATATTTAATAATATTATAATATAATAATATTTAAAATCCGTGATTTATCACGGTTTGGAAAATGAAATATTGTGGGTTTTCAGAGATACGCGGAGCACTGGTAGGCATAAGACTGCTTCACAGAACTGAGCCCTTAGATGAGCCGCGGAACTCTGACGGCGAATATCCATATAAGACACGGCACTTAATGCCGAGACTGTCACCCGGTGCCAAAAGGAAAAATGCCAGTTGACGGGATGTCCCTAACCGAAAAGCGCAAACGGTTCCGTAAAGGTGGAGACGTGTGCCGAGCCACGTGTTGTGCGGTTTCCGCCTCACCAACAGCAGAGAAGCGCTGCGCTGAATGGATTAATGCGCCATACAACGCTGCGAACGTTTTTTCCATATCAGGATTCTGGTCATATCATCCATCCGGCGAGATCCCTGCTGCGAAACGCAGTACACTGAAACGCCACCTCCCCTGCAATCTCACGCCCGGCGCCGCCTTCCTGTTGTCATTCGCGAGCTGTTCGCGGACTCTTCGCGCCGGCCCCGATCCCGCTCCGTTATTCCAGCGGTGTCGAGTCGCGGCCGGAGATCAATGGGAAAGGTAAGCCGGCGCTGGGCCGCTGCCAGCGCGGCGTCCAGAGCCGCATTACGCTGCTGTCAGAGGGCGGCGCCGGGCCGCCGCCGCCGCCGCCGCCGCCGGCCGGCCGGCCCACTCGGGCGAATTTCCTCCGGCGTCCGTCACGCCGGGCGCCGGGCGTTTTTCGGGCGCGGCAGGACGCCGCCCGCGGCCGGATCGGACCGCTCGGCCGGCCCGCGGCAGCCGGGCCCTGTCCCGGCCCCGGCCCCGGCTCCGGCTCCGGCCCTATGACGTGCGCCCGCTCCTACCAGACCAGTTCTCGAGGCGCTGATGTAACTGCAGAAATGTATGTTGTCGTTTTCGAGGTAACTTGGTTTAGCTCAGTCGTCGCTTTTCGGGTGAGTGACGTCGCGGCTTTTAGCTTGGTGGGTTTACAATGCCAGTACGTTGACTCGGTCTCATTGATGGATAATGTCGTCAGCATGCATTTTGCATTGCAGCGCAAACGCATGTGGTGCGTCGCCCTCTCCGCGGCTGGCTGGTAAATCGCCAGGTTGTTCTACAGTCAGAAAAACGGCTTTCAGACCACGAAAAAAAAATCACCACAGACTAATCCGATAAAACCTCCTGCGGCTGTAGCAAATGCAGCTGGAGAACGACGTACTGGACAGGTGGAACCTGACAGAGCATGCTCCTGCTCTGCCCTCAGTCGCCTGACATTCCCCGGCCCCCGAGCCGGCTCCCGCCCGCCGGGAGTCAGCTCCGGCCGTGCGGTCGGCTCCGACGCCTCTAAATGGCCCGCGCCGCCTGCGGTCGTTGCGCGCCGACGGAAAATTGAAACCGCTTGGCGATGCAAATTTATGAGACGACCGGCTGAAGCTATTTCAGCTCCGCCATATTTGACCGGGCATTTGTACGGCTCGCAGAAGGAGGGCGTTTCTCTGCGCTCGGAGGTTACTGACCTAGTATTACTGAGGCCACGAACGGCTAGATATTTGGGCAAGTTTTGACGATGACGTTAAACCTTAAACAGATCGGTCTCTCCTTGCCTATTTCCTCCTCCTCTTCCCCATGTTTCTCTTTTCTCCTCCGACACTCACCGTCTTCCTTCGTCTCTCGCGTTCCAGCCCCCTCCCTCTTTGTCTTGTTCCTGCCTCCCCTCTCCCTCTCCCTCTCTGTCTCCATCTCCCTCCCTCTCCCCCCCCCTCTCTCTCTCTCTTCTTCTCTCCCCCTCAACTCTTTCGTACTATCCTCAACATATGCGCGAGTTTGCGCATTATGAAAAGAAGACAGTGAAGAAGTGGAGTTTTCAGAGATATGCGGCTGTGAGCCTCTCTTCCCGACCGCTGCCATGTCATTCGACTCATTTCTGCAACGGAGCGAGAATGCTAAGCACGTTGCTACCAACCGAAAGCATCGCTACATAACCCTGGAAGCAATATTCCAGGACAGAAAGTCGAAAAAAAGAAAGAATATTCCTGCATTGCGTTTGTTCAACTGAGTCATCTAGCCCTGCGTAGTTTATGCATCGAACGCAATAAAATGCATGCGTACGTTTACACACATGATCGGTCAGCAAACAAAGACGCGCTGACGGCAGCCATCAGCGTCCCGCGGTCCGCCGTTTCCGTTCCGACTGCGTGACCGGAGTGGGATGCCGGAGGCGGCCGCTCAAACATGCGGGGTCAGCACGTTCGGGGGTCGTTTTCCGGACTCCTGCCCTCTGCGACTGTCGGCCGCCGCCTATAAGGCGTCTCCGGCGGCCCTCGGAGTCGCCTATTTGCTCTGTCGACGCCGCGGCCAGACGTCGGCGAGGGAGAAGGGCGATCCGGGGATGAGACCGTGCAGCGCCAGACGACAACTAAATTAAACTCAGATTTCTCTGGGGATTTATTCCGGCGACATTATCGGCCAATAAAGGGGCGCGGCAGAAAAATAAATGTCTTTTCTGGTGAGCCGAGGTGGGAACGACGCCTAGTCGTTGGTTTCCTTTAGGAAAACGCTGGAGGGAGAGAGAGAGGGGGGGGGAGAAGAGAGAGAGAGAGAGAGAAGAGGAAGACAGGGAAAGTTTCCAAAAATAAGATTGCTGGGTTACGTAGTACGGCCTTACGGGTATGGCCTTCGCCTCCCATGATCATTACGTTACCTGGCCTCACGCACGTTTCCTGATCAATGCCCTGCAGGTTATAAGCTCCGCAAATGAGGTCCTAACTGCGTTTTCTGGTTTCGACCGATGTTGTACGAGTCTCATGCAATCATGCTATTTTGCACATTTGTATTGGCAGAAAGTAAGAAAATCTCACCGTCAGCAGTTTCTAACTGCAGTGATGATATATACTCTTCAAAATATGGCCCAAAGATGCACTCAGATTATTTTCCAATAAGGCACTAGGCTATGTGTTACCTGCACGCGATCGCACCATTCACAAGAGGTGTCGATAGATAGTAGCATTGTCCAGGAGCAACCTACTAGTTTCACTGAAATTTCTCATCATTAGGTTTACTGCATACCACATTAACCCTATTCCCGGAGGGCTAGACAGTATGGTCGATTCCCGGCAGGGGGGGCGGATTCGGCCCCCCCCCCCCTGAGATCTCGAGAACTACACATCCGATTTCATCGCAACAAATGGCAATCGATTTGCCGTGACATGAACTACATTTTTATAAAAAAGAAATTTTCAAAATTTTGAAATTTGTGGATACAGGGGGGCAGAAATGTCAAAATGGGGGGTACTTATGGACTTCTTATAACTCCGTTGTTTATCGACCGATTTCGATGAAACTGGCATGAATCGAGAGATTATGGATAGGACTTTTACCATGGATCCGCAATTCTGAAATTTTGAGAAAATTCATGGGCGTTCACAGGGTTTCAAAAATAGGAGGATTAGTTTTCTAACAACTGAATGAACAAAAGAGGCAAACACCCTTTTTTTGGCTTCTGCTAGTCATGTTATACTAAAGAAGTACAGATCGCATTACAATGTTTGTATAATGTTAGCATAGGCGGTGCCAGGGACATGAAAAAGGGGGAACTGTCATGGTCACGCGTTTCTCAGATCAACTTGTGACCTTTGACCTTAAATGACCTCCAGTGACCTTGGGGTCACTTGGAAGGATCTCGTGTGCATTTAATATTATCTGTAAACGTTTTCAATCATTCGAATTCACTCTATTGCAAAAATTTCATTTTATGGCTATTGCGATATAGGGTACACGCACTGACATTTTAGGTCATAGCTCCGTGACCCGACCTGATGTCAAGCTGAAACTTGGTACACAAGTAGAGGGCACCTTTCTACGTGATATACATTCCGGGTTTGACATTTGAAAAAACGGCGCCGAAATTATTGCAAAAAAACAAATTTTTACTTTTGACTTTGACCTGACCTTGTAAAGTGACCTCAGATAAACAAAGCTTTGTATGCACGTTGCCCAGCTATTTAGCTATATATCCATATAAAGTTTTGAGTTCTAGCTTTAAAACTCTGTTTTTGGCAGACATTTTCATTTTACCCTCAACATGGCCAAAAATGGCATGAGGTGCCTCCCAAAAACGTTGCCTGGCTCCGCCCCTGAGCAAAATAGAATTTTGAAATTTTGAGTCCGGAACACTGATTTGTGACTTGACGGGCGACCTACTCAATCAAAACTGGTGTTTAATATTGTAACGCCAAGAAAATCGTTCTCCGGGCCCGGCATTACCCTGTGTCTCAGGTGGTCCAAGTCCAACAGCCTTTTCAATGCGCGGAAGAGACGACGCCGGCGGACGCCGTCCAGCCGAGGAGCCGAGCCTCTGAGTTCAACATGGCCGCCGTCTCTGTCACGTGTCGCGCCGCCGCCGCGGCCGTCAGTATTCAGGACGTGCCCGCCAGTTGTAAAGAAGCCTGACGGGCAATACGGCTCGCATAATGTGCGGCGCCCTCGGCCAGCCACTCTTTATGGGAGCGGAGCCGTGAGAAATGGTTAGACGCCGCCAGGTCGCGAGTGGTGGCCCGGCAGTTGCGTGCGAACGGGACGGGACGGGACGAGGAGACGGTGAAATCAAACATTTTCTCGGTTTGATGTCAAAAATCGATGAGCTACGCTTAACCGACTACTCCAGGCGTTCGGCATACTTCGCGATGTCACGGAACCGCAAGCGCATAAAAAAATGTACTTCCGTTTCCTGTACGACCACCTGCCATCACGTGTACAATATTCAGCCAAGCTGGGACGATTTATCAATATTTTCACGTCACGCCACCTAGCCATTCATGGAGTAATACTCCCTCTCTGCACGCACTCTCGTATGGACACGAAAGCTAATCGACACATGGTGTACCAAACAAGACTAGGAGTACAACCACCAATGCATAAAATATTTTTTAAGTCGCCGAAACCGCAAAATCATAAAATGCTCAGTAGAAACAGTGAACGGCGGCTCCATTGGTAGAGCGTTGGCCTTCTTGTTCTGGCAAGATTAATTGGAGTGGTTTTGATGATCCGTATTTGACACGCGGGTCAGCTGGCGATTCAGCAATGAAGCCATACCAATTCCCACACGACCATGTAGAATGCATGATGACGCTTGCAACAAAATCGGTCAGTCGTTCGCCAGGAAATCTATGGTTCAAAGCCCACACAAAAAAACCCTTGTTTAGCATACCCGTACCCCAAAAATCGTCCTATGAAATTTTTCAAAAGAATGGGTATAGAACTAGTCTTCAGGGTCTCGGGGAAACCGATTGCAGCCTTGAAACCAGTCGCATCGCAATCGGTTTATGCACAGGAAAACGGTGGGAGTAGGCATGTGTGAGAGTGAAAGTGGCACGCGCAGAAGAAACTTTGTTTAGCAATTCCGGACACGCATGCTGTTGTCGGTAGGGTCCAACTGGAACGCATAATTTTAGGTCCGTGTCGTCTTCCATTAAGGTGTCAATCTGGCTCGAAAGTATTTCGCGCAGCGCGACATTGTGGCATGCCTGATTGGATGCTGTAGTTCCGGATGCGTTTCTTTTCCAAATCTGCAATCCACAAATAAATTTCAAAGTGACGTTACGTGAGGTGATACGCAACATAAATCCGAATTGGATGTATTTTCTTTAGAAGCTTGCTTTGCGTTTCTCCCGCCATAAAATGGTCGCGACTGCTGCCTTTGTGCTCCTAAAGCAATTTGCTTCCCTTTCCTGTTGTTCCGTCCCATCTCCAATGTGCGCCGAAAATGAATGCAAATTCCTCGCTTAGCTCCGTCGCTGCGGGCCTATTCGAGCAGACGGCGCAAAAATAGCGGTTCGTGCCGCGCCGAGCCGCCTTCACGCGGTGCTTAATGGACACGGCGGACCAAACACGGCACCCGACACGCCGGAGCCGGCCGGAAGCGGAGCAGGCCCGCCGCGACCGATCTCATCTGCGGCGCTGCGGCGTGCTCACGGGCGGCTGGGGCGGGCAAAAAACACTCCGGGAATATTGGCTTTGGATCTCGCAGGTTGCAGAGTGTGTGAAAATCCGTACAGCCTAGCACTGCTTTGCGTTGTCAGGCGTTTTTGTTCTTGAATAGCACCATTTCGAGACGGCTGATTTCGGAATGCAGCAGATATTGCTCTCGGAAACCTTCTGCGCTGAAACCAGTTTTTTCATAACTTTCGACGAACAGCCTTCTGGAATGTCGTCTTAACATATCGCTGATGGCAAGTGCTAACTTTGTCATAGCAACACAACACTGGTGTCCCAGGAATAAATGCGTTCAGTGAGATTACGCGTGATGAAAGGAACTTCATAACGTTCACATAACATCCTCCACTAGCCCCCCACATGCCGCAGAGCCACTGTATGAGCCAAATCCTGTGGCCTCCGTCCCAAAGCCTGCAATATACAACGACCATCAATCACTCCGGCGCCTGCAGCGGAGAAAAACTGACCGCAAGAAGCGGCGGCATATGGCGCCTGTGTCCGCGGCCGCAGCTGGTCCGGCAATCTGTATACATGGGCTGGGAGGCGGGCCACCGATGGGTGCCGTCGCTGCCAGAGGACGGCCACGGCCCAAGCTGAAGGGCGCCTGTGTGCCGCCTGCCGGCGGTCGCTGCGGTACGAGTAAATAGCGCGGAAGATTGAGCGGAGGAAAGCGGAGAGTTTGGAAAATAAACATGGGAGAAGAACTGGAAGTCGACGTTTTGGGGCGGCAGGCGGCCTTGAATGCACATGCAGACATGTAGGTCGGCGGTGCATTGAGAAGTTAAGTGGTGCACGGTGCAGCATCGTAAAAACAGCTGCTAGTGCCAGTTTATTGCACTTTTATGGCTTATACGAGTGTCCAGCCGTCTGATCTGGCCACCTTTTGACTTTTTAGCAGGTGCTGGTGCACTTCCTACTGTCGACCGCGCCCGGGCACCAGCCATTGATTGCATGTCAATCTGCTTTTACAACGTCTACGTTTCAGAAAGGGAAATACGCCCACGAGCACCCAGAGCCATCGTCAAATCTGATCGCGTGGCATTAAAGCCTTCCAATGCATGCAGGCAGACAGGAGTTAGGCGGCTTAACAACTTCAAGCAACTTTATGGGGCTTTGCAGGAAAATGAAAGGGAAGGCCTGTGCCCACAAATGTTTTCTGTTTTTTTTTGTTCGTGCTTAATCCACACTTCACAAAGTCTTTACACTAGTTTTGCATGAAAAGAACCCGGTATACATTTTACGGAAATATCAAAACAAAGACCAAAACAAAATAAACAAATGCTTTAGTCCTGGAAATACCGAAGGTTGGGCGGGTTACGTCCAATGTCTTTCCACATTGCCTGATGCTTAGACGAAACTGCTAAAAGTCTGGAGATTATAGCATGCCTATCATAATGATCTCACAAACGTCGGCGTAGGAGCGTGTTCAGAGGTGGCATGACCAGAAACAATCTCGCTGGTAAAGTTTTTTTTATTATTCTAGTCTGCAAACGGTGTCGTTTGTGCACAGGCTCAGAATGAGCAAGCTGATCTACTTATGTACAGACTACTGGACGATCTCGAGTCTCAGAGGCCCCGAATTTGGTATTACTATCATACCATTCGACAACAGTGACGTCTGACTTATGGCAAAAGTGCCCTTGATATTTCAGTTTTATCGCGTGCTCAGGACTAAGGATAATGGCCAGTGGCGTAGACAAAAATCTAAGCCAGGGCTGCAAGAGGGAAAATGAAAAAGTGGCAAAATGGGGAGCAATGTAGAAGTGCTTCGTTTCCATGAAAATCAATAAAGCTGTTTAAAGCAAATGCCATTGCTTCAGGAGGAGAAAAATTCCGTTTAGAATTAAATTCATCATTATACACAGATCCCAGATGCTGTATTGGCTTCAGGTCGTGCCATAATCTGTTGCTCGGAAAATTTATAAAAATACCAGCCAATAGCCAGCGATACCATATGGTTACGGCACATGATTCATGAATGTACTCCTTTAAAGTACATTCCTACTTTTTGCTGGCAAGTTTCTAAGAGTTGCATACATGCGGTTTTTTACAGGAAATACCGTGAACGATGGCTAAAGAAACAGACATGTTCATCGTTGCCCCACACCCTAGAGACTCGCAGGGTTCTCAAATAGTAAGAGTGATTGTTTTCTTTAGATA
This sequence comes from Capitulum mitella, assembly GCA_030062745.1. Classification (NCBI taxonomy): domain Eukaryota; kingdom Metazoa; phylum Arthropoda; class Thecostraca; order Pollicipedomorpha; family Pollicipedidae; genus Capitulum; species Capitulum mitella. The sequence continues at coordinate 30,746,969 of CP099842.1, forward strand.
CATTGCCTTTTGTGAGGTCTCGCTCAGCCGACGCCACAACTGATGCATTCGTCAGGGCCATTCACGGTTCGACGCGCCCTCCCTCGGGCGGTTTCATGGTACTCTCTGGGCCGGCCAGAGGGGTAGCAGGGATGCGCAACGCATCCCTGTTCAGGGGCGGATCCCGAGAGGAGCAGGGAGCCATACCCCCTCCTCCTTTAGGCCCTCCAGAGGCCATGGGAAAAGATAAAGATTTTCGGGCCCTAAAGGGGCCCTAAGAACTGCATTTTTATTTCTTCGTTTTAAGACGATGTGAGGCCACGCGATGGCAAAGGAAGGCACCGGAACACGCGGGCTGGAGACCCCTCATTTCAGGGCAATGTGAGGCCACTGAGGCGGTCAGGAGGGCCTCCAGCAGGGTTAGATGGCCTCTGAGACGGAATAGAAGAGCCCTGAAACTCCCAAAGAGTCCCTGAGACCGCAATAGGCCCCCAGCACAGCAGTGTCCCGCCAGAAGGGTCGTAGGGCCCCTGAGACGGCGAAGATGATGACGGAGTCCCTAGGACGGCATAGGCACCCCTGGAATGTCATGAGGACCCCGAATGGGTTTCACAGACTTGTGCGAAAAGCTGAAGGCTCCTGATGCAGTCAAAGGGCTTTCGGGAGGGTTGATGGGACTGAGATGGCAAGATGGCCCCTAACATGAATAGAAGGGCCCCTGAAACTCTCCATTGCCCCTTAGACCGCAAGGTGGCCCAACACGGCAAAGGGCCCACGAGACCGCTAAAATTGCCTGAGGGACCCCGGAGACGGCAAGACCTTTAGACGCTTTCTAGCACGGCATAAGGAGACACTGACTAGCCAGAGAGACCGGCTGAACAGGAATTCATTTGTGGCCTTTCTAACCTCGAAGAGCCCCAAATGAGTTGCGGCGTTTTCTTTTCAAAACCTGAGGGGTTCTTGATGCAACCAGGGGGCCACGGGAAGATCAGGTGTGTCTCGAGATGTCTAGATGGGACACTACAAGGTAGAGGGCCCCTGAGACCTCCGAGAAGGTCAGAGGGACCCGTGCGAGGGCAAAGACAGTAAGAGGTTCCCTGAGACGGCTTGGAGGCCCTGGACGGCCAGGAAGGCCCCGAGTGTATTAGGCGAGTTCCTGGCACGGAAAAGGTCCCCATGAGACTGCTAATGAGACTCCTGAAGCGCCAACAAGGGACCCTGATAAGGGGCTCTAAAACTGCCAGATCTACCTCATGTAACGGAGGAAGACCCCTAATACAGCCATGGGGATCACCGGAGATGTTCAGAATGTTTGCACAGGAACTCATGCATGCAATGCATTGCACAGGAACTCTAAGATCGCTAAAAGGTTTTTTTTCTAATTGCCAGAGGCCCCCTGAGACAGCACAGATATTCCCCACAGACGAAAGAAGGGTACCTAAGACAACATGGGGTCCAATGGGACTGTTAGAGAGGGGCCTTTGAGATTGTTATCAGTCCTCATCAACAGGGGTCCCTGAGACGACCAAAGGGGTCCCTGAAACTACTAGACCCTGAGACGCAATGGGGCTTGAAACGTAATAGACCTAATGGGACTTGCCGGCCCATGGAATGTTGGGTCCTCCATAAGTTCACATAGAACAACTTTCTTCAAATTTGAAGAGAAATTCAAATGGGAGATTCGCTTTCTGTCGGTTGCGAGGGAGCCCGCGCCCACCGCTCCCCGTATGAAGCCTTGGTTCCGCCTCCTTCTTACAGACAGCCCTGAGACGGAACCACTGAAACGGGGCGCACCTGACCGAATTCTAAAAACTGTATTCTTCCGGAAATCTGAAGGGTAAAAATTGGGGGATGCTGACCATTAAGGGGTCTCGTTTTGACCCGCCCCCTCCCTCCCCACCTTGGCGAAATCCTGGATCCGCCCCCGTTCACTGACTTAAGCATTTTGGGGTCTGCTCCAGGTTTTTCAGGTCTACAGAGTTTTTCTTTGTCGACCTTCATAATCGAAACATGTACATCAAACCATTTGGATCTCCATCAGAGATGCAAAGTTACTGATACCATTCCATGTCGGCGGCTTAGAATTGTGGAGGTTGGCATCAAAGATGTCAAGATGCAAAAATTTTTTATGAAAATGGGTCAGTAAGCATAGACAATAATATATGGAGGTCGGAGGCAGCCTTTTGATGTAACATTGATGCACAAATACCTTTTCGAACAGTAATCCCGCTACTGTAAATCGGGCGCCGGTGCCGAACGCGGTACGGAATTAACGGGAACTGATTTTAGTGTTCCTTTATTTCGGCGACACAAACCCCGTGAAATGATGAGTCTTGATATTAGTGCTTGCTGTGGTGATTTTCCGTGCTTAAATTTTGAAACAGTCCAATAGGTATCAATGTACACAATCGAAGGAGCCTTATTCGCGAAAGCCTGTTTATTTCCAAAATATGATTTTGGGGAACCCCTTGAAGTTCTTGGCATCATTCGGAACTGTGAGAGCCGATTCTGTCATTTTCGATGTGTTCCAAATCATTCATCCCAATTTTGAAGTCGGCGCATTTTGGCTCATAACAGTTAATGGTAACATGACCTCAGGCCAATGGCTAGAGGCCATTGATACCTTGAACAATGGCGATCACTGGATGCCTGTATCACGTCACACTTAAAATGCCATTTTTAGAAATTCATCAATGCCCGAAAAACGACATTTCTTGAAAGTGTGCTCCACCTTGGGCCAATGACCCAGAAGTTTCCAAAAAATCTGGGATGACAGATTTCTTGCATTTATTAAGATTTTTATTCCCTGAACGTTTTATGGCAATACCATATTAAAAAGTTACAGGGTTTTACACTTTTTGGACATAGGTCCACTTGAACAGGCACAGATCAGAAAGCTGACTCGTCATGAGATTAAAACTTGGAACAAGTAAAAGTTACATGAAGTGAAGTTCCGTAGTGCTGCGTTCTTTCGTTCTCTTGCAATCTTGAGAAAACGCTAGGGCGGTGGTCAACCCTCCCTCCTCGTTGGGGTCGGGTTAAAAACAAAATCCAAGAAATTAAAATTCGTATATTAAGTGGCGGAAACCCGAGGGCATTTTGAAGGGGGCACCGAATTCCAGGGAGCACCACAATGTTGCGTGCCCCCATCCCCTACTTGACGAGATCCTGGATCCGCCCTTGACCAGGCACATAGTCAGGATTGCCTGGTGGAGGGTCAGATGTCAGATGTTGTTATCACTGGCATATGACGAAATTGATAGGAAAAAATAGCAATTTTATATAATTGACCTCATACTTAACGCACAGGAAAAACTTGTGATGTTTGCTTTTGCCGCATATATATGATCATTCTCCTGTATTTCTTCGAAATCGTTAAATATCTACTGAAGACCGCTTGGCTCAGGGAGGCATGGCCCCGTGCCTCTCCCCTCGGCTACCTTACCGGCCCTTGCCCATGCTACACCGCTGGCTTCGTCACTGACGGTGGTATAAACAATTCATGGCACTCCGCGTCGTGCCACGACCGCAATCTCACCGTCGCAACGGAGGGAATGACAATACTGCGCCGCCTGGTAAGCGTGCTGCGCCGCACAACATCGAAAATTTAGCCCCTGCGTGTATACTAACCCGCACGACAGCGCGCGTCCTTCAAGGGGCAACCGAATACGTCGTTCAGATGAAGCAATTGCGCAATGAATCGGACCCTGCCCAACGAAATGGAATAGTTACCATTGTGTTCAGACGCATCCGCTTTCTGATGCAATGAAACGCGTTTTTACACGGCACATTTCTTCGCGATGACGCTTGCATGCCATTCCATTTGTGAAGGAATTTTGCACCTTGCATGTTTCAATTTTCTGCACCTTACCATCTCTTAGATAATCAAGGCATTTGGAGTCCGGTTAATAATTCAATCCAATAAGTCACGGAAAACATGGCAGATGGCTTACTGGTAAACTGCATGAGCGTAGAGTCCTCTAGGGACAAAAAGGACCACGCTCCTCCAACTTCATGGTTCCGTATTTTGGAAACCACCAGCCATCTGATATGAGTTCCTTGCCGCTGGAAAGTGCTAGTGTTGGACAGTTCCAGGGCTCCCCGTCTCTCCGTCCCATTTTCGCGGACGTGACCGAATTGCTCGCCTATCTCGACTCCTTTTTACACCAGCTCGCTCACCTGCGGTCGGGCCCGTTTTCTCGTGTGCCTGGCTGGCACGCGGTGCCGTGCCGCCGCGCGGACCGGCCGGCACGCAGTCCCGCGCAGGGGCGCAGCCGGCGCCGGTGCCGCGCCGCGGCCGGTGTCGGCATTGATCCTGCCGCGTGCGTACCTGTCAGTGCGGCGTCGGCTTTACGGGCGCGTCGCGAACAGTTACGAGCGGCGCCAATCGATGCATCCCGGCCGGCGGGGCGGCCGGCGTTCCTGGCCTGTCCGGGCGCCGGGTCAAAGGTCGGGGCGGTCGGCTGGCGCCGGCCGGGGAGTTGGGCGCGGAAGGTCGGCCGGCGCGCAACTCACCTCGGATGGCCGGTCCCGGGCGACAGCTGGGGTGGAGTTCGGGACTCGGCCAGCGTAAACAAGGCCCTTCGCATGACATCTGCGACAGTTCGGCAACGTAAACAAGGGCTGAGGCGCGGCAGGTGTGCCGACGCCTCTGCATTGTGAGCAGGAGCTGTCAGCGAGATGTGAACTCGGAGAAGGAGACAGGACTAACGGTGGAGGAACGGGCAGACAGTCCGTGGCCGTCGCGGATATTTGCGGCGCGCCGCCACTGGGGCTGCTGTCTCCCATTTTAACTTCCAGTAATTTGGCTTATCGTGTTGCTTTCACACCGACTGTAGCTGAAAAGCCAGCATTCAGAAAGCCCAGGGGCGCATATAGGAGGGATGCCATCAGGCCACGACATCCCCTTGGGCGTCGAAGGCGCAAATTTTGCTCACGAGGCCTTTAAGAACGACTCAAAAGGACTCAAAGGCAACTCTTTAAGGGCCTAAACATGTGCCCCTCCCCCTCTCCCGAGAGCCCAAAGGGCGCCACTGAGGTCTGAAAACATCAAGATGGCGAAAGGATGCCCGGAGAACAAAAGGGCGCCCCAAACCCTGGAGGGGCACCCTTGAAGGTTGAAAGGGCACCCAAGTGGTCTGAAAATATGTCATGAGGTCTAGGACACCCTGACGGGTAAGAAGGCGTCCCAAGCCCTCGGACGGACTGAAGAGGCGTCTCCCGAGTTAGACCCCTGTAGGCCCGAAACCTAGAGGGGCGCTTCGACGGCTCATAGGATGCGTCTGATCTATGAAAACATGTTTTGGGGTTAGAAGAACGCCCTAAAGAACAGAACGGCGCCCAAGCCCCTGCACGGTTAACCCCGAGGGTTCCAAAAGCGCCCCTGAGGTCTGAAAATATGTTCTTTGTTTTGATGGCTAGAGGAACGCCCTGAAGATACTGTGCTCCCCAAAACCTAGAGGGGCGCTTTACCCTAAAGAGCAAAAAGGCGCAACAAACTCCTGAGGGACCATCTTAAGGGCTCAAAGAACGCTACCGTGACGTGAAAATATTCCTGAGGTTTAGAAGGACGCCCTAAAGAACAAAAAGGTGCCCAAAACCCCGGAGGTCTTCGTGAACCCATGTCCGCGGGATATCTATAGTCTGCATATGTGATCACCGTCGAGCACCGTTATCAGCGTCTGCTGCGCTGGATGACTGATGGGTCGGAGCGGAGCAGCATGGTTTGTTTCAACTGGATGCCCAGTATAATGGCATCATTGGGTCACCGATAAAAAGGCTGCCGCTTGAACCCATTTTAAACATGGGATGTAAAAAGTGTAGAATTAAGCATCCTGTGGCACCTATGACACAGGAAATCAAATCGAATGCATGGAGGACTGAAACTGCCACCTGTGTGTTGCACTTGAGTACCGTTGCGAAACAAGCAAGACACAAACACGAAACACAAAAACACAAACACAGAAGCGAAACGCGCATGCAACGATTCGCTCCCGTGTGTCACGTTCAGTCCGCATCCCGGTAATTTGGTGGTCGAGATCCCGCCCGCCACCGCAGTACCACGTGCCCTGGCGATTTAAAGTGGCACCTGAGGCATGGTGTGGTGACAGCCCAGGAGCCGCGGGACCAACTCTCTCATCAGCCTTTACGCGCCAAAACACAAACGCAGAAATAAATGGCGACCTTTTAGTTAGGAGCTTCGGCTGCCTCCCCCCTCCTCCACCATACGTATTGGCGCCCATTAATCTGGCGGCGCCTCCTCCCCTATGAAGCATGATGGCATCACCCTTAGTTAATGTCTAAATGCGCCCCTGGAAGTGACTTATTCCTGTCCCTGATATTACACTCGCGAACCTCCTAAACTGACCATATATGCATTCCAAATCTGAAATGGTTTGCCGGGAATGCCGTACTAAAGCCGAATCACTGATTAAATCAGGTAAGGTGCAAAAGTATTTATACCAGTGCCACGTATGCCGGTTTATAAGCGGCTTGATAACAAGCTAACGGCGCTTTGTTTCCATGTTTGTGAAAATTTCAAACCTTGCAAGGACAGCGAAGCTTTACTGTCATTCTTCTGGGGTTAACGAAAGGAAAAAACATATTGTTTTTCCCGTATACGGCGTTCCGAGAAGTAAAATAGGAATTCGCTTTGTGTAATGCTGTCCCAGTTTGATTACGGACGGACCTGTTTGCCCAATATTAAGGCTCCATCACAGTCAAAAGCTATCGCTGTTCCATGTCCGTCTGCCCGCTGTTGTCGCCAGAATCAATCTCGGGACATCCAATTGTAATTCCGTTTCCTCTTCTCCCTCTTCACTGGGATTACCCTTCCTCCAACCGCTGCGGGAGGTGGTGACAGGGCTTCGGGTGAGATTTGACGCGTGCCGCTGACAGCTGAAACGAAGGTCGCATTTGGCTTGAGCTGAGGCAGCCGCCAGGGCTCACGGCAAATGGAGTACAGGCCCCACGGGCGCTGGGCCAATGATGAGACAGATGCCGTGATTCGAGTAACTGTCAGTACGAGATCCATCCGGTCAGAAGACACCAATGACAATGTGTCGCATTTTAACCGCTGCGTTATGCAAGGAGGTTGGTACTATATTTTTATAGCGTTTTACCGGACTTCAGCTCTTACCACCACTTGTACTAGTAGTTATCAACTGCAACTAGTTCGGGATCAGTTGGAATTGAGCTTCAACCCCACCGCCACACTCTGAGCACTTAGACCCGTTCTCGGCTCTCCCCTCCCTCCCCAAGCCGTCAACCCCTTTCGGCGAGTGGGGTCACGTGACTCGCCCCGGAGCCGCAATCAAACCCTGTTTGCCGCGGGCAAACAGCGGTCCGGCGCTGATCGGGATTGGGCGGGCGGCGGTTGTGTCGCTCCCCCGGGGCACCGCCTGCGACGGGACCGGCTGGCCGACCCGGAGATCAGACACTGTCGCTCAGAGCTAAACCAGGCCGGACCGGGGAGATCAGACACTGTCGCTCAGAGCTAAACCAGGCCGGACCGGGGAGATCAGACACTGTCGCTCAGAGCTAAACCAGGCCGGACCGGGGAGATCAGACACTGTCGCTCAGAGCTAAACCAGGCCGGACCGGGGAGATCTGTCGCTGTCGCTCAGAGCTAAACCAGGCCGGACCGGGGAGATCTGTCGCTGTCGCTCAGAGCTAAACCAGGCCGGACCGGGGAGATCAGACACTGTCGCAGGAAGCGGAGCAGATCGGTCTGAAGACAACAGACGCCGTTACCGCAAGCTGCACACGACCTGACCGGGGACATTAGACAATACCACCGACAGCTAAGCCAAATCGGACCAGGCAGAAGGTAATGTCACCCAAAGCTAAACCAGAACGGGATGGGAATCCTTTGCAGTCGCTCAGTTGTTCATGTATATGCGTATAGCTTCATTTCGAGCAATCGTTGCCCCGTAGGTTGCAACGTTTTCAGTGGCATAGTGTTTTCATATAGCTGACTTCGTTGCCTCGCGAATATCATGCAGTAACCGAAATCCTTCAGTGGGGGGCGGGGGATTACCAAAGCCTGTTAGTTTATAGTTCGGTGAGGTGAAGACATTAAATGCGAAGTCTTGTGTTGACCTCGTGCTTAATCATCTAATTAATACATCGAAGTGGACAACGTTACGAACTGGTTTTGTTACGTAATGGCCCAATGAAGCCCATTAACTCAGGTTGATCGGGCAGTCAAAATAGCAGTCATCTTAAGACTCGCCACATGCGTCTCCATCTCAGTTTTAATAGCTTCACCAGTAATATCCTGCAAAACCCCTCTCGATGTTTCATGGCTACAGCAGTTTTGTTACCTACTGTAAAACAGTAAATCCTTGTCACACACACAAAAAAAAAACATTTCTGAATTCATCAAGATTTTTGCAATTCCATCCGTCTTCTGCAGCGACTTGATGAAAGCAACACAAGGTGAAATGCCATAAGTATGCTGCGTACTGTTCCGTTTTTTGTATTTTTTTGCTGGGAATATATGATAGATAAGACCAAAGGAGACATCATTCTGTCGATAATGACATTAATCTTTTAAGATGTACTCTTTTAACGCTCTTCAGTTGAATAAAGGCTTTTCTGAATTCAGCTGTTCTATTATAAAACAACTATGTCAAAAATTAGCGGAAGCAAAAAGCAAGCCTGAAAATATTTAACTTGCGTTATTTTTCGTTTCAGAATCCATTTTGTCTGCGGACTAACCGTTGCAAGCACCGCGGGCCGGCTCTTTACGGCCCTATATCTCCGAACTGTTCGGGCGAGCCGGCGCGGTGGAGCGACGGCCAAACACGCGGCACGTCCCCGGGCACCGTGTATTTTCCGGGCTCCAGGGAAGGCGGGGAATTGCCGCGCCGCTCGTTACAGCGCACATAATGAAATTCAGCCATTGCGGCGTTGCGGTTGTGTTATCCGGCCCAACTGGATAACAAGGCCATCGAAGGAGAATCTAGCGCAATACGTCGGGCTAGACCTACGCGGTGGTATTCATGTGTTCATTTTCTTTACTCAAGTAGGAGTGGCATGACGGTGAATGGAAAAGGCTGAGGCTTTGACTCTGGATCTCCTTGGTGGCGTCTCGCAGAAATAAAAATCATATGTCATTGGTTAAAAAACGCCGTTTTGTTTAAACGACGTGAAAGGGATATATTAAAAGTCCCATACTTTTCACAGGTACTGATTAAAAAATTGCCGAATGGGCAAATGCTTGGTTAAACAGGCAAACAGCAAACGTCCTTGCTCTTCATGGCCTTGCTACCTTATGAGGTCGTCAGATGGACGTAAATCTATTCAATGGTTTGTCTAGCGTTTTTGCAGTTTCACTGACCATCATAACTAAGACTGAATATTTGCAAATTTGAGTAAGAAACGAATCAAACAGTTGTCCGAAGAATATGTTAAGCTATTTGCGACGTCCATTAACACGTAATAATGTTAGCTGCATGTTGTAAATTACCATGTATTGCTGATGTCATGCTGTTAATGCCACGGTATGGATTTATTGTTTCAGAACTGTTTGATTGTCTATTAAATCGCACCATATGGAGTTCAGTGCAGATGAGGTGGAAGTAATGGAAAGCCATAGCCCTCGTTGAATTTTCATCAGCGAGCAAAAACAGGCCCTTATCGCCAATGCCCTTGAGCCGTATCAGGCCCATAAGTTCACTCAAAGTCGTCAAGTTTTTGCCGAACTTTTTCAATTTTCTGCGTTAGCGATGCATCAGAACAGAGCTAATTTCCTGACAGTGCTAATTCCCTGTCACCGCCTGCAAGAGTTTGACAGAAGCCGCTCGGCTTCCCGTCGCGAAGCACGCTTTGAAAGCCGCTTTGATGTTCGCGGCGCCGGCAGCTCCATCGTCTCCTGATTAAATCTGCTGCCAATTGCCGAGGAGGGCCGGCAACCTTCCACGGCGCGCCGGCACGGCGTGCGGCCCGGCCCAGCCCGGCGCGGAGCCGCCACTGTGCGACCCCCGCCGAACACGCCGCCTGCCCCGGACACGGTCTCTGTGGAAACTGCGCGCTCCCGGCCGCCCGCAGAGACGGACGCGCCGCGGCAGGCAAGGTACAATATTGTCTCTGCCGCCGAGTCAACATCGGGGGATGTCTCTGACCAGCTGAAGACAGCCATACAGGCTGCAAACGAGTATCGCGGGATTTGAACAAACTTGGCCTGTGTCGACTGCCGATTGATAAATCCTATGGCGCACAGCATCTTTTCGCCGTCCTGACGTTTTATGTGATAAGTTATTTGGACACTGGTCACCATCATTTTTGTAGCAGAAATGTTTACCATACACTGTCTCATCCTGAATGCCCCTTCCGACAGCCTCCGTCTTAAACACCCACAGGCTCTGCTTTAATTTATGATCACCCGGCGGCGGCACGTGTCCACCTGTGGTGGCTGCGGCCGCCGCCGGCCGCCGTCGGTCATGGCCCCTCACCTGGCCCGGCCGGCGGCCGACACATGTTCCCATCGACCGGCGGCGGCGCGCGCCACCGCCGCCGCCGACGCGCCGCCGAGCGCCGCCAGTCGAGCGTCGGCCCGTGCCGCGGCCGCCGCCAGCGCCGGAGCCCGCCCTGGCCGCCGCCCGCCGCCACTGCCGGCCCCGGACAGCGGTGGACTCGAGACAGCCGGGCTCCAGCGGACAGCCGCGTGTCTTCCGGGCGCGGCGACCGTCCCGGCGAGCTGCCGCAGCCGTGACCGCGGTCAGGAGACGCCGGACCTCTGGGCGGGTCCTCAGGAGGCCGTGAGCCGGGGAGGTCGGGTCTGGGCCTGCGTCCGCGGCCGGGACTCGGCCGTGGTCATCGTCCGGAGCAAGGCCGGCCGCAGTGACACTGACCGTGCATTCAAAGCGTATCGATTAAACACGGCGGACCGGGGGAGCGCGGGTGACGGCCAGCGGGCCGTCCGACCACGGCACCGCGGGGTCGGCTCCACGGCGGCAGCGGCCTCCAGTCAGCCTAGCTGAGGGAGAGAAGGACGGAGAACGGCACAGCGACGGCGCACGGCAGGTGAGTGTCTAGCGCTTCTGTTGGCCAGGAAATGTGTCCGCCCTCACTGACTGTTTGGTCGTGATGAGTCTATTGTCGTCGTTGGAGGCGAGTGGAAAGATGATGGTGGGTCCCGTAGAAAATAAATCGGCGAGTGTTCACGGCGTTATCTTCGGGAAGCACTTGTGGGATTTTAGACGTCTGAAACATTCAGCCTGCCACGCCCTCTCTTCTGCTTGAACCTGGCACGAAACGCAGCAAGCCTCCACACACTTTGGCGTGATCCATTTCCAACTGCCGACGCACACTTAAATATGCGTGTTACGGTTAAATGAGCGACACCTTCATGCATATGAAATGACGCGATCGTCACGGGACTGGAAGCCATATTATATGCGTTTTTGGCTGAGGCTTTTGTGGTTGACGGAGAGAGAGAGAGGCCAATAAAATTAACGTTTCCTGTGGTTGCAGTGAAGACGCAGCAATCGCAGACAAACCGTGGGGTTTCGTTGGCGAAATTCGTTTCCGAGCAATTTTGTTTTGGAGCTGGAGAGAAAAAGCCAAACTGCGAGACCATTCACAGAAGTCGTATCGCGGCGTTATTGGACCTACTCCTGTTATTGGGCGATAAGACGGCAGCGCGGTTGGTCATTCCGATGCTGAGAATGCCATTTAAATGATAAACACGACATTTATTTGCCGTGATCCTATAAAACGGTCTGAATGATTCCGGCTAACGATTCAAATAAATGTCCAGGCCAGCAGCCAATAACCGAATATTTCTGAAAACGCATACCAACGTACACAGCGGAGAATCCAATAACCTTGGACTGGTAAGCTATCAGTTTGTCACTGAAGTCTGTCATTGATATTCCTATGAATACGAAACACTGTCCGATGAAACGACTAGTCAGTTTTCATACATGCAAAGGAACATCAGAGCACTCTTCGGCTTTTTCTGTATTTGAGTCTCCATGTTCATAAAGGAAAGTGTTACAGGTAATCCATGATTTCTTTGAAAAATCATGGCGGCGCACGGAATACCTAAAACTGATGAGACAATTTGATGACAGAGAGATGATGAGAGATGAGATGAGAGGCAGATGAGACAGAGACAACAAGAAGCTTAAAGAGAAAAAAGACAAGCAGGCAAAAAGGCAATCATGAATCCAAAAGGCAAAAACAAAGCAACTCGCCGAAACACCTCGTTATCCAGGAACATCGCACGATGAACGTGCCCAGCACTGCCCAGTCGGCACCGTCCACCGTCAGCACCGTTCATCGTCCACGGTCGCGCCGGCCGGCGCCGCGCCGGCCGGTACCGCAGGCTTCCCTCCCCGGTGAGCGGCGCCGCCGCCGCCGGGTTTCCCGGCGTCCCGCTGCGCCGCCGAGGACGGCGCCCGATCGGCAGCGCCGCTCGCCGGCGGAAGCCAGACCGTGTCGCGTTTAGCTGGCTCAGCTGGAGCAACTCCAGCCGGCGCTGTGCCGATTGACTCCCAGATGTCCGCCGGTCCCGCCGGCCGGCCGGGCGTCTGGTGCCGACTGGCCGATATTGATTGTCGCCCGCGCCCATCGCCCACGGCAAGGAAACGACGAGGCAGAGATACAGTCGACGTAGAAAATGGCGCCTTCGAGGGCGTCATAAGCGCTATTGACGCGATTTGTCATGCTTGTTTGGCGGGCGCCGGCGGCGGCGGCGCGCGCCCGCGTCGGCCGGTCCCGCGCGACTTACGGGATTGGTTTCCTCGCTGGTCGAGCGCAGGGCACGGCCAGCCTGACAGCGCCAGTGCCCATATTCCGCGGCCATTTTTCATGCGTGCGCCCTCATAAAGAATAGCTGGCCGAGAGGGCCCACCCATCATCCGGGCCGTATTGCCTGCCAGCCGTCTTTACAACTGGCGCGCATGTCCTGAATACGGCCGAGCCGGCCGGCGGCGGCGTCGGCGGCGCGGGACGCTGATGGCGGCCATGTTGAACAGCGGGATCCGGTTTTGGCGGCCACTGCTCGACCTTGTTCACTCTGTCCCGATGCGGAAGAGGTCGTCCCTGACGTCAGAAAAGGACGTCTGGGCAGACGGCACAAGCAGCGGCGGGCGGAGGCCATTCGTCCGATAAGCCGAGAATTTTGTTCGAATTGTGAATGTTACGCGTGTTGTATTGGAGAAAATTAACCTGAACTATAGCTTTTAAATACACAGAGACGAGGTTATTTATTCAAAACTATATGCAGTGCTGAGATTCATGGTTGTCTTCACAGCAAACAACTTCGAGTTATTTCTTGTGTTTAATCGAAACGACAACCATATCTACATTTTCCGAAGCATCTAACCTTATTTCGCCGCGAAGGAAGACCTTGTTGACCGGTTGCGTTTCGCCCGGGGCACAATATATCACGAAATCCCACGGCCCAGCAGTTTATTTTTGTTCGTGCCGGATGGAGGGGCCGCTACGTCCGCGAAATAAATCCTCAGATACGGCGAGTTTAATTTACTTGTCATCCTTCCCTCCTTTTCATTATCCTCGGATCAAGCCGCCTGCCCGGACGTACGGCGCGCAGTGGGAAGCAAAACGGACAGTTATAGTCCGACGAACAGATCGGGAGCTCGCAGCTGCGGCCTCTCCTGGGCCCGGATCAGCCCTTCAACAAAGAACCAACGCGAGTAATGTACAATAACCTCATATGCTGTTCATCTGAACCGGGGAGGATTTGCGTAAACTGAAAGGGACCACGTCCAAAAGTTTGATGAAGCATTCGTTTTTCAATTTGATAGATATTCCTATTGGATTAAGATGGTGCAAACACGCTTGATAATGAAATACAAATTAGCGTCGAATTTTCATGCTGTATTGGAAGGGCTCAATTAAATCAGCTCATGCGCACCGGAACTTCCACTGCCTCCGCCCCTTCCAGCCTGGGCCGCTGCATCCACCCTTGATGTGAACCGGGTTGGTGAAGATGCTCACGTATTGGACTTTTCAGAATCATTGTGAATTCTGAATCGTTGGCAAGGCTATTTTAACCTTAACTTTATCGGTCGCTTGACATGCCCTCAAAATTATAACTTACCAGGCATCAGGAACAATAATTCTGAGGTGCGATTGCACGCCGAATTCCCGCGTCCTCCATGTATTGCTGCCAAATGGTGGGACAAACTGCAGGAAGGAATGCAGAAGAAAGATAATGAACGCGGAAAAAGGCATGTTTCTTTTGATCGCACCCACATCGAAAGTGAATTTTCATTACAAAACGGATTTTTTATTTGACCCCGTAGGTATTAGGAAATTTCGTACAATGTTTAGTTTTTGAAAATCATACATGCTCGTGAGTGCATAGACTCCTGCGCATAGTTGACAAACATACATGTAGATGTAGTAAGCCTACACCGGATGCACGCGGACGTCAGGGTGTTGAATACCTGAGTTCAATAATCGACGTTTCCTAAAACCTGACAGTCTGCTAGACAAGGGCCAGAACTGGCAGGCAACACACCTGTTATACATGACGTCTCGCCGACGGGCCGGAATCGAGTCAGCCGGAGGCGCATCGCAAGCAGGTGTATCGACCGCAGGCCCGGCCAATCTTGTCCGGCATCGACTATGGGCCATCCCGGCCGGCCGGCCTTGCGCGGCGCCACAGGCGGGAGCGCGGCTCAATGGCCGCCTCCGCGCCACAATAGGCAACAAGCGCCCCTGGCCGCACTCGCCGGCCGAAGCGCCCTGATCGAGCCGCGTCGCAATCGACGGCCGCGCGGCGCCGTTATCGTAAAACAATCGGCCCTAATAACGACGACGGCGGCGACGTTTTGTCCGCGGCGGCGGCGAGGGATGGCGCCACTTCAGGATAATGCGCGGCGTAACTCGCCGGCCGGAGCGGGAGCCCCGACGGGCCGGACCTGGGAGCCCTGTCGACGGGAGACTGGACAGGCCGCTCGATGAAAACCTGCGCGGGCGGAACGTACGAGACAGAAGGCGGCAGGACGCCAGCTCTAAAGGCTACTTTGCTCTTATCGTATTCATGTGATCTCGGGAGCCACTGTCGTAAATCAAATCGAGCATTCGGGACTTCAGCAGTTGCTGTGTCTGCTGCGTGAACGAATCTAGAAGGGTCATTACCAGTCGCTGCAAAGAAAACTGGTGGGATCGATGGCTGAGAATAGCTTTTCAGATACTGGAATTCTGAAATGACGGATAACCTATCGTTTCTTTCTTTTTTTGTTACGGCCGAAAATACTAACTATTTAACTAAGCATGTCAGTGAAACTGAGCCAATTGTAATGGTTTACAGATAAACAAAGGACGCAACGTTGGACACATGAATGCGTCATCACACACATAAACACGTACAAAAACACAACGTCGAAGCTT
Source organism: Capitulum mitella (assembly GCA_030062745.1). NCBI lineage: Eukaryota > Metazoa > Arthropoda > Thecostraca > Pollicipedomorpha > Pollicipedidae > Capitulum > Capitulum mitella. The sequence continues at coordinate 30,762,320 of CP099842.1, forward strand.
GCCCGGACGAGCTGCGATGTCGACAAGGAATGTCTTCCTTCCACTAATTGCTCTGCAAGTCCATGTCCCTCAGCTTCAGTGCATTTGCATTAACAAATGCAAACCTAGGTGCCTTACGTTAGAAGCATTGCACTCATCGACGGAGGTATAAAGGTAATAAACCCATTCGGAATCATTATTCAAACCAAGGGCCTCGATGAGTCTCCCGGGCAATACCGGTTACACATTAACACAGCGAAAATAAAGTGGAAAAGTCTCTTCCAGCTGAATATGAGCCGGAGTCATAAATTCCCGTGCCATATTGGTCCAACAGAGACGCAGAATTCATGTTCAAGGCTAAACTTCTTACGCCTGAAAAGAAACCACAAATCTGCTGTCCCAATAAGAGGATAACAGATGAGCAGAGAACACCTCCTCATGTCCTTGTCAGATTTGGCCCGAAAATCAAGATCGCGGTGACCAGTTCCCGTCACGCTGTGGCCGCCACTGTAATGGGCCCTATTTCCACGATGGCCACCGCTATGAGATATAAGCATACCCACTATTTTAGCCAGCTCTGGCCTCCGTGCGGCTGCCGCTATAGTTAGCTTCTGCAACAGTGTGGCCACCGTAACAGCCAGGTCTCGCATCAGGGCGGCCATGTTTGTTGTTAGCTCCCGCCTCAATGTGACTATCTCTTTAACCGCCACAATGTTGCCGCCATTATAGTCAGCTCCCACCTCATAGTGACCACCACTATAGCCAGGTCCTTGCACAGTGCGACCGTCGCGATAGCCAGCTCCCGCCACAGTGTGATCACCACTATAACCAACTCCCTCCACTCCATGACCGACACTATAGCCAGTTCCCGCCTAAGTGCAGCCTCCACTGCAACTAGCTGCTGCCACAGTGTGGCCACCACTAGGCCCAGACCCGGTTGGCCCGTGGCGGCCGCTGTAACCGGCCATCTACAATCGATGCGTGCGGCGGCGGCCGGTCGCGTGCGGCACCGTCTGTCTATATTCCGGGGGGCGGCGCGTGGCCCCGCCCACTGGTCACGAGTGGCACCCTCCGGCACGGGACTCACAAACTGGTCTGGTTCCCACTCCTGCGGCCCCACTCCCTGACCCAGCTTGTACGGTCGGAGGTGTTGGTGCCAGTTTCTGACGGACCAGAGGCCCGAAATTCTGAACTTGATGTCGGTAAACACGAGGAAGAAAGAAAGCAAGCAAGCAGCCAAGCAAGCAAGCAAGCAATGAAGCAAGGAAGCAAGTAAGCAAGCAAACAAGAAAGAAAGAAAGAAAGAAAGAAAGAAAGAAAGAATGAAAGAATGAGAGAATGGGAGAAAGAAGGAAAGGAAGAAAGAAAGAAAGCAAGAAAGAAAGGGGTAAAAAAATGAAGATAAAGAAGAAAGAAAGAAGGAAAGAGGAGAGAGAGAGAGAGAGAGAGAGAGAGGGAGGGATTAGTTCATTAAGGGAAACTGGGAAACTGTAAACACCTTGAATGTGCCGGTTGTGAAGTCATTTCTGAACTGATATCTCTCTCATGGAACCGTTTATCTATGTTTGCAGCTAGGGCTGGTTCTCAGACCACTGAAAAACGGCGATTTTCTCGTCTCCGTACGGTTCGTCTTCATCTAATTGACCCCATACCCAGCAACAGATCTTCCCACAGAATTCCTCGTAGCCGCTGGACCCCGGAATGCAGGGAATATCAGTTGAGACAGAAAAATGCAGAAATGCAGGTGTATCAGGGAACGACTTCTCCATCTGTGAAACTCCTTGTAAGCGGACAGGGGCGCTCGTAACAGGCACGTAGTCGGGGTGGTTTTCCTCGGGGAGGGGGAATGCCAGATGTTGTCATATGCCACTGGCATATGAGAAAATTTATAGGGAAAAACAGCAATTTTATGCCAGCGACCTCATACTTAATGCACAAGAAAAACAGTGTTTGCTTTTACCTCATATGTATGATCGCTAGTCCGTATTCTTGCGAAATCGCTCAATTTCTCGCGTCGACCGCTTGGCTCAGGGGGGGGGGGGCATGGTCCCATGCACCCCTTGGACACGTTCCTGGCTCGTAGCCCGCCCACACGCGAGCCCGTTCATTTGGCGTCTACGAGTGACAGCCGCCCCCCGCGACAGACCTGAAGCGACACCTGACGGGGCCCACTTCTCACGTGAACGGATCTAACTATTGGAGCCGTAAACCGCCGCGAGCGTCTCCTGCCGCGGCCGGGATCGGCCGCCGCCCGGATCGGGCCCGGGGGAGCCGCCGGCCGACTCCGGCAGCCCATTACTCCTAATCACGCCGACACGGACGGCACCGCGCCGGACCCCGGCCGGCCGCCGGCCGCGCGGCCGGAAGACCGTGACCCCGGCGCCGGTTCCGGCCGACCTCGGCCGACTGTCGTGACCTGTCCGAGCGCCGACGCGTTGATGAAGTTCCGGTCCCGGTCTCAGGTCAAAGGAAGGTGCATTAACCGCGCTGGAATTTACGCGGGGCTATTTTGCACAATTTCGCACTCTGGTCTTCTAGAATTTCGTTGTTCATGCCCGTGGGTGCTGACGTCATTGGAAGGGTAACGGAGGGGAAGAGCAAGAGAACTGCGGCAGCGGCGACAGCTGTTGGGGAGGGCTGCCGTCGTAGAAAATTGCTACGGTATTTATTAATCGCCGCCTTATGGTCTATTAGGCTTCCGCATAATGAACCATTTGATGAATAATGAGGCCTGGGGTTCCAGCAGCGCTCAATCATAGTTCACTGACTTGGCTCGGCGGAGAACATGGCCACGGTATCACCAATCCCAGACGCTGGTTGCCATGGGCTGTTTTAGATTTGCGCTGGACATAGCGAAGGTACGCAGTGGCCGATGTGACGGTATAATGTTTCCTGCAATTTGTACGCAGAGACGCTCAACATTTCTTGCTGCCTGTCTATAGGTTCGTGCTTAAGGGTGCCTACTCTACGACACAATGGTAGGCGAGGGTTAACGTGCGGACGTTTGCACCGTGAGCAACGATTGCAAAATATGCGACCAAGCATCCCGCTTGTTTTATGGCATTGACCACTTAAAGCGGTAAAATATGTCTGAAGTTTCGTTCTAGCTGTCACAGTAAGGTGTTCGAATGGTGTGAAACGAGCAGCACTCACGATTGCTTTTGTTCCGTCAAATTGTTACCTGGGGTACACATTCGCATCCATCTTTTATGCTTGATGCATTGCGTGAGGACGACAGATAATTTGCCTCAACACGGTGGTGGTGAAACGAACCCTTTGAAGGAAGGTGAAGTATTTGATTTTTCGTAAATGAGCTCGTTAAGGGTAACTTTCAAACTAGCAGCATTTGTGCTATGCAGTTTCTACGGTCATTAATCACGCGAGACACCGCCAATGGCGTCGGGCACGCGTGGCCCACACAATAAGTACCTGGTCCGGCTTTAGAGGTGTTTCTTGTCACATTAGTCAGCAAAAATCGTCCGGTACCAAAGACCTCCATTAGAGCCTGGAAGTAAACATGCCAACATACAGCGCAGACCTCTAACTTAAGTCCCTCACGTGCTGGGGCAGCATCACGCGACGCCGTGCCGGTGTCTTTGGAGTGCCAACTACAAAGTCGTCTTTTCTTTCGACGATGACCCAGTTTCCCCGCGAGGGAACCGAGCTTCTTTCCGCAGAAGTTGCGAGGGCGGGCTTGTTTCAGGTTTCTTTTTTTCGTGATCGATACGTGCAGGGTGATGGAATTTTCCATGATTTTCAAGTGGAAGCATAGCCTACGAGAAAACAACGTTTACATATAGCTTCCTCGCAGGTTTTTACGATGTAAAAGTCCACAACCGTATTTCGCACGAACCATTTCCTAAATCTCCGCTGGGACGGAGGACCCCTTCCAGCCAGCGACGCACGCGGCGGGGAGCGAGCTGTAATTATGATCTCATAATTCGCCGCCGTTGTCCGCGTCGTATTGACCCAGCTGATGCGTGTCTTCGTCAGCCGGCGTCACTTATCATCATTACAGGCCGGGACGCCGGCGCTGCCGCCCCATAATGAATCGTTATCAGGCTGTTTAGACGCTCGGGGAGGAGGAGTCGCCCGGCGACGACGGGCGCAATCAGCTGATAACACAATTATGAGCGCCGGCGTCTTATCAAAATAGCATCGGCGAGTTTACGCTCGCACAACATCCTACGAGCGAGATGCGCCGATCAGCGGGGAAACACATGCCGGCGGCCAGCGGCCGGAGATGCGATCGGCGCGAAAACCGGCGCGATTTGGCGCGCCGAAACCGGCAGTCGCCGCGCATTATTCTCCGTGTCGGCGGCTGCGGGCGGCGGAGGCCTGCGCCGTAAATTCGGCCGTGACGACCAGTGGGGCTCCGTCGCTGGACTCGGACGGATGGTTGCTGACAGCGGGCCAGGACCGGGGCCGGCCCGGAGCGGAGCCGAACCTGTTCGGAATCGGTCCGCCCCGGCCGGCAGCCACTGTTTGGACCGCGGCGCATTTGTCTCCGGTGCGCCGCCTGTGACCGATGGTGGAGCTGGTGATGCGTCAGTCTGTCGGCTGTTGTGTTTGTTTTGCGGACGCTGGAGAACACCTGGCGAGGGCAGCCGATATAAGCCGAAGTTACATTCTCAGCGAGGCTGAGGATGTAACTTGCTGCTTTACTGGAAAATGTTTGCGAAGTCACGTCCGTGAATTCAGGTGTATACTGGAAGCTAGAGCCAGTGCAAGCTTTATGAAAGTTAAATTATATTTTAAGTGTTAACTAACATGCATTGCTAAGCCGATTCTGATGCAGAAAAAAATTTGATCTCGGATCGTTATTTATGAATCAGGATGAACGTATATTTCGGTATATGACTGTCATTCTAAGATATCAATTGGCGGCTGTAATATCATACAAGGCACACACTGCATCAGTCATATGGATTCAACGGCTTCTTCAGAAATGTGCTACACTAACTCTTTTGGTTTCCTGTTGTCCTCATTCTCCTGCAATTATCGACCCCGGGAAGAAATTAAAACTGCCACATTGCACCGAACACCTGCGGCTTCCTCTTTATGCATCGCAGGCCACCCAGCTGCACCCGTCGAGCTTTTCCAATCGCCTGCAGTTGTCGAGCCTCGCCAGTCGCTGTCCCGGTAGAGCTGCACCGTTCAGCCTCGCTGCACCGAGCTGCACCGGTCACCAGCAGCAGCGGCCGGCCCACGTCGTCAGCTCGCGACCATCGATGTCACTTCCTTTTGCCGGCTGCGTTGGCAGGGTACTGAGACGCTCACTCCCGACGAGTATTTCGCCGTTAAGTCGTCGGAGACGAGAGGTACGGGAGGCGTGGCAGGCGATCGCCTGGACCGGGGCATCAGGGTGTCGCCCCGTCAGCTCAGAGGAGTGTGCCGCTGAATCACACAATGGGCAAGGGGCAGCGTGCCGTGGCCAGTGGCGCCGGCCTCTGAACAGCTTGCATGTTATGCGTCAGTAGCGCAGGCTCTGAGCGGCGCCGTGAAATAGCACCACCAGCTGAGAGCAGTTTGTCATGACGCCACCGCCACCAGCTTCGAACGTTATGTCAGTGCCCCACACGACCAGCTCTGAGCGGCATGCCAAGGCGTCATCCCCACCAGCTCCGAGCAGCTCGTCATGACATCACCGGCTCCGGATGAGGTGGCGTCACCGCCGCCGGCCGGAGCGGCGCGCCTCTCGGCGCCGGCGCCTAACGACGCGGCCGCGGCGCCGCGGCGTTTGCTGACGCCGTCGTCCGTCATGGCCGGCCGTCGGCCGCTCCGCCCCGCTAACGGGCGACAATTAGCGGCGCCGGCAGGGCGCGGCGCTGACACAGTCGTTTGTCATGACACGGCGCCGCCGGCCTGCCGGCGGACGACCGACACGTGCGGTCAGCTCCCGAGCGCGCCGACCGGCCGGCGGCGGCCGTCGTTTCCGACGGTTTCCCGGGAAGCGCCGGAGTCGCGCTGGATCGCCGGCCGGCGGGGCGAGCCGCTTTTACGGCCTGTATGCGAGGCATGCAGATTTGCCACCACGGCTTTACGGCCGAATAAAATGTTAATTACCCGCCGGGCGACCGGGCGGCGAGCCTTTCAAACCGGCGGGGGGTGCCTATTTTTCCTGGACAAATCGGGCGGCGTTCTGGCCGCGGCTCCGTGGTCGCTGATGGCTATCGTATTTCTCTTGTTAAGGAAATTCTACTCGCTGTGCTGAGGCTGCCGCGCCGACCGTGCAGCTGCATTCTGCATGAGACTCGTAGATAACATGCACTTCTTGGTTTAATTCCGAAATGTGTGCCTTCGTGACTATTCGCGCAGGCGCTGAGGGTCTATAAACCTTTGTCAAACATCCTGATTGGACCGGTTTTATGACGGCTTACTTCGTTTTGCAGCTTTTTATGTGCAAGTTCCAGGGACACAAGCTGTACATTGTCACGAAGAACTGGTACGCTGCTTTTCAATCAGGTAGTGTGCCATGATGTTTGAGATCCTGGCTGTGTGGGTGAGATGCTTTGGCCTGGGCCTTCATAAGTTTTCAAAATACGATTAGAAGTAGTCCCGTTTACTGTCAGTTTTTAGGCGTCATTTACTCGTATGCACATGGCATTTGACTTCGAAATTTAAACCCGTTGCTGATTTAGAAATACTTCCCCGATGCCCAAATTGGAAATTGCAGTGAAATTAAGTAAGTTAAGTCCTTTTAATTGAAGACAAAAGTTAAATCTTTGGTTTCTTACGCTCTCTACATGCTACTGATCTTTTTGTTAAATATTTGCCTACATGGAAAGCTTCTTCAGACCGCAGACACATCGAACCTTGGCTTGTCAAAGTCAGTAAAGCAACTTGAAAGATGTTTTGCAGGGGGAGCAGCATGAGCTTCATTCTGCATGAGCTTCAACCCTATTCCGTGCGGGGGGAGCAGATCCATCCTCTTCTGCTTCGTGACGAAACAGAATTTCCTAAGTTTACGTCCTCCAGAGGCGATCCCGAAACATGTTTTTGGAAGGCATACCCGCGTAATATCGCGCTTTCTGGAGATCGCGCACTTCGACGTAGTCATTTACGATTTTGTTGCTATTTGTACGTCACGGACATTTCAAGTGATCTACACATCTGTAACCCTCATACTTTGGAGTATTTTTTTACAAAAATGATGGTCAGTGGCGGATCCAGGGGCATGTAAAAAGGGGCATGAATATTTTCTTGTTCCCTTGACTTTATGGTTCATTGCATGAATAAACAAAACTAATCTGTGATGTAGACACATTTATCCCAATTTAAGCATATGTATACGTACATATCCCAATTTAAACATAGATGTATACGTATATATATATATATATATATATATATATATATATATATATATATATATGTGTGTGTGTGTGTACTATCAAGGGCGTATCCAGGCATCGGTTTTGAGATGCATATGTCGTCCAAAAACATTTTCAGTTGGCGTAACAGATATCTGGATCTTCGCGACTGGTTTTGTTAGGGCCACTTTTATTATGACCAAATGCCATACATTTCAGCGAAAAAATTGGAGACAGCCCCAGGGTAATGTAAACAGGACATTTTATTTTTTTCTATTCCTGATACATTGTGACTCGATTTACGGAATAAAACATGGCTATTACCATGTAATTATTCTTCCCTCTTTTTCCTGGTACCTGGATCCGCCTATGAGCGTTTGTATGTTTACATAATATGGCATGTGACACAAATGGAAATGTTTTCTTGATACACATAAGCTCACCAGATTCAGAATATATGACAAAAAACTTTGAATTTTCCTAAAAGACTACTCACTCCCTTCTTTGTGCCTTGGTTGCGCCTATGCTTCTGTTACTTCAAAACGTGATGCACTTATGATCTCAAAATGCGCACTTTTAAGACAGTGCAAAACAGCGTTCACAGCATGTTTGAATATAATATCCAGTTATCAATAGTCCATCATCATGTAAAAAACTATCACACTTCTCTGGTAACTGGATCCGCGTATGGGCATTTCTCAAATGCATATGATATGACATGTAACACATACGGGAATGTTTCTGAACGGCAGATAAGCACACCAAGCTTCAAATATGTTGCGGAATGAATTAACATTTCCGGAAAATGTATACTCATTTTTAATGCCCTGTATACGTCTATTAATTTTAAAATCGGCCTCTTCCTATCATATCTGATAGATTTCAGCAGAACGAAATCGTTTATAAATTGTGCTCAGAAAGCTCGTATGAGTAAACCCCTATTGATACCTACATCTTGGCTCCATATCTCTGCTTTCATTTTTGGGGTATTTTCTTCACTTTTTACATTATTACATTAAATACATTTCATATTATTATATATATTACATTTTTTACATCATTACATACATACATTTCATACTTTTATATTAACACGTACATACAAACACATTACATATACTTCATGTTACATTACGAAAACTACATATATATTTGCAAATTTTCAATGTTTTTTTTTTAAATGTAGGCCATGCTACAGGCTTCCGAAATCCGTTTTTGCCAGGAAACCGGGTCATATTTTTCGAGATCACAGGAGGAGGACCAAAATCTCCCCTTCCCCAACAAGGAATCGAAAATACTGAGCGGGAACACGGAATAGAGTTGAACGGAATGCGTCACATAAACGTCAGATGAGCCTGCCAAATGCAACATGTAAGTTTCCTGTTCCCATATTATTTCTTCGTGTTTGCACATGTCGGACTTCATGTCAAACCTATTTACTACTGTCCAGATTCATTGCAAACACCCGTTATCCCATGATTGGCTTAGTCGGCCCTCAACCAGCAATGTTGGACTTAACAATTCGTTGCTGGTTGAGATCGTTTACCACGCGTAAAGAAGCCTAAATGTGTTTTTTTTTAGGTCGATTTGGTTCTGTGTTCTAGGGTTGCTTTTAAGTGTTGCCCGTCGTATGCCATGAAAGCGATATAAAATCATCGCTTGGTGTTTTTAAATTGAAAATAGTCTTCAGAGACACAGGTCCCATCATCAAATTACTTTATGTCGAGATGTTGGCTCTTCTCTGAGCCGATTACGATGTATCCGGTTCTTAGGCTTCCTCCGGTTGACAGTCGTCTTAGAGCTTTGATCTGCCCTACGTTAACATTTTCTTCGTCCACTGATTCGATATCCGGGGAGGGATTTAGCAACTCGGGGGCCTTTCATCTGTGGAGCTGGCATCGCATCCAGTCCGAGGCGGCCCCGTTGAATCCCAAAGTTGCCGTTCCGGCTGGAGAAGTCGTGCCTGCTCCGGATGTCTAATTTCGTCCTTCGACATTCGCAATTTTAGACCTGACTCCGTGTTGCTTTTGAATTTCGAGTCCCGCAAAAAAGCGAGGACTGACTGTCAGTCGGGGGTGAGGTGAAGCAAACACGGGATGCGGAGTTCGCGGGACCTCTGATCAATCTGTCGGGCGCCAGCAGCAGAACTATGCAAAACAGAAAAGCTTTTCGGGCCGTCGACGTTCAGAAACATGCCGTTTGTCAGTCATATCTTTTGGCATGCTGAAACACTACAGCGAGTCTCACATGAAGCTATAGCAATTCAAGCTTAAAGTGATGGCGACAACACCGCAGGATGGGATCAAATGTTTACCTCTGGTGTGTTATCCAGCTGGCCTCAAGGTTCCACTGTCCAAGCTCTCTCTGAACCCTTACCCCTACCGGGGGGATGGGGCGTCGAGCGGGGCAGCACCAGGTGCAGGGTCTCATCCCAATGGCTGGTGACGGGCCACTCGGCGGCGCCGGCAGCTGCCGCGGCCGCCGGCCGCCGCTGGTCATGGCCCCTCACCTGGCCCGGCCGGCGGCCGACACATGTTCCCATCGACCGGCGGCGGCGCGCGCCACCGCCGCCGCCGACGCGCCGCCGAGCGCCGCCAGTCGAGCGTCGGCCCGTGCCGCGGCCGCCGCCAGCGCCGGAGCCCGCCCCGGCCGCCGCCCGCCGCCGCTGCCGGCCCAGGCCGGGGAAGGACGTGACTCCGAGGGCTGCTGTCTCGCGCCGCCTCGAGCTGTGCACGATCCGAGGGGAGTCTGGCCGGCGGTGCGTGCGGCCGCCTCGGACTCGGCGAGCCGGGCGGTGACCGAGAGGGAGACGAGATTCTGCTGGGGTCGCCGGGCTCAGCCCCATATCGGCACCGGTCGGGTCTGAGAGGTCAGTCAATGCCAGCTAGGCGGTGATTGAGACAATTGCCGTGATTGGTCGCCCCGACTGTGACGTTTGAAGCGATGCGGGCGGCAGCGAATTTTCGGTTCATCCCTGCAACATTGGGACTGCTGTTGGCAATTGATGCGTGCATGCCCTTCCTATAGGACTTTGCAATAGTTGCACGGAATAAGTTACACCCCACGGTAAATTGCTGCAGGGAATCATATAGCGTGCATCGCTCCGATTTTAGCTGGAGGGAGGGTCTGTTTGTCGTTGTCATTAAGGGTGTGGAATTTTGCGGAATCTTGCGATCAGAGTATGAGAGTTTGATGTTGATCAAACTTTTTGGAAGCCGGCGGCCCTCACTATGCGGGCGCTCCGACCTTCCTGTCAGTATCGCGATTTGTAAACCGCGTGACGCTGTTTCGCACTCTTCTCTTGCCAGGCAGTCCTCTACATTTTCTCTTCCGAAATGCATTTTGCTTATGAAATAATGACATCCCGGGCTGGTTTTGACACCATATTTTTCACTGACCATGACGAATATAATCATCATATCAATCATCATCCATATTTTTCACTGACCATGACGAATATAATCATCATATCAATCATAGTTAGTACAATGCAAATCAGGAGTTCTTCTGTATTAACTTGTTTCCTTTCCTATCCCTTCGTTTTTCTCATTTCAGTGGCAATAAATTAAGACCAAATATTCTCGCATAAGTGCAAAAGCCGTTTCCTACGTCTGAGTGGTTACGTATAGTAGCTACGCAATTAGCATCGCCGGAAATTAATGTGACACATTTATTGCTAAGTCGCTGCCTGCCGTTTGAAAACCGGCCCGACTTTGGAGGGAAGCATATGTTGCAAAAGGGATTGCTGAGATATTAAAATCACTCATCTCCCTTTTCTCCAAGCCATTTAAAAACTATTTTGGCATTTGCAACTCCAAACGAAGTTACGTGGCAGAGTGCAGCGCGTTCCCGAGCCCTTCGTATGCATTATCTCTGACTTAATCGTGTTATACGTCAGAACCGTGTAGCCCAGTCGGCTCCAATGGACGCCGTGATGAGATCGAACCGGCGCGGCCGTTGATTTCATTTGTTACCGGCTGGCCGTCTGTCGGCACCGGTGAGTGTCGCCGCCGACCCCGACGCCTGTCAGCGACGGGCCGCCCGGCCGACAGTGCGGCGGCGCTGCGTCCGCCTCCGTCTGTCCTCCCGCCCTCTCGAGTCGATTCCAATCGGTGTCGCCCGGCCGAGCCGTGGCGCGCGCGGCTCACGTGACGCACGAGCTGTCGATATCGACGCTGACGGCGATCGCAGGAATAATATTTTGCCGTGACACTCGGCAGGCCCCGTTCCGGGCCCGGTGGTAACTCAATAGACGGCAGATACACGGGACGGCCGGGGGACGGGCGTGCCGTGCGGGGACTGCGGCGGACGGGGGAGGGCCACCGCCGCTGGCCGTTCCTCCACCATGAGGCGACTGTCGCGTTTGGTCGCCGTTCGTGGCCGGGCCGTGTGTGTTTGGATGATCGAAAACCCCACTGTGGACGCCCCTTGCGGGTTCGCTTCGCGGAGAACGTTTGGTTTGGTTTGGTCTGGTTTGGTCAGACACACATAGCACCCTCTGTATGCCGTGCTATGTGCGCCTGCATTGTCGATAAATCTTTTGTTAACGCACAGTGAACATACCTTGGTGCAAAATACGTGGCGCCCGTGTTTGGGTCCCTCAGACTTTCAGAAAATGGAGATCTGCACGCAGATTAAAACTCCACGTTGTTTTGCAACGCAGAATATAAATAGCGGACTTGACTGCTGAGACTTGATAAGTATGACCAGTCGTCTGTTTACGATGCATTTGTCTTATGTTTAGAACCAGCGGAATGCTAAAACATTTCACCCCGGGGCAAAGGTCATAGTGAGCCATTAACTGTCACGGTTACAGACTATGCCACACTCAGCATCGTCAAATTCGCATCCTCGTGGACAAGAAATGATCAGCAAGTCACTGGTTAAGTAGTAACCGACCTTTGCAAAGCTTTGCCTTTCACTTGCTCTCAGTAACGATCACTGAGCTTGTCGGGCGGCACGAGCCTCTGGTCTACGGAAGTAAGGCTAAGGTCCCGGCCGTTTTCGCCAAAAACCTATGAGACAGCACACCGGCCTGTCCTGCCTGTGGCTGGTCTGTCACCAGCCCTAGGCGCTACCCCTTTATCTCCCCCATTTGCGCGGCGCTGCACAAAGCTGTTACGATCGGACCCGTCGATAACAGATGGTGGCTTCTTGCTGTCAGTCTTGTCGGCTTACTGTCACCGGCGTCAGCCGCTCAGGCCAGCGCGGACGCGCGCCGCGAAACGTGACAGCTGCCGCGGCGTGGGTGTCCTTTGGCCGCCATCTGCGACGGCCGCTGTATCTCCGGCGTCGTGTGACTGCCGTGCTGGACTTCTGTCGCAGCGCCGGCGCCATCTGGCCGGCTCTGCGACGGCTGCCGGAGCGGAGTATCGCCAACCACGATCTCCGGCAGCCGACGCAGCTGTGTCTCCTGACCACCATCTGACGGTTGGCGCAGCAGTGATGCGTTCCGACCGCGTTCCCTGACAGCTGCCACAATAGCGACGTCGTCTGACCACGAATCCTGAGGCCCAGGCGATGCCGTCGGGCCTCCGTTTGTGCCGGTTGCGTTGATCGGCGGCGGCCGGGGCTGACCGGGAGCCGGGAACCGTCGCGTGACGGCTGGGCCGCGGATTACCTGTCTTCTAAGGCCTCCGCCGCCCCGCCCAGCGTGTTCTCGCCACGCGCGAATCATTTTTATGGCGAGCCGACTGGTATTGAGCTAGCTCTCCCTCTTTCCCTCTTTCCCTTCCTCTCTCTCCCTCGCTTTCTTTCCCATACTCTCTCTTTGCTTTTCTCTTCCCGTCGTCTTTTCTGTTGCCCCGTTGAATAATGGGCGGCTATGCAGGACATCCCTTGCCGTCTGGTTCTGCGACTCTGCTGCGTCACGAGCGCCACACAGCTGGCGCTGCGTACGTCATGGACTATTTGGAAAGTCATATGCCACTTCCGATTCATGAATTATGCAGGCCCCGCTGAATCGTTTTGAAACTGTGCTCTCGCTTGCAATGTAAGCGACTCACTTGGGCTGAAATGTACGCCGCATAACTGAGAGAGGGACTAACAGACCAGCAGGGTCCATAATCTCCCTGGAAGTTGTAAGGTTGTAAGCTATTCCGCGAAATGACTTTTCGCGGGAATTCATCAACATAACCGAATGAAGCAGAATGCATTAAGCCATACCTCATTTTTGAGAGTAATGAAGAAGAGGAAAATGCATAGAATTATTGTCAATACCTCACTCTGTATTTAAATTCCTGAATGTGCAAGGGATAACCCCACGCCCTTTGCCGGCTATGCGTACGTTACGCGGTTGATAACCCTCCCAAGGGCTGACAGCGTGCTCTCCAGTGCGGAGCTCATTCCGAGCCTTTCTCAGGAGAAAACCCTGTGCGCCGCCGTCAGCCAGCGACCCAGGCCAGTTCTCGTGACGGGAACGTGCGGCAGTCTGGCGGGGGCCGTGCGTGGCGGCGCCGGCCTGCGGCGACTGTTTTATGTCGCGGCGCGGCCTCATTAATACAGAGCGGCCCAGGTGGTGGGCTGACGGTCGCCGCCCCGCCGGCCGGCCGGAGAGGCCCCGGGCAGAGGGCGGGAGGAGCCGGAGAGAGCGGGCCGACACCCAGCCGGCCTCATGGCGTCGCCGCCGGCAGGATGGACGCATCCTCAATCGCGGCAATGGTCGCCGCGAGAAGGATCAGCGGGCCGTCAGTTTTTGCGCGGCCGCGCCGGCGGAGAATATTGGTTCAGCGGTGGATTTCGCCGGCATGGCTCGGGGCCAGGATTTCCTGAAATCCATCGGTCTGGCCAGAATGGAATTGCTCTTCCGTTCTTCTGATCGTGTAGTGTTCCGTACATGCATGCCAATGGTTGTGTCTGCTCATGAATCAAGGCACTTAGATGCCGTAATCACGGTTCCACAAAGTGTTCTTGGTGATTGGCCAATCATTTGGGCCTCTGAAATGCAGAGTAGCGCTTTTATTTGAAACCGTTTTCCGCTGAGCTCGGAAGTTTAACTCAAACCAACCCAGAGCCATGGTCCGGCGCATGCCGGCTGCCAACCGTGCCATGACCTTCTGGACTCGTGCTTGACGAGTTGCCGAGGCCTCCTAACAGGTGATCACGAGTGAGGCCGTAGGCCGAGTGAGTTCTAATTCAACAAACAGATAGATATCCAATTAAGCGGCTCTCCCTGGCCCACCCCAGCCCGGTACCTGAACAGGTCATAAAATTTGTCTTTATTTTACGACATACTGCAGTGCACTTCCAAAACAATGCCAAAATGAACTTCCTAAACTGAAAAGAAAAGCAGAAAGCATCGCCTGCTATACGCCTCATGAGTCATCGGACAAGAGACAGGTGCTGCAAAAACATACCATTTAGAGCGATGAGATGCTCTATTTAATGCCCAGCAATACCCACACAATTCAAACGCAAACAGACCATTTAGGCTTCGCGCAATGATTTCGCTCTTTTGTACTTTGGACAGGGTTTTGCACTTCGGCATCTTCTGCGCTGGACAGGAGAAAACACTTCAGGGTACCTGAGAAACCTGGGCCTGAATTAACGTGGCTTGTGTCAACAGTAGAGGCCCATTAGATCAGACATCGTTGTCTGCTGCTACAGACAGACATCCCTGAACACATTCTCTTTTTGTAAACTTTTGTGAAAGCATTTCCACAAAAAGCCGGGCGGTGTTTCAGGGTGTGTACAGACAGCTCCAGCCACAAGAGATAACGAAATGGCGATGTTTATACGACAGAGGCGACTCCGTGTCATTAAATGCTGAGTCCGGATTCTAAGAAAGGGGCAGATTTTTGGCAAACATAACGTGTCTCACACCTGATGCCACATCGATTCGTCGGCATCCACAACAAAGCCCCCACTCCAATACCCACCGTACACCAGTATGTCAGTGCCACTGGACAGGCCAGCAGGCTCCGCGGCCAAAATCAATATCTCACCGTGCCCTGAGCGGAGGACCGGCTGACCAGGACTCGGCCTCCTATCTCGGCGTTCCATTCCGCCCGCCTTAGGCCGGCTGCTATAGATGCAGTCGATGCGATGAAGCGATCCGGTGAGCGTATTGCGCCGAAATAAACGGCGGCGCGCCACGACCGCCGCCGCGTCGCCACTCCGCCGACCGCGCCATTCCCGCCGACGGCCGGCGGTCGTCGATGTCGACGGGATGGGCGGCGGCCGGAGCGCGACACGTGACCCGTGGCCGGAGCGCAGCGGTGGAGGCATCGGCGGCCCGAGGCAATCCAGGGGCGCTTTGGACCGGTCGGCGTCGCTGCGGGCCAGTTGCGAAGACTGTCGTTTGGCCCTCTCCCTCTCCCCGCCTCTGCCCGGCCGGCTGGCGAGAGGTCGATCGAGGAAGGTTGATCAGGTGACCCGGCGAGAATGTCGTAAGTTCTGGTGACCTTTCCCGTGCTGGGACCTATTGGAGGCCAGAGCGGAATTTGGGGCGGAAACTTCATCAGATGCTCAAGGTGGTAAGCGGGGTTATGAGTCTCGCGACCGTTCATGGTGGCCGATATCTGTTCAAGCAGAATTATAATCTCGCGCTGCGGTGAAAACGTGAGCGATCATTTCGCTTCACTTGGTCGGAGATGGGCTCGAGGTATCCGAAAGTGCGCTCAAAACGCTGAATGCTCAACTCATAAATATACATTTTTATGATGTCGACAGCTGGAGCCATTTAACCATACTCCGGGACCTAAATTTTAGATATAAATCTCACTGGGACGAAGGGGACTATTTGATCCCCCTACATATCCAAGGGACCAACCGTTCCATTTTGCTGCGAGACTGCTCAAACTAATCCTTGTGAACTAATCTACAATTGTAAGTGCTTCAAAACGCAAAAAAGTCTTCAATGGCGGTGTCAGGAAACGAAAAAGGAGTTTTGTATTATGTTCTTCGGTCACCACTGGACTAGATATTCTTGGTAGAAGGTTTTCCAGTGTGAATGAAAATGAGACCCAAGGGCAAAAACCTATCTGCAAAGTCAAATGTCTTCAAAGACTCAGCAAGGGCGTGTCCAGAGACTATACAACGGAGAATAATGTGCAATCTATTCCTTTTATACTTCAATGAATTTTTGCCGTCTAAAAGGAACCGCATTGAGCCACTGTGACCTTTTTTATACTTTGGAGCGCAGAAATATAACTTAACTTGCAATGGCGGTGCTAAGAACAAAGTTTGGTGGTCGTTAGTCTTCGTTTGTAATGCATGCGGAATTGATAATACCTGTGCATATATTTTGCCTGCATGCACCCGAAACCAGAGAGTCTGATATTACGTTGACATGGTGGTATACATTACCGCATACGGCAATGGTGTAGTCAGGTATCCCGAATGAGGGCAGTGTTTGCTACAATCTTGTCTGCAGGTTTTTTTTTCATAATGGCTGGGCATACGTCGTGCTGAAAACAGTTGTTGTGACCCAACACACATGTTTATGGAAATCGTAACTACCAGTGGCGATGACAGGAATTTGAAAAAGGAGGATTACTTTCTTGCGCATTCATCACTCCTGACCACAATGGTTTGAGCGCTCACGTGATGTTCGGCGTGATATATGGGTCCCAAGTAGGGTTGTCTGGATCCACCCCTGGCAATATGCACTATAGGTTACATGTTAAGAAACATATTTTTCACGTAAAGTCGCAGACCAGTCCAAAATCATCATTGGAATTGCGTTATAAAGACATTAGGTTTGTGACATGGCCTACCGTGTGCCCATTTTTGGTCCCCTGGATCCTCCCCTGTTGTCATAATGCTGTCTTCCCATCTCAGAATAATCAAAAACGATAAATAAAGCGCAAAATGTTGCTAATTTGTCCTTGATCCCGCAGTGTAGACTGGCTGCTTTGACAAAAATAATTTCTTGAATGCCCTTTTTTACCTCTCCTGGCCCGGCCACTGTGTCCATGAAATGTAGTAGAGAGTCATTAGGCATGAAATGAATAGATGCTTTGCAAAAAATGGTGGCCTAATTATAATACCGAACAGAGCACTTCGAGTGCTCTGCCTCGAAAACTGTAGATCGCCTGTCTTATTAAGCCACTCCTTTTCCTCCCTCCGTCCGTCAGGAAGAGGGTGAAGAAAACATGATGGTTTTTACACATGAACAACGATTTCGCAAACTCTCCTTGCATACGTTCCAATGACATGGAGGTCGTGGTTCGAAGCCACGCGTGCCTGCTTATCGAGCAGAGGTGCGCTCGATTCTCCAGTGGCGTGTCTTTTAACAATAGCTCTTATTCCGGTGACTTCATGTTTGCACTGCGGCTGCCAGCAGCCCTGGAGCCAGCTAAACAACGGGAGAGCATTGAGTCAGAATCAAAACAGCAATGCGACGCACGGATGGCGCGCCACGTCAGACGCAAAGTCGAGAATGCTGAACGTATTTTTGTAAAGGAAATGAATCTACGATTAAACAAAAAACAAGGCTTGCATGATGCTCCCCTTAGTAAAGATGGAAGGTTTTGTCGCAACGAGCACACTTTGAATGAATGCCTTCGTTTGGACTGACAAACATCAAAGGGGCTTATTAAACATATGCATAATAATAAAAGTTTTAAGATAAAGGATGAAAATATATGAAGAATATTTATATAAAGAAGAATATATAAGAAATATGTAAAGAATATTTCTATATATATAAAGAACATAATGAAGAAAACTTCTTCTAACCAGGGAGTGCTAGAGATGCTTCCCGGCTGCTTCTTTCAAAGATTTCAAAGATTCATGCCTCGACGGGAGGTATGAAAGATGACGGTTCTTGTCACTCCCAGCACTTTATGTGTTGTAAGATAGGCCGGTGGCAATGAGTTGGCCCAACGACAACAGGAAGAATGCACACATCCATGGGTTTAACCTGCGTATTGCTGGAGCACAACTCTACCGTCGCTGGGTAGAAAGTGTTTTCTTTGCTTGGTATTATTATGATATCGAACACCACAGAGTGTTCCAAAAGTAAGGTTACATTTTAAAATGGGTTGCCTATGAAAATACATGCTCAAAAGAAAACAAGCAACGCTGCGTTTTGTTCCAAAATGTTCCAAAATCTCCAAACAATCTGGGAGATTCTTTCGGTGCCAAATTTATCCCCTTCTGGCCATCACGTACGTCACAGCATCGCAAAGAGCCAAGATGATCGAATTTCACTTTCAATAAATTTGGTATCTGCTGCTGTGCGTCTTCACTATTGTACGCCTGCACGCCAGGACTAGGCTCTCAAAACGAATCCAAGGACAGTGCAGAACCTAAAGGCAGCTGTGGGAGCGGTCGTAGCATCTGTCTCCAAGACGACTTGCTAACATGTTACAGGAGAGTTAAACAACAGGTTCAAGACATGCCTCCAATACTGTGGAACGCATGTCGAGGGAAAATGATAACCTCGCTTCTTGCTCTGTGCTACTCAGAACTGACATCGCACGTCCGCTGTCCTTTTGACGTGATTATATTGATGTCCATGTGAAACTCCCACCTCTTCTGGTTGCAGTGCGGGGTCTTACATTTGTCTGTGCTAAATACAAGCTGATTTGTGCGGCGTTAAAGGTGTTTTCTTACTTTTGGGACGCCCTGTATGTGCTGTTAACCCTATTCCGTGCTGGTGGGGCAGATTCTGCCTCCCCCGGTTTTTTGCTCGCCATTCCCGGGCTTTTGGAAGCTGCGTCACTAAACTTGGTGGCCTCTTCTAAGTATCCTTTTGACATGTTGTCACGAAATTTAAAAAAAAAAAATTGCCTTTGCCAAAGGCGGTTCCAGGACAGGTTTTTGGGGTGTGTGTTTGAAGAACATTGCACTTTCTGGAGATCGCGTATTTCGACGTGGTCATGCGCTATTTTGATGTCCTTTATAATGTCACAAACAGTTCAAATAATCGAAATATTTGTAACCTGTAAGCCTTCAAGTATTGCTGGTGCTCAGTAATGTTGGTCAACGGCGTATACAAGGGCATGTGAAACGGGACGTTCAATTTTCTTATTCCTAAGAATTTATGACCCATTATATGGGTAAAACAGAATTAAGATGTGATATATGCATCTTTATCCTAATTTACCCATATAATTCGCCTACATATGCTGCCAGGGGCGTCTCTAGGCATTTATTTTCGGGCGCATGTTTCGTTAAATAACATGTCCAGTGGGACCAACAGACACTTGGATCATTGTGAATTGTTTTGTTAGTTCCACATTACTACGGTCAAATACCAAACATTGCAGTGAAAAGTAAAATCAGAGGCGGCTCTAAAATAATGCAAAATTGGGTATTTTATTCCTTGTTGTTCCTGAGAAAGTATGACTTGATTTACGGTATAAAACCCAGCTAGTTATTATATTATATTATATATATATATATATATATATATATATATATATATATATATATATATATATATATATAACCTAATGCAGTTGTTGATCTCTCTTTTCTTGTACCTGAATTTCGCCTGTGAGCCTTTGTCATATGTACGTAATATGACATGTAACATGTATGAAAATGTTTCACGAACGCAAATAAACTCGCCAGACTCAAAATATGTTTTAGAGTAAATTAACATTTCCGAAAAACGTATAGCCTTTTTATGTCCCCTAGGTACGTCTATTAATTTCGAAAATCTACCTCTTTTAACCATATGTGATAGACTCATCAAATGTCGGTAGAAGGAGATGAATTAAAGCAAAATCGGCCAAAGTGTGATCAGAAAGCTCGTGCAAGTAAATCCCTATGTATACCTTCATTTTGACCCCATATCCCTTTTTCAAAGTTTTCAACACTTCTTTTTTAGAAACGTAGATCATGTTGTAGACTATTGAAGGCCGTTTTCCGCTAGGAAATTGGGCCATTAGTTTTCGATGACATGGAGGGAAGAGAACGCCCCCTGCCCCCCTCCCTCCCGGTGCGGAATCGTACGTAGCGGACAGGAACACGGAATAGGGTTAATACATGTATTAATCGGTTTTATCTCCTCTGTACTTGCAACAATGCAATGTAAATGCATGCTTCAATCATATTTTTTTTTGCTGGTAAAACACCGCGAACCGTCATCACTGGGGCGGATGTTCCGACTTATGCGCCGTCGATATTTCGGGAGGACGTTTGGATTTAACGAGACGTTGTCACCTCGATACTGCATGTGTTGTAGGTGACAGTCCCACGGTTCCTTTAAAATCCGCACGAGGTAATGACTGCCAGGTAGGCTTGACCTTTGTATTTCTTAAAACAGATTCCGAAAAGCAGCGTGCATCGACGGAGCTCATGTGTGAAATCATCATTGCGAAACATCCAGTTGCCGTTGTAATTGTTTTAGAATTAGAATTATTCTGCAGTTCAGAAAGGTTGGAGGAGAGAGGTTTTCCAGTTGAATAAAGGGCGCAGAATTCCACCACCAATCCTCTGGGAAATCTACAAACAAGCTTGCCAAACAGCACTTGCATATTGCATGCAGGCGCTTCCGTTAACTGAATTACCTTGCTCGCTGTTCAGTCCCGTGGGGTGACACCAGCAAACATTGCACTTAATGCATTGCTACTTGAACAACTAAGGTTCCATTTCAATTACCGAGAAATGTAAGTGATTTCTCATTTTTTTGTTAAGATCCTAGCTCACTGAAACCTGTTGCGTTACCAGTGTACACCTAATTTCACACAATTTTTGGCCGTAGCTGAACTTTTCGAAATCCTTT
The DNA here is from genome assembly GCA_030062745.1 of Capitulum mitella. NCBI lineage: Eukaryota > Metazoa > Arthropoda > Thecostraca > Pollicipedomorpha > Pollicipedidae > Capitulum > Capitulum mitella. Next base: position 30,783,290 of record CP099842.1, read on the forward strand.
CTCACCATGCAATGTAGCACGACAGTTGGCCAGGGAATGGATAATTCCTGGAGCACTGTTAACCGACCAGCTTAAATGTGTTGGCCGCCCTCCGTCTGCGGCGAGGATGCAGCCCCCACCCGACCCAGCGCTACCCCTCGCTCTCCCAGCCCCCCCCCCCGGCTTCTGGGGCAGCGTCGACTGCCCTCCTCCTACCCTGTCGCTCGGAAAACTGCACAGCCCGCCTCTCCGCGTCCGAGCGTCCAATGCCGAGCCCAGTGACTTCTGATGTTAGGCGTCACACGTGACGTCGTCCGGCGGACGGCTGTCGGCGTCCGTCGGCGAGTTAAGGCGGGGGGAGTCTCGCTGGCGGCTGCCGTTCGTCTGCTCGGACGGCCTTGGGATGCCTGGCGGGCAAAAAAGTGTTCCATTGCGGGAAGAACCCGACAGAAGCTAGGTGATTTGCCAGTGGGCTCAACGCGAGACGCGGGAAGTTTCCTCAGCGCAGGATGGGCTCGATGGCAGGTGTGTGGTTCGGTGTCCCGGCTATGGAGAAGTCGCTTCACGTAGACTTGGGGAAGATGAGCATATTCGGCTTTGACGGAGTGGCGGACTCTGGCCCGCGTGCACGAAGTGTCGCCAGAGGGTCGGTCCAGCGTGCTCCGTCGGTGACGGCTCTCAGGACAGGAGACCACTGGACACGTGATCGTCCCCCTGAACGTCTCCGCTGCACCGAGAGCAGCCGCCTGGAGGCACTCGATGGACGGCGATGCAGGCCATCCCCTGCAGGCCCCAATCTGAACTCATTCCGGCGCCGGAGCGCGGTCTGCAAAGCCCGCGTCGGCGGCGCCAGAGGCCGGCGCCGGCGGGCCGGGGATCTCATCACCGACTGCGCTGTCGCCGCCGACAAAGAAGCGGCTTTTTCCCTTCGCCGACCTCGGCAAACAGGCCCTCGGGCGGGCGGCGGCGCGGCCGCCCCCGCCCCGGCGGCCGCGCCGCCGCCGCCGCCGCGGCTAACCGGGTTTTAGGACCGCGGGCGCGAGTTCGGCCGTCCATAAACCTCCACATCGGACGCGGCGCGGACGGCGGCAGACGGACGCCCCTCGTCGGCCTCTCGTAAACCACGGCAGCACCTACTGGCCGCCGGGGCGATCGCCTCCGGGCATGCACTGCCCGGAACTCGGCACGCCGCCGGCCGGGCCCGCTCGCGCCGAGCCGTCCCTGAGGCGTCCGGCCGGCCGAGACTCGGAACCGGCTCGCGCGTCCTCCCGACTCGACCCGAGTCGAGGCGAGTCGAGGCGAGTCGAGGCGAGCCGGTCGCGGTCGGCTGCGCGGCGCTCCACTCGTCCAGGGGCTCATCACCCGTAACGCCCGCTCGGCCCCGCCCCCGCAGGCGCGCGTTCGGCGCCGGTCGGCTGCGGCTGTCGGCTGCGGCTGGCCGTGCCCTCAGGCGCAGCTGCGCGGCGACCACGTGAGCCGGCGAGAGGGGTCGCTCAGACGGCGTGCGCCGCCTGCGGGCGAGCTCAGCTGGTCTCCGGAGCAGGCTGCACCAGCCACCGGCCCGCTGCAGGTCGATGAACACTAAAATTAGGGCCGCCCGGCCTTGGTTTTGACACTTCAATTTCACCGCTGATAAAGTATAGTGTATCGTTTTATTGGTTCTGAGTACGTTGTAGAATGTTCACGTTGAGTGCACCCGGGGTGATATTGTCGTAAAAGCTTTTTGGAGATGGACGGCGAAAATGATGACAGGGGATCGATCAACGGCAGATGTTGATCAAAGAACAGAGGCCCACAAAAGTGCGAGCATGTTCGCAGTAGCAAAGACACGCGTGCTGCAGCGAGTCCTTTTATTTTAGTGATGCGTCAGATTGTGGTAGTTTACCTGCGCGCATGGCGCGGCACGGTGAAGGGGAGGAGGTGCGGAGGAGGGATGGTGAAGGGGAGGAGGTGCGGAGGAGGGATGGTGAAGGGGAGGAGGTGCGGAGGAGGGATGGTGAAGGGGAGGAGGTGCGGAGGAGGGATGGGCTCTCGGGCCCTCTGGCTCGCTGCCACCGGACGATCGGGCGCGGCCGGCCGGAACACGGTCCCGTCCGGACGCCGGCCCCCGCCATTAATCACGACCCCAATCGTCTCATCATTTCTCACCCCTATTGGTCCAATACGGCGAGACACATGGAGCGAAGGGTGTCGGCGCGCCGCCCCTCCCCTCCCCGGCCGGCGGCAGGCGCTGAGGACTGCGTCGGCGGCGTGGCCTCTGTCGGCAGTGTCGCCAGCGTCGCCGTCATTAGTGGTCAGCCTCAGGCGCCGGCCAGGGGCATTCATTAGGGCGTAATTACCACCTGAATCGATGCTAAAGACGGCGATAAGAGAACGCCAGCACTAAATCATTGATATGGCCTGTCTCCCCGGAATATGGCATGAATGGGTCGTCGCGGCGGCGGCGGCTCTATCTAGATAAGCGCGGGACGGCGGCGCGACGCCGCCGTGGCGGCCCTGTTGTGACAGCTGCGATGTCGCGAGCATGCAAGGCTGCACGCACGGCCGGCGCTGCGCCTTTGCTGCATGCTGGGCACACAGACACCGGCCATAAATGACAGCACGACACAGAGCCGGCGTTCCCCAGAGTCCCAGCGCACGTGACGCAAAACGCGTTCGTCCACGCAGGACTCGATGTACTTTTCCGTTGTGAAGATACGTCGGCTCCAGCTCACTTGTTCTTAAGCATTCACGCTGTGCTACTCGCTAATTCGTTCTCAAAACATCCCATAAATGTTGACATGGGGCATTTTGATGCTCTCACGACAAGTAAGTGCGAAACACACGACCGAGTGCCAAGATGGTAGTCGGTATTTTACGCATGCGTGGCATTTCACATATTTTACGACAATGTACGGTATTATTATTGCGGTATTTTATGTGTGCTGTTCCCGCAACATGCTGCAATATCCAGTCAATGCAGCAACTGTAGGCTGACGCATTTTAGTCATTTTTTGCATAATCAGACACGAAAATGTTATTTTAATAAAACACTAGACGCTTCCCGTCGCAGTGCAGCAAGTTCAAAAGTTGCTGAACGATTGGCATAGTTTAATAACACAGTTTCCGTCTTTCCAGGTCCAGCCTTCACGGTTTCTTCAAGTCTGCTTACCTGAGCCGCAACATTTCAATGGTATGCACGTCAAATACCCTTGGCCATGCTAACATATCACTCTTGTGATGTTGTAGAGATGTAAACGAAGACGAAAGCAGAAACGGATTGGCTTTTAGACAATGGGCGCATTTTGCCAGATTGCAGACGTGATTCAGAAGGAGGGGAATTGCCCTGCCCGCCGAAGGAATGGTGTGGCTATTAGAGTCACTAGTATTATGGCCTGTGCCGTTTGGTTTTGCACCTCTAGCTATGAAAATATGCAGTGATCATAGTTTAAAAGACTTCTGAAGCACGTCTTTGTTGATTTCTGTGCTTGCAGCGTAAGCTCGCATTCCTGCAGCACGTGAAGCTCATATGAGTTGTATAACTGCTCTGCGCCCTTCCCCTGTGCATTCCGACCCACCAGCCAGTACCTCGACGTTACATCTCCAACCCCAATCTTGCTGTCGTCGTCGCGTCGAGCGAATGTTCATCATTTCGTCCCGCTCCTGTCTGGTGTCGTTATGTCCCGCAACGACTCCCTTCTGGTCCCATCAGTGCTCCCTGGGGCACCGCGGGGCGCGCATCTAATTTATACGTCCCCTTCTCGTTACATCAAATCTGTCATGGCGCTCCCGACCGGACGGGACTGGCCCCTCCCCGAAGGAGTGTTGGTAATCAGACTGAGCCCCGCCCCTCCTCGTCGGCTGCACGTGCCAAACGACGTCCTCATTTGGTTCTCATCGAGGCTTGTGTCGTGTGAACGGCGGATCCTCTTAGTCGCCTTTTGATGGAATCGACAGCATGCACCAGGCGGGGACCGGCGTGATAAAGATCATCGCTCTTTTGATTCGACGTTCTCCGGCGGGGATGACATCAGATTACTGTCACTGTTCATAGTGAAGCCCTTTCATTTTATCATCCCATCTCTTTCACTGTATCGATCCCTTAAATGCCGCAAAAAAATGCTAACAGAGGTAGCGGTATTCCTGGCCTTAGTTTACGTCAGGCCCCCTGGAGGACGAAAGGTGATTCACATCTCACCCAGCGGCGGCGACATCATCCATCAACCCCATCCGGCGTCACAGCCGACTCGTCCCGCGGGTCCCCGCCCGGCCTCCGGCGATCTGGTCCCCCAAATCACGCCTCCGCGGCGAAAAACATCCCCCCCGCTGTTTGCGCGAGCTTCACGCCCGGTCGATACAACGCCAAACACATGCGTCCGGCGCGGCGGACGCTGATCCCGCCACGCGCCGCGTCGCCGCGCCGTGATTGCCGCGTCTCCGCGCCGCGATTGCCGCGCCGCGGGCGCCGCCGGGTCGCGTGCCGCCGACGCCGCTGGCCGACTGGGCCGGCCCGGGCCGCGCGCCGCGCCAGCCGACGCCGAACAGGCTCGCACCATTAGGCGGCTAACGGGATTAGAATCGGGCGGGGCCGGCCCGCCGTGCGCGGCACGTACGGAGCAGCTGGCCCGCGAAAGGTGCCCGACTCCGGCCTCTGTGGCTCGTAACCGTGTTTGGTCCGGCCGGTGGGTGGGGAGGATGAATGGTAACGCGGCGTGCGTCGTGGCGGGCAGAGGCGGGTGCCCGGCCGCAGCGGCCAGCCGGCGGTGGCTTGAAATCTGAGCAGAAGCTGGATAGTGCGTGTAAAGAGCAGAGCAACGAGAGAGACAACTGGTGCTATCTTTGGATCAGTCAGTCTCGAAAACCTCGCCATGCGCTTTCCCCGTTGCCTGTAGCCCGTGAAAACCTTTACCTTTCAAGCTAGATAGTTTTGGGAAATTTCAGTTGCAACAGAGTCAAGCAAAATCTTAATCAGGAAGGAGATTTGGAACATCGCTAATTCAAACAGCATATATATAAAGTTAACACGAAACATTGTTGAGGATTCTACTTATCGAACATCTGTGGAATCATAACCGAAACATGTTGCTGTGAGAGCCATTCCGTCAAGGAACGGTCGGGCCACGGCCACAGCTGGCTGCGGAATCGTGCCGCCAAAAGGTCTCCGGTCCGCCCGGCGGCGGCGGCGGCGGCGGCGGCGGCGCTGCGTGACCCTCCAGTGGTGACTGGGGGCCGTTTGGTTTAAGTGGGCCGGGCCGGGCCGCCCCCCGGCCGTAACTCGGCCCGTTTCCGGCCCTGATGAATTGGCGAGCCGCGCCGGCCCGGCGGCGGCACGCGCCACACCTCCTGCTGCCGCCGCCGGGGGGCGTTACTCGGTAGTCGGGCACCGTTGTGCGACTGTTGCCGTGTGCGGTATGTTGGCGGTGCGGCGTCGCCTGCGGCCACATCGTTCCGGTCTGGACGTGATGTTGGATTTAGTCCAGGACAGGCCCGGTAGAGCGAATATTTGCGGTTGTGGCCTGATTTGGGATGTTTGAGCACTTTCTCGACACCACCACAAAATACATCGGTTTCGACAACACCGATCCGGTGGCGTCCTCGCGAACCTTTCGTTAATCTGCTGGTGGGCAGTCGTTCGAGGTCGTCCAGTGGCTGGTGGCATTTTCGGTCGCCGCAGCTCTCCCCTGCGAGCCTAGCGTGTCGACTGGAGAAATTTAGACGGTACTTAGCCGCGCCGCTCGGCGTAAGTGTTTCTTATTGCCCGTTGCTCGATGCTTTAAAATGAGTGTCATTCGCCCCCGAAATTACGAAGGGAATAAATCGTTTGGAGCGAAGGCTAAATCCAGTAGATGTTTGACACTCATGCATGGGACGGCGACAGACAGGTTAAAAGTCTTGTAGCAAAATAATAATGACGAGAGAATAATAACACATTTTAGTAAACTTGATCGATGCATTTCTAAAATAGGAGGGTATGTTGATTAATGAATTCTGTCGGTAGCTGCACACCTTCCGAGAAATATGTCATCTCGAACGTTTTAAGATTGCGAAGTGAACCTGAATTTCCTACATTTTATTCAAAATTCCAGTCAGCTTGGTAGAGGTGCGATGAGTTCCACTGATCCTTTGTAGGCATTTCCCTGTAGTGATATACTGTACCGCAATACGCAGGTGGTCGTCAGGATAGCATCATTCGCGTTTTTCGAACGCCTACGTTATTAGGCTGTGCCGCATTACAGCTGAGTCAGCGCTTACTGTAGATACGAATCTTGTGACGTTGAGCCGCCAATTTTTGCACAAAACTGTTGAGTGAAGTCTTGCTAAATGTACTCATAGGTCAAGGCAGTTTATTAGGATACCCATCAAGTAATATATGTCTGCTTATGAGCGTTCGTTAAATCTGCCTTTCCCGTCAATATTTGGATTATTTATCTGGAGGTCAGTATTTCTTGAACTCCTCACAAATGAGAAACTATCTGTCGTAAATGTCCTAAACGATTGCCGGAACCAGCCGACATCTCCAAAGCTGTCGCACTTAGTTTTAGGATTTGACGGAGTTCCGAAAAGCTAGGAACTTGGTGCTCTTTCAGTCAGTTTTTGTGTCTGGTCACTAGCCAGTGTTTTTCAAACGCAAGACGCAGGAATTAGGAGCGACGAGACCGCCATGCAAATATTTGCAAGCCATGCGCGGTCTTCTATTAGTCGCAGTCAGCAAGAAACGCATTGGTCCCGCTACGGATCGTGAAGATTTGGCAACGTGAAACGATTCGCTGCCTTCGCATATACGGCAACATAATAAAAGTCCCTTTTTGTTTCATGACGAAACTTGCCTTTGCTTCTCTGTTTCAAAGGCTTTTACAGAAAGTTAAAAATCCAGTTTTCTCTTCGGAGGTTATTATGACAAGAACAAAGGGTATCCCTTAGGTTGGGCATTACACGGGAGCGCAGTTAAACCATTTCTTGTTTCCACTAAACACGTCTTTTCATTTAATGACGTCAACTTCCGATGCATCCCGGTAGCCAACTCGTATTTGTTCTGGGCTGACAACGAAAACTGATTTTCTTTACATTGCGTAACATCGTAAACCTGATCATGTCCAGATTACTACATTACTCTTATAAGCGTGAGATATATTGCACAAATGAGGTAAGTACGTCCCCATCTCTCGTTTATCACAATCCTCATACCATTACGTCCGGTAAGTGCGTTGCTTGACGACACCCCTCCTCTCTCTAAAGGTCCAGGGCTGGTCGTTACCCTCCGCAGTGAACGCGGCTGCCATTATCGGCCCTCCCTCGCCACCGATGTCCGTAGGTTAATTGATTTCCCAAGTGCCCCATTGTCGGGGCTTTTTTGCCTCGCGGAAGTGATTAACTGTTGCTTTGCTGACTTGTCGACCCCCGTGGTAACCTGACATGTTTGAGGTGTAGCAATTATTTTGCTGTGTTTCAATGGGTAAGAAACCTGATCCAGATTGCTTCTAACTGGAGTCCCATCAAGATACCCAATTATTGCTGGTCCCGAGCTGCAGCCATATCACCGGCGCAACCAAGGGGGCGGAGGCCTGTCCCCCCTTAGGCCTGCACTTTTTGTGAAAAACATTGAATGTCGTCTTCCCGGGGGCGGTTTTCGTATTTCAGGTCACACTGAGCTCCGCTCCCCCCTTAAGAAAATCCTGGCTGCGCCTCTGAGTCATGTTACTTTCTCATTGTGCCTGGCGAACAGATACCACCCTTGTACTCTTCAAGAAAAGCCTGAATTACCTGGGAGATCGCAATATTTCATCAGCAGCAGCTCAGCCGGCGTGCTAAATTCTCTAACAAGACAGTTGAAAAGGCTTGCGCAATTCGTCATGTAAAATAAGAGATCGCTTGCCCTACGAGTAAGATTTTCAAGGGGATAACATTATAAACGGGATAAGCAATATAAAGCGGATAAATAGCGAAAATGATATAAACCAGAAATACTGGTGCCTAGTGGCGTTATTTAGTTTCTTGTTTAGAGTACATTGCGAGCTTTTCCATTCAGTTGCGCACCACTGTGAGGTTGGTAACGTTTCACGTGCACATATGAAGGAAAAGCAAACTTCCGGACGGCACACCAGTTGCAGTTAAGCACTTGCGACACGACTCAAACTAATTGCTATGGACATACAGGGGCCCAGCGGTTCTTGTTATCATTTTCATTTTCCTCGTTTTGCTCGTTTGATTCAAACATTACCATTGACAAACGCAAAAAAGTGCTAAAAACCGCAAAAAGTCATGATATTTGCATATTGCCAAATACAATACTTTTGCCACCACTTGTGGTAGACTTCAACTTTTGGTGGTCGTTCTGATTTGTTGGATGTAAGCATTTTTATGCTCAAAACATGCTTTAGAAACACTGCACTGGCATTTGGAACATTTAGATCGCTTATTTCAGACGAAACCCGGCGTTTCTTTGTTCTTGAATAAAACTTGATGTTTTCAAATCCTCATCACAAATGGGTCGATACCAGCGATCGACGCAGGCAGTTCGTGTTTCCGAACACCAGTGCGGCCGGGGGCGGCATGGCTCTCCGTCGATTGGGGCATAAATCCAGCGTTGAAGTTCGCGCTGCCTTTGTCGCGTTATCCCACTAACACGGACTTAATGGACGTTAATGAGGCCTCCGGGCCGGCGCAATACGCGGCCGTGATTCGGCTGGGGGCCGGGACGATGAGCAGTAAATGAGATTACGGCCGGGCCGGTGCCAGTCGCTGCCCGGCCCGGCGGCCAATCTCGTCCTGCCGCCGCTCCCGTGCACGCCGCGCGCGGACGCCGAGCTGAGGGCGTCGGCTACTCAGGTTTACTGGCCGATGGAGGCTGCTGTTACCCTTGTATATGGTCGCCGACGCCGAGTTATGGTGATCCGTGAGCGCGGATGGCAGCCGCGTGGGCCAAAGCAAACTCTGCGGGAAGCGGCGGAGGGGATCCGCTCACGCAGTCATGTCGATAGCCTCCGAACATCACAGTGACAGTGGGATTTGTGCTCAATTTCATTTCGGACAGTTTCGATATATTTCGACTCAGTGTCAGGGTCCACATTTTATTGAGATGGACCAAACTTTTCGAAAGTGAGCCACACATTTATAGTTCAGGAATCCGGTAGTAACTGCTAGCGAAACTGACCCCGACTCTAGTGCAAAGTTCCACTGGATGGAAATCTTTTGTGTTTCTGTCAATGGTGGTGTTCTGCGGGTTGGTTTCGTTTATTTTTTACATACTAGCTACTGTTATTTTTCCAATATAGATTTTTTTGTCTGCGGTAAGGGGCCTCATTAACATTTTTTTAATACGTACGCTTCTCACTGACGTCATATTGACACTATTGTTGAAATCATGCGATCTCGTCCCTGATGCGTTGGTGCTGTTTGAACTTACATCCTGTTCTCTCACTGTGGCGTTCACGCATCGTCCGTGCCGCTTAGGTTTATCTTTTTACTGCTCTAAGTTCTATTCGTGCAGTTGCTACGTACAGTCTCATAACTGCCCACCTCGTTGCTGGGACAGTAACCCTACCGACGAGATTCCGCTATCCTTGGCTCTGGAATGTTGCCCACGCTGTTGACGTTCTGTTTTTCTTACTAACGCGCTACTCTACGCGCCTCACTAACGTGCTAACGCGCCGTTACCCTCGCGCTGAGGTCCGACACCACTTTGGAAATCCTGCTCTCGTCTCCACAGGGGTCCAGTTCTCTCTGACGAGATTCTCCCCCGACGCCCAAGTCCGGGTCCGCTATTGACGTCTCCCTGCCCCCTCCCTGCGGACGTCCCTGCTGACGCGTCCGCCGTCCGTGCCGCAGTGACACCGCCCGGCCATGGAGGGACGCGGCAGTCAGCGGTCGGCGTCGTCGCCTGGCGGTCGGGCCTCGCACCGCGCCAGGACGGCCGAGTGGCGCCAGCGGCCGTACGATAGCTCCTCCGACAACGACGACATCGGTGAGACGGCCCGGCCCACCGGCGGCGATCGGGGCAGACCCGAGCCAGACGGGGGGACGGGAGCAGACCCGAGCCGACCAGGGGACGGGAGCAGACTCGAGCCAGCCGGGGGAGCGGGAGCAGACCTGAGCCGACCAGGGGGACGGGGGCAGACCCGAGCCAACCGGGGGGAACGGGAGCAGACCCGAGACGACCAGGGGGACGGAGAGCACACCCAAGCTGACAAGGGGGACGAGGGCAGACCCGAGTCGACCAGGGGGATGGGGCAGACCCGAGACGACCAGGGGGATGGGGCAGACCCGAGACGACCAGGGAGATGGGGCAGACCTGAGCCGACGGGCGAGGATGGGAGGGGGCGACGTGACGAGCAGGACTGGGGCCCACTAAGGCCCAAGCCTTAGTGGAAGTGTGGCAAACACGGGGAAGCAGAATCGAGCACGAATGACACAATGGGAGGCGGAGAAGTACAGGTACCAAGGCACAAGCCAGAAACACAGTGGGAAAGGGGAAGAAAACAGAACAGAATCCGATAACAGGCACCAGGTGAACTGCTTGAAAATAGATCTGATCTAACAAACTGGTCCGAAGTTTTGTCAGAATTCGTTTACATTGTACATCGTTTTACATTTTACCCATGACGGCACGCAGAAACAATAAAGTAAAAAACAATTTTTCTGTCCCTACCTAGAGCCTTTTTTCCTCTTATGGGGTGGTGGCATTCAGAAATACATCTTGGTATCAGCTCCCAGTTGGTGCGTGGGCAGCGATTGATTTCCTGGACACCTTCGGTCCGACATAGGCCAGCATCTATAGGATTTTAATCATACGCCTGAGATATCGGACAAGTGCCCGAGCGGCGAGAGTAGGCAATTAGGCAGTACCCCTGCACCCGCCCGTCTCTGTCATGTAGTGCCGGTCCGACAAGAGAACCAATCAGTGCTCAGCGCCGTCACCATGACAACGTCTGCGTCATGCTCTCAACATACGCCCAGGCCGAGCCGACTCCGAGACTGGACTGGGCTCTTGGCGGTGGTGATGTAAGACTTCAACGGCTTAAGCAGAAACGGACAGTGGGAATGTTTAGTCTCACGTTTGTATGAAACACGATTTTCCGTCAGAGCTGGAAGTTTCCTGGCACTAGTACATCGCGTCGTTAAGCAGAAAAAGATGTTTAAATGTCGCACTTCAGTATCGAATAATATCGGGTAGAAATAAAAATGGACTCAAACTATGTGTCGCACTAACATATAATTAGGCCAGTGTTTCAACAAAAGAGTTTGCCAGCATTTTGTACGTCGCCTATTTCATAGACTGCAGTAAGCGAGTTACAAGCATCAGACCGCTCTGATAAACCTACCAAGAGGACTCAGCATGATGTTTATCGCAATCACAGCATCTCCACGTGGAGGAAGGGGGGAGAGGACGGCAGACAGAAATGATGTATGTGCACCTCGGGGAAATCCGTCACCAGAGCTTTGTGTCACACAGAAGGAAATAGCTTATTTCTAGGTACCACTCTTGGCACGTTTCTACATCTACAACCCCTTTGCATTGGCGCGGCAGAAAAAGGCCTTGCCGAGCATGTCCTAGCCAAGCCGTTGCTCTCCAGATAGCTAAATCTTGAATGGTCGAGAAGAGGCATCTGTCTGATTACCAGAGGACTCACCGCACGCAGGCAAAAATGCGAAAACTGAGACATTGGACACGACCGTGTAAATTGTTCTAACTGAGATGAAACGCGTTGAAAAGCGACGTTCTACAGAAACGTTCTGGAGGCACAAAGAAAATAGCTTGTTGTTGTCGTATGTTTAATGTTCTGAATAGTTGAATACGCACTATTAAGGTTAATGCTGTGGTTTATAAACCCCAATACACGACCATACCGAAACAGCATAGAAAACACGCAGTACTACGAATGCATTGTTTCCACTCTTACTCAGCGACCAGTCAAGAAAACAGCCAAGTTTTAAGTTGTTGTAAACGTACACTCACATTGGACTCTGGCGACGTCAAGACAGCAGCGGACTGGAAATTTGTCTCAACGTAAGCAGAAACCTGCTGACTGGAGCGGGAATCTCTACCAAACCATCGTCACTTCAGCAGCTGCAGATTCTCCGAAAGGTAGAGAGCTCTTCTCTGTAGACGAACTCATTAATTGGATAAATCTTTCGAGTGTTCGCCAGATGCAATTATTCCCGCCGGTCGGGGCCCGGCTAATTGCCGGCTGCGTGCCCTGATTGGCCGCAGAGTTCCCGAACGACGGCCGGGTTGACTGCACTTGCTGATTGTGCTCGCCACAAGCTCGGGGACCGGAGACGTGATGGTTGCCGAAGGGCACACAGCCGTGCTCATAAAGAGAGAGTGGGAGAGAACGAGAGAAAGGGAGAGAGAGAGAGCGACAGAGAGAGAGAGAGGGAGAGAGAGAAGCATCTCACTAGAATGGGAAAAGAACATGGGCTTGGAAAGCCCCCAGGAGGGAGATACTAGCACGGGGTTCGAAAAGAAAAGGTACGTGCACTCGGTGATCCTAATGCGACAGGTAAATTCCCATGGGAAACAGGAAAAAAACACTTGTGACTTGTGACAGTAGGTTCCTGATGTTGTTGATGCCTGTGCCTTTTGTTTCACCCTGTTTGACTGATCCTGGATTCATCGAGTCAAGGTTGACCGGCATTTTTGTTCCATTATTTTACATCGTTTATGGTTTGTTAATCAGTGCAGGCGTCCGACCACGCCGTTCGGAAAATAAAGAGAGCGTCACAAAGACCGAGCACGTTCATCGCGTACGTGTCATTTGCAATTACACTCAAATGCCTGCCGCGCCCAGTCGGAGCTTGTTTATCCGTTCGACGGCGTCATTGACTTCCGGACAGTGCACAATCGCGTTTTCGACGTGACCGACTCCGACGGAAAGAAGACGCCGTTCACGGTCTCCGCCGCAATTCCCATGCATTTATACGGCGCACGCGTCCGCCGACGGACGTCTCCTGAAGGAACCCGTCGCCGACGGGCCGTAAATCCCGGCCCGGCGGCCGTATTTCGGCTCGTTTCCGCTCTGTCTAGCCCGATTACTCGGACATCTTGTGTGCCGGGCGGCGGCGGCGGCGACGGCGGCGGCGGCCAGTCCGCCGGTTCGGAGCCGGCGCCGCCGGCCGGCGAGGCTGAAAAATAAATCACCCGGCCCGCGGGAGACAATTACTGACCCCGGCCGTGGCCAGGCCCCGCCGGATTGGGAAAAAGCGGCCGGAGTGGACGAGAACGCTGGCCGACGCGGAGACAGATTGGGAGGCCGCGTCGACTGCGGCGCAGGAAATTTAAACGTGATTCGGTGGCCGAGTTCGGGGAACGGGGCCGTCTCCTGCGCTGCGTGCGCGTCTGGCGCCTGGGCTGAGGAAAAAGGAGAGCCGGACAAAGATGTTACTTAGGTTTTATGCATTAGAGAATTGTGAAAACAAGTAATTTATGAAAATATGAACAAAAATATGGATGACAAGTCAAAATGGTAAACAGCTATTATATGCAACGTCTTTAGATAACTAGAGAAGTTTCGTAGATCAGTGTAAGACTGTTTTTTGATAATAATTAATGATGCGTTATTAATCTGAAGTCACATTAACGTTACATTACAATACGCAAAAAGAAATTCTGTAGAAAACCAATATAACGAACTTTATGTGAAAAGATTTACAGATAAAGTTGAATTTCCTTCACTGGGCATGTGCTTTACTTCCGTCTCTACAGAGACTCTTGAAGCTTTTTATAAACAGTCTCTGCTTGTCTTTGTCTTTGCTATTCCAGGTTCTTTCGTAAGAGGATTCAGGCAGTCAAAAGCTGGGTCTGCAAAAGGCGAGCGAAAGACCAGAGTTGCAAAAGACTGCAGTCCTTCCGAAACAAGGGAAATTCAGAAACAGACGACACTGTTCGGCTCTCTGCTGCAGGGACCGCAGTCTGCTTCTCGCGAAGTCCCCTACGTTTTCGTGCCCAGTGGTTTCAAAATTAACCCGTCGTTTTGATCGTATTAGCATGTCTCCAGGGCCTCTTGCCTCCGAGGTGAATTATTTATCGGTGCCTTCCATTCTGGTACATAATTGACCTGTCACTTCTGAGGTCCACCCTTTATTACTAGCCTCTCTTCCTCTCTAGTGGCGTGCCGGGACAGACGAGTCCAAATCAGCCACGTAATTCCTGCGCATTTGATGGAAATTATGGAAATAACTTGGCATAAAAAGGATATTTGAGTTCGGAATTATACCACGTAGAACGGTGTGTTTGGGGAAAATTTAAGCCCGGGTATGAATGCCTCCACGGACTTTGCATACAGATGAGAGCACTGGGACCCCGCAGAGCGCTGACAGGAATTCAAGCCCGACGAAAAGACCCGTAAATATGCAAGATGAACTTCATTATTTTCATTCGACTGGTCTCAGGTGCAATGATGTTCCATTTATGAAGGCTGAATTTGGCATAATTTAGGTTACGTTCATTCTTTAAACAACTCCCAGAACTGAAGAGCGCGGTTGCGACGTAAACCGAAGTCATATTACTCCACTCTGTTCGTAGGAGCGGAAATCCGGAGGAGCTGGTTTGTTTGTTTTTAAACTTAGGCGCCGGCTGATATGACCACTTCCGCGGTGTTTATGAGTTCTTCCTTTGACAGCAAATAAGAATCCGAATGGCCTGCAAAGACCTCGGAATTTCCGCAGCAAATACTTCCCTTTTACTGAATTAAATTTCGTCCCTCTCCCGGGATTGCGAAACGCCATTCTCCCCTCCGCCCGGCCGCAGTGTATTTGCCGGCGCACAAGTCATAAATACTTTATTGCGGGCGGGCGGGGCGGCGGCCGGGACGGGGCCGCCGCCGCCGCGGGAGGTTCAGGTGCGGCCGCAGGCTGCTATGATAATCCGGGCTTACCGCGGACGGTTGCCGCCGGCGTGGTGCAGGTCACCGCTGCGCTCAATACGGTGCCGCCTGTGTACAGCAGCCGCAGAGCAGGACGGAGAGGAAGTGGTCGGAGGGACTCGGAGAACGGGGGATTTAGGTAGGAAGATAGGGATTAGGAAAGGAAGAGGATGACAGAGTTTTGAAGACTGAAATGGAGGAGGAAGAAATCTAAATTAACGTCGAAAAAGGAGCTCTCTAGTTCTGGAGAGCGCGGGATGAGGGAGAACGATTTCGTGTTATGACGAAGGAGGACAATGTGAGTAAAATGACGGAACATATTAGGGGAAATGGATACATTTATCATCGCGAATTCTCCAGAAAATAGTACTATGACTTTGCATTAGAAACGCGAGCATGTTTTTTAATTAGGTTCGTTGTCATATGAAGCACCGGCATTGCAACAGTTTGTGCTTTATTTTGTAAAAGACAGTACTTTCATGGTTGATGCTATATACGATTCCAAAACCGCTTTATCTGTTGTTAACGGCGTTGACTTGTATGCCACAATGCATAACTACTTCTGTCTGTGGTAAATATTTGTGTAGGCACACGTATTTGTGTAGATAACTATCAGCTAGATAAGCGCTGGCTGCATTTAACTTTCGTCATAACCGGATCTATGTAGAGGGCTTTCTGTAAGATGTGCTAGTTTCAAACCGAAGGAACATTTCGCCGACGAAAAGCTGGACTTGAAATAATGCCGTACCGACAGGACGGATGGGAATGCTGAAACCTCTTCCAATATCGCTATAACTGGAGCAGTCACCGAAAGTGACACCTTGCGCTCAGAAGCTTATGAACTTTCCGCAACTCCATGATTTAAGACGGTGGCTTACAGCTTCTTGGGAATAAGTAATCTGCTTGCGTTGATAAGCAGGATGTCTCCCAATTTCCGGCAAGAAAGGATTACAGAGAAAGTTCGCATTTAATCCGTTTTTTTTTTTCATTTCACTTCGTCGGAAAGGATCTACAGTTTTGCTGACACATCCACGGTTCAAAACTTGCTGTTTGTCATGATACTGTATGATTTGACAATGTTAATGAAAAAACAGAAACGTGACAAGTCATCGGAACAGCATGGAATACATGATCTGTTACTGTTGGATGCTGCTCCATGATGTAAGACGGTGGCGCCACTGGCGAACACAGTAAAATATATTTACGATGTCACCTCACGCGTCTCCAGGCAGTCACGCGTCACATTTTTGTCCCTCTGCCCCGGCAGGGCCTGACGTCACCGCCCAGCCTGGCCCCGCAGCGGTGCAGTCCGCCAAGTCGGGTGACCTGAGCGGCCGCGACCTGAGTGGCTACGGGCCGACTTTCGGCGCCGGCCGGGCCGGCTCGGCCTTCTCCGGCGAGATGAGCGCCGGCCGAGCCGACCAGCTCCATTACGCCTCCAAGCCGGTCTCGTCCGGGATCTACCAGTCGCTGTCGCGGCGCGGCCGCCGCGGCCAGGGCCACAAGCACGGCTCGCTCAGCTCGTCTGACAACAACTCGGACACGACGACGTACGCCGAGAGCGAGATGCGCTCCAAAATGGAGGCGCTCCAGAGCGGTGAGCGCCGGCCGGCCGCGGCCCGCTCCGGTGAGGCCGCCAAGAGCGAGCTCGGTGGAGCGGGTTAGGGTACTGTGCTGTGTCGTTTTTCGAGCGTTATGTAAAGCGAAAGTAGCTTTGGGAGAGTGGTGAGGAAGCGTCTCTTTGAAGAAGAACTTAATTTTGCTGCATCTGGTTTCCTTCGAAATGGTAGAGATAACGGTACCACATGGAGGCGATTGTCAGAATAATGAATTTCTAGTTGCACTCTTGGTTGGATTCTAATAAAGAACGATGTTCAGTCTTATCTGAAATGCTGTGATCGCCTCGGAAAGGAATTTAATCCGCAATGGGGAGCTTCATAGCAAATAAAATATTCTTCTATCTTGTTCGACGTTCGCAGCAACTATCCATTTTTTCTCTCGGTTAAATATCTGGGTAATTTCCTATCTATTTAATACTGCAAAGCATTGTCAAAGAATACTGGACCGCATCACAGTTTTCCAGTGCTACTGCCTGTTTGTCATCACAGCGTTCCGACCTCCCCCAAAATGGCGGCACTTGGGAGCGTTCTCTGCGCGTGTCACCAGCTCGGTCCCCGTCTCCCTCTCCCCCGCCGTCGCCCCTCCGACCATCTATTTGACTCTCTGGCCTGACGTCGCCAGCCCAGGCGGTACTCGGCGTCCATTTGTCGGGGGTGTCCGGCTTAACTTCGACCGGTTCGGCTGCGTCGCGCCCTCGCCGCCCGAGGCCCACCGTCCTCGCCAGCTCGCCGAAATGCGCTCGGCCCGGGCGGCTTGCAAATTGAGTTAGAGAAACCCCCGGGAAATAAATCGCCGCGAATTCGCAGTGTTCGGTCCTTTTGTCTGCGCCGCCGGCGGGGTGCGGAGTGACCATTATCGAGTCGCCGAATTAATGTTTTGTCGCTGCACATTTTTCCCCGTCTTCCGACCTATATGGGGTGGGATTTTATTGGATTGTAACATAATGGGGTTGGAAGGGTGCGAAGAATTCTTCCACTCGTGCGGAGTATGCGTGCGATGATAGCGCGAAAGACCTTTTCTACGAGAGAGGGCTAAAATTCCAACGGAAGACTTACAGGAGAGCTCTGCAAAATGTAATGTCGTAACTCACCCAGGCTAAACACAAGAGTTGGGTTACCTTGCGGTTCCATTTTGGAGCAGTGTTAACTCTGCATTTTTCATGACCAACATCCATCATTTTTACTTTCATGGTCTGCTCATAAGCAAAGTCATGTGCTATATCATCCTGGTCGAAATGTTTCTCCAAGGAGAATTTCTACAAACATGATTTTGTCGTTATGGAAAGAAAATCTGTGTTACCTTATCATTCCTTTGAATCATAATTTTGGACCGAGTATCTAAAGAATGCAAAAAAAATCGTATTTGGTTTGATGTAACACAAAATTAAAATCCTGGATGTTTCTTAGATGGCATCTGCTTGCTTGCACATGCGTGATGTCGTAGTTTGTAAACAAAATGTTCTGGAAATTCTTTGCAAATTAAAAAGTAGAAAAAAACAGTAAGTTTTGTTCTTTAGTAATTGTCTTAGTGCAAAATGATATCATTGCGGTAGAATATTTGATAGCTCCTACCATAGGGTTATCTATAGAAGTTACTGGAATGAAAACGACAAATTTTTAGCCCCATTTCAGAGCATCATTGTGTTATTATTGCGATTTACAGCAGAAGCGTCGTTGTGAGCACATGCATCATTTCTATCCCAGTGCTTTCAGTCACATGAATAGAAGTTTCTGATGCATTCATAATGTTTCGGCATGGGAATGGGTAGAACTCTAATGGTAATAAGCCGACTACTCATGCTATTTAAATACAAGTGGTTAAATTCCTAGACAGTCAAGTAACAGGCGTTTTGCTTGCATGATTGCCATCTTTATTGTGTCGTTAACTTCCCTCCAACCCGTGTTTACATCACCCTGTGACTCGCACGTCACGTTCCACTAAGTATCGACCCGAAGCAGAAGAATTCTCAAAGAAGCGCTCCATTTATTGCTGAATTTTGCATGCAATCTCCTGATTGCCCCTGGCAGTATAAGCATCAGTATCAAATGGTTCTCGTCATAATGGCCGACATGATTTATTAACAAACTTGAGACGGCGGCGGCGGCAGATAATGATGCCGGTCCCCAGCGCCTCTCTGCTATCTCGGCGGGGATAGAACGGGGGCCCGCTGAGTGAACGAGACGTGGCCAGGGCCCTCAGCTCCTCCGTCCGGGCAGCAGAAATATGGGGTGTAAGAAGCGGCAATAGAACGGACCCTCTCACTCGGAAAACCATCTGGAAACAGCAGGCATGCCCATCAAAGGTACGGATTAATTGTCTCGAGGGGACAAAGCTGAGCAGAGTCTCCGGCAAATTTGACTGCTGGAGGTTCAGGACTTAACGAACAGAGCGCTGGCTGTGGTTTCTTCTTGGATCCCCTGCTTATTGTGCTTTAGCAATCGCGGCGAATGGGAAAAGTGCGAACGATTTGTAAAAAAACTATATTTTATGAAATTATTGTTGGGTGTCCTGCTGCTTTCATTTTAGAAGCCGAGAAGAATGGAGAAAATAACACGACTGGTCTGCAAAAACAGTAAATTTGCTTTGAAAAGGCTGGGGTAGTGCAATGAATGCAATCTGTGATGTACATAATGCGTTTGTAAAGATAACTACGGAAACCTAGTTTCAGAAACTATTGTAGATAAAATGCGTTGTGGACACGGCCTGCTACGTAGAGGCCAGATTGAATATAGCACCCAAACAAAGAATGCGCTATGCAGGAGCACGAGTTTAACGTAGCTCGGATTCGTTCCCCATGAGGCTTTTATTGCGATTTTTGTGGACTAAGTGATAAGAAAAAATCCGTTCTTATCCAAATATCCTAAAACGTAAGACCCGACGTTGCCCTCTTCCGCTAGTCAGGTTGTCTACAGTTGGCAACTGGCGCCAGCCCGAGTTCGTTTGCCTGTTAATCGACGCTGTCGATTGACACCTGGTCACGCCGGGCCTGCGCGCCCTGATCTGGCCGGCCCCGTCGCAGGTCTGCACACGCCGCCGGAGCCGGCGCCTCCCGAGGTGCCATCTCGCGGCCCGTCCTCCCACCAGGCGGTCCGCTCCCTCCAGCGGCTCCAGGCCGGCTACCCGGCCGACGGCGACGTCAGCCTGCCCAGCCCGTCAGGTGAGCCGAGCCCCGTGTGGCGTCACCCTGCCCTGCCCGTCAGGTGAGCCGAGCCCCGTGTGGCGTCACCCTGCCCTGCCCGTCAGGTGAGCCGAGCCCCGTGTGGCGTCACCCTGCCCTGCCCGTCAGGTGAGCCGAGCCCCGTGAGGCGTCACCCTCCCTGCCCGTCAGGTGAGCCGAGCCCCGTGTGGCGTCACCCTGCCCAGCCCGTCAGGTGAGCCGAGCCCGTGTGGCATTACCCTGTCCTGCCCGTCAGATGAGCCGAGCCCCGTGTGATATCACACTGATCGGCCAGTCAGGTGAGCCGAGCCCTGTGTGACATCATACTGTCCAGTCCATCAGGTGAGCTGAGCCCTGGTGCCCTGTGTGAAGACGCATTACCCTACCGTGCAGCTTAGCCTGGCCGTGTGTTGAATTCACGCCATAATGTTGCTTCAAAATCCGATAACAGCTCTCCACTTCCTACGCCTATGCCTCTGTGATTTGGCACGATATTTGTCATTTTCACCCCATGGGCACCAGATAATCACCATGTAGTATGTAGCATCGATTAATCGCTGCATTTGCCGGCTCGCTGACGACATCCGTATTGTATCATACTTCGCAGATGGCTTCTGCCCGGAAATTCTGATGCCTTTGCCAGGCGATAGCACTCCAGAAACAAACAGGCAGCCCACGTCTTCCCTGACGTCGTCTGCAGATTTCGGTCCTCGCACTGTGAGGACCTCTGATGTGATTGCAGAGTACCGGATGCCAGGAAGTCCAAGGTCGCACATGGGGCCGTCTCCTCTGCGCGGTTACAACCCCAGCGACCCGGACAGCTACGCCAGTCTAAATGGAGCTCAGACGAGGTCAGTCGGACTAGGATGTGGCCACGAGATCGGACCACTTCAACTTTGTGTCAGATGATACCGGGAAAGTCGGCGCTTCCCAAAATCGGGTCAGTCAGCGTCTGATCTCCTCTCGGATTGCTTCAGCTGACTTCTCACGTCAGTTCTGACCAGGCTGGCTGCATTTTTGCGCGACATTTTTACATTTCACCGCGCTCATCGCGAGTGCGGTGCGTGCAAGTAGACGTTTCATATCAGTTTAGCTCGGGACAGCCCAAGCCTCGTTTAGGGACGGTCGGGGACCAGAGAGCGCTGGTGGTATAGCTCAGAACCGTACCGAGAAAACTACGCAGTTTGATATCAACCAGCTTGATTAGATGGTTTGTGGTTCACTTGGCGCTGAAGGCGTGCTTTTGATCTTCGCGTGTTGCTTTGAATTTCGCGTCATTTTCTCGTTGTATAATTCCGAAGGAGCTTGTTTGTGCACGGCAAACGACACACCGCGAGGCCAATAATTTCAGTTGTGAGACTACTGACGCGTCCTTGATTGCGTTTTTTACTTCATATACTTCGAGCGGAAGTAGGTATATTCTTACTCGTAAGAGTGTTCCTGATTTCCTCAGTGACCCTTTGAGTCGTTCGCATTTCAGGCTAAAGCTGCTTGATTTCCTCGGGGCCACGTTCGTATCTGTTTGTATGAATTATTGGCACCGAGGGACGCAGGTATGCTGGTGGGAAGCGAGCCGTATTGAGCAATTCGAGTTTCCCATGAACTCCGTCGGAGCTTTTGATTTCTGGTTTCGTGACATTTAACCGGTTGTAAACCTTTAATAGAGATATTTGGTCGGCGCGCGGCATACCTTGTTTGTGCAGAACCCCGAAGTCGACTTTGTGTTTGTGTTCTGTGGTAAGCTAGATGTAACTAGCGCTCCAACTTTGCGACGAAGGTGGGACTGCTCAACGGCTTAGAACAAGGGTAAACAGAACACATTTCCACCAATGAGAGCGTGACAGCTCAGGTGTTTGGTGAACGGACCTGCTTATGACGTGACAATAACACAGAATAATATTTACGATTCCGCACATTGTTTGTCTTTGTGTACTCTAATAAACAGCAATGTATCAATACAGACATAAAGATCAATATGTGTGCATGAAAAAGAAAAATGATCTTGGACCATTTCTAACCAAGCACCGGCAACGAAATGACTGCTGAGTCAAAGGAGAATGGCTCGACTTTTTTGCTGATATCACGCACGCAACAAGCTTTGTCGTTGATATCCTGGCAAAAATTAGACATCGGCTAACCCTGGAAATGGCCCATTGTCGATCCAAGTAAATCCTATCCCCAAGCATCGTCATGGCCGCGCCAATCTGCGACAGCCCGAAAAAGCCGTCCTCGCTCTTCCCGACGTTCCACTCACTCGCCGTGACTGTTCATTCTTCAAAACGGCGCCCTAATGGAAAAGAGCGATGGCCTGAGGCCATCTGGATATCCTCGCCCGTCAGCCGCGCGCGAGGCGGGTCATCGCTTAATTGATTCCCGGTATTCGGAGGCCTCTGACCGAGCTCCATTCCGCAGCTCCGGAGCGCGCCCGGTGTGGGTCTGACGACGCTTTCATCCGCGGCCGTCGGCCAGTGATTACCACCTTTCATCGAGGCTAATTCATTACGGCGCGCCTGCCGGCGGCGCGCCGGCTGAAGTTACGCGGCCGGAGCGCGCCGAAATTAGTCACTCGCCGCCAGACAGGTGATCAATCACAATCCGCGGCCGTAGCTCATTGCGCGGCATAATGGGCCCAAGTCGGCGCGGCCGCCGGCACGTTGACGTCAGAGGTGACGCCGCGACGCCGCCGCGCGCCGAGCTCCCCGCGGAATGGGGCGCAATTTGCCGCCGGCCACGGAGAACGGCCGCTCTCGATGGGCCCGCCCCGCCGGGCGACGACGGCGCCCGAACTCAGCCTCGGGTGGCCACCCGAGAGAGGGGCCTCGGTTTAGTCCGCCCCAGGAGGGGAGGCGGCAGGTGAGGGTGTGGAGCGGGCTGGCGGAGATGAAAGGTTGCAGACCGCTGCGGGAAGACGGGGAGTGCTGCGGCTGCCGGTGTCGGCGTCGTCCGTGGCGTTATATTTGTGCGACTCTGTCGGAATAGCGTATAAAAATGCGTCGATGGAACGGCAGAAATGGGAGGAAAAGATAGCCTTTTCACAGGCTGCGTAAAGAAAGCTTTTGAGTGGAAACGACTCCCACCGTCTGCTTTCGTGATTTTCGCCCTCTCTCATAACAGACCAAGTATGGTGTTTCCGTCGCGTCCCACACAATGCGACCGTTGTCCTCTATTTGCCGTTGGTTGTCGTCTTTGTCGCGGTACGCGGCGCCGATCGATGGCTCGACGACGGTGGGGCAGGTGTGATTATCCCTCCCATGTCTGTGCTGGGTAGTCCTCAGGCGTTGGCTGCAATTCACGGACGTTTGCCACAAATCGCCTTTGTTGCGCTGAGTTTAGGCGCTCTGCTTAAAAAGCTGCCTTGATGAGTGATAACACGTATAGTGTTCAGTCGCTCTACATTCCCTCCCTAAAACGCTCCGTTCTCTTTGTTGTTTATAGTTTCTCAGTTTCTATGTCATTGCTTTATACCCATGTTTTCTATTCCCAATGGCTACCACCTCTCGTTGTTTCAATTCTTCCGTTCTCCCATTTCTTCTTCTTCTCTCTCTCTCTCTCTCTCTCTCTCTCTCTCTCCTCTCTCCTCTCTCTCTCCCTCTCTCTCTCTCTCTCTCTCTCTCTCTTTACACTCTTCCTCCCTTTTACAGTCTGGATTCCCCTTTCATTTCTCGTGTTTCCTTTCGTTATTTTCTGTCTATCAGGGGTCTTCTGTCTGGCAGCTGGCTACAGATGCAAGCACTGAATGAGCCGCGTTTGTGCTCACCTTCAGAGCAGCAAATGCAATTAGTGTGCAATTCCCGTCTTTTATATGGCTTTACCACGTTTGTACGGAAACAATGATGCTTTCTAGGAGAGTCGTGTACGCTCTGAATCAGTTTAGTTCAGTGGGTTTTTGTCACACTGTTTCTTCCTTGCTAAAAAGTAAACGAGATAATAAGTATTATTTTGTGTAATCATTCGGTAGTAGAGATGTCATTTATGATGTTTTTGCTTTATAATTTGTCTTCGTTAAACAAGCCAGCCAATGTTTTCGATTCAAACACTCCGTTTTATCGTCTGTTGGGGTTGTGCGTGGTGCGTGCGTGCGTGGTGGTCATTTTCTTTTGTGGATTAACTGCAGTCATCACAGGCAATCATAAATGAAAGAGAGTTTAACTAGGCCTGTAAGCGGGAGCGCATTTAAGAAGAGGGGAATCGATATCATCCCTATGACCTGCCGCTCAGGTGACTTAGCTGGGCGATTTCACCAGAACAGGCCGGAGGCAGGGAGAGCGCAAAAGGCCCAACCTCTCCCAGCTCATTCCCCACATTCCACCTTAGAATAGCAACCGGAAAGCTTACCGGACGTATGCATGCACGTAGGCAGCGTAGACTTCCGTATCCCATCAACTGTTCAGTTATTTACATTGGAGGTGCCACAACATTTTCTGACCTCCACCCGTCGGCCCTCTTCCTGAAAGACGAGTCCGAAGGAAGACGTCCCTCATTCCTCGTTGTTCCGCTTCCTCAGGCTGGTGATGGACGGCCAGAAGGGCAGTTCGGGGGAGACGGTGATGCCGCTGGTGATGCCCGTCTACCCGGTGAGGAACAACCTGTGCCACCACGTGGCTCCGCCGGCCTACTCGCCCGAGAGGAGCCACCTGAAAGACGAGTGTCGGTACCGCTGCAGCTGGCGACTGGCCACCGTCTGCCTGGCGCTGCTCTCCCTGCTGTTGCTGGCCCTGATGGCCTACTTTGCAGGTAGGTGTTTCTACTACTACAGGAGTACTGCATCGTAGGCTGACCATGTAACGGCGGCGGTCTATGAGTGGGGAACTTTGAAAGACAACATGGTAGACGCCATGGTAGATTCTGCATTAATTGCCAGATATTGCCCCTAACAGCACATGGGTGCTGGTACGTATAAAAAAGAGAGCCAAAGAAATGTGGCTCAGATCTTTAAAGTTCGGATCGCCTGATGATTGTCAAACACGACTCGGTCACTTCTGTTTGAGTACCCAGAAATCAACAGAACAGGACGGCGTCGGAGGTAAACTTCTTCGATTGTGATTCCGTGCTCGAAATCTTCACCGTTCGTCGTCGTCTAATATGTCACGACGAAAGAAACTACGAAACTGTAAGTGCGATAAGGCGTCTAAGAGAATTAAATTGATGGTTACGAACGCCATGTAGATCGCGCAATCGTTATATTGCGATAGCATGGTAGAAGCATGAAAGTCGCCTAAACATTTTATAAACAATAAAAAAACACTTTATTTTGTTGCAGTGTTTATTTCATAAAGCAGCCCCATTAATTCATTTCTTACCTTTAATTTAGCGACTTTGAGAACAGGTGGCTTGAAGAAGCTGCTTTCATTTACGTCTGTAAGCATGGGTGGAATATTCTACATGTTTCTGGGTGTCAGGTCTTCTACAAAACTGAAGCCAGCCCCCACAGCCATTGGTTAATTGCTAAGACATATTTTAGCCTAGTGTACAACAATGCGGTGCATTTCAAGAAAAACAGAATGGCGAGATTATTTTATTACAGTTTTGGTTTTCATTCTAAGCTACGTTTTAAAGAAAGGGTGTAGCATCCCTACTGGGGACCCTTGCATTTTTTTGCAAGCGCCACTTCTGCTCTTTAGTCGTCATACCGCAAATGAGACGTTAGCATATTTGGTGATTAGTCAAGTCATGATGATTCTCATCTCCTATAATTCATGCCACGATGACATTAAGTGCATATGGACTATTCCTTCCAATGGGCTTTTAGACCCGCCAGCTCTGTAACGATAAGCAAACACTGCCAACCAAGGAATGTTCTGTAGTTCCTGCCGGCTCTCAGAAACTGCAGTTCCCTTTACGGAACGAGAGTCCAGTCTTTGATAGCTGTACGCACCGCCACATTGTGAGTGCGTAGGCGCCCTCCATGTTTAATGAGTCTCCTGCGCCATTAGGAGTAAGGCTGTCGACGAAACACTTCTCAAGAGAAAGCAATTTATGCTGAAGGAGGTGCTTCAAACGAAATACGTCCTCCCCGAGAAAACGGCCGGCGTCTCACCCGAACTTCGCTAATTATTGCCGGTGTAATCTCCGCTGAGCCCGTGGTCCCTATTACCGTTTAATTTGGGACTGGGCCGGCCGGCCGGGGGCGCCGGCCCGTGACGCCCACTGGCGGGCCGGGGTGGAGAGCAGGGGAGGGGAGAAGAGGGCCCTTCACGATCGACGGCCGACGGTCTTCAAGCACGGCCGGCGCGAGCCATTGAGCTGCGCCGCCTGCCATGTAAACACAGCTCCCTCGGCCGTCCGGCCGAGAGCAGAGACTATTAATAGAGCCAGCTGATCCTGCCGAGCCAGTGGTGCGGATACGCGGGGAATTGAGTGGTGCAGGAACCAAGGGAATTGAGCCAGTCGCCCAGCTGTCGGAGCACGTCCTGCGCCGTCTGGTGTTCCTCACTACAGGCACTGGAAGCCTGCCTGCCCTCGGCGTCATGCGAACTATGTTTGGCGAACTATGACCGATTCGTCGACGTGATTCGTATCGTTTTCAGAGTGCGGTCACCCGCTGGTGGTTTTAGCCTGCCGATGACAGACATCGATGACAGACATGACAGCATGCCAGGACTACTATCGAAGCCAGAGGATATAACACGAACCAACCCCGCGGGCAAAGTAGACCGTCCACATTTTTCTGCGCTCTTTGTATTTTCACTCCAGAGTTTCTAACGGCAATATACGTGGGAGGGTCTATTTTATCGCGAGACATCCACATCGTGCGGGGAGCCGCTCCCTAGCGGAGAGCAGAGATGCCGCCTTTGTGTCCACGTCACCGCCGTCTGCTGCTGGACTGAGAAAACCTTTTGCACGTCACTCACGTGGACCCATTACAAGACCAAGGCCGGAGCGGATTTGCTCCTACGCACTGGAGTATGGTTTCGTCGACGGCGCGATGCCAGGCGTATCACATCTTCGCTGCAGCTCAGTTTCTGTTGGTTAAGGCGTGGCCTTTGTTGAATCTTTACTCGAACCGTATGCAGTATCCACTTACAGCATCCCGCTTCTTCAAATGGCAGATTTTACCATTTACCACTTCTTTCACAACGCTAAATATGGGTTACTTGAGGATGCGCCGAAAATGGTAATGTCTGTCACGCAGGACTAGTCGCACGGAATTTTCCAGGAACGTAGATCAAGATCAATAACACATATTAAAATGCTGCAAAACTGTTCAAATTACGTGACCCATAGAGATGGTTTTAATTGCAAGCACTTATTGAGATATGTGGCACGATATCCTCAATATAATCACTAAAATTTCGTCCCTTTGGCCCGTCGTATATGACACCTGCGGCCTGCAGATCATTTCGCCCTTTGTGCAACTGACACCTGCATACTTCATGTCCGTCCATGGCTCCTCGCCTAGTTTCCACAAACCATCAGACCCTCGCTGCAGAGCGGTCACACTGTTCCGCTGCCCTCCCCCACCACCGCGCCGCAGCAGACCTTGACTGGTGGCCGGCCGGAGATTCCTGTCAGAAGTTGGGCCACCGTTTGCCGTTCTGGAGAGGTGGCCGGCGACGCGAGCCGACACTCGACGCGGCCGGACGGACGCCTCCATTAGTGGCCGCCGATCTCGGCGGAACTTCACTCCGGCGGGACGATCGGCTTTTGAGCGGTCAAGGACAGGGCATTCCAATGTCGACGTCCGGAGCGCAGACGCCCGCTTCAGAAATATCATGACAAGTGGTGACGCATTGCTGCAAGGTCCTATTGTCATGCAACGAAAGAAAATCTAGATTCTAATATGGCTCTGTAATACGTCCACCCATATTCACATCTATTGATTATTTTGAGAACGTGCTCCAATCGGTGGCAAAATCGCGTGCCACCAACCAAACAGAATCTGAAAATTGTTGCTTGGTTTCTCAACACAACTCAAAAACAGGGATTAGTTCTGCTAGATAGCACCGACGATCGCTTCGGCGTGACGATGGTCATTCGGCGTGGCGATGGTGCTTGTGCGAAGTTCTTTGTAGTTCTCTCATGATGCTTTAGCCTCACGGTCATGATGCTTCGATTCGTGATTTCATGAGCTTCTTCTTCGCAATGTGCGATTGTGCATGC
Organism: Capitulum mitella; assembly: GCA_030062745.1. Classification (NCBI taxonomy): domain Eukaryota; kingdom Metazoa; phylum Arthropoda; class Thecostraca; order Pollicipedomorpha; family Pollicipedidae; genus Capitulum; species Capitulum mitella. Next base: position 30,810,986 of record CP099842.1, read on the forward strand.
ATGTGCGAAAAAATAACATCACAGCCTTTTCCTCCCCCCTCTCTCTCTTTCCTTCTCTCTCTCCCTCTTTTCCCCTCTCTTTCCCCAGTACTTCTCCCTCTCTTTCTTTCCGTCTCTCTCTCTCTCCCTTTCTCCGTCTCTCTCCATCTTATTCCCTCTCTCCCCGCCTCCCAGTCTCGCTCTCTTCACGGTGTCTCCGTGTTTCAGCCACCGGTGCCGGTGGCGCCGGGTCAGGGAGGTCTCAGTGCGTCTACGTGGACGAAGACGCCGTGGTTATGGCCCCAGACAGTACACGGCACGTGGAGGCCAGCACGGTATCAGGTCAGTCCTGTTTAGGGAGTGAAAGGTAGTGCAAAGGCCTCATGTGGAGGCTAACGCAGTGCTAGGTGAGTCAGTAAGAGAGAGTTCATACTGCGAGAGTTCACCTGCATGGCGCCTGGGGCTCATGTAATGCACGCCACGGTACGAGCACGCAGTAGGCTTGGGTATCAAACCAAGGGCTGAGGCGGCCGTTGAAACCTATGATATCCGTCCCGTGGCAATGTCCGATTCTACACGTGACAACTTGCGTCCTTAGATACGCAGAGGTCTGCTAGTACTCCAAATATCAGGTGACGCCTGGGACAAGATGCAGCTCGCGAATGAGCCCCTTGGGTTTCCCCACAGTCCACCAATACCTCACCGGAGACCTGCTCGTCTGAGCCTCCCACTTCAATGCGACACCTCCCTCGTGTCTTCCCCATAATGTCGTCCCCCCAGCCGGGCGGCCTGCGAGGGCAGATACGATTGCTCACTGTCAACCAATACCGGCTGGCATGTCGTCCAAGACGTTTCCAAAGAGTCAGACAGACAGTTGGTTTGTTCGCTACTTCTGCAGCTGGTGAGGGATTGGCAAAAATGAAAGAACTTGTCGACGAGTCCGCCAGCTTATTTCTCTGCCGGTCTAGAGAAGCATTCGCCTTAAGAGTCTGCGGGATGATGCTTACGGGAGATGACGCTGAGCGACGACTACAGACAATGTCCGGTTAGCCTTGAGCCTCAAGCCAATAACGCCATCCTGCACAGAGCGCACCTGACAGCTTCAGAAAGTTTGCACGCTTGCAAAGGTGTGGACGGTCGCGTTGCAGACGTCGATTCCTGGAATGCTAAGCCAGCACCGTGCCCCGGTAAGTGATGGAGTTAGCGCATCGGTTGTACTCACAAGGGCCTTCTTGACAGCGCGGTCGTCGTAACGCTCCTCAGGAGACGTGATGTCTCGTTCTGGATGAGTCCCGAAGGAGCCATCACGAGTCGGAAGAGCCCCCCAGAGGGCCGTTCCCGCTGTCCTTCCGGTGGATCCTCCCCATCGGGAGCGCTGTGCGCATGACGGGATGCACACTTAGTAACTGGCGATTTGATCAGGAATTTGAAACCGTGCAAAAATGGCCAGCTTTGTGGCCATCGTGGAGTTGATGAATTCCCACGGCAACTGCAGGAGAAGCACGGGGAACGTTTTGTACATCGCTAAGAAGCATCTAAGTACGCTTTCTTTAATCATACTACGACTAGCCAGGACTGGTATAAAAATAGCTGATCTCATGCTGCAAAGCAACGTCTGAAGTCGACCACTACCTCAGGTTACGCGGTGTGGCTCACTGTAAGACCTCATTGCTTTGCTCAGCAGAACTGTCGTTCGTCAAGCCTTCGCCAGCAGGTCGGCGAAGCCGGCGCTCTTTCTCGACGAGTTCCGCCGGCGCGATCGGCGAGAGCTTGTTCTCGTCCTGTCGCCCGTGTGGCGGCGCCGCCTCCGGCGCCGGCGCCCCGGCCGGCCGCGGGCGGCCTATCTCAGACCCTGTGATCCGGTGCTATTTCCGCGGCGCGCGCGCGTAATTTCCGCCCGCCTCGGGCGTTATTTCTCTCAGTGGCGGCTCGAGGCGCCTCAGAACAGCGGATGCTCGAGGCTTTGTTCGCGCCGCGACGAAATGACGCGGCGGCGGCGAGAAGACGCGCGCCGGGACGCGATTTCAGTCCGGTTCCAGAATTAACGCTCACTCATTCCGGCGATGCGCTGCGCTCGATCTTTGGCCGAGACGTTTGGCGCGGCGTTCGCGTGACCGTCGGCGGGGTTTCGTCCGGCGGGTTTGCCAGAGGTGGCAGCTGTCGGCGCCTGCGTGGATAGTGCGCAGGTCGGGGTGGCTTGTGGTAGGGCTGAGACCGATGACTGCCGCCTTTGTTCCTGCTTGAATGATATCAGGACAGCGTGCGCATCCACGCGCAAAGCTAACGGGAAGTGACTACGAGACAGCGGCACGGTTGTTTTTGTTTTGATTTTTTAGCATGTACATCAGTGTGAATGTGTTTTGGTTTAAATAACGCATTTTTCCAAAATGGTCGAAATTTTCCCATTCCACACCAGAAAGCGGGATCGAACATCATTCTCTCCTTCAAACTGAGCTTCCGACAGTTTCAAGATGTTCGAACCGCGTCTGTTTCACAAAGCTAGCTGGTCCGCCGAAACAAATGCCAACCCATCTCCGACATTTGGCACGTGATCTGCAAACTAGGCTTGGATTCAAAATGTCTTGCGTTTCAAACGGAACGTCCCCGAGAGTCCGACATACGGCGCATAATCTGCAAACCATGATTGGATTCGCGACGGATGACATGCCATGCGTTTCAACGACCCGACGAGAGTACGTGCGATGTGGCGCATTTGCAAGCAGCATCTCGATGAGGCTCAGCTTCATGATTCCCTGAATACCCCTGCCGATCTGGCACCAGCATGGCGGCTGCGTTCTCTGTGGTCTCTAGCTGGCGCAGAACCCGTGTATTCTGGCCGGAGCAGCCTCCCCGGTCCCCCTCCATCACGACGCGGGGTGAAAACATGGCCGGCAGCCGCGCCAGTTTCGCCTCATTGTCTCTCGTCGTCGGCACGCGCCGGCGCCGTAAATTAGCCCCCCCCCCGCGCGGCCGACGTCGTCGAGGACGCCCCCTCAGGAATAGTCTGCGGTGCCGCCGTCGGACCCGCTCCAATGGCGTCTCCGAAGCGCCGCCCGTTCTTAATTGCGCCCTTTGTCTTGTGGCTGTGCCGGGATTAGACAGGGCGAGTTGTGCGCGCGCGCCTGCGTTTCTGCGTTTCTGCGTCTGGCGACCGTCGCGCGAGCGCCGACGCGCCTGAGTGGCGTCTGGCCGCTGAAATTCACATCTGGACCGCGATAAATCGCCGGCGGCGCCGAACGGCCGTCGGACGGCGCCGCCAGCTGGCCAACTCCCCTGACCATCTCGGCTGCGCCGGCGGCGTATCTCGACCGTGCTGCCGGCGCGGGGAATCTGGTCTGGTGGCACGGCGGAGCAGCCTCGCCATTCGGCACGCACTGAGCGGATCCAGCCGGCCGGATGGTGCTTGGCTGCAGATGGAGGGCCTCGCGCTCGCCGAGTCCGCACCGTTCCGAGCGGCGAAGGTGGCTGAATGGCAATGGGCGGTAGCCGTCCCGGCCACACGTGTGCGGGAGTTGAATTGTAGCCGACGCTTTCGCGAATCCCCCTGGATCTGACAGCGGAAGTTCCTTCCGCCTGCTGAAATTCGGTGCCGGATTAAAGAGGTAGTTTCAACGTTCCGCAGAGGGCACACTGGGTGAATGCCGCTTGCTGAATGGGCTATCGAATGTCATTTTGTTGTTTGCTCGAAGACATCTATATTTTAGCAGGGCAGCCATTACCCTGACCAGGCGTGCTTCCACGTCATTGCTCGATACACCTCGCATGCGAGTCTCGATGAAAACGTTCGCCGGCTCTGTCAGTTGCTTATCGATTGCTTTTTGACGGACAGCAGTCACTATTTCGAAATGGTTTTGAGGATGCACGGCTCACGTTTTGACGTGGAGCGTAACCGGAGAGGGGTCCACAATTGTTGTACGCGATCAACTCCGTCTTTACTTCGTTCGCACCTGGATTATCTGTTCAAACCCTTCCTCTTGGTTTTAAGGACTGGCGGATGCGTGTAAAATCTGGTGCAAAGCGATGTAATGGAGAATGAAAACCAACCGCAATTCCGTCAGCATCATTTACTCTGCTCTGCACCCATTGACCAGCACTTAGCCAGCGTTACAACCATGAGACTAATATCCCCAGAAGCTGTCCACGTCATTAAAACTTAACGGCCGTTATCTGGCCGACTGCAGCGGCTGCTGCCTGCCCCTGCCCGGGCGACGGAGCCCTGCCCACAGCCCCCCTCCGTGCCGAGCGGGCGGCGCCGGTCGGCACAGAGGAGAGCAGCGGAGTCAGCAGCGGAGAGTCGGCGTCATCGGCCGGTCGATCGAAGGGCATCTGTCCTCGTGCACGGACCAGCCCCCCCCCCCGCCGGCCGGTGAGCCGATCCGTCTCCATCGCCCGAGGGAGCGATTAGCTCGCACGACCTGATTTAACGCGAGTGCCGGACGCCGGGACGGAGACGGGCCGCTCCGGTATCGTCGCCTGGCAGCGCGCTGCATTTCGGGAGCATCGGGCCCAGCACTGACACGTCGTGCGTCACGCCGATGGCAGGGAGCGGTGCCATGCACGTGCATTATAGAGTGCGTAGTCGTGTGAATTAGGAGCTGCTGGTGACTTCAGCGGCGACGCTGTAGTTTCGGCGCTCTCTATCGAAAGCTTATTACGCTCGGAGCTCTGTCGCTGTGCGAGGTTAGACTACAGTACAGCATGTAGTGCTGCGTTGTTGCCAGTTGCCACTGCTTTTGTTCTGTTTTGCGCAATATCGGATTTTATTTCGAAAGAGTGGCGCGACATGCGATTCCCGACCCCCGCCAGATGTGTGATGCGCAACTTCTGAACATTGTTCTTAAGGTAATATAATGCGCAGAGTCCTGCAGCACGTCTACAGAGTTTCGGCCACTCCTGCTCTGACAGACGAGGTAACCGCCAGGACCGCCTGCTGCGTCTTTCTGCCGCCCGTGCGGCTGCCTTTCTGCGGTCCTTTGACGCGGCGCGGCCTGGGCGGGCCCAGGAACCCGGCAAAGGCTCGCAATGTTCACTGAATGCGTTGTCTGCCTCCCGCTGTGCATTGGACCTCCAGTTTTGTAATTGCTGAGATTGGCACATCATAGTCACTTTCCTGTGAAGTGTCTGCACAATGTATAGACACAAAATTATGGGCAGTTTTGATTTCTGAGACAGTCATGTTAATGGACTGATCCAAGCTCTCTGTTCCAGCTCTCTGTCAGAGCGTGCTCACTTGACCGTCCAGTTCTGACGTCGCTGCTTTCTCCACAGCCAACGTCGTGGGCCATTCGGCGCCGTCGCCGCCGACGCCGCCACCTCCTTGCACCCCGCCGGCGCAGCCGAAACCGCCGACGCGTCTCTTTCTGGACGCGCCCGTGACGCACCGCGTGGCGCCGCGCGAGCTGTGGACGCTGAAGCACGAGACCAGCCAGCCGCAGGTGGGTGGTGTCGGCCGCGCGGCGCCGGCGTCCGGCGGGCCGGCCGGGGGCGGGGCGGGGGCGGGATTCCTGACAGAGCACCGTCGCCGGCACTACTTCGTCGCGTGACGCCCGGCTGACCGCCCTCTCAGCCGGGTGGGGAGGGAGGTGGTCCAGAGACAGTGCCCCCGGCGAGGGGTGTCCTCCGGACGAACAGCCCCCGGTGGGATCTCTCCTCAGGCGATCCCCCCTCGAGTGAGCCGGCGCGTGACCCCGGCCCATTCGTCGGGCCGGGTTAAGTGGCGCGCGGCACACTCGCCGCCTGGCCGGGCGGCAGCCGTCCGGTCACAATGACCGGGCCATCCGTCAGCGGCCATGCGCGATCTGAATTAGTCACGGCGTTTCCTCCACCGCCTGACATCGCCGGGTCAGGCCTGGCGGACCGCAAATTAATAGCGGTCCCCGCTAAATGGCAAAAACGTCAGCCAGCGGTCCGGCCCGCAAGTGTCCGCGATAACATCTAAGTAGCACTGGCGTGGTATGGCCGCCAGGGACAGGGAACCACGGTCTGTCACGGTCCAGGCGGAATGGACACCAACATCGTCTGACGCTGCTCCCGTTCATGCGCAGTCTGTGATGACGCGTTTCCTCTTAGCTAAGAGCGTATAACCAGTTCATCCGAGGTCCATCCCATTCGCCCTTGATCAGAAGCATCGTGAAGCCCTTATATTGTAGAAGTGCAGCGTTTCTTCATATTTTTTTGGCTGCCTGAACGGGATTCGCGGAATTGATGGAAAGACGTATAATTAATATATCATCCGCAGCGTGTCCTCATGTGATTTATTTATGCAGCTTGTCAGACTGAAATCCACCATGTTTTTTATGCGACGTTTTATAGCGGACTCATGGCATATGAAAAATGAAGGCATCGATCGGTAGGTAATACAAAACACTGCTAGCGTGCTGTTTGCGCAGCAATGCCTCCAAAGGCCGTATTGTTTAGGCGATAGCGTATCGAATGTGTCTGTTTGCTTCGAACGCCTGCTTTGTCCGGGCCAGCGCTGAAGAGCGACGTTGAGCGATGAACCGAAACACGAGGGCTTCGTGCTCCGCCAATAACGCTGCCCGTAACATCACCCGCCCAAACACCACCATCGACGTCACCCCCAGCCCAGACGTCACCATTATATCCCCTCCAAGCCCAGACAACACTGACTGTTTTTCAAAATAAATGGGATCCAAATGGTTTGCTACGATGCCTTGAGATCAGAGTCCGCGCTAAGCAGTGCTTATTCCACGAACTTTGATTCCTATGCCCGATTGCGCAATTGCAGGTCAACGGCATAACTTGGTGACGAAAGTTTGACGATCGGCAAGGACGATATGATAGCCAGTGTCGTTCATGTCAGCTCTATAGGTCAAATACCGAGTGACCTGTGGGAGAAAAAGCGAGCGCTCAGGCAACTCGAACCCACCATGCCAGGGTGGGAAGCGGCGACCTACGCTCTACCAATTTAGCCACCGTCATGACTCAACTCATTAATGTCGTCATTCCCTCCCGGGCATCACCACTGGCGTCCCCAGCCCTGCCCAGACACCTTCACTGATGTCAGTCCCTGCGTAGAAACCACCAGTGACATAAGCTCTTGCCCAGATACCGTCACTGACGTCACCATATACCCAGAGTCAGACATCACCACGGACATTCCTCCCAGACTAAACATCACTCCTGACGTCATCCAGTCTACTAATGACGCCATGAACCATCCGCGCACCACTGCTAACGTCACCGCCAGCCGAGACATCACCGTTGACGCCACCCCTTCAGGACACCACTAATGACATCATCCCATTCCGCACACCGCCACTGACATCATCTTACACAGGCACCACCACTGGCGTCACCCCCAGCGCGGACGGCACCAGTGACATGTCACCCGTCCGGCCGCAGGTGGTGAAGCTGAACCTGAGCGCGCGCTGGTCGGCCAGCCTGGCCGTCTACGGCAGCCGCAACGTGCCGCCGAGTGTGACGCAGCACGAGTTCGCCGCGTTCGTGCGCGCCGGCCGCGTGCAGCGCTGGCCGCGCGGGCTGGCGCGGCCGGCGCGCGCGCCGCCCGCCCACCGGGTGAACGTGACCGTGACCGAGTACCTGGAGCCGGGCCTCTGGTACCTGGCCGTGCTCAACGACGACGGCGAGCCGGCCGACGTGCGCCTGCTGCTGGCGGCCGGCGACGCGGCCGCGCTCAGCTGTCCAGCCGACTGCTCCGGCCACGGCAGCTGCCACCTGGGCGTCTGCACGTGCCGGCCCGGCTACGCCGGCGACGACTGCGCCACCAGTGAGTACCGAGCGGGGCCAGCCGGGGTACAGGGGGCAGAAGTCGGGGCCGTGTTGAACACATCAGCACTGTGAGAGCTACTTGTGAGCTGTAAGTACGTAGCGTCGGAGCGACAGGGCTCAGGGTGCAGTTACGAGTAACGGCAACGGCTGGGCCGCCTGCAAGCATTTATGCATCGCGGTAAGGGCGGGGAACTCGGATGTAAACAAACTCGGCAAATGTTTCGCGCGCCGGTTGCTTCGCATTTGCAATGGCGCTACTGGTCGGAAATGGATGTGGAAAATCTTCTTCACTCAATCTTTGGCAGGCTTGGCACACCTGTGGCTATTGCTGCACCCCTGATTACCGCTGCCACTCCTGGAGATATTGCTTAGATCCGCTCTTTTGCTGCCTTTGTCGAGATGACCGCGAGAAATAGACGTCTCTGGAGTGGGCCGTATCTCTCGGGGATGGCGCTGGTACCGACGTCTCACCAGCTGCTCCAGGAATAAATCATCTTGTCTCGACGAAACTTCGAGGACAGAGTCCAAGGTGTTGGTGATTTGTTTCTTGAAATTGAGGACGATATACGCAGGGGTTATGAATGTTTTGGCAGGCTGGACGACCATAAATGTAAGATGTCAATATCGGAAACTGGATTGCGGATAGTCCTCTGGACTCACCAGAGTCTGATGATCCGCGAAAACAGTTCTCGGACAATTTAGAAGCATCGATGTTGATGTAGCAGATACCCCGGAACTGCAGAACGTCAAGCACTGCGTGAGACGTCGAATTTTTGAGTATTTTTCCCCTCCCAAACTTGCCAATTTTTTACGCACTACTGGTGAGCTGAAACACACGGTGGTTACAGATTGTATCAAATGGAGTCCCGGTTAACATGTATCTCTGCCAAATGCAACACGACAGACCGGTGAACTCTGCGCCGTTAGGTAACACGACACGCCACCTGGTCGGTGTCGACTGCATATCGAAAGCCGCGCCCGCCCCGCTGAAGTGCACGCGGGCCTCCTTCGCGTGACACTCTTTATAGCCACTAATCCGCCTGTTACGGCTTTGTAATGTATGGCGCTCATTAGCGTAAAAGCCCGCCTGCTTTGTCTCGGTGCCCCCGCGCCGCCGGCGCCCCGCAGAAAAACAGGTTTTCGTTTTTAGCCGGCGGCGGTAGGCCGTTTCGTCGCCGGTGGCGCCCGTGTTGCGGCTCGCAACGTATTGACACGACCACCGCGGGGGGTGGATCGATGCGGAGGAGGAGGACACGGCGGTGTCTAGGCTGGGGTGTCTGGCCGTCCGGCCATCCGGTTTGATGGTGCAGACCTTGCCAGCCGGGCTGTTGGCTTGCGGCGCTTGATTGCTCCACATCGTGAGGGAATTGTGACACGAGCGAGGCGGTCCCGTCCAGAGTACGCTGAAGGTCAGGTGGCTCCACACGGAGCCTTGACTCAGGCCCGTGTCGTCCAGAACGCGGCCGTCTCCTCCGGCCCTGCGTGCGCCGCAGTTCCGAGAAGACTCGACTCCCGGTGGACCTTCTTCCTGCCAGCGCGGCTCGCGCCGTCCTCGGGGACCAGGTGCTGGCGCTCGTCGCAGCCCGCTCTCTGCCCCACTGACGTCCCGCTGGAGGCCGGTCCGTGCGGCCGACGACGCCTCGACTGAAACGTACGCTGAAGGACCGACCTCCCCCCCCTCTCCCCCCCCCACCCCCCCCTGGGGGCCGGCCCCCCCCCCCCCCAACGACTCGAAACGCAGCTGGGCCCGACCTCGAAACCAGCTGCAGCCTATTGATCAAACGGCTCGGACTGGAGGAAGCGTCTGCCGCCGCTGAGGCATCTGGGGCCAGGCACGTTTTGGAACGCGGCTTTTTAGATGGAGACAGTTCATACCAGCTCCGGAACGGCAGCAGCTCTCTTCAGCTGCGGATGTCTCTTGGGGCTGCCAGGATTGGTTTATGGTTGCACCCTGATAAAATCTGAAAAGGAAACAGAGCGTTAATCTAACTCGAGCGTTGATTTCGCCCACGTTCCACAGGTAGGGCTCCAAATGGCATGTATTGCTCTTAGATTGTAATCTGCAGAACAATGGCTGTTTCGACAGAATCAGAGCAGAGAACGCACGTCTGCAACATAGCCTTGTCGTTCCTCCCTTTTTATCCTGCATCGATGTGCATGCCGGTGAGACATGCGTGCCCGAATCTGAGGCGCTGATGCCCGATATTCCGCTAAGTGCTATATGGCGTGTATTCATGTAACCATGCATTCACATCCTCCGCCAACACGGCGTGCAAAATGGTGGCACGCGTTGTCGTAAAACCAGTTATCGTCTCACGCACAACCACACCGGCCGGACTGGCATGGAATGTAGTCCGTCACGCTAGCTTGGCATATGCTGCATTGTGGCGCGCAGGAGTGTGAAAATGGCCCACCATCGCGACTAGCAGTGACACCCATGCTAATGCCGCAGTCAGAGTGTAACCTCATACGTCCAGCACAACGCAGGAATAACCTCATGTCTCCAGCACAACGCAGGAATAACAGGACTAAGTTGCATTTTAGCTTCAGCTTCAAGTAGTGTGACGCTTGGTGAAGCTTTCGCGCGAAATGCGGGCTGCATTTGCGGGAGAATCTCGAAAGGTTCCAGTGTTTCCCTGCACGCTGTTTACAATAGAAAACAGTTGCACGGTGGATTGGACAAAAGCTACTGAATTCGGTTTTAGGTTGCAACCCAATCGCCAGTGGCAGGCCTGGTCTTTCGGCCGATTCTCAAGACGCCTCGTTCGATTCTCTTTTGGCGTCTCTACCCGATTTCCCGGTCGTTTCGACCTTGTTTTCGGGATTGGGCAGTAATTATTCCTGGCTACGGTGGCATTCAATGATGCAGAGGTGGTCGATTGTCCCTGAAACGACCTGCTGCCAACCAAGAAGCTTTTCCATTACGCGTTTGGTCCCAAGAATGTTATTTGGGCGTGATGTCACTTGGTTATATTTCGGAGTATTTATATACCACCACACACTTTTCTGCAAAACCATCTTCTTTGTTGTTCACCATCTAGGATCTAGGGTCCAGAGAACCATTTGTGATGTCCCAACCGCTTGACGCTGCCTAGGAAACATGCCCTTTTGGCGTCGAACAGCCTTCTGTTTGTTGCACGCGGACTGGGATAGGATCCATTTCATCTCGTTTTCTCTCCCGTCGTTGCAAAACAATTGCGCGCAGCCGCTCGCAGCGGCTGACCGACGCGCGGTGTGAGCCCCTCACCCTGCCGTCCGCCCTGCTGACCGCTCGCGCTCCCTCTCGCAGGCGTGTGCCCGGTGCTCTGCAGCAACCACGGCACATACGGCGGCGGCCGGTGCCACTGCCACGACGGCTGGAAGGGGGCCGAGTGCGACCTGCCGGCCACGGACTGCTTCATCGCCGACTGCCACGGCCACGGCACCTGCCGCGTGGGACAGTGCGTCTGCTCGCCCGGCTGGAAGGGAGAGTTCTGCCAGACGGGTGAGCCGGGCCTGCCGCGGGAGTCTGGGTCTGTCTGTGTCGGTGGGTGTCTGCGGTCTCGGCGGGAAGGTCTGGTTTTTCCAGACGGGTGAGATGATTGCAGCTCAGGCGGTGTTGGTGTCTGTGTTGTCGGCCACATGGTCGAGTTCTGGCCAGACGGGTGGGTCATGTGGCTGTTGCCGGAGGCGATAGGGAGGTACAACTGCCAACCAAACGGGATGCTTTAGTTTTGCGGCCCGGTGGGCTGCTGTATGGTGGCGCGTTTTTGAGAATGCAACTACTAGAGGGCTGAAACAGCATCAGATGTGAAGAATACGAGTGCTGCGGCTGTAGCTACTGTGAGCGTTTGGAATAAATGAGATATTCCGCTGCATATAGACGCGCGAAGACCTGGACTCCAAAATGGGTTTTTAGACAAGGGCTGTGCTCCGTTTGCATTGGAGACATGCATGTATGGCTTTGGGAAGCTTATTTGCTCTTTGACTCGACGTAGTTTTTGGCATTTCAGCGCATTTGGAAGGTTATTTTATTGTTAGTTTCAGATACCATTTCAGTCATCCTGCGCAACCAAGAGCTAACCAGGCATTCCAAAGAATTACTTCTATTTGACTTCCTACAAACATTTCCAGAAATATGCATATTGCAAGCTACCAACGATTTACCAGTTTACCGGTCAAAGTGACGCCTTTTCTGCGCAGGAAATCATTTCAGCGGAAAACAACATGTGTGCAGGATTCACAAACACCAAAAGCATTTCCGTCCCGTGTGCACTGCCCGGCCCTTAGTCTGGACGCCCGAGCCTGGCGCTATACTTCAGCACGACCGCCGCGGCCGTGCGCCGCCCCCCGCGCGCGCGCCTCGCCCGGCTGTCGGCCGGGGCTGACCGATGTACCTGGTAACGACCGGAGACGAGCCGCCGCCGCAGAACCGCCCGTCTCCTTACCCCGAGAGTAAATGTATTCTTCAGCCACTCGGCCGGCCGGTCGTCCATCACCGGCCGCCGGGATGCAATATTTACTCGTCCGGGTCGGGTGCCGGCGGCGCTGGCCTGCCATCTGGCGGCCGGACGCATCAATAAGGCAGCCGCTGCGACCGGCGCCGCCGGCGGACCACCTGCATACTTTATACGGCGAACAATGGACGGCATTGGGAGCGATGACTGAAATGTTAATACGGCGCTCGCACCGCTGAATCCTGCAGCATCTCGTCTTCGTCCTACAAGCGAGAAAGAAGGTGGGAGTTTAGAGAGCGGGACGGACAGGGAGAAAGAGTAAATGTGAAAGAAAGGGGAGGAAGGGATGGAAGTGAAGAGCTGAAAAGTCTTCCACTAGAGCTATGCATAATCTGAATGCTAGGAGACCATCCTGGGATTTGAAAAATCTGAATAATCTGATGGTATTTTTCAATGATCAAAATGCGTCCCTGGTATTACATCTCACCGTTGGGCGTGAATACGATGAAGCATAATTTTATAAAGATACAGCGCCGGCCCGGGGAAGAGTGGGGACGAAGCCGGCGAGAAAGTTTGGATCGCTGAGAGCGGGCCGGCCTCGGCTCCGGGCCGGAGAATATTGGATTACCCGGAGGCTCCTCTGAGGGGAGTCGTCGGACGCTGGCCGGCGCTCGACCGGCCGCCGACCACTTGGCATGCGGAGCGCGAGCTCTCGAGCCGGGCTCAATGGAGCGGTATCAGAAGGCCGGCGGCGACGGCCGCGGCCGTGTCGGACGGCGCGGTCGGGGCGGCGTCAGCCGACTCGGCACGTGTCGGGCGTCCCTGCCAGCCGCCCCGTCAGAGGTCCTTGTCGCGGCCATTAAGTAGAGCGAGCCTCTGCCAGGGGTGCTTGTCAGATGGCGGTGACATTCGCCTCGTTAGGCTGCAGCGCCAGAGACCGGCCAGGTCCAGGGTCTCAGTAGGCAGCTGGGTGAGATTCAGTGGCGCGTACGGTCTGAAAAAAGCTGGCTGTGCCAGGACCCCTAAAACAGTAAGATGCTCCGATGTATTATGGGCATCCACAAGTACTGGTAGGACTGTGGAGGCTAGAACATTATTTACCTCGGCTCAGCACCCCTGACTTTACGGTTCCCACGCGCTTGCCGGTATTGTTTGTCAGCCTACCGTATCGGTCACAAGGCTACTTCGCAATATAAGCGCCACCTCTCATGCATCACCCATCGGTTACTCGTTTGGGCGTTTGGCAATGCCAGGCAGAGTACCGTCTCAGAGTGCAGTATCGTGGCGCCAGCAGGGGCTCGCAGTGACCGTGGCGGCGCGGCCTGCCGAGGGCTGCGGTACTCCCTGCTGTCCGCAGCGCCAGCTGCCGGAGACGGCCGGGCGTCAGCCTCTGCTGAGACCTGTCACCGCCGGCGCCGGCCTCCGGCGACGCGGGGACGGCCCAGCGCTGCGCTGGTTATAGCGGCGATAACCAGCCGCCGGCCGGGGCCGACCCGGACTGAACAGACCAGGGCAAGACCGGCCGCTGTCCCTGACAGGCTGTCTGCATAAATCGCGAGGGAAAATGCCGGGTGTAGGAGCCAACAGCTCGGTTTTTACGGGGGGAAGGGGGGGGAGAAGTTGATATATCTTGTTCGTCTTTATGAACCTCTTTAATTAAGAGGCATCGATAAAATTAACGTTATTTATGGCGCTTTCGTAATTATATTATGAAACTAACAAACATAAAAGGCAATCGTTTATGAAGGCTATGTGGGTAACGTTCTGCAAAACCACTTCGATTTATCTTTCCATATGAAAGCATACGTCGTATTAATCATAGCATCTAAAAAAGCCAGCAGAACCTAAATGGGGGCATTCGTCACCCTTTTCACACTGCGCACCACTCAATAGCCGGACTGGACAGGCTCGTCTGTGACCTTCGAGCTCGTGGCGTCACTCGTGACCTCGCTGGTGATCCCGCTGGTGATCCCGCTCGAGACCCGGGGACCTGGCTTGTGACCCCGCCTCCGGCCCCGGCAGCGGACTGCGCCGACCCGACCTGCTCGGGCCACGGCGTGTGCTCGGAAGGCGTGTGCGTCTGCCTGGCCGGCTGGGTCGGCTCGCGGTGCCAGCTGCCGGACGAGCGGATCCGCCGCTGCCTGCCCGACTGCTCCGGCCACGGCGTGTTCGACCTGAGCCGTGACCGCTGCCTCTGCGACGACATGTGGACCGGGCCGCAGTGCGCCAAACGTGAGTCACGACACCGGCCGGGGACCGCGTTCACCTGCTTTGCAGTATTTCCTCTTGTGAACTCGTGCCGTGTGCGATTGGTTGTTGTTTTGAATGGGATGAGATGTTTCACGTCCGATTAAACCCTCTTCACATTTGGCTCCGTCCTTTTACAATGCCTATGTTTTTTCACGTCTTCTCATTTGCCATGAACAGTAAGCCATATGTTTGCTTTTCCCAAATCTCCTCGTCCTTATCCCTCTCTCGCGTTCATCTCTGAAGCTCATTTTCGCCTCATGCACCGACACGTTTCTTCTTTCGACGCCGTCGCCGCAGGTCCGGAGCCGACGCTCCCGTCCGCCGTTGCCGAGGCAGCGGCGGCCGGCCGGTCCGCCGGTTCGGCCTCGGTCCGCGGCTTTCCGTTAACCTGCTCGGCGCCGGTCGATAGCCGCCGTCCATCTGCCGGAACGAGCATTCTGACATCGGCTTTACGGATCGGCGCTGCTGATCGCTGCGCCGACGGAGCGGTCGCGCAAACACGCCGGCCGACGGCGGCCGACGCTGCCCGCGGAGAGTCGGCGGACCGCCGCCGTCGTCCGCGCCGCGTCCGCCCCCCGGGAAGTCCGTGTCAATAGCTGCGTCTGTTTTTGCGGCCGCTCGCCGACAGGCCGCGATTTAACGACCGAACTTTACCGGCGCAGTGCCGGCGGCAGCGCCGCGGCCGCGGCGGCGGTGTTTCCGATGTTTCCGGGCGGCGGCGGCCGGTTCCGGTCGCGGCTGGCGGTCGCCGGCCGAGCGGCGGCGGCCCGGCCGGCCCGGCTCGTGTGTCATGTGGGCGGCTGCAACGCCCCGGCCGGCCGGCGAATACGGCCAAATCTCCGTCGTAATTGCGCGCTAAATTGCGATAATCCCGCGTCCGTACTGCAGAAAGGGCCACATCACTCCACCGCCATAAGCGCGGCTTAGTTGGCGCGGCAGCACGCTGCACCCGGGCGGCGATACGCCATCGTTGTGCACTGGGGTGGACTTGAGTCTGCTGTCTCCGTTTCAGCCCGATGTGACCTGAATTGCGGTCCGCACGGCTCGTGTCAGGCCGGGGACTGCGTTTGTGACCCGAGCTGGACTGGCCAGTTCTGCGACCTGATGGAGTGCGACCCACGCTGCAGCCGAAACGGACAGTGCAAGAACGGAACCTGCGTCTGCCTGCAGGGCTGGAACGGTCAACACTGCAGCATTCGTGAGTATACATATGTTAATTCTAAATTAAACAAAGCGATCCTTAAGAGCACTCAAACTGCGGTCCTGCTTTTATAGAACTTTTGCACGTCAGGTTTTACAGCTGCATGTAGTAAAAATGAAGTCTCCACGAAGGGGGAATGTTTCCCATTTATGTTTTCTAGTCTAGATTTTTATGCCACTTATCTCATGAACAGAGATAAATAAAACACTGAAACATGTCACTGAACAAATAATAGTTTAAAAATGCCAGCAATACGATCATTTTAAGATTATTCAACCTTTGATAACTGGAAACTCTTGTCTGATCATTCATTTTTCGTTTCATATCCCCGCACGCTACAAGTGGACTTTAGGTTGTCTTCTACGATGAAAATGTTACCGGCGCTTGCAGATTAACTTTTTCCCGGTGCTCTGCGGTGCAGCATTGACTCCGAGTTGGTGTATAGCGGCACAATATAATAAGCGTCCGATACAGGCCTTACGGCGCAGCATGCTAGTGCATCCGGCGGCGTCAGGCGCACTGCGGTGCAGTCTACTTCCTGTTCCCAGCCGACCACGCACGGCTAAGCGTCGAGCGGCCGGCCGCCGCGGCCCAGCGCGCCCCGGAAGCGCCTGGCTCTGCTCACCAAATGCAATTGGTTTTTGCTCCCGGCGCTATCTCAGCCACTAATGGCCTGACTTCCTTAATTCAAACAAGAATCGATACCTCGACGACGGCATCGGGTCGTCCCGGAGGCCGGGATATTCGGGCGAAACTGCAGCCTGACTATTTTCCGATAACCGAGACGCAGGTGCTCAAAGAATCTAATGAAACGTGGTCTATTTCGTGGAAGCCTCTAGGGCTGTATGAAGGCTTGCACGAGTGGAATGCATTGTGAAGTGCATCTATGTTTAACGTTTAATTTGCTTTTCAGATGTATGCGTATTAGTGGCCCACATGGTCTGATCCATACCATAACCCTAGATTAGCTGCATCCATTCGCTTAGTCACCTGAGTGGTTTCGATGCCACGCCATCGAACTATTCTTACCATTCACGGTTGCTGAACGATGAGCAGACCCGCCGTCGCCGACCCAATATGAGGCCGGGACAATGGCCCCAGTCGAGCCTGCCGGCCGCCCGGCGGCCATGGACATCCCATCGAGCCCGGCGTCGCCACAAAGCGCCCGTTCCGGCGGGCGGCGCGCTCTTTGTCGCCCGTCGGCGCCGCCCATGGCCCGGCGCCGGCGCCGTCGACGCCCGGCACCGGCCTTTGTCGACGTAAATCTGCGCGCCGACGGCGACGGCGGCGCGCCGCTGAATGGCCATCGCCGCCGGCGCGTCTGAGAATGCCGCCAGCTGCTGGGAGCCGCAACAACTGGCCGGGCGACATCGTGATCGACGACACGCCGCCGGCGGCCATTCAGCCGCCGCCCGAGGTGCTATCGAGCACCGCCGGGTATTCACGCATTCATGGCGCCCCGGCGGAGGCCGCGCAGGTCGGCGTGGTGTCCCCGGCCGGCCGGCGGGTTCCTCCGGGCACGTGGTGTTTGAGGCGGCGCAGTCGGGGATCAGTCCGCGAGGCCCGTTTTGTGCTCTAGCTCGCGGCTCGTGACTTCGGACTCCTACTTCCTGGGGTAGAAAGATTGGCAGTTATTTTCATGAACGTCCGTTTTAAGATATTGTTCTGTGATGTTGCCGTTCCGGCAAACCATGGTGAGTTCATGCGTGTTCCATGACGTCAGCTGACAACTGCTTCTTCTGTTGAAGCATTTTACCTCCGATACTGTTTTGGAGTGTGTGTTGCGCCTTTCCTTCCAACCTTTGTGAAACTCAGAGAACAGGGGCAGGGTAGTGGGTCTCCAGATTTCAGAGGGAAGTACAGAGCCTGCAGTATTCATGCTCGGCAGCGGAAGAGTTCGCGCCTGAAAGGAAAGTAGCCCGTTCGCGATCGGGGCCTGCAAAGTGCCCCACTCTCGCGGACTCAATCTTCCGAGTCTCGATCCGGGGCCGCAGCCTTCAGATCGGATCTGCGCCGACAATCCGAGCCGGCGGGACTCTGAACCTTCGATCAGCTCCATGACCCGGAAACGGGCGTCCCGCGGGAGCGCTTCCGGGGATGACGCTCCAGCCCAGGACCGGCTGGATGACCGGACCGGAATGCCGAGCTCAAGGCGAGAAAGTTCCGCCAAAACGCATCGGCTCCTTCATGGCTCTGATGCCGTCTTTCCACGAAGAAGCTTAATTTTAAATATGCGTGTTGAACGCTAAATATTCGTGTTTGGTCATTCCTTCGGGAATCGAGAAATTCCTGATGAAGTTTTCGAACATTCGCCAATTCCGCAGACGTTATCACACACTCATTTCATCCCGGAGATCGACGTCATCAACCATCGCGACGATGTTTTTGTGGAGTGCCTCTCGACCGCTCATCCCAGCCTCCAAATGGGTGCAGCCAAACTTTTGTAGTGCCCTCCTCGTGTCCGCCATTTTTATTGGTTCTGCAGCATGAAAAAAGTCGGCGTCGGGACTCTCCCACCCATCATGGTCGACCTCGCTGACGGTGAGCACAATTGATAATGTGGCGACACCATCCAGCGGGGTGTGAGAGCATTTTTCACCGTCAGCATGCCCCCGCGTCGCCGCAGAGCGATGTAAATTTAACGATTCGGCGGCTGGCGCACGAAAAACTTCGGGAGGGGGCTGGGACATCCGACATAGGGCCTGAGGAGGGGGAAACTGATAGAATCATGCATCATGGCGACCGGGACTTGGATGCCATGGCCGCGGAGAACGCGCTCTGTGATAGGCAAATGGGTTTTATGTGGCCGTGTCCAAGGGCGCACTCAGATGTTTCTCCCCGGTAGCGCGAGCTTGAGCATTCGATCATTTAGAGATATATCAGTTTTGCGTCCTTGAGTGTCTGTGAAAGACAAAACCTCCGTAAAAATAAGGACTGTGCTTTGTTATGTCTGTTTATTGGGCTTTGTGCCGTTTGCATTTATTTTTTTGTTGACTGGAACAGTTTTATTGTGGCCCGTTCGCAAATGTCCATTTACTTGGGCATTGTATATGACAGGTAATGTAGCCTCCTACAAAATGGCGACGGATGGACAGTCCTACAGTCAACACTTCATTTCGATACCCATGTTAGGGAACTCCCCTTGGGAAACTTGCCCCTCAATAGTCAGCAGCTTGTGTGGACGGCCTGGTAACCACCATGGAGATGAGGAACGTTTACGTCCTTGTCGGGGACAACAAATATCCTCGCCATTTTTTTCTTCTACTAACTTCATCACAAGCCGTCGTGTTTTCAAAACCAGGTTGATAAATATACAGGTTCTCCGTAACAGAATAGAAAAGATATTAAGTCTTGCATCAGTTTACGCCAAGATCTTAACTTAGCATGGAACCGGACACAAAGAAACGGTTACCTTTGAGCGTGCGCCCCCAACATAGCGTGCCGTCACAAGAACTACGCTTTCGGTCACTAAAGTTTGCTGGGATCCTCCAGTAATTTGGATAACCTTTTGAACAGAAAGGCGTCTCCTGAACTGTCATGTCGTCGATATTTACAAAGACCTAATTCTCACGCCTTGGCAGTCCAGTATATCAGAGAGCATCTCCCAAGTGTCGTCATCCTGCTTTGCTGCAGCGAAAGCCTGCTCCACCCCACGGGTGCATGGCGTTACCTGAGACGCCCTCCTTCCAGCGGGCTGTCCGGACGGCTGCGGAGGCCGCGGCACCTGCACCCTGGTGGACCAGTGGTACAGCTGTTCGTGCCACGACGGCTGGGACGGCGCCAACTGCTCCATCCCGCTGGAAATGGACTGCGGAGACGGCATCGACAACGACGGAGGTGGGTGAAACCCAGGGCGGAGGCGTATGGGGCGGTCAAAGATGGTGGAGCAGGAGGTGGAGAAGAGGTGGGGAGTGGGGCAGAGGAGGACGTGGGTCGGAAGAGTCGAGGACACGGAAACCACCATGGTCATGCGTGGATCATAGATAAAGTCGAATGCGGGAGGAAATGGAAAATGGACAAAATGCCGTATGTTTCAGCTCCTCGTCACAACCTGCCACTACCGCGTTTACCTCATATTTCTTTATTTATGGGGACTGTGAAAACAAGCAGCTTAGAATGCTGCGCTGGGCAGTGCTTTGACACGCGCATTTAGAAAGGGAAGCGCAATGCGGGTCTTTTCCTGAGACAAATCGCTGCTTTTCGTCTCTGAAAATGAAGTATGGCAACCAACAACCGTGAGCTTTGAACTATATGAGAGGAAAGGAAAAAGAAATAAAGAATAAAAACCAATCTGCGTACTAAGGCTTAATATTCTTCAAAGAAAACCCTTCGCCTCAGTCCTCTCCTCCGAAGCTGAGGCTTGCTTCTGGTGATAATAGACGGCCCTGTGAATTCCGTTTCCTGGAAGGCCGGCTTTACGGGCGCTTATGGGCTTTTAGGGGCAAGATTGCCAAACTGCAGGCAAAATGCTCCGGTGCTCTATTAATCCTCATGCAGGATGCCAGACCACTGCTGGTGTGCCAGCGTCCATTACTGCTGCTACGGCTTCACTTCCTGGTAATATCAGATGGCTGTTGGCTCTTGCGAGGAAGTAGGCTCCCGACGTTCTCGGCAGCCTACCGAGGCCATTTGTCTTCATCGGGAAAATTTTTCTTCAAGTCTTCTTACAACCTTGCGCATGTACGTGATTTTCTTAAGTGTATGGACACCCTTACCAAGTTCAAGTCAAGTCAAGACAAACTACTTGTGTTTATGCACATTAAAAACGGATGATTAAGTTCAAGCATTTTTCCCAGTGCTCGCTTTGCCTTTGTTCTCGTGTTGCATGTGACCACAGGCAGTCACATTACTGAGTGTCATGACAGTTGCAATGCCGCAGCTAATAGCGCATGCCGTACTTAGTCCGCGCTGACCACGAAGGCTCTCGTAAATGGACTGACTGGACAAGTCTTTCCTGATAAGTAACGCTGTTAAGGTGATAGTGCAATCTTGCGACTCTGACATGGAAGATTGGGTTCATTTGGGTCACTGAACCGCCCATAAGACGTCCAGGGGCGGTAATTACACGATGGAGGTGATTAAAGTTGCCCTGTTTATTTGACGTCAAAAATTAACGGCGTCGGCCTGGCGACATATGAGTCTTTAGACCTGATTTGCACAAGAAAGCCAGTAACTTTGCAGAGGACGAAAACAATGATAATGCTTAGAAGACAATTAGACGGATCTGGTAAGTACTTACCATAATATTTCACAACTGCGCAGGCACGTTTCTAGGCTGCCCAGCACCTGGAGTAATTCCACACTGTGAGCTGAATTTTAGTTTCCATGGCGGAAATACTTGATTTCTTTTCCCATTACTGTTAACCCTTTCTTTTGTTGTGTAGTTCTCTCTATGTTAAGCGCAAAACGTTTGACAAGTGGAAAATGAAAGAAGTCATTCGGTTTTATCCTATTTGAACAGTTCTGTTCAACCTTTTCTCCTATATAGTTATATTGAGTTTTGACGCAATAACATATTTCAAAAGTATTTCACATAACCAGCAAGTAAAGTCTAGGCTACTATGAAGGTGCAGCTTACATTCTTCTACTCAATGGATTATGTGAAATATTTCAAACGATCGGTATTAGGCGTTTGGCAAAGATGGCGCTTTTTAATAATGCTTTTGCTTTAAATAGAAGCCTTCGATGAAGAACCAGAAAGAAGGTATTGGTAATCTGCCGTTGCAGCATTAAAAGAAACAGTATGAACTTTGTTCTTGCCCATTTTTTTACCTCCTTCACCTTCCAAATTTATTACCATCTTCTAGCGTATTCGAAAGGCAGTTCTCTGGACAAAGGTGCATTTACCACCGCGAGTGAACGCAGCTTTAAAGGAGCACCCATGTTCCCACCGCACGCGGCCGCTGACTCATATTCTCACTCAGCGCTATCGGTTTTCCGCCTTGCGGGCGGGCGTCTCCGCTCGACGTCTCCAATAACCGAGCGGCCGCCAGATCTCGGCCCGACGCCGCGTCAAACCCGCCCCGGCGCCACCTGCCGACCGCCGCGGCCGAACTCGGCGAGTGTAACTCCCGCGAGTGGAACTCGCCCCTGCCGCCGGACACCGAGCGCGGCCGACTAGCGGAGAAATTCCCGGAATGTTGTAATACATTACTGCTGGATGGCCGAGCCTTTTCGTCCGGCGCCGTCGCACGCGGTGCCGCTCCGGCCTTGGCGTCGGGAGAGACGACTGCGGGCGCCGATCAATAGATGCTCTCCGGTTATATGGCGCTTGCCCGTGCATGGGCCGGCTTCGTTGAATAGCCCGGGCTCGAAGCGGACGTCCCGTCGGTGACGCTGTCGGGAATGGGTTGCGGGCTGTCGTTTGACCGTGGTCGGTGTAAAGCTTAATGTCGTAACTCCAGACGCCAGTCTGATCGCGACGCCGAGGGAAATTGTTGGCTGCGACCTGGCTGGAAATAACATGTCAATGGACGCTTCAGATTTTGGATTCTGGTTTGTCGGAAGCCACGGACACCCGACGTAAGACGCAAATTATTATCGCCAATGTTCCGATTCTTCCTTGGATTGACTTTGTGTAGGTGATGGCTATGTTGCGAAATGTTCGTTTTCCCAAAAGTTGTTAAGCAGCGCAGTGAAAAAGGGTTTTCGTTCTGGAGAGAAAAGTCTGAGGCAATGCGGTTTCTGCGGTTTTCACAGAACACGAGGGGCTGTGCCCAGTCTGTGCTCAGCTTGCGGAAAGACTAAAAGAAAATGTAAATAACAGAAACAGTGCTGGCTTGCGACAAATGTGATCCAATGGGAAATGTCTTTTACGTAAATACATTGTCTGGGAGCAATTTTGGAAAAAGCTCCATTTTGAAGATTGAGGCATAGATACAATCGAAACTCAAGTCTCAAATCTATGGTACAGCTTGCTGGGAACCTTTAATTGACTAACCTCTTATCACATCGACTAGTTGTTCGTTGATCTTCAGACTGCTTCCGTCGGTTACCGTAACGACGACGAAAGTTCCAGATTTAGTGGCCCTAGTTCCTCATTTATTCTCCAAGGGACTTAATCAGTCAAAATCTGAGCAAACTGTAATTACGGAATCATAGAGTCCCGGGACTCGTGCTTAAAAAAAATGTCTTTACTCCGGGTTTTATTGCCCACTTACTTCAGGTCGATATTAACCGGCTTTTCAAAGCGCTGTCTCGGAACAGGCTCTGCGGCGGAACAAAGGCCCGCCGACACGTGCAGCTCCGAGCCGGAATCTCTCAACGCCTCGGCAAAATGCAAATGTTCTAAGACAACACGGCGGCACTTTCTAACCACAACACGCCGGCGGTCGGGGAAACCTAAATCTGCGACTTTCAGACTCGCTTAGGCCGCGGCGCGTCCTCGTCAGAGCAGTCGCCGTCCGCCAGGCGGGTCCGAATTCCAGCGCGCGTCCCAGCCAGCGTTAGAACCTGCCCCATCCGAGAACCGTTGAAACTGGTGTTGGCATTTGTTAGCTAGTGGATAGCGAACATTTGTTAACAGTGTTAACATTTGTTAAACATTGAAACATTTGTTCAAACACTGAAACATTGGTGTTGAACATTTGTTAATGTTAACATTTGTTAACAGCGTTGGAGGATTTTAGCCATCTTTTACGACAGTGACGCTGATTTGATGGCCTCACAGTGAGGAAAGCACATGTGCCGTTTTACCTCGGTACTAGGTGGAGCAGACGTAGATAAACATACCCAGGTCCAACCAGATCCAACCAGGTCAGCCAGGTCCAAAACCTGTCGCTTTGTCTAATTTTGTTTAGTTCATATCCACTCCATCCACTTATGCTCTTCCTTCGTTCCCAACTGAGTGACACCGTGCTCGTGGGCTCCGCCACCATTATGTGTGTACCTTAACTAAACACAAATATACGCCAAATTAGCATTCCATGGGATTAAGACGCATTTTATCGATAAGGAAAGGTCAGTTATGTTTCAGTGCCAGACTGCTGCTAACTAACAACAGCGTTTAGTGCTAGGATACATTACAGCACCGATAATCATATGAAGGAGCGTGGGATCTTCCCAAAACATCTTTTCCTTCTTACCGATGTGATAAACCTTGGCTTGAGATCCAGCGGCGTCATCATAGCCTCAGGATCGGATCGCTCGCCTCTTGTCTCCGCGAGCTCCAGTTGCTTTCTTGACGTTCCTTTTCTGCTGTGCCATCCCTGCGGAGGCGACGGTGACGACGCCGCGCCGGTGACCGTGAGCGCGCTGCGACGGGCCGCGGTGCCCCGTGCCCGTGAACATCCAGATCACGCGCCGGCCGGCCGTCCGGGAGCCCATTTCGGGTTCGGCGCGGCATCGGAGAGCCGGCGGCCATTGGTCGTGACCGCTCGGTATTCGGGGGCGCGCGCCGTGCCCCGGCGTCAGTCGGCAGCGACGAGGACACGGCCGACCTGCGTCCGACGCTTGTGCGGCGCGCCGCCGCCGGTCACAGCTGGTCAGACACTCTGGGCGTCTGGAACAGTGCATAATGCCAAAACCCTATCATGTGATGGGCTTTAATACGTATTGAATACCCTTAAATCAGTTAGGATTACAAAAGACGCTGGACATCACAAAATGCATTCCAACAACGTCCCTAAGCCAATTCACGTTTTGGCAAACTCTGGATACCAGGACACGTCTGCTCTGCGACAGCTGACTCTCAGACACCCCGCGCCGTCCGCGCGCTCCCCCCCCCCGGACAGTGACTCCCAGACGGACAGCCGGACAGCCGGACAGCCGGACAGCCGGACGGCGGAGTGACCCCGGCGGTGCCGACCCCCGGCAGACGGCATGGCCGACTGCAGCGACTCGGAGTGCTGCTGGGACGCCGCCTGTTCCACCAGCCTGATGTGCCTGATCTCGCCGGAGCCGGTGGACGTGCTGCTGCGCAAGCAGCCCGCCCGCCAGACGGCCTCCTTCTACCAGCGCGTCAAGTTCCTCATCGAGGAGAAATCCGTGCAGGACTACGCCGAGAAGGACGAGTACAACGAGAGGTGGGTCGGACGGCGACGCCGCGGTGACGTCACCGGGTGACGTCGGCCGCCGCCCCGCCACGTCCGCCTGAGTTTCGCCTGTGTCAGCTCAGTTCGCCCCCACCGGCGCCGGAGAGATGAGTTGGTTGGCTCTTGGTTCAGCCTCGGTTAGTTCGGCCGGCATGTTGTCTCTTTCTAAAATGGCGCTCCTACGCAAGAGTTCGGGAGTACGCGTTTTGGTCAGGCTGTTTGCCTTCGTTCGTGTTCATGAACAAGCAGCAGCTCTGGGAGTTGGAAAAGCGTATGATATCTGTATACGTCGGAACATGTGCCACTACTTAACTCATGTACAATAGCAGCCTGCCTACATCTTCGTTCGTTCTCGATGTACACATTTGTTACAATCACTATTGTCCTCTTCAAGGTGTACTTACCAAATTCGTTTAACGGCGGGTAACCGTTATGCCCAGGGTGACAGCTGTTGCTTATTTCGGTTCCCTGTTGCCATGCCACTGCACATCGCATTCTAAACCATGGTGCACCACTGGATATTGCATCTTTTGTAAATGATTCCCAAGGAATAACTTTCAGGGTCACATATTATTTAGAAAGTGTTGATGTGCTGGTCCAGCTAAACGTGAAAGCTTTCAAAAACGTCAGTTTCGATTCACAAATGTTCGCAGCAAATCAGAATTTGCCGAGGCTGACGAATCGATGATACTGATGTCGCGTGGTCCGTGGTGGACCTTGGTGACGGCGAAAACACAGTGTGACGCAATACATGCAAAGTTATCCAACATGGCACGTTGTATTGATCTAATAACGTAGAAATATCAATGGAAAAAGAAAATGAGCTGATTCAGCCAATGAGAATGACTGGTCCCAGAAGGAAATTTGTTTCCCATGATTGCTTTTTTTCATGAGAAATGCACCCATTGGCCACGTTTTGCATGGCCCGAAATTTCTTATGCTATGCTGTTTTTGAGGGACTACCGGACAAGCTACCTTCTGTCTCAATGGAAAAGTCCATTTTTCTGCTCCAGAAAATTAGAGGTCCAGGGAAGGTCTGTCCTATGAAGATGGGCTTTCTGGAAAATCCAATGCCAGTATATGATTTGCCGCAATATAATTTACGGAATCATACGATTTTCCAAATGCTGTTTTAGAAAGGGACTGTATGCGTCCGATGTTTTGCGATTCTCCGTTTGCGTTCTTCGCCACATGCAGGTGTTTTATTACTTTACAACTTCAGACGGCGTCACACCAGTAGAACAGCTCACCGTGGACAGCGTTCCTTGTCATCCTTTTCCTGATATGCACTGTAATTGTCCTTGTCTAATGTTGCTTGCTATATATTTTCTTCTCTAGTTCTGTTCTGTCCTTATTGCGCTGGCAGCCGCTCTCTTTCTCTGTTCTCAGCCTTGACTGCACTGTTCTCTTGTTTACTTTGTCAAATAATAATGTTAACAGCGCTGACGCTGACAAGAGAAGTTGAATGCCGGTAATGTTGGTTCCTTGCAGTAGTTGGCTTTGGGCACAATGGGGTGGTGGTGTTCGTTACTTTGCAGACCTTCACAAAGAAAGGAACGGCACAGAAAACTGGGTAATTTTTGAAAGGTTGTTGGAGAGCGAAGCTCCGTGACTCAAACCCAAAACGTATTGCTGAATGTAAAAATCCTACACATGTTTCCGCAACTCAAGCTTCAGACCCCTTCGGCTAACTGTATGTGCCATAAGTTTCGAAATTCCCAACGGGAACGTTCAGTTTAATTTGGCGTACGGAGCTTCCCGCACGCATCGGTGTGCTGGTTCAGACCGATCCGGGGCTACACCACCACCCGCTGCCTGTTACGTGTAGCCACAAAGTGACGCGTGTTGTGACGTCTTTGTCCGCGTCTCATGTATCCCTGTGTGCGCCCGCATCGAGCTGGCCTGGCGTGTCTCCTCTGTGACCTGGGCCATCTGTTCACGCAGTCGATTCTGGAGTGCGTTCGAGCCTCGGTAAGTCCGTTGTCCGCTCGTCGCCTGGAATGCGTCCCCGTCCATGGTCCATGGCGTCCGCGTTCGTCCCCGTCCTCTCACCGGTCTTCCACGGCCTCTCGGGCAGTCGGGGCCGGCTCCGGGCCCCTGCTCTCACGTCCGGGACCTGGCGGTTTTCTGGCGCCGCCAGCGGAACCGCTGACGCCCGTCTCAGAGTCCTGGAGACTGCGGGGGCCCGGAGAGGCCGTCCACAGTTTGCTCACCAAGACCAGAATCTCCTGAATTCTCGCCATTTGTCTCCTTGTTAAGTTTCAGTGCCACGGTTACTTTACGTAATGTGTGGCATATCTGTCAGCTCAAATCTGCTCGGACCGTAACGAATGCAGTCTTGAAAGACGGTTTCGCGGCCGTGCTGGTTGTCGGTTTGATATTTGAAAAGCCTGCCGTCAAGCTGTGGATAAAGACGCAACATTTTATTTTTCTCTGATTGTACATCTGATTGTACATTGCTTCTCGGCATTCCCATCAAAATTGTTTTATTGCCTTTGACGAATGAATTTTGTCTGTTTTAATATATCTGGCGACGGAAGATACGCGAAAGATCTGTTTTCATCGTGTCTTGCGTTTTCACAACCTGGCCCACTTCTTTGCTTTTAAAAAGTGTGTGAAAAAATGTCTCTGCCACATTTTGTTAGGGTTGAATTTTCGGTCGCCGCTTAAAAGCATGCATTTTGTCTTGTAAAAAGGGAATGAGACAACAGGTCACCAATAAGAAAACTTTTTCACTTTCTTAGATTAAACCATAATGTCGAATTGACCTGAGAGCGATAATCAGGCAGCTCCATTTTGCCCTTTAGTGATATTCATTTGACCTTCTAGGCGGGTGTCGGTCATCCGTGGCCGCCTGGTGACCTCTCAAGGTCTCGGCATCGTCGGGGTCAGGGTCAGTGTCAACCGAGATACAAGATTTGGATTGACGCTGAGCAGAAAAGATGGCTGGTAAGTATTCATTTTGAGCCTGTCTCCCTGTTTTTCGTATCGCATCGATGCCGTTACCTCCTTGATTCGTGTTTGTCTGTTGTTCAAACGACGTTACTGTTTACCCACTGCGGGCTGCTTACACCATGTGCTTATGTACTGGAAACTCATTGCCCATTTCTCGTTTTCTTCGATGACGTCAACTTTTTTGTCAGTGATGAAAACGTCAGTGACCGAATTGCAGCACGTGAGTGGTGCCAATTTACAACAAGAACAACGTTTTCTTGCTATGTCTTGGTTATCGTTTCTGCGTCCAAAGATTCACATAACAAAGGGAAGGAATTCATACTGTCGAGCGCTTTTGCGAATGAAGCCCCACATTATTAAGAGATCTGTGATGTTTATGAGCGCGGCGTTTAAAGTGTTTCTTGTTATAACTGAAGACGTCAAAAACGATAGCAATGAGCACATTTTAAGGCTCATTTATATCATCATTGCCGCGCGTGACCTTAAGTATGTACAACAGGTAAAGTTTAGCTATTTACGGCACTCATCAGTTCGGTTTTGCGCTTTCTTGCATGAATTTCCTATAGCATACAGTGCCGAGGAAAGATGGTAACTTTGCTCTTTATCAAGCAACTCTCTGTCCCAAATGGAAAAGTAATCCCCATAACAACACATGCACACTGTTTAAGCCTTGGAGGCCGGATCTGGCGCAGTTACCAAAACTTGGAACTAGCCCCTTTACCAGCATCGCTCAACGAAAACACGATATTATGTTTCCTTGCTTCAGCTGGAGCAGACAGATCTGATATGATGTCCTAGCGCAGTTCATAAAACGATGGTCGTACTGGCTGAAATGTGCACTGAATCTTCATACGAAATTGCGTCCGTGCAGTGTCATGGTCCCGTGACAAATGATTGAGCTATCTGAACAAGTTGTAATTGTGCCTAACGGCGCTTGACACAGAACCAAATCAAGATCTCTAGGCTTTTGCGAAGTCATTTGGGCATTCGTTCGTTTGAAAGGGCTTAATAAACAACGCGATAAACGGTTTGTGGAGATGTTCACGCTTTTATTTTCATAGTCATGCGGCATGTGTCTCCGTGCTCGAACTAACACACCCAGCCTGAATCAGGTCAGGGGAGCACCCAAAATTTTTCAAACGGGTTCGAAATGCTTTACCACGTTTCCCACCCAAACATACTGGGACGGGGTGGTCGCCCCCCCCCCCCCATCTGAATACGCCTACGATTCCGGTCACCTGGCGTCCGAAACGACCCGGGCCAGGAGCGCTGAATCTCCGAGGGGGCTCCGTGACGTTGTTCCCTGTGCACGCCGCGGCTGAGCTGGGCGAATTTTCCACCGCCCGCGGCGAGCCGGCATCGACGCGGGGCAAAGCCTCGGATCTCATTGTCTTCGTCGGAACCGCGCCGCATAGAAAAGTTTGAAGGCTGCCGGCAGTACAGGACACCCCACTGGAACGTGTCTGAAAGTTGCCTTTGAGCTCCTTCCGGTCAGGGAGTGGGCGCCGGCCGCAGTTCTGTGGCGGAATTTCCCGGCGGGCTCGCGCTGCCAGCCGGCTGTCGGATGAAATATGAGCGGTCAACCGCGGCCTGCGCCGGGGATTTCGGCTGCTGACGCACCCTGAGCGCGTGGGCACCGGAGCCCGCCTGCATGAAGCTCGCGATTTCAGGTCCAAGGCCCGCAGCCGCTCAGAGGTCCGGGTCCGCCGCGAGCGGCCGCAAATGAGCTGGAGCTGGAGTTTTGATTGCACCGACTTTATTGCGGCGCTGGCCGCCCTCAGAAGTGATCAATTTATCAAACGTTTAACGGTTTGTGGGCTGAAACGATACGTCAAATTACCAATCACGCCGCCTGATATTCGAGCTCCAGTTGGCGTCTTTGGTGCCAGCTGCAAATCTCGAAAGTGTAGATCTGCGTAAATGTGGTCGTCTTCATGAACCTGCTGGTGTTTCCAGCTGAAATCGTGACATTTTGAAATAAACGAAATGTCTTGATTACACGCCATGAAATATATTGCCGCGGTATTTCGAATGGACTGGAGGAGAAACTATTAAAGGTTCAATGTTTTTGGTGATCTGTATCTGCAACTTTATTTGGGAACCAACTTTGAAGCACTCAGCGCATCGTAAGCAAATGCTGGTAAATTGTTGTGCACTTCATCCTTTACTGTGACATGAAAATGTTGCTAAGTATAGATTAGACCAGTATTCTCAGGACAAGAAAAATGGAGCAAAAAGTCGTAATGGCCCAATCTGCGGCCTACTGAGAGATGCGCGGTGCCTGACGCTCTATGTCTTTGCTGCATAACTCCGCGACCAAACTTGCACTTGGCGCAGTGCCGTTAAGTTTTCCATCCCCCTGAGCACGTCAGTGCTGCACATTTTGGCGGACTTTATGCCACTGGGCCATGGAAGCATGACGTCTTAGAGACGATGACGTTTTACGATTTTGCCAGTGCTTTTTTCAAGTTTACGTGGTCTGTAACGCTGTACTGGTCGTGGAAGATGGCTGATAGTGTGCAACACGTATTGTGCCACGGGAGGCCAAAGTATGTATCCATGGCCTATTCATGACTCCACGCAAGCTCATCACAGGCAAAATGTGGATACCTGCGATTTTCCAAAATAGCATTAATTTACGTCTTAACATTAGTTGTGGCAGCCACCTCAAGCTTTTTCGATGCAAAAACAAGCACCGAGAGCCATTTGATAGACTTTCATTGTGTCCATAGGTTTTTATGCGTCATAGAAAGCATACTTGAAACAGAATAAAAATGTAATTAGCTTTAGTACTATATGACTTAAATTTGGCTGCTTCACCATTTTCATCAGATAAATGTTTATAGGCATCCTATACATGCCTTTACACGGATGTGACTTTAGGAGGTGTGTAATCTTAGCCTGGCTTGGGAAAAACAGTACAATCAAAATACTGAACTTTGACCTGACCTAAGATATAATCCTGAGGTCCAACAATATGGCGATCTCGGGTCGCGTTGCCGAGGGTAACCGATTGCGTTTTGCATCAGCTGAATCGGACCATCATTGGTTGGGTGGTTATTGGGTGAGGACGCCCCATGCCCCTCCCCGCAAGAAAAACATGGCGAAATGCCCCAGCACCTGTCGGATTAAATGAAACCAGCTTTGTGGATTTACACAGTTGTATGTGGCTTCACTTGACCGTAAATCTTATTCAGACTCAATGTTTGAAATGTTCCTTTTCTATTTCCATAGTCGTTTCTATTTCCAGCCATAATTTCGGTGTCGTATAGTGTCAGCGGCGAACCACGGTGGACTGTGTATACGTCTTTCTGTAATGAATGTTTCTGTCAAAGAAAAACGTAATTAGTGTCAGTCATAGACTCAGCTGCGATGATTTATGTAGCCACATCCGCGCCATTAACGGGCAAAAAAATGCAGAACCGTTACTAAATTTATCATACACAGTATTGATCCCTCATTCCTTAAAGATACTTCCTCTCTCTCTTCCTCTCTCTCTCTCTCTCTCTCTCTCTCTCTCTCTCTCTCTCTCTCTCTCTCTCTCTCTCTCTCTCTCTCTCTCTCTTTCTCTTTCTTTCTCTCTCTCTCTCCCTTTCTCTCTCATCCTCCTTTCCTCTCTTCCTTACCTTCCTTCCTCCTCACTCTTCCCTCCCTCCCTCTCTCCTGTTCCCTCCATTCCTTCCTTCCCTCCCTCCTTCCGTCGTTCCCTCCCCCTCCCTCCTCTGTCTCTCCTCTCTGTCTCTCCCCCTCCCCAGTCAGCCGCCCCTGTGGTCGGCCCCTGGATCTGATCTGGATCTGACCTGGTTCTGGACCGCTTCCCCGCGGCCGGCAGGTTCGACATCATGGTGAACGGCGGCGGCGCGGTGAACCTGCAGTTCCAGCGCGCGCCTTTCCGGCCCATGACGCGGCCGGTGCCGGTCGCCTGGAACCAGCTGGTGGTGCTCGAGCCCATCACCATGCTGCTGGACACGGAGCCGGCGCCGGCCGAGCCGGCGCGGCCGGCCGCCTGCGCGCGCCACCAGCCCGCCGCCCTGCGTCCGGTCGTCGTCAACACGTGGCAGCCGGACCTGGTCGGCGACGTGGCCGGCGCGGCGGCGGTTGTCGTCGAGACCCAGGTCAGTGCGGCCGGCGCCGCCGTCGGCGGGGCGGGGCTAGCGAAGGAGCCGCTGTTTGCGGAGCGCGGTTGTTGTCTGTTGTCTGTTGTCGCGGTTATTGTCTGTTGTCTGTTGTCGCGGTTATTGTCTGTTGTCTGTAGGATCCGGCCATCGCGACCCGACTCGCGGAAGACTAGCCGGCCGGCCCGAGCGCTCAGCGCCTGCCTTAACCACGACGGATCCTCGCCATCAAACGACGCCATCAAACGGTGCTCCCACCAGTCTGCGGGCGGGCCGCCATGGCTCTTTACTGTCGGCCGTCGGATCGCCCGATCGTCGCTTCCGGCCGGCGGCGCCCGGGCCCCGACTTCCGGCTCCCTTGCGTCGGCCGCCGGACGTCGTCGGCGCCGACGGGCCGGCCGCGGCGCACTCCCGCCGCCCTGACCCCGCCGACGGGCGTTACGACTGTCGGCGCCAGTATCCGACCCGCGGCCGCGATAACAGTGACGTGACAGGCTCATCTGGGCCCGGCTGGGGCGGATCGAGCGACGCGCTGCCGCCCGGGGCGCCGCTGCCGCCTCCATCGACGACGATGGGCTGGAGCAGCAAGGCCACTGGACAGGCGGCCAAGGGTCGCGATGCGAGAGGGGTTTAATATTTTTGGTGTAGGAGACGGGCGTGGTTAGCGAGGTACGGGCTCAAGTCGCATCAGTCGGGTAAAAAAAAATCCAGGACTGTCTTCATCGTAACCAATGATGTCAGAGATTAAGACGCTAAATGATCGAAACAGTAACTTCATCTCCCAAAGGATGAAAGATCCTAGTGGGTACGAGGTGGCGGGTGTACGGAGTCTGTTAAGCGGGAGTGAAAAAGGTTAACATCTCGCGAAGGGGAAGACATTCAGTTGACAAGAGTTTTTGTCGTGACTGCAGACAGCTTTCCTGTGGGGGGGTTTCCAGTCGTGCACCAGAGCACCGGTGCGGGTAAATTGCTGGAGGACAGAGGCGAATGGAACAAACACTCATTTACTGGAGTGAAGAAAGAGCAAAGCGACGGGCTCACGCCGAACAGTCACCGTACATAATGCGGGCTTTGATCAGCTGCCGCAGCTGTTCGATTCTGCATTTCACGCCACGCTGAAGCGCGTTTCACACGTGCGAGAACAGACGGGACATTCACCGTGCGATCTTCAGGGAGGATTGCGCTATTCGGCCTGCCCTACAGGCGCCGCCGATCTCGGGGACTCGCGTGAAGATTGGCCCGTCGGCCTGATGGGGCGATAAAGACACCATTCCGAGCTGAAGTAACAGTCGGATTTAGATATGATCAAGCTCATAAGTGACCGGGCCCCCAGCAGATGCTAATGTAGATCTGTGGGAGCCTCTTCATGAGATGCAGGCGGAATTTCCGCCAGGAAATGCGTCTGGGTTATGCATCTTGCGATATTTTCAATCTCCGGAAGATTCACCGTGACGCCAACGTGAAACGTGTGCTATTGGACATTGCAGGCCTTCGGCCAGACCTACTGGGCTTGGTTTTTGCTCACAATCTTTTGATCACGGCTCAGCATGCAGGGATTTCCATCGCAGCACCGCATGCAAAAGCGAAGATATGCGTAACTTTGATAAGTCTGACGGACGCACAAACGCTGGATCAGCACTGATTTACGCCTGCGACATTGTGGAGACACGTGAAGTACCTGTATGCTGATAGCATTTCAATTTGTTCTACCATGACACTTAAGTCAGCGCTGTCGTCTTTTGGCCTTGCGCAAAAGGAAGTCTTCCCAATCCATTTCCTCGTGGGGAATCCTACTCCACCCGCTGTAATTACGGTTACGGTCCATTGTTTGCCGTTGGGGTGTATTTGCTGACTGAGGCAGGAGGGACTAATTCAGTGCAATTTGCGCGGCCACAACAGGAAATTGGGTTAATTCTGCTTTGCTGAGAAACAAGATGGCCGTAAAGTGAGCCCAGAATTCAGTCGTAACGACTTCCAATGAACAGAGTGGATACTGGAATCCTCTCCTGAGATCAATGCCTCCCACCCCCCGATCTGCAGTAATGGGAATCGCAGCGGACTTGGCCAGCTTTCCTTTCAGAGCCTGACTTGAAAACTTGAAAGCATGTGCAATCGCGCCTGTTGCAGGTGCTGCAAGAATCGATCGAAATTCCCGGCACCGGTCTGCGCCTGGTGTACAACTCGCACGACGCCTCGGGCTACCATTCGACGCTGCTGATGCGTCTCACCTTTGACCTTGTCCCCGACACGCTCACCTTGGTCCATCTCAAGGTCGTTGTCGAGGGCACCGTCTTCACGAAGACGTTCGAGTCTGATCCAAACATCACGTACAGCTACTCGTGGAACAAGCGGAACGTCTACGAACAAAAGGTACGTGACCCATTACAGTGCTCCGAAAGGGTGAAGGAGACTAAGGGAGAGGCGTGATTGGTTTTCCGCCTTATTATTGCCTCACGAACGAAAGGAAACTGGTCTCCGTTCCGACGCCGGGCGTCTTCGCCGGACAGTCATCATCTGCGCTCCTGTTGACTCTCTGCGCCCAGTTCCGCGCGTGTTTCGCAGTCCGCCGTTCCCCGCACCTGTCACCGGCCGGCAGCCACTCGCCGGCGCCTCCTACTCCCTTTGAAGGCGCGCGCTCCCCGCTGGTCGTTAGCCGTTTTTCCCGGGGGCCGGCCGCGGTGTCGAGTAACCATTACCACCTGGGCGAGGCGACGTCCGTCATTAGCGGCCGGGCCCGGTGCCAGCGCCGGCGCGGCCGCCGCCGCCCCGGTTTGGACGGCGGCGCGGCCGGGAGCTGATTTGCTCGCCTGGCGAGGCGTGTAATACCGCAGGTCATAAGTGGCGCGCCGGCGCGCCGGGCGGCGCTCAGGCGTCCGAACTGCAGGTGTCGCGAGTATCGGGTGGAGGAGCAGGCAGCCTGCCGTGCCGCCTCTTGGCGTAAACATTCAGATCTGGCCGTCGGAGCGACCGAGCACGGCGTGCTGCGCGAAAACAGGCCTCTCTCCGGCTGCTGCCGGCGATTTTCACACAGCGTGCGCCGGAGACGAGCAGGCGTCAACGAGTGCCGTGCGCCTGGGCGGTGCGCGTTTCCGTCGATGGGGACTGAACAGCGAGGGTTTCGTCTCAGCGCATCTTGCAGTCCGCAGAGGCAGTGCAGCCGATGTCCTATGCCTCATACCATATGTCCTGTGTCGTGTGCCTCCCCGCCCTGAAGCTCGCCTCTGCTTCTTTGGTTGCGTGGCCGACTGGTACAAGGCCCAGGGAAACCTGTACGCGTCGGTTTCCGTCCGGTCTCGCCGGTGTGCGGTCAGCAGCGTCTTGCACCATCAAACCTCTGTCTGTCGCAGAGGTCCGTCACGTCATTTGGTTTTTATATGCGCTAAAAAGCTATGGTGCCGACTGTCAAAACAGCCTTGTTGTTTTGTGAGGTTCAAGCGTATGCTTTGGTCAGAAAATGAGCAGCAAAACCCCAGCTTCAGTACAAACAACCGCCATAACATTACCGACTCCCTTTCTGTACAGAATCCCCACGGTTATCAGTAAATCCTCAGCACAATTTTCGTTAACTGTGGGGCCTGAGTGGCTAGTTTCCCGCCTCAAGAGAGCGCTGAGGACAGCCACTAGCCCGCAGCCTCCCAGGCCGAGGGCGGCAGCGGTCGAAAACGAGAGGCCGCATGCCGCCAGATGACGCGTCACGAGCTGACGTGCCGCGAGGTGACGTGCCGCCGATTGAGCGACTGACGCCGCTCGGGGACCAGCGGCGTCTGGCCGGCGCGTTTGGCCGCTCGGCTGCGCCGCGCCGGCCGCCGCCGGCGACGCTTGCGGCTCCGTCGCCGTATGATTAATCTTATGTAGATTCGCTGGAACGGAAAATTAAATATCTGCCGCCGACTGCCGGCCGGAATATTGGATATGGTCGAGTATGTGAATCGGGCGGCGGCGGAGGCTCGGCCGCTCGGACGTCGGCGGTCGCCTTTGTTGTCGGTCCAGACGGGGGTTCATCAGAGACGTACCCAGGCCACCCTGCGAGGGCTCGCGTTGGCTGTCCACGGGGCTATGGTCTAAATGGTTCACATTCCACAAATGGAACTGTCGGACAAGGAACGCAACTTAACGAATAAATAATCCTATTTATAATAATAATAATCTATAATCTGATTATTAATAGTAATAATAACCAGATAATAGTTCAGGGTAAGATATTTCGTTCGGCGGCTGAACTCGGCGCCATTGACATCAGGGTGTTACAACATTTTAGGAAGGAAGGGTAACTTCCTCAGGCGTTTGCAGTGAAATGGACTTGGCCTGTAGTCGATCGCACGTCAAGTACAAATTTGCACGGTACCAGAATATTTAGATATGTAGGAAGCAGGCGCCGGATGTCATAAGTACTAGGATTCAGACACGATTCAATCCGACTGAAACTGGGTCTGATGGCAATGAGAAATTCATGCCACGCTTTCAGGCTTTCTGTAAGAAACGCGATGTTCGTGCTGTTGTTTCATCCCCGTCATGACTACTGCGGAGTTTGAACTATATGTGTTTATTAGTGCAGTCTCATCTTGATAATGGTATAAAAGCACTGTACTCATGGACAGTTTGCACAAAGTCTGCTGGATGTACCCAACGAACATGGTGTGTTCGGGTGATGATAACTAATAAGACCTCGCACAGATTTTTGGGACAAGCAACCCATTACAGTGTCTGTTTTCCGTGGTGTCCTCATCTGGCAGCCGCGGCCCCCTTCTGACAATCGGTTCTGTGTCGGCGCGCGTCACGCCGGGCCGCGTTTGTTCGTGACCGGCCTGGGGTCGCGTGCACGCTTCGCTGCGGTCAGTGTTAGACCGTCTCGTGTAGTTGTGACGTGCGGGCGTGGCCTGATTAAAAATAGATGCAGAGCTGATCCGAGCCCGAATTCCGCCTGCTGCATACGAGCCACGTGCAATTGGATTTCTCCCATGGTGTTCGTGTGTATGGGGGAGGGGATACAAGCGCCTTGCTTGCAAGCTTGCTCTCAACCGTCAGCCGTGCCATGGTGCGATGTACCGACCCTCCTGGTACTCCCAGAGGTACCGTGGCTCCATGTGCCTATCCTGCCGGTAGCGCCAGGTGTACGGCGGTACGGTGTGCCGACCCTACCGTCAGGCGTACTACGGTACGCTGTACCGATTCTGCTGGTACCGCCAGATGTACCGTGGTGCGGCGTACCGCCCTGCTATTACCGTCAGATGAACCATGGCACGATGTACCGACTCTGCTGGTACCGCCAGGTGTACGGGATGGCGCAGGCGCACGTTTCGGTGGGCTACGAGTACTCAGACTGCGCCGGCATCGTCTGGGACACCCGCACCCTGCCTATACCGGGCTTCAGGATGGACATATCCGACATAGGCGGCTGGAACATGGACATTCACCACATGTACAACTTCCACGAAGGTAGGTGCTCCGTAATCCACTACGTCTAGCTTCCACCCAGGTACGTATTCGAAAGCGTGGACATTATCTCACGTTTAGCGATTGCGGTCGTAAGTCTCATCATATTTTCAGGTGAACATTGTGGGAAAAGTTGAGATACTTGTCAGGAAACCTTTTCTACAAACTTGTCTTCCGCATAATAACCTATATATCTGATGGGGCCTTTTGGTCAATGGTAGCGATGTGGTGTTAGGATCTGACTAATGGCGGTCGCATCACGCGTGATTCGGATCAGTTACAGACGATCCGTACTAACACAGCGTGCAGAAAATATGCAAACTTAACAACACAGTATCAAAAAACAGAACTGTAGCATGCTGTTCAGTCATAGTCGCTAACGAATGCACGCGAGGGTCAATTTCCCGAACTAAGATAACCGTTACGACAGAATTTGATTGATGCGCGCGATCCTTTCCGGATAACGGCTACCCTCCTCAGCACGCGCTACCCCGTAACGCTATCCGATATCTCCAACCCAATAATGTGAGTTTTCCGGCCATCAGTCGGCGAGATGGGCTGTTATCGGTCGGAAGCCTGGCCTGCCGGGACCGGGCGGCGCGGCCCCGGCTCGTCGCTGTTGCACCTCACGTCTGAGGACGATTACGCTCGTCCGTGACGTAATCCCGCGGATGGCGGGGATCAGAGGGGACGCGATCGGACGTCCGTGGGCCGCGCTCGCCCGCCGCTTGACCGCCGGCGGCTGGGCTGGGGCGGTGGGACTCGAGCGAGCAGCGCGGGCAAGGAGGCTAGGACGGCGAGAGGGTGGACGCGTGCCTGGCGTATTTCAGACCTTGTGGCGATGTTCTTCAGCCGGCCAAATTCATTAAACCATCGTGATTAAACATTGGCATTAGCCGCACGGCATACATGGTAAGAATAAACTTCAAAGTGGCTTCTCCAGCTCTGGAAACGCTCGCTCTGTACGATGCGTCGGGTACGCCACTCATCAGGGGCCCAACCTTCGCTGCCGGCCACGCGACCTCGGCCAACGCCGCTCCCTCCGCCGACAGGCATTCTGCAGCGCGGCGACGGCACGTCGGTGCACTTCAAGCGGCACCCCCGGCTGGTGGACACGCTGCTGGGTACGGGCCAGCAGCGGCCGCTGCGCTGCCAGCCGGCCAGCTGCGCCGGCGCCGCCAACAGCTCGCAGCTGCTGACGCCGGTGGCGCTGGCCGCCGGCGCCGACGGCTCCGTCTACGTGGGCGACTTCAACCTGATCCGGCGCGTGACGCCGGCGGGACAGGTGTTCACCGTGGCGGAGCTCAAGTGAGGGCGCCGCCGGCGGGGCCGGGAGGCGAGCCTCGTGTGTCCGGCGGCTGGCTGGGGGGTGCCAGAGAGGAGGGGGTGGTGTACGCTTTGGTCAGTTCTGGTATGCGGCGTGGGAGGTGCTCGAGCTTCGGCGTTTCGAAGTAGATGTGGGCGGTTAGCCGATGCTACGATGTCTGAACTGGTTGAAAGCTTCGTATGCCTAAAAAGCATGCCGGTGATTCGCAAAAGCGACAAATATTCCCAGAAATCCCACATTCCCCGAGTGCAGCGTTTTCTTTTTGTTTTGGTTTTGTAAGTTTTTTTTTGCTTCAACTTCAGCGGATAGACTTAGACTTCAAAACTGAATGAGACCGCTGCGGTATAAATGAGTTCGAACCGGACCTTAATCAAAGGGGTGCTGACAGCCACGCGGAAAGTACATGCGTAGTAGCAAAACAGTGCGAATAAACCAGACTGTTCCGTCATTGTGTCAACGTATGGGGACCGCCTTCCGTGTGGAAAGCTACGTTCAAGTAACAACACCGCAAACACTTCTCGTCCGCCACGCTGACTTCAGCGTCCTCAGGGGAGACTTTCCAGTTTAAGAGAGCTCCGCAACACGTGCTAGATCGGCTGTATGTTTACACGCCCGGGCCGCGGTGAATGCGGAGATTATCCAGGTGTTTACTCGCGCCGTGCGCTGCTGAGCGGCGCGAACAGCGTATTGGACGTGTTTATTTGCCAAACTGCTTTGGGCGTCGTTAGCGGGCAACGAGGCGCGAAAGTTTCCCCGGTCTGGTGAAGAGAGCCCCCGTCACCGGGCAGATAGCCGGCTTCCGGCTGCTGAAACGTGTAAACCGGTTTTCTTTGTTGGATTTGCGGATAGCAAAGCATATTGACACTGAATAAACACGAGAAAAATGAAACTCACTGACTATGATAGTGACTATGACGATGGCATTCCAGCGTCAGCTAAATGTGCCAACAGAGATGAACCTTGTAATCCGCTTAGGTTCCTTGCAATCCGCTTTTTGCGTCGTTAAAGTTCCGGATTAACTGCGTTTTGGCAGTTTCGTCCCCGGTGGATATGTGCTAGCGTACATGACTAATCAAATATCTGTGCCCACCGCCTCCCAGGGCCACCCAGGTCAGCTACAATTACTACATGGCCATGTCGCCGGTGGATCAACTGTTGTACATCAGCGACCCGGAGGCCCACCAGGTCTTCCGTGTCAGGCAGATGGAGCAGGTCAGTGAGCGAGATAGTGAGCGGAGGAGGCCCACCAAGTCTTCCGTGTCAGGCAGATGGAGCAGGTCAGGGAGCGAGATAAAATACAGAGATGGAGGGGAAAAGGGAAGAGGAGAGAAAAATAGAAAATAAGAAGGAGACAGAGAGAGAGGGTGAGAAGGAGAGAGAGAGAGAGAGAGAGAGAGGGAGAGAGAGAGAGAGAGAGAAAGAGAGGGGGGGTCAAGGGGGCTTAGAAGTCACGAGGGTAAAGAGGAAAAAGACTGGGATAGCAGGTAAAAACATGTGGAGATAGCCTAATGCAAGCGCCAGATCAATGCGCACGTCTGATACGTCGCGTTCATGGAAGCGTGGGCACACCGTCACGTATCGACCAGTGGCAAACGGTGACGGCCGCCGGCGCTGTCTGCCGCTCAGGTCAGTGATCCGTCCAAGAACCTGGAGCTGGTGGCCGGCACCGGCGAGCGGTGCCTGCCCGGGGACGACGCCGCCTGCGGCGACGGCAAGCCGGCTATCGACGCCAAGCTATCCCACCCAAAAGGTGCGATAACATGTTTTTTTCAGCGCAGACTCATTGCAATAAAGGATAACGGCTCGATGACGACGCAGTGAACATGCATTCGATGACGGCGGACCTCAAAATGGCAGGCGGCCACGGCATACAGCACTGTGTATCTCTTTGTGTCTTGCGATACAGTAAAGCAAACAACATCAATCGAGGTTTGCTTCCAGTCTTTACCATTGAGGTATATCATATAATTCTTCCTGCTGTTGATAAACAAGGTGCTCAGAACGGCCACCCGCTCAAGCACGCTGCGTACCAGCTTTGCCGGCTGTTCTGAGTGCTAACATCTGCCAGCTTACGTAACCTCTCACGGACTCCCTTCCGCCTGTCACAACATGGCTGCCGGCTTTCCGCCATCGATCTCCACCGGCCGGCTGAAACATGCAGCGGAAACCTGACATGCGTAATTGGACGTGCAGGATAGGCGTGCCATTAGGCGATTTATTGATGCGATGCTCAGACGACGTGGGCACTTGCGGCCGTCAAATAAACATCCCGGAAGACAATTGCGCCGCGGCGAGCGGTTGCGGCGAGGTGGCGTGTCGGCGCGCGTTAGAGCGCTCGAGTGTATCCGATTTTGGTCGGCAGGTCTGGCCATCGCCGCCGACCGGGTGGTCTACTTGGCGGACGGGACAAACATCCGCACCATTAGCGCCGAGGGGGTGATATCGACCCTGATCGGCCACCACGGTCACAAGGCGGTCTGGAGGCCGATCCCCTGCTCCGGCACCCTGCCACTGCCAGAGGTGAGGACCAGAGCAGTGCTCTGCCGCTGCTAGATGTGGGAATTAGGGCCGCGCTCCGCCGCTGCCAGGCATTGAGCCAAAAGACTGCTTGTGGTGCAAATAGTTGAAGGAATTCGGAGTGATCTTATCCGGCCAAGGTTAAATGCATTGCACATCCTAGCCGAATAATTGACAACCATTTCCTCTTAAGGAAAACACAGTCGGCGCTGAGACCTGAGGCAATATGACTTGCACTGGGCTCATAGCTCTGCCTACGAAAGCCTCGACGACGCCGTCGGCTTTTCGCGTTTAGCAACGCAAACTGCGGAAACGTAACGCGTTTCAGTTGTACGTTCTGCTGTCCTCTCCGGGCCTGAAACACGGCCGATCTCCGCCGACCGTCGGTCGAGCCGGCCGGGACTCTGACTCCGCCTGGTGTGCGCAGGCGCAGCCGCAGTGGCCGACGGCGGTGGCGCTGAGCCCCGTGGACGGCACGCTGCACTTCCTGGACGACCGGCTGGTGCTGCGGCTGACGCCCGACCTGAAGCTGCAGGTGCGCGCCGGCCGGCCGCCGCACTGCCCGCGCGACCCGGCCGCGCCCGCCTCCTCGCCGCTGGCACCGCTCGGCACGCTCGTCGACCTCACGTTCGACGCCGACGGCGCGCTCTACCTGGCCGAGCTGGACGCTGGGAAAGTCAACTACGTGCGCCGGCTGGACGGCGACGGCCGGCTGACGCTGGCGGCCGGCGCGCTGCCCGCCTGCCATTGCGAGAAGGACCAGTGCGCGTGTGAGCCGGCGGCCGGCCCCGGCGGCGTCGGCCAACTGGCCACGCGCACCCACCTGGCGAGCGTGTCGGCGCTGGCCGCCGGGCCGGACGGCAGCCTGCACGTGGCCGACCAGGGTGCGCTGAAGGTGCTCCGGCTGCGCCACAACCTGCCGGCCGAGGGGCCCGGCTTCAAGGTGATCGATCCTGTGCTCAACAAGGTGTACGGCTTCAACCGGTTCGGCCAGCACGTGGAGACGAAGGACCTGCTGACGGGCCGGTCGGTGTACCTGTTCCAGTACAGCAAGAACACCAGCTTCGGCAGACTGAGCAAGATCACCGACTGGTCCGGCAACAGCGTGCAGTTGGTGCGCGACTACAGCAACGTCGTCAGCTCCATCGAGAACTCCCAGGTCCGTTCGTCATTGGAACACACTCTGTACGTTTTTGGATGTATTTCGGTAGATTTTGGTTTTAAGTTATACGCATACTTCATGGTTTTGCTTGTTCTCAGAAGCAAGCGTCAGAACTAAAAAATGTTTTGCAAGAGCTGCTGCAAACACCCTTGGAATACTCAAAGATGTGGAAATATGTATCCTTTTTTCGAAAAAACGCTCGTCTTCCACCTCGGATCAGCCTTGATTGCGCTGCTCTTCACCAACAAACATACGCTCTAATGCTCTGAGTAATGTATTCTGTCTCAGTCACGGACTGTTCCCTGAGCTCCCCCTTCTCCCCGGCTGACTGTCCCCCATCCCTGCAGGGAGAGCGCTGCACCCTGCACCACATGGCGCGGGTCGGTCTGGTCACCAATTTCACCACCTCGGGCAACAAGTACCACTTCCAGTACGACCCCGAGTCGGAACTGCTGCGCTGCCGCAGCGATTCGCGCGGCGATGTCTTCCTGTACGATTACGACGCGGACGGCCGGCTCCAGCAGGCACTAACATCTACCGGAGAACGGCTGAAACTGAGCTCTCAGCTGGTGCCACCTCAGTACCTCCAAGTCACCGTCGGAAGGGACGACCAGACGCCGTTTGTGCTCAAGATTGACAGTGCTGAGGAGTCGACCTCATTTACTTACGGTGAGATATTGTAGCCATCGCTGAGCTGCTAGCATTGTTTTAGCATTAAGACTGGATAATTCAGCAGCAGCATCAACATCTAGAGATAATGTTTCTGCCCATACCGAAAATTTCGTGTCAGGACAAGATATTGTTTACCAGTTATAAACAAATTGACAAAATTATGTATACATTTCAGAGGATATGTCTACGGTGGTACAAACATTGGCGAACAACACCATCGTCCTGTCAGAGCCATGTCAGACAGAGACGTATGTGACTTTCACAAAAATACAACAGATGTCACTGCTATATTCACCACCTGTCCAGGTAAGCATTCTGACTTTCTTCTTCTGTCGCTGAAGGCCGATAATTGGTGTACTGTTAAAAGTGTTCCGAACATCACGCATTCATTCATGTCTGACTCGCCTAACGTCTGGGCTGGTGCGTATGAAGTCTCGCCTTCTTTTTATGTCATGTAAAATGTTTACATTATTTTGTGATTTCCCGGGTAACATCTCACCATTTTCTTATAGCCCTCCCTATGATCCTGAACTCAGCGTAACACCCACCTGTACTTGAACCGCAGTCGCTGGACTCGGCGGTATCCCAGCGCTACGTGGTGAAGGCGGGCAGGAGCCACGAGCAGCTGGAGAACCAGTTGACCATGACCATGGCGCCGCTGCAGGGAAACCAGATGCACGGCTTTCTGGTGGCCAGGACTCTCCAGGTGGGCAGATGGCGAGGAGAGCACTGCCAGAATGGACGCTCCCGTCGACGGCGAACTATGACAGGGTTCCTGATTAAGCGCTGTTTCCGTTGCTGTCGCAGACACCGCCAACTCCGTCGTTCTCCGTTCTTCCCTCCCCCTTTCCCCTTGTCGGCTCCCCTGCTTCAGTTCTCGCCGTGCTTCGTTCCAGTCGAACGGCTCTGAGGTGCTGTCGGTGGACTACGACCCGGTGACGCTGCGTCAGACGGTGTACACGCCGGCTCCGGACGGTCCGGCCGGCGCCCGACAGGTGGCGCTCAGCGTCAAGTACAAGGAGTCCGTGGAACCGGACACGTGGTCCCCGACCGGAATGCCGCAGATGTTCGTCAGCTACGACAGGTGTGTGCATTCAGCTGCACTCCACACAGTTTTGCCACCGCGGGCAGGCCACGTTGTCCAGTATCCATCCTGGATGGACGTCATGTTTGTCTGCTGATGCTTTTCCCTTGGTTTTAAAACGGCCATTAAATAAGAGCCGAGGCCTAACGCTTTTTTAGAGATGCCGTCTAAATATGGTGGTGCGGTTCCCGGGTGTTTCCCTGACGCCTCATGTTCCCAGTATCGGCCGCTTGGAGCGCTGGCGCTGGGGCGAGATGACGCAGCAGTTCAGCTACAGCAGCCGCAGCGGGCTAACGCGGCGCCAGACGGGCGCCAGCGCCGACTCCTTCACCTACGACCCCAACAACCAGCCGGCCACGTTCACGCTGCCCAGCGGGCGCCAGTACGAGTACCACTACGATAGCCGCGGCGGTCTCCAGTTCATCATCACGCCGAGCCGCTCGCGGCACCTGCTGCACGTGCAGCCGTCGCTGGGCT
The DNA here is from genome assembly GCA_030062745.1 of Capitulum mitella. NCBI lineage: Eukaryota > Metazoa > Arthropoda > Thecostraca > Pollicipedomorpha > Pollicipedidae > Capitulum > Capitulum mitella. The sequence goes on from CP099842.1 coordinate 30,855,378, forward strand.
ACGTCAAGTTCCAGTACGCGCCGCCGGGCGGGCAGCGGCGACCGTGGGTGCGGCACTACTCGCAGGACGGCCGGCTGCTGCTGTCGCGGCGGCCCGGCCTCGGCACCACCGTGTACCGGCACGACGGCGCTGGCCGGCTGACGGCCGAGGCCACCGGCGACGGCGAGACGCGCTTCTCCTACTCGGCCGGCGGCCTGCTGGCGCGCGTCGAGCACTCGGAGCGCTTTTTCGGATTCCGCCTCGAGCTGGAGCACCAGGGCCGGCTGGAGCGCGAGCGGCGCGAGAAGTTCGACCCGGAGACGGGCCTGAGCTCCGCCGTGTTCCGCTACGACTACGACGCGCTGCTGCGGCCGACGCGCGTGGCCGGCCGCATCGGCGGCCGCAAGCTGGCCGCGCTGAGACTCGCCTACGCCGCCGACACGGGCCGGCTGACGCGGCTGGGCCCGTTCCGCGTGCGCCGGCCGCTGGCCAACGAGACGCAGCTGTCGGCCGGCGGCACGCGGCTGACGCGCGGCCGGGACCGCTACGGCCGCGACGCCGGCCTGGCGCTGGAGGTGGACGGCCGCGAGCTGTACCGCAGCCGCCTGGAGTACGACGCCGCCGGCCGGCTGGTGGCCGAGCACGTCTGGAGGCCAGAGGAGGCCGCCCGGCCGCGCTCGCGCACCCTCCAGTACGGCCCGGACGGCGAGCTCACCGCCGACGACGGCGCCGACTCGTGGCGCTTCGACTACGACCGCAATGGCAACATGGTGCAGCTGCATGTCAAGCACAGCAACATCTCGCTGCAGGTGGGTGCCGCGGCCGGTGGTTGAAGGCTGGCGCTTTGGCAAGCTAGCCGATATCATCGTACGAGTCTGTGGTATCGTGTGACTGTTCTAGTTTGGGATTAAGAGGAGATAAATCTATTCCATTCCTTTTATGTTGTTTTCGCGTTATTTTTGCCGTTCGCTCCACATCGACGTTCGGAAAGGATTCAAATCATTAAGTTACATTAAAACTACTTATGTGTTAATACGTGTCTTATGCTACATAGCATTACTCTAAGACCAGATCTGCGATGGGCACATAGCTTTATTCCGACACTATGTCTGGTCTCACGTGCGCTCCCTGCCTCCCTCCCTCGGCGCGTCGTGCCGCGCCGCCAGGTGGACGACAGGGACCGGGTGGTGAAGCTCGGCAGCGGCGTGCTGCACTACGACTCGGCCGGCGCCGTGGTCGAGAACTACGAGGATACGTACCGGTACGACGCGCGCGGCCTGCTCAGCGCCGTGGCGCCAAAAACCGGCGCGGCGGCGGCGCGCGGCGCGGCCGCCGGCGCCGAGGTGCGCTACTACTACGACCACCAGCGCCGCCTGGTGGCGCGCAAGGACCGCGTCGGCAACATCACGCAGTTCTTCTACGGCGACCCGCGCCACCGCTCGCGCGCCACGCACATCTACCGGCCGCGCACCGACCAGCTGACGGAGGTGCTGTACGACGACGACGGCCGGCCGGTGCTGGTGAACGCGGACGGGCGGGAGTACACGGTGGTGGCCGACCCGTGCGGCACGCCGCGGCTGCTGTTCGACCAGCGCGGCCGCCTCGTGCGCGAGGTGCGCCGCTCCGCCTACGGCCACCCGGTGAGCGACTCGTGGCCTCAGCTGTACCTGCCGGTGGACTTTTGCGGCGGGCTCTGGGACGACGTCACGAAGCTGCTGCACCTGCCCGGCGGACGAGTTTACTACCCGCTCGTGGGCCAGTGGCTGTCGCCCGACGTGGATGGCTTCGTCCGGCACCTGATGAACCCCAGGCGGCTGCACCTGTACCGCTTCAACGGCAACGACCCGGTCAACGTACGCCCCGAGGACCTGGTGCCCTCTGGTAAGCTGTCGACTGCTCTGCTGGTAAAGGTCGTTCTGCTGTTGGTGCGTGTCCTCTCCCTCTCTCACTTGCTGGAAATTTGGACGGTGCTGCCTGCACATCATTGGAATCCCCGTTCGGTCCCCACACTCTTCAGTTTTTGACCTGACTGTGCGCTGTTTGCCTCCGGGCGTGCTGACCTGACACGCGCCGCGCCCCCGGCAGACGAGGCCGGCTGGCTGGAGCGGCTCGGGTACCGGCTGGACCGGCTGGCGCCACAGCTGCAGCTGGCGCCGGCCGTGTTCGCGCCGGCCGGCGGCGCGCCGGCGGCGGCCGCGCCGCTGCTCGCCTCGCTGCGGCCCGTCTCCGGCCAGCTGGGCCGGCTGCGGCGGCTGCTCTTCTCGCCGCGCCGGCTCGGCCTCATCTCGCGCGTGCCCGAGATGACGCTGCGGCGGCGGCCGGCGCCCGAGCGCTGGCCACGCCGCGTCAGCAGCCAGTCGGGCCCGCTGGGCGCCGGCGTGCTGCTGGCGGTCGGCGGCGGCCGCGTCCTGGTGCGCGGCCTGCCCGGCGTCGACCCGATCGCCAGCGACGTGCTCACCTCGGTCTTCAACCAGTCGTTCCTGGTGAACGTGAGCGGCTCGCCGCACGGGCCGGACGTGTTCCACTTCGTCAAGCCGGCGCTGTGGCGCTTCTCCGACGACCACGACCAGCTGCTGCGGCTGGCGCACTTCAACGTCAGCCGGCACCGGCACGACGGCGGCGAGCCGGCCGGCCGCCGCCTCGCCGACCTGCGCATCCGCACCGGCTCCGCCACTGTGCACGTGCGCTACGGCGCGCGGCCGGAGGTCGAGTACCGGCGGCACGCGCGGCACGCGCGCCGGCTGGCGCAGCGCGCCGCCTGGAGTCACGAGCGCCAGCTGCTGCTGCGCGGCTTCGCGTCGCGGCGCTGGTCGGACGCCGAGCGCCAGGCGATCCTGGCGCAGGAGGGCGTGGCCGGCCTGGACGTCTGGTTCCGCCACGAGCCGGATGCGTACCCGGAGCTGGCCGGCGACCTGTTCAACGTGCGCTTCGGCCGCGGCGGATAGCCGCGCCGCGCGGCCTAGCTTCAATGTGATAAGCCGGAGAGGTGGCGCGCCGCGGCCGGTCCAGGGCGCGCTCCGCGCGCGAATCTAGGCGTTCTAGTCATCGCTCGCGGGTCCGTGCAGCTACTGCGCCAGGGTTTAACCTTTTCGCTCGCCGGGGTGGGCCACTCTCAGGCGGCCAAACGGTACCGGGGCGCGAGCATGTTTCTCCTGTTGGGTCCGCACTTCCCGCCGTTTTCGCTGGGACGTGCACCGTTTACGTAACATGCTCTGCATGCTGTACATCTGCACGACGACTGCGCCGGCGTGGTCTGGCGCGGTCCAAGCCGCTGTTGTTAGTGTATCTGTTTAGTATGAACTATACGTTGGTGTGCGTGTGCAGGCCTGGTTCGACTTCGGAATCCCCTGCGCCTGGCGACGCATCTGTAGCTTCCCGGCTTTGTTCCATGTTTTCAAACAAGTGCGATGATACTACCGACGTAAGACATTTTGGCTGACGGTAAGCCAAATTCGTTATACAGGTTGCGTGTTGTCCTTGCAGCGGTGCATTCAAATCCTATATAATTATCAAATGTCGATGTCGATGTTTTTAAGCGACTTTCATTACAAACTTGTAAATATACATATTTTCTATCGTGTTCGTGTCTGTTATCCTTTGCGACGACGCTTTGAGCCATAGTCGTCCCCGCTCCACGTCAAAAGTTACAAGTACCGTGGAAACCGAATTTTTTAAAATGTTGTTTCCCATATAGCACCGATAATTGTGATATTCAACTATGCAAGACTGGACGACATATTCATTCCCCTCTCTCATTCTGACCAAATATTTTTCACAGTGGTGTAGGATCTTATACAGTTTAGGTTCCGGCCCCCCCCCCACAACTTTCAGCTCGGCCCCCAACCTGGCGGTCAGCCCCTCAGCTTTCCCAAAATAGCAAAAAAAAAAATGATCTATATCCGGGGAGAAAACAGCACTTGGAGTTTGGGGGTGCCTCAGGCTAATCGACCCAGGGCTGTTGCAATCCTGCACCTCCGGTTTTACGTGACGACTGGAGTGACTGGAACGAAAACAAACTGCACTGGGTTGTTAAAACACACTAGCTGGCTAACATCATTCAGCGGTTTTTAATTTGGCGCCAGGCACGAAACTTTCCAAAGTCCGCGCGCTCCTAGGACTACGTTGCTTACATTGCTCTTCGGCTTAGTTTCCTCTTACCCTCTCGGACCGTTCCTGCGACGGAACCCTCCGCCGGTGGGAAGGGGTCATTTAAGGACCACCTCCCGCGGTTTTTCTTCAATAACTTTTTAGTGACGGAAGAGAACGCGCTGATTTTTTTTCTGTAGCTGTGTCTTAAGCATTTATGCATCTTGAGGAAATTTTCCAGAATTTTGCATGCAACATGACGAGACCCATGACCTTTTTGTTAGCGTCTTGTCAGTCGTGGTTTTAACCAAATGGAACAATGCATTTCATCCGTTGGAAAGTGGGTGCTGCAGTTTTGCGTTACATGTTTCTTGTATAAATGTAGGTATCAATAGCCTGATTATAGTCCATGAAAAGGTTCAAGCCATCAGAGGTCAAACTAGGTCAAACGTGCACATCAATCATTGGCGTGAAACGTCGTTGTAGTTTGGTATACCTACGAGATAAATGATACTTGCACTTGCAAGTATGCTTTATTGAGAGCCACCAGGTCAAAATTATTTTGACAAATATTGTCTGACCTAGTGTGAAGTCAGTTTGCAAATCAAGGCCATGCTGGATCAGAGAAATTCGGAAAGTCGATTGCACCCCCAGCCGTGACCTTAAGGAGTTATCGCGGCTACCACAAGGATAAGCTAAGATAGAGCGCACCTGCTTACCCGCGTGCCAAATTTGGTGGCTCTAGTTCGAGTGGTTTTTTACAAAGAGCGATTCCAGTAAAACGACATGACCACCCCTGGCGGTGACCTTCGGAACTAAGGTAGCCGCGACCCGAAATAGGCGACTCCCTCACAGCCCGAGAAGAACCGGTGTACGAAATCTGGCACCCGTATCGTCACTCGTTTGAACTGTGACCCGACAACAGTGTGCTAGGAGTATAATAATTCAAACTGCAAATGTCAGCTATGACAGCACTATCGTGATCTGAGGGACCACCCATTGACCTAGGCCCATAAATCCACTATATTTTATTGTCTTTTCCGGCAGCTTAGACAACGTCTGATGTGCTGGTGCTTACGGAATCGACACATTTTGAAGTTTTGAAAGATATATTGTAAAGAAAACTTCAATATATTCTGACATGGCCGCTTTGAGGTCATTACCGTGTTGATCTAAAACCAAAAATCGGACATCCTTGAGTGACTGACGTGACGAGGAGCACTCTGGCTTCTACCGCGTTGCTCTATCTCTCATTGTTCAAAAATTAGAAGGGGAGTCGTTTTATGGCCCCTCCACGCCGGGAGAAAGTGTAAAAACGGCCCGCCGGACGAGCATCAATTTCAGGCTTCGACTGTTTCGGACGTCTTTTGGCTGTGTCTGTCCGTTTTTACTGCTTCTGCCGTCATTCTGATTTTCAGACCTCACGTCATCTGTACGGTAACCCGGTAATCACGTTACCTGTCAGCGCTTCGCACCGCCCAGCACCGCTCAGCCCCACGCAGTAAGTCGTCGGTCGAACTCGTCACTGGGTGCCAAAATCACTTGTATTGCCGTCTCGCTCGCCTGCCACACGGTCGTCAGGTGCGACCCGGTACACACTGATGTGTTGCGTCACCGCAGAGTAGTCCCGGCACCCCACGCTAGTGGAAACACCTGCTTCAGAAATACCCATATTATATATATATATATATATATATATATATATATATATATATATATATATATATATTACGTACTCACCATCAGAATTTAGCAGAAATTTGAACCACCAGCCACGAATGTTAATTACGTTCGCTTATCGAGCCTAATCAGTTTAACAATCTTTATCTCAAGCCCGGGAATACACAGGCCCCATCCTTAAATACCTAAGCCCACAAACCCAGGACCTACCCCAAGGAAGCCACGGTGCGGAGTGACTCGATAACCGGGCCTTCGCGATTCATTTGCGCACCACGGGACAGGCCGCTCAACGCTTTCGCGCATGCGCCTGAGCCGGCTACAGGCCTCGAGGCACCTGGCGCAGCATCCACGGCCGCCTAGCGGTCAGCCTCGGTTTCAACGTAGACAGACGGCCGAGGCGACCGCCACCCGGCGACAGGCGCTTCAATCAGGCACTCACTGGTGCCGGTTATGCAAAAAAGGTGGCGCTCGTGTTCATCCGTACAGCCTGCACAATGCCGACCGCAGAGCGACCCCGCGCCGCGGCGCACGAAACGTTTTGCATGTCTTCGCCGTCTCTGATTATCAGAAATGATTGTCGGGGCCGGACAGAGACGGCCAGAGGCGGTGCGATACTGACAGCTGGGAGTTTTCGATCCCGGGCTGGATAGAAACACTGTCAATACTTAACTACGCTGTCGGTTCCGAAGCAAAGGTGGCATAAGGCGAGAAATTCCGTGAAACGGGAGCTTTCCCGGGACTAGGCGGACGGCAAAGCTTCCTCAGAAAAATAATCTGTATGGCTGTCGCATGCAGCTCCAGTCCGCTGGCACATCGCTCAGCTGACTTTGCCGACAGATTTTGCTAGAAAGTCCAAAAATATTTTCTCGTAAATTACGCTGCAGGCGGGGGTGGGTTCCCTATCCCTTGCAACTTAGTGGCATTTGAGAAGCTTGGATCACTCGCACGTAGAAATCTTGCCTCGCTGGTGTGTACTGCTTCAGCAGCTTCCACGCGAAATAGTGTTATTTAGCTTCTCTCACGAACAATGTCAACGCTGCCATCTATATCCGTAAGGCCATTATTACACACATTGGCGAGGCGAGTTGATTACCATGAATATACAGATGGCGTATGCAGTGACATATAGCACGTCTGCAATGAAGTAGCTCCCTCTAGTAAATCGTAGGTCCTGTGGTCAACAGAAATGTTCATAAGACAAAGAAATCTTCGCAGTTTGTGAGAACAGCCCACAAAATTGCGTGAGATCAGTCATCAGCGTGGACGCTTCCTATCCACTGACATGATTTCTAGCACGTGTTGCGAGCAAACGTTCCACAAAACAGCGACTATCGCAGTCAGTCAGTCCAGTCAGTCGTCAGCACTAGGTAAAAACGACAAAATGCCCACAGCAGACAACACAGCCACTCCCTATCCATGCAGGCTTTTGAGAGCGATTCTGCAGCCGTCAGAAGAGAGCCCCCTGGCCGCCTCCGGCAACTGGCTGTCTGCCGTACTGAGTGGCTGCCACGCACGTCAATGGCTGCGAAACAGTGTCTTTTCTGATATACTGGCTGAATAGGCTGGAGCTGAAATAAAAATCACGTTTAATTCCATCATATGTATGACAAGCGGCCAACTGTAGAGACCTTCGGTTTCACCTCAGCCAGCTGTACGTAATTCATGTCCAAGGTGCACTGAGCAACACGAACTGAACAGCAGAGTCTGAACTTCAAAGACTGAATCTGAGGAGTGTTTCCTTTCTTAAGCTCCATTTGTCCCAGGTTTCTATCCTACAATGTACATTCTCCTTCAAATGGTTTAAATCAAGTGGACTGCCATCTGATTTACATGGCCATCCAGATGTCTCTGTCAGTACTGGGACGTTCCAAACCTGAGGACGTCAACGCTGACGCACGACATCCAACGTATGCAACATGACGGTGTATGTGAGACAGCTAGGGATAAGCAACTCTTCCCCAGGCCGACGTTAGTGCGAGACTTGAGCGAAATGTGGAGAAAGCAGCGAGCTCTAGCCGAAGGATGGCACGTCTTTGGTGGACAGACACGTGCTGACCAGTTCACCGGAGGCCACTCACCACGACTCCAGCGGTCACGTCGACTGGGCTGTCGTCATTGAAGCAGTACATGAACAGCCTCCTGCATTTATGGCTTTGACAAGCCAAGCCGTTCACGTTGGGATCTGGAATGCTCCGCTGACATTTCCGTGATCACAAATGTCTCGTAAAAGCCTGATATATGCATGCCAGGTCAGGTCATGCCTTCGCTGTTAGCAGCGAGAACATCTGGTATATACAATCCCCAGGCTCAAAATAACAATCATAGAGGCCAGGCATCCACACAGCCACCGTCCACTGTTTCTCATTTGGGATATATTAAAATCACTCGCTTAAATTCTTGTGTCCGCCATTTGGGATAAAAATGCAACAACTTTGTAAAACAATGTATTGACACAAACACTCGACGTGTCGTAATACAATGCCGTGAGATAACAAAACGGTGAGGTGTAAGTATACCTACATGACATGAAGCGATGATGAAAAGTGATGGGCAGGCGGGAAATGTACGCATTTAAATACAGGAGCAAACAATTACAACGGGAAGAGCATGGCAGCAAAATAGCGCATAGCCATTGGTAGCTGTCCTATTTCTAAATCGATCTCCAACAAGTAGTGTACACATTGCTGTTCCACTTGACTACCAAGAAACATCGGACGCACGTTGAAAATGGGGTGACTTTCTATGTCAGCTACTGTTTGTACGTTTGTCAACACAATGCTACTCTGCCTTGACCTCCTTGTTAACCAATCGCAAAGAGCATTCCGTGCTTGTACGAAGGTATCCGAACTGTTTTCCGCAAGGCGGTACATCGATTTCTATTCCAACGCGGTTTCGATGATGAACTGGACGCCTGTGAGTCACACTCCGGCGAAAATTCGCAAATGGCTGTACGTTGTGGCAAGTGGCTGACACTGACCGCCACGCTTCAGCCGCAGCGCCGTTAATAACAAGAAGTTGTACAGTGTCCGCACCAGGTGTTCACGTCGTCGCACAAGCGCCGACGCCAGGGCGCCGAACGTCGCGCCGCCGGCCAGCCGGAAGCCCGTGAGCCGCCGACGCACCGTCAGCGTGGGGAGCCGGCCGGTGACGGCTGAGAGGGCCTGGCCGGCCTGCCGTCGTGTGGCGGCTCAGCCGGTCCGAACCCGAGCCGCGGTCCGGCGCCCGGCTACGACTGCGGCGCAGCCGCGTCGTCGCCGCCGTCGGCGTCTCCGCGGCGCCGGCCGCGCGCCAGCAGCGCCTCCACCACGCTGTCCTGGCAGCGGCGCACGCCGGAGGCCTCGGCGAACACGAACCGGAAGCAGCCAAACTGCAGGTGGCAGCCGTGCTGGAGCAGCGCCGAGCTCTCGAAGCCGCGCCGCGGCCCGTCGGCCGGGCCCGCCTGCGGGCACACGCAGCGACAGCGCCGCCGCTCCAGGCACGGCCGCCGGCTCATCACGGCGTCCGGCGGCGGCGAGGCGGCGGCGGCGGCGGCGGCGCGGCGGGCCTCTCGGCGCCGCTCGGCCGTGCCGCGCACGCCCGCCTCGGCGGCAGACTCGGCCTCGCCTGAGGTGAGCGTCTTGCCAGAGAAGTTGCACGCGTACAGCACGCCCTCGACGACGGTGCCATGCTCGCTGTAGTTGAGCAGCTCGAACCGGCGCACGGAGTCGTCGAAGAAGATGGTGGCGTGATGGCCGGACACGAAGTTGCAGAAGCCGTGCGCGTCCAGGTTGAGGTCGTTGTCGGCGCCGCTGCCGACCGTCAGCGCGCGGTAGCGCAGGTACTCGGTGGCGCCGACGCCGTTGAGCGGCGTCAGCGTGGCGCGCGGCGCCACGGCCGAGCCGGCGCTGCGCTCGGCGTCGAGCGGTGCGCGCGGCGCCAGCCGGCCGGTCACGTGCGCGCCCACCAGCTGCGTCAGCCGCTGCACGGCCAGCAACTGCACGAGCCGCTCATCCAGTGCGCTGAGGTCGAGCGCGCCGGCCGCCTGCAGCTGGGCGCGCAGCTCGGTCGCCTCGTCGCCGCCGTAGCCGGCCGGCGGGCGCCGCTTCTCGTGACGGCCGACGCCCTCGGTCAGGCACGCCTTCAGGATCGTGTCCGTGCGTGCCCGCTTCGCCTCGGGCGGCTTCTTGACGCTCTGCCGCTTCAGAGTGCTGTCGATGTCGCCGTTGGTGGTCACCTCGCCTTTGGGCACGGAGTTGGCCGGCTCCGCGGTGGCGGCGGCGGCGGCAGCAGGCTCGCCCGGCTCCTTCTTCACAGCCTGATCCAGAGCGGTTACAGTGTGCTGCTTCAGAAGGTCTGATGCTACCAGCTGCATGCCGATGACACTCTTCAGCCACAGCTCCTGCTCGTCTTCTGATGCATGTGCTGAACTTGACGGCCCTGATTGCCTGAGTGCATTTACTTCACCAATAGGTGGTGGCATGGGCAGTGGGTTCTTGTAATGGCTTTTCACACCCTCTGGGACATCTACAAGGTTTGCATTTTGTATCTTTATTTTGTATCTGAATGGAGGATACTTGCGGTGGACTCTATGAAGAAACTGCATTTTCACAACATCTTGATCTACAGGGGCTTGAAATTTGCTCCACAGCTTCAGCCTCTCAGTCAAACGTGATGAAGTCAGCATTTCTGAGTCTAGGAAATTCTCTACATGAAGTGGGCACATCCATACTGTCCCTGTTGGCATTGTGGTTAGTGGAGGATCCAAACAGTCCATGTGGAAGCATGCACTGCAGTAATCACATGCAATGAGGGGTGCCACCCGGCAGCTTTTGCTGCACTTAAAGCACAGCTTGGCTGGAAGTGGAATAAGGCCATTGTCCAGCTCATGTGGCCTTTTCTTGCTGGATGTTCCTCTTGGGGTGATTTTTGTTTCTCCAGGTAGCAGTTCATTGACCACCATTTCTGATGGAAGTTCAAACTGCTTGGGATTCAGAAGGGAGGCTGCCTGGATAAGTTGCTGCAATGGAGTCCTGATCGCAAGGACATCTTCACATTCAGTGTCATTCCGTTTTGCATCAATCTCCCCCAAGGTTCGATGAGAAGCACCAAGTTTGAGGGCTTCGGTTGCCTTACAGTGGTGGCATATCCAGTCTCCAGATGGTATATCCTGCTCAGGAATTGGTGGATCATGGCATCCCAAATGAAATGAAGCAGGACATCGATCACAACAAAGCAAGTCTCCACCTTCTCTGCATGAATCACACTTATCATTATTATGGCCTTTCCCGGGTCTGCGGAAATATGGATGTAAATCAAGACCCTCTCTTCTCTTCTTTTCTTCACCTGGTGGAGCTATAAGAGCTTGTATTTCATCCATCAACCCTCCAGAAATTTTTGCATCATAGTCCTTAGACATGTCCAGATATGTGCATGCAAGATATTGGTTCAGCAGGAAAAAAGGAGAAAATCCTTATAAGACAAACCAAAGCTGCAAGCTGAACCAGGGAAGATTTTTCTCAGGAAGAGTCCACCATTGTGACTCATGCACAGATCATACTGCACTTGGGATCACAAACAATACTTTCTCAGGGCAAATCTTGGTAGATCTTAAAACTTGACATAAAGCCGTGACCCTTCACCTTGTTTGCGAGCGTATGCAGGAATTCCAAATCAGATTTTGAACACTTTTTGCTGCTACTGCAATGTCCAAACGCACAGAAGGTAGATCACCCATCCACTTGACGCTTCTTGTATTGTGTTATGCGGAGCTGTACTTCATGTATCCAACCGTCTGCCTGAATATTTCCCCGCACTTCAACAGCAGCCACTTCTGAACTCAAAGCGCAAAAACCGTCGCGACAGTTGATGAAAACTGCTGGGTACCCTCATGTACAACTGTTTGGCTACCTTGCTTTAATTGTTGTATGCGAGCCCCTTGCCCATTAGAAATTGGTCAGCTGTTTATTCCGAAAAAGGAAGAATATTTGGACTGCCCTTTGTCGTAGACAGCCATAAAAGCCTTGAATCACCAAAAAAATATAAAATAAATTACATTAAAATATTCAAGAGGAGAACTTTTACGTTTTCTGCGAAAAATAATAAAATTTTCAAAGAAATTGATGTAAAAATGACCGTCATAGTTCCACCGAAAACAACGGAGCCTACCGCCTTAGCTCAGCCGATTGTGTCGACAAACATTGCGCATTGAGTTTTGGTTTGTTGCTTGTCATTGTGGATTCTCGACGTTCTGCCGGCACTGGGCAAAGGAGTTGCCTTACGATTGAATTGTCGTGAGTGCACGGTAACATAGCGCAACTGCTAAAAGGGAATTAGCCAGCCCTTGTTGACTCCTCTGGCATTTTCATAAAGCCGGTTAGATATTTTAGCCTTGGGAAACGGGCTTGAACTTCGAACGTACAATATGACGAATCAAGCCCAGAATTCAAAGGAGTCCAAGAATGACGGTAAGAACGAAGCGAAAAATGAAGGGCAAACGCAGGCCAAAGACAAGAAGGAAAAGGGTGCAAAGGAGCAAGAGAAGAAAGAAGAGGAACTGGTAAGACACCTGCTGGTAGTTTTGCATGGGAAGGCATTCTGTTGGGTAACAATTGGGCAGACATCAACTCACCCTAATGGCTTGTTACCTGTGAGATTGGCACCATGACTGGTGAGGATGAAATTATAAGCATTTTAGACCTGCTTTATGCACTATAAAACCATTATCCAGTGTGATGGCTGACCTTTAATTATGATTTTATGATATAAGGCATTTTAACACCATCTTTTGGTTTTACTCTTTGAGGGAAAGTTATTAATCAGTTTACCTGGAAAGTAATGAAGGCATGAATTATGTCACCATAAATCTGTCATGAAACTGGCATGTGGGTTGATTGGATGACACCAGAAACATAATTCTGCCCAAGTTCCATATGTATTCATCCATGAGGGTAGACATACTTTGAGCCAGGCTTCAACCCCAGCCCTTTGCTCACAGATTGCTGGCCTCCAGTGGCCCATTGGGGCTTATGGGCCCCTTGTGCATCCCTGGTCTTCGGGCCTCTAGCCATGAGCCCGAGCCAACTTCCTTTGCTCTCATGCCCCTCCCTATCCTGCAAGATTGGCTAATGGGCATTGCTTGTCTTACAGGTCTCTGGTTTACAGGCCCCTAGCCATGGGCTATTGGTCAAGTTTCCTGGATTCTGAGCCCCAGGGCTGCAACCTCCCTTTGATTTGCAGGCCCCTCCTGCATACCTGCCTGAGGCCTATGGGTCCCTGGCTGGGCCTCTAACCATTGTGTCCCCTGGCTTATGGGTGTCTGGCCCATGAATCCCTCTGGTATGCAGGCCCCTAGGTTACAAGTTCCTACCCAGCTGGTCCTTTTACTTGGGAGCTCCTGGCATGCAGACCACTGTTTTTTGCTTGTTGTACAGACCTCTGACTCCCCTATCATTGGGGAGTTCAACTGTAGACCATGGGCCCTTGCATGCAGGCCCCCTGAATGATGGAGCCCTGGCCTGAATGCCCCTCTTGCAAGCAGGTCCCAGGCCTGTGGGTCCTGCTTGACCTAGGAGCCCCTGGCTATGAGTTTACTGGATGTACTGAGTGACTGAGATGAGGTGTTGGTATTACAGATGCAGGAACTTGTCATACTATCATCCTTGTCTTGCATGTTTTTTGTATACATTGTGTTGGCCAGTTCATGGCTGGAGAACAAACTGAACAAAACATCATGTATATAAAAATGCATGAGACAAAGAGGATAGCTAAAGAAACTTGTCTGCCCATCATATGGTTTCAGGCAAAGACTTTATCAATGGGCACTGGCTTATGGGCCCCTTGGGCTATGGGTTCCTACCCAGCAAGCCCACTTGCTTGTGGGCCTGTCATGCATGTGAATTCCTGACCTATGGGTCCTCAGCTTATGGGCCCCTGGCCCATAAGCCCCTCTGGCATGTGACCCCTGGCTCTAGGCTGCTAACCAACATACTCACTGGCTCGCAGACCTTGCATGCAGGTCCTGACCAACAGGTCCCTGGAACACTTCAGGGGTAGGCAGGCTGCTGAACCCTTTTGCCCCCTGCATGTGAATGGTCATTTCCAAATGTGAAGTGATGTAAGTTTATTAGTAATCACCATTGTTTGATCTCAGATTTGAGCATCATGGTCAAGTATCACAAGGCCAAAATGACTTTCTTATCTATGCATGAACAAGCTCTTTCATGTGACAACTTTTTTAAATGGGTCCTTTGATTGTTTTGTAATTAAAATGTTTATTGTCATTTGGTCTTGAAAATTTAAACTGATGGAAAGAAAAAGTCAGATTCATAAGAAGTGTCCCTGTGTTGGTCTCTATGTACATTTCTGGTGATATCTGATTTAAAATGAGTGTGGCTGACCTTGCTTTGATTTCATTGTGGTTGTTCTTGGCTGCCCAAAGTTGTGAAAAAAGTCAAACATGTCCTTCCTAGACACTCCTCTGATGAATGAGAAATGCAACTTTTGCTGTTAGAGCAAATCAGAAAGACTGCAAAAGTAACCCAGTTTCAGAGTTGTACCTCATGTGGTTCAGAACTGGCAAGTGGAAAATGTAAAAAGTAGGTAGGGTTCAAACAGTGGCTTCATTGAAATTAGTCATAACAACATTCACGGAGTACTAGAAATGTTAGAAACTGTATTAACTTGAGGATCATGGTAAAGGTTCATGGTTTTGCAAACAAAAACTGTAGGAATAGGGTTGCATTAGTGATGGTGATGAACTTCAATGCACTAGCAAACAAACTGTCATGTTTTCCCTAGTCGGTGCTCGAAGCACCACTGTTGTAGGCGACAGGCAATTAGGTTGAATTGATGCCTGCCTGACTGATATGTTGTGAATGCATGTTTGGGTATGTTAGTTGCTGGTTGTCTGTATGTATGTTGCATGATATTTATGTTTTTATGAAAGTGATATGAAATGATGTTTATGAAAGTAGATGATGAATATGGTTGAATTGGAAAGCACGTATTAATATGTTAAAAAGTAGTTATGCATATACAGTACATTCATTTCTGTTTCAGCATCCTTGTTTGCTGTGCAGTCTGGATGCACAGCATAATGTTCATTACAGGCTCATTATGTGTAAGGTGCAATTTTAGTACCTGTTTAACAAACAATTTCAATATGGTATGAACCTTATCTGTTGTGCAGGAGAGATTCACTTCATCAACCACACTTTCGAATGAATGCACTTGGCAAAAATGCAGATTTCAGTGGCATTGTTTAAACTGAGTTTCCCCCATGCTTCTTTCATGTGGCATTGCATCATTACTTCATGTTTACCCCTTTAAAGAATTCCTTTGTTTGCTGCACAGGTTTTTCATAATGATAAATTGGCGTTTTTGTTCCAGTCTGAGGAGGACAAACAACTCCAGGAGGAATTAACCATGCTGGTGGAGAGACTCCAGGTAAATAGTGTTGCAAGAGATACTGAAAAGGGCGTTTTGCTTGAAAGATTGTGGACAGTACTGATACAGGGATGTGTAACACATTTCTACGTTTCAGTTGCAATAATAATTATAGTTACTTGATGTAAAAGACAGTCATCTTTGTTATTTGCTACGCAGATCTGATAGATATGTTAACAGATACTGATCAATGATCCATATAGTATACTGTGATCTACACCCTGTCTTGGTCATTAATAACACCACATGAGATGGTATGTATGTGTCGTGACGTGCGGGAGCGGCGCGGGCCGCCGCTCGGTCGCGGTGGCAGCGAGGCCGGTGAGTGGCCTGGGGTCAGTGTGGGAGAGCTGGCGCTGGAGGTCGGAGTCTGGCTCTTGAGTGTGCAACGTTGACCACTGGCAATGGTTAGCTGTTCGAGACCTGTGGACTGTGTTGATTGCTGTCGTCGGTGTAATACGCGTCAAGAACCAAGGCTGACATTCGGTCAATTTCAGGAGAACGATACTTCATTATACTTGCCTGCCCTGGAAACATTGCGCACCATGATCCGGGCCTCGACCACCTCAATGACGTCTGTCCCAAAACCACTCAAGGTATGTGAATTGGGAGCTTCCCTTGCTTGGAGTTCCTGGCTGGTGTTATTTTCATTCCATACCTTTCTCGTGTCCTGGTCAAACCGTGAGAGCTACAGTTTAGGAAATCTTTATTGATGTGTTGCATATGAGCTTTATAAATTATATTGCATACAGGTGTGTCAGTATGCTCTGTCCGGCTACACGGTATGGTCGTCTCACGCAGTTGTGCCACCACTGGGGAGGGAAAATGAGTAGAGCGACCTCCCACATAACAGACCGAGGTTTACAGCGTGCAATCTCCCGATCTTCGTCTTTGATTGTTATTCTTTCTGACGTGAAGTCTCAGTGACCATTCACGACTGATATAATCGTCATTTCATTTTCAGAGGAAGCTGTTGTTATTTGTATTCCACAGCGACAGCAATGTGTAATCCTCCTTCATCTGCCCTCCGTAGTTCATGAGGCCTCACTTTGAGACAATGAAGACGATCCACGAGAACATGACAGACAAGAAGGTGAAGGGCACGTGCGCGGACGTGGTGTCCGTGCTGGCCATGACCATGTCCGACCAGCGCGAGTGCCTCAAGTACAAGCTGATGGGCTTCAGCAACGACGTAGGCGACTGGGGTCACGAGTATGTGAGGTCAGTGAAGTTTAAACCGGTGGCAGCGCCAATGTGTACCATGTTGAGCAGCGTAGCCTTTGCTGCACGGGTATGCTGGCTACTGTCCAGTGCCACCAGTGCATGAGCTTGTGATGTGTTCTGCTCGCCACTGTCTGGCTCCCCTCGGACCCTCTTCACACACCCTGACCCCCCTCTGACTCCTTCAGACACCTGGCGGGCGACATCGCGGCCGAGTGGGCCGAGATAGGGGAGGACGCCGAAGGCGAACAACGCCGCCAGGCGCTGGTCCGGCTGGCTACCCAGCTGGTGGCCTACCTGATGGAGCACAACGCCGAGGCCGAGGCCTGCGACCTGCTCATGGAGATCGAGCAGCTCGACCTGCTCGGCCAGCACGTCACCAAGGACACGTACCAGCGCGTCTGCCTCTACCTCACCAGGTGGGGCCTCGCCACCTCACCCTCTACCTCACCGGCGCGACGGCCTCTACCTCACCAAGTGGGGCCTCGCCACCTCACCCTCTACCTCACCAGCGGGTCTGCCTCTACCTCACCAGGTGGGGCCTCGCCGCCTCACCCTCTACCTCACCGGCGCGTCTGCCTCTACCTCACCAGGTGGGGCCTGACCACCTCACCAGCGCGTCTGCCTCTGCCTCACCAGGTGGGGCCTGACCATCTCACCCTCTACCTCACCAGCGCGTCTGCCTCTACCTCACCAGGTGGGGCCTGACCACCTCACCCTCTACCTCACCAGCGCGTCTGCCTCTACCTCACCAAGTGGGGCCTCGCCACCTCACCCTCTACCTCACCGGCGCGTCTGCCTCTACCTCACCAGGTGGGGCCTGACCACCTCACCAGCGCGTCTGCCTCTGCCTCACCAGGTGGGGCCTGACCATCTCACCCTCTACCTCACCAGCGCGTCTGCCTCTACCTCACCAGGTGGGGCCTGACCACCTCACCCTCTACCTCACCAGCGCGTCTGCCTCTACCTCACCAAGTGGGGCCTCGCCACCTCACCCTCTACCTCACCAGCGCGTCTGCCTCTACCTCACCAGGTGGGGCCTCACCATCTCACCCTCTACCTCACCGGCGCGTCTGCCTCTACCTCACCAGGTGGGGCCTCACCATCTCACCCTCTACCTCACCCGGTGGGGCCGGCGGCCGGCGGCGAGGCGAGCCCGGGCCGGCCAGCAGACCGGCCGAAATTCGTGACGGTCCTGAGGACCCACCGAACTGTGGACTATTTTTGTCCGAGGCTCCGAGCCGTATGGTGGCGGGAGCCGTTGCCGTGACGGCAGCTGGGCGGCAGGGCCGTTCTGTGACCGACGGAGCGTTGTTATGCTGGGCTAAATACGGATACCCGTTCTGGGAACTGAACCCAGTGCCTGCCACTAATGCGATTCTAATGCCCTGGTTGACCAAACTGGCCACGGCAGCTGCAGATCGTGGTGAACATGTTGGACGTCCCGGCTGTCGTTGTGTCCGATTTGTTTGCCGCTCGGGAAAAAGGACCTCCCTGAGTTTGGTAGGTGTGCTGGGCTAGGAGCGGGCTCGAAATAACCAACTGGAGGGTTTTTTGGGTCCGAAGGTCTTTGCTGACAACATTTCGAAGTGCGGGAACCATGGTGCTGTAACTGCCGGCTGTTGGCGATAACCACATGCTATGTAGAGGGATTACATTGTTCCGGGCTCTGTGGATTTATCCCTCACTAGAGGCGACCGATCACTATGTTGACTCATCTGAGGTGGCGACAGACCTAACGTAGGCGGCCAAGTCGTGTGTTGTGGCGTGGCAGGGGACAGTCAGTTTTGGTTTGTTAAGACGGAGCGAAATCATCCCACGGCCTGCACTGTTTAGAGAGTGGAGTCATGGATCGCTGCGAAGGCTTTGCTTGTTATACGTTTGTGCTAAAATAACGAGGAAGTGGTACGATTTGCTCGACAGTATGTTAAAATGCAGAGCCCGTTCGTCGCTGTTTCCCGTTCCCTGAGAAATGTGGCGTGCTGGTTTCCCCACGGTCTACAAACTGCCTCGCAATGCATAAACCCGTGCTGAGTTCCGCAGTGAGCTGCGATTCGCGAGTTTACTGCAAGCGAAGTAGCCTGAGCCAGTCTTACTTTGCCTGCTTGCCCAGTCTGAACCCTGCACGGGACGTTTGCGAGCGTTCCGGGACTCAGACATCACCTCCTGCCCATGAATGCATCGTACGCGATGTGGTGGCCCCGCACCCGTGTTCTTGTTAACGGGCACCGTCTTTTGCCGCGGCCGGGGGCGTCTCTCTGAATGTGTCGTACGTTTAACGTATGCCAGCGGGTCGAAGTCAGCAGTATTGTCAATGTGTCGGCTGAAGTCAGCAGCCGAATGCCCGTGTGTTTGCTGAGTGGGCCGCTGATTGCTCTGTGTCAGCCAGAGTCGACCTCTCTGTGTCCCCGTGTCGGCCGCACTCAGCCGATGACCAGCCTGCGCCCGTGTCGGCAGCTGCGTGCCGTACGTACCGGACCCAGAGAACACGCGGCAGCTGCAGGTGGCGCTGGAGCTGTTCCGGAAGTTCGGCCAGTACCCCCAGTCGCTGCGCGTCGCCATGCAGTTGCAGGACCAGAAGCTGATCCAGGAGATTTTCTTCGAGTGCAAGGACAAGTACGCTGGCCGGGGAAACTGACACAGCTGTTTGAGGCTTCGCTGTGACTCTCCGTTTTGTGGGACGGTTTATGAGAGTTGAGGTGCCACGCTGCTTTGGAGCATACAACGTTGGACCTGCAGTAATCACGGCTGCTGCGTAACTCAGAGGCGTTGATAAAACGGCGAAAGACTGACCGTCTGTGTGGCGGGTTTCTCCAGATCCCTTCAGAAGCAGCTAGCCTACATGCTCGCCAGGCAAGGTGTGTTCGTCGAGCTGAACGAGGACGAACACGGAGACCTGGTGGAGATCATCAACAACACAGACCTGAACACCAACTTCCTGTCCCTGGCGCGCGAGGTACGGCATCGACCGTGAGGTCGGCGGGCGCGGGAGATAGACCGTGATCTGCTCATTTGCCTGTGTGGTCCATGGTCGACTGGCCTCTGCATGCGCCTCGCGTATTTGCGAGCGTTCGTACGTCTTTATCCAAATGAATGTGTCCTTCGCTCGCATTCCGGAAAAGCTGCAGGCTGCGTAAAGACTGGCCGCGGATTAAAGCCGAGGCTCGAATATTAGTGCGGGAGCACATTCCACCTCGCCGTCCGCGGCCGGGAGGAATGCGGCTGGCGGCGGCGCGGCCGGGCCGTTCGCAGTCGGCGGCCGGCGCGGCCGAGATTGGCTGCGGCGGTTACTGATCGTTAGCCGACTGCACAGCTGCCGGCCGACATACTGATGGCCTCCTTCTGGGCCCGACTGACGGCCCGGCCGGCGCTGAATACGCCCGGCCGCCGCCGGCCGTCGCGCCGCTCGGATAACACGGCAAATTGCGTCCCGGCGAATTGTTGCCGCGACGTCCCACTGGCAGCCGCTGAAGGCCTATTCATTCGGCGGAATGCCGCCGGCCGCCGGGCTGCGCGCCGCCGCCGCCGCCGCGGCGGTAATGTCGCCGACGACGCACTCTGCGCGGAAATGGGCCGTCGCCGGGGCCGGAAAAGAGGCCATCCGCGGAGGCGTGCTCCCAGAGACGGGCTCCAACTTTCGTCGCGCCGAGACATGGTAACGAGGCCCGTCTGTGTGCTGAATGTTACGTGCTGAATCGCTGAATCCGGCCGGCAGCTGGATATTATGGAGCCGAAAACGCCCGAGGATATCTACAAATCGCACCTGGACAATGCGCGGCCGTCCTTTGGCGCCAACGTG
Source organism: Capitulum mitella (assembly GCA_030062745.1). Classification (NCBI taxonomy): domain Eukaryota; kingdom Metazoa; phylum Arthropoda; class Thecostraca; order Pollicipedomorpha; family Pollicipedidae; genus Capitulum; species Capitulum mitella. The sequence continues at coordinate 30,875,566 of CP099842.1, forward strand.
GACTCGGCGCGCCAAAACCTGGCAGCCAGCTTCGTCAACGGCCTGGTGAATGCCGGCTTCGGGCGCGACAAGCTGATGACCGACGACGGCAACAAGTGGCTCTACAAGAACAAGGAGCACGGTACGACTGGGCGGCGGCCGTCGTGAAGGCGGCGTTCATGCTGAGGGGTGCTGTAGGCGTAAAGGGTTTTTAGCCACGGCATATGTTGAAATGTGTACAATTGATGGCTTCTTTTGCCATATTGAATCAGCCTGGTACTTTTGGGGCAGTCTGTCGTTATAGCGGAGCAGAGTTCGAGTTGTACGAACGTATTTTTTGTCTTAGAAGCCACCTGGGTGCTAATTTTGCTCGTTTGATAATTGTGTGACTTGGCTGAGAGCTCCCGTGTGGTCGTCGCTTTAACATTTCCCCCCTTTACGTCGCCACATTTCTACTCACCTTACATATATCACGGGGCGCTACCTGGTGCCGTACACCTGCTCTATCTCTGGCCTTTGGACCCATGTTTGTGACCACCATCTCTTGTATCGCCCTCGTCATGTTGTCTGGACGGTGTGTCCGTATGCGTTCGTCGCGTCACGGCCCGCGTGCGTGACGGCACGGCTTTCTGCCCGGTCTGCCCTGCTCCTGACTGCCGCCGTCGCGCGGCCGCAGGCATGATGAGCGCCATGGCGTCGTTCGGCCTGGTGCTGCTCTGGGACGTGGACGGCGGCCTGACCCAGATCGACAAGTACCTCTACTCCAACGAGGACTTCATCAAGGCGGGCGCCCTGCTCGCCTGCGGCATCGTCAACTCGGGCGTGCGCAACGAGTGTGACCCGGCCCTGGCGCTGCTCTCCGACTACCTGCTGCACCAGAACAACCTGATCCGCGTCGGATCCATACTGGGTATTGTCCGCACTCGACCGCCATGTTGGAGTGGGAATTCCACTGTAAGCCGCGTTCTTTAACAGCTTTCGTAAGTTTGCCGCCTGTAAGTTAGTCGGAAAGACTGTTGGACTAGGGTAGAGCTTCGATTCCAGTGTTTCCCGGTGTAAGGAACACAATCCCGTGGGGCTAGTAGGCCATTTGTTGTCTGTCGCCGTAACTGTACAAGCATGCTGCCATTGTTTTTTTCATGCGTGCGATTTTCCGTCAGGCATTTGACGCTGCGATGACGCCCCAGCCGGCGCGTGCAGCCCTCTTTCGTTAACCGGCGGTGTCCCGCCCGACAGGCTTGGGTATTGCGTACGGCGGCACCAACCGAGAGGACGTGCTCTCCAACCTGCTGCCCGCCATGCAGGACTCGAAGTCGAACAAAGAGGTGAGCGCCGCCCGCGTCGGCGAAGGGCCGCACGTTCGGCCGATGCGATGCGATGCCAGCGATGCGCTTCGACCCCTGCGTCCCGGCTGGCCCCAATCATATCTGGGAAACATATTCTCAGAGACGGGTTGCGATTTGCGACGCTATGCGCGTGACGGTCGCCGCGTGCGTCACCAGAAATGCTATAAGCTGCGGCTCCGTCGGGACATTACCAAAGGCCCCGGGGAGCAGTAGCCGATGTTTCCGGTAAGCCGGAGCCGCCGACGACGTGTGTGCGATGTCGTGTCCTGTCTAATCTGCCGACTGTTTCCGTGATAGGTAAGCTCGCCGAGGTCGGGCGCACGGGCTCATCACATGGCGTTCTGAAATTACTCCGTGGAGATTTTGACGTTTAAAAATCGTCCTGCCCATTTATCATCACTTTTTCGCGCTTGACTGTTGGGCTCAGCACTTCAAGATCGCGATGAACTGTTCTTCAAGGTCCCCTGATGAGAACTGCAATTTCCTTTTTACAAACTCACGAAATTGCTGTCTTAAAAGCTCTTACAGTTAAAAGTTTGGGTTCTTGTTCTCGCCTTTTCCACTGAAATAGATACTTTATCCGCGGGCTTTCTGCAGATGTTGCTGTTTAGTTGTTTCATTGTTCTAGGGTGTTCACAAATTCCTAACGTAAGCTTCATCACAAACCATTTCAATTCATTTTCAAAGCGTGTACGGTCATTGGCCCGCTTGATTGCATGGTTATTTAGATAAGCGTCACAGAAGCTGAATCATTGTCGGGCGGCCGCCAGGCGCCGCCCCGTTCCCGCTTCATTTGGCTTTGATCTGCGGGCCGGTCGATCGTAATGGCTCGGCCGTGTTATGGATGCGCCAGCAGCACTCCGGCGCGCGTAGGCGGGCCTCGGCCCTCAGCAGGCTGCACACGTCCCAGCGGCGCGTGGTGCTCGGCCGGGGCGCTGGACCCGCGGAAATATAGCTGAACTCGCGCCTTTCTGCCCGGTGTTGGGTTGCGTCCCTCCTGTTAGACAGCGTCACCATGGTGACGGCGGCCATGGTCAGAAATAGGCACGTGCCGTCGGGAGGTAACGGCGGCGGCGGTGTGACGCAGTCGTCCCCCTGGTGGCGCGGTTGGAATGTTCGTCTGCGGGCGCCCCCGGCGGGCAGTGGCGGTCATATGTCGTCACAGTAACTTCTACGCCCGGCCCTGGTTGGGAGATTTGATAACTGTGCGGCGTGACGGTTTTGCGAGAATGGTCGCAGTGACACCACCGGTCGTGGGCGCTCAGTTGGCTGCCGTGACGGCGACATGATGCTGCCAGGACGGTGACGTGTCGCTGCTGTGACGTTGACGTGACGCTGCTGTGTCCACTGCGTGTTTCTGCGGGTAGTGCTCGTGATGGGGCGTGGCGCTCCGCAGTGGAGGCCGTGACGGTGAGATGACTCTGCCTTAACGGTGACGTGACGCTGCTGTGACTTCCGCGTCCTTCCGCAGGTGGTGTCCGTCGTGGTGACGCGTGGTGACTGCTGTGACGTCCGTGTTCCCTTCACAGGTGGTGTCCGTGACGGTAGCGTGACGTCACCTTGACGCTGTTGTAATGCCCGTGCCCCTCCATGTCCCTCCACTGATGGTGGCCGTGACGGTGACGTGGTGCTATCGTGACGCCCGCGCCCCTCCAGGGGCGGTGTCCGTGACGATGTCGTGACACTGTCGTGACGCTGGCGTCCCCCGGTAGGTGGTGTCCGCGACGGTGGCGTGACGCCGTCGTGACGCTGGCGGCCCTCGGCAGGCGTTGGCCGTGACGGTGACGTCCCTCGGTAGGCATTTGCCGTGACGGTGGCGTGACACTGTCGTGATGCTGGCGTCCCGCGGCAGGTGGTGGCCGTGACGGCGCTGGCCTGCGGCATGATTGCCGTCGGCTCTGGGAATCCGGACGTGGCACCGACGATCCTGCAGGTGATCATGGACCGGGCGGCCACCTGCGACACCAAGGACGTCTACGTGAAGTTCCTGCCGCTGGCGCTGGGACTCATCTACCTCGGTTCGTGGTCCTGCGCCGGCCGAGCTGGTCGGGACGGCCGCCGGGTTGGCCGGGGGGCTGAGGTCGTGGTTGAGACGCCTGGGAGAATCCCGTTGCACGGGGTGGTGAGTCTGGGAGACGTTTGGCGACGCTTTAGTTTGGGTTGCGGTTTCTGAACGCTTGCAAGAAACGCGGGGTCTAGCATGTCGCTAGTCGCTGGTCTTGTTTTCAGGATTGATTTCCCGGAGGAATTTCTAAAGGCACCAGCTTTCAGAAAACCATAAATTGCTGGCGTAAATCAAAATTAATCCGTTGGTGGCACGTATTGCAAGTTTTCGATAGCAGTGTGGGCCTTATATCGAGAGTCAACACCCTGCGGCGAATTCGAAAGGCGGTGGACTGCGACGGTGGACGCAGTTCGTGCACTTCGCATCGGTGGGCATTGCAGGCGCTGAGGCAGGAGCATGATAAAGCATCTGGAAAAACGTACAAGGGGACAAACAAAAATCACCACAAGGGGACAAACCAGGATTAGTGCAATCATGGCAAGGCAGGAGCATAATAAAGCTTCTGAAAAAAACTTTCAGGGACAAGCCAAGACAGATGTGATCATAGCCTCCTGATTTCGAACTTTTTTTGTGCGTCACGTCCTCGTTCACTGGTTGCCACGAACGTCATTGGTTCTTCGTGTAGGTCACTGAAACCACTCAGTTCAAACCACGTTTTGGCGCGGAACATCCGTTCTAACAGTCTTCGGAACAGTCTGCGTCAGACAGCAGAAACTTGTTACCGGTTTCGTCGCATCGGACACGCATAGCCAGTGAAACTGTCCACCTGTCCCGTCTTCGTTTGCCTCCGCTGTCTTGCTGATCGATCGTTCGCATCCGTGTCGGCAGGTAAACAAGAGGACGCCGAGGTGATCACGTGCGCGCTGGAGGTGTGCGACGAGCCGTTCCGCTCCATGGCCACCACCATGGTGGAGGTGTGCGCCTACGCCGGCACCGGCAATGTGCTCAAGATCCAGAAGCTGCTGCACATTTGCTCCGACCACTACGAGCCGGAGAAGGTACGGTGATCGACCGATCGATCGAGCGCCCGCCGAGCGGCCAGAGTAGCTTACGCCCTGGCAGAATCACAAGATAAAGTTATGCCGTGGCTGCTGTAGGACGTTTTGGACTGTTGGAATATCTTGAACATTTTGCCATAATATGTTGTGTCGGCGCATTTTTTGGCATATGATCGTCCGTCTTTTACCTTTTTTTGGTAGGTACTAAATAACCTGTGTCGGTATATCCATGGACGAAGCATCGTCAGCTTTTCAAGGAACCTGCTGTGCTTCCCGCCTGTCTGTGCCTGTTGCTGGAGTCGCGGCCGGCAAGGCCTGCCGCCCCTAACGCTGGCGCTCCGCACCAGGCCGAGGACAAAAAGGACGACAAGAAGGAGGACAAGAAGGCGGCCGGCAAGGAGGACAAGTCGGCGAAGAAGGAGGAGCCGCGCCCGGTGGACCACTCGTCGCAGCAGAGCGTTGCCGTGCTCGGCCTGGCCCTGATCGCTATGGGCGAGGACATCGGCTCGGACATGATGCTGCGCATGTTCGGCCACCTGGTCAGTCCGGCGACCGCCTCAGGCGATCGGCTCATCACAACAGTCCTTGGTGGCGTTTTTTTTTTATATCGGAGAATTAACGTCATGCGGCTGGGATTATTGTTGTGGCGGTCTTGTTTTGCCGCCGCTGTTCATGCTGGCAATGTTTCCCGTGGTGGTATCACGTTCGTGGCATTTTGATATTGCCCGCCAAACGATGCCATGTGGTCTGCTGTGTATGTGCAATTAGATGAGAGGCGAAGGTTGCCACGTTGCCCTTTTTGTCTCGTTTTTTGTGGTGTGTGCGCACACTTCCGCAGCCGCCCGCTGCAGCGTATCTCATTTCTCGGGACACCCGTCGGATCACGTGACCGTGTGTGCGTCTGTATGCCGGTCTGTCTAGCCGCCCGGCTGGTTGTCAATTAGACTATCTGATCCTCCAGCCGTCTGACATTCCCGGTCGCCCCACCGTCTGGCCGTCGGTCCTTCGTACTGTCTGACTGACTGACTGTCTGACCATCTGACCATCCGACCATCTCACCAGCCATCTTACCATCTGCGTCGCCCTCAACCCTCCGACTATCTGACCATCTGGCCGTCTCACCGTCGGGGCATCTGACCATGTCAACGTCCGACCGCTTGTCCACCTCACCGTGGGACCCTATTACCGCATGATCGTGTGGCGTGTCCGTGTGACCGTGCGTCCGTGCGGCGGTCTGACCGCTGGCCGCCGGCCGGCAGCTGCGCTACTGCGAGCCCTGCATCCGGCGCGCGGTGCCGCTGGCGCTGGGCCTCATCTCCGTCTCCAACCCGAAGCTGAGCATCCTGGACACGCTCAGCAAGTTCTCCCACGACGCCGACCAGGAGGTGGCCCACAACGCCATTTTCGCCATGGGCCTGGTGGGCGCGGGCACCAACAACGCCAGGTGAGGGGCTGGCGGCCGGCTCCCGCCTGCGGGTGCCGCCTGGCGTCGCCCGAGAGGCGGAGGTATTGCTCGGACGAGTCCGTCGCGCGTGATTGGTCGGGCGGCCGAGTGCGCTCGGTTCGCCGGGACGGTCCGCTGGATGGTGCTTCTGAACGGCTGAGTGTCACGCGAGCCTGCGGCTGAAAGTTTTGCCGGCTCGAGTGTTGACTCGGCTATATTGCTAACAGGCGGTATTGGCCCGAGCGCGACAAGTGAGTCACTTGGCCCAGCTCTCAGACGGAGACTTGTGAGAGTGGTTTTCCACGCTAATGTTTGTGCAATTTTGCGTCGCGGTTGAGATCGCGGCGGCAGGTTGCTAAACACTCCCGCGGTGTGCGTTGCGATCTGTTTGATTTCGTGTGTGCCGATCAGCGCGCTGTTTCTTGGGACGTGTCTCGTGCCGTTCTCACCGCCGGTGCCGCCGCGCCTGCAGTGACCCGTGCGCCGCCTCGCCCGCAGGCTGGCGGCGACGCTGCGGCAGCTGGCGCAGTACCACGCCCGCGACCCCAACAACCTCTTCATGGTCCGCATCGCTCAGGGCCTGACGCACATGGGCAAGGGCACGCTCACGCTGAACCCGTGGCACAGCGACCGCACGCTGATGTCGCCGGTGGCCGTGGCCGGCCTGATGGCCACGCTGACCGCCTTCCTGGACGTCAAGTCGCGTGAGTGGCCGCTGTGGCAGGCCGCCGCCCGGTGTAATTGCGCCGCTTCGTCTGTTGTGCTGTCGTTGTCCCGTCGGCGTGGAGGCTGCTGCTCTATTTTCGTTCGGCCGGGCGGCGGCGGCGCGGTGCGGTCGATTTCCGCGCCTTCCGCCGCCCGGAGCGGCTCGGTGGAGAACTGGGTCGGTTCGAGAGCGGCGATACCGCCCGAGGCGGCGCGGGGATGGGGCTGTCGGTGTACGCGAGGTCACGGCGCCGGCTGGTGACGTGAAAGGTCGGGCGAGTTGGCGCCTTGTCTCCGTCCTGCCGGGCCGGTGGGAAATTTCCCTCGTGGTCGCCGCCCGAGGAAGGCGCCTGCGCGCGAAACTGTTCTGTCGATAGGTCGCGTACAGACCGCGTCACAAGGCCCGCCGAGAAATGAGCTGCCGGCCGCGCGCTTTGGAGCGGCGCGCGAACACTGGACTGCGAACACCTGGAATGGAATGCAACGCTTCGCTTGAGAGCGCGGCGACCCTGGCGTGGTAACGGACGTGGCTGGAGATGTCGGCCGTCGGGGCCGCGAGACCCGGCGGCCGGCGCCCGGTTATTGGCGTCTGAGCCGGCCGGGCCTGCTGGCCGCCGTCTGCCGAGTTTACGGCCGGGCCGCGCGGCCCGGGGCCGTCCCGTGGCCGAGCTTCCGTCTCCGGGAGGCCGTGGAGTGGCAGGCGGGGTATTCGGTCTGCCCACGCCCCGCGTGAACGGACGGCTGAGCTCCGGAGCCGCTCTGTTGTCAACTGCATAAAGAGCTCGGGAGGTGTCCGTTGATGGGGCGCGGGACGCGGCGGCCCGCGCAGTTGCCGCCAAGGTCATGCCGGCGCCGCTAACAAGCACAAATGGGCCGGAACTTCGGCCGGCTTACACGTGCCGCGGCCGAAGCCGGCCTGAGGCAACCGTCGGAACCGCCTGATCCGCCGCCGCGCATTACGCATCAGTTGATTGGCGCCGGCCGGCGGCGGCGGATTCCGAGCGGGGCTGTCTGCTATTCTGGTGGTACTCCGCTATTGAGGATTAATTCCTACCACGGTCGTCTTTTCGCAGCTTATCGAACGTAATGTGTCATACATGCACTCGTTTACACCCGGGTGTGATTTTTGCGCAGTGGCAGTGCTGTGAATTGCATCGTCTAATGCAATCCCCCCTCCCCTTTGCTCCGTGCTGACCCCGAGCGGTGTGTTCCAGTGATCCTGGGCAAATCGCACTACCTGCTGTTCTGCCTGACGACGGCCATGCAGCCGCGCATGCTGGTCACCTTCGACGAGGAGCTGAAGCCGCTGCCCGTCTCGGTCCGGGTCGGTCAGGTGAGTGTCGAGACGGACCGGAGCCGGCCGGCGCGGACACGCACAGGAACACTCGACCGGATCCTGTCGGGAGGACTGAGACTGTCTTGGTTTGAGCAGCGCCGCCGCTCAAACTGCACAGGGTCGTCGCCGTGTCGTGGCAGCCTCGCACGCTAGTGTGGGAGTTGGATGTAGCGATGAATGCGTTGTGAGCCGAAGCCATTTGTCGTATGTCGCCGCCAGGCGCTGACGCCCTACCCCCTCCATTCTCCGTCAGGCGGTGGACGTGGTCGGCCAGGCGGGCAAGCCCAAGACCATCACCGGCTTCCAGACGCACACGACGCCCGTGCTACTGGCCAGCGGCGAGCGGGCCGAGCTGGCCACCGAGGAGTACCTGCCGCTCACCTCCGTGCTCGAGGGGTTCGTCATCCTGCGGAAGAACCCAGACTACGTGGCCTGAGCGGCGCCGCGCCGCTGGCTGGGACTGAGGCGGGCCGGACCGGGCGGCCGGCGCCGGCGGGGCGGCCTGGCGGGCGGAGTGAGACGGCCGAGCCGGCCCGACCCGATGGCGGGGAGCTGCCGGCCGCGGTCGACCCCGCCGCCACGTGGTGGACCGCCTGCCGGCTGTGTGATGGCGATCGGTCGCGATGTTTGTAAATCTGATAATATACGTTTTCTGTCGTAGTGTTGGGAGGCTTGTGTTGCGGTCTGCGGTTTGGGAATTTCGAGGGTTCCATTCCTTAGGCTACTGAGAGAGGGAAAGAACGATTAAGGTAAGTGATTGGGTGGGGGAGAGGAAGAGAGGGAAAGGCGAGTGAGAAGAGTGAGCGAGGTAAAAAGAATGGACCAACAGTCATACCCTGGTAAGCACAATCGCAAACACAGGTTGCATGTCATTCTATACTGTAACATTTTATTAAGGGTAACTGGCACGTTTTCTACTTCATCACGAAATCGACGCGTTCGACCTGCCACTGGGGCGGCGCCCGGTTCGTGACGAGCGCGACCACCCGCAGCCGCCCTTCCTGTGCATAGCGTCGGCACCGGGCGCGGGCGGCACCCGCGCGCGCCGCCACATACGGTAACAATCGCGAGCTCGGCACGGGTAACAAACGGGCCTACCGCCGCTGGCCGGCGCTGGCGGCGGGCGCCGGGACGACCGCCGGTATTGCTCGTTGGCGCCCGCGGGCGCGGCGCGGGAGGAGGGTCGGGGAACACCGGTGAGGTCCTGAGTTCGCGTACAGACATGACTACACGGGCGCGGCGGAGGGGGGCCGACGCCGGGCCGGCGGCGGCTCCGGCCGGTCAGTGGCGGCCGGGCCCGCCCGTCGGGAGGGGAATGAAGTGCGCGGCGGCGGCGGCGGCGGCGGCGCGCGGCGCCCGCCCGTATCACACTGGCCGGCGGCCGACGGCCGGCGCTCGCATCACAAGGCCGTGTCCGGGTCGGGCGGTGAACTGCACGGCCGGCCGGCCGGCAGCGGGCTCGCCGGCTCCCCGTTGCCGGCCAGCGCCGACTCCACGTTGGAGTTGGTCTTCTTGAGGATGCTCTTCGGCCGCAGGTCGCCGCTGGAGGCGGCCGGCGTGGGCGGCGTGTGGCAGACGGGCGGCTCCGGCTCCACCGCCGGCAGGGGCACCGTCAGGCGCGGCCGCTCGCGCGCCGCCGGCGACCGGTCCTTCTGGATGTACTTGGTGATCATGTCCTGTGATGACTGCATCTGCGGAACGACCCGAATTCGTGAGCGGGAGGGTAAACTATACTGGCAGGCATAACAGACGTCATACGTGCTGCTGGGAAATTTGAAGACTGTAGGAACCATTGGCATTAAGGGCAACAGTACAAATACGAAGTTCTGCGAAAAAAGTATTTCCTGGAACGGCAAAAAAACCAATTCGAGGCGGTAAGCATAATTTACGAGCTACACAATGATTCTTTCCTGACTCAGTCTAGCCTGCTGGGTCGTGCTGAGTTCCCTCAACGTCACCGACAACATGACCCACCATCCGTTTCACTACATCTCTGCTGATTCATGACCCTCCATCCTACACTCGCCCGCTGACGCGTATCCACCTTGCCTTGAATGACGTTACTACCAGGGATGCACAGGATATCCGGCCGAATATTTGACATCCGATATCCGGTATCCGGCCGGATATTTCTGTGATCCGGCCGGATATTGCCGGATATTTAGCCTTCGAGTGTCCAATCGAGACGTTCTGTCGGCCTACAAAACCGTTTCAGGAACAACGTGCCTTGTTATATTAGATTGTCAATGTAAACAGTTTCAAGCAGGGGCGGGGTGATTAGAGGGGCAGGGGGGCAGCTGTCCCCCCCTCTCCGGTCGGAATTTAGAATTAATATTATGGCGTTGCATAGGAAAAAAACGAGTTAGAAATCGGAATTGCCGTCCCATCTCTGGAGACGCTCAGCGGCCACTGAGTCCAAGGTCTGTCTGGAGCACTACCTTTTCTTCTTAGTTCGGAAGGGTTGAGACATAATCTGCAATGGTGAGACTCAAGCTCAAAGCACCGCAACAATAGTCAGCATATGCTCAGCAGCCCATTATGTGGTACATCATCTTTCTGTTTTCCAAACATTTTTATCTGTCTCAAATACTCTTGTACAAATGCATTAACCCGGCGGCGCCTGGCGTGTTTTTGTACCCGCGACTGCCTCGGGGTGTCAAAGAGAGCACCCTCTACTATTTCGGGATCTAACCGTTGGATCTGAGCCGGTCTACCACCAATCGATAGCCCTGAGTCTTGCGATTCAGAAAATACTATGTCCGCCCTGGTCATGTGACTGATGACGTCAACAAGTCACGTAAACGCATAACACAACGTTGGAAAAACTGGCATCGGTTCGTACACCGTGTCATCGGTAATAGTGGCCTTAGAGCCTTCAGCTGGGTATCAAACGTAAGGTCACGATTTTGTGCATCAGAAGCATGCCAAAGTGTTAAGAAATATCGGGTCAAGGTCAGCCTAGGTCAGGTGAAATAATGGTTTTACTTTACATACGAAAGATCGATATCTACTCGCAGCCGTTTTGATCCACGTAACAAAAACGACGGAAGTGAAACCTTCTGATGACCAGTTTTTCATTACCTGACTTTCATCTGGTCAAGGCCAATCTAGGTCAGGTCAGATAATGTTGCATTACTCTCCTGCCAAAGACCAATAATTATTCGCTGGGATTTTTGACTGCGTCAAGCACAGAACTGAGACGACATCTCGTGATAATTAAATTTATTCTGTTTGCTCTTGATCGGGTCTAGGTCAAGCCAGGCCAGGACATATAGTCATTTTTCTTCTTCTAACAAGGAACAAGAATTGCTCTATGCTGCTACTCAACGATCTTCATTTGTTTTTGTTTTTTTCATTTGCTACTGAACGACCTTCATTTGTTTCGGTTGAATGTTGCATTTCATTTCTTCTTGACATCTACCTATGACGTGACCTGACATGACCTCACGTTGCATTTGGTGAACCTTGCCAAAAGGCGCATATAGATTTGCTTATTTGGCTTGAATGACGGGGAAGGTCAGCGACAACCACCTCAATCACCCACAATGCAAATCAGTCCAATTGTCATCATGCATGGTGACCAAGCATGGCTCCTAATGTTGACGTGTGACGGTCATGCCTATATCCGTTGGGGGATCGTGTCCTACGTAAATCCAAATAATTCATGCATCATGTTCGCGAATATGATCCAAAAAGCGAAGTATGTTCGCACCACCTCCAGAAAACGCGGAAACATACATGCAAGAGTTTATTTACCACGTCATATCTCCATGACTTGACTAGCATGAGAATGGTTTGATGTCAAAATATGTAAAATTAATTGATGAAGAAGTACTGAGAATTTGGTCGGGCTAACTCTAAATGTTCAGAATTATTCAAGTAAAACCGAGGGGTGCCCTATTTGACACCCCTCAGGCGGTGCCGGGTTAAAGGACAATGTACTTCAATGGACATACCTAAGTATTTGTATAGAATGCTTATCAAGCCAGGTCTTCTAGGTCCACCAGGGTACCATAATGGCATTCTGCGTATTCTGAAGCCTTTGCCTTTTGCCCACAGTCAGAGATGGTGAGCTCTGCTATGACCGCTGTGTTCTCTATTCCTTTTTTACAACGAAACATGTGGAAACCTCGCAATAACTGTAAGCGCTAGGAGGAATGATTCAGAAGTTGTTAATATTTTTTTTGATATCTTTCAATTTTTGGGATAATTCTTTTTCAGCTCAGTCTTTCCCGTTTCATTTTTCAGCAACAAACAGTGAACAACAATAGGCAAACGTAATATTCGGTATCCGGCCTGATATCCGGCCGGACATCCGGCACCCCGATCCGGCACATCCGGTATCCGGTCGGACCACAAAAATCCCGATCCGGTGCATCCCCAGTTGCTACCCACCTGCTGCAGCCGCTGGCGGCACTCTCGCCTGCACGCCTCCATCAGGTCCATCTGGCCCTGGATGACGCGAGCGTTCCAGGCGAAGTTTTCGTGGGCGCGGTCGCGCTTCTTTCCCTTGAGGCCGGCCGCCAGGCAGCGGTCGCCGAGACCCTCGTACATCTCGGTGACGACGGCGAACTGGGCGTTCAGCTGTCGGACGAGGCCGTCGCAGCTGGTGGCCATGTGTCGGAACTCGACCAGCGCCGTCTCCAGGGTGCTGAGCGAGCGGCTGAGGTGGGCTGACAGCGTGCCGCCGGTCACCACCAGCACCGGCAGCTGGAACACAGCGGCCGGCGCCGGGTCAGGGCGCGGCCGCGGCGACCGATATCTCCAGCGGAGAGGGGGAGGGGGCACCCCGGCACGTTCTCCTCTCTTCCCCATCAGTCTCCCGATTTCCTGAGCATTCACCTGCCAGTCTTCCCGCTAGTTCCCCTACTCTGCCCCGAAGTCAATCTTCTTGACGGATGCTGTCGTCTTCCTGACGTCAGTACTCTAATCACTCAAGCCGTCTCTATCCCTGCCATCAGTCCTCCCATCACTCAGCCCCAGTAAGGTCAGTCCTCACATCACTCACGGCGTCCACCTCACTGGCGGCAGTCCTCCCACCACTCACGCAGTCCTCTCCTAGCGTCAGTCCTCGCAACACTGACGCCGTCTTCCTTACCGATAATCTCATCAGTACTCAAGCCACCCTCTTCTCCATCATTTCAGTCCTTTTATCACTCACATCATCCTCCTACCCATCATTTCAGTCCTCCTATCATTCACATCCGCCCGCTTCCCGACGTTAGTCTTTACATCACCCGCAGCGTCCCTCAAATGACGTCAGTCCTCTCATTATCCCCACCGCACTTGTCCTGACGTCGAACTTTACAGCCTCGCGCCGTCCTCCCAATTAAGCTACTCCTCCCTGCTGTCAACGCCCCTACAACTCGCGTCACCCTGCTGGCGTCAGTTCTCACAGCACTCACGCCCTCCTGCTGACGTCAGTCCTCCTAATACTCACGCCGTCTTGCTGGCGTCAGTCCTAATACTCACGCCGTCCTGCTGACGTCAGTCCTCCCAACACTCACGCCGTCCTCCTCCCGGAGCGCCAGGCCGGTGACGTCCGCCGCGCTGGCCAGTCGCTGGATGATGACGCGCACGCACTGCTTGATGTTGGCCGTGTCGCCGAGGCCGCACTCGGCCTGCAGCCGGCTCAGGGCGTCCGAGACGTCCGCGCGCCACTTCATCGCCTGCCCCACCAGCGGCACCAGGTTCTGGCGGCAGAGGGGGCCGGTACCGCGACCGCCGGCGACTGCGGGCAGCACCAGCACCGCCCGCCGACCGCGGGCAGAGTCGAATGAGGCAGGCTCGCCCAGCAGAAGGCGGCACTGGTCCCAGAGGTAGGTGCCGGTTCGATCGGTATCTAAGGCTGAGGTGGCTGAGAGGAGGTTCGGTGTCGCGTCTTTATTCTGGGCTCTCTTCCCACGGGAGCGGTTCAGCAGCGAGTCTATCAGTTTCTCTCGGAGTGAGGGGTTCAGTGGCAGGCCTGCTGTCAGGCTCTCTCGGAGGGGACGAGATTCAGCAGACAGGCTGTCAGGTCCCCTCGGAGGAGACGAGGTTCGGCGCTGAGCCTGTCAGGTCTCTCCAAAGGTTCAAGTTCGGTAACGATTCTGCCAGGTTGTCTCGGAGGGACGGGGCTCAATACCGAGTCTGATTCCACCGTCTGCCATTGAGGAGGCTCAGCTAAAACATGACCGCCAATTGCTTGAAAGAACATCCCTCGTCGTGCAAAGTAACCACGACATTAGAAGGAACATACGCGGTCGAAATATTAAATGTAACTTGAAACTTGAATTATCCAGTGCAATAGGGTAAGTCTGTCGAAAAGCGCCAAAAATATCATTCGACCAGCTGGCAGTAAGGTCTGGCCCGGGCAGCCGCAGACGCCAGGTGGTCGATGGTCGATGGGACGAGCTGTGTGAGCTCAGGGGTGCGGCATAGCCGGGCGGAAAGGCGTTTAATCAGGTTGCATCAGACTCTGCCGCCTTTAGCACGGTAACGCCGGCCGGGGGCTTGGGCGGCGGGTGCATCAATGCATTTCAGGACAGGATCCAGAGGGAGGAGAGAGGGCGTCGGCGCCCTGACGCCTGCGTATAAAACATTTATGTAGCTTTAAAACCCGGTTTGTACTAGCGTCAAATTTCGACGCGCGGCGACACGTCAAAAACACCAGTGTAAACAGGGCTTACCACCATATGAGAGGAAAAGTCGGAAAAACAAGACAGCGTACCCAGCCTTTGAATGAGCGTCTGTCTCTAGAAGTGCCATCAGGTCACAGAAAGTTTCTGGCCTCACTGACACCGCTGAGTCTGATGCCTTTCAGGGTGATGGCCCTTAGCCATAAACAACGCATCAGTGATATCGACACTGATCCGTTATAACATAACATTGCTGCTGAAACGATGCAGCAAAATGTTTTGCCTTGCATCGTGCAATCTCATTTCAGTAAACTTGGTCATAGTGCCAAATTGCAGCATGACCTTTTCTTTTAATACTTATCATTTCATTTCTTATCATCATTTAGTCGAAGCTTCAGGGCGGGAAGCAGACTAGCAAACCGAGAAAAAGCCTTCCCACGTGACAAAAAACGTGGCATAGTTGCTACGAGCTCGAGGATGAGCACCGTTGACTTTTAGATCACCATTTCGTGAAGACGCTAACGCGGAAAGCAAACTAGTGAACCGTGAAGGGACTTTCACGCGCAATAAAAAACAAACAATGGCGTACTGCCAGCAGTGTCCATTACACACACGCTAAAAATGACAAGAAAAGGTGATGTGCTGCGGAAGAGACGGCTCATACGACACCATTTCGCAGAATTTCACCGCGTCACTCTGCTACCGTTGCCTGGCAACAGGAGCCACGCGGACGCTGCCCGCGGCTAAATGTGCTGCACGGCACTGGGCGTTGTCTCAATACTGTCGCGGCACGACAAAGATCGGCACGGCCGCAAGAAACGATTCGACGAGCGGCCAGTGCCGCAGCCGACTTACCACTTTGAAGAACTCGTCGACGTCCTTAAGGCCTATCGATTTAATCTCCATGTTGATTTTCTCGGACCTCGTCTTCCGTCTCTGGAAACGGGTGCGCCCGTTATTTGTGCCGCGCTCTGTTGCCGGCAGTCGTGTTTACACTCCCTTGTCTCGTTGCAGAAAACAAACCACCTTTACGACATTATTGGCCTTACAAACATTGGCTACACGACGTCAGCTCAAATACGAAGCGGGACCGATAGCTGCAGAAGGATTCTTGCGGCTTTCATTTATTTTCCGTCCTATTCACTATTACGTTGGTTTTAAATGGCCGGCCTGCTTCCGACAAGCCCAGCCGTGAACTTCAGAATTAAATTCATGTTTATCATGGAATAAGGCTTATGCTGTAAACCAGAAACATTTCATCGGGTGATTAAAAACAGATCAAGCAGCATGCCACGAAACGGCAAATGGTTTAAATGAGTCAAGCGTGCATCTCGTCTAACTAGACAAGGCAGACAAGTCAATTAGTGGTACCGAACGCGAAAGGAACACCTTTTTCATGGGCTGCATTGTTTCAGCCATTGTAAACAGCATAACATATCCGAGCAGCCAACAGTATAAAACATCTCTGACGCAATGAATTCACGGCATCGAGTCACACTTTTGGATCCTATTACGCATCTCCCATTTCCAGGAACCGTGGATGTTTCGAACATTACTTTTTATATTCGATTTATTTATGTATTTCAGAGCCTCGGCGTAGCCTGCGCGGCAGTCCCTCCCACATGTCTGTGCATTCCGCTCCAGTGCTTGTCTCCGAGTGGCAACTGCGGGCCCAAAGGTCGCGTTACGCCGCATGCCTTGCCAGCGAACCTAACTGTGCAGGGTCACGGCACACCGGTCCGGTGAGACAAATGGCATCCGCACGGCTCGGACACGGTTTCCGACGCCGGCTGCTCTGTCTGCTGACGAGGGTACTGAAACCGGCGGCAGAATGCCCGAGGGCGCGTCACGGCCTGTCGAGCGGAACGTCGACGCGAGTGCGTTCGAACCTGCGTGTTGCGAGGACAGCAGCTGACTCCGGTTCCGGGGAGTTCGGGTCGCACATACTTTTTGCAATGGCGCATTAGATGCGTTTTTTGAAACATGAACCATTCTCTCCAAAAATGGAAAGATGGATTTATCGTAACCAAAAAAAAAAATATTACTGAGAAGATAAGAGTCGTTACTAAAGACTTACTAAAGAAATTTGTTCTCCAGCTTTGGTCATCTTGGGCGACATGGAGCCTTTGTCCTCCAGATCCCGGGATCCACCTTGAGTTTGGGAGAACATATCTTTTTACGTACGTCCGGACTTTTCCCTTTCGACCAAAAACACTCCACCATACCCACCAAACCAAAATTTTGGTGTTAAAATTTGTGGCTTACCCTCTTAGCATGTAAATGAGTCGTATTGCGAAGACTGAACATTGTAAAACGTTCGTAAACAAACGATTAAGTCCTAGGTAACTTACTACCAAAGGACAACAACCATTCGAGACTTTCCTCTTCGACCTGGGCTTGAAGTTTCTTTCTTAGTCGCCTCCCTTTTCTGCGTTAACAAAAGTTTTTGTTTGTTTCAACGCTAGTTTCGCGAAATTAATCCGGCAATTTAATTTGGTGTCGTTGTTATTGTCACCAGTGTCCCTCTTATTTCCTCTCTCGAATACGACGTCTGAAGCAGATAACTCGGTAAGCCCGTTAGCATTTAGTGACATACATGCTGAATAAAGCGTGGCATAAATGCTTTAAGGCAGGCTGCAACAGGTTTCAAAATTGCCGGAATTTTTATTGCAGCATTTCCCTGACAAAGTACCAGACGTCACAGACGCAATGCGTTTGTGCTTCGCCACGCTTCAGTACCCACATTTCGGCTTCGCCACAGCCCACTGGCTCGAACCGAACCTTAACTAAAGCTTGTTTATCTCAAGTTTTACGAGCAATAACTTCGTGCTGATCTCGTAAACGGTTTGATGGGTGCGCTAAGCGCAAAGACGGCGAAAACACTCAAGCACATAATTAATACGTCACTATTCAGACAGGTTAATTCAACGACTGTCTTCAACACCTG
Source organism: Capitulum mitella (assembly GCA_030062745.1). Lineage (NCBI taxonomy): Eukaryota > Metazoa > Arthropoda > Thecostraca > Pollicipedomorpha > Pollicipedidae > Capitulum > Capitulum mitella. The sequence goes on from CP099842.1 coordinate 30,893,003, forward strand.
CCTACTGGCAAGTGAAGTCTAATTAAAGACTGCAAAATGCACCACATTAAACGCTGACAGATACTAATGCGTTTTGGATAGGTACAAACCCAAATCCGAACGAGAAAATGGGAAAAGTTTTTTTCACTTTCCAACAGCCTGATTTCATTCCTTTTCAGTCTAATGTTTCCCAGAATCGGCTCCCGTCAGCTCTTTAGCGGACGCGAATCACTTCTGTGTTCGAACAAATCCTAGAAAAGAATTAACCTTTTGTAATTCGTCCGAGACAAGGATTAATGAATTGGACGCAAGAGTGTTGGGCGAAATGAGCCATTCACGATCGAATCACTCAAGGATGGTCGGCCAAAAGGCACTGAGGCGAAAGAGAAACGTCTGCAAGCATGACAGGACAGCCATTCCGTACAAGCGCCACGCAACCACACGCACCGACGCACACGCTGCACAAAGGCGGGAGGAAATGCAGGACGAGACGAGCGCTGGCCCGGCAAACACGTGCGTGCGGAAGGATGCGTGAGGGCTGATTACGTGCATGCGAGCGAGCGGGCCGCGTGAGAGAGGCGGCCGTGGGGGTGAGGGAAGCGAGGAGAGTACAGAGGACGCTCAGCGCAGCGTGCCGCAGAGCTTCTCCCGCGCAAGCAAAGCGGGCCGAGGAGGCGTGCAGTGACCTGACCGTGCCCGCCAAACAGCTGCTGACGGCCACGTGAACAAACAGGGTGGCGTTGTCCAGCGGCTCGCCCGTGTTGGACAGCAGGTTAACGTGCCGGTATCCTGCGAGACAGGGCACGGGCGGTTAGCGGCGAGTCCCGGCTACCCGACGGCCCGCCCGGCCCCGCCCGAGCCCCGCGGCGGGCTCAGGGCGAACCGAGCCCGGCGCTGCGCCACACCGGCACTCCGCCGACACCGGCACTCCGCCGACACCGACACTCCGCCCGCGCCGACACCGACGCCCAACACGCCGCCCGAACCGACACCGACACTCCGCGCCCACGCCGACACCGACATCCAACACGCCGCCCGAACCGACACCGACACTCCGCGCCCACGCCGACACCGACACCCAACACGCCGCCCGAACCGACACCGACACTCCGCGCCCACGCCGACACCGATGCCCGACACAGCACCGACACCACCCGCACCAGACGCCGGCCACGGATACGAAAGCCGCCGCATCGACCCCGGAGGTAGTGACCCCGATCAACTTCGTGCAGGCTCCGCCGGCCCTGTGTTAACTTTGCCACCGACTGGAAACGCGGCCTGCGCAGTGTGCAGTCGGCATGCAAAACAGACCGTCCTTCTCGTCACCTCCGTGGAAGTAGAAAATCGGACTCGAAGTGGCAGCGTCGAGGGGTCGAATTCCGACGCGCTAGCTGCTAGTCGGCGGCACGATTGGTGTGGAGTGGGCACCGGACGTCTGAGCCCAACTGGCTGTGCGCCCTAACTCAACCCAGCCAACTAACCATGCAAGATGAACGCAATTTTGGGGCCGGGTCTGATGCGAAAAATTGCCTACTTTCCTTGCGCCTCGTAAATCTTGCGATTCGCCCTCACAAAGCCTCTTACAACAATAAACTATCCGGAGTCCCTCCCTTGGCTGGCAGCATAGCTTTCCCGGTGGTCCAAAGTTTCATAACATTTCAGTCGAACTCCCCAGTAGGCCATTCTGGGTGGTGACAAAACTGCATGTATCAAAACACATCACTGTTCAGACAACAGGAAATACTCGTATGTCGGCATTAAAAATCTAGGAGAAGTATATCACCAGAATAGAAACCTGCCTATTTCACAGGGATTTCGCAAAGCTGCACGAACAAAAACACTCGCAAGCATAAACTGTGAAAGCCAGGGGAAGAACCAACACCTGCACAAACACAGGACGAGGGTGGCCTCGCCGTCGAGAGCTGCGGATGCCAAGAATCCCAGCCAAAAGCGGAGCCGTCGCCGGTCAAATTGATGGGAGTAATAAGAACAATGTAAAAAATGACTGCAATATCTCGCTCAGCGGGATTTACGGACGGCGAGCAGCCTTGTTCGCAGTGCTTTGCGGTCAGTTACATAAAGCGGAACGATGTCTGTCAAAACTGGATGGGAATGGCCGCCGCAGAATGTGGCCCGAACGAGGGTTGATGGCTTAGTAACTACCTGATGCACCTTGCCTGAGATGTAGTCGGTGGGATGCTGCACACCATATCCCACAACACGGTAAAACAATCGTAATCTTTTCCGATTGGAGCGTTTAGCTGAGTCAGCGGTCTCAGCTCTTTAAAGGCTTTAACTTACTGGCACGACTGACATGGTGCAATGCACGTTTCCAGTTGGTTACAGATGGGTGCGTAACACTGGACCTCGATCTTACGCGCGATTAGCTCATATGAATAATCCAGATCAAGTCCTACACCTATAACTACGTATTCATTTTCACTGACAAGACAATGTTTGTCGCTACCAGTACCTACGTTTTACCCTCGCTGAAATAACTGTTCCGTTTTAAGAGACGCTTTGCGGGAGCTTTCAAAATGCTCCTTAATTTGTTTTTTTTCCAACAGTGGACCACAACTGAGCCAATTTATTCGGGCCGTATCCGTCCCAGTTCTCCAATTATCGACTGTTGACGGCACGGACAAAGCTGCGTCGCCGCGGGGCGGTGACGCAAAAACCCTCCGATCTCTTTCGAATGAAGGCGGCGACGTTCCAGGAAACGCGCGCCTCTACGAGCGACGCGAGTCCTTCGTCGGCGCCGAGGCTCGGTGAGTACCCACGGAGTCGTCTGGCCGTTTCGTCCGCCGGTAATAGTGGCACCGCTCGGCCGGGAAGGCCACGTTAGGGCGGGACGGAGTGGGTGCCACCCGGGCGCCGGCCCAGGGCGGGGAGGCCAGAGCTTTGAGCGGCGAGACGGCTACCGCGCCGGGCTGGCGGACCGCCAGACGCCAGCGCTAACTCGGCCGTTTCTGATATGCAGTCCAAAACTCCTGCATGTCCAGATCAGACACATCGCAAGAGATCTGTCTGATTGAGTTTAGCACGAACAGTATGTAATGGCTAATATTTTCAGTCAGGCGACAGTGGCAGGGAAGAGCGTCTCGGGCCACCAGCAAGATGACTGTTGGTTTCGAAGCCTGAAATTTGAGTGACTTACGGGATTTGCGTCTGGATGGAAAACGCCAAAAAAATATCCTGCCTTAACGCTGACGAAAATATAATAAGCCAAATTCCATCTACGACATAAAAATGGATCACAGAACGTTGTGGTAAATGAAGAAGATGACAATGACAGGACAGCTATTGGCCAGGAGCAATGTGGTGTTGTTGAAGCCATTGCTTCTGTGATGAGTGTCATTGACACAAGTAAGAGCAGCGCAAACGTAACAGTGCGCGAGGACAGCACTTCGAAGAATTGTGCAGATAGCTGACATGATGTCTAATGACAATCTTTCCGCAAACCTATCCTGAACAAGCTGCGTGTGTGGCGCACACCATCTCGCGCGCTGGTCTGTCAACCGGTTCACCCTCCAGCAACACCGACAGTGGAACTGGCGCCCGGGATTCCACGTATCCACATGGCTTAACCGGTACCGCAGCCGCCGCGTCCTCACCTGTCTGCAGGCAGTCGAAGGGGATCGAGTACTGCCCGATGAAATCGTCACCGATGAACTCGTCGTCGAGCACGACGAATCGGAGCAGAGCCATCTCGGGCAGGTTGATGAGGAACTCGAACGTCTCGTCGAAGATGGGCGAGTTACCTTCGTTGGAGACGGTGCGGCCACGCACCTCTGGCGGCAGTTGTTAAGGCTCATGTGTTACCGGCTGACGCCAGCAGATGATCAGCACGCAGTGGCGTGAAGCGATGAGGAGCAATATACACGCGAATTATGACAACCATCGATAAGTTACTTCAGCAAGCATGGATTTTTTCTCGTCGCACTATTTGCGAAACCCGTTTCAGCATTTCCCTCGCGAAATTGTAAACAAGTTAACGTTTTCATTCCAACGGAACTCAATATCGTCTGACGAACGCGAAGCAATGTCAACAGACAGGAAATTGGTTTTGCGGCCCACGATTAATTATCTTGCATTTTCCTAAAACTCTCTCGTGTTCGAACGCCGTTCAGCGGCCCGAAGACAGCACCGGTCCCGCCCGAGGCCGAAATAGCCGCGACTGGTGCCGGCGCGAGACGTGACCTCGCGACCTTTCGTGACTCTCCAGGGGCGTCTCGAGCGAGGCGTCCAGCGGGTTCGCCCCCCCCCCCATCCCGGCGGCGGAGGGAGGCGGCGGCCATGTCGTCGGTGGACGCCACGGGCGGCCGGCCGCCCCGCACTTACCGGCGCAGTCCGCGGGGATGCCGAACACTTGCAGCACGACGTACGGGTCGATGACCGTCGCCTTGGCCGTGGAGCCCCGCGGCTTCGGCAGCTGCTGAGCGCTGATCACCTGCGGGGAGCCGGGGCGGCCGAGAACGAGTCACTCGGCGAGCCGCAGGCGAGCGCCTCGTCCCGAGCCCCCGCGGCGACTCGTTTCCGCCAAGCTGATTACAGGACAGAGCGCAAAGTTGCAGACCTGCTCTGGACACTCGGTAGTTTCCCAGAAAGGTTCAATGCTGTCATCGCAGAGTTACGCCTTGCCTCGTGTTTCGAAACAGGACAGTGTCAGCAATCTATACCGTCATATCAGCTGATGGAGAAAGCGATCGTCATCATTAACAACTGTGGTTTCTCCGATTATCTTTCAGCTGGGGATTTCAGCGACCTTCTATCGAAGTGAGTTGGGGAAAAAATATGTCCACTTGTCTCTGCCGTTCCTTTCCGACGTGCAAAGTACAGGGCAGCCCCTCTGGGTCGTCGAGCCCCATTAGTTGCTACTCAGCCCGAGCAGCCTCCTCTAACCCTCCCTCCCCTCCCATCCCACATCCACCACCAGCGCGCTGTTGCTGGGGCATCTCCAGCAGCGGCGGCTGCGGAGGCGGTAGCTGGCACCGATGAAAAACGCTCTCAGAAAGCCCGCTGACTCTCAGAACCTCCCGGGAAGTTGTTCCATCAGGTACTGGTGGGTGGTCTCCGCTGCCCGGAAGCGGCCCACATCAGCGTAAAAATGCAAAAACTCGTGTCGTGCCCGAGTCCTATCGGTTCATCTTCGAGGCGGCGATGAAAGTAACGTCGACGGGAAGGGACGTCGGGACCAGTTGCCTCCCACAGCACGGAGTTGTTCACCTTGTCATTGAATGGGCAGTGGAAAAAAGTGCCCACCAGCTTAGGGAGATATTAAATAAGCTTTAAATTGTTCCGAAGAAAAAAATTGAACCTCGCTCCCGCTCCATCCTCTCTCTCTCTCTCTCTCTCTCTCTCTCTCTCTCTCTCTCTCTCTCTCTCTCTCTCTCTCTCTCCGTCCGAGCGCTGACTAATGAAATGACGTGAAATTTGCTGTCTGACTCACCCCTACCGACGTAAATGCGTCTGGTTTATATTTAACACCCGTACCTGGACACGAAGTTCGCGGTACCCGAAACCCAGTCGTTCGTGCGGGTATCAGAAACTCGGATGTGAGTCGTTCAAAAATAGACTGTTTGACCAGGTCTAAGTTTTGATCTCGACCTACAGATGTGCAGCTGGCGTAAACAATCTCAGAAGGGAAGGCTGAGACCGCCTACAGGATGATGATGGCAAATTTTGGGCTTCTGTACACAACATCGATTCCCCTTCGGCTAGCAACACAGCGCCATCCTTTCAACCTTCCTAGAGCGGACTTCCGTCGCGGCCTTTTTAACCTCTCAAGCCTGAGTGTGTCATTCGCAAAATAATTTTTCACTGGCGCAAGAGCAAAGCGCCTCACCTTGATCCTGAGCATTTGAGGCGTGACGCCTGGCACCGGATCTTTGGTGAAGGGAGAGAAGAAGCCGATCGGCTCTCGCATCACGGCTGGCTTCAGGACGTAACCGCAGCAGCCGTTCTGCCGAAACCGACCGTCGTACACGTCCATCATCGTGCCCGGCGTCTGGAAGTTGAGAGCCACTGGAACGCGGAAGCAGAGGCGTGGTATAAGCGCTCGGCGTCTGGGGATGAGAGCCGTCGGATCACAGAGACGGCACGTCCTTTACAGTGGCCAGTGTCTAAGAGTTGAGGGACTCTGGAATCAGAGGGCGGGCGTGTCCATTACAGCGCCCGCTGTCTGGAAGTTGAGAGCCACTGGAGCGCGAACGCTGACGCGCCAATCATTGTGGCCGCAGTTTGAAGCTCACCCTCGCGCGTACGGAGCCTCCTGCATAACGCGAACGTGTACGGCGGGGGTTGGTACGACCTCCCCGGCCATTTCCACACCGTGCGTCCCAGAGAGTCGCGGAAAAACCAGCGTATTGCGCGTGACGAGATCTCGCGACTGGTGTGTCTCTTAAAGGTCTCCAGCCAACGGATGACCTTCCAGTCGGGTCATAGGTCAAAAATTTGCAGAAGATGGTACTTCTTCGAGTTTAAGCGCAAATGAAGGTCAAAGAAGAAATGATCATGAAACCAAGCATATATCACAGTGCTCGTCAATCAATTATGAGTCTGTCTGTATGCCACATGATTGCATTTTACCCATGGAGTTCGATCAAGGTCACGCTAGGTCAATCCTTGTCATGCGGGGCCGTCGGCTTAAATGCGTTCTCGGAGCTGCAGAAATATTTTTTGTAGGTAATACTATATGCTGAAGTAAAATGTAGCATCTCAATTAACAGGCACTATTGTCGAATAACATATAAAGGTCATCTAAGGCCATACAAGGTTATCTAGAGCCAGTGACCTAGGATGACTTCGGATTAGCTAAAAACCATAACTAAGATGTCTTAAAAACGTTTTTCGAGTTGGACTCCAGCACAGGAGTCATAGGTAAGCCTTGGTATTGTAGACTTATCACTCCGCAGCCAACGCCGCTCCGCTGGTCGGAGCAAAAGTCAGGCATTGCGTTCCCGGTTCGCTACATTGCGCAATCTTTTAATCATTTATATCATTCGATTCCTTGCACTTAAAGTAATCCGAAGATATAGGTTGCTTTGCGGTACCTATTCCCTATCGCATCCCCAAAGATAAAAAGTGGGGTGTTCTACGCCGTAGCACATGACCTCAGTTTATGGCCTCGGTAGTCCCGGTAGTGAGCATAGGCCTATTAAATCTATGTATGGTCTTATAGAACGTACGATTTGGAGTCAACTGATGTATATTGTATTTATTTGTGCATTTCAACCGTCTTACAATGAGACAAAACTGAGACCGTTGTAAACCGGCCGCGTCGGCGCGCGAAAACGACTGACATGGTTCCCGTTATGAAGCCATGGCTCATTACCATGATAATGTAGAAGAAAAACTGTTTCAAGATAAGATGCAAAAAGGAAGCCCCAGAAGGTACACCAAGTTTCAAATGGATCAAGCAAACCGTTCGGAAGTTGTCCTCGGAAAATGTTGCATTTTTAGAGGGTTGCATCAACCCCCCTACGCGGACGAGGGTTAAAAGCCACTGGAAGCAGCGATGTGAGCAAGCTCCAGAGACGTAGCCAGGATTTAGCCCGAGGGAGGGGTCATGACAAACCTCCCCTCCCGCGCACGCACGCACACATTGAAAAGTCTTTGGATTTCGGCTGCATTATTTTCGAGTTCCGGTAATTTCCGTTCATTTTCATTTTTCGGCACGCAAAACAAACGCTGAACTTTCAAATCCAAGGGGAACCATGGCCCCCTTGCGTCCCCCTTGGCTACGCCCATTGCAAGCTCATTACGAGGCCTGCAGGTCTTGGGATTTGGTAGGACGAAGCTGGGTCAGTTTTCGGGATTTTCAGATGGACGCACAACTTGTCACAGAAACAGGGCCGCGGGAACGTTTACGATGTGCAGGGAAGTCGGCCGTACGGCGAGATCAGCTGCATATCCGGGCAGCTTCGACGTGGGCGGTCATTTGGTGCGCAGGCCGCGAATTCCCTATCCGCAATACTTCATCTCCCACTATGCTGGGAGATGATGCCAGGACATTCAGACGGGTTCAGAGGGAGCACACCGCAAAAGCCGAGGCCGAAGGGGCGATACGGCACGACACCTCAGGCCAGAAAAACTCCGGAATCTTGGGTGCGACAGATCACTGCTACTCGGGAACAGCCACAGCTAGCCAGTCGACCGGACCGACGGTTGCCACCGATTGGCGTCCCGATGCGGCCCAGACGTCACCGCGAACAACGGCCACCCCATTGCCAGCGTCTGAATAAGGGCCGCGCCGTTCGCAAATGCCTCTCCATTACGATAAGGCGGCGCACGCGGCGCTAATCAGCGGCATTCATCAAATCGGCCTGCCAGCGGCCGCCGCCGCGGGCGAAGCAGGCCGGCGGCGGCGGCGGCGCGCTGGCCTCAATGCCAGTGCCGGCCGCCATCGGTCAGTGGGCCGTCAGCACCAGGAAGTGGGGGCGTGCGCAGCAGGCTGGACGGCAGCCGGCCTGGCGGCGCCGCGCTGGCCGTGGCAGCTGGATGAATCACACGGCACCGCGTCCGGCGGTGCAGCGGTCGGCCGAGGGCATTGACCAGTGCGGCCAGTCTCCGACGGACACCGCTGACGGGGAGACTCCCAAATCCGGGAGACTGACAACGAGCGGCGGCTCTTTCGTTCGCCGCCCAACTGGCAAGAAGGACAGGACGAAATCCTCTCGTCCGGTATTGGTTTCGCAACGGGCCGTTTAATATATATTTTTTTGTCCACCAGACTGCTGACGTTTTCAGTTACACCCTTGAACCAGCATAAATGCGCCAAAAACGACGCTTCAGCAGCGCTGCCATTTCTTAGCGGACAGAACGAAAATCTTCCGACAGTTACGCCATTTTTCACAGGTCAGCAAACAGGCCTTCCAGCAGAAACGTCAACATTTGACGCCCCCACAGCCGTGACGGCTGAGGGAGTTTCTCCCAGCGAAGGACCACCAGAAGCCTTGAAACCCCTCCCTTCATCTGAAAATGGTTGTGACAGGCATGACGTCATTATCTACGCACTGTCTGCAGCATACATGTTACTGAAAACCCCAATATCCAACACCGTCCCCACACCATCTCACCCATTTGGCAGCCGACGTTCCAGAAGTCCTGAGGGTTGTAGTTGCTGGAGTCGACGCGGGACGTGTTGGGGTAGACGCGCGTCAACGACGTCTTGTTCTGCTGAATGAAGTCCTCCGGCGCCGCCTGGATCAGCTTGCTGGCCGTGTACTCGCTCAGCGAGAACATCTCGTTCCACGTGCCTGGCCGGCGTGGGCGGGCTGTTAGGGCCGCCTGGGGAGGGACGGGGACGAGGAAGTGGACCCTGGGGACCCATTCCCCATACCAACGCAGGACAGCAACGCAAGGGACAGCGATGTGCAGGCAGGGGGTCGGATTGACTTAATGTTTGTGTCCCGATTTCTCTGCAGATGAGCCCAAACTTGTCAGCAATATGCTTCAATCAGACGGGCCAGAAGATGCGTGCTGCAGTTCACAGTTATATCCTCCCTGACGAAGTACATGTGGCAGCGGTAATGGAAACTCCACAAACCAGACAAGGCGGGGTGGGCTGGACTAAATAAGAACAAGACGCAGACGAAGGTTTTAATGGACAAAGCCCACTGGAGCGATCACAAAATTTCATCTTTTTCATCAATTACGCAAGCGGCCGGCGTGCCGTCCCGACCCACCGACCTCTCTCCTTCAGGCCTGCCGTCTCGTTCAGTCTGGTCCTGTGGAGACTGATGAGATCGGACAGCTCCTGGCACAGCTGGATTTTGCGCGTGTCCGCGCGGTGAGAGCCGCCCTCGTCCTCGTCGCTCACCTCGCCGTCGCCCTCCGTGCCCGGAGGAAGTTTCTTGCCCTGCCGGACGATGCGTGACTGACGGCTGGTTCACGCGGTCGGGACAGAGGACTGCGATAGCAGGTGCGAGGGCCCATGAGGGAGGACGCGATCAAGTCCAATCATCTTAAGCACACCACAGTGGCTGTCTCTACTTATCGTTGATGCGTCCCTGGGCCATTCACCGATATGAATCTACGTCATCTTTACATCTGACAAACATAGGTGAAACTGTTATGAAACAAGGGGATGCACGTGCATCCCCATAAAACGAAGACCTAATTAGCATTACCCCCTGACGCTCCATGGAAGGAATAAACTCCATAATGACATTGGCACCCCCATTAATTTTGTAAAAGTTCCGTCCCTGTAAGTCAGTGTACCGCCAAAAGTTGCGAGATCAAAAACGTCCACATATTCACAGAACGCCGTTGACAGCTTTTCCAAACAGCTGCCCCGACTCAGGGACCCAGCACGGCCTGAGCGGCGCGCGAGCTGAGCGCCGCGCCAGACGGTCCGCAGCCCCCCCCCCCCCGGCCGGCCCGCGGGCGGCCGACGCACCTTAATCAGGATACGGTGCTTGAGCTCCTGGGGCGACAGCTCGGAGACCTGTTTCCGACAGGTGGCCGGGTGGACGTAGAGCCGCTTGCCGAGGATCTCCCGCAGTAGCTGCACGATGCGCCGCTGCACCGGCACGCTGCAGTGGTTCTCCAGGTGCAGGACCAGCGGGTAGCTGCCGCCGGGACGGCACGCGTGAGTCAGCGAAGGAGAAGAGAGCTGCGAGGGGCTGTCGTTACGGCATGGCCGCGGCGTTTAATTTGCTACCTTCCCACTGGTTGCAGAAAACGGAGGGGCGGACTCGTGACCCATAGTGTGCGTCACATGACGTCATCGCTGAGAACGGATTTGTCTAAAAGCCCTCCGGTGGAGAATTTTCAGCGAAATCCGCCGAGGCTTTACAGAAAGCTCTCAGAGCTGAATTCTAAGGCAGCGAAAAAATAATGTTCTTCGTGTCGAGGACGCTTCGTGTCGAAATCCCCGAGAGAAGCTCCAATGCGCTGAATTACGTCTACAAAGAAACGAAGTGGCTGAAGTGGTCCTCGTGAACTGGAAGGTTTGTGATGGACGTTTCCAAAGACGACGTTGCTGCGGGCACTGTCTCTTAAGTTATTAAGCGCTAAGTGGCCTTTCTGGCACGCCTTCATTGCATCTTCCTCGGAGCATACTCAGACCTTCTCCGACAAACTTAACATGCTCGCAGGTGGCCCGCGGAAAATTATGCGCACTGGCGGGGACATATTTTCACCTTGTCTTCCAATCAATCCAAACGATTGCGACGACATTGTGTGGGGAGATGGCCTGTTTATGTATCGTCCTATCCCCAGAATCTGATTGGTCTAGGTCGAGTCAATAAAGGCAAAAGGAAGAACAAGTAACGCGTTCTCCTTTTTCCGGATGTACTGAAACGACCGCAACCAAGTTTTGTGGAAGTTTAGTCCGTTCGAAGAAGCTGCATACCGCAAAGTGGCGTTGACCTAGTTCATGTTAATCGAAGCCAATACATGTCAGTGTTTGATTACATGTTACATTTTACTGACACGGAACGTAACACAATCCTCTGCGCGGCTGGTGAGCAAGGTAAAGTTACATCCGAAGGTCAAGTGAACTTTTTGGGTCATATGAGGTCATCCAGAGTCATCGAAGGTCAATACATTGTATTCAAGCAAAATCTAATAATAATCATGTGGATATATCTGGAGGAAAGGACAGAATGTTGCATTTTCTTTGGCTTGACTTGGCTGACATAAATCAACCTGACCTAGCTTGCCTGTGTTTCTGGGCATCCGCACTCATGATGCATGGTCCCCAGAGCCCTGTACCCCATTTGGGAAATTCTCCACTTCAATGCATGACGTAAGCTGACCTCGATTGACCAGAACTTGAACTTGGCGTAATACCTTCATCCCGCACATTCATTCAAAAACAGTTTCGACGAGATGGAACGAAAGGTTCTAAAAGAAAGGACATAAATATTTATGTATATCATTTGATGTGGTTTCACATCGACTGGCCTGGCACGCGCTGCCTGAGTCCTTGGATTGCGAGTTTATCACACAGGATATTTCTCCGCAATGTTTTGTAGCTGGCTGTCTGGCAACAACTGCTCCATACGCAACATAGCGCCCGTCTTAGTGCTCCAAACGCGTGCGCCACCGACAATGGACGGGCTGTGCGACCGACGCCGTCGGCCCAGGCTGGAGAAATTTACTGACGGATCCCAAAATCTGAGGCAATAGCAGAGATTCACGGGCGCACAGCAGAAGATACAACGAACTTCAGTGCTCTTACTTTATTATCGCAATATATTATCGTCCCGATTGCCGTTTGTGTTCAAATGAATGCGTTTTACTTCACCTGACAAGTGATTATGTATCACCGTTTTTATAATCTTGACGAGAGGGCAGGATAGCCACTGCGTGAACGTCTTCAGTACATACATACATACATACATACATACATACAAACATACATACATATATACATACATACACGTATATATATATATATATATATATATATATATATATATATATATATATTCACGATCGTGGGGTAATCCACTTTCCAGCAGTGATTATTACGCCCCGAGCCAGGGAGGGAAACGCAGAGATACATGTCAAATACACAGTCACACATTTTAAACACATAGACATCGGTACGATCATTCAGCCCTTTTGTAGTGCTTCACGCTCCATTTCACGGGCGAAACATTGTCCATCCAATGTCTGAAGTCGCGCGTGTTACACAAGCGTGAACCAGTCAAGCATCAGCTGCAGTCCGGTCCGAGCTGCTGCTTTAAGGGCCCGCCTGACACCTGCGGCGGTCAGCCGACCCCCGGCCTCCAGTGACCGGCCGGCTCGCCCGGACAGTTCGGCACGAGCCGCCGCCGCCGGCGCCCCCGGGCCGACCCACTCACTCGGACACCTCGAAGGCGTAGTCGCTGATGGTGCGCACCACGTCCTGCAGCGGCGTCCGCGACGTCAGCGTGTTGCCGTGGTAGACGAGCGGCTCCTCGTCCCGGCCGTCCCAGCAGTCCACTGTCGACGGAGGGCGGGCGGTGAGCGATATCATGTGAGGCGGTGAGCGACATCATGTCGGCGGGGTTCACCTGGCGGCGGCCGGCGCCGAGAACGCCTCGCCCTCAGCGGCGACCGGCAGCAGAGACTGTGTCGGACGCTTCAGGCCAGCAGCGGAGGAAGGACGTTCAGTTGACGGGAGAGCGCCGCGCTTCTCACCAGAGGGGTTTCATAGCTGCTAGCAATGCGGCGGGTCCAGTTCGCCAGAAGGCCGCACACACTTTGTCTGCACTGATGTACGCAAGCCCACTTCGGTTACTGCACAACTCGACGGAAAATGGAGAGAAGCCTAACTGTCTCAACGATACGAGGGAAGGCATTGTAAGCACAATGCTCTCCCGATGGCAAACGATTCCACAAACTGTCCTTGGAATACAGGGCGCGTTACATGACTGTCGCAGGAACGCTTACGTTCCTCCCGGCCACCAGCCGTACGACGCGTTAAAGAGACTGGCATTCATCATGCTCGGCACACCCTCTTTGCAGCAAAATAGTTAATTACCTCTTGGTTTCATCCGTTCAGATTTCTAAGTCCGATTCAAACGTTAACACAGTTTCCACGTGTTATTGGCGTATAAGACATACCGTCGAAAATTGTCTATTTGACTTACTGACTGATTTTATTATACAGCTTATTCGGCGCAATATTACCAGATGTTAATCCCGTCAGGTTGGTGAGCTTCACGCCTGTCTATCTGACGGCAAGATAAGATGGTGACAGGAATTTGTCTATGTGACAGAACGATATGTTAATATGAGACATGCCTGACAGTGGAGTATGGCAGTCCGGAAATTTCCCGCCTGACAGACCGACGCGGTGGTAGAATGGCGACCACACGCCTTACGTCTTCCGGCTTAATTTGACTGAGCGTAGCGTTTAATGAACATTTGTCCTCCCGACAGCAAACGATTCCACAAACTGTCCTTGGCATACAGAGCGTGTTATATAACGGTACCAAGAATGCTCACGCTCGGCGACGTAATGCTGCACGACAATGAAATATGAGGATGTGGGGATGCGGGAAACTTAAAGCTGACATCATCCGTTTTGGCATTATGACTATATGATACAACATTTGGCTTTGCTATGTGTATTTGCAAATAAGTGTCATTTTCTAAAAAAACACTGTTAGGACAGCGCATATTGTGAGTGAACAGGGCGGTTCGTACCGCCGGGCATATAGGTGCCAAGTTGCTTGCCGGAAATGAATGTGAACGAAGGAGGTCAAAGATCAGGTCACTAGCAAAACGTCTGGAAACAAGCATTTGTACCGTCAACATGCTTCCGCCTGAACCAAAAAAACGTCCGTCTTTCAAATCTTAGCGAGAGGTTACGTGTGACGTATGTTTGTGCGCAACTCAGAAGGGAATCAGCTGATACTCGATTTTCGCCGGCGGCCCGGCAGCAACCCGGCCCCGCCGCAGCACGTGCCGTAATCACAGCGCCGCGCCGCCACCCCGGCGGCATTTCGCCAAACAATAACAGCGTCGTCAGCGACGGCGCCGCCCCCGGGGACCTGCTCAGTCGGCGTCGCAGAGCGTCGTCCGTCAGCGCCCGGCCGACGCGGCCCGGCCCGACCGGCGACCGTGGCCAGCCGAGACCCCGGCACGGACCGTCAGAGTCGACACGCAGCCTCGCGGGAAACAGAGTGAGAGGGGAATCTGAAAATGAAACGTTTCCCGGCGACCGGACACAGAGGGCTGCTGGGCTGGAATCCCGACTAGAGTATGGTATGTGACATTTCGCAGCCAAGAACTTGTCTGTCAGCCAGTAAGAGCTGTTCTTCCATCGCAAGACTTGGGCAGCGTCCCGGCCCTCTTGACGGCAACGCCCTCTTACATGTAGAGACCTTTATTACACCGCTGCTCTGTCAACAAGCATTTTCTTTATCATGGCCGGAGAACAGTTTGCATTCTGTTCACGCCGCGTTACGGCCGATTTTTCATCTATTTCCGGGCATAAATATGCAATGAAATTCAGAATCCGGCCGCGGCCGCATCCCCGGGCGCCGCTCGGTTATTCACGGGGGCAGCCCGTCGCCAGGATCTCCTCCAGTCTTCCTCGGACGGAGATTAAACACGGGCTGCGCTCCCGTCAGGAGCTGACGGAGACGGAGCTGGCGGCGGCTCTGCCTCGGAGGCGGAGACGGCAGCGTCCGTCCGCCGGCTGCTCCGCCGTCCGCGGGCGCCGGGAGGACGCTAACAGCCCGGCACAGCCATGGTCGGAGGACAGCGGCGGGACGCCACGATCGGGCCGCGTGATCGATGCCCTCCCAAACTTGTCGCCGGAGATATGAGGAAAGTAGCCGCGCTACCACGGAGAGACAGGAAGGTGCCGGGCAGAGGAGAAGTTTTCCGAGGGCACCATGGTTCGCGATGGACGAGAGGTGGACTTATGTAACCGCTGTGCTTCAAGGTCGCTCTGTTGGAGCCCCCGAGCGTAGCGGGTCACGTTATATGGCCAAATTTTGAGTATGGTCCAACTAATAGCCAATAATGGTATATGTGCATACTCATGAAAAAATATTATTGCAAATGCAGCAGTATAACGGCAGATAGGGATGACGAGTCTCGCTCGCCACGCGGCATGATTTGTCTTCCCGGGCAACTGGCGATAACGTGGCATTCTTCTGCTCACCAGTTTGCTGACACATTTCCCAGTAACAGCATTCGTGCCAATTTCTGCTCGTCTGGGTCCATACAAGCTTTGCCACACGTTTGGCGATCGCACGCATCCACGATTTTGCGATCCGCCACTGTCGCCCTGGGCCCATAATGGCACAGAGCGAGCGAACACGTGATGCTCCAAACGACCGTCGGAAAAACGGCGTGCCCAAACAGGGGGCAAGCGCACGGCGGTAGGCACGTGCCACCGCCTGAATTGCTCTCGGTTGTCGTCTGTCACCAATCATCTGTGTCGTGGGCCCGCACGACAGCCGGCGATCTCACCAGCGAGCAGCACGAGAACCAAACGTGGCCGCTCCTCCGCCAATAGCCCGACACTCCGCGTGCCGCCACCCCACTCAGCAGCAGTCATCGGCTGGCACTCACAATGTCTGAAGATTCCCTGGAGATGGGAGGGTCCAAATCACCACTGTCACGAGATTTTGAACATTAAACTTATGACAATGGCTGGAAAGCATTGGTGTGGTATTCTAGCCAAGACCCCCTTCCTTCCCCCGCCCCAACAGGTTTCAGAAATTTCCGAACGTCGCTGCGACGCACACGGCGTTCTGCATCGAGCAGGTCTTCCGGTCTGCACGGCAGCGGTTATCAGTCCTGTACGTCCGGCTCACTCACTTCCGACACAGCGGCTGCCTAGCAAGCGTCTAGAGGTCTCTCCCTGCACTCAGGAGCCGTCCCCCCCCCCAGCCGCCGTCCGCGAACGGCCAGAACAACACCAGATCAGTGCACGATCGCACGGTGGGCCCTCCGGGCCGATTTGATGGCTCCGACGGTGGAAATTGACGGGGCTGTCGAGAGCTTAATGCAGGGGAGGTACGAAAAAGATGCCCCGTTTTGTATTGTTTGTGGCTCCGCCAGATAAGCATAACAAATATCTTCATAACAGGTGATGCTTCAAACTGGCAAAAATACTCAGTAAAGTCGTGCTGCGAAAACATTGGAGGAAGCGATCAAGGATTTATACTGATATCATCTCTACCACAACATGAAAATATTTTTTAGAGAGATCAAGCGGTACAGCTAAATTCAGAAAACACACAGATAAACCAATCAATAATAATCACACGATAGCCAAGAAGATAAATGTTATTCACAGCTCTTGCGTGCATGGACGACGACGTAGTGCGAACGAGTAAGGAGCTAAGAAACACTGAACATAAGGTGACTGTGACACCGAGCCTTAATTTCGCCGGTTTATTTCTATTTCTCTGAGGTGAAGAAAATATATACAAACAAATCATAGTCTAAGAGACTGCACGGGTCGCTAAAAAATAGCGCGGTGCAGCAGAGGCGCAGCCAGGATTTTCTTAAGGGGGGGAGGCGGGGCTCAGTGTGGACGGTTTTCACCAGAAATGCGGACCTAAGGAGGGGGGCTGGGCCCCCCGGATTCCCCCCCCTGGCTTCTCCTGTGCGGTGCAGACGGTGCGCAGCCGGCGAGGAATGGCCAGTCCGCTGACCCCTGAACAGGAAAATGAGGGGTTCGACAGACGTGAAATGTCCAAGTCTGACACAGCTGTCATTGCCTTTGATACAGCCCACGGAGTACCTGCGCTCTGAAGCATCTGGGAGACTGTCAGTTGAAATTTCGAGGTTTTTCGAGACGGATTATTCATTCGCACATCAGTGATCACAGGTGAATCAAGACAAAACATGACCATGGCGTCCATTGCTGGAGATCCCCGGGAATTATTGCGGTGTAGGACTAGGATTCCAGACCGATTCTTTCCAGTCAGTGACATGGGCCTCACGTTAAAGTCTCCGAAAACTGACGGGATCTAGACCCTCCATCCCTCCCCTCCCCCTCCCGCTGGATATCCGACTATGATGGTGACGTCTGAATAGGCATATATTTACAAAGGTATCTGATTACGGGAGCGAAAAATGTTTAGCAAGGAGGTGAAAAAGGAGAATTCCGAAATTGGCGCCAGGCAGAGTATTGTCCTTGTCGTAACTCGGACAAATGTTGCCATCATCACAAAGTAACGCAAAAAGGCAACAGTATAACATACAAATACTGCCACCTTTATTGCTTCATGGTTTCAAGGAGTCACGAATCTCTGAGCAACACGACTTCTTGCTGGCCCAAAGACCTGTGTAAGCATCCAGGTAGGTAAACCGTGTTGGTAGCTTTTACCAGAGTTGATCAGCTAATCAGTTTAAACGAACTGCACTTAACCACGCACGAGACAGCGCTAAGCCAGCCCCAGAGAGGGACACATCCTCCCCATTCTGGTGACACCGCTTCCGTCCCCTGCCCACTCGAACCGTCCAACACAAAACAACGACGAGCGCACCAAACCTGGACGCTTCCCGGAGCCCAAATTTTCCTCGTTCTCGAATCAAGGTCGCATCGCACGGACAGCAGGGACAGCGGCAGGACGGCGGCCGCCCGCGCCGGACGGTACCTTTGACGCAACGGCAGCCGTTGTTTAGCGCCCGGATGTAGCCCTCGACGCTGGAGGGCCCGCGCAGCTGGTCCTGCATCAGGTACGTGTTGTGGGAGCAGGAGATGAAGTAGTGCGACAGCGGGTGCGTCATCTCCTGGCAGACCTTGCGGTGGCGCCAGCTGAAGACGTCACACTCGCCCGAGAGGAGGTAGCGCGTGAACCCTGCCAAATAACACAGACGGACGCCGGGATGAGCGCCGACTGCCGACGACCCCGGCGGTCACGCAGACTCGGGAACACACGGCGGGCCGGGCCCGAACGGATTCGGGAACACGCGGCGGGCCGGACCCGAACGGAGAAGCCGCCCCGCTCCGCCACCGCCAGGTCATTGCACAGCCGCTATGTTTTAACGCAGCCTCGGCAGGAGTAGCGACAAATGTCGAGACGGCTGAAAACACGCCGGGTACTCACCCTCGCCCCTCCGCCGGCTTCTTTTGACTTGGTTTCTGTTTTGCGACGGCGCTCGCTTTCGAGCAGACTAACACGCCGACAAGGCGTGAAACATGGAAACAAACATGCTGTCCGCGCAAACATATACGCCTCCCCTCACACCCACGCACCCGCGCACTCACGCACGCGCGCCTGACGCCTCCGCGCTGGGGGGAGGGGGTAAGAGGCGGTGCGGCTGGGAGGGGGGATAGGAGGCGGCGCGGCGGGGCCCGGTGGCTCCGGACGGGCGCCGACGTCGGCCGGTGTTTTTGGCAGCCGGAGGTGGTAATGAGGGAGGCAGAGCGGCAGCCGTCGTCTCCGCCACTCCCCGACTGTTGGGTCGGGACCGACGCCCGGTCCAGGCCGGCAGCCCCGCCGCTGGTGGCCGGAGAGCAGCGTCTCGGACCCGGGACCTCGCGTGCCCTGCCGGCAGCTAATCCGGGAAGTGTTGATCTGTCTCGCGCAACACCGACAGTATTGACCTGCCGCGTCTATTCTGAGCCTCCGAAGCCGGAGCGGCTCCTCGGATAGCTCCGACACGGAGTCCACTCGGGACAAAGGTGGACCGAAATATCCCGCACCACGATACGCGCCCCAGTTCAGACCGCGCCCGCAGCACGGATCCAGTGGCGCTGTACGGGGAAATCAACGGAAACGCGGTTATTTCGGGCCATTCCGAAAATAGTCTGGTCAAACTAATGGCCTTGCGGGAGACAGAGAGGCACAGAAAGGCAACTAGGGCACCAGAACTAAACGAAACAGCAGAGTCACTCTTTTCTTCTCTGGCTAAAGCCACCAAACGTTCGTACATCCCCGCCCGCGCATGCATCCAGGAATGCTCCGCCAAAGGTAGAGGTACGGCCCGTGGGAGCAGAGCTTTCGTCACATCAGCTGCTGTTATCACTCCACTACACGTTCGAGCAGAATCCTGACATCAAAAGACAGGCGTCTGACAGTGATGTCGCTGGGGTGCATGAGAACACGTCTTCCCGAGAGCTAAAACATAACCGCCGGCCAAGTTATATGGACGAGAAATCATGTTCGTGGATGTAAATGAAAACAGTTTAAGGAAGAGCTTTATCCTGGTGGAGAGGCGCGATTCAAACGTCAATTTAAAGTGGCATTCGGGGCGTTGGCCTGTGAAAAGACCCGCTGCCGCCGGGCCGGATCGGGCTGGGCCGCTCAGTTTTATTTTATTCTGTTTGTTGAAGCAGAACCCTCCCGACCTGCGACGTCACTCATAATTACACTCGTCGGGTAGTCGGTACCACGCTGCTCCACAAATCATATTTACCACGCATCATACTCAAAGTTTCCATCTCTTCAGAGGTAAAAAGAAAACTATTCCAAAGAGAAAAAGGAACATAACAGGAGAAACTTTGATCGAAATCCAAAGTGGAAAGTCTTACCTTCTCTCTTCTCTTAGATAACCTTCAAAATCAGACTAGCGCAACGCACGAAAATCCGAACTCGTTAAGGAACCACGGATGGCCAGCTTTAAGCTTTAATAATTGCCTGAAAGCCTAGTTGCATCAGCCCGTGCGTCGTCAGACACCCGGCGGTCTGGACTTGGTAAAAGTAACACAGGTGGGGTCCATTTGACTGATTGGCGGCGTTCGCGGCAGTACGCTGCAGCTTCAAACCGGCGTCCAATCTCGCAAAATTGGAATGGGAGCGTGTATAATTTCGTACGTTGTTTTTAAATGAGTGTTGTTCGTGGACACATCTGTTACCACAATGCGACTTATGCGGCTTATTTGCAAGCAGGCTATCTGGGCTTTAGTCCACATCAAATGGTTCGTGCTAGTATTCAAATAGTGAAACAAAGGAGTGGACCGTGGCGCTGCGGAGCAGCCGCTTGTAGCGATCCTGGCCACATCGGCTTGCTTGGGCTTCGAAACCCTTTAGCACCAGACAAGTGCCTGGCATAATTCTGCCAGGCCGAGGAAATTCGTTCGGGTCGTAAGCGCAAACGTGCTGTTAACGCCAGGTGGTGGTAGATATTTCAACAGGTATCGCCCACGGATCCGCCTGGCCAGCGGAGGCCGGGCTGGCGACAGACGGGACGAGAAACAGCCATGACTTTGGTACCAGACAGGCGTGAGAGGCGACTTCAGCTTCCAAGGGGCGACTATGAGGCGTGCTGCTCAGAAGGCCGCGTGGGGGTGAGGTCACGCCATCTTTCGTCGGCGTCGACAAAGCGGGGCTGCCGACTGATGACCAGAGCGGAAGGCAGGTGGAAATGATTCAGCAAGGCCGGGAGGCCTGACCAAAGCCGCGCTGTCTTGGTGACGCGGCAATTTCGGTATCATCGAGACGTGGCGAGGGAGCAAAGAAATTATTGCCGACAATCAGGCGAGCCACGGAAATGATACGACTTAACTAGCGTCCTTAGTATCTTGGTAAATGCGACGACATGCACACACCCTCGTGCATCAGACAGGTCCGCCGCCCTGCACTGATCACAGTGGCACCGTTCCCACCAGGTCTTCTCACGCCGTCCCCGATCCATCCCTCACCTTTCCCACCCGTCCCGCGCGCCCTACATGCTCCCCGTCCAGCCACATCCAGGTACAGCTGCTGCCCGGGTGGTGACGCCCCCCACGTTCACCTACCGTCAATCATCAGCTGTCCGCAGCGCCGCGACTCGGGGTTCGGCTCGTAGTGCCGGATGATGTCCATGCACTTCTCCCACGTCAGACCCGTCATCTGGGGCAGAGGCACGTCACGTCACCAGCGCAGCCGCCGCCCGCGGCGAGTCTCGGGACCGGCAGCTGGCGCCACAGGCCGGCGACGGCCGTCCCGCCGACCTCGCGTGCCCCCCCCCCCCACCCCCTGCTCGGCCTTATTGAACATTTCAGGATAAATGTCCCGCGAGACGCCCAATTCTTCCCCAAGATTTGGCACCAATGAGATGAAAATGAGCGGCACTTTTCGCGAGGCCGTGAACCAATAAATTCGGCGTCGCCGGGGTGGACCGAAGCGCATTAATCTCTGCCGTGTTTCGCATCTCGTCAGATCATTAGAGGTCCACACTGCCCAGGCGGCCTCCGCCACTGAGCGGCGCCACGTCAGTCGTGTCGTCGAGGGCGGAGACCGGCTTGCGACCAATCGCCGTGTTTTTGCGCCACACAGAACTGACGGCAGTAGCTGGTCTCCGAGAAACACCCCTTTATCCGCCAGCCGGTCGCAGTTTTTGGTCGTTTCTGCGTCTTTGGACACACCGCCCTGCAATTCATCTTATAACTGGTCAACGGCCGCGACCATTTTGGTGAGGTGGAACAATTTCATTCCTAAGCGTCAGGATCTCGATGTCATGTGAAAAATGTTTTAAGAGAAAAAAAGCATCTCAGCGCCCAAACCAGAGCAAAGCATGGTAATATATGAACGATTTTCAATCAAAGCAAGAAAGGATTAAAATGTGCTAACGTTAATGGTGCTTACTAGCACCATCCTGCGTGTACAGCTCATCTTCACAGCGAACGGAACCAGAACAACTCTCGCCGATCGATGAGTCTAACTTTGAACGTGACGAGCATGGTACACAGCGCCAATGTTCCCATCTCTTTCGACAACAATAGCTGCCAGCGCGTCCGGCTCGGTTCGCGGCAAGTCCTCACGGCGCGCACCTCGGGGACCGGATGCCCTTGGGCTATTTTCGGATTTCTGGCCACAAGGTGTTCAGTCTGGCGTCGTGTGGCGGCCGCTCAGGGGGGATGGGGCTGGCAGGCGAGGGCCGGACAGCCGCACAGCCCCTCCCCCTCCTCCCGCGCCCGCCGCACGGTTTGAGTCAAAACGCCTCGACCCTCCACCCTCCATCTGCGGCGGAGCCGACAACAATGGTGGCGAGAAAGGCTTGGGCGGCGCGCGGCTCGCTATAACGCCGAAGATTAGATTCGGGCGTCGTCGATGCCGGTCAGCCGCGTGACCGGCTTTCAAGCAGGATCGTCGATTTCGACGGCCGGCCGAGGACGGTGGTCGCTGAGCCGGCAAGTGCGGGCCCGACCACTTGACCGAGCCCAGCCGAGGTATGAGCGCGCCTCCAGGCACCGTAGACTCTGGCAGGGATCGGGAAATAGTGGGAGCATCTTTTCCTTGGTCTTGGCAGGCAGAACGCTGCACAATGTTTTACGGCGCAGTCATGACAGTCAGCTCGCGCCCAGGACGTGGGACATGGTGTCGGTCGGTTCGCCGCATCCGGGTCTGTTGCATGGATAACTTGACACTGGCCGCATTCGCGAGAATCTGAGAAACGGGACCAGCCACCGCCCGCTAATCACTGCGCAACCCTCACGTCCTGCATACGTGCACAGCGCTAACCTCTCTATCAAACATCAAATTTCACGTGGGTGAGTTGTAAGAGAACACCGATTTGCAGTGCGCTTAGCTGTCTGCACACATCAAACTGATATACAGACCTAGAGAAATTGCG
The DNA here is from genome assembly GCA_030062745.1 of Capitulum mitella. Lineage (NCBI taxonomy): Eukaryota > Metazoa > Arthropoda > Thecostraca > Pollicipedomorpha > Pollicipedidae > Capitulum > Capitulum mitella. Next base: position 30,915,950 of record CP099842.1, read on the forward strand.
TAACGTGGAAAGCATGAAAGACATGAAACTCGGTAAACGGCCGCCTCCGCGACATGGTCACGACGATCACCAATAGACGCTTATTGTGATGGGTGATGGGTGCATGGATTGCGCAGCAAATCACTAATGTTGGCGATGTCGAGATGTAATGATGATAACAAAACGATTAGTACCAACAAAAAAATGAAAGTATTTCCATGGTCATTACAAATCTCTCAAACCGAACCGGGTCACAAATGAGTTCTGTTTTCGGCGACAGCTCACCCCTTGTTCTCCTTCAAGGAACAGGTGAAGATCCTCTACTGTCATGTATTCTTTATTGGAATGCCTGAAACAAAGCATAAAACGGTCATCAGAAAGCCCGTTTAATATATCTTACTTCAGGTGACTTCGAAACGTAAATCAGTTCTGCTGTGCCCAAATAACCCTTACGTGGTCAAAAACACCGAACGTGATATAATATACCACATAAAAGCTCAAAACTTCACAGGTTTGAGAAAACATGTTCATCATGTACAGTTAAGTGCACAACAATTCACCAACAAACCACGATGACGAACCACGATCAACAAACCACGATCACATGACAAAGTTAGAATATCACATAACAAAGTTTCTGAATCCCTGCATGCGCCTGACAAAAAAAAATGATGGGATTAAGAAGGAAGGGAAGAAACTGAAAATGACGCACGGATAGATGGACAGGCGCAAATTTAATTTGTGCTGGGGACCGCTGGATCTGGAAAATGTCGCAGTTCCTTTAAATGTGGCATGTTCGGAAACATTTACAACATTCTGGTGCTTGATCATAGATTTATACCGTGATAACACAGTTACTAAATCGAACTAAAAACAGTAGCAGACAACGTCAACTGCCACCACGTGTCACAGCAAAGTCCTTCCCAAACAACTGCAAATATACACAAGGAACCGCCACCCATTACCACAACGAATCCCCCACCTGATATAACACACGTGGCAAGGTCCATCATCACGTCTCGGGTAGCCAGTACCACAAGTCGACCACGTCAATCTTTGTTTCCTGTTTGAACTCAGTGACTCCACCCTCAACTTGGCAGCGTCAGCCCAAACAGATCACGTGGCGACGCTCTCGTTTTCAGTCCAGTCGTTCGTCCGGAGATGGGTGAACTGAGCTGAGACTAGGTTTGCCTTGGCTGGGTAGGCGGAAATCGCGTGACCGGCGGCAGTTTATGCATCCCGTCAGTGAGTTACGTCTTTGCAAAGGTTAGTGACCTCGTTAGTGAAGCGTCACACGGGGAGGACTGTTGTTTATTGAAATGTCCCGCGTGGAAGGCAATGCCTTCTTCATAATGAGACCCGCGTGAAGAAAAGGTCTGTTTAGAGGAGTCGCTCGGCGGAGAGTGCCCTGTTAAGTGACGCTCCTCATGCGCAGGGCAATTTCATGGTTGTGGACGGCATAGGACAGGCAGTGCGGTGGCCTTAGTAACCTGTTAGGTTTCTTTATATGAGCCCTGTTACATGAAATGACTGTAGTGCTGTATGCACAGCTGTATGAAAATAAATTCAATCTGAATGGGTCTAGCAGTACGATTGACTGAAAACGCTCTTTGGCACGTGGGTAAGGCTTTCCTATGAGAAGCTTTACATAATAAGAGTTGGTGTTTTTAGGTAAAATTTATTCTGCAAGGTAGGATCACACTAACATTTATGAGCCAAGAACGCTGGACCACGTTGGTCAGCTTCATGCCTCAGTCATAGATGCGAAATGTTTTCAGCAGCCATAAAATCAACAGTGACCTTCACTTCTACTCAAGTTTCCTCTATGTTTCCGCAAACTTTTTATGATTTTTATCCTCTGTTTTTCTTTCACACCAGACAACCATGAAATCAATCATCTTAATGCAAAACCTTCAGCAGTCTTAACGAGGTTTTCTTCTTCGGGTAATGGCTTGAAGAAAAATGGCAAGCGCTTCTTTGGAGAGCGTGAAGGAGGTTCGTGCTCTCTTCCATAATGCGTCCCACGCTGAAGCTGATGTTCTCTTTAGATCGCCCTATCGCGCGAAACCTGAAGATCTCTTCAAAAAGCATCTCACCAAAAGCGACTGAGGCCAACACTTTCTTTAGCCTTGCGCTTCGCGGGTAAAGGTCAACAGGTTCCTTTCTGAATAGTGGACTCTAAGTTGCAACGCGGCAGGCAACATCTTAAGGGTATTACTTCCAGATAGCTTTCGATATGTTACGTAATTGCGGTTCCTTTCTTCGTCACATGTCATCAAGGTTACGTCAAAAAAACAGTGGTACGAAGCTCCGTCACGATGAATTCCCTAACTTAACTATAATGGCTAAACACCGTATTTGAAGTTATCCATTTTGGAAGCTCTGCATGCAAGCTCATAAACTCTCTACAGACCAGGGAGTGTTTTTCGCAACACTCAGTTGACGCATGAACTGCTTGGAAATACATTTTCGCTGTTACATCAAAGTCTCTGACTTTTCCGTTTTTGCTCTTCATCCTCCCTTGTTATTATCAATCAAAACGACCCTTAAAATGTGTTATTTTCACAAAGCAAAAATCCAGAATCATTCGAGTAATACTGCTCCTACAATTCAAACAATCTTAGGCAGAAAATCGGCTAGGTATACACACCAAGGTGTTCCATCAGTTCTATACTGCTGATGTGCAACCGCCATGGGTTCCTCTTCCACTTTTGCCCCACATCAAAGGTTACCTTTTTTAAGCGGTTGCTCATGCTGACACAAAAGCAATCGTAAAAGTGACATTTCCAACCTAACCTCAACATTACTCAGCCCGTTAGTGACTCACGTGCAGTCCACGCACGACTGATTCATTGCCACGTTACTCACCGCGCATTCCGCCGTTGAAACATAACATCCAGTTCACCAAAAGTAGCGATGTAGAGTTGCTTTTGAACGTACAACAGATAGCAAAATAAAAGCCACCTGTACTTTTAAGGGGCATTTTTCATGTTCTTAGTCCACGCGCAGTCCCCAGTGTGACGAAAAAGCTGAACGGCTTACCTGAGTAACAAGAAATAGATATCCGGACGCGTGGCGATTTCTTTGAACATGTCGATGAATTCCCTGCTGGTCAACATGCCACGCACGTCGCCATCTCCTCTTTGGTTGTCGTACTCCTGGAACGTGACAACAACCTCTTAGCTGCGACAAATTCGAAACGCAAGCTCAACCAGGCCGAGTTGAGCCGAAGCACGCGAGTGGAGAAATCACTTCGCGCAAGACAAGGTTTCGCTAGCTGGAAGAGCTTTTGTTTCATCGTAAACACAGTCCTCCATCCCTCCTGTTATGCTCCCGTAATCGCGAATAGAAAATTACCCAGTAATGTACCCCAAGCGAGAATCCTATCGCAATCCCGTCAGTTCAATAGAACAGCTGGCCAAGAGAACATCTAAACGGGGACTCCTGAATCGTGGTGCTACGACTGCGCACGACTTTTGCGGAAATGTATGTAAAACATACATGTAGCGAAAATAAACAGTTTTCAAGATGTTCGTTCCATATTTGCTTTCAAGGCTTCGAGATTTAAATGTACTGATACACCCAAAAGCATCAATTCCTACCTTTCTGTTTCTTTTTCTTCCCAGTCCCAGAGCCCTCTCGTAGTAGAACAACAATGCTAAAGGACACAATTGTGAACTCAGCCTCCTTGACTGGTTTACGTTAAGGCCGTGGCCCTCTACTAAACAGCCAAACTCGTCGTCATTAAAGCGCACTTCTAGTAAAAGTCATTCTGAGGCCCCGTTTGAAACGCAAAAATGTCCCATTCCGCACGCCACTCCAGCCAAGAGTCATTGGTGGCTGCCAGACTGTCTGAAAGTTTTGTTCGTCGCGCACGGCTTCAGTGGTACTGCTCGATACCTTTCCCAGAAAGGTTCATATACCGGCCCCAGCCGACGTTAGAGGATGTTAATACATACAACCGTCGTCAGAAACAATTCGTGAATTGGCCCTCGCATGTCTCGCATGTCTCTCATGTCCCGCAATCTGTTCTCACCATGTCCGAGAGCAGAGATATAGAAAGATGAACAGAATGATGAGTCACGGGCTGTCCTAGATGCATTCGACCGTCGCTTGTTGATCCGACGTTTTCGTCCGTTAACTGCGTACGCAGAGGATTAACCCGCGCACGACCGTCGGTCCGTCCCGAACATCAGCGACTGGGGGGAGGGCGGCAGTTGACTGCCCCCTCTAACTCACGAACGGTTGGTTGCACGATAAAAATAAGCATACCGTTGGAAAGCCTGTGACGAGTAGAGCTCGAAACTGGTCTCATTTTTAGTTTTAGATAATATGTAAGCCAATTTACGCCCTATATATGTTTTCTCATAGCCGACTACATGAGACCGAGAAATGGCCTGAATCTCAAGGGCTGTGACTAATAACGCATAGGTAAAGGCACCAGCGCACAAGTAAATGTTCGCGGATGCCGATACACGTCTAATTTCCCCAGATTTCTTCAACATATACGCCGAAACTTTGAGTTAAAGACACCGTAATTCTCCCGTCAGCCGGCAGTGTGCGCCGCTGCCGTATGCGGTACCAAATTGACGGGAACTAATTTTAGCGTTCCTTTATTTTCGCGAAAAAAGACGATCTATGCCAATTTTATTGATCTTTGTGGCTCTTGTGATGGTTTATCATGCTTAAATTTTGGAAAATTTGATTAGTTGCCAATCTACAAAGCTGGCGGAGCTTTATTCGCGAGAGCCTGTTTATTTCCAAAATATGCTACTGTTTCAAACTTTTTGAGGTTCCTGGTATTAATTATGTCAGTGCAAGCTAGTTCTGGCATTTTCTACCCATTCTGAGTAATTCATCGTCGATTTTGACGTTGGTACATTTTGGCCCACTGCAGTTATTCTTGACCTGACCTCAGGTCAATCGCTGGAAGTCACTGATACTTTGCCCAATGACGGTAACCAGATGTCTGCTTCACTCTACACTAAAAATGTTATGGAATATTCCGTCAATTTCCGAAAAAACGGCGATATGTCTTAAAAATGGGCTTGACCTTAGGTCAATGACCCGGAAAATTCCGAAAAATCTGAGATAGCAGATTTGTTGCATCTATCACGATCACTAGTCCCTGAAAGTGTTATTGAGATATCTTGTTTTGCGAAAAAGTTAGAGGGCGCTAAACTTTTTTTGGCATATGTCTGTTTGACCTGACCTAGGTCAGGCACCTGACGTGACCTGAGGTCAAAATTTTGACACGAGACGTAAAATTGATGGAGCAAAAGGCACACAAAGTTTCGTGACTCTGTGTTTGTTGATTCTCTCTCAATCCCAGAAAAACGTCAGGGGGGCAGTCAACTACCTCCCCCAGTCGGGGACGGGTTAAGACGCGAACGCATTAGGGCATGTGGACTTACGAGGAAATTTCATCTGAATTTAGAGAAGGCATGTCCGGAATTTAACGTCATTCCAAATGCCACATCCTCAGAATGTAACATTGAGAAACGGACTACGCATAATTACTTCATTTTGGCCCGTCCATCGATGTTCTAAATACTTGTGAACGGGTTGAAACACGACGATAAGACGTGATTATTATTAGTATAAATAACATTTCACAACACTACTGAAGGATGGATGTTAAAGGAAGCAATAATAAATGTTGGCGCAAATATAAATTGAAGGCACTTACCAGAACTCGGGATGATTATGGAAACAATGGTCAGGATTCAGGACGATAAACTAACATATATTGTTCCATCGTCCGCCAGAAATCCAACTAGTGTCTGCGTCTCTGCAAAACCTAGCATCGGCTAGATACTTCCAATTTATGATTTCGGAAGCAGCTGCTGGTTGTATCCACTGCAATCGATCCCGGGCTCAAGCAGCACCGCGCGGCGCTATCCCGAGAGCATTCGGTGGTGAGGGCCCCACTGCTGGTATGTCACGTGGTCCGCGGGTAACGCGGCAGCGAAGCGGGATCGCCCTCATCGCGGGCGCGGTCCGCCCGTCCTGTCGCTATGGCAACGGTTGCTGCCTGCTGAGACACGGCCTGGCCAGGAGAGATGACGTCAGCGCTCTCGCAGCCGTGCAGTTTGACCTGGCTGCTACTGGCAGGACGCACGACAATCCCACGAGGCACCTCTTCACGAACCCCCTTGTTTTCAACGATCTTAACGAATCTCTCGTCTCCAGGCGTACAGCCTCACGGCCAGCGGGCCAGCCCGATGACAAAAGTCGTACCGCCACAACGTCGGAGCCCCGTTGACGCCGGGTCACGGTGAACGTCTCATCACCGTGTCTGCGCCGCCGCCGCCGCGAGACCGGAACAGCTGATGCACGCCGCTGTCGACAGCGCACGAGGAGGCCAACATGGCACAGCACGACCGGCCTTGACGCGTGACCCGGCGCCCACTTCAGGTCCACGCCCGGCGGCGGCGCCGCGTTCGTGGAAGACCGCATGGAGATCGATGGCAGCTGACTCAATCCCGCCCTGGAATGCCCTAATAAAACCGAATCAGCCGATACTGAACACGCCGTGAAGTTCAGGGCTGATGAATTGTTTGGTCAGTCTGGCGTCGGTTTTGAATATGCGAAACACGACCAAGCTTGACGAAATTCGTGCAGGAAGTTCCCAATTTTTCCGGTCGGAATCGTTGAAATTTATTGATATCGCACGTGCGTTCGGTGGATGCTCCTGAACGACATTGTCCAAACCAGCTGAAAGTATGTAAATACATGCAACCGGGAAGAAGCACACGTATATCGTTTAGGTTAATAAAACGCAGAATTCTTGGCAAAGTCTAAGAAAAGGACCGACATAATTTCCTGCGTCCTTGTCACAGGTCGAATATGCTTTTCAACCAGGGCATGCGTTAGGCGAAGAACAGGATTTTGACCATGGCCCACTCAGTACCTATGTATGTGACGTGAGGCCCGCGGCAATAGCGAAAGTAAGAGCGATCTTTATCATTTAACTGCCCCGAAGTCAGTATCATTCATTGTCCTGGAAAAACCCAACTGGGCAGGAATCGACGGCAAATGATGTGAATATATATATATATATATATATATATATATATATATATATATATATATATATATATATATATATATATGTGTTACAGATAATTTGTGCTCATTTAACTAAATTTTTCATTAATATATATGCATATATATCACACACACATATATATATATATATATATATATATATATATATATATATATGTATATAACTTAAGTTAAAGAAGCGTAAATTACTTGGTTCATTTCTAAGCCAGTCTTATTTTCGTATGCATAGTCAAACCTTTTGGACTTCAGCAAACAGATACTCGGCTTATAGCAAAACATGTTAACAAAATCTTGTTTGTCTTTACATTAGTGTAGATGAAAGAAAACCAACAGACCATTTGATACTGCACTGTAAGCAGCCACTTTCAATCCGAAGCCTTATTTCGTGACTAATCAGTGAAACAACCGAACCCAAAAGCATTATTTTGAATAGGGAATAACTAGCGTGAAGAGGACGTTTTTCTCCCCTCATCTTTTTTTTACCTTTGTCTCCGCATATCGGAGCGGGGAAACACAGCTGTCCAGCCTCCATCAAAGTTCCTAGCAAAACCTTGAGCGTGACGTCAGCAACGGCGCGCCGCATTTAACATGGAAGGAACTGGGAAAATATGCCATCCTGGGATGAGTTCAGGCGTTTTTTCAACATGTGAGCCGATAAAAAGGAACTCAGTATCATACCAGAAGCATGGTCTGTTTAAATCTGGAACTGGAGTCAATTTGACAAAGGAGAGTTTCGTATTCCTTTAGACGGGTATTTTCTGGAACCTTAGCTATCAGGCAATAAGGGTCATTTGCAGCAAAACTCCCGGCAACTGCGAGACATTATCACCCTTATTAATAACTCCGTATCGCACAGTGGCGGCGCAGACGCAGTGTGACGTCTATGATGTGTTCGGATGCCTGGGAGGCTGGGTGGAGCACATTACTAGGTATATAGCCGAGGCGAGGTAGCCGCTATAGAGAAGCCGCAGTGACTTACAGCACAGAGATGGCTCTGGAATGTCGCGTCGCACAGCGGGCGGCCGGCGCGCGAATGAATGGCATGAGTGCAGCGAATGCGCGGCATCAGTGGGACGGCGCCCACCAATGGACGGTGGCCGGCGCCCGGCACCTGAGCGACAGCGCTCGGCACCCGATGACGGCAGGCGCACGGCAGCAGAGGATTACCAGCGCACTTCACCAGCAGGATATCCCGGCAGAATCATGGCACGCAACACAATGTATACATCTTAGCCTAAATGCACGCCATGCCATGCCAGCCAATACGACAGATCAGCACCCATCTGACCTAAATCTGCGCTCTTTTAAACAAATTCAAACGTACATACCGATGCCCATTGAGCTCAGTAGTATATTCTTACCTCTTTAACCCTATTCCCTGAGGGCTTAACGGCTAGTCATTTCCCGGCAGGGTTTGGAATTCGGTCCCCGCTAAGACCTCGAGAACTTGACATCCGATTCCATCGCAGTAAACGACAATCGATCCGCACGACGTAAACTACTCTTTTATCTAAAAACGTTTCAAAATCCTCAAAACGGTGAATACAAAAGGGCAGCTAAGTCAGAATGGAAGATATAATTTACTTGTTGTAACTCCACTGTTTATGGACCGATTTTAATGCAATTGGCATGAGTCGAGAACATATCGACAAGACTTTTCCATTCAGCCCATGCGCCTGGAATTCCGAGAAAATTCATTCATATGCGTTCACACACAGAGGCGTTCATAGAATTCGGCGAACTGGAGCAATACATTGCTTTGTTTCATTAACATAAAGGTCAAACATTTTTTAACTTTTGCTAGTCATGATATACTTTAAAAATACAAATCATATTACAATGCATGTATAACGTTGGCACAGGCGGCGCCAGGGGCAAGAAAAGGGACAAGCTGTCATGGCCACATGTTCTTCAGGTCAGCTTACAACCTTTGACCTTCATTGGCCTCAGCCGACCTAAGAGTCACATGTTATGACCTTGAGTTTATTTCAAAGTGTTTGAAAATGTTTCGAATCATCCGAATTTACCGTATTTCTAAAATTCTTGTTCAAAGCCGTCGTGACGTATGGTATGTGCACGGACAAAGGGTATGCTCAAGGACATTTTGGGTCATAGCTCCATGACCCGACCTAATGTCAATCTGAAACTTTTTACAAAGGTGAATGGCAACTTTTAAAGCCATATATGTTCTGGACTTTATATCTGGAAAATGAGCGTCAAAAATACCATTGTAAAACCAATTTTTAACAGTGGCGTTGACCTGGCCTTGTAAACTGACTTCAGACCAACAAAAGTATTTTCTGATGTTTGACCAGGCAGTTAACTATTCACTCACATAGAGTTTCAAGTCCTATCTAAAAACTCTCTTTTTGTAAACCATTTTTGTGTTGCCTTCAGCAGTGATAAAAATGGCCTGAGGTGCCTCTCATAAACTTAAAGTTTCAAAAAGTGACCACAATACTTAGAAAAATAGGCAGGAAAAGGCACCAAGTTTCGCAAAGCTGCCTCGAAAACTCTGGAATTGGCGAACAAAAAGTGGAGGGAGATTCAACCCATTCCCCTTTCGGGAATAGAATTAAATTCTACGTTATTCCCTCGAAACTTCTTGGCAAAAAACAAAAATCAGAACACAGAAATGAAAAAAATAAAGAGAATGAAACGCCGACCCGTCCCTTGAATGTGGAAAGTTCTGGCATCTGCTGTATGGTAAAAACGTAACAGAACCGGGGCCTTTAATACGGAAGCTATAACAAAAAAGAACTATCCAACGGAAGACGAACCTATCAGTCAGGTAACTCTGTTACTTATACACGTGGTCTTCCTTGACAAGTCGGCACTGTTAGTAAGTAATAAGCGTGTTTACCGCTTATTCCTTACATTACTTATCGCATTTTAGTATATTTACATATATTTATATAAGCTATATATAAATATGTGTTTATATGCAATATATATATTATTTGTATTAATTATATTACTTACTGCTTATTACTTACAACGAAGCACACATTTACGCGCAACTTTCTGTGATCCCTAGTTATGAACGCAGCCGCCAGAAGGCGACCGCAGCAGGTTGTTTCTCCTGGTTTAATCCATTTTTAATACGACGAAGGAGACCCCGGCATGTGGCGAAAAGTTATGCCGATGCAAGCCGGGCAGACCAGACTGTGACAGCTGGTGTGTGCTGCTCATTTCAGTGTCAGGTTCACCGCAGCTGCACGGGCCGCACGGCAAGCGGCGGCAACACCAAGATTAGCACGTAAGCGGCGGGAGCACCTACTGGAGCGTGACACCAGTACTAGGAAGCAGTCGGCACCAGGACTCTCCGCCTTCCAAACCAGGACCATATAACTGCAGGTCCATAAAAGAAATTCTCAGGCTCAGCTAACAGTCTCAGTTTTGCAGATGATACCTAAGATGCTTTTATTCAGCACAAAATGCTAATGGAGACAAAATATTTGTTTTAGAACGCGTCTTACCAAGACGACTAACTTATGAGGTAAAATAGATAGCAACTGCACCATTTCAACGATAACAAGGTTTTAGGTTTCAGTGTGAGCATTGTAAAACCAAAACTCACACTTTGATGATGAAAATGCGCGAAGATGATACTCAGATGAATACAATGAATTGCATTATGCTTAACCCTATTCCCGGAGGGCTATACGGTATGGCCAATTCCCGGCAGGGGGGGGGCGGATTCGGCCCCCCCCCCCTGAGATCTCGAGAACTACTTATCCGATTTCATCGCAACAAACGGCAATCGATTTGCCGTAACGTGAACTACACTTTTATAAAAATAAATTTTCAAAATTTTGAAATTTGTGGATACAGGGGGGCAAAAATGTCAAAATGGGGGGTACTTTTTGACTTCTTATAACTCCGTTGTTTATTGACCGATTTCGATGAAACTGGCATGAATCGAGAGATTATGGATAGGGCTTTTACCATGGGTATGCAAATCTGAAATTTTGAGAAAATTCATGGGCGTTCACAGGGTTTCAAAAATAGGGGGATTAGTTTTCTAATAACGGAATGAACAAAAGAGGCCAAAACACTTTTTTGGCTTCTGCTAGTCATGTTATCCTAAAGAAGTACAAATCGCATTACAATGTTTGTATAATGTTAGCATAGGCGGTGCCAGGGACATAAAAAAGGGGGAACTGTCATGGTCACACGTTCTTCAGATCAACTTGTGACCTTTGACCTTAAATGACCTCCAGTGACCTTGGGGTCACTTGGAATGATGTCGTGTGCATTCAATATTATCTGTAAACGTTTTTAATCGACTGAATTCACTCTATTCCAAAAAATTCATTTTTTGGCTTTGCGATATACGATACGCGCACTGACATTTTAGGTCATAGCTCCGTGACCCGACCTGATATCAAGCTGAAACTTGGTACACAAGTAGAGGGCACCTTTCTACGTCATACATATTCCGGGTTTGGCATTTGAAAAAAACGGCGCCGAAATTATTGCGAAAAAAGCAAATTTTGACTTTTGACCTTGACCTGACCTTGTAAAATGACCTCAGATAAACAAAATTACATATGCACATTGCCCAACTATTTAGCTATACATTCATATAAAGTTTTAAGTTGTATCTTAAAAACTCTGTTTTTGGCAGACATTTTCCTTTTACCCTCAACATGGCCAAAAATGGCATGAGGTGCCTCCCAAAAACGTTGCCTGGCTCCGCCCCTGAGCAAAATAGAATTTCGAAAATCACGGCGCGTAGAAGGAATAGCTAGGAAAAGTCACCAAGTTTCGTGAAGCTGCGTTAAAAAGCCTGGAATTGGCAAGCAAAAAACCCGAGGGGGGGCGGATTCCGCCCCCCCTGCCGGGAATAGGGTTAATGTCCAAACGTGGCAAATGTGTATATAATGAAATCACACTTCGCTTTGCAGTCCTTTTTGGGAATGTTTTGTCATGGAATAGTTGATCCCTTCAGTATCCTTGGAAGTTTTAGTTTTATCTGTATGACTATTGCACATGTGCTGCACTAAAATGATTCGAATCAAACAGTAATTCACGGGTTGGAGAGATTCGTATATAAAATGAACTGAACTAAATCCTTCTGGCATTTTACATGGTACCAACACCTGGGTTGAGCAGTTCGAACTGAATATCACAATGACAGCCTTGAACCAAGAAGTGATTGTTGCATGCAAAAGCTTGTGCTCCCTCAGGGGGTTCTCCTTGTTTGTGGACTGTATCAATTTAGCTGTAGCCTCTTTAGCTTTCGGAAGCTGGAGCACCATCACATTGGGGTCTTGACCCTAGGATTCCCACAAGCGCACTTAGGCACCAAACAGTATGCCATCTTCTCTCGGGATTTTTCACCACTGTATCTATTTAGGACAAAATAAAGTCGGTTATCACACGTGCGCCCAGTGGTGTGATTGGTGCCAGGCGTTCTTCAGCTCTGAAAAACACTAGCAGTTGCTTGATCGTCATCTATGTGTAAATCAACATCACAATTCGATCTTTTCGTAAGGATTACATAGAGCTCCGTGCGCAATAATAAAAAACCCCACAAAACTTCAGGCTGTGAAACGTACAAGACTGTAAGCCAAACACTCCAAATGTTCCTCCTGAAAGTCAAGTTGCACTTGTTAAGTAATATGCACATATACAGATTACCAATTGTGCAAAAAAATGGTAGTCAGCTTAATGTGCAGCTGGGCAAGCAAAAGGTGCACCTAGAGGTGAGCTCAGGTGCACTGCACTTAAGTGTACTCTAAGCGTGCAATTTATGCGCATCAGAAAACTTTACTTCTGCACCCAACGTGGTAATTCTACATCTGACATGATTAATCTGGGCCTGGGTTGGAAATTTTGCACCACAGAATTTCAAAATTGGCATCCGAGATATCACGTGCACCAGGAAGATCCTGGCAAAGTGCACTTTACCAGCTGACCAAAGCAACATATGATAACATTAATATATTGTGTATCTAATACCTGACCAGACCAGGATGATTATCCAAACCATTTAAGGCAACTTTATCATCAAAGAACCTGTTTCAAACATCCCACGAACCACGAAACTTTCCAGATTTACTAAATGATGGGCAATGTGTCCAGCCAGTCACGAAGTACCCATACACACCACCGTTCTCCAAAAAAACATCGTATCCGAAGAAATAATCCAAATTAATCGGAAATCAAGCCACACCATAAACGCATTCAGGTCGAACAGATGACGGAAAACACGTTAAAACAACGAGATATTTAACATATTATCACGAATTACATCCAGCACAATCCCTGCGCCTGGTGCCAAAGCTGTCTTTCGCCGGAAAGGCACGCAATAATCGCTATGGTTTTTGCGTTCGTTTGTTTGTGTTGTGGGTTAGGACGCATTGCCTTTGGGCTCAAGCGTCCGTGTCTTGAATCAAGTCTTGTGTCTCGTCGGGCGTCACTCGGTCGTTTGCCATGGTCTTTACGGTAAATAGGGAGACGAGCCGGTTTCGAATCAAGTGCGCCAGGACCGCAGTCACCCGGCAAATATGTTTTTTTTCGGCTGTATCTAAACGATATGTTACATAAAATCACTTTTTTCTCATTCACTCTGCATTATAGATATTCATGCATTTTCAATTATTATTTCGTTGTTTCAGCTGGAAACAATATGTTTGCCATCTTTTTAATGTATCAGAAATCACGACATAAAAGGTAACTAAAACTTACAGTCATATGACGAGTTAACCAAAAATTATGGGGAAACGAGTGACGTCTTCGTATGGCCTGCTGTTTTAGGGCCTTGAGAGGGTCAATCAGCGCCCGGAGGCACCTCCCAACTTCCCGCCCAACACCGGTGCAATGCGGCACAGTATACACATTCAGACTCAACCCGGAATGGCTTCCAATCTCGGACACCACACAGCGCTGCAACATCGAGATAAGGCTGCCAAATGGTGGGCCCGCTTGACCGGCCTGTGAACACAGGGAACAAATGGGACGCGCTATCGCGTTGCTGTGACGTCGGGCAGCGCCAGATTGCGACCGATTTGCGGAGCGGTTTTCCTCGTGTCGGCCGGACCCGCATGCCTGCTGCCACGTCCCCTGTCAGATTTGCGAAAGGCGGCTTGCCACGAATCAAAGCTCGAGACCAGAATGGAACACGGTTCACCTCGACCGAGGTTCTTGTCGATTCCTGCGACAGAACATGACGACGTAAGGCCGACAAATGAGATTAATCACTGACAGCCTGGCCAAACCGGCGACGCCAAGGTTGCAGCATGCGCTCGGCAGTCGAAGTGACTTCCGATGCCTTTCGCGAGGATGTCAGGGTCCCTCAGACGCCAGAAAATCGACAGCCTCGAGAGGTCCTCACGGACGGTGGCTTTGGCATGATGGAACGACGTTAATTATAGCGCGGCTTATCACCACAAGTCCGCTGATGCAATCTCCGCCGGTAATAGGTCATCTTTCACAAACACCCTTTCGGGAGATAGCGTACGATCAGAGCCCAGCTGGGACGGGTTTAACTGTTCAGATGTCATCTCGGATTTCGCGCAAAGCCTCAGATGAAGTGGTCGGCACAAGGGTCTGGGGTCGAGAGCAATCGGGAAGCCGTAAACTTGATAAAGTCATCGAGAAGAGACCGGATCGACTTGTCAGAGTGGTTCGCAAGATAAACACCGACGACGACTGAGAACTCGAAGTTTGCCGCCACCGAGCGTCGTCTGCTCCGTCGTGGAAACGCGCCAGGAACTCAATCACCGGGACGGATACCACCTGATCTGATCTGAAGGTAAAACTGCCAACTGGACCGTGGAACACCGTTTTCTCGACGTGTACAGCGTGTTATGCAGCCCGCAACTGTCCGACGGCTGCAGAGGAGCTTTGGACGGGACTGGCCGGACGCGCCGCCGACATCTACACACATAACTCGGCCTCCTTGTCGAATCCCCGCAATCAAACGAGTCGGGACCAACAGTCGCCTTGAGCGGACAGACTTCTCTACTCCCTTCGCGCCGATCAAGGTGCTCCGCGTCCCCGACAGTCCAGCTGACCCCCTCCCCCAAGCGCAGCCACCGCCGCAGCCCCCCGCCGGACCCCCCTCAACTGACCTCCGACGCCCCTCCCCGGCGAGCGCCAGGGCCGCCGTCGCCGCGCCGGAACTGTCGCCACCGCGCCGCTAATGGCACCATTATTAGCCGGCGGCGGCGGCGCGATCCATCTTGCCGAACTGTTCGGAGTCGTCCGGCCGTCCCCGGGGACTGTGACATGCCAGGTCCGGCTGTGGCGTCAGCGGCCGGCGCCGGCGAGCGACGGCAGGCGAGCGCCGGCCGGCCGGCGAGCAGCGGCCCAACACCGAGACGGCAGGAGCGGGCGGCGAGTCACTGACCACAGACAGACGGCGGAGCAGCGTCCGGAGGATCGGGAGTGAACTGAATGTCCGGATCAGAAACAAACCGTGGGATCGTCGACCTGGATCGAACGCGGACAGGGGCTTCAGTCCGAGAAAGTAAAACAGGAGTAAACAGAGTGCTACGGGTCACGATTGGGTCAGTATTGAAAAACCAGAGTATCTGATCAAGGGCGGACAATGTGCATTCTGGAACAGTTACTTTGGTTTCTATATAGGCTGATATATTATGTCCATTGAACATAATATATCAGCCTATTTGTAGAGCCGTGCCCCGGTCCAAAAACGACAGACACCACTCGAAAGTTGTTATGAAAGTAACCGCGAACTAGTTTTGAATCTGTTTTACCCAATGTGCTTACGTCTTGAAGTAAAGTAAAATGTCCACCAAACATTTGCTTCCGTCTGCATGCTAGAGCATGCAGAATACTGTTTTTGGTCCACGTTAACCTGAGCAAAACAGCACAATCACCGCCTCTACAACCAGCGTCCTGAAAATGCACCCGACTAACGCGAGGCACTTTTTGGCGACATCAACTCGCTCGCATCCGGATAATCACGTCCCCAGAAGCCGGCCGATGATTGGTTATCTCCGCCCCGCGGCCGGCCCGGGGGCCAGCCAGCCGGCGCAGGCCGCCTCTGCGCCCGTCCCGGCCCACCCCGAGAGAGAGAGCTCCAGGGAAATCAATGCAGACCGGAAATAGAAGCCGTCTCTGATCGTCCGTAATACCCTCATCGATGTCGGTTCTGCGCGCCCCGCGAGCGCGACCGGGCGCCGTCCGCGGCCGGTCGGACACCCCTGCAGCGGCCAGCGGCGCGCGGGACGCCGGCGGCGGGGCGAACACCCCTGGAGGGGCACTCCCAGCACGGTCCGGACCAAGAGAGCGCAATTAACGACCACACGTCGCGGCGGCAGGGTGGCTGTTAATTTTCGCGTGAGCAGCCTCTGGTTGGCAGTTCGGCAACACTCGGCCCGATTCGGTGGCTTTCAAAGGAGGAGCTCCGCACAGGCTTGACATGTCACTTTGGAGCCATTCTAAAGCAGTCGGTTTGCTCAGTCGTCCGCCTGCTGACAGCACGTTCGCTATGTTACAGTTCTCCTTCATCACTAGGAGCCGCTTTGCAGCCGGACACATAAATAAGCAGGAGGCAGTCTTGATTGATGCCGGGTTTGGAGTTCGGTTTGTTAGATCACTGCCAGAATTGATAACTGTCGATCCACATGGCGTTGGTCCTGAATAACGTCCAATGTATCATCAGCCAACCAGATGAAAGTGTCCCGGAAGCATGCACGAGATTTAAGCAATCCTGTACTTAATTTAGGAGGACGTAGACTCTCTTTAATTTAATACGTTGGATCCTCGAGTTTCCACACATCCGAGGATTAAATGGCAACGGCTGGGTTGTTTTGGAATCAAAAAATGCTCAGGGCAACATGCAATGGTAAATGTAAGCATCATTATAAATCAATGTTAGTTCGAAATCAAATAAATTGCCAAATCGCCTTCTTCTCATCAAGTATCCAGAATCTAGACAACAGTACAAATTTCGTGTCTGATGATGAAATGAACGTCCGATTACACACGTATATTAACTAAATGTGAACACAGTTTCAGTGCATTTAAAATAAATGTCGAAACCCGGGAAAATGCAGAGTAAAATCAGTCCAGGGGCCGCGAACGTCCATCTGGCATCGGCTGACAAATGGACAGCTTTCCCCCGAAAGAGCCCATGCAGATACGTCCAGTGGCCTTCGCTTAGGCCTGACAGATGGGAGCCGCCTGATCGATCGCCAGAAGCCCTCGGGATACAGTTCTGACCACGGTCCATCGCCGGCCGGCAAATGGTAGCTTTGCCCCGGAGCCGGCGGCCGCCGGACGGGCCGGGCCGGCCGCAGGCGGGCCGCGCCGCCAGCCGGACACCGCGGCCAGCGGCCCGAACGACGCGCTGACGAGCGGCGAACAGTGTTCCGGCGTGAATTGCCAGCGTGACCAACCGCCGTCATACCGTGCTCTCGCGTTCAGAACTTGCGGCATGGCGATCTGCAACATTTGCGGACGGCGCGAGCCACATCGAGAGCTGGCGCTCAACAGTGGGTCTAGGGCTGGACAGAGAGCTCATGAATAGCAGACAGGCCTTGGGTAGTAAATGCCACTCGACAAGGCAGTGACCGCTGCTCCTAGCAGACGAAACGGTGTAGCGGACCTGCCCGTGCGGCGGATATGGTTGTTGTTCTCAGTTTGTTATATACCATCCGTCTTCAATAATACGAATCGAACTTTCCCCCGTACTTTTTCATGACCACGGTATCGCTGAATATCTAATATGGTATCGCCGAATTTTCATGAATATGGTATCGGCCTAAGCAGCGGCTGTTATGGCTCCTGGTTTATCGGTGCTGAAAGCCACAGCGTTTAATGGACGTGACGATGGAGCCCTGATGCTTACCACCGGCTGAGCATGGTGCGGACTGCTACAGAAAGCCCCATTTTAAGCTATATTTATCACACTGGACTCCCGGAACTACGGACCGTAATTAGTGATACGGCCTCGATAAAATATTGCAGCACACTCCAGCCTAGTTTTCAGCGCTGAAGCCAAAACCACGAAAACGACAGGAAACATACCATTCTTCTCCACGTCAGTTACACGACGTAAACCCACCACGACAGGGGGAGGTGGGGCACTTAAGGTTTTTTTCAGGTTGTCCCAGAACAACTGCTGCAATCGCTCTGAAGTTTTCCGCAGCTCAATTTCGAGATTTCTGAACATTTTTTCCAAAAATGTGGGCCTGTACCTTGGCCTATCACTGACCTACAACACCTTTCTCTATGCCATGTCCTGGAGAAATCACAAGATGGCAAGGGTCTTGATCAATAGTATACGTTTAAAGTGTTCTTTGGCGCTCATTCCTGCTAAATATCATGCCTGCGTGTCACGTATGTCAGAGGCCTCCGAACTTCAGTCTTAACTTTAACTTAGTAGGGTCAGACAACGTGTCATTCGCTACTGAAAAGACCAAACTACAAGCTCGTTTTGTTTCGACGCTCTATCATGTCGGGTTTTAGAAGACCTTGGTGGGACTCGCACCTCACCTCGCACTGTCCAACGTGGCCCAATAACGAAGACTGGCGAGGGTTTGAAACAATCCATACACGGGGTGGCGCGTGTCTGCCTACATCACACAGCTCCACATCAGAAGTCCTCCTGAACGCCAGCCATGCTCCCTGCTGGTTCCATCGATTCGAACTCCATTGAGCAGGTTCCAATCGATGAACCGCCACCGGCGTCCACTTTACCCAATAGAGTGGCTCTCGAAACAGAGGTAGGTGGCGATGAATGAAGCCTCGCCGCACACCGCCATGCTAAAAACTGGCAGATTCCCCAGCATCCCAGGGCGTTCTTTCAGCTGGAGAACCTCAAGCGCTTACCGGTGAGTCAAAGACGATGTCATGATAAAGCATATGTACACGTATTCGTGAGTCGGTCTTGATAGTTTTGGGGCGTTTCCTTGGGTAACAAAATTGTTGACCAAGGAAACGTACATCAGGAGTTGTACGTGAATTGCGTTTCAGCAAATAAGCATTGAGAGTTTTGGGCTCCGTCGATGATGTGCGGCTGCATTCGCCTGCTCATCTCGTCTGAACTATTTCTCAGAGTCATTTATTTGACACTACCGTCACCTGCAGTTCCGCAGCTTCAGTCACCGACAGTAGCTTTTTTGATCCTCCGGCCAGCTGCAATCTTTTCGCCCCAGTTTCTGCCTCATTCTCCTGCCATCAGCTGGAGCTCTACTCACCGGCAGTTTCCGCTTGGTCCCGCCGTCAGCTGCGGCCTTACTCACCGCCAGTTTCTGCTTGATCCTGCCGGTTGTGATCTGCGAGTTGAGTCGGCGCATCAGCTCGATGGCGGCCCGCTCGTCCAGCAGGCCCAGCGTGTCGCCGGCGGCGCGCGCGAACATCTCGCCCAGCCAACGCTCCCGCACCGCCGCCTTCCCGTCCATGCCGTCCGGGGCTGCGGGCGATATCAGCAGCCGGGACGTGGGGCGGAAGTCGCAATAACGGACCATTTGCACACGCAGTGGCCGCACGGAGACTGTCGGAGATGCGAGGGAGAGAAAAGAGAGAGATTGAGAGGTCGAGAGCTGGAGCAAAACAGAGCGAGGGAGAGTATTAGAGACGGAGAGCGCGCGACAGGAAGGGAGAGAGGGGGAGGAGGAGAGAGAAGGAGAGAGGGGGAGAGGGGGAGGGAGGGAGGGAGGGAGGGAGGGAGGGAGAGATGGACTGGAGGGAGAGAGAGAAAGAACACATGGATGCACACTTGCATGTAAATATGGTTCAAATATGAAGCCAGAATGTACCATGAAGTTAAATTTCAAAGAGCAGGCACGCAAAAAAACAAAATAATGAGGATGTCCACAAGGAGGAACCATAACTAACCACAACAAACGTGAATTCCCGTGAATCTTACGGGAACGGACACGCCGAAAACAACGGCGCAAATAAAGAGCAAATCCCAAGACCTGATGCGCAAATCATCTTAAGGCAGTTCCATGTGACGAGTTAAATCTGACGGAACAGCGGCCACGTTTCTCACGGAACAATGGCACCGTGCCGGGACCTGTGTTTTACTTTACTTTCTCCACAAAGCAAAGCAACTCGGACATTCTGAGACGAAGCGTCCATTATGGTTTGTTTTTCTGCAGCTCCCTTTGCATATAAATAACGCCATTTTATTCAACCAAGCACTATGCAGAAAGTTACGCACTTTAATCAGAACTAATAAACATATGATTTCATTGCGATGGCATGTGTTACAAAGACGAAACTGTTCACGGCAAATAGTGAGGGGAAGATCCAGAGCATTCTTTGCTAGCTTTATGCATATGATCCGAACGATCTGCCAGGATGTTGTTTGAGACCAAAGTCAATATGAAGCCAGGCCGGTTGTACGAACTCTGAACCGAACTCTGACTGTGCAACTCCAGGTAGCGGCTGATTTTGGGACAGAAGTTCAACGTGCCGTCGAAGATATGTCACCTTACTTAGTGGACAACAAGCAAGACTCACTGTTACCCAGCACCTGACTGACCCGTGTAGCAAATGCCATGTGGCGGGACGACTAGAACACGCCTCTCGGCGACGCGAGACCAGCTCTCTAAACAACAGAACTCGGACACACTCTGAACAATGATCACTGGTTCAGGTACCTCACTGGTTCACCGAAGCTTCTTTTGCAATGCAGCATGCGCGACAAAACCGCACCGTCGTCATCCTGATCTTCACCAGTCGGTTAATAATTAGCATCACACAGTCCGTCACCAGTCGGCATTCCAAGTCCGCACGCGTTTGCCAGGGAAACCGGAAATTTTCCACGGAGTTGGACATAACTCAGAGGGGCGTCTCCGAACGTGGAGTCCCTTTGAAACGTCACTTTGAATCCGCTTTTTGGCCTTTTCGCACGTATTGAAACCCCTGGTAGCCCAAAGAGCTACAAACATAAGGAGGCCGGCCGTCCTCATCGTCAGGAAGATGACGATCGGCAGGGCGTTATTATTCATACGCTACATTATTGTTACATTATTTCATCGGCGGCTGATGATGGGGCAGGCGGTCATCAGTGGCAATGATCCTATCAGCCTTGGATCCGCTCCTGGGGTTTGCCGCTCATGATCTGCCTGAAGCGTGCGACGTCTCACGGTCCCGCTGGAAGTTACGATTCACCTCGCGACGAGCTGCAGAAAATATGTCTGCAAGCAAATCTCATAGAGGCGAGCAAGCTACCACGAAAACTAAACTTCTGCTTCAATGAGCAGCCCGACCTAATCCGACCCAACGGGT
Source organism: Capitulum mitella (assembly GCA_030062745.1). NCBI lineage: Eukaryota > Metazoa > Arthropoda > Thecostraca > Pollicipedomorpha > Pollicipedidae > Capitulum > Capitulum mitella. The sequence goes on from CP099842.1 coordinate 30,937,220, forward strand.
CCAGTGCCTTTAAATTCACTGCGTTAGTCCATCTTATTACGTCCATTTTAATTTCGCACATTATTTTTAATTCCTTACATTTTTTGACGTCCTTACGCTGTTTCTTTATTCTTCACATATAAAACGAATACTTATAATAAGAATACCTCCGCAAGTCAGGAACTTGATCACCACGCCCCATGAGACGCTCGCCATATACCGTTTTCCAACATAGCGTGATTAATAGTGCACTCCTCATTTACTCGGTGCGCTGAGGGGGCGTTTGCGACGCTGTGTTTTCAGTGTAAACAGCTACCGATAGTATCAGAGGCTGCGCCACAGGTCCGAAACTGGGCCACCTTTGCGTCTTTGTTCCGAAGTAGAAGTGGCAGGCTGCAACGTTTTTTGTTAGCGTTCGAAATATTCCGGTACGTTACAGCAAATGTTCGGGGAACTAACCGCCGGTCAACACATTGATCCGATTGTTTGGATTTAAAGGCTGTCTGGGTAAACGACCGTAGCAACCCGTGTCAGCAAGAGACATTCAGGTAAATCAGAACGTCAAAAGACAATTAAGAACTAAAATTACCACCACTGCTTAAAAGCTAAATATATCAGGCGTTTAGGTTTATTTCACGTCTTCGCTTCCACTACATTTGGGGAATTTTCCTCCGCGAGTCCGACTGAATATTGGCGGACACAGCGAGGCATTTTATTCGGAAAAGCGTTTCAAGACTGCCGTTTTTGCCACGGACGCTGCCTGCATCGCTGACAGCTATTGGCTCAGGAATCGACGAAAGTCAGGATTTTGCAGTGACAGACGGCTCGAGAGGCCGATCAGGCTGAGGCTGGTTTTTCGCGAGTAGGAGTTTCTGTCGCGGTGATGGGCCAGATTCAGGCACGTAGCCAGGATTTTCCTCAGGGAGGGGCCAAAGGTCAAGTTTTGTCATATGCTACTGGTCCATTGCAAAATATGTGGGGAAAAACAACAATTTTTCGTAACTAACCTCAAGCGTCACGCACAGGAATGGCAACGTTTCCGTTTGTAACAAACATATGATCACTCTTCCGTATTCCTGCGAAATAGTTAAATATCTAGCGTAGACAGCTTGGCCAAGGGGGCCATAGCCCCTTTAGTCCCTTCTGGCTTTGAGCCTGGCCAGATTTGAAGGATCGTGGATCCTAATCTGATTGAAAACACTAGCAAGGTATGCAAGTATTTATTGCAAACTCACGGTTCATGTCATACTTGGCACAAAATGACCGTCAAGACAATTAACATGACTGTTAACAAAATAGCTGCTACCACGGATGATGTGAGAACTGAAGCTAGCCAGCAAAATAATTAGAAGAATAGCTAGCACAAATCTGTCTTCAGCCGGGTAATAGGTTTCAAGACGGCAGACAGGCAAGATGCAAAATACCTCATCCTTTTCGACTGCAAAAGTATCCCAAAAACGTGAAGAAACAACTAACAACCAACCAAAACTAGGACACACATCAACTGCAACGATTCTCGTTTAGTTTCTTTTATTGGCAATTGTTATGGCCAGAAACATCCTTGTCATTTCAGGCGACGGCGTTGTGTTTTACTATGGTGGAACGGCGAGACGAGATCCGCAGATTTCGATGACAGTCCTGCTCAATCGGATGCAATTCTGCGTTTGATTCAAAGGAATATCTAAGATTTCGTTTAGACGGAAATGAAACGCTGTAATCAAGGCTGATGATGGAAAAGCACCAAATCTCTTTTCATTCGCAGTTTGGAAGTTTTCACTCGTCGAATCACAAACTGAAACGCTCAGCTCGACACGATTCAGTTATTTCACATCAGATTACCGGACACAGGAAAAGCAATGAAGAGCAACGAATACACATTCAGTGAAACACGCAACGCGTGTTCTAGATCATCATGTTTCTAATGCCACACCAGAGACCTGCACAGTGGGTTGTTGTAATCCTGGAAACAAATTTAGATGTTTTATGTACCGCATCGGTACGAGCCACGAAATTCTCTGCCCTCGCAGCCAAGCAAGACTAGCCGCTGACGGCTGCCCGATCGGGGTTCCCACAGAACCGCCGCCCGGGGCCCTGGGCCAACCTGTCAGCGGCCGCCTCCCATCCGGCGCAGACGAATCGGAACGATTCGGGGTCGGCCGGACGTGGGTGGATCACACGCGCCTCGCGGCCGCCAGCCGGGGACCGGACCGACAGCCCGATCGATTACTACTCGGCAGACGCGGCCCGCAGAGCGCGTCCCGCTCACGCCGCAGACAGCGCGTTCGCTCCGCCCCCGCCGTGACGGAGAACGACCGCCCACGTGCCCCGCACCGGCCCGCCGAACCGTCCGGTAACCGGACCAGGGCTCGGGAGCCAACGGTTCGTTAGAGGAAATGTTCGTAACCGTTTTCCATGGTTACGAATCATCAACGATTCGTTAACAAAAGGTTGGTATCGTAAAAGGTTCGTATGGGAAAACGCTCATATCGGAAAAGGTTCGTGTCGGAAAATGTCCTAACGCAAAAGGTCCTTACTTCAAAAGGTTCGCATCGGAAAAGGCTCGTAACGCAAAAGGCTCGTATTGCAAACGGTTCGTACGGAAAAGGCCCGTAAGAGAAAAGGTTCGTGACCAAAGGTTACTAAACATAACGTTCGTATCGCAGAAGGTTTGTGACGAGAAGGAATGTAGCGTTCGCAACGTAAAATAACAACGATCGTCACGCGGTGCCCTGGTCGATGGAGGATACAACCCGTTTTCTTGGGGAAGGCCAAACGACCATTTATCATCGAATACCGTTCAGTTTTACTGTGTCCCCAGCCTTCACCACTTTCCCGGCGTCTTGGGATGGGCCATCACGATTTAAGCTTCCTCCTCTGTCTGCCCTTGGCTCCGGCGAGAACTCCGGATGTGGAATAGGAAGGTTTCATGTCTTTTTCAAAAATGCGACGTAATAGAGCTTTCAAATATACTGATTTTCAATTTCGGTAGGCTTAAAAGTAATACAAATCCATAGCAATGCATCTTTTAAAACCATATCAAATGCAAACCCGCAGAAATACATTGCTGAGAATTTATCCTTTTACAGGCTTTCTGAATCCGCCCTTGCTAAACATCTCTAGATTTCGTGTTTTATAAAAGTATGAAGACCTCGATATTGGGCATCCAATGACGTTTATTGTATAAATTTTCTTGTTGCGCACGATAAATAAGCTCCTATACAATAGTGTTCAGTCGTGAAAAAAAATCCAAACATGCCTCACAAAGTTCCGTCTGAAGCCACCTCTGAAGCAAGCAAATTTTTTTTCATTTCAACAATACCTGTCGTAAGGATGGTTAGGAAAAGTCACCAAGTTTGAAGACGCTTTCTCGAATCGTTCTCAAACGGCACGCAAAGAAGTCGGAAGGGGACTTCTACCCCCCGCCCCCCGGTAACCGGACCAGGGTTCATACCAGCGGTTCCTAACGGCGGGTGTTATGATACCTGCTCGTTAATCGCAGCGACTCTTGGCGCTAACCAACCTATCCATTTCACAGACTGGGCAGACCGGCAAACGCCACCCCCGAAAACCGGGGATGGATGAGAACCACGACCACGGACACAATCGGCCCACCAAAGGCAGGCATAATCAGGCTACCAAAGGCACAATAGATTTTTTCAGCAAAGTCTAGGAGTCGTTAAAGCGGGGGGGAAGGGCAGTCAACTGAAATGGATCGGATTGTCCGGCTTCCCCATCACAGAAGTTGGTCGGATCGGTCACTGGTCACGACCGTACCTCAGGCGTGCAGAGGAAAACAAGCCTCAGTCGCAGCTTACCTTGATGCGAATTTGGTCTCTACGGCTTCGGCTACAAGGGAGCATAGAGGTATCTCTCTCATTTATTTCCGATGCGATTTGGGTTAATTTTCCTTTGCATGGCAAATCCGGTTTACATCGCTGCCGCAGTGGTATTCAACCAAAAATGAGCTCCTTGGTCATGGGGCGCACCCAATGGGAAGATACTTATTGTCATATTGATTGAATTTTCCGTTGAATTTAACTGGACTAAATTCCATTCCATTGAACTGAAATTAAACATTGCATCAATATGGCGCATGCCATATTGATGAGCCTGTTGGAACGGATTTCGGCGATAATGTCCCACTTTTCACGCAATTTACACCACCTATGAACATTTCATATGTTTTCGGAAATCTACAGATGTAGATTACACCATTGATTCATTAGGATACGCCTACTTCGTAGACCATCGGTCGGTTATGTTTTGAGAAATGCGGAAAGAACGTGGGGTGGTGCGTGGAAACCACTCATAATCCACTGCATGAAGATAGGGTTATGCAAATTATTCATTCTGCGATAGAACCTCTCCCCTTACAAATAGCGCATTATTGAGACGTCCCCCGCTCATTTTATGGTAGCTCCGCCTACTCAAAAACAGGATAACCTATCCACAACCTGCCCCGGCCATTCTGGCCGTCGATTCGTACCAACCAAGCAAAAAGATGAAATAAAAAAATTTAAAAAAAATAAATAACATAAATAAAAAAAGCGCCTACGGCTGCCCGTTCCAGGAAGCAGACAGCGAGTGGGCAGACCGCCTGCATGCCACATTGTCTCTGCCGGTCCCGGCGTGGCCAAGTCACTTGGCCGCGGCGGCCGACGGTGGGGTACGCTGCTGCCGCGTCGCCCCCGTGTCCGATACGAACCTGATGTTGACGAGCCTTTGGTTACGAATCTCTTATCTTACGAACTTTCCCCTTACAAACCTTTTTCGCACGAAGCCTTTCCGTCCGAACCTCTTCCGGTACGAAATCTTTTCCGATACAAACCTTTTACCATACGAAACTTTTCCAATACGAACTTTTAGCCATACGAAGCTTATGCATACGAATTGTTTTACCATGCAAACCTTTTCTTTACAAACTTTTGGCTACCAACCTTTTCCCCTACGAGCCCTTGACTTAGGAACCTTGGTCCTGGACCCGGTCGAATCCATCGCAAACGAGAGCCATCCATAAAAGGTTCTCTAGCCCGACGGGTTGGCGATCCATCACTCTCGCGACAAAAAGTCCGTAGAGCGGCGAGGATCGGCGCTCCTTTTCGAACGCAGGCCATCGCAGCGCGAGCCATACGGCCGCTGTGTCCAGGCGGCTTTTACCAGATCGTTTGACCGTTACCGCACGCAGGCATTTCCGTGTACTGGGACTTCTCAAGCTGAAACGATAGCCGGCACTCTGAGAAGCCATGTTTTGTCCTTACGGGAACCCGAGTGGGGACAAGCGCTGCTGCGTAAATATTCACCCCTTACAGCAGCACAGTTCTCAAGCAGTTTTTGTGCCAACTGTCCCATTATGTTCTGCAAACAGCTTCTCGCTTGGCAAGCTTCAGTTAACCAATGTAAACGGATTTCATTTTTCCTTCTTGGCATTCTCGTGGCCATGGGAACGGTTCAAAACGAGATGCAAAACCCCTTGCGAAAACAGCTGCTTTTCTGAGTGTTCGTTAAAACCAGCTGGACGCTAGCGACGGCAAAGAAGTGGGCATCTTTTTGACTATGAAAAGCAGGCAACTCAACGAAACCTGTGTGACATATCAGCTCATATTAGAATGCCATGACGGTGCGAAATGTTAGGTGCTGCTCAGACATTCGTGGTCTGAATGGAGCACTCGGGTACTTGAAAACGGGCATCCGGTGACAGGAATTCCCGTCACCAATTATTCACTGCTGGCCTTTGGCTTCCACGTCTTATGATGTGGAAGCCAAATACCAGCGATGAATCTGCCATTGATACAGAAAGAATGTCTACAATGCCGATAACATCGTTCTTTGGAACGTACATGCATTATCTTCCATGGCGAATTTCCAAAATCTTCCTTGATATCATGAGAACAAAAACCAGGCGAAGAAACAGGACTTGCTTGCGGGTTTGATAATTAGTTTCTTGGCCTACAGTAGGGCTATCCTTGCCGGCTGGTGTCTAACCAACAAGTCATGAACGGGGTGCCAGTGCTTCCATATGTGATCCTGTTCCTTTCCCCTCCATGCCTCTAAATTCACCTAAGGGTAAGTGCGAGTACAATTAGATAAATACATTGGCAAGTCGATGCGAAATGTTAGGTGCCTGTGACAATGTGTACCATACTATTTAGGCATTGCCATAATCAAGGGACTGACCGAATTACAAAGACCAGGAGTACAGCTTGCCCAAGCAGTCTTGCTTCAGACTGAGTTCAAAGACTTAAAACCAAGGCAATGCAATGTCAGAGGCTTTTCGATGTGGCGCTGTGCGACGTGCGAGTCACGTTCCTTCGTTTCAGGAAACATCTCCGAGATAATCGAGCCCCTCGAATTGTATCCCCTGCATCGTTTATATATACTGCCGGTCTGGTAACGGTGCGGTCGCAATGCTTATCTCATTTGATTAATACTGACCTTGTTGGGACTGAAAGGAGAGCCGTAATCCAGCTGTTTAGCTATTTTACTGTTTCAGCTCTTTATATACGGAAGTAAAGTTTCATCGGGACAAGAAAATGTCACGTCAGGGTTCACATATGTGCAGGCTATGACTGACGCTGATCGATCCACACTTGTCATTGATTGCACAGAAAACGAGAAAAGCCGAAATGAAGCATATGATTGGACATGTGTACCCAACCAGTGACAGGTGCGAGACATCAGGGACGTTTCGTTAAAAATGAGGGCAAATGATATCCTTATCACGAATCGAGAAACGTTTGAAGCTCCATTTTGTGTGACTGTTTTCTTTGAATAAACCATTGGTGAAATCAGGAAAAAATACTAAGCCCATTTGGTCCGAGGGGAGTTGATGATTATTTTCATTGTTAACCCAGCCGGACCTACGTCGAACTGCCGATGTGCTGAATCCCCACTACCGTGTGCAGCTTAAATGCATTTTCAAACGTTTCAGGGGAGTTCTGATGAATGCACAAGGCAGAAATGAATAAATGAAAGCGCAGGGCAAAAGAAACACTTAAACTCAATGGAAACAGCAGACTGTAATCTGTTCATGGAGGTGGTCTCCATGTAACTGCTTTCCTCTTTTTTCTTCAGTTTCCTGGTTCAAGAGGAAAATCGCATAAGTCTAAGTCGAGATTTTTCAGATTTCTCACAAACGGTGGTAAATATGGGAACGATTTTCAGAATATTTCGGGTATTTAGAAGATTCCCAGAACATCAGTTTGATTATCTCGGAGCTCAGTCGCCTCACGATGTCGGAATTCGGATTGGACGGAGCGATTGTCTCGCCAGGACGTACTGAGAGACGCGGAAGACCAGTGAAAATGTGTTAAATGCCCTGTAAGTCCAGGTGTATCATAGAAGAGATTGCCGGTAAAACAGTGAACTTATCCGAAATGGTTCGTAAATAACACTGAAATGACGCAACATGTAATGAAAAAGCAATAGCATTTCATCCCGACCAGAGATAAGTTCCCTTGAAAGCAGGTTCGACAGAAAAGACTTCGGGTGCGTTTGACGTATTCTCACCGGGAGAAATAACCAGCTATAGACATAATTTTAGACGGCAGCCATCTGCACTGACTGGTGGCAAATACAACATTTATGTCATGTAACCCACCCCGCTTTAAGTCTGTGAAGTGTCACTCCTTTTAACAGCGAACAGACGTACTTTTGAAATCGCCGTGCGCGGCTGGCACGTAATGCAGGACCAAAAGATGTCGTGAGCACGCTCTGTAGCTGCTTGACACCCGCCTGACACCCGCCTGACACCTCCAAACCGGCGCCGCTAATGGCCCCCATGAAAGCCGTCATGGGCGTCAGCAAGTCGGGCGACGTTCCCCGACGATTCAAACTCCTCAGCCCCCGCACGGCCACAGGCGGCCCCGCCGCGCGTCCGTCGGCGCCGACAGCCGTCGCCGGGCGCCGGGCACGCCTGCCCGCCGGCGCGCGCGCCGCAGCAGCGCGCCGGCGGGACGGTCCGCCGGCGGCCGGCGCCGCGCCGGTCCGATCCGTCTCCTGGCAGCCGTCATCAGCGGCAGCCCTGTCGCCGCCGCCGCTGGACGGCGCCGCGTTGGCACCGGCTCCGGGACGGCCGTCGTTCGCGACGGCTCCGTCATCGGCGACGACGGCGCCCGACGCCCGGCGCGGCGGCGGCGCCGCGCGGGCGCGCCACGTCACAAGACGGCACGGAAAGCGACGGCACACCGCGAGCAGGCACGGCACAGTCGGAACGCCGCCACGGTGGGGTTCTGGCCGCGATGCCACCACGAGTTTCGGCGGCAGGGCGCCTGGCGGCAAAGCGGCAGACTGCAGCGTCTCATCGGCCCCGACCAGGCGGGAGATTAATCGGTCATCGGGGGAGGCGGTGCATCTCATATGGGGTCTGCGGCGACTTGCGCCAGCGGTTGGCGGCAATATGGCGCCGAGCGTGGCCTCAGTTTGACAGAAGTGGCCTCATCTCCGACGGCGGGGGTCGTGATCTCAAAGCGAGATCGCAGACGAGGCTGTGAATTAACGTCCCTGCACGCGAGGCGGGCCAGCATTGGCCACGCATGCAGCTCCAATATCCCGCCGGTCGAAAAGCGAGCTAGTGATGGGTATGCAAATATGTGTGTGCTGGGGAAGAATATACGGTTCTTGGTATGCATATGAAAACGCCGTGCGGACGTAATTTCTACTGTCGTTCATGTCCGTTCAGAAAATGCGAGAAAATACCCAAATGTCTTACTAAATTGACATAGGAAGCGAAAATAACAGCACAATAACATAATAAATGTGGATGATTGGAAAAAGTTTTTGTTCCCGTTAGTGCTTTGGAAGGGTTGCTATGAACTGGCGACATCATGGGAGTGGTTATTGTCAGATGGTCTAAGCCAAGCTTCAATTCGGAAACAGGCCGCGTAATGAACAGCGACGGGGTACGATTAAGAGCGCAAATGAGGATGCATTTGCTATTGAGCTTATTGGACAGACCTCACAAGCTTAATCCTGGCCCCGACCTTCGCTACAACCGCTTACATTGAGGACTGTCTGCGATGCGACGAATAATTGGCAGCTAGAGACTGAACAGTCTTTTGAACATTTGAAGGGTATACATGTATAGTCTGAGGTCTTCCACGGCTCGCATTCAGGTTTATTTCTTTTTATGATGAAAGGTTCAGTCCTTGTCCCCGATGTTTGAAACTGGTAACCTTAGGGACTGAAAGCTTTTTCAAAAAAAGTTTCCGGGCAAAAAAACATGGACGCTAGCCATTCCGCAGAAAAATTGGATGACGCTAAGGACTTTCGTTCTTGCACGAAGATATTGCAACACGTCCCAAGCACACATCAGCGTATGCAGCGGTGTAGTTGAATGGCGAAAATAATAAATATGACTTAATCCCGGAACATCAGTTTCTCCACAAAAGCCATTCCCAAAAATCTAAGTCTGATGACACTACGTTCAGTATCTCTTGGGATACCTTCCAGGTTGGGGTCTTTTCTCCGAAACCCACAAGATGACAACATGACGAACTTACCGATGAGGGCGTTGAGGCCGGTGATCCAGATGTTTGCCTCATCAGGGGATGTGGCCACCAAATCCAGAGACTCGTAGTCTTCACCATAAATGATCGAGAAGGCACATTCTTCACAGTACGCCCCGCTGAACTCCTTGTTCCGAAAGATCGGCGTGTTCTTGCCGGTGCGGATCTCCTTGATGGAGTCGATGGGCACTGAAAGAGAGCACGGAAACAGGGCGAGTTGCAAACTTTCGACCGTCGACGAGACTGTCACACAGCGCTAACTTTTCGGCCCGGCTGTCGCTCCCTTAATGCTCGCAACAGCAACAAGTTTCGGGTGGCGAAGTTAAAGGTAAATGAAGCAAGACCGGACACTTTTCCAAGACCATGTCTATGTTAGCCGTGGTGCAAAAAGGCGTGCGCTCCTTTCGAAGTCTAAAGATAGCGAGAAGCTGGGATGAGTCACAGGACGCAAACGCAAGGATCGGACACCCTTCCCCGTAGCTGCCTCCTGACGCCTGAGTGCCCAGGCGCCTGAGGGTGTTCGGAGGCACAAGTGGTGAGCATACCGAACCATATGACACGCGACAGGAGCCCTAATGGCGGGCGGCTCAGTCTCGCGGCTTCCTGATGGCACGCTGCAGTGGCCTCGGGAGAGCAAAGGTCCCCAGCGGGAGACGCTGTAACTATGTGAGAGATGGTGCTAATGTCGAATGGGATTAGACACAGCCTGCGGGCGGCAGAGCGCAGATGAGATTCGACATGTCTTCGAGTCTGCCAGATATTCGTTAATGGTGCGCGCGGAATTCCTCGAGGGCCGGCGACCCTGGAGCAGTGTGGCCGAGCTAGGCGGGTCTGCGTGCGGAGCGGAGGCCGGTCCCGGCGGTGTAGTGATTAGAGCCGAAAATTCGCACAGGTTTTGGATCCGAATATTCAGATGTGTATAGTGGAATGTGTGGATCGAATATTCCAATCTTTCGACATTTTCCTATTTTTCAATCCCCTTTCCGTCAGTGGGTAAGCAGGGAGTGCCTTTCCATGCCCGTGTGATCCAATTACGTTAAATACCATGGTTTCCACGCTACTTCAAGAATCACTTCGGGTCACACCACTCCCCGTCATCATTATTATTATAATTTGTCATCTACTCCCGTCATCGATGATAGTAAGTGATGGGCCTCGCGAACCGGGCAACCAGGTAGCAAGTTACCAGCGCCGCCGTCCGCCCGGCCGCCCCGCCCGGCCGGGCGGACGGCAGCCGGGCTCTGCCGAGGCGGGGGAGGGGCATGACGTCAGCGGCAGAGGGCGCTCTGATTGGCAGTCACGCCACTGTGTAACCAGAGGTAAGCACGAACCGCCAACGCGCATACTATACGGCGCTTCAGAGTGATAGGTTTTTAGAAGAATTTGCTATTCGTTACTATACGGCGTACTATACGGCGCTTCAGAGTGATAGGTTTTTAGAAGAATTTGCTATTCGTTTGAGAAGATAAATGTCGGAATTCATCCACCTCAGCCTTGATATTGGCAGGAATGTTCCCCTTGCTCCTCGCCGCCGTATCCACAAAAAGTTTTAAAACAAAGACTGTAGGTTCCTCCTGGCCTTCGGTACTGCTCCTAACCACTCCGTAACACGCATTTCCAGCATCGGCACCACCTTTTTGTTTCCGTTCAAGAAGAGAAATTTAACAAGGTGAAGGTCGTGCCAAAGATGATGTGTTTAAAAATAACCATATCTTCAAAACAAAAATTTCGAATCTTGGTCGCTAAGATAGTCTGCGGGGACTTTCGCTGCCGCAGTTTTTTTTTTTTTTGATCCGATTCCAAAGAAGTGTAAATGCACGTGTTAATGATAAGTCAGCATATAAGCAAAAGCTCATTGCCCGCACAATGCTAATTAATGTGCTGGGAAACCGGCTATTCCCCAGCATCGTCTGGAAATACCACAATGAAAGAGACAATGCAAACAGGCTCATACGTACTTTACGATTCCGTCCAGCTTCACTCACTGATTGATCCGGACCCGGCATCACCGCCCGTCGTTGCCAAACACGGAACAAATGTCATATTGTACTGGAGGTTACTCATTTCCCAAGAAATATGACGTGCAGGTCCGTGCCACAGTGTGGAAGGGGCGGAGCGCATTTCTTTGGTGCCAGTCTCGGCATTGCTCTCATCCCTGACGCACAGAAGCCAAAACGACGTTAGACAGCGCCCTGATTAGCATTCCGCTTGGTCATGTATAATTTGGTTCATATATTTCTCCAGATTCTGCAACGAAAAGCAAAGGAGCATTCGAATGCTCATCTGATACTCGAATATTCCGCGAATATATAGACGAAAATGCGGCCAGACGAATATTCCCTGAATGTTTGAATACTGAAACCAAAATTCGAACATCCAACGAACCCGAATATTCGAACCGCCCGAATACGAGTCCTCAGCGCGAGTGGTGATCTCGGTGGACCTGTCTGCCGCGATACGTTGATAAACACGACCGGTGTTGAACGGGCGCCGACCTCCAGTGCCGGCCGGAGTTCCCCGCCATCGACGTTCCGGCAGGGGAGCGGGGGACGGTCCGGACCGCTCGCAGGGAGTAAAGGGATGGTCGCGGCTGCTGAGGAGGGCGTCAGGGACCATGTGAACTGTAGAGCAGAAGGCCGGTGTACCTGCCAAGCAAGGACTGGGAGGATTCTGTGAACCGGCGAGCGGGAACAAACGAGTGTAGGGATAGTTTAAACTGCCAAACAAGGAGTGGTGGAATCATATAAACTGTCCTGCCGGAGACTGAGGGGATGTATGATGTTAATGACTCTGCATTCTCCAACCAACATTGCGCGCAAGACGGGTGATCTGCATAAACAAGCAAACTGTCGAGAGATGGTTTGGTTTGTGTAACAGCTTGCTTCCGGACCAGGTGTGGAGAGACGGAGGCCGGTCCAAGACAACCCTCCCAGTCTCAGACGCCAGCGCACTACTGGAGCAGACAGGGGAAGGTGCACAGTCTGTTTTTAGCTGTTCATGTCAGCTGTGCAAAGGCCGCCAGGAAAAAGGCTAAATCAAGCCAGTTCTCCTTTTGTTTTCCTTTTCAACTCTAGGCAAATCTCTTGGTCATTTTAACAGCCATGGGCGCTAAATAGCAATGAGCTGCCATTACATCGGGTACGATTTGGAGTTGTCTCAGCTGGTTCCGCCGATCCGCCGTCGGCCTTTCCGCTCGAACGGCGCGCGAGCACGCTGAATGTCAAACCGCCGACCCTGGCGCCTAATCACGCCCGCTGTTGACACGACCCATCCGCCTCCCTCGCTGCGGTTCGCCGTCAGCCCGCCAGCTCCAGGAAGCGGCCCGGCGGACGGGCTTCGCGCCGGTCAGCCCCGGTGCGGGGTGGACCCGCGCTCTTGGAGGGCTTCCCGCTCCGGCCGGCGGCCGCGCGGCAACTTAGCCGGCTCACCTTGGGCTTTGTTGGACTTCTTCGAGGGCACCCAGCGCACTGCAGTCAAGTCTTCCGTCACGCTGAAGAACCGGTGGTACTGGCGCAGGTTTGGCCGAATCTTGATCAGCGTGCTGCCGCCGATCATACGCTGCAGGCACTCTTGCACTGCGAGAGAGAGACGGTGCCGTCAGTGGTCCGGTCACGGACGGGGTGGGGTTCGGTGCGCCGGTCACTGGTACCGGACTGTCGCGTGGCAGAGGTCGACGGAGGCGGTGGGCACTGGGGAGGGTCACGAAATTCGATCCGGCACCCAGAGGTAACTAGAGATTGGTGCTGTCCGGTGGGGAACGCCGATCGATGGGTTGGAGACCAGGAACAACCGGTGGGCAGCGATGGCCGCTCAGACTTCAACTGGTCACGAGGTACAAACCGTCATCACAAACGCCTACGGAAAGGCTTGCGAAAATATTCGCGCATCGGAGAGTTCGTTTCCAAAGCAGTCATGTTTTACACCTCGACGTGCCACGAACATAGCCGTGTCGGAAAAGAGTGTAACGTGAATGCCGAATCTGTCACAACCAGACTGGTTAACAGCCATATACAGTAAATGGTTGGCGCTAAAGATAATGAGGGCCGAATGGTTTCAACTTAATATGGTGCGGATGTGCCTTCGTTCGAGATAATTAGCAACTGGTCGATTAGCCGCTATTTCCGAGACTAACGGATTCCTACATCCAAACTCTTTCGTTCATACCACGCCGTTCGCGGAGAAAATAAATGACTTTCTTTCTTGGGTAGCACCAAAAAAGACAACGTCCCACCTGCCGAGCGCTCAAAGATTAGTCATTTAAGGCCGTGGAAAAATTCAAGAAGCTATTTCTCGGCAACTGACTTTCGATGAAACATTGGCACTTGAACCCAAGCACCTATGGGGATTAAGCGCCTGGCACTATTTTTAGACCACCTACAGAGAGTTACTTCGAGATGATTCAGTGCTGCCGGAGCCCATCGCCACCAGCATCCCGTTTGGAGCCTTTAGGTCTTCAAGGGAGAGAGACGGTTATCACTTATGTCAATGATCTTGATCAAGCAGACATCACTTAACTTATGCCTACAGACGTGCGACTGCGAGAGCCGGTCAAACGCCAACTGTCTTTAGACTTCGGCGCATGAGTTTGTTACTAAAACGACTTACATCCCTAGTGCGTTCGACAAAAATGCGATCAGCCGTTACCTTTAAGCTCTCAGACTTTCCACACTGGACTCATCTTTTGCTGAGATCATGCATAAAAGATTATACAGGATCCACTCAAGAGCAGGCGCGTCGAAACACTATCTTCAAAGACGTAGCCCGCGAGGCTATTTGGCATCGTATAACCTCAAACGCCGCGCAGCGTACATAAACACGGAACTCTAACGTACGAACCGGGCCCTTTTATTGTCTGTAAGCAAACACCAGATGTTGATGCCGCCGACACGGCCTTCTAAAGGTTCGCCGCCACTGCCCGGAGGCTTCGCCGCAACTCAGTATCGACCCCGACGTGACCTGACAAGGCCGCAGGAGAGGGGGACAGGGAGGGGCACAACACACTCTGATACCCGGAGGACCCTGGCAAACGGAGAGCATTCAGGGGTTGCCTGCTTCCTCTCTGGCATGCGTCTGCTGCTGGATAGGGTACTGCTGTTATGTGGAACACGCCAGAGTCTTGAGGTTGACGCGTAAATTCCTGCATTATTAGCGGAGGGGTAAACCGTTGGTTGCTTCGTTCACGTAACGGGGGAGGGGCCCCCTCCCCCGATACTAATCACTGCGTCCGGGACGCAGTGATTAGTCTGCAAAATGTGTGACGTAATTCTCAGGAGTGAAGGCCCTACCTCGAGGTGTTCGCCTGACGTTCATGTTATTTACAGCCAGCGCGTCCACATCTGGGCCGATCGCTGCGCCGGTTCAGCGATGCAAAAAAACTGCTAAAGTATGATACACAGCCTCTCGCAGTCGTCTCTTCGCGTGCGTTCCCTAGGCCTGGGTAGCAGGCTGCGACGTTTCAGCGAACTCTCCTGAATGCGTTGTCATTCCTGCTTCTCAGACCACCTTGCATTCTTGTCCGAGGCAGATGCCTCACATACAGTACATGGAATTTAGTCACCGAGCGTTCTCCATCACACACGTATTAGCAACACTTTTACAATGCTTTAACCCAACCAGTCGACTCCCAAGCTGAAGCTTTCTTCTCCAGCATTAAGGTTTGATTCTTTTCAGACAAGTTCCTCGGCATTCCTAATTTTCTTTACATTTATTTCCTGGCAGGTGACGTAAGCGTGGAAAATCTTACCTCGTGATCTGTTTAATCCCGTGGCCGCCGTCCGCGTGCATGGACCTACGTTGCATCTACGACTGACTTCGACTTCTGAGTGGCACCTTTACTCAGTGGGATACCGCGGGCGCCCTGAAGCTAGAGATGTGCGAAATTTAGCTGAGAACTGGTGGGATCGGCCACACCAAATCCGCCACTCAGAGAATCACTACGTAACAGCTTCAAAGGACAATGTTCATATTTGTAAGTTGGTTCGTAGAGACATCACTTTCAGCGAATTGTTCCATCGAAATACATTGAAACAATAAAGCATAGACGTACTCCATCAGACAGAAAGACACGGAGAGCCGCTCGTAAAATGAAACCGTCTGGGAAAGTACTGAGCTACTCATTTTTTTCCTTCTTTTAACTTCCAGACCACTAATGTTCTCGAGTTCAGTTGACTTGGAGCAAATGGGAGTCATTTCGGGCTTGGGGACAAATTGGAAACAGTGAAAAACAGACCGAAATCCCAGCGGCTTAAAGTTAGTCCACGAACAACAGTCAAACGATCGGGCATCGTAATGGGGAGAAAGCTCAAAAACTAAATGGAAAAGCTTTCATTGTTCTACAAAAGTGCAGCTAAATCTCGCAGCTTATCTACACTATCTACTCGAACATTGGCGGCGAAGCGTTCGCATTTCAGGGGGAGGCGCAGGTCATTTGCAAATAATTTATTATACTTAATACCGTGCAAATCGCAGTCTATGAGGAAGGATGGGCGGTGGGCCTACTAAATTTGGGTAATCTGGTGGCTGAACCTCCCATAGTGTCGAATGTGGGAAATGCAAATACTGGCGAGGAAAAATACCATACCATTATGGTCGGTACCATAATGGAACGGCATGATATTCCCATCGATATCCTCCACTGGTACAACCGCAGTGAGTCCCATTTACACAACGGATTGTGTTTCATGTAATCCTTCATCGTGATAAAAGCGAATTGCCGTGGAAGCTAAAATCACATCCGCTTCAAAATAACCGCTCCGAAATCACTCTGTTATTTCTTTATGAATTGTCACATTGAGTATGCAATACCCTTTCATTCAATTGTTGGTGGATTGCCTTTTTTGGGAACGTACATGAGTATAATTAGTTTGGTATTTCAAAAAGGCCAAAATATCTCGGAGTATCTATTGTCAGTGAGAAGTGGGATCACCGCCTAACGATTATTTATCCCACTAAGGGAGGCATATCAAGCTGTGCCGAAATACGTTGGGTATAAAATTGGCCCCATTACACTCACTTTTATTCCGAAATAGGTAATCAAAGACTGTATTTTTAGCGATACTTGATGAAACTTTTTTCGAGAGTTGCCCTGAGTAACTCCACTATCTCAAATGTCCGACAAAGGCCATGGCCCCACACCACCGAATTTCGCGCTGTAACGCGGCAGCAGAGGCGCGTGCCAAGCTCATCGATGAGGCCAGAGGCTCCACTCGGGCCGCAGCCGGCGGCTCGGCCGGCGGCCATGAGATGAGCCGCTGGCCAAACGATTCCGCCGGCCGGCTCCCCACGCGCTGCAGCTCGGCATCAGGGCAGCCGTCAGGGCTCAGCTCTTTTTGCCGGGCTACCGACGTGAAAAGGGACCGCGAAGGGCTGTACGTGGTTCTGCTTGTCGAACAGGGAAAGTTGCCTTCAACGTTCGCGAACTCAGCGACTGCATCCCGTAAGACAAGATGATGTGCGTGACACTGTTCGCCATCGAATTTCGAGAACTAATTGTTAGACCTCTCGAACTGTAATGTCGTTAACATTTTGCTTGTATCTATGAGAAAAGCACAGATATGATTTTGCTGGTTATTTTTGCGAGTACAGCCAACTGTATAACAAAGAGGTACATGGAAGACAAAAACATAATTTTTTACCATTCGCACAACTGTGGGTGACAAGGAGAATTCCAGTTTTTCTGTGACCAAAGTTTGACTACGTGTCACAATTATCGGTATTTCAGAGAGCACTAATCTTCAAAGTCCTAATGATTTAGTGATTTTTTGCCAAACGCTCCTAATTTCGAGTTCCATGTCTTGTCTGACTGATGTAGACATAACGGCATTAGCTCTGTGCTTAATGATTGACTTAACGCTTATTAGCCAAACGGCGGGCCACACAAAGCAACTTTGCACTCAGCAACTTTGCACTTCCCGACGTCCAAAGCATCTCTTCGTTTGATTAGATGTTGTCCGCGCCGAAAATGAACGGCTCCCAGGGAAAGGGTTCCTTTTGGCGTGCGTCGGATCTCCAACATCCGCATCCCGCTGCTGGGCCTATCCCAGCCCGTCTCACGCACCGCGGCCGACCGCAGCACCGCCCTCTTCCCCTTCTGCTCTCACGTCAGCCGCTAGTGGGGCGAAGTTCTTTCCATGCGTCTCGTCCAACACACCCGACTTCACCTTCAACACGCATCCTCTGTCAGGCCCTCCTACTGCACGGCACCTTCCGCCACGGGCGACAGGCGGTCGAGCGGTCGATTTCCTGGCGCCTGGGCCGGTCGTGCTCGCTCGCAGCATTGCGCGTGGCCTCGTCTGACAGGATGTTGCCGGGTGGCTGCGCGGTACAAACACGGTGCACTGGCTTCCGCTGCCGCCCAGAGACAGGCTCGGATCGCGCTGGCCACACGCGTAAGCAGCGCCGCAGGAGCACAGGTGAAGCGGCCTAGAGGGCAGGTGCGACGGCGGGCCTCTAAACTTTGAATAATTTGGCATGACCTTGTGGCGTTCCAGGAAAAAGTTATCAAATGGTTGCCGTCCTTTTAACCATTTAAAAGCCTCCACGTCGTTGGCAAATGTGATGGTCTGTCAGAGCAGTCGGGCTACACCAGTTCTGTAACGGGCACTGTGGTAAGGGGGTGGCCACTGGACAAACCGCGTGCTTACTGGTTTCAGGCAATCGAGACACGGAATGCCTAATCCCAGTCGCGTGTCCTTGCGATTGTGAATGCTTGAAGCGTGAACTGAATTTAATTCACAGCTGAAACGTTCAACATGCGTTCACATTGTATGAGAGATACCTTTCTTTCGCTGAGCATGAGCGCCGCGCATTTTGAGCACTCTGAATCCATGTTAATCAAAATAATGGAAGAACAAACGATGTCAGCAATGCTGTCTTGGAACAATTACTCTGTAAGGCCTCTTGGCCGATAACTCAGCATCTGGCTCATTGGTCCAGCACCGAGTTGAGAACAAACGTATGGCCAGCCTGGCCAGCGTTCCCGGAGCCACGCCCGCGCCGCTCTGCCGCCGGGTGGGTCAGTGACCCGCGCCGCTCTGCCGCCGGGTGGGTCAATGACCCGCGCCGCTCTGCCGCCGGGTGGGTCAGTGACCCGCGCCGCTCTGCCGCCGGGTGGGTCAGTGACCCGCGCCGCTCTGCCACCGGGTGGGTCAATGACCCGCGCCGCTCTGCCGCCGGGTGGGTCAATGAAGCGTCCACCGTTATGTAACTGTCTCTATGATTCGTGAGCCACGCTGCACGTTCCGGGTTCAATGCATTTCAAAGCAACGGCGACCTAATTGCTTCAGCTGGCCATTACTCGTTATTACGGTTTCCAGTCCTTGTACTGTCTAGACGGTTCCGTGAATGACGATAATGGAACCCAGCGGAGCTCAAATGAATTAATGCGCTCCCTTCGCACCAACTTTTCGTCATTCGGCCAGACGTCTTCGTCTCTTTTCGGCATATTTTCGCCTTTGACTCTCCCGCCATGGGCATGTCGCCGACATTGTTGCTGACGGACGCCAACGCCGGCATCATTTCCTGGCGTCCCAGCGGCGGACAATGGAGCCGTGTGACGCCCCCACGCGGCTGAATGCGTCCTGTGACGACTCTCTTCCATGTGGCTGCACGCGCCGTCCATGCTGAGGCGCGAGTCAAGCCAGCGCTCTTGGCACTCGGTGTGCTGTTGACAAGCGAGCGCTCTAGCAGAACCGAACACTGCAGGCGGTGAACTAGTTCTACAGCGGTGGGGATTCCTGGGTGCGCAAGACTGCCCCCTCAGACAACGACTTGACGCACATTGCCAGACCCGCCGCTTGCCAGTTCTTTTTCTCCGAGGACTGACCTGATATTGACACCGACTGATTTGATTCGTTATTTGTGCTGCGCTGCCTTGCGCGGACAACCGCTCTTCCTCGCCATCGTTTTGCCAGAAGGCAGGGCGGAAACAAAATCGAGGACTCGAAGGACCGCCCTAGACGTCGAGTGCAGAATGCAGAACACGGCATACCAGGCTTGTGCTCTCTGGCTGCACGGACGGCGCTGCAGGCCTTCAGCAGACCGGGCCGTCAACACCTGCGAAGCCGCCTTCGAGGACGGCCTCGACACCCCAGCTCAACCCCAACACGCGCACGGCAAACCAGTACCCACGCGATGGCTTTGGTCGATCGGCGTCGGCCACGCAGATTGAGGCGTTCACGAGCGGTGGAGGAGGCAACGCGTTGCCTCTATTGCCTCAACTTCGACAAGCACTGGCGCTTCCTGCGTGCGTGGTCGAGTGCCGGCGCTCGCCGCTCCTGACCTTGGCGTTATCGCCGGCGGGCCGACTTGGCGCTCTCCCGGCGCCGAGCACGGACGGCGGCGACACGCGGCGGCCTCTCCGCCGCCGCCGGGGAAAAACGGCCGCCCGCCGCCTGACTGCGTCCCGGCGCCGTTCCGGCACCAGTCACGCGTGCCGGTGTTTGTGAGCCGCTCGCGGCTGAACGACGCGCCCGGCCGAGCGGGGCCGCCGCCGGCGCGGCGCGTGTTTACGGCTCGGACGCTGTGCCGATTAGCCGGCCACCGCAGCCCGCCGGTGCGAGCTGATAAACACGACCGGTTGCGTCCGGCCGCCGGGGAACTCGTCAGAGCGCCGCGGTCGACGCCGGCGCCGCCAGCGGCGGACGGCGGACGGCGGGTCCGGCCGGCGGATGGCACGCGCACCCGCCAGGCCCGGCGCCGTCGCCTGCTGGCGCTGCCCGGGACACATCCCAGCCGAGGCGGCGCCGGCCGACGGCGCGCGGCGGCCCTGACCCAGTGCCGCGGCCGCCAGTCGGCCGTACTCACCGCTGGACACCTTGCGGTCGCTCCGCAGGCAGGTGGCGCTGTGGAATGACACGGACTTGGTCTTCCGCAGCGGCTTCTGGGCGGGTCCCTCGTCGGCGGCCGCCTCGCCGCCCATCGACAAGTGCCGGCTCACGCCGTTCACTCGGCCCGTCTCGGCCTGCTCCGGATCACCCATGGCGGCGCCGGCCCGGGCCGCCCGCTCCACGCCGGCACGATGCGGCCGTCACCCGCCCGCGCATCACTCCATCGATTCACTGGGCCGGCGCGGCCGGGCGCCCACCTCAGAGCCCCGTCCCGCTGCCAGCGGCATTGCCAGTGGCCGGCCGGCCGACGGCGGCCCACAGCGGCCCCTCCCCTCCGGCGGCGCTCCCCCCGGCCGGCGCAGACGACGGCCGGCCGCCCTGCCGCCGCTGGCCGGCCGCGCCGCCGATCGATCCGGCCCGGACGGTAGGCCCACATACTACCGACATCTGTACGCGGGAAAACGTACTGAAAGTTTGACGGACTCGCGCGAGCAGACTGCGGGTTAATTTGTTGCATTTGTCTAGCTTTTCTTTACGAAGTGGAAATGATACCCTGACAGGATCGATACCAGAGAGGAACTAGAAGGGGTGCATCTCCCGTATTTTCTTGTTGAGATGCAGACTTTTTCATTTACAAGTGCATCCTCGACTAAAACTATCCAATCACTTCGTCATTCTCTATACATTTATATATTTTGGTAGCTCATCGTGGTGCGAAGCAGGGGCGTCAATTTCTGTGATTGATGGTGGGCCGAGCCGAGAGCCCAACAACCTAACCTTCCCCCAAATGTGTGTTTCTTGACGGATTTCGTCCTTTATTTTTCGTCCTTTATTTTTGACCAACGGAAATTTACGTTTTTTTTGCTACTATTCATCGAATTAAAGATTGCTTTAATCCCATGTATACAGGCATACATAAAAAAGACAGAATAATAGATAAATTGTCTTTGACTTTATTTTTTGCTTTTCGTCTGTCTGATCTGTTTCGGACTTCCTTTTCCTTATTATTATTCATTTTCCTTTAAAACCGGCAGAAAATATAGGGTGGGCCCAAACCAACATTGGGTGGGCCCAAATCAACATTGGGTGGGCCAGGGCCCCCTCAAAAGAATACAAATCGACACCCCTGGCGTGAAGTTAAGGTGGCTCACGTTTGTTGGAACTTAGGGGTCATTTGATCACCTGCCTGACATATCTATCCAACTTTTAAGCATGTTTTGATAGGATGCGAAGCATGGACGTAGGAACGGGGGAACCATATGGGCCATCCCAGCCAGCAATCCCAAATGGGGCCCATGTAGGATACCCATCTATGGGTGCCATCTAGGTATGTCCCCTGAAACCAAATGGGTCCCAGATCTGGTGTGTGGGCCTCATCTGGGCTGTATGCGGGACACGTGGGCTCACCTGGGATCTGTGTGGGTTTCATGTGATCTGTGTGGGTTTCATGTGGGCTGTATGTGGGGTCAGTGTGGGCTTCGTCTAGGATGTGTGTGGGCTTCATCTGGGCTGCATGTGGGCTCCATCTGGGCTACATGTGGGCTCAAACGGCCGCGCATGGGCTTCCTCTGGGCCTATCAGTTTATCTGGGCCTGACCTGTGACGCGCGTGGTCAATCAGGGCGGCACCTGGCTGAATCTGGGATGCATGTGATACATGTTTCGTTACGACGAACGCGGGACAAAGCATCCACACGTCTCGAATAATCATATGGACCGGATTTGTCTGCTGATGTTCTGCGTTATCAGTTGCATTTGTTGGATAATGGCCTCACAGCTCCACCTTTACTTCCAAGCAGTACCAACAACGAGACGCACCGCGACTGACTAGCTGGCTACAAAACCCGATCGCAGAGGTTCCACATACTCGTACGTCAACAAGACGGCAGCATTATAGTTACGCTGCGCACACCAAATGTCACGACGAACATCTTTTCCCTCCTATCTAACAACCTTGCTATCTTAAGACGGAAAAACACGCCCTGCGAAAGGCATAGAACTTAAAACTTCCCGACACTGAACGTTGCAAATTTGGAAGACACACTGCACTATTCAGTTATGGGTCGTGGCAGCGCTGGAATCGCCGCCGAAAACCAAAGACTGTTATGCTACTTGCCCCAGTCCACTCGAAACACACGACTTTCCAGGCTAAAAACACTTAACAACATCTGAGAGGCATTTCTGAACCGCCATGTGCAGGCTCAAGACGCGGCACACATCGCATGCCCAACCGCTCCACCTCGTTTCTGATACTCCCGAGCACTCCGCATTTCGCATTACTGTTCCTGAAGACATAGAGTAGGTACCATGACACAAATGCCACCCTACTCTACAATGTGGACCATCGCGTCCAATGAAATGGCAGAAGTGACCCGATTTCGTGACACACACATTATACTGCCACTGGTGTATGTCCGTTCTGTCAATAAACACACTACATTGTTAAAATGGCTCTTCCGAGTGTCGCGTCAAAATTAAAAGGAAAGACATGTTAAAAATGACACTCAGAAAACACAGAAACAAAACACATAAAAGCACATAAACAATAACGCACAGATCCAGTACTCCCCATCTAAGTCTATTGTAATTGGTACAAACGTAATCCATATGACTAAACGGTGACGTCCTCAAGGTCAAAATCGTGCATATATTGAATCTCTGATCAACTGTTCATATTCACATAAGCCTCGTTTCCATGGCACTAGCAAATCCGGATTTCCCTTCAAATCCCGATTTCAGAGGTCATGGAAACACCTCTTCTAGCAAACTGGACTGGACTTGCGAATCCGGATTGAAAAAGATTTCATGAGGAAATCCGGATTACCCGTGAGTTGGAAGCACATGGAAGCATTATGCGCTGCATTATTTTTGGTGTCCTGCGAAGGGGGAGCTAGCGCCGAAATCAATATCTTGTCTGTTGGCGGCTTGTCGACAAAAAACCATAGAATGGCACTACAACGTTCTGAAATCTCACACAACACCAGTCCGTTACAGCAAACTCAGCCTATTCGGTAATCTACAATGGAATAGATTTCCTATCGCCCTGAAGGGAAATGTCACACGCGCGCCGTAATTGGCGGGTAATCCAAGATTTCCCGAAGTAATCCGGACTCAGAAATCTCGAATGCAGTCTGGATTTGCCTTCTACGGTCATAGCAACGCCGCCTGAAATCCCGACTTCCCTCCCGAGAGAAATCCGACTTGTAATCTAATCCTGTCATGGAAACGGGGCTATACTTCAAAAGTAGCACAGGGTCCTCCAATGTGTGCCAATATTCACCGTTTGGACACCACACAGAAATATGAAACACTTGGTATATGTAGGGAAATTGATGCACTTCCAGCCAGGTAACAGCTGCAATACCCTCCATATGTACTTAGAATGAAAAATGAATGACCTTGTGCATGATTCCTCACGATGTGGGGAATATCTATGGAGATATAACGCTAAACTTCAGACACCTTATGATTATCTAAATAATGACGTAACAATTTAATGGTTATCCAAATATTAACGTAAAAATTACAAAAGGACTTAAATCATACGTATAGGTGCCTAGCTAGGCATTTCAGACCATGGTAACAGTTTACGTATTTCACTAATCCTAGCCAAATAAATTAAAATTTCATATTCAGCTCAGCCTATTTTAGAACGGCTTGTCACAGTCGGTACTCACACAACTAACGACGACGGCTCGACCGCTCCAATGAAGAACACAACCACGGAAAGAACGAAGTTCCGCAGCGATGCGCAGTAATGTGACCTGGAAGGCTTTTGCGAATGACCGCCAAATGGTTACAGATTATGACATGCTAGACCCGGATTTAAACAACGCGGCATTTTTACACCATGGTTTTGTGTGTAAGCATACAATGTACAAATGCAAACCATGCAGATTTACCACTTTGCATTTGTAAATCGGAAAATCAGTATGTTCGAATGACGTGTTTTGTCGTCAACTGCGCTACCGGCGCCATCTATCCACATCTGCGAACATTAGCGCATCCGGGGGGGGAGAATGCCTGGACGATCAGACCCCCTGGGACGAAAGCTGTACTTTTTAGCATAAAAAAGAAAACGGAAAAATCGACCTTGCGCATTAAATCAATTGAGAGTTTCGGGCTCGACCAACCATGTAGAAAAAATCCTGGTTGCGCCACTGCATGCGAACTAGCCCATCTGGGTCCCATATGGGGCCCAGCTACCAGCCCACCTGGATCCTCTGTCGACATGAGCCCAGTTAGCCCACATGTAGCCCAAATGGAGTCTACATTTGCATTTATTCCTTTTTGGCATTTTTGAAGAATAATCACGTATTTCTCAACGAGGAAGCACAAATCGAAAATATTCGAGGCGTTTGATGAGAATGATAACATATCGGCAGCCCAACTGGGTCCCATATGAAGCCCAGACATTAGCGCACCTGGATCCCATGTCAACATGAACCCAGCTGGCCCACGTGTAGCCCATATGGAGCCCACATTAGTACTGATTTCATTTTTGATATTTGTGAAGGAAATTCGTGTAGTACACAACGAGGGAGCACAAATCGCAAATTTTCCAGACGTATTAAAAGAACATGGCAACATATGGGCATAGGTGGGCATCGTTACTCAAAAATGTAACTTCGTTATTCGTTACTCCGTTACTCAAAAAAGCCAGTCCGTTACTCGTTACTCCGTTACTCTGCCTTAAAAAGTAACGGAAGTTACCGTTACTCCGTTATTCCGTTACTTTTTTAAATGCAGTGAAAACCAAGCGAACGCGGGTTTTAAGTCTTTTATGCAGCTTTGTGGTTGCAAAACGCATTCCATATACAAAGGGAAGAAACAAAAAGCGCTTACCCAAAACACTCCGCTAGCTGCCCACTGCCCTCACCAGCCGTTGTAGAGTCGGCGGCGCCGGGACAACAGCCGCGGCGGGTATTCTACCACTGTGTTAGCCACAATGTTCAAACCAACGAATTCCTGTTCATTGCCCGCGGCGCCGACGGAGCGGGAACAACCGGCGCTGGAGCGGACGCATGTAAAATGCGACAAACAGCGGACATCTATCGACTGGGTTTGATCAACAATGCCCTGAACATAATGGTCTCTGTTCAGAGCTCGTTTCGGTCTCGCAAACTTCTTGTTTTGTTTTGAAATTATGTGTGTGTATTAGTTTGTGTACGAGCGCGCGCGTGGAGGTAAGATTCCTGATACCCCTGACGGTTTTTTAATACCAAACGACGAAGGACTCAAACAAACATGACTGATATGGATTTTATTATTGTGAAATAAAAGACTAAAAAAGGTGCTTTAGTACTTCTTCAGCACCCTTGAAAACACAAATTAGCTATAAAAACATGGTCATAAGTAAGATGCAACGGAGGATGTTAGCCGTTCACAAGTGGAACATTTTGGAACGTTGACGTTACCTGACATGACCCCTGTGAAAGGCCAAAATTGATATCAATGAACTCGCTATTGTCTTACGGTTCAGTATATGTCGCTTAAGTACAGCTTTTCAGGGACAAGGTATTGTGTCTATTTACCTAATTCCAAGGACGTGTTTTGACCTTTCATGGCGTCTGATGGCCTCAAAATTGACCTGAGGTCAAAACTCTTGAATGTTTTCGTCTCGGTTTGACAAAACCTTTCCGCCGGTGTTTTCCTTTTTTCCGTGCGATATATGGGAGTCGAGATCCTGGGAGGTACGGAAATCCGCGCTCCCCCTCCGGCCGGGCAAAGGGCATTCTGACCCCGGCCGGAGACGGGTTAAAAACACTTCATTTAACCCTATTCCCTATGGGGGGGGGGCAGATTCTGCTACCCGTGTCTTTTTGCTTGTCGCTCCCACACTGTTTGCCGCAGCGCCACAAGATTTTCTGGCATTTCATGGAATTGATACACACGTGTTTTGTCAACATTTAAAAAAAAAATCGGTCCCGCAGAGGCGGTTCCAAGCCCCCGTTTTCGGCGGTAATGTGCTGTGCGTGAAGCTTCAAAGTTGTGCGGTTCACTATCGTGACATTC
Source organism: Capitulum mitella (assembly GCA_030062745.1). NCBI lineage: Eukaryota > Metazoa > Arthropoda > Thecostraca > Pollicipedomorpha > Pollicipedidae > Capitulum > Capitulum mitella. The sequence continues at coordinate 30,963,542 of CP099842.1, forward strand.
TGAGCAGAAATAAAGATCACTGACTCATTTATATAGTCATACACATCCTGAACAATGCGTATGCACACACATTTTCAGGCGAACGCACACCCAGGTACTGAAAAAATGGGGGAGCACACTATCGTGCTTATGGTGCCCTCCCAATTTTGTTTACCTGGATCCACCTCTGCGCTACATATAAACTTAAACTGGCTTGCTAGTTGTACATCTGATGTTTATATCAACCAAAACAAACAAAAACAAAGGAAATTTCTTATTTCAAAAATCACCCTTCTTGCCCTCCCTGGAACTGCCTATGGTTTTCTATTTTAAATTTCAGCTTTCGGTATATAAAAGACTTGGACATTCCAAGCTGAACCGTGTTATTCCCGTGAAAATTGGTTGGTAAACACGGCCGCAGTGACCTTTCAAAAATCCCCAAATTTTGGAGTTTGTTTGCCCCCACGCCCTATTTTGGCAATTTTTGAATTTTTGGGGTCCGGAATTGGAGATCTCGTTGAAACATATTAAATGGCATTCATGCCATCAACATTGGACGAATGCATCTCGAGATCTCTGGAAGGGCGGAGAGGGGAGGTGGCAGAATTGGTAATCTTCACCTTTCGGCCAATGCATATTTTTCGAAGGTGCAAAAGTGGCAACGGCTCATATCATGTTTGAGTTTGGGTCCTCACTTCTGCGTCTACAAAAAATAATGTGTCAGCCGAAAGGTGTTTCGGCCAGTTGATATTTTTCTTCGGGAACATAGAAGTGGTAACTCGAATCGCATGGACAATGTAGCTTGTCCTCCAAGTTAAAAATGATTTAACCTAACCTAACCTAAAACCTACTGAATGGTTGCAGGGATTGCCCTAGATGGGCATGTAAAACTAATTTTTTGTTAGGTTCAATTTGCCTGTTTTTTGGTTTGGTTAGCTCGTATCGGCTGAAGGCAAACATGTGTCAACTGAATCAAAATTCAAGAGTTACCTAACCAAGTCAGTTTACACATCCAGTAGGGCCAGTGCTTAGAAAAATGCCTGAATGGGCTAAATTGTTCACACAACTTGTGTTGCCACTTCCGCGTCTCCAAAAATTACGGGTAGGCGTCGGCCGAAAGGTAGATTACCGCATATCTGCCCCCCCAGGGTAATGTGAGTCTCACTGCCTGCAGAGAATATGGTTAAGGCAAATAGTCCAAGCAATAGTCGACAAGCTTCATAATTATGCTTCACTACTGACAACTTATTGTGCACATTGTTCTCACCTGGAAATACCGTAAATAATGCTTCCTCTTGATATGTGCCTTTAGGTTTGAAAGGCTACTCTTGTGACCCTTGATTATAACCTCTTTCGGTCGGCACAGGACATACGTAAAAATGACGTTTTTCCCCTCCTCCTTAAACTCAAAGTGCGTTTCTAGATGTGGCCATGGGTGACCCAGACCGGGCTCGTCCTCTGCCTCCGAAGCTGAGGCACCGTCGGACTCGGAGTCAAGGTTTTCGACCTCCAGTGGCGGCGTAAAGACGCCTTGATGGGACATTTTAGTGTCAGGTAGTTAAAATTTCAGACCAGTCAAGAATCAGTCACCACCCCATCGCCCCATGGACATCACAGATCCAAGGCCATGGCGGCAGTAATCATGTGCTCAGCAGCCTTGGGTGATCTTGGCGGTGAACCGTGTGGCGATGGTAAGCAATCCGTGACTAACTTGAGACAACGTTGAAAACTGCCGTCAGCTGGCTGTTCCAGTATAAATGATAATAACTTTGATATCTTTTAGCCTGAAAAATGACGACTGCTTAATTTATAATTTTAAGTCATATCAAATTTACGCATAATTCAATACTTTTGTCCCAAAAGAGACCAAAGTCAGCTGGCCTTTATACTGAACCATTGCTGCCAGCTTGCCGTCAACGTTTATCAGCTGACGAATATTGTCAACAAGTCTACTCCGCGATTGTCAGCTGAGTGCGCGCCCAGCCGCGCTTGTATCGCCGCACGCTATTGGGTGTTGGCTATTCAAGTAGCCAATGGCGTGTGCCGATGCAAATAAAGCCTGGCGGTGTCTGTAAGGAGTTAAAAAAGGAGTAACGGAGTAACGGACCAAAAAGTAACGGAGTAACGGACCACAAAAGTAACTTCCGTTACTCAGTCCGTTACAGTAAAATAAAAGTAACGGGTCCGTCACTCCGTTACTCAAAAAAGTAACTTCGTTAGTAACGGAGTAACGGAGTAACGGACCAGTGCCCACCTATGCATATGGGCAACCCATCTGGGTCCTATATGGAGCCCAGATATCAGCCCACCTGCAGCCCATGCCCAGATAAACCCACTTGCCCCATATGTAGCCCACATGGGTCCCATTTGGGACTGCTGGCTGGGGTGGGCCAACTGGGCTCATGTCGACATGGGACGCAGGTGGGCTATTCTTTTGATACGCTTGGAATGTTTCCGATATGTGCTCCCTCGATGCGTAACACCCGATTATTCTTCACAGATACCAAAAACGAATGAATGCAAATGTGGGACCCATACGGGCTACATGTGGGCCAACTAGGCTCATGTCGACATGGGATCCCGGTGGGCTAGTGTCTGGGCTCCATATGGGACTCAGATGGGCCATTCCACATGCAGTGGCGCACCCAGGATTTTTTCTACACGGCCAGTCGAGCCCGAAGCTCTCAAATGATGTAGTGCATAAGGTCGATTTTCCGTTTCTTCTTTTTGTTAAAAGTGCAGCTTTCGTCCCAGAGGGTGTGATTCTCCAGGCGCCCTCTCCCTGGACGCGCCAATAATGTTCGCAGATGTCGATAGATGGCGCCGCTAGCGCAACTGGTGACAAAATATTTCGTTGGAAAATATTGATTTCCGATTTACAGATGCAAAGTAGTAAATCTATATGATTTATACTTGTGCACTGTATAATTACACGCAAAACCATCGCGTAAAAATGTCGCATTATCTAAATCCGGGTCTAGCATGACAAAATCTGTAACCATTTGGCGGCCATTTTCAAGAGCTTCCAGGTCACATTACTGCGCATCATTGCGGAAGCCTCGTACTTTCCGTGGTTGTGTTCTTCATTGGAGAGATCGAGTCGTCTTCGTTAGCTGTTAGTACCTACTGTGACAAGTCGTTTTAAAATAGTCTGGGTTGAATTTGGAATTTCAATTTGTTTGGCTAGGATTAATAAAATATGTAAACTGTCACCTTTTACGTCATTATTTGGATAACCACAAGAGGTTTCAAGTTAAGCAGTATATCTCCATAGGTATTCCCCATGTTCTGAGGAATAATGTGCAGGGTTATTTATTTTCATTCTGGCGCCTATCGAGGCATGGAGGAAATTACAACTGTTACCTGTTACTTTGGAAACGGCGGTGCTGGAGCTGGCCACAAAGGAAACTTTCGATGAAATGCAGCGGGACATGTTCAGGGGACGAGGGGTGAATAACGTGGACGAGGCACGTAAGGAGACAACCGATGACCTCAAAAATGTGCAAAGGGAGTTAAACGAATTTAAGACTTCTGTTACCGCATATTTGGCTGAGACCACCGAGCTGGTGCGGGCTCAGCTGGCACAGACAAACTTGACGCGGGAGACTGCGGTGCTTCGCCGTGAGGAATGGCCGGGAGTCAATGCTGTGACGTATTCAGCCGAGGCTGCCGCAGTATCCCATGCTGCGTGCAGCAACGTTTGCTCCCCGGCAGCAGCCTTACCGTCCCCGAGGAAACATGGGCTGTTATGGCTGTGGCGGGCCGCATCTGCAGCGTGACTGCCCAAGACGCGCGCCGCCGGCGCGAGGCCACCGAGCCCACTCGGGTGCACGTTTTCCCACGCCTCAACCCTGGAAGGATGGTGCCAACGTGAATGGCTTTAATTATCCACCCCGAGTTCCGCCCTCGAGCGTTCCCGGCCGATGCACCATTTATGTAGACACGCGCGCGCACTTCATGCCAGACACGCGTTTTTCACACACCACCGACCCGCGCTTTGCACCAGCCGGCGACGCCAGACCTCCCAGCTTCCCGTTCATGGCTCGGTCCACTGGCGAGATCTCCTCTCAACAGACACAACAAGGCTATCGCTACTGCACCGCCTGCCACACGGTCGTTACGTGCAACCCGGTTGGCTGATTAGCGTTCACCGTAGAGCAGCCTCGGCAGATCGCACGAAGGAGAGGAAACGCTTACGGTTAATTCTCAAAGGTTATATTAAGAAGCGAACATTTACATCAAAGTGACGCGGACGAACACATATGATGAAGTATGCAAATGTAAACAGTTGATCAGAGATCCAATGTATGCACTATTTTGAACTTGAGGACGTCGCCGTTTCGTTATATGGATTACGTTTGTACTAGTCACAACAGACTTAGATGGATACTGGATCTATGCTTTATTGTTTGTGTGCTGTTATGTGTTTTTATTTGTGTGTGCTGAGTGTCATTTTTAACACGTCATTCCTTTTGAACTTTGCCGCGACACTCTAAAGAGCCATTTTAACAATGGGGTGTTTTCACTGTTAATACATACAAACACCAGTGGTAATATAATGTAGGCTACCAAATCGGGTCACTTCTGCGTTTTCACTGGAAGCGATGGACCACATTGTAGAACATGGCAACGGTTGTGCCATGATTCATACTCTTTGTTTTCAGGGGCGGTAAAGCGAAATGCAGAGTGCTCGGGAGTATCAGAAACGAGGTGGAACGCACTGTGGGAGAGTGGTTCAGTAGCGGTCGGGACCGGAACGGTGTCCGGAAACGACGCCAGCAGGCTGCGCTATCGCCAGCCACTCGCCGATGATCGAAGATGGCCTGATGAGCAGTCGCCGGCGCGCCCAGTGAGCGGAACTACCGACCAGACGCGACCTGACGGCCGATTAGACGAGAGCCTGATGTTGTCGCAGGCACTGGAGATGCTGGGACGGCGTGCGGCCATTGAACAGGTAACGCGGTAGCTGCATGAGACGCTAGACAGCGCGTTTTGTACTCGTGTGCAATGTGACTTCACTGCCACGCAACAACAGAGACGGCTTGCGTGGGGAATAGGTGGGACAGGATGTTAACGACTTGACAAGTGCAGGAGTGACTCGAGAGACGTACCGACAAGGCTGCCGTGCAACGAACGTAGAGGTGGTGTGCCAGCTACGCGAGGAGTTGGCCTGCACCGACTGAGTGATGTGGTGTATCCAGAGACTCGTGATTTGACGTGCCAAGCGGTTGGGCATGCGATGTGTGCCGCGTCTTGAGCCTGCACATGCCGGTGCAGAAGTGCCTCTCAGATGTTGTTAAGTGTTTTTAGCCTGGAAAGTCGTGTGTTTCGAGTGGACTGGGGCAAGTAGCGTAAGAGTCTTTGGTTTTCGGCACCAATTCCAGCGCTGCCACTACCCATAACTGAACAGTCCGGTTTTAAATTAATTTTAGTTCCATGCGCTTCGTAAAGCGTGCTCTTCCTTGTTAAGATAACAAAGCAGTTCAGATAGGAGTGGGAAAGATGTTTGCCGTGACATTCGGTGTGCGCAGCGTAGCTATAGTGCTGCCATCCGGTGGGCTGGCGGTGCGTCTCGTTGCTGGTACTGCTTGGAAATAAAGGTCGAGCTGTGACGCCAGTATCTAACAAATGCGATTGATAATGCAGAACATCAGCTGACAAATCCAGTTCATATGATTATTCGAGATGTGTGCCTGCTTTGTCCGTGTCCGTTGTAACGTAATATGTATCACATTCACCCCGGATTCAACCAGGGGCGGGCCTAACTGACCACACTCGTCACAGGTCATAGGTCAGGCCCAGATAAATTGATGGACCCAGAGGCAGCTCATGCGCATCCGGTTGAGCCCAGATGAAGCCTACATGCATCCCGGATGAAGCCCACATGCAGCCCAGATGAAGCCCACGTGCAGCCCAGATGAAGCCCACACACACCCTAGATGAAGCCCACGCTGACCCCACGTACAGCCCACATGACGTCCACACAAATCTCATCTGGGACTCATTCGGTTTCAGGGACATACCCAGATGGGCCCCATCTGGGATTGCTGGCTGGGAACATTCTGCAGTTGTTTCATTCCATGCAGTTCCGTGGTAGTACTGTTGGATTTACGGGATAATGGGGACCAGGTGTTCCGCTGTTGCGCTGATACCGTGAATCAGAGTAGCCAGCACTCAACGAATCTTTCTGGCTTCTGCACAGAACGGCAGGGGTGTATAGAGGTGCGTCCCACTGCATCAAAGTTCTGCTGGTTGCACGTTGTGGCTTGAATGTTTTAGCTTCGCGTCTCTAGAGTGCTTAATGTCTTTTACACGCGTAAGCTACATTATCCAAGACTTTGGACCTAGATTTGTACAAGAGATGGATCGTTGTTTTCCGACTTGACAAGGAACATTTGGCGCATACCCCAGGGCTGATGGTATCCCTTCCTAGTCGGGGGAAAAAAAGAGAAACGTGAGCTAAAGTGGAACGAAGAAGTGCATCGGTACAATTGCTTATTGTCAGGGATGCGCTATGCACATTTAAATCGCCTTTTTGTTCGATACAGCACGCTGATTTCATTTGAATGTAAAAGGTGTTAAGTTTTAGCGATAAGGAAAATATAACAAGACTTATTTTTAGTGGGTCGGCGATACCAAAGCAATATTTTCGTGGGCCAGTTTTAGAGACTCGCCTTAAGTTCTTGGACTTCCCTATAAGTTCTTGGAAAAGTTATTTACAACGGTATTCGCATACCCTTTGTTTATACAAAAGTCATTTCGGACTGGCCTTGGTTCTAGAGCTCGGACCAATGCATGGTATGGTGTCGCAGAACGTCTGAACGTCATTTAGTCTGAAAATACGAACAGACAACTTCCTCACTCAATGCCGAAGCTAATGGGCACCATGTGACCCCGCAGTCAGCTCGCCCTCAAGCCCAAGTCATCATCACCAACGCCAAAGCTAATGGAGGAAATGAGGAAAAGTGATCGCGGCCTCTCGTTCCTCCCGTATCCCTATTTTCAAATATACCTATATATATATATATATATATATATATATATATATATATATATCTTGCGGCTGGGCGCCCGGACTATCGTGGCTCCGGCAACACCCCTGCCCGGTTCGGTCAGTCGCTGCTCACGTGACCGAGCCGACTTTCTGGTCACGGGGCCCAGCCGGCCGCTCTTTTGGTGTGTTTGAGGACGACTGGATGTCACTGCAGTTTGTACCCGCTCGGGCAGACTGACTGGTGTTTTCACACGGTATTTTAGTGTTCATCGGGCATTCCGGACCACCTTCCGATAAGAATTTCGGCTTGTCAGTTCATTTATAGCTTGGCATGATTTAATTATTTTCTCCTGTTTATTTTTGCTTAGAAGATGATTTCGTTGTATTTCGTTCGGACTTGACAAAAACAAACTAGCACGTGGTAATCTGCTTTTCTGATTGATTTCTTTAGTCCGGCACCTCTTTGTTGCGTTACCGTCGAGTTCATCATTGGTCATCATCCTCGATTGCCTGTGTCCGCCATGTTAAATAATTACTCGCGTACATTTTGGCGAGTATTTATCAAGGTGCGGTTGAATACCCAGAGCGGTTACCGTGCTAGCTGTTGTTTGCCTGAACGAGTTTCGTCCACTGTCACTGTTGGACGGCCAAGCAGTGACGCTGGTCTTGAGCTCTTGCTTGATGGCTGCCAGGCGGTATGTTCAAGTTTCGATCGCCGCTGCTCACGTTGCTTTTGCCATTCGTTTGCACTGATTTTCTCATGCCACGTCTCGATCCTTTTGGTCGTTCTTCTCATGTTGTATATGATAGTTTCAGACTGTTATTACGATCATTATTGATTTCTCAGAAACCGTCCCCATAACAAATCAATCAAGCCAAGATGCACTTCCTTTGAGGATGCATGTTGGACCAAGAGGCCTGAGAACGCTACAGCATATATATATATATATATATATATATATATATATATATATATATATATATGTGTGATGTATATATTACATATATAATTTGTATATATATGTATATATATATATATATATATATATATATATATATACACAAACGAAGACGACCCAAACCTTTCACCAACAGAGATTCTAGTTCAATGGAACGCTGAGCCTTATATCCTAATTCTTCCTTGAGAAGGAAGGAGACTAAACTTCTTGAGGAAGAATTTAAGTTTAAGGCTCAGCGTTCCTTGGAACTCGAATCTCTCTCTCTTCCCTCTCTCTCCTCCTCCCTACACAGTAGCGTAGCCAAGGGGGTCTTAGGGGGCCTGGGACCCTCCGAATTTTTTCAAGGGGTTCCCTGGCATTGGAATAAAGAGCCCGCTTGGCCAGGAAAGACACATCCATTCCTCCGCAAAGGGCCCCCAGACCCCAGACAAAGGCCCCTCGGCAGACAGCGGGATGCCCTCTGACCGGGAAAGGTAAGTGGGTACCCCGGCATGTACCTATTGAAAAGACGAGTACCGGAAAGGATGCTCCTCTGCAAGGGAGCCGCCAGCCAGGAAAGGTCCTCCTGCCATAGAATGGTGTCGGTGTGTCGGGACAGTCCCACGAAGGGCACCCTGGCATTTGCCTAAAGGGCCCCCTGGCTGAGAAATACAATTCCACTCCACCGCAAGGGGTTTCCAAACCCTAAGTAAAGACCCTTCTGGCAGGTAGCGGGGCGCCCCCTGAACGGAGTCCCTGGGAAAGGAAAGGGGGCCTCCGGCATATACCTGCCAAAAGGCATATGCGAGGACAGGACTGGATGCTCTGCAAAGGAATCACCAGCCAGCAAAGGTCCTCATGCCATGGGTTGTGTAGGTGTGTCAGGAATGGAGCCCCAGTGACGTAACGCAAGCCAAAGGACCTAGTCCGGAAAGAGAATCCCCTGGGATTGGCCCCTGGCATGTCCTAAGGGGCCCCAATGTCCACTGACCTGGAAAGGCCAGTGGACATTGGGGCTTTTCCAGGATACCTTTCCTGTCGCGCAACTCCTGGTAAGAAATGTATCTCTGCCCTGGAATGGCTGCCGGATGTCAGAGCCGGGCATCGTAGCGGCGTAACTGGGCGAACATCAAAGCAGTTCATTGATAATGTAGGCAGGTTGGCCCCTGGCAGGCTGCCCGGCCATTTACATCCACAAAAAGTTCGAGTTCTACCGTTAATGGGGCCCAGTGGCCAGAGCAGTAAATATAGATAATCCAGGTCAGCTTTTTCAACAGAAAACTTGGTTATTATGGGAAAGAAAACAGGTTCTTACCAAGTATTTCTAGCGTTCTAACCATGGAGAGGGACTTCATTTTCAATCCTTTTGAGGGGTGCTCGCACATCCCCTCAATGTTCATTTCAGCCCCCAGTCCTGAAGTGGGGCCCACAATGGTATGCCGGGGCCCATGATTGAAGTGACATTTAAATTTGATGAAATATTCCGCAACTTTTCCAAACGGTGATAATAGTCAGTAACCAAATCCAAGTTACAGAAAGACTTCCTCGTCTGGTTGAGAGAATCCTCTCCTGGAAGTTTGGGGACCTTCTAAAAATAGTGAGGGCACCCACAGAAACTCGAGAGCCCAACAGCTTACTCCATAGACCCTCCAGATGAATTCAAGGGGATCCCCTAGAAGAATCCAGTGGGCTCTACTCCGGTCTTAGGGACCCTCCTTAAGCATTCTTAGGGACCCCCTCGAACAATCAGAACAGTATTTTAAATCAACGAGGACATAATTGAGTGTCCCTGAGAAAATGTCTGAGAGGCCCTCTGAAAATACCAAGAGCTCTCTCAAAAACTCAAGGGGTCTAAAAAAATCTCTCCTGGGCCCTTTGGATGAATTGAAGGAAGGCCCCTCTCCGAGGCCTAATAGTTCCTTTTTGACTTCATTTCGAGAACACGCTGACTTTTTTGCGACGCCCCCAAATTTTTTAGATGCTCCGAACATTTAGAACGGGAGTTTTGAACCAAATGAGGCATTGTTTGAGAGGCCCCCTGAAAATATCAAGAGCCTGTCGAACCGCTAGAGGGCCAACAAAATGCCAAAGGGCCTTTTTAACTAGTTCAAGGAGGGGCCCCTCCCAAAGGTCTAAAGAATTCCTTTGAAATAAATTCCTTCAAATCCCTTGCAACGAAATCCTACAATTCATTTGGAGGGTCTTGATATTTTCAAAGGGCAACTGAGACATAGAAAGGATACACCGGACGAGGAAATGTTTGAGACCCGTTTGAAAATATCACAGATCCCTGAAAAGATCGACATTCCCACAGAAAAACTCTATGGGCCCTTTAGATAAATTCAAGGAGTGGCCCCCTAAAATCTCAGGGACCCTCACTGAATTCCTCTTGAGCGCTCACTGGAGTTTCTGTGCAGCCCTGAAACATTTGAGAGGACCATTGGTATTTTGAAGGGTCTCTGAAACATTCAGGATAGTTTTTAATCGGATGAAGAAGTGTCTGAGGCGTCCGCCGAAAACAATGGGGAGCTTCTCAAAACGCTTAAGGTTTCACACAAACTCGATGAATCCTTAAAGAGAGCAAAGAACCTCCGTGGCGTTAGAGGGTCCCTCCTTAAATTCACTCCAAATGCCCTTGATATTTTTAGAGGCACCTCATATATTCTGGAAGGGATGGACTGGACAAGTAAATGTCTCATGGGCCATCTGAAAATATGAAGGGTACCCTTGAAACGTTTAGAGGCCCACAGAAACTCTAATGGACGTTTTATATCAATTCAAGGAGAGGCACTCCTGAAAGCCTATTTGAATTCATCTAGAGGACGTCCTGGAATGTTTGTGGACCCCTTAAACCTTTAAAAAGAGAGAGAGGGGACCCGTCAAACCTAAGAACCTAAGACAGAAAGCATTCTGTCAGGGGGGCCACATTCAGGAGTGTAGTTTTAAGCCGGACAAGGAAATGTTTGTGGGCCCCCTGAAGATACCAAAGGTCTTCTCAACAAGCTTGAGCGTCCCACGAAAAACTCCAATGAGCCCTCGAGATGAGTTCATCGAGGTCCCTGAAGACCACGGGGAAAGGCCCCGTCTTGAGCTTATCTAGAGGACCCATTAGAGTTTTTGTGGGCCTTTAACTATCTGAGTGGCCCCTTCATCATCGTATTTTCAGAGCAATGCTTAACAATGTCCAGCATGGTTTAGCAATTTTTCCTTTATGTTGTTGGGGCTTTCGGGAAACGTCGAGGACGCTCTCCTTGATTGCACCACCACTCTAATAACGCTTTGGATAAATGTGATATATATATATATATATATATATATATATATATATATATATTCACACAGAACCACACCACCATGAACACCTGACTCGTCGCACCGTCACCTCGTACATAAAGGTCCTGACGAAGGCAGCGGATAAACGGCGCCTAGCGTCTCTCGAAGCCATATCATTCGGGATATGGACCCACTAATTAAACGCCAGGCTAACGCGCGTGGATCTTGCACGCGTTTGAAGGGTCGCCACCAGGGCCCAGACTATAAATATGTGAATAGGTGCTGTGATGATTTTTCGTGTATTGTTTCAGCGCTGTTTGTCCATGTTTAATTATGCGTGCGAACCAGAAGGTCCATGTCTTTATTAACCGGGTACTTTATTTTTCAAACTTAAACCGAATGTTGTTGACCCCATACTTACGTCTGAATATGTCTCATGTGTAAACGAAACGTTAGATCGATAATAACATATGATTTTTGCTCGTTGTTTATATTACGATGAACATTGGCAACGTTCTTAATGAACATTTATTGGAAACGAAACGTTTTATGCGAACAATCGAAGCCACATCAAAGAAAGTCACCAATGCCGAGTCCGCTGTAGATTTTAACAAACAATGCATGCGTAACGACCTGCTTCCTAGCTTTGTTAATTTATATATGAAAACAAATGAAGTTAATATATTTATGAAAACAAACCAAAGTCTATAAATATCTTTTAAATCAATTTCCGCCGGTCAAAACAAAGTGCCCTAAATAGGTTCAGAACTCACATTTGGGGGGAAGTTAGCTTGTGAGGCCCCTCGATCCACTTTCTCCCCTAAATCATTCACACAAAACGACATTCCTACCCATGGGGCGCCCCGTAATGGTTCAAGGTTGGGGGCCTCAGCGTTGGGGGCCCCCTCATCCTCTAGGACCCACCGAAAAAAATCCTGGCCACGCCACTGTCCCTACATATATATATATATATATATATATGTGTGTGTATGTGTGTGTGTGTGTGTGTGTGTGTGTGTACACCAAACACATAAGTTTCTGCCAAATGAAAACGGAATAGTTTTCAACAGAACTGATAACTGTCAAACCAGGTTAGCATTGTTCAGAGCGAAAAACGCCAATCGATCGCAGGCATTTCGAAACCGCTGCTTTTTAAGGGCCATTTAGTATGATCCCACATCCCCCCGTGAGCGACATGTATTTCACGGGTATTTTAAAATGCACACGCGTTGGCTTTTGATCTCTATGTAACGCACCGCGCGGTAACCTTCCCCTGTCATGGTACCTAACGGTAGGCTCGGACACCCCTCCTGCTTCCAGTCGTCTCGTAATTTATGAAAAGTTACACAGAAGTCTCTTTTCTATGATGTCTCTCTTTCGTAATGCATTATAGATAGCGTCGTGCCGCAGGTCAGTCAGGACTGACTAACGCGACGCGTCTCTGGGAGCATGTAACGTAGCGTGAATAAAGGCGTGAAGACGCATTACTTCGAGGAAAATGCATGTATATATATACATATATATATATGTGCATATATATATTTATATATATATATATAAGGCTATGCGTCGGAGGACATTTGTTGAACACAAAGATATAGGTAGAGATTAATACGTGGGCATATGAGAATAAGAGAAGCCGGGGATATGTCCCTGCTTTGCATGTCTTTTTACATTTACCCTATATGGCACTGCATGCAAAGAGTTGCTGCAAAAACCGTGAACCTCCCCCTCCCCCATCTAAACACAGGACTTTTCATCCGGGATTCCTACCTTTATTTACTGTTGAGTAAACGGAAGATTAACAACTCATCAAAATCTTTATGATATGATTTGTTAAGAAATGTATTCAGTGATGGGATACCAAACGTCTTCATGATAAGAATCGGCATCCCTCATGAAAAACCGGCAAGCTGGACAACAGTAAAGTCCACAACAACACCTGGCCAAGCAGACACTGCGAAGTCCATGCTGCAAAACGAGCATCACATTATGCAAAAGCCACACTACATGTACAGCTCGTCAACCTCACTGACGCAAACTGCGCTTGGGAACACTCTCAGAACTGGTCCCGGCCGCGGCAAGCCCGTGGCCCATCGCCTCTGAGGTCCGATGATCACCTCGACGGCTCGGCACGGGCCATCGTCGGGCGTCCGGACAACCGACGCAGCGGTCCGTCGGCAGAGGTCGGGGCTCCCACCGTCCGCCGCCGTTCCGTCAGCCTCCTGCGCGTCGGCGGGTCTGGCGCCGCACGCTGACGGCCGGCGCACAGCGCGCGGCGCCGCGGGCGACGGCGCAGAGCTGATGTCGGCCTGACCCGGGCTCAGACGTTGAACAGCTGCCGCCGCTCGTGCTTGCGCGGACACCTGGAGGCGCGGGTCCGGTACTTGCCGTGCGAGCAGTCGGGCGGGTCGCATTTCCCCTGCACGATGCACCTGCGGCCGGGGACGGTGTCAGCGGCGGTGTGGCACGCGTCGATGCCCCTGTTTCACGGGAAGGTCACGCTGGAGGAACAACGGGCTTCGAATGCAGACACAGCTGTACATGGGAAACTATGCAGACGGGTTTTATTCCGCGTTCAGACGAAAAGCACCGATCATGTATTTCATTATGTGGCGCTTTGTTGTAGGGCCTTTTTCCAGTGACGACGGCATTGCCATTGACGACGAATTCTACGAAATACGTGATAAGCTTACTTAGAAAACCGAACGTCCTAACCAGCGCTATAGGCTTTAGACAGACGAAGCTTCAACGCTGTCGCATACCTCGTATCAAATTAGCGAAAAGCAGGCATCTGTGATCTGCACGTACTGAACAAATGAACGTAAATATTTACAGTTGAGTCCCTTACAGCCCACTCGTTTCAGAGTACTCAAAACATGCTGGCATATTTCGCAGAACGCGTGATGTATGCATGTATGTAGACGGTACTGAGTTCCGAGCTGAAGCCGTGTGGAAGTTACAGACCAACTAAACTCGAAAACCGTGCCAAGCGCATCCACTTCAGTCCGTGAAGCAACCAAGGTACTTGACTTCATCCACTCGAGAAAAAGGAACACCTTTGAAATAATCTTCGACCACCTCCCACTCTCTTTCCCGTTCATATCGGTTTGCGTATCGCCTAACGGAAGAAATCGTGTATAGTTTGTCTTTCTGGGTCACTCAGTTAAAATGCATGCTTTATACATACGGGAGTTTTGGCTAAGTACATCACGCTATCTTAATCGCTTCAAGGAAGAAAAAAAAAAAAACGCCCCAATAGAGTGAAGACCACACGCATTGCTGTGACAATGGGGATGTTTCCACAAGAAATGCTTTCTCAATGACTAAACCAAAAATATTATGTACATTGCGTATGGTTGAACTGCCTACAAGCCTACATTCAAACGCTTCCATCTATCGTCTGCAAAGTTCCTCGTAAAATTGCGCAAGGGAATGCTGATCACGTAGCGGAAAAGCGAGGCTCGGAAGCTGGAAGGTTTGGACTTTCCAGGCACCGTCTGCCACGTGATGAAATCACCCCATCGCCACAGCCGATTCGTCAGGATCAAGTTTCCGCAGGCCATCTGTGGCGTACACATTTTCCTATACGACTAACGAACCCGACCGATATGTTGGTCGCGTAATGAAGAGCACCAGCATACCTGGCCGCCGGATTTACCCCGCAGAAGTGTGCGGCATCAATACATGCTCCGACCGAGGAGCCTCGTGACGCAAAGCCAGCCGCAGCTCACAGCGTCACGCTGCACGGTGTCATCCAGCCAGGAAGGAATGGCGTGTCCAGGGTTATAACGAGACGAAATATCGAGTGCGGAGGTCACTGCTGCTGCGTTTTCAACCGCACTGCCCGCCGGCTGCAGGTGCGAGCGTTAGTCGTAGACAGGGGCCGAGCCGGCCAATGGGCGAGAAAATCCCCTCCACGGGGATGTCCCGCCTGGGCGACGATGCCAAAGGGGTCTTAGAAGACGCCCCCGTCAGCAGTGGAACACAGGAACACGTTCAGCGGTCTCCTGCCGATTCTTTATCGGCGGTACGTGCGCGCCAGTGGCTGACGCGTCCCACCTCAGAACCGATGGGCACGCACTGATCCGGCTTTCAGGGAAATTGCATGCCCTCATGAAGTTGCATGTCCTCAGGCTTAATGGTAATATCGATGCATCTGGCAATTCAGCGGCAAAGTCATCGGTCTGCATGCCTTTGCACTGTGGCGCCTATCAGCTCCATCGGCTACCAAAGCCGTTTAGAATATGTGAGTGGCTGCAAGCAAAGGGTTTAAAGACAAACATCGTACTGAATGCGCATCACCAATTACCTTGCACGCTACACGCCTTGATTTGTTGTTTGACGCTTGCCATGCACTACGGCCAAGTGATTTAGGAAGGTGCATGGTCTTGTCTGCCCGTGAGGGTAAGCTGGCTTGAATCAAAAGCTGTTTTATGTCGCGTGCGCTCGCTCACAGGCAGTTCTTTTGTCCTTAACACTGAAAATGCTCCTTGGCAGCCATATTTAAGAGCTGGGACACCTTACATCTTTGTTGACCTCAACCAAGACCGCAGGAGGAGCTCCGATAAGACTCAATAGCTAATTTGATTCTGTGTCAAATATATCATCCGCTCGAGTTAGCTCAGCGGCCGTGAAATATAACGATGTCGTCAGCGTGACGCATTATAACCAAAACGCCACGTGCGACAGAGATAAAGGCCAGGTGGAGCCCACTGTTCTTCTTGTGCTGCAAGTGCAGCACCAGTTATCTTCACGTTCAGCATTTGACCCATGGAAATGCGTTGAGGTGATGGGCGTAATACTGCTTCCGGTGACACCGAACTTTTGGAGGCGGCTCCACCCTTGGCCCGTGGAAAAATGGCTGTCAACAATGCCGCAAAAAACGTCACACGGATATTCCGCTATCTCGGGATGCATAACAACAGACAAAAGGAATGAACCCAAAATAGGCGAGCCGCAACAAGAAAACAATCTCCTAAATAGTGATCAGACCTCGCAGAACAACACCATCATCCGCGGCTTCAGTTTTCTCACCTGTTTTGGTCTTCTGGCATATACGTAATGCCTCTTTTCGTCCGTCTGCATTTTTTGTCTCCATCGAAACAGTCACACGTGCAGCTGCCGTCGGCAAACGGACGAGACACAAACTGTCTCGGACACCGGCAGCTGTAGGAGACATGAACACCTCCGTCAGTCTCTCTCGTCTCTCTCTCTCTCTCTCTCTCTCTCTTTCTCTCTCTCTCCCTAACACTCCTGGGCATGTGGAGCACATGTACACGTAAATAACTAATAGTCAATTGCCGCCCAAGTCGGTATAATCTATTCGTAGAAACACAGGTTATTTAATTTTAATGCAATATAGCCACAAGACAGCAGTTAACTATCGCCATCGTTGGCATGATGCACACACGAATATAGCAGCGCCGTGCCTTCTCAAGGCATGGTTTTAAAATTCAGGCAACGAGTTTATCGTATCTCTTTCAAGCGAATAGGGTTTTAATGGACGTTCTCTCAATGAGTGGACGAGAAAAGAAAAAAAAAACACTGACGGACACATCCAGAACGATTCGTTCAATCCCAGTCCTAACCCACTTTCTTGCACCTACGTCTGCTGTTTCGACTGTTTCGGCTTTTTCCGCGGATGACTGTCGCGGAGCTTCCCGTGTTTCCGGCCGTGGTCATCCGCACTTTCAGAGCTGCAAAATCCAGCCTCATCAGTCGTACGCGGAGAAAATCCAGCCTCATCAGTCGTACGCGGAGGACATCAGTCGTACGCGGAGGAAAACATCATCTGCAGTCAAATACTTTACGGGAGGCCGATGGCAAGTAGACATACTGTATGCTAGTGCTTGCCATATGCAAGTTTTTTGTTTGTTTGTGAGTTCAAACACATAGCCTCTCGGGCTCAGGTGTCCCGAGTCTTATGTCAATTCTTGTCTCTCGTAAGGTGTCAGTCAGTCGTTTGACATATGCCAGTTGTGAAGCTGTGTCGGGTTGGCGTGTAATACAGGTCCCCCAGTTTGTCCGACAACAGTCGAAGTCATTCTCGCAGTCAGGCCTTCCCAGCACTGTCCACAGAGACACGCGGGCACCCTTTCCCAGTCACACGCTGCATCACTGTTGGAACGTGTGTCCTCTGTGGACGCGTCACCATGTCCTGATACATGGTACAGCTGAGGAGATTGAGAAGGTACCGATGGAACAAAGACTGTGATAATGGTTGCTGCACGTGTTATCTACTTTTGTTGTCAACATAAACGGATGATCTTCATGATGGGTCGGGCCAGCGATTTCATTAAGTGATTTTGTCCATTCATTGTCTTTAGGCGCATATGTCCAAACTCAGGACTACCACGCATGCCCCAATAATTCCGAGTTCGGACATACGCGCTTAAAGACAATGAATGGACAAAATAGCGCTGAATGGAATGCACGTATGTCTGGCGATTCAGTTAAATCGGTTCTCCTCTCAGGATCAGTGATTTGACGCGCCGGCTGTAGGGCTGTACTCGGCCCGTCGGTCCTTCGGCGATGCGAGACGCGCGCTTTTCATTAATGGTTCCTTGGTCCGTCGAACAGCCGGGAACGCAACTATTGTACTCAGGGGAGGCGGCACACGAGCCCCACCCTTGATTAGTGCTCACGATCGTCAACAACAATCTGCCTCCGAGCAGAATTTCGATACCAGGCAAATGGGAAACGCAAAAAAAAACTGTTGGCGCACAGCTTGGGACGTGAACCAGGCAAGACCAGGACCCTGCCGTCGCGGGTGACGTCACCACGGCACCGGTGACGTCGCCAGCGCCGTCACCTGGCGTCGTTGAGTGGCTGCGGCCAGCCGTCGGAGCACTGCGGCCGGCGGGAGCGCGGTACGCAGTGGCATTCGACGTGCTCCGTAAACTTGAGCGACTCGGGCCTGCTGGTCGAGCTGCCTCGTCCGATCGGGTTCGTCACCTGGAGAAGATGAGCCATCAGCGATGATGAGCTGGCCCCCAGCACCACTGAGGTGGGCAGCAGCCCGACAGCACAACGGTTAACATCTGGAGTAAGCGACGTCTTGGAGGCCAAGATGCCTACGGGCGATGTAAAGTACTTTTCCTTCACCCGATTCGGTTCTCGAGCCATGATGCACCATTACAGTGGTTTTAAACTACAAGGTTTCTTCAGAAATTCATTACTTGAGGCGGCGAACACACGATGTGGAAGTGCCGTGCAAAAACAAAACCGTGACAGGCAATACTACGCTTCTGAAGATGCGAAGCGATTGGTCTAAGCTCAGGAAGCTCACAGAGTCACACCAGAGCAGGAACCAGCGCAATTCAGGGACAAACGCGGCAGACGAAGGGAGCCAGAACTCTCCTGTCTGCAGACCAGACTGCGGGTCGGATCGCCTCTGCCGCCGAGCCCGGCCGCCGCCACGCAGCGACGGCGGAAAAGGGGGGGCAAGAGGGGCGGCCGCCCCCCAGCCTGACGGTTGGGGGGCAAAACTATGTTTTTGCCCCCCCCCAGAAATTTGGTCACTGCACCAAGCAAAATCGTAAAAAATCAGCCTTACGCTATCAAAAAAAGAGAAAAAAATCGAAGTACGAACCGAAAGAAAACGTACACCGAATACACAACAAGGCTTTGTGCTATGAAGAGAGGCTCGTGGGCTGAATGAGCGTTTAGGGGCCCCTGCTAGCTTGTAGGGGAATTCACTGCTTGTTTGAGGAGGGCCCCCTGTAAACCCATAAAGGACCCCTGCCAGCCTCTTTGGGCGCCGAATGACCCTGCAGTTGGTGCGCCCCTAAGCCCCAATAACCAACCAACCAACCAACCTGCCAGCCTCTGAAGGAACCTCCTTTCGGTCTGGAAAAAGGGTCCTGCCCCTGCCTCCAGAGGTCGACAGCCCTTTACAGACAGATAGGGTGCCCTCTACAGACAGCCAGTGACCCCCCTGGCCAACAGGTGCCCCTAAACGATCATTCAGGAGCCCGTGCTTTCCTGCAAAGATGTCCCTGACGACTTGTAACAGGCATCCGCCAGGTCGCCAAGAACGTCTTTACAGGCGAGCATGGGCCCCCTGTACACTTCAGCGGAGCCCCTTTACAAACCGACAGTAATTTTAGCTACATGGGACCCCACTGATTCCGAGGGCCAGGCGCGGATCCAAAGGGGGAGCAATTGGGGTGACCACCCCCTCCCCCCTGAGGACTGAGAAGGGTCCCTGTCAGATTTAAAAGGGGCCCGTATGAGCTTCACGGGGTCCCTATAAGAACCTGACGGGCTCTTGATGCAGTCAGAGAGGCCCCCTGGAGAGCTAGATGACCTCTGAGGCGCATAGAGGGCCCCTGAAGCTCCCAAAGGGCTCCTGAGACCACAACAGGACCCCAACACGGCAGGGTGTCCCTGAGACAGCTGAATGGCTCATAGGGCCCCTGAGACGGCGAAGATAAGGACTGAGTCCCTAGGGGGCCCCTGTGAGTGAAAAGCTGAAGGTTCTTGATGTAGTCAGAGGGCCTCCGGGAGGGTGAATGAGACCCTGACATGGTAAGATGGCCCCTAAGATAGAAAGAAGGGTCCTTGGAGCTCTTCGAGGGCCCCTGGGACCGCAAGGGACCTCAACACAGCAAGGGTCCCTGAGACCGCTAACATTGCCGGAGAAGCACCTTAGATGGTGCCTGGCACAGCATAAGGAGACCCTGGCCAGCCACAGCGGCCACCTGAACAAGTAACCTACTCAGTCCCGAGAGGAGCCACAGATGGGCTCCATTGGCCTTTTTGAAACCTTGGGGGTTTCTGATGCTGTCAGGGGCCCCGGGAAGGTCAGGTGGTTTCTGGGACGGCAAGATGGGCTTGTACACCGCAGATGACCCCTGAGACCGCCAAAAAGGTCGCAGGACCCCTATGATTGATCGCAGATGACCCGCATATGACCCCTGCGAGACAATGACAATAAGAGTGCCTGTGAGACGGTATTTGGGCTTGACGGGGGCGCTGGGCGACCAGAGGATCCCCGAATGTAATAAGCGGGCTCCTGGCACGGGCAAGATCCCCCAGAGACTGCCAGCGAGGCCCATGAAGTGCCAACAAAACGGCTAGAGTTGTTGCGGCTAGAGGGGCCCTAAAAGACTGCCAGATGCACCTCATGTAGACAGAGGAAGACCCCTGATACAGCCATGGGGACCACTGAGGACGTTCAGAGGGTCTATGGCTTTGCACAGGGGCCCTGGAATTGCCAAAAGGTCTTATGTAACTGCCAGAGGACCCCTGACGTGGCAAAAATGTTTCCTCGAGGCGATAAGAGGGGTATCCAGGACCGCAGGAGTCCACTGAGACTGCTAGAGAGGGACCTTTGAGACTACTAACTAGAAGTCTCTAGCAATAGGGGCCACTGAGACGACCAGAGGGACTCCTGAAACTACTTGACCTTGAGACGTCCAGACTGCTCGTGAAACGGCCAAAGGACTAAGACGATTGTAAGAAGCGCCCCTGTCACAGCAGAGAGAGACTTACACAGGGCCTTTTTTAGTGCCTGAGGGGCTCCTTAGATGGCAAAAACGTCCCAGGGACGACAGGAAGGAATCCAAGATGGTTTAAGCGTCCCTGAAATTGTCAGATGGGTCCCTGAGGCTGTCCGAGGTGCTCCTGAAACTGCCAAAGGAGCGCCTGAGACGTCCCGCGGGGCACGTGAAACTGTAAAAGGAACCTGAGACCACTAGAGGATCCTAGCACGGCAGACGGCCCGAGACCACCAAAAGTGCCCTATAACTGCAAGAGGGAACCTAAACTAAGCTGACCTAAGCTAAACTAAACTAAACAAACTAACCTAAACTCAAAAAATTCCAGAAGCTACGGGATTGGGGGGCGGACAGACGGGCTCCTGGACCAGATACAGACACAACATTTCAAATGAAGGGAGGGACGGAACCGCCTAAAATCTCGTCGTTTTTATCATATTTCGGGCACCTTGTTCGGAAACAAAACGCAGAATTGTCTCAAACAAGGTGACACGTTTGAATTTTTTTGGTCATTTTATATCGTAAAAGCAGAATGATTTGACTTTCCATATCTGAAGGGCAACAATGGGGGGCCCGCGCTGACCATTTGCCTCCACCCCCTTCCCCACCTTAGCGAAATCCTGGATCTGCCCTTGGCGAGGGCTCCCATTAGTTTCGAGGGTCCCCTTGATACAATTTTCCTCCCCCCTGGGCGGAATCCTGGCTACGCCCCTGGTCCATTATGTCAGAGATTTGGTGCTGGCATTGTTACATTATGCGTGTGTGGGGGACAGGCAAAGCTGCTTTGGCAAGTGCTTTAGATAATGATTTCGTTCTCGTGTGATAGTCTGTTACTAAGTTACTAAGCATCGAGTTATAATTGAATGTTGTGGAAAGAAACTACCTTTCAGTCGTTTAAAAATGTATTTATAATGATGTTGAATTTGTGACGTAAACGCAAACATAATAACAAGCAGAAGTTTGCATCATTCGCCATTATGTAGATGGATGCCCAATGGCAAAGACCTGAAAAATGGCAATTGGTACAGACCTGAATAGAAAAATCCATGCATTTTGGAGAACACAAGTGTGCACTAGCGCCAAAACCTGGGAAAAAGTTTGCTTATTTAAATAAAAACTGGGCAACAGTAAAAAGAACGAAATTCAGTTATTTTTGCGGGATGGGGGAAGAAGGTAACCCAAATGAGGTCGGTTGTTGATCCGACAGAGCTTGCCCGCCCAGCCGAAAATGCAATCCGCCGTCCCTGCCGCCACGTCTCACCATGACGGCGCGATGGACGACAGTGTCCCGGCTGGCGACGCACGAGGCGTCCCCGTAACAGCAGCCGCTCTGGTCGGAGCAGCGGCGCAGCAGCACGCTGGGCGGCATGTACAACAGGCTGGAGCTCGGGTGTTCCTCGCTGACGGGCACCAGCTGACGGTGCGGCTTGTAGCACGAGTAGTTCATCGACACCGTCTTGAAGTTCTCATGGGCCGCGCTGATCAGCTCGTTGTCTGCGGGCGCCAGGCGGCGATACGTGAGGAAACAAGTATCTGGTATGCGTTTTCTTCGTGCACGGGAAACGTCGGCCGGAGCGTAAGATTCGTTTACAGGGCTTGGGGCCTCACGACGTAGATACAGTTGGTCGTTCCTTATCTTCTTGGGCCGCTTATGCATGTGTCATATCGGCATGTCTAATCGGACGTCCGCTCAGGCTAAAGACACCAAATCTATTACAATATTTAGTACATTTACATTTAGTACAATATATAGCAGTTCAACAGAGAGGGCGCAACAGTTCGGCGGTTCGGCGGCGGCAGGCCGGCGTGCCGTCTGCAGTCTGGCTTTCCGCCGGAATGATCAGCGGGTTACGCGCCCCGGGCTTGAGCCGCGGCTCTTGGCTCGTGCGCCTCCCACGTCCGCCGCGCAGGCCAGCAGGCGGCCGGCCGGGACAGCGGGAGCGGCGCCTCCGCCGACGCGTGACGCCCGCCCTGAGTGACGGTTACGACCTGAATGACGTGACGTGACGCCCGCCCTGAATGACGGTTACGACCCGGGCGTGTCGGGACGGCGCCTTACGATCCGGGCCCGCGTCGTCGTGACGGGCCGCTCCGTCTGCGGGGTCACGACTCCACAGGACGTGGCCGAGGTCTTCACAGTCCGTCCAGCTGTGAAGACGGGCTGTGAAGACCGTCTTCACAGGCCCTCGACGCCCGCCAAGGTCGTCCGACGCGCCGACCGGGCCCGGCTGCGCCCCTCAGCCACGCTCCTCGTACACGGACGAGGTCCTCCGACACTTCACTGCTTGCCTCCCGTCGTTACGACACCCCGTCGCAGGCCCCGACACGCTCCGCGGCCCGCCCCGCCTCGGAGGAGGACGGCCTCGACTTCAGCGCCGCGAGCGCCGCTCGGCGGCGTCCGAACACAACGAACACCCGAACACGCGGACGCCGCCCGCGCCGACGTCAGCTGCCGACCCCCATCGCTCACGGCGGGCGAGCGCGGCGAGAAATCTCATTACCGGCGGCTAAACGGCCGGCCGGGGCAGATGGTAATTTTAGTGTGGGTGGCGGCGGCTCGGCGTGCGCGGGGCCAGAGGTCACGCGCGCTCTGCCGAGGAGCCCGCAGAGCGACGGATGACGGACGACGCTCACGGGCGGCCTCGCCGGTCCTCACGGTGGAGGAAAGCTCAGAGCGTGACTCAACGGGCCGAGTGGTAGCCGGCGACGCCTCAAAAGCGAGACACTAGGCTTTCATCGGCATGCTATTGGCGCTGGATCGGAGGACTCGCCGCTGACACGAGACATCGTACGTCAGACGCCTGGCCGTTACACTGGGTCTGAGATACCGTCGACCATGCATCTGGCGTCCTCGCCAAGCTGCGCCTCCAGCCTACACGATGACTAGACCCGGCGGAAATACCTCTTGACGGCCATCAGGGGGCCGTACCGGTCTCTCCCGGAACATCAGCGCCGGGCGGCTGAGTCACCAGACCGGGACTGGCCCCAGCACCGCCGACGACGCACGCTGACTAACGGTGCACCGGATCCGCCGAGACGCGAACCAGGGGAGAACGTCGGAGCACAGGCGCAGCCAGGGAGCTCAGGGGGCCGGCCCCCTCCCTTAGGCCTGCATTTTCGTGAAAACCGTTGCACATTGTCTTCCCGGCAGGCAGAAAGGTTTTCGTATGATTTCGGCTCACACTGAGCTGCGGGCCCCCATCCCCTTGAGCAAATCCTGGCTGCGCCCCTGCGTCGGAGCGTCGACGGGTCGGAATCGCCCGAGCCCGGCCAGAGCGAGCTGGTGAGCGACGTCTGATACGAGGAACCGGAGCCGGCAGGAGTCTGCATGGAGCTATCTGCTGGACGGGTGATGGCTGTCACAGCTCCCCGCCAGCGACCGGCAGGGACCCGTGGGCCCCAGTGTTGCAACGCCACCGCCGGTATCCTGACGTATCGCGGGTGTGAAGTCCGGCCGTGGGCGTAACTGGCCATTGCTGGAAATGTTTCGATGGGGTTTGCATGCAGTTTATCAGCATTTCTGTTAGGATGCTGCTGCTAAGTTGATAGTTTCCACGCAACTCATCAGCATTACTGTTAGGATGCTACTGCTAACTTTATGGCATACATTCTGTTGCCAATGTTCCTGGAAACGGCGTGCTGGAGTGATATGAAAAGGACGGCGTAGTCACGTAAAGAAATGTGGGATTGGTGTGCATGACCATGGAACTTCGCGGTTAGTGTCACTCAACTTTGCGGATTAAAATATTCTGCTGTTTTTATTAAATATTGAGGAATTCGTATGCAATGAGGTGACTTGTATTACGTTCCCCGGAATCTGCCTTTGCCTTTGCCTAGATTCCTCGCATTTTAAAATTCCGGTCCGTCACGCGTCACGGGAACTTTCAAGTGCACGACACACGGTTCTGTCCAAAACGACCAATGAAATGTACGTCAAGCTGTCAGTGATTGCATGGGCTCTCTGGACCTATAGACGATCGATTTCTGGAACCATTGGCGACAAAACTTCGTCCATTCCTGGGCCAGCGTTACCAAATTGCCGGCACAACAGAAGACGTACCGAGGCCCGAGGCAAAGCAAGGCCGAGCCAAACAAACAGATGACTGCATCCGGTGACCAGTCCATCGATCGTCGCCTTCGGCTGCACGGCGTCCGACGCCTGCACGACGTCCGATATACCGAGAAGCGTCGCCCTGGCTTAGACGAGCCGCCGCCACCCGTGAACGACCGAGTAACACCACCCAGCCGCTACATCTTTCCCCCACAACACCGCACGGTGTCAGCCCCCACCCCCCTGACACATTCACGGCCGACAGGCCCGTCCAGAGGCGCAGCCAAGGGGGCCCGCCCTCCCCCCCGCCCGCTTTTTTGTGGAAACCATTGTACATCGTCTTCCCAGCAGGCAGTTTTCGTATTATTTCAATTCACTCTGAATTCCGGCTCCCCCCTTAAGAACATCCTGACTGCGCCCCTGGGCCGTCCCCTGCACCGGAAGGCGCGTCTTCTTGCCGCGGCTTCTCAGGTGTTCCCGCCGCCGTGGACACGTGACCTATGCCTGAAGGCAAGCCGATCGGCTGACGATACGGCGCTCCCGTCGGCGGAGGGGACGAAACGGCACGTGACGTGACTGAGGGCATGGTCTGGCTCCCGACGACATACCGAGGAGGCATGTCAGTTTTCGAAGGCCTTCGCCTTCAAAGCCTTCGCGTGTCATGTCGGCAATACGCGGTGGAACCTTCAGATGGTGGTATCTGTTTAGTCCATCAAAAGATTCCATGGGGTTAAGCAATAGCGGTTCCAAGAGACGACACAGGACAGTCTGCAGACAGCTGAACGAGGAAAATGGGAATCACAGCGCAATTTGCACTTGAAAGAAACAAAATAAAAATAAATTTGACGCAGCCTGAAAGCATATGCTGGTTATTTTCCACCAACTTTGTTTTGCTTGTGATCAAGTTCGACCGTCTTCGGCGAAGTGTGCTGTTTGAGACACTAAGCAAGGAAGTCGATGAGCTTAAGTGACGCCAAATGTCTACTTCCGCCATCGCAAACGACCACGGACGGAGTGGTGAACCACCCTTACTGGGCAGCCGAACGCTCGATGCTTACGCGCTAATGGCCTGCGGGCCGCGTCGTTGAGTTGCGGGCAAAATTTGTCGAACCAGTAGCGGATTCATGTCCAGATCCACTCGCGGCGCACAGCACTCGGACGCGTTTCTAATTCGTTCCCAGTGCATTTTAGCATTTAAGTGCATTTTAGTAGTTACATTGTGAATCTGCCACAGAACGCAGTTTATTGTTCAAACGTTGTTACGTACATTGAAACACACGTACCTCTTTTGCGGCACACGTACAAATCGGCGACTTACGAACCATATCGGCAATACATTATGACCACTCTTCAGCTTCTGAGAAATGAGCAAAGTATGATGTGGCTAGCCAGGACATTCCGACGTCTTCTCGTTTGATGGAGAGGCCCAGAGAGAGAGAGGTGTTTTTTGCTGTGGACTGGGACCAGGTGTAGGCAGGGTACAAGTATTTCCGAATACTGCTCTTCTGACCCGGGAGGTCAAGAGAGAGTCGTGTTTTCTGCCGCGGACTAGGTCAGGGTATCGCGTCGCATCTGCACGGTATGAAGACGTGCTTCTTGTAACCAAAACATACGGTAGCACGCCCCGCCACCGCGGCGCACGTAAAAACTCGCGTGCCGCAAACGACACCTCTGACCTCCAGCGGGACACCTGCGGATGGCCTAGTGCCAGGGCTATTCGCATTCTGTCTGCAGAAGGCTTCATCCCTCTTTCTCCTCTCTCTCGTCGCTCAGCATGAGCCTCCGTCAGGAGGGCCTTTGGCAGCCCGGGCCTAGCGGGTGTTTGTAATGGGATGCTAAACCGTCGAGACCATCGCTTGAGCGCGCCCTAAACATCCTATCGCCTGCATCAGCGTTTTTCGGCCCGGACTGTTTTTGTTCCGGTCCATTTGAAGCAGGTGGTCTGACTGGAAGATCCGGGCGACGGTTTTTCAGCATCGTTCACTATGTGTGTGTCATGTCGGCGTCCGAAGATGTTTGTCTACTCGCATGTTCGTTCTCGAGATTGCTTGTTTTTGTCTGCGCTCGCGACGCCTGCCGGTCTGCATGTTTCCTTGTCTGCCCGTCTCCCTCCTCGCCAGTGTCCCTGCCTCCCTCCCTGTCTGCCTGTCTGCCAGTCTGCCTTCCTGCCTGCTCGCCTGCCGGCTGGACAGTTTACTTGCCTTACCACCTCCGGGCCTGTCTTCCCGCCTCTCTCCGGTTGCCCGACCCCCTGACAACCGTCTGCCCGCCTCTCCGTCCGCCAGTCCTCCCTGCCCGTCTCCGTCTGCGTCCCGCCGGAGAGCGCCGCTGCCGCTCGGCAGTCGCTGGGCCGGCGGCCGGGCCTTCTGTCGTCGGCCGGGCACCCCGCTGACAGGCCCGGCTCCCCGGGCACCCCGCTGACAGGCCCGGCTCTGGCCGCCTGCCGCGCTCACAGGTCACCGGCAGCCACGCCGGTCAGGCACGCCGGCACGTCCGCACGCGCCCCGCGCCGCCGCCGCTCCCTGCCGCTGTCGCCCGATCAGTGGCAGCGCGGCACGCGCAGCCGCGGCCGGCCGCCGCGTGGGCCGGCCGAGCAAAAACGGTCACGACTCGCTGGTCTCTCCGGTGAATCTGGGCGTCCAGGCCTCGACGTGACTTTCGGTCTCGTCGCGGGTTGCGACAGGGTGGCGCAGGTTTGGTCGCGGCCGCCGCGGCTGGCGGCCCACTTGCCGGCCCGAGGAGCTTCGTACCTGGCATGACAGCCCGGTCAAATGAAGGCAGAAGGCCGCGTCAAATGGGCTTCATATCACGGAGTCACGCTCGCTTTGTTGGCCAGTTTTCCTTTGTAAGGGCTTGTTTCTGGTGGTGTTTTTACTTCTTAACGCGATCATTCAGCAGATCGTGACTTTGTCGGTCAGTCTCTTTTGAAAGGGCTTGCTCCTGGCGCTATCCTTACTCTCTGACGAGATAATTCAGCAGATGGTGAGGTTCTTATCGGAAGCTCATCCACTTTGTTTTGTCATTTGGATGGTTGCCTTGTGTTAAGTTCCCCGGTTATGCATGTATAATAACTTTAAATTTGAGGAGGGGAAAAATAAGACGTGTCCCAACAGAGAATTCTGAAGAATAGGCAATGGCGTATTTAGTGCAGTTCTGCATGCCCACTAACACAGGCATGCTTTAAGCAGCGACGATGGAGGTTTTTCCGTCACTGTTTATTTGCTTTCTCTTGGCCACAGGGGCACGACATGGCTATGACTGATGATTTGCTCGGCTCGTCTGAAGACTCCCTGCCGGATGAACCCCACCACAGTTCACGAGTGCTCTCCGCCAGGCCGACTCACAGGGGTTCGGTGACTCCTCTCCAGATGGTTCACCCATGCAGACTGGTCCTGCACGGACCTAGACCGAGTCGCGTGCAGCTCCCCGGTCGAGTGAACGGCACGCGACAAATCGGGCTTGCAATGCATTTTCTCGACAGGATTGCGGCAGTCACGGGAAGAGGGCATTCCACGTACAGACGTTCCGAGAATAGCATAGGTGGTCACAAAGCGCGCAGCTTGCGCGCCTTCTCCGGAGCGCTTGCAGCATTGCTCTTGGGGGAGCACGGAAAGGTACGAACAGGATAACTGCATCCCATTCGAAATGTGTTGTGAACTCACGTTCTTTCCACCTCAGCTGAAAAGGACAGCTCTGCACCTAAACGTTTTACGACACCACAAGCTTCACTTGAGTTCGTGGAGAGCCCACTGAACGCGATCCGGCGGCTGAGTTGATGTGGTGTTTCTGTGGTCCGTTCACCGCAGCAATCGGCCCCGAACGGAGCCCGGCTTTCCCGCTCTAACAGGAGCAGGGGTCTGAACGGACGCCTCCGGAATCGGCCCTCGTCAGCGCGCATGATCAAAGAAGAGGGTCCGTGTGCCAGAAAAAGTCAGTGTCAGGTCAGTGTCAAAAACAGTGTCAGAAACGTCCGCTCAAAGCCCCGCTCTCGCTAGGATGGAAAATCCAGACTCCTTTCGGCGCCGACAATCGCGGCGAACAGGTCACAGAGAGACCACATCACGAGCTTAAGTCGCTGACTTGGCTTCGACAGCCAACGATCCGGACTATCGTCCACTTAAGGGCTCAGGAACGAGCATAACCCGTTGCAGAGCGCCCTGTAGAGCCGTTAAGTCGGCATTAAAGCTGCCTTCATGTGTCGATCACATTGCACCACAACCGCTGTGCATTCTGCATTGGTCTGCACGCCGTGCAGCCGAGACCGTTCATTTTTCACCATCGTCCCGCCGTCCGGCGTTGCGCCATTCACGCACCGTGCGTGACGTCTGTATTCCGGTCACGAGCTTCACTCAGCTTCACGGGGAGCCACGCGCAGTCAGATAAGGCGCCTCGGAAGACGCCACCTTAATCTCGGCGCCGGCCAGAGCGTGCGCCAGTTCGCGCGGCCCACGAGCGCTGGGGAGGGACTCAACAGGGCGCGGCTTCATCTAACGGGGACACGACCATCTCGGCGATCCATCACCGCCGCTGGGGGTCCCTCAGCGTCGATAATTGGCGCCGCGGCGTCCGCCGGGCCGCGCCGAGTGAACGATGGCGATGGCGGCCAGATTCGTCGGCCCGCGCCGAAGATGCCTAATTGAGCTGATGCCGGCCGCCGATTGCGCGGGCGTGGGCCGGTTCGAGAACTAGGCCGGAAGCCGAGCAGTGTCTGGGCCCGCCCGAAATGTTCTCGAAGGGTACGAAACCTTCCAGGACGAGCTCTTGCATGTTTGGTTTTGCAATGTCTGTCATGGTTTTCAGGCGGGTTTTCGAACGCTATACCGCAACCAGTTTATTTGTTCGATCAATGTCATGAGGACGTGGCTTCATGACACTGAAGACAGGGGACTCCAACAAGCAAAGCAGCAAAACTGGGAAGTCCTGTGGGCTTTGCGTAGTAATGTGATGCATTATTCTTGACTAATTCAAAACATCAAGGGCGTCCATTTTGCGCTGAGCCAACATCTGCTTCACGAATCCGGTTACCCCTGATGTCCATACGCTGTAGTTGCAGCTGCAAGGAAATAAGCCAGAGTGCGGAGAGCGGCGGAGACTCGAGATGACAAGCTCGTCTCGTTATCTCCAAGGCTGCTCTGGACCGAACATGGAGCCTCCACTGCATAGCGGCGACCCCTTTGCATTGCAGACAGCGCCGGTGTGACGCGCTCCGTCCCGCTCCGCCACGCACCCGGCGCCGGAGGGGGAGGGGGGCCGCCACCAGCCGGGCAGCGTTGACGGAGTGGACCGGGCGCAGCGACCCATGCGGTGACTCAGTAGACGAGGCTTCTGCGATGGGGCCCGGGCGCGCGTGAGCGGGGTACGGCGGCGGCGCGGAGTATGAGACCGTACCGATGATGGGCGGCCGGCAACAGTGTTGGTGGGACAGGCGTGGGCCACACGGCGCCAGTAAGTTCATCGTTCCAGTGCCTTTTTGGTATCATACTGAAGACAGTCTCAGCCCCTCTCCCCTCCCTCTCTCTCTCTTCCTCTCTCTTTCTCTCTCTCTCTCTCTCTCTCGATGATTACCTTGTGGCCACGATATAAACCTGGAAGTTGCGAAACGAGTGTCCGAACATTTCATTTGCTACAGCACCACACCCTTTTACACAGAAGCGTTAAGGCGGAAAGCATGAAACATTCTTAGCAGACGAACGCTCTCGGCAGTCCACACGTCAGCCGAGTCTGCCCCGTGACCGGTCGACCTTCGCCCGGTTCCGCGGCCCGCGGATACAGCGCAGCCCGCCCTCAAACGCCGCCGACCGGGCCGCCGCGCCGCCGCCGTCACTATTTACACTGGGCACCAGGCTTCCACGGTTTACGACGCCAGCTGATTCGACCGTGCACCGCGGTCAGCTCTGAGCTGCGCCAGCTTCTGGCGGCGCCGCGGCGGCCAGGCCGCGCTCTCGCGACCGGCGTCGCCTGCCGGCCTCATCATGACGCCGAGCCTGCAGTCTCGGCCGGGCCGGCGGCCGCTCCGCTCCGCCGTCCGCGCCGTCCGATAAATCATCGCCGCCGAAGGAGATCGGCGCAGGCGTGCAGCCGTCGACACGCGCAGAGCAGAGCGGCCCGATTCGCCGCGGCCATAACCGTGTCACCAGGGCCGGCAGCGTCCCGCTGCCGTGTCCGCCCAGACAACCGCCGGCCGGCGAAACAAAAACAGTGTCGAGTTACCGGCCAACCGTGACCGAGTCGGGGGCATTCCAGACACGCGGCAGGCGCTCGGTGGGAGCCAGAACACGCCCGGCGGCGGCCGCCGCTGCAGCCGGCGGCGACGCCGCGTTCCGAGAGGTGCAGGGCAAAGGCACACTGTGAGGTCGCGATTTCCGTGGAGCCGTTCCATGCCATGGGGTCTGGATTCGCTATGGCTGGTGATCTGGGTTGGGGGGATCCGGACCCCCCAACATTCATGGATTTTAGCTTTACACCCATGGAAATGACTGGAAAGAAATAGTCTGAAATCTTATGTGGGGTCCCCTCCATATTTTTTTCAGAAATCTCCAGCTATGGGTTCCGCTCGAATTCACCGAAAATGCGTCACAAAAAACGGGCTTTATGCTGGCTGTAACTCGAATACCCTAAAAAACCTAGTGTTTTCTTTCATTCGACAACAGCAGCAAATAGACAGCCACATCTCGGGGCGTCAGGATACTCGGGGTCATCCTGGGCTAGTCTCTATCTTGAGATGAGCACGTATCCACGGACACTAGGCCAAACCTGTCTACCATTCCGGTCCTGTGTTTTCTGGCGGTGGGTTTAAAGCTGGTCAGGCAAACAGACCCGATACGTGTATGCAGGACGTTAAACGAAGACAGCGCCCCAGCTTCCCCAGTCCCGCCCCGCTGCCTCAGAGTCGTTCTGCCGTGTCGGTGTGCGCGATCCGCTCGGCTGTGGACGGAGGTCTGCGCCCACAGAGATGCAGGCTCTCGGCCGCGCTGGGTTTTTCGGGTCCTCCTCCGCAGCCTCCGTCCTGGACGGAGGCTGCCTGCCTCCGGCCGTCACCGAGAAATGGACACCGAGAGCGCCGCATTTCAAACGCCTTAAACGAGAGTCTTGCTTGCTAATGTTTTTATGTCTTGCTGCCGTCAGCAAAAGCATCCACAGAGTTAAAATACACCAAAGAACTAATTCTCCATGTTATGGGACAGGCAGTTGCTGTCGCCTCGAGCCCGTGAAAACGCGAATTAAAATTGTCCTTGTGAGGAAATACTTCAGAACAAGCCCATCATATTAGGATGTGATCGAGTGAATCATGGAGACACTTATACCCTACAAGATACAGATCACGTCGCAGTATCTCTCGTTTGCTATTTTGATGGAACCGGCCAAATGGCACAAAGACCGGATGACGGGCATTAATGCTGTTAACTGAAAGCCAAAATCTACTTTGCTTCATTGCAGTCGCTTTCTTTCATGCCCTAGAAGTGCGACACCGCCTCCGCTAAAGAGAGCTGCCGGCTGCGTGTGCGGCCGACTCTGGCCTGTCCGCGATGTCCAGAAGTGCGGCGTCCGAGTCGGGCCGTCCGGAGCCAGCATCAGTACCTCCGCGGGTGGCGGCGCACCGGCGTGCCTCGCGTCCCCGATCAGAGGAGCTGTCCGTTTGCCCGCTATTCGCTTCGGTTGGCCGGGGCGCGGAATTTCGTAAGCCTTCTTTGAGGTGCCGGCGCACCTCCTGGGCGGATTATCTACCTCCGCCGGCGGCCGCCTGGGACCGGACAATGGGCCCGATCCGGACCCGTCCGTGGGGTCCCGCGACGGACAGCCAGCCAGGGACGGCCGCGAGATGGCCGAGATATCACACGGGCTCTTTGACGCACAGAGCTCGGCGTGGCTGGGGACGGACTGCACATGCAAATTTTCTTCAGTGCTTTCTGGTTCGTGGGCGGCAGAATCGTCATCAGCAGGCATGTATGAATAAGGGTGTTCCTAGAGTGTGCACTCTCTGACTTCATAGCACCGCTTTGTCAGCCGTGCAGGACAGCCAGAAGGGTGCAGGTACTCTTTCCATGAGTCTGTCTAGGAGTGGCATTGCACCGATGAAGTAGTTGTTTTTACCCGCTGTAAGGCGACCACTGGAATCCGCCCGCACATGCAGACACTCGCAGTGCTATGCGCTGAGGTTCAGCTCACTCAGCCTAACCGCGGTCATTACGAAAAAATGCCGCAGCTTCTCATCCAGAGGCTTCCTGGCACATACGTCTTTCCCGTACTTGAAAACACCTGCATTCCGGAACGCATACGACTTTAAAGTGATTCACTGCAGAAACCAGGCCAGTAGGTCTGACGGAGCCAAACCAGGGAGCACCCAGAAGCATTCTCTGACGGAGCCTCCCGCACAAAAAAGAAACACATAAGAGAAAACAAACCTCTCAGGCAAGACTTCCGGCGGGGAGCGGAGGTGAATCGTTCGCTCGAGACAGGCTCCCTTTGAAGACTGCCGTCATGAGACCGCACACTGGCGCCGCCTCGCCCCCGCCGCAGCCCGGCCCGCTCACAGCTCACCGCTGCACCGAGCGTCTCCGCTCGCAACTCACCGCTGCGCCGGGCGTCCCCATTCTCAGCTCACCGCTCCATCAGGCGTCCCTGCTCATAACTCACCGCTCCGCCAGGCGTCCCCGCTCACAACTCACCGTTCTGCAGGGCATCGTCGTTGAAGGCGCGCTCGGGACCCAGGCCGCGCATCCGATTGACGTGTTCCTTTCTGGCGAGCTGCAGCTTCAGTGTGCTCCAGGACTCGGCCGGCTGGTCCGACTGGTAGCGGGCCATCGCTTCGTCCCAGAGTCGCTGCGCCTGCGGCAACCGGAGGCCGGGGTCACCGCCGAGCCCGGCCTGGACAGAGCTGAACGCGCTTCAGCTGTGGCGCCAGCGAGCTGGAGCACCTCGAGGCCCGCTGTTTGGCTAATTGCATTATGGATCATAGCGTATTTTTCGAATGAATTGAGATCCCATGCTCCGCCAAGGGCGTCATCAGGATTTCTCACCAAAGAGAGGGAAGGAGAGAGAGAGGGGAAGAGAGGGAAAAAGAGGGAGAGAAAGAGAGAGGGGGAGGGGGAGAAAGAGGGCTAGAAAGGTGGTTGGTGGGCTATCAGTTGCATTCTCATGATAAAGTCTCGTAATAGTTTTGTCCATAGTGGATGCTTACATCAAATTAAGTCAAGTCTTGCATAAAATAATAACCATCCGGTAAATTATTGTCCCGCACCAACCAAAGGAAGCTCATATTAGAAATGCAAATCACTTGCAGCTGAGCTCCTTGCGTAAGACGGATTCGACAGGTGTCTTATCCTCTATCGTAGCCCGTCAGACTGGCCGAGAGCGCATTGTCAGCCGTCGCTGGTCCGGAGCGACTGTCCACCTTCCTAAACTTTCTACGCCGATCACCTGCCGCTCTGAAGCGACGTGGATCGGGGCGGAACAGGCAGCTGCTTTTAAAACGATCGCCTGTCATAACGCATTAAGCCGTCTCCGTCGCGAGCGATTGATAGCTCGCCGCTGCTCGGTTTTTCGGAGTGGTTTTTAATACGCCGTTACCAATCGCCTCACGCCTTCATACAGCAAACGAGCCGGGCCGCGGGCAAAAACGACCACTCGGCGAGCTCCATTTGTTTGAGCTGATGACGCCGATCAATGTCGGAATGCACCGAGCGAGCCGGGGACGGGCGGCGTCTCGGCACCGCAGTTCGACCGTGAGCAGCTTCGCAAATCACCGCAGCAGTGGCTGGCGTGCCTCTCATCAGCCGGCCCACCGGCACCGGCGGGAGCGCCGGAGTACACTGCCACTGCGAGCCAGCCGGGGGACAGGTGCCGCGCGGCGCAAAAACCGGCCGCCGCCGGAGCTCCCGCGCGACTGTGTCGAGCCACCGAGCCACTTAATCACGCGCGAGACTGCGGGCCAGCACCAGACGTCCCCGGCGCGGCTCCCGTCCCGTCGTCTCCGACTGAGAGGACCGGTGAGGGACGCGTGCCGTCGCCGCCGCGCCGGTCAGTGGCTGCGCCGTCCGCGCCGCGCCGGCGCCGGCGGAAGCGCCGGCCGGCCTTGGCGCGCCGTTGCTCCGCCGAGCTTCTCGCGCCGCGCATGCCGAGACCCGCCGGGCCGCGCCGGGCCGCGTCCGCACGTCAGAGCCGGCGGCGGCCGCCCCCGCCAAGGTCGGCACGCGGCGCCGCCCCAGCCTGATGAACAGAGCCGGCGCGCTGGAGCCGCCACCGCCGGCAGCCCGGTGACTTCTCTCAGTGCTGAGACAAAACACCAGCCGGTGGCTCCGGTCGGTGCTCAAAGACCCTGAAGACATAGCGTCACCTAATGGCTCCTCCTGGTGCTGAGACAGAGCATCACCTAATGACCCCTGGCGCTGCGCTCTCAGCGCCGACCATATGTGTGGCAGCGCAGTGGATAGAAACGACATTGGTCCTACCAGTTTTGAATAATTTTACCATTGGCTCTACTGTCCGCACCAACTTTGCAAACGCTCCTACACTTATGGCGCTGAGCAGAGCGCCGGTCGATGGCTCCTCTCGGTACTGCGGCAGTAGTTAATTCAACCCAGTTGGTTTAATTTGGAGAAGTTGAACATCTCCGAAAAGAAAATGCTCCCCAAAACATTCGGCAAGTAACAGCATTTGCCGCACTTATTTCTAAACGATACCAAATGAAACACAAGCATTGAAAAGGAAGGTGGTTTGGAGGTCCAGGCGAGCAGCGTCGTTAGGCATGATGGCCTCGGTCAGCGCCGACCAAGACCGGTATGAAGTTACGGCCATACAAGTGAATGCCGAATTTATGCAGTTATTGCGACCAGTAATTTCATGAGACGTGATGGCGTGGTGCAGCCTGGTACAACGCAGACATGGTAACAGCCGAGGCGGACGTGCCGCAACCGCCACCCGATGCAGCTGGTCCTGAGGACGCTTCGATTATGACATCATCGCAGCATCCGTGGTGGCATCAGAGCCGACAACGGAGGACTTCGCTGAATAATCTCCTTCCAGGAAGGCGCGGCGGGTGTTGATCACGTGCAACAGGTGCTTCGGGACAAAAATCGAGCACGCATGCAGGTGCCAAGTAGTGCCAAGTTCCCATCAGCAGGGAATCAACTGAGGATAGTTATGAAAACTGAGTGCTCACGCTGAATCCACCGAAAATATCTTGTGCCGTGGGAGTTCAATAAAAAGTGCCGACGTGCCGGTGATACCCACTAGCGGATTAGATGGGAAGGGCTTCTCGGCCATGGTCCCCAACCACGAAGAGGGGAGGCCAAATAGTCATTTGCCCCCCCCCCCAAAGACATGACTATGACCATACAATCAAGTCGCTATACACTCCGAATCCAAGCCACGGCCAGTGTCTTCCACTCGCGGTCGACGACTCGCTGACCTACCACCCATACCAGGAAAATTCTGGTTTGCCCCCTTTCCCCCAAACGGAATGACTGGATCCGCCCCAGGGGATAACCTACATCAGGGTGATGTAAGACCAGTTATACAGACATGAAGTTCAGTAATCATCCAAACTCTCTGATAAAGGCGACTGGTGAAACGCAGGTGTACATCTAGCATCCACATCTAAGCTGCATCAGTGCATGTCTTTAAAGATGCCAGAACAATTTTATTAAAGCATGTCTTTAAAGATGCCAGAGCCGGTCGGCGCAGGCTCATTCAAGGGACTCTTCAACAAGCCGAGAGACCTCAAACGGGAGTTCCCAGCAAAAACGTTACAGCTCGAGCCAGCCAACCGACGGCTCCGACGTCTGCGACGGTCGGGAAACACCTTCGCCCCAAATCGCCCAGCGCAGAGCCGACAACGACAGAGCGCCGGGAATCAACGTGTGCCCGCGTCCGGTAGACGAGGTTACTAATGTGAGACCACTAAAACGCATCCACTGCCTTCATGAGTCCCAGACTGATCCTCTTCGAGGAACGACTAGGATGTAGACGGACAAAGTACGCGACCATGCAATATTGGGAAAGAGACGAGGGCTCAAGGCTGGGTAACGGTGCCGCACGAGGTCACGCTGGCCCTTTCTGATAGCAACCTATAATTACGAACCCTATAGCCCGCGCAGACGCAAAGAATGCACAACCTACTGAGTTTCACCCTGGGTTGATAGACCTGTTAGTCTGCAGAGCGGTCGGTAATGAAATGATGTTTGGAAAAACTCCGTCACTATTTGGCAGTTTCGTGTCAGACACGGGAGATCTGTGATCATTTGCCACCCACTTTGTGAACGATTTACAGTGACGGGAATGGTGATGCTGCGATTTGCAATAAAGGTTGCCATCTTATCGCAAAGATTTTCAAGCTAATGATGTTTTTTTTAGATTCCCTGTAATACATGTAAATGTAATATTTCCGATCAAAGCAATCATTTTTCATGATTAACTTCCCCCAAAAGAACTCTGGTATCTAAAATCTTTGAAGAGCCTTATGATATCGGGTTAGTTCATGGGAGACAGTCCCGGAATGCTAACTGCATATATTGGTTTTGATAACTTCTAATGTGGAAGCATTCTGAAATAATTCATACCGCCCTCCGAGGACCAATGCATCCCGATTATCAGGACCATCCAAGGAGCATTTGGTCAGCGCTTCGTCAGCTTTGACAGATTTGACGTATCGATTATCTTGTTTTGCCGCTGTGGTACTCCGAGAGTTTGCCCGAAGCGACGACCGAATTAGAAATGGATGACGCAAGAATACCGCACTTCGATCACAACTGTATTGCCGGTGAAAACTGATAAATGACTTGGTTCGAAATTTCGAGTACTTGAACCTACAAGCCGTCAACAAATGTAATAACGTTTCTAGCAGCAAAAAAAAAACAAAATAAAAAAAGACTGACAAGACGTCGCCGCGACTAAACATCGGCATGACAAATGCGTACGAAGGGGAAAGCACCAAAGCACCAATCTTCAGGGTTCCAATCCATTTTTTCCCCTATATCTTCTAGATCACTCATTCATAACTTCGCAACGGAACTCTGACTTTCGTTTATGGATCATCCTCAGAGTGGAGAAAGTGTTCACTTCCACGTAATTTCATGGAACTTCCTGAAATGCGGTGAAAAAGACACAGACCTTATCACAACACAAGACCCAGCTGAGAACCAAACGTTCGCGTAGGAAGCATACGATAACACTGGTATGCGGCTCAATCTGCTTTGTTTGTGAATTTCATTGTTGGAGTGTACGATACGCGGCGTCATGACAAATGGCCTTCTCCATCCGCTCTCCTCTCTCCAGCCATCCGAAGCCCTGGCCCAGAGGCGATCCCGCCGGCCATGACTCCGCTTGATCAAGCCGCCACGGGGTCAGATCTCACGCACGCCGCTCGGCCGGCGCCGCCTGACGGTACCGAGCGCCAGCGCGCTCCCTCGGAGACCGCGGGCCAGACGGCGGGACCGGCGGCGGGCGGCGCGCGGCTGCAGCACAAGGACGCCACGCCGCCGCTGTTGACTGTTCGGAAGTTCGGCCAGAAAAAGCTGCGGCCACAGGTAGCCGGAAATGAGCCGGCCCCACACGGCCGCGCCCCGCTGGTTAGCTCCCCGGCGTCCGTCGGACGGACAAAGACCGACCGTGGACGGCTCGCCGGCCGGAGCTTTTTCCGCGCGGACAAATGGCCGGCGGCGGCCAGCGGCCGGCAAACAGAGGACGGGCCGGCCCGGTCTGAGACAGCCGGCCGGCCACTGCAGCCCTATCGGCCGCATATCGGGCGGATGTCGTCGGACCGCGCGGCCCGCACGGCTTCATTAACGCAGGGTTGCGCTCTCGAGCGTAATTGGCCTCGGCCCTCGGAGGGCGCCAGCGGAATGACGAAAAGCCCAGACGGGACGTTCCAGAACCAATTATATGTGTTCGTCTTTCTTCCGCGTCCCCTTTATTCGTCCACGCGGGCGATTACCCGATAAATACGCCGACGTGTGTGAACGTGTATCTCTACACAGAGCTGCAGGCTGCATCCGGGCCTGCAGGACAGATAATGTCAGCCGTCGGCCTGGAAGTTGCGCAGTTGTGTCGGCCGCCTGAAGAGAAGCTCGTCTCTACTGCGAGGCCGGGGGAACCCCGGCGACCAGAACAGGGCCGCGGCCCATTTGGCCCCAGACTTTCGTTATGGCGACTGAACAGTCAGTCTCCTGCTTGTCGAGTGATGCATAATACGTTGCTGATGGAAAACGATCACTAGAAGTCCAGAATATATTCCAACACTCGCCCTACCCCTCCTGCCTGTACGGGCAACTGGGAGCCAACAAGAATCTCGGTGGGGTTTCCAGAACGCGTTTTCGTGAAGCAGCCGTCCAGTCCACTACGCAGTGTCATGTGACGCCTCACAGTCTAGCAAAGTCGGTGTGGTGAGCTCCTCATTGGGGTCCCGGCGGTCGATATGCACACCTACAATGCCGAGAGCAGACCTGACTGAGGGCATGGGTAAGGGCCGCTTCCCAAAGAGCCTAAGCCGGGTCAGAAAGTATTAATTGTTGGGAAAACCAACGTTTGAGACAACCTAACATACATAAATTGCTTGGAGAGGCAAGGCCAGAACATTTGTTGACCAGTTTGTTGACATGATTCAAGCACTCGCAAAACAAAACTATGCCCAGCTGAGCGGAGGTGGCTCACGTCTGTTTGCGTCTCAGAGGATCCGACTCCAGCACGTCGCGTGATCCAAAGCGTGTTCCGTGTCTTGGATCGCGGCGAACATTCTTCACCGGTTGGCCCTGGGACAGCTCTGTTTGCGCAGAATTCTGTTGTCTGCCGAGAGTCAGCAAAAAGCCAACAGGCATTAGTGCCGCCCAGGCCGTCCCACATATCGTGCAGGGGGGGGAGGCGGTGGGCAACATCTGAGGGCCTCTGCTACCCTGACAACGATAACGCTGCCAAGCACCGTAATCACCTGACAGCTGAATTGAGCGTTTAGCAGCCAACAGAGACGCCCTCGAACCTCCCACAATCGTCCCGGAACCCAGCAATCAACGACCGCATGCTTCTGCAGCGTCCGCGGGCTGACGACAGCACGACTGCCGCGCCTGCACGATGACACGTGTCGCCCGGAATGGCGCGCGCGCGCGCGCCCCACCCACGGGGGCGGACGACCAAAAAAACCGCGGACTTCCGCGTCGCTGGAGGTGGGACTCCAGGTCGCCGCCAGCGCCGTTGACCGGACAGTTCTTGGACGGCCGGCTGATCCCCGGCGCCGACCACCGGACGGAAGAATAAACAGTCTGGCGATGGGCCCGGCGGCTACGTCAATTCGCGGGTGTGCATTGAGGGCATTGAGGGCCGTCTGGCTCTCTATCCCTCCCCCTCTCCCGCTCGCTGCAGTCGCGTCACCGAAAGCTGTTTCAAAACACATTCTCTGAACGGAAAGGACCGAAGTATGGTAGAAGTATGGTAGAAGTAATGAATGAATGAAGTATGGTAGACGTATGGTAGAATTACTGCACGGAAGCAGTGGCGAGGGAGGGGTTTCAGACTAAGGGAAGCACACCCGTTTTCCAGTGGTTTCTGTCCATGCAACCAGGGGCATAGGAGCATCCAGAAGAAGACGGGGAGGCCGGGGACGTTTTTCCATAGGTCTACACTTGAATTCCCCAGAAGTAGCGGCATGTCCCCTCGCCCCTGGCCTCCCTCCCGTTCCCACACCCATGCATGCAGCGTTATGGTGGAATAGGGGTATCCACGCCGCTACCCCAGTGGCGCCGCCATTGTAGATAAATAATTTCAGTTCCGAAACTGCAGAATTATTCCACGCCATCGGAACTGCAGTCATACCTGCTCTGAAAATGTACATCCTAAAAGTTGCTCATAGACCCCGGTCTTGGCTCGACGTAATTTGACTTCGGAGTACATGCTCGAACTGTGAGTAGAATACCAGGAAGCAAAGACCCAACGGCAACAGATCCCATAGCAACATGAACCCAGTCCGACAACATAAATCTCGAGCCCTGCAAGTCTCGCTCCGAGAGCCATTTCACCCACCGCCAAGTTACGTGCAATGCATTCCAGAGATCGTCCAGGCGTCGGGAAATCGGGATTCGTTCCTGGCCAAACCGGGGACATCAGATCCATCTTCCACGAAGTCCGCTCTTCGCGCACCGCCCGGCGCTGCCCCCTTCAACTTTTCCCCGCGTCCCTGACCTCGACCGCGAGCCTGACACCGGACCGTGCGGCCGGCATACGCCTCCCAGCCGGTCGCCACGGCCGCCGGCCGGCCGGGCACGTGTTCTGTTCGGCGGCGGCTGGTGCGCCCGAGTGTCGGCAGTGTCGCGGGGTGGGCGGTTCGGCGCGGCCGGCCGGCGCGGTGTGCCGCCGGTCCAGCGCCGTCACGACTGGCCTGTCCCGCTCCGCCGGCCCCGGCAGCTGCAGGCCGCCGTCGGTCGCTGGGCAGGCCCAGCCGGCGGCCGTCGGCGGCCGAAACGATGCCTCGCAACATGGCGAGTGTCGTGCGAAGCCGCCGCCGCCATCATTTGAAGAAGCGTGGCTCAAGTCAGGTGATGTTTGGCGAAAGAGGCGGATCCGTCTGCGTGCGTGGCCTCGAGTTGCGCCTGACGGTAAAAGTTCTAGACGCCGTTATAACAATGTAAACAGTGCGCGCGACGGTGATCTGGCATTCTTTCCTCGACTGCTTCAGCGCATGATGTCACGAAAATTGTTATGTGGCACATGGCGCAGTAGTTTTGCTCCTTAATGGGAGCATAAATGTCAGGAAAGATGAACTGGCAAAACGTGCTGGAATCTCCAGATCTTAGAGCACAAAGTTCGACGGCAACTTCATGGAAAACGCCGCTGCCTGAATTATGACGAGACGAACGTAATTCCAGTCGGAACGTCAGACGTGCTCAATGGTCGCAGCGAATGCGCTTATATTGAAGGTGTGGTCGTTGTTTTTAGCTTTTATTGATGAGCGGGGCCGCCCTGCCGTCGCAACGTGTGCTGACCCTGAACTCAGGCAGAGCCGCTCCCGCCATCACAGCGTTATTCTAACGTAGGGGCTGAGGAGCAGATCCCGAGCGCAGATCGAATTCTAGGCAGACATGTGCGGCGGCGTCGGGGGCAGTCGGAAATAAAGCGTGATGACGTTGGGACGCATGTGTGAGCCTGGCGGGCGAAGGATTGTCGAGACGCAGCCGGATCAGGTGGATGTCCTTCTTTCTTGCCACAGACGGCCAGACCAACTATCTCCTCTCCGCAGCAGACGAATGTTGTGGAAAACCCCACGCGCCGACCGAGCGCTCATTGTCAGCCGTCTCCGTCTCGCGGCGCGCGTCAACAGGGCCAAAGTCGGCGGAGTGCGCGGCGCCAAACCTGTTTTGGCGCGGCGCGGACACGTCCAGTCGTCATCGAACGATATCTGGGGAGGGGAGCTTGTCACCACCGGAGGAGGCCGGCACGAGACGACGACGGGCGTCAGCCGGCACCAGACAAGGTCGTCTCGCGGGTGGTGCGGGTCAAGTGCGGCTGCCAGATCCGGGCCGGTGGGGCTGCCAGATCGTGGCAGGTGTCCGTGTCGCTGTCTGGCGTGCTCGCGGACAGCTGGAGCTCGGGGCGCGCCGGGTGGCCCTCCAGCTATAGTCCGGAGACAGCGCTCAGGTGACGGCCGACGCAGAGGGTGCGGTGACGCAGACGACCAGTGGCGCGGACGACGCGTTCCGGGGGACGGATAGCTCTCTCGTGTTATGACTCGACGCCTCTAGAGATATGATAACTGTGCTAAAAGGTCGAGAAATGAACGGACTTTTGGAAGGTCATTTCGTCGACAACTAAGGACGTCTAATGACGAGGACTTCCGCAAATTATCGGGATGAGAGGGCAATGGAGTTTTAAATCGTTTTGCTGCAGCAAATCCCAAGAAGCATTATACCACATATAGGTTCAATGGGCTTTCAGACTCCCACCAGCCAGGAAGATGACCTTCCACAGCAACAGAGGGGAGATCCCCATCTCACAAAGAATCTTTGAGTGTCGTGCGGTCATTTGCATCACTCAGTTTAAATTCAAACTGCACGCTAACAACGACAAATGGCCCCAACATTTCATGCAGTCAGTAGGAAGAGAACGGCTTAAAATTTTCCTGCAGCATGGTAGTCGTTGCAGGAATTAACCATAACAGATCCGTGGTAAACAACCGCCCTAATTGCTGCGCAGTCTGCAAGAATCTCCAGACAGCGTGTAAGTTCTAGATGTTCTGAGTTGCCGTGGAGTTTGCATAACTGGAAACCAACGCGACTTATGACTGATTCATGATTCACTCGCCGCAATTTGCGGTGATGTCACGTTCATTCGAGTCGACTTAAGAGCTTTACTGTGTAAATCAAACAATCAAGATGACGACAGAGTGAGACGAGAAAACGCAGAGTTTTGGTAGTTCTGAAGCCTCCAACCCGCAATCACAAGCTGAACAAAATGCATGTCGCATAATACCTATTTATCCCCATCTCGGCACATCTTAGCATTGCTGTATGCAGTGCACGGAAAGGTTGTGGAGGTTGTGGTGAGACATCGCTTCCTTTTGTTTTTTATCGCAACAAATTTTTCGATCCGCGAATATGTTAAAGACCGAAGAGACACATCCGTCAACTCCCTCCACCACCTCCCTTCTCTCGGTGGCAATACGGCCTAGCGAGCAACCAAAGGCTCCCTCGTCACGGGAAATGACGAGGCAATTCTGCAGCACGCATGACACCAGCCCACTGGACCAGTGGCAAGGCGCAACAAGAGAACCTCGACGCTCACCCTGACCACTAGCCAGGCTCTGCTGAAATCCGCTGCCGAGAACGCCTACGCTGTGTCCCGTTCGCGGCTGTCCGACCACCGGAATGGCGACCTGACGGCTCGCCGCCGGTCGGATATTATCCCGGCTGCCGCTGCGGTCACCGCAGTCGGCAACATGACACTGGCCGGCCACTGAATCAAGGTCCGGCTGACCGCCGCCAGACTCACGCATGCCAGCCGACACCGAGCCCGGCCCATGAGGCGGGGACCTAGTGAGGCGATCTGCAGCAGGGGCGGATCCAGCGGCTCCATTTGGGGGCGGGGGGCCAAACCAAACTTTGCTGGGTGTGCATGGTAGGTCGGCGACCGGATTGGGGGGGAGGGGGGGTGGAAGATACTGGCCGTAGGTTTGCAGTGTCCAGGGACTTCAAACTCTGCTTGTGTAGTATTAGCCACGTGTTTCTGAGTGAAGGGCAATGCCCATTTGGTTCCCCTAATCGCTGCTGGGGGACCATGGCCGAGGTGTCCCTTCCACTGGATCCGCTAAAGACCTGCAGGAAAAACGCACGCTCGAAGGCCACCTGCCGCAGGATTTCGTTGCAGCGATGAGCGACGTCATAACGTAGAGGAAAAGGGACCAGCAGAGAGAGGCAGACAGACAGGTTAGAGACAAACACACAGATACACAGACACACAGCCAGATAGACGGACGGACAGACAGATGAACGGGCGGACGGACGGGCGGACAGACGGGCAGACAGGCCGACAAACAAACAGACGGAAAGAGGGAGAAACGTTGCGGAAAACAACTGAAAACTTGCCGGGATGAGCATCTAAGTGACGCACGTCCTGCTCATCACAACTGATATCAGTTTTGCAATAACACCCATAAGATCCGTTCTTCAAACCGCGGGGTGAGGGAAGTAGAGTGGTCATTGTCTTTTCGGACAGTCAGTACCTACCTGATGATTCATCACCAAAACACTTCCAACATTAATGATGTCGGTCACTTGACTCAGGAACGGGGACGGGGGGGGGGCGACCATGACCCCCACTTCTGTGGAAAATCTTAAGCCCTATGGAAATAAAAAATCGCTCCGGCCTTCCCCCCTTTTAGGGTGCTTCTATGCTCCCGGATTCGAGTCAAGATTATGCCAAAATTTGCGTCTGGCAAAGTTCTCGTGGTTTAGTGTTGAAACTTTTCGTGACAAATCACACAACGCATATCAGACCAATGATTCAAGACCCACAATCGTATAGTGGTTTAAACATTTGATAAGGAAAGGGACATTTTGATGCAATTTGTTTCCATGAAACACCATACCGCCCGTGATAAAATTCACCAAAAGTCCATAGCGATGCCACCTTTACCGGAACCTATGGTTGATACCAAAGATGTCGAAAAGTAATTAATTGCAACCCTTACGCCGGTACCAATATCTGGTGTTGTTTTACCCACGGCGTAGAC
Source organism: Capitulum mitella (assembly GCA_030062745.1). Taxonomy (NCBI): domain Eukaryota; kingdom Metazoa; phylum Arthropoda; class Thecostraca; order Pollicipedomorpha; family Pollicipedidae; genus Capitulum; species Capitulum mitella. The sequence goes on from CP099842.1 coordinate 31,008,486, forward strand.
TGCCCTCCAAAAGAACACGACAATCATACCGGGCAATATGGAGATTTCATGATTTTATTTAAGCAACTGGTTTTATTGCGTTCGAACGTTTCGTTCGCTCTGCGTAATGTGTCCCCATCAGGGGCGCAGACAGGATTTCTTGAGAAGGAGCCCGGAGCTCAGTGCGAACCGAAATCATACGAAAACCGCCTACTGGGAAGACAACGTGCAATGGCTTTCACAAAAAAATGCGGACATAAGGGGGGCCCGGGGCCCTCGTCCCACCTGGCTGCGCCCGTGGTCCCCATCGTCCTGGCCAATTTTGACAGCCCGAAACGCATAAGACGTACGAGTCAATGCTCCACAACCACCGCAAAACAAATTTCAGTGACTACTGTGTGCGTTTAACTGTAACCAGGACGAGAGTTCAAACCCAATTAGCTGTAAGCTGCCGATCACAGGAGAAGAAACATTGAGATTTACTAACAATCTGCAGACATTTGTTCAGCAGAACACCAGCCATCGCCCACTCACTGGAAAGCCCGGATCACAGCATCGATGATTCACGGACTGCGCAATGCGGTACCTGTTTTGAATTGTCCTTTTTCTCCATGTATCTAAATGCGTGTATTTTATCTCGTCACTGAACATCGGTAGCGTTATGCATAAACACTGCATTTGTTTGCGATAAACGCCGCCCCTATTCTATGGGGTGACTTACGCTGGTAGCAATCCACCATCGTCATGTGTCATCGGATTTCAAGTTCAGCTGAGAGCTATCCAACACGGACGGAATAAACGATTCTGATGTAACATGTAGCACACCACGAAGTAGGCATTCATGGCCTCTTGTCTAGCCGTATGACCGAGGGTCATGAGGAAAACTGCAACTTTTTCACACGTCCTACGCCTCGTTTTTCCGAAAAACGAGGTTACGAGTCTTGCGTGTGAAATCCTGTCACGTCTGAGCCTCGCACCCTCACAGTCGAGTCTGTCCGATCGCTTTTCACCGCTGTGTTCACTGACACCACTGGCGCCTACGAATTTCGGTTCTATTTTCCTGCACCCCTGTTTCCGCTTGCGCGCATGTCAAACTCGCGCAGCATGTTCCATCAGCTTTGGGTACTACAGACTCCATGACCGGCGGAAGCTGTTTCAAGCAACTGCAATCACCGCCCCCCCCCCTCCCCCATTAGGCCCACATTTTAGTGAAGAGTGTTGCATACTGTCTTCCCAACGGCGGTTTTCATATGATTTCATATCACACTGACTCCGCCCCCTCCCCTCCCTTAAGAAAATTCTGGCTGCAACCCTGTCTACAACCCAAATCCTGCTGAGGCTTCGCCATGTCGCCACTTGCATCTTTTTCTCTGCTACGAAATGCCAATCAGGTGTCGTAGCCGGCAATCCAGTCGGACGCTGGTGCCGTTCATCTTACAGGGCGCTTGACTAGTCGGGGCTGCGTCGCAGATTCAACCAAAAGGGATTCCCGGGAGTCACCAATCAACCGCCTGGCTCGGCGCCACATCCCTGCACGGACCGAACAAGAAAAGAACTCCGCACGCAGCTCGGCGCGGTCCGACAACCTACCTGCAGCTCACGGGCGCGGTGCCCGATCGGCGCCGGCGTCGTCGTCGGCACCTTCTCCGGCACGCTGGGTCGTCGGTGCCGGTGGTGGTGGTGGTGGTGGTGTCCACGGCGCGGCGGCGGTAGCCTCTCTATCCGCTGGCCCAGCCGCATCAAACGCGCCATCCTGTCGTCGGCGGCGACGAAGCCGACGCAGAGCACAAGCAGCAACACGCGCGTCCAGCAGACCATGGCGAGAGAATGCCAACCGGCGGCGGTCGCCGGGCGCCGGCGCCGGCCTGCCACCTGTCGGCAGCCGGCGGAACTGGCGCCTCCCCCGGGACTGCGAGGCTTTCCGTTGGTGAGATCACCAAGCAAGAGGATCGTTTGTCTTCTCGGCGCCAGTGATTGTCCGGATTGGCGTCATTCGGGGGTTTTCGTCTGTTACGAATCAGTAACAGCTACCTGTCTCCTCGGTCGTATGTCACGGGACAAAAGAACTGTAGAACAGACAGCGGCCAAGGTTGCTTCTGTCATTTGTGACGAAATATCCATCACTTGGTCATGAGCTGCAGGTGCATGGCTCTTTGCTCCAAGGCAATCTTCAATGCAAAGTATCTGTTTCAAACCGACAGAGCTAGAAATTCACGCCAATCTTCTTAAAAGTTACAACATAACCCGTAGCCCCTACCTGCAAGACTACCAGTGCCTAGCACGGAAGTTGATGCTATTGCCACCTGGGAATTGTTTGCTTCTCTTTACTCGCAAAACACGATGTGCCATGCTTCGTTCAGTTTATAACAACAAGTGTATAACGATAGCAAAGTGTTTTTAGTGACAACAAATGTTCCCGAAACAAGAAAGCTGTTACCTTGATGACCATAACATCATCTTCGCCTATCCGGATAGACAAATGCCACAAATAATTGTTCTTTCTAGCCGATATTCGAGGCTCCTCAAACTTTTCCTGCTGTTGGACGCGACCCGAGTGTCATTGTCCAGCTTTATCTCTGTAGCTGTTTTGCAAGCTGAACGGATCATTGTATCTTCATCAGACTCCACCGTTTCAGGTATCGAGTAATTTGCCAGGACGCACGAACAATATTTGAACAAAGACAACTTCACTGCGTTCACTCCCCCCTCATCGATTTTTCCTTCTTTCTCCTAAGACTTTCTCATAGAAAAATCTCACATCTTGACTTGAAGCATCGACCGTACGCCGTTGCCTCGACACGGCCCGGAAAATCAGTAGGTACCGCGTCATGCGCGTCACGGTTTAACCGCACGAAGTTCGTGCGGAGCTCCGCAGCGAGCTCCAGACGGCCCTGGCGTCAGCACCGGCTCCACCTTTAGGGCCACCCCGAACGGAAGCAGCTAGGCTGGTGGCATCTGAACTCAGGACAGCCAGACTCAAGACATTCACGCTGGGGAAAAACAGATTCAATGTACAAAAAACGGGGAGGTCTGGCTCGGAGACGGCTGAGCCAGGGCAGCTGTTCTGACAACGAAAGCTCAGTGTGGCTGACAGCAGACAGACGACATCCAGACTGACTGAGTTCGTCCCCTCTCCCCAGTCACGGCCTCCGGCAGGGACGACAGCCGGACTGACTGAGTTCGTCCCCTCTCCCCAGTCACGGTCTCCGGCAGGGACGACAGCCGGACTGACTGAGTTCGTCCCCTCTCTTCAGTCACTCGTCTCCGGCCCGGCCCGGCGCGGCTCGGTGACCACAGCCGGGAGCGCGGGACGGCGGGCGGCGGTGACACGCGGCAGCATGTCGCGCCCGAGGGCGGGGGCGGCCCAGAATGCAGAGAATGCAGCCTGCAGACCTGGACTGGAGGCGGCCAACCCACAGGCAGGACACAAACAGAGCGGCGCGGACCGACGTCAAAGGCTCGGTCATTGGAGCGGGGCGAGGCGAGCGTCACGGCTGATGTGAAGCATTTGTGATGTCATGGATTTCAGGGAACGGAAGGGCAAATAGTCCAAATGACAAGCGCAGGTCCAGGGCAGCCTCCAGCCGACCATGGTCGTTGCTGGCAGTGGCTTCGCATGGCAAAGTGTTCAGCTGAGATGGCTCCACATTTCTCATGTCACGATACATTTTGACAACCCCCACGCTCAATGCCAAACCCTCAGTGGAGCGAAAACGTTCAGGTGCCGTGGTTCAAGCCACTTGTTCTGGTGAGTCTTTCGAATGTGAATACATGAATATGTGGTATTTGCGCAAAACAACGGTACTTGTACTGTATCCCTGGGCCCTATGTTTTGCATCTATTTATAGCATCAACATGAAAATTTGGTTCCGCATTTGAAAAAGAGCACTGCACACCCACTTAAATGCGTTAACGATTTGCCTGCTCGTTCGCAAAAGCGGCCTAGAGCACTAGTCGACGAGCCATGCGTGCACGTCGTCCAGCAACTGGAACACGCACCCCAGGAGGCTGAACCCAGGCTCATCTCTCATGGTAATGCCGGCGAATGAAAATGAATCATTTTCTAAAGGCAGCTCTCCTATTCACTGTCGCGAAGCGCATCGCGGCACCGGCAGGCGCAGTTCCATGTATCAATATGCCAAATCATGGAGCGTGAAGCACATACGCAGCAGGCCTTCATGATAACGATGGGCGGGCTGCCGAAACAAACGGACACGTGACCGTCCTGGTTCATCGCGAGCAATCTGCGCGTTCACTCCTACCGCTCCTACTCCTAAGCCCACGTTTACCGTCCAGTGCCCCCGCGGTCTGGCCGCCGGAGGATGCCTCTCGGGAGGCCTCCGTCATGGCCCACGCTCGTTCGCCAGCGCCTTCTTCGCTCGCTCGCCCTCCGTCGCATTTATTTCGCACGGTACCATCAGAAACAAGCGCAGTGCGCAGCTCTTCTGCCGACTCGGCCGCCGGCATGCCGCGGCGGCCGTTCCCGTCCGCTGCCGCCGAATTTCCGACGGGGAGAAGCGACAGCCGGGCCGGCGCGGTCCGTCCTCGCTGACGCAATCCGCAACAGCACGGGCGACAACCTGCGCCACTGCTGTCACAAAACGCCGCCGCGGGGCCCCGTAACGCCTGCATGCCACCGATGATGGCACGGGTGCTGAGGGACTCTCCGTGTCTTTGTCGGCCCGGCCGGCATCATGCTCCCGAGAAGCCTGACGAATCAATTTCCAAACCAGCAATGTTCACCCCACGAACCTCGCTTGCAGCCAAGAGGCGGTGACTATTCTGCAACCCTACCGTGAATAACCTCGGAAAAGATTCGCATTACCAGCTGTTACATGGCCACCGCGATCAGTTGCTGTACGCCCCGTCAGTAATGCACAGGGCCACCGGCGACACAACTTCGGCGACGTCCGGACAGTCGCTCCATCCCTGATTCCACGACGAGGCCGCTGCCGGGAATGTTCCGCCAAGGCATGATCCGCCCGCCGCCGGGACGCCCCGAGTAACGACCAGCACAGTCCCGCCGGCCGCTGGCGTTTAAACGCAACATCGGTCCGCGGCCAGCCGGTATACGGGGGCGGTTGGCGGGGGGAGGTGGCGCCGTCTAGTGTACGGACGACAGGCCAGCTCGGGCGAATCAACAGGGGCGACACGCGACGGACCGTTCGTCAGTCTCTATTGACGCGAGTCCGGCATCAACACGGGGTGGATGACAAATGATGGCTCACAGCGACATGGACGCATCGCGGCGGAACGTCCACTCGGCAGGAGCGTCGGCGCGGCGAGGTAACACAGACAGGGGGAGCGGGGACGGCTCAGTTCCGGGAGCCGCCCCGGCCGCCCCAACCGTCGCCGCCGCCCCGGCCGCCGCCGTCGCCGCCGCCCCGGCCGCCGCCGCCGCCGCGGCCGCCGCCACGTCCCCGGCCGCCGAAGCCTGGCGAAGAGAGACGCCTCAGACTCGGCACTCGGCGAGCTCGAGCAAGACGTCGAGCATGACGCAACTCGTTAACTGTTCGTCACGAATGTCCAGTGTCCATGACGAGCATTACCAATACCGGTCGACGCGCACACAAACACACAACCGCCAAACCGTGCGACAGATGGCAACAACCGAACCTCGTCTGCTCCACCATTTTGTATCCCGGCCTCGGCCACTCGCGCCACCTACCGTATTCCTGCCGCAGCCTGACCTTAACTAACTGGCACCAAGCCACGATGATTCCCAGACAGCCCTTCCGTTTATCGCATCACATCCCCCGGCTTCCACGGCGCCGCAGTGCAGCAACTACGCTCTTGGCAAACATGTCCCTCTCCTCTGCGTCTCGCCCGCCCTTACCTTCAGCTCAGCGCTGTCACAATGTTTCGTAACTAAACGACCACGTCTCCCTACCTTCGCACCTCAGATACGCCTTCCCCTACATTTCACACCTTCTACTACACTCTCTCGTATAATCTCTACCCTCTGCCGCGTTCCTTATCTCATATATTTATACATCATACGTCATATCATATGCTGGATATCATTATTCTCATATCATACCTTTTATCTCCACGCCCTCTGCCACACTCTCTCCTCATCGTCAGATGTTTTCTATACCCCCTTCCCCCAATCACGCCTTTCACTCAGCTTCGCACTCTCTGCCACGTCATTTCTTCGCCTGTACGCCCTCTACCACTTCTTCTATAAACATTCACGCCTCTACTTACCCCCAGTCCCTCTGCCACGCCCCCTCCTCATTTCCACTCCCTCTGCCACACTTCAACGTTACCGCTACGTCCTCCGCCACGCTCCCTCCTCACCTCCACGTCCTCTGCCTCGCTGTCCTCCGCGACCTTTGCCGTCGCCGCGGCCCCGGCCTTTGGCCATGACCTCTTCCTTGACCATGTCGATCACCTCGTCCGGGATACGGAGGTACTTGATCGTCGAGCCTCGCACGTAGCACTCCGGCATGCGCCAGAACTTATCACCGTCCTGCCGAAGCCGCAGTTCCGGTCAACAGCTCCTACAGAGCACCGACAATTTTTAAAAATTGCTTTAAAAAAATGCAAACTGTCAAAAATCATTCTATCTAACAAACAGTTCTCTAAGCCAAGTCAATAATGAAATCCAACATCTGTATTAGCTTTTCAGCCTAAGCAATGCAGAAGTATCAGCTGCAAAACAGCAATGAAATACAGCAGGTGGTTTCTCACCCTAGATGTGCAAATCACTTCTCTCATGTTGATGTTCATCCAATTGTCACAGCTTACTAGGTGGCCGTTGTAAGTTTCTCCATTCTTCAGTTCCACCAACTGGAAAAAAACATCACACTCTATGAGAGCCCAGTACCAGTACCAGTACCCCGTACCACAACGCTGGTGGTTCATAATGTTGCACTGCATTTGGTTCGGGGATACCAACAATAAGGAAAGCAACAATAACTCTCCACAATGTTTTGTTTTGTACGTGACGTCTTCAGGTGCTCGTCATACTATTAAACATGCTTCATTATGAAACATTTCCAGCTGAAAACCACACTTACCATTGGATGGCTTTGAGCCGTCCTCAGCAGAGATAACGGCAACTGAAGAGAAAACAGCGCAGTGAGACAAGGCACAGCACTGAAAGGTTCATAAAGTGAAAGATAACAATGAAAAGAAAACAGCTTAGTGAACTAACGAAAACAATGAGGGTAACAAATTCCGCACTTTTAAGATTAAGGTGGGAAAGTTCATTGCAAACAATAGCCCACAGGAAAATTTTCACTGGCACCATTTTCATGTGCGACTGTTATCCATTAGAGTAACATTCATTCTCTCGTTCGGGGAAAGTGGCATAAAGCAGATAAACCGAGGAATGACGTCATATTAAGCGCAAATGATTATCATTAACTATAAACAAATCATGCTGAACAGCAATCCCACTATTCGGTTTGACTTGCGACCGGACCATTTTAGTCCATGACAAAATGTATATGAATGATTTTCAGGGACACGTAACACGGTTTTGACACCCGACACACGACGACTAAACATCAAGAAAGACAAGCACATGGCAATCTTCCGTTTTTAGCTTAACAAATAGCAAACAGAATTTAGAAAGCAATATGACCAAATTTAGTGGCGCACATGTCATAACCAAGCTGGAAAGGCGAAGAGGAAAACAACATCCATAGCGGTCCGCTTTGTCCCAAATAACGATTCCGGTAATGTATCGAAATTGCGGAAGCCATGATCAACATAGCGACTATCTGTTCAGGATCATATAACGGGATTTAAGGGAAATGGCACAATTTAAGTAAAAAAACCCTCAATTATCTAAACATTCCCATAGCACTCCAATTAGGCCAATAGGAAAAACTGCACATCTGAACGGAAAACAACAAATAAACGAAAAAATTGAAAGAATGAGAAAATGGACGAAAAATAGCAATGTGACTAGGAAATCACAACGACTGGAAATGGGGACCAACAGAATGACCATAATTATACAAGATGAACATACACTGCCACCCCTAATGGGACAGAAGGCTAGGTGGCCCACTGTGCCCGACCTTCTCCTAACATAGTCGCTCAGTCAGCAGAGTGGTGACCTCGCCGCGCTGGCAAGACGGGTTCAAGCTGCTTCGGCGGTCGGCAACTGGTCAGAGGGTCAGCTGGCTACTGGCTAGAAAAGGGCCAAACTAACTTCCAGCGGCCGCATCTTTCCCGACGCAACGTTACACTTTCGCTACGAAGTCGGCAACGTCTATCGCACAGACACCGCACAATCGTGCGTGGGGCCCGTGAAACAAGCTCTTATTAGCATGGACTCCAACCCCTGGCATCATCATCATAAAATTTTCTGACCACACTTACATAAAAAATTATGAATAACACTACTACAAATTACAGTGTTCCAGACAGTCCTACTGTGCCTCTATATGACAGAGCCTAATGGAAAAATGTTTTGGGAAATCACTTGTTGTTTGGTGTCATGAGACACAAAAAATGACCTTAAAGGGATATTTGCATTTCAAAAGGCAGAGAATATGAGTGCATAAATGGTAAATGAAGTGTCTATATCACAAAAATCCATTTTGAAATCACAATGCCAACCACACCATTTTTACCTAGTTAGTCAATGATATCTTTTCCCATCTTATCTGTTTGCAATACATGATTCTCCTGCACCAACAGCACACTTGAGGAATCCAATGTGTGCTGGAATTGGTTGGGAATGGATATGATATCACCAAAACAAAATGGAACATTACAAAGTGGCCCTTACAACATTAAAAGGGTTCCTGATAAACAAACACCATTGTTGGGCCTAGCAATGACCACCATCTGTCACCTTCATGTTCATGTGTGGTGGGAGGCAGGTTCTAAAACCCTGTACCTTTGACTCCCAGAATGGAATCAAATGACATTTGGTTGACATCATATCTGTTGAACTTATTAGGTTCAAAATCTGAAAAAGCTGCCATTAGCACTACTTGGATTATGAAGGATGATTTACTTTTGTACTGACACATCCATATATAAAAATGGCCAAGAGATGGCACCAGCCCCCATGTATAGGTAAAGTGAGCTAAAACAGAATTTTCCCTTGATTACTTTGATTCAGTACCATAAAATTGGCAGTCTAACTGTCCATGACTGACTGGTAACAAAACAGTACATCATCTACAATGTTCAACTGAGTTACATAGTTTTAATCATGAAGAAATTGCAACTCTGCTGGTCAGTGGGGCTGCTGCATGATGGTGGTGGCAAATGGACTAACATTAAAAAATGGTAATGGGCATAACTACATAAACTGAACTGCTGATGGATACATCACAATAAGCAATGCTAAATGGAGAGCACCTGTTGAAAAGTTGTTATGTTTAATGGAAACCATTCTCACAAAAATGATGCAATTGGGGGAGGGGACTTCAATCAGCTATGGATTGAAGCTCCCTAGCCACCAGTGTGTGCCACTATGTAAACTTACAGGAGAATGTATTCTTACCATAGCTATTCCTTTCCTTAAGCACCTTGATACTCAACCTGTCTGTGTCTTCACTTTGTATTCACAGTTGTCTGAAATGAAAAGAATGGCAATGTGTCAATTTGTTACCTACATAGGCAGTTGCTAAATCAGGATCTGAAGGTTCAGACAACCAGGGGCTGGATCAGCCATGGATGGGCTGCCCCTACCATATTTATGTCTGTTTGTTTGAGCTTTTCTCTTTTGTTGCAACATGCCACCCAGAGAATGAGGGAAGGCAGGTATGGAATGCTTGAAATCAATTGCAAAGCAATACATTCTTGAATGAGATGACAAATCTTGTGACATGAATTAAAGGCAGGCTGACCACTGTGGTCAATATGCTTAAGACTTTGGCTTATTTAAATGCTTTGTTAAAATGTTTGCAGATTAGGACACACAGTTTCTTGGGCTCAGGAGTCCCCATCTTAAGTCATGTCTCATTGGGCATCATCAGGCATCAGCCAGTCATCTGGTTGCTAAAACAAAAAACTTCAGCCCGAGACATACTTTGCTCGCCTTGTTTGTGTAATTGGTCACTTCACATAATCATACCCACAACAAATGGCCACTTTGACATTATGGGCTGACAAGCCGACAACTTGACAAAACGACAGGCCGGATAAAAAAGCTAGGGATGGAACTGCTGAACAGAATATTTTAAGCCTTCCTCAATAACTAAACAGCAACCCTTACCAGTAACCTCTTTCGTCTCTGACGTGTCCCGGGGTCCGGTGGCTAGTAACAAGAAAAGTGGACACAACCAAAGGCACAACTTAGAAATACGCCGTCCTGATCCAACGCACTTCAGGGTGCTGCGTATCATATGTCTGTAGCAAGCTAAGATCGTAAACGTTTTGAGTTCATGATCCGCAAAATTAATATCCATAAAATGACGTCATAGCAATGTGAAATACTGTTTTATGTTTAAATAAGAGTTTTATTTCTGTCTTTCGGCAACCTGAAAAAGGCATTTTTGCTCTATTAAGTAGCACCACCGAGTCTTGGCAGTAAAAAATGCTCCGTTTGTTGCTACTGTCATTCTTTGCCGCAAAGATAACAAATATTTTGAACTATTTGCGTCGGATATGTATTTTTGGGTTTTACAATGCAGTTTTGATTCATCCTGAATGTTTCCTGGGCTCTCCGACGACTGTCTGGCGCTGGACGAAACACGAGGACCCGATTCAAGACACAGATGCCTGAGCCCAGGAGGCTGTGCGTCTGAACTCACATCAAACAAGCGAAGTTTCTAAGCTTCGGTAAGTATCGTTATTTCAAGGCAGAGTAACTCTTTTTTGTTGTTTTTTCTTGTTTTTCAGCCTGTTGTGTATACTGTGTGTTGTCGATGGCCATATGCAACAAAAGTCATGAGAAATGGGAGGCCTGCGCTTATGATACGCCTTGTGTAGGCTTCCGAAAAGTATTGGGGCTGTCAGATCAGAAATGGTTCCAGATTTAATTTTTTCTTGTGCCATGACTGCAGAAATAGTGCCAAATTAGTTGATGGTCTGTGCTGTATGTAATTGCTGCATGAGAAGTGCAGGTGTCTCAGATGGTCTTTTGCATGATGATGGGTAGGGCAATCCACAGACTTAGTCATCCTCATTAGCTCAGTGGATAGAGACTCTTCTTCATAATCCCTAGGTTGTGGATTTGAATCTGGATGCCACCATCTCTGGTCCAGCACCATGTGGTGTGGATTGGGCACTGAGCATTTGAGTCCAAGTGGCATTGCACCTTGACTCAAAACCAGCTAACCAACTAACCAGCCAACCAACCAACCAACTAATCAACCAACCAAGCAACCACCATCCATGTGGTAGACTGTTTTAAATTGTTGGTCCGGTAATCCTTACCGATCGCACACCATGCGCAAAGTTGAGGGTAAGGTTAACGCGCGAGTGTAGTTTCCAATTTTGCCACCAAGGTCATATTCATTCTTTTTCTCGCCGCTAGGAAGAGTACGTAAAAATACTGACATTCGCTAGGATGGTGCCGCTCAAGAACCAATGGTATGATAACCAATAGTTTGATTCGGCTGATTCGAACACCAGTTGATAGCACCGAACGTTTTGTTTCTGTGACTTACACACTTTTTTACTTTTGACCTGCTGATGATGTCACAGGTGAGGTCAATCACGAAAAAAGGACCACTTTCTCCAGAATTGCCAAACCACGATGGAAAGCACATGAATTCATTCAGACCTAACCTAACCTAACCTAACTTAACCTAACCTAACAAATATTACCCTGGTGGTGAAATCGGAAACTACACTCGCGCGTTCCTGAGCGGAACCATCCTAGCGAATGTCAGTATATTTACGTACTCTTCCTAGCGGCGAGAAAAAGAACGAATATCACCCTGGTGGCGAAATCAGAAACCACACTCGCGCATTATCCTTACTCTCGACTCTGCGCATGGTGTGCGATCGGTAAGGATTACCGTTGGTCCATAGACTGCTCAGAGGAATCAAGGTTGTCATTTACCCATTATTTGTTTGATCATTCCCTCCCAGAATTGAGTTCCAGAATTTTAGATGCCATGCCACTCTGAAAAGGTCCATAAAACATTCAAAATGCTTTTAAAGAGCATTTAGATATGTTTGGTTTCTTAAGTGTTCTTTAGTGTTCCAAATTATTTAACCATAATTAACTTCCTTAGTACTGCATATGCTTGTATTCCATTTCTTTCCTAAGAAATGTTTTGTGGATGCCCTTCTAGATTGTGCCACTTATCTGACAGTAAAAAATGATCCAACATCAAAGAGTAATTTTTAATGGTGGTGTTGCACATTACAGCAAAACTGCCTTTTTTATTTGACTTTCTTATATGTAATGGCATAGGTTGTCCCCATTTTTCCTTTTTTGCTCTTCAGAAATAAGTTCAAGTTAGCACTTTTGAGGTGTACATTTCAGTAAGAACATACTCAGAATCATTGTTTTTGACCTAGCAGTTGATTACCAGTCATAATATTAGCAGCACTCCATTTGGTGCCCCTGATAATACAGCTTTGGTCCCATATAGCATTTTGCTTCCTTTTTGCTGTTTGTCCTTGAATAACCATGCTGATGTCAGTCCATTTCCCAGACTTATTTTGTTGCCAGTCACATTTCATTTATTTCATTAACATGGACATAATCTACCTGCCATTGATCTAGGAACAGCATTGTGACCCTCTGATTTGTTCCATGTGGCATGTAATAAATTGATGAGATAACAAAGTGTATGGGAATAGCTGAGTTAAAAAAAAGAATTTTTCATTGAATGTTTAGAGTTAAAGTTCACCCAATGATTTGATGGTGGGCTTGTTGTATGGAGTACCATACATGACAAGATTAAGTTCAGATGCATCACCCTTGCTTGATCTTTATGTCAAACCCACCTGCCACATGTTTTGACTTCATAATTATCTTTGTGGTTCTATGATAATATTCTTGTCTCAGATGTGATGTATGGCACTGTGCTTTAATACTTACAAGAAGCTAGGACTATTTGATTGAAACCAGAAAGGGTCATCCAGACCATGAAGCATCTGTGTTGTGGCATAAAAGAGCCCTTTAGTGCTGTCTGCCTTGGTATCAGATGCAAAACCTCACCAGATTTGGGTTGTCTTGGGTGCCAGGATCACAGTCTGTGCAACAGGCTCTGCTCAGCATGGACCTGGATCCCAGCACTGTCTTACTGAAATGCTGTAATGAAGCTCATATTTAAAAAGAAAACTAATCAACCGTCATCCAATGCATTTTTCTCACGCCGTGCGTCCAGTAACGGACAGACAGACACAATGCCGGGCAAGGTCAAGGTGCGCGTGCTGGCTGGCCGGAACCTGCCGGTGATGGACCGGGCCAACGACACCACGGACGCCTTTGTGGAGATACGGCTGGGCAGCGTCACTCAGAAGACGGACGTCTGTCGTCGTTCGCTCAACCCCCAGTGGAATTCGGACTGGTTCCGCTTCGAGGCACGTGACGCGACTCTTCATTTTCTGCTGCGTTTTTTTCTTTTTTTACCGGTGTAAATTTACGTACCAATGTTGGTATGCGAATGCAGTTTGCTGAAGTCGAACCAGGTTTTCGAGGGTTTGGTTAATGTTCTGTGTCGCAGCTGGTGTTCATTAGTGCCAAACTGCAGTGTTCTGGTCTGTTTACACTATCACATGTATATGATGTCGCAGTCGTGCACATTGCCATCGTCCTAAGTGTCGCAGCCTGTGGTCTTTTTCAGTAGTTAACAGCGTTTATGTATACAGCATTTACACATACAGTCTCATGTGTAGTAAATGTAAAATGGTAACTGTCCTATGCTCTCGCATAGGACAGTTATCTGCAGGTCCGTCCGTCATGTCTGCGCAGTGTCTGTTCAGTGTCCGAGTCTGTGTTGGTTGTCGGCGGTGCCGCCGCCCGCCGCCCGGTCCTGAGCCGCCGGACCGTGCCGCAGGTCCAGGACGACGCCGACCTCCAGGACGAGCCGCTCCAAATCCGCGTCATGGACCACGACACGTACTCGGCGCACGACGCCATCGGCAAGGTCTACCTCAGCCTCAGCCCGCTGCTGGCGCCGGAGCTGATCGGTCGGGCGGACGCCGCCCAGTCCAGCGGTGAGGCGACCTCGTCTACCTGCCCCCCCCCCTCCACCTGGACCGGCGGGCCGTGTCACTGCCCCTGGTCCGTGGGACCGTCGGATGTTACCACGGGTTGGTCCATTAGATCGTTGGGGTATTAAACGTTGGTTGGTTCCATAGGCCAGTAAAGCGGTGCCATGATGGATCGATGAAGGCCTGATCGTGATCGGGCAGGTAAAACTAGTAATGATTGCCGCGTTCGATGGAGTAGACATGCTACTAGCTTTGAACTTCGTGAGACTTGATTATGATAGGCATGCTTAATTACATGCTTAATTACAAGGAATGGGATAATGGTCAGGGTACTGTGGCAAAGTGTGTTCTGTTCAACTCTGGATGGCCTATTTCTGCAGGTTTGGACTAAAATATACGCATCGCTTATCATCCAGCGTCTTTCATGCGTCACGTTTGACTTTGCCGGCGTGACGACCGTGCGCTGGCCGAGCAGAAGGGCTGATCGCCCACGATTGCCCCCGTTCCAGTCGGCCCGTCCGTGATCTCCGGCTGGATTCCCATTTACGACACGCTGCACGGCATCAGAGGCGAGGTCAACGTCATGGTCAAGGTCGACCTGTTCTCCGACTTCAACAAGTTCCGCCACTCGTCCTGCGGCGTCCAATACTTTTCCAGTGAGGAGTCGGACCGTCTCGTCGCTTTCTGGGCCGTCGCCGTCTCCGTTGAATGGTGACGTTTGACGGTGAAATGCCCATGTTGGCAAGGCTAACAGTGCGGAATGACGTGTCCGTCGAAGCGTTTGCTTTTTTGTGTCGTGTACAGTATGCACTTGGTGAAGATACGCAATCTGCTTTTTGTGGCCTGCGTATAATAGAAACGTTTATGGTGTACATATTTGCGCCTTCTTCGTGTATGAAATGTACTTAACGTGAGCCCCCTGCCAATCTCTCGATGTGTGTGTATGTGTATGTGTGCGCTGTCCGTCGTTTTCTGTGGTTTGAACTGTTCAGTGATCTTTCATATCTATTGCATCATCGAAATTAAGTGCCAGCTCTGCTGCTACAGGTCAGCTGGTCGTAACGATTGTCTAATATCTTGTTTGCAAGCTCCAAAAACGTGGTGGCCTGTGTCCACTCTCCGTATGCTGGATATTCCTCTGTCCCCTCTCCGTTTCTTCCTGTTCCGATCCGAAAACCAGTGTAGGCAGTCCCTGGCAGTGTCTGAAGTAGCCCTGTAAAGTAAGGAAGTAAAGCGCAATATGCGGCTCGGAAATCGAGCCAGGTCGCTCCGATTCCGACGGGAAGTCCCTGACCGCCGTTCTGCGGCCGCCAGGTGCGTGCATCCCGGCCGGCCACTGCGTGCAGGCTCTGCTGGGCTTCGTGCACCAGCTGGTGGTGAACGACGACCCGGAGTACCAGTGGATCGACAAGATCCGCACGCCGCGCGCCTCCAACGAGGCGCGGCAGACTCTCTTCTCCAAGTTGTCGGGCGAGGTGCAGCGGCGCATCGGCGTGGCCGTCATCGAGGCCGGGGGCAACGCCGTCATCGGGTCCGTGCTGGGAGGCCGCCGGGGTCTGTGTCGGGCATGGAAAATGATTCGTGCTTTAATGTCAAAGAACACTAGGAAACGTATGCTCCAAAAACATTTTACACTCCAAAAGTTTGATCTTGTGCCTCCATCAAAAAGCTACTTGATAGCCATGTCGATAAATTTCTTACTCGGAGAGCAGATGACCCTCTACATTTAACAAGAAGCGGATATGATGCGAAAACTGACTTACACGAACAATGCAATCTTAAACCAGTCATAGTCTGAAAAATGTACTCCAAAACAATCATTGCACTCCAACAACAAGAACAACAGATTTCCAACCCTGGTGTCGGGACATTAGGGAAGTCACCGGGATATGTGTGACGGGACTCCGTCAGGGTCTGTATCGGGGCGTCCACGGGAGTGTCAGCGGACTGTGTAAGGACGCCATTAGGGACGTCTTCCAGTCGGTAATGCCATCATAGACGTCACCCGGTTCCGATGACCATTCAGAATCCAGCGCTTGTGCTGTGGACTCCAGTGTGAGATTCGTCTCGTATGACGCAGCTTTGACGTGACATTCACCAAAACTCGACTCGGTGTCGTGGAAGCTCGGCTTAGGAAACATTCTACTGGATCTCGCTGGAGATGTCGGCCAGCCGAACCGCAACAGCTCACAGTTGCGCGGTGCCCTTTGTTCATCGGTCTGTTGCGGCCAGTGAACCATCCTGGTTTGGACTTGGTACGGAAAGCGTGCTGTGCACATACAAGGAGCCGCATTAGTTACTGAGGGCTTTTGAATGTGGCTTTTGAATTTGAACTGAGGCGTTTGAATGTGCGTCTTACGTGAGACGTATCATTACCTCGAGTGTTTACAACCCATGCACTTCAGCCTCATTGTATCCTTCGCCGCGTATCGCTTCATTCCGCGGTGGCAGCTGCGACTGACGCGGACCACTACCGGGCGCACGCCGTGCGGCAGACGTAAGGTGACGGCAGACGTCAGGTGACTGCAGACGTCAGGTGCGGCAGCCGTGAGGTGTCGGCAGCCGTGAGGTGACGGCAGACGTGACGGCAGACGTGAGATGTTGGCAGCTGTCAGGTGTCGGCAGCCGTCAGGTGTCGGCAGACGTGAGGTGTCGGCAGACGCGAGGTGTCGGCAGACGCGAGGTGACGGTAGCCGTGAGGTGACGACAGACGTCAGGTGACGGCGACCGTGAGGTGTCGGCAGACGTGAGGTGTCGGCAGCCGTGAGGTGACGACAGGCGTCAGGTGACGGCAGCCGTGAGGTGACGATAGCCGTGAGGTGACGGCAGACGTGAGATGACTGCAGCCGTGAGGTGACGGCAGACGTCAGGCGACGGCAGACATCAAGTGTCGGCAGACGCGAGGTGACGACAGACGTCAGGTGACGGCAGCCGTGAGATGACTGCAGCCGTGAGGTGACGGCAGACGGGCCCCGGCCGCCAGGTACCGGCAGTGTTTCGACCTGGAGGGCGAGACGGGCATCGTGGTGCGGGGGATCGGCACGGCCGTTAACCTGGTGCGCGCCGAGGCACGCGACGTCAGTCCGAACCCGCTCAGCCGGCACCCGGGCAGCGGCCGAGAGGCGTGAGTCACCGGCGACCGAGCGCGGGCCGGCCGGCCCCCGATCGTGGGCTCAGCTTGGTCAGGGACTGGGCTGGGCTGGGCTGGGCTGGGCTGGGCTGGGCTGGGCTGGGCTGGGTCAGGGTGGACTAGACTGGGCTGAGCTGGGCTGATCTGGGTTCCTCTGATGTGAGGTGAATTGGACTTAACTCGACAGAGCAGAGCCGCTGATTTGCGGCGGCTTGTTGGATAGGCTATCCTGCGTTTCATCATGTACCTGTAACTCGGTTATTAGGTTAGTCTTTTTTTCTCCTGCCTCCGAGAAGTCATGCTGCATTTGTGTTCCCCCCCCCCCATTCTTCCCTGTCTCCCCTGATCAGGTGACATTCTGTCAATCTGCCACCCGCGTGGTTCCTGTACACCTCGTGTTATTTTGTCTGACATTGTAGATGCGTATTTATCTTTCCATCTATTGCTTTTGGCTGTTGGCTTCTGCAGGCTTATGGCTTGTGTGTCAATGGTCCCTTTGTCATTAGTTACCTGAATGGGTGGTGCGTTCTTCTTTCGGGGGAAATAATGTGCTGAGTTCACACCAAAGCACCGCATGGCATGTGGAAGGAATTATTTTACCGCGTTATCGATGTTTCTTTGTTGATTTATGTATCATGATATGTTGGCCACAAGCATCCACCTGTTTGATCAATGTACGTCCGACAGAAGGAATGGCTATTAAAAAACGAAACTAAATCGCAAAGATAAGATTAATGGTGATTCGTTTTATTCCTGTGTCCGACTACTCTGACCTTGACATTTGGTTTTTGGGCTTATTGTGGCACAAAATTAACCCGACGTAAATGTTCTTTCGGCATTAGAGGTATGCGTTAAACATAGTCTTTTACCTCATTGTTTTGACAAGGCGTTTTTTATACTACCAGATTGCGCAATTTTTGCCGAGTGCAGGCCTCACGTCATCAGATGTAAGTTGTAGTGGGTAAACGTTTCCGTCACCTCTGGTCGCTATGCTTGTCTGGGTCACTGGCTTTGGCACCCGCCACTTTCCGCTCTGGTGTTGTTTACAGTCACTTGCCTGTTCTGGACCAGCACTGTGCTCGATTTCGGGGAATTCACTGTTGATCGGTGGTGGGCTGTATGTTGCACGCGGTGCGGCGGCCAGGGAACCGGGCTGGACGGATTGAGGTTGCAGAACCCGAAACATGTGTTTACTGCTAAACCACGGGTCTGGATTTGAAATATGTAAGGTCAGCGTGATTAAAAATGAATCGATTTGATATTGTCGTGGTAAGAGAGTCGAGTTCACTCCCCCTTTCCCTTTAGGTTTGTTGCTGAAATTTGCTGAGAACCTGTACGCGTCGAGACCAAGCCAGGCTCAGAAATCTCCCCCATGTACCCAGTTTGGCTGTAACCATGATGATGTGGTGCAGCAGAGAGCCCAGTCGAGCCGCGGTTCCCTGGCGACGTGCGCGCGCCGCCGTCCGCCGGCCGCCGCGGCCGCTGAGCGGGCGTCTCTGGCGTCTGTCCAGCAGCACCCGGCCCGCCCCGCCGGACGGCGCCGCGCCGACCGCCGCGCCGGCCGCCGCGCCGGCCCTGCTGTCGGCCGTGCCGTCCGTGCTGTTGATGCCGGCCACGCCGCTGGACGAGGCGCCGCTGGCCACGCCGCCCTCGCCGTGCCCATTCAGCGCGGCGCACGCACCGACGCCACCGCCGCGCGGCATTCTGGCGGCGGCGCAGCAGTTCGTGCGCGAACGGCTCAGCTTCCGGCGCCGCTCGCCCCGCCGCGCCGGCGGGCCCGCCGCCGCCGCCGCCGCCGAGCGCGCCGTGTGCGCGCTCAGTCGGGAGGCGTTCAGCGCGCCCGACTTCCAGCGCGCCGGGCCGGCCGAGACGGCGCCGGTCGGGCCGCGGCGCCGCCCCCGGCCGCGGCGCGCCTCCTCCTGCGACGGCGCGCCGCGCGACCGCGGCTCGATCGTCTCGCTCGCCTCGGCCGGCTCCGGCGCAGGCGGCGGCGGCGGTGGTGAAGAGAACATTGAGGACGGTGGGGACTCGGCCGGAGAGGGCGCTGCTGCCACGCCCATCATGGTGATCAGCTCGTCGGAGGACACGTGCAGCGACAGCGGCAGCGACGAGGCGGCGCCGCCGGGCACGGCCGAGCCGGCGCGACTGCCCGACTCGACGCTGGACCTGGCGCTGCAGAGCCTGGACGTGCATGACGTGGTGTACATTTCCAGCATGAACATGTTAGTGGAGGTGGCTTCGCTCTATCCTAGCCTGAGCACGGACAACGCATGCGACGACGGTGCCGCGCCCGTGCTCGACCTGGAGAGCCTGTCGCAGGAGTACCTAGACGGCCTGGATAACCCGGCCACGCCGCGTCGCGCCACCTTCTCCCTGTTCCCGAGCAGCGTGGACAATTTGACTAACCTGGAGGACGTCCCGTCGGCCGGGGTCGGGCCGCCCGCCGACCCTGCCCCGGAGCTAGGCAGCGTTAGCGAGCTGTCGGCGGGCGGCGACGGTAGCGGGGTAGCCGGGGACGCGCCGGCGTGCTCCGCCCTCGAGTCAGGTAGTAACCTGAGCATGACGTCACCGCCAGACAGCATCGGCGAGCTCATATCGCAGCTAGGCAGCAGCGAGGACCTGTCCTGCCGTCCGTTCCTGCTGGGCGAGGCGTCGTCGCTGCTGGACAGCCAGGACGCGCTGCCGTTGCCGCGGGACCCGGTCGGCCCGCCGCCGCCGCGCCGCGGCCTGCGCTCCGTCGTGTCGGCGCCGGAGGTCGCGTGCCGCGCCGGCGCGCCGGCCGACGTCGCCGGCCCGGCCGCGGGCTCGGTCGGCTCCGACCTGCCGTCGGTCCACGGCGGCTCGGACCTGGCGCTGGGCATCGACGCGGTGGACCCGGTCTTCCTGCCGGGTGTGCCCGAGATGGCGTCGCTGCACAGCGTCTCCTCCGAGCAGCTGCTGGTGCCGCCGGCGCGCCGCCCGGCCGCGGCGCCCGCCCGCCCGCCCGCCTATCCCCGCGTGTCGCGCGGCTCGCAGTCCCCCAGCAGCCGCGCTGCGCCGTCCCCCGGTCCCGCCGCGCGGGCGACCCGGCCCGGTGCCCCGGCGGGCCGTCCTCCGGCGCTAGAGCTGACTCGGTGTCTAACGGTGTGGAGAGCGCGCCGGGACGGCGCCGCGCGCCCGCCGCGGGCCTGCCCGACGGAGTGGGGCGCCGTCGTGACAGCGTGTCCCCGCGTTGCAGCGAGCCGCCCTGTAGTCCCCACCCCCCGCAGGCGCCGGCGCCGGCCGCCGCCCCACCGCCGCCGGCCGGGGAGGCGGGAGACGCCGCCGACAAGCTCAGCCGATCGCTGGAGAACGACAGCACGTGCAGAGGTGAGCGCCCGCGGCTGGAGCGGCAGCGCCGCCAGCTGGCTGGTGTCTGCTCAGCGTCGGACGGTGTTGGCTGTTCCGTCGTGTTTGGGCACGGCGCTGGCTGAGCTGTGGCGGCTGGCGCATCCGGGCCTGGTCTCCGAGTCGGCAGCTTCTTTTCCGTGCCGCCCTCGGGGCTGGGCAGCTCTGGGTGTGGCTTCCGCGGCGTTGTCGAACTCGGGGTGGCTCGCCTCCTCCGCTCGGAGGCGTCGATCGGACCGTCCGGCTCACTCTGAGCTGCGCCTCCTGCCCCGGGCAGCGCCCAGCAGCAGCTCGTCCAGCTGCGCCGACGCCAAGCTGCTGGCCCAGCTGGTGACGTCGTCGGCCCAGCAGCGCAGCCAGCAACAGGAGAGCTACGAGTCGGCCGAGTTTCCCTTCATCACGCTCAGGACTTTCGCCTCCGGCTTCATCACGCATATCGGTAATGGTTGCGGGGTGTGTCGGCGGTATTGTCCAAGACAGAGCATTTTATACGAGAGCTGCTGCTCAGAAGGCTGGAAGCTAGCTGCTGAGGAAGTTGCATAATTATTCCGCTGTCATGTGTGCTGTGTGTCATCTCTGGGGCCGTAGTGGTGCGGGCTAATATTAAGACAGTCTGTAAGTGGACGTGGTAGATTCGTTGTTTATAGGAGGCTGCATTGAACACTCGCCTCGAGCGTCCAGACCTTTCACCAATCCGCGACGACGGTAAACCTGTGTACAGGGTCATGCCATGGCTGCTGCTCTGATTACCGCATGCCACGCCTCCCGGAATACCTCCGCTCCACGGCCCAGAGCAGTCGCGCGCGCCCGCTAACCCAGCCCCGCCCCTCCCAGGCGGCACCGTGAGCGCCCGCTCCGTCAAACTGCTGGACCGCATCAACCACCCGGAGGAGAGCGAGACGCGAGACGCCTGGTGGGCCGAGGTGCGCACGGAGGTGCGCTCCCACTGCAAGGCGCTCGCCTGTAACGTGGTGCTCGGCTACGAAGAGGCCACCACCATCTGGTGAGCGCGGCTGGCCGGCGGCCGGCGGCCGGCTCGGCTGCTGAGTCCCGCTGACGGCCGGCGGCTCGGTCAAACGGACCAGGCGCACCGCGTTTACGGCAGGGGACGTGAGCGTGGGTGTAACGTTCTGCTCTTTATGGGGTGTTCCAGCGCTGCCATTGTTCACTGAGCAATCCGCAGATATGTCTCCATGAGGCCGTGATGTTGATACGCCGAGTCCATGTGTTTAGTAACCCTCCATTCGTGGGCGTGAACCCTGTGCTCTGGGTGTGGTGTAAACACTCGGTTACCAGTGCATGTTTTTGGAAAGGGTCTGGACCCGCGACACACGCTCACGTCGGTGGCGTTATCGGCTCGGTATCAGCGGTGTCCGTTCCTCTGGCCGCTGACTGGAGGCGTCCGTCTGCGGAGTGCGGGACGCCGGTCAGCGGTGTCCTTCCTTGTGGGGCGTCCGTCTGCGGAGTGCGGGACGCCGGTCAGCGGTGTCCGTTCCTCTGGCCGCTGACTGGAGGCGTCCGTCCGCGGAGTGCGGGACGCCGGTCAGCGGTGTCCGTTCCTCTGGCCGCTGACTGGAGGCGTCCGTCCGCGGAGTGCGGGACGCCGGTCAGCGGTGTCCGCTCCTCTGGCCGCTGACTGGAGGCGTCCGTCCGCGGAGTGCGGGACGCCGGTCAGCGGTGTCCGTTCCTCTGGCCGCTGACTGGAGGCGGCGCGGCCCGCCGGCGCTCACCGGGCCGCCGTCCGTTTCAGCGAGGACGTGTGCGTGCTGAGCGCGTGCGGCACGGCGGCCACGGTGAACTTCGCGGCGCTGGGTCTGTCGGAGCCGCTGGCTGCGGCCCGCTGCGACTCGCGGGAGGTGCGCTCGGCGCTCCGACTGGAGGCCAACCTCAGCAGTCAGGTCTGTCTTAAGGTGGCTAGCTTCCCCAACTGTTTGTCTCTGGGGACCTCACCAGCCAGAGCTGTCTCAGGGGAGACAGCCGCACCAGCCAGGTCTGCCCAGAGGGACAACCTCACTAGCCGGGACTGTTTCAGGGCGAAGCCTCACCAACCAGGTCTGTCTTAGTGTGGGGGGGGGGGTAACCTGACCAGCGAGGTCCGCCTCAGGGGCAACCCCACCAAACTGACCTGTAGGGGGACGGCAACGTTACCAGCTAGGTCTGCTCACCAGTCAAGTCTGCATGGGGTTTTCAGCTGTGCCGTTGTAGTAGCCGAATGTTTGTGTGGTTTGTGGGTACGCCGTGCCGTTGTAGCATGTGAATGTATGTTGACTGTGGTCCACTGGACGAGACAGGTGGCGGTCAGTGGATCCTATGTGGATCTATCAGTGGATCCTATGGATATATATCCGGTGTGGATCGACTCCGCACCGGCAGGTTTACCTCGTGCTTCCGTCGCTGCTGGCACTGTGGCGAGGTGGCCTTCGTATGTCACGATGAGACGATGGCCGGTGTACGGCGAGCGTGTGCGGCTGCAGATGACGGCCCTGGCCTCGCGGCTGCTGTTTCGCACCAGGCGGTGACGGGCCTGCCGCCGGTGACGCCGGGGACTCCGCCCGCAGGCGCTGGCCTTTCTGGAGGAGCCGGACGAGGCGGCGGCCAGCTGCGCGCCATGCCACCTGCCCTACAGTCAGGGCAGCGTGCCGCTCAGCGCGCTGCAGCTGCGCTGCGCCCTCTGCCGGTACGTCCTAGTCTTCCTGGCGCCCTGTGCCTGTACGTGCGAGCCTGCCCCGTGCCCTCTGCCGGTACGTCCCAGCCTGCTCCGCGCCCTCCGCCGGTACATGCGAGCCCGCGCGGCGCCCTCTGCCACCGCCCGCGTGCGTTGGCCGTGGTCAGGTCGTGCTGTCTCTGCTCTGGAGGCCGGCTCGGGCCGGCGTGGACCGCCGGCGGTCGCTGAGTGGTCGGCCGGTAGTGTGGCCGTCGGGCCAGGCGGGCGGGATGCAGGGCCCGCCACATGCCGCCGCCGCTGCCGCCGTCGGCTGACTGCCCGCGCCTCTGCCCATGTTGCAGGAAGAGCAAGGTGCCGGACGTGGTCTTTAGCACGATCGAGCCGCCAGGGAACGTGGCGATCACCGGGCGCGGCTGTCTGGTGCAGGTGGGGACCGAGACGGGGACGAGACCGAGTCTTCGACACGTGCCGAAACTGTAGGTCACAACTGAGATGTAGTGACAACTACCGCGATCTCGGATCCTCCTTTGCTGCCGGCGTCCAGCCACGGCGACCTTGCCGGAGCCGTGCGGCTGGCGCGGCTGTCCGCGAACGAAACCGGCTTCCGACGCGTGCATCCCGCGCAGGCGTGCTCCAGCTGAGTGCACGGAGTGACGCCGGCTGGACAGCGGCCTCTAGCGCCGGCTGGCCCCGATCCGCAGGCGCGCGTCTGTCGCGAGAAAGCCGACGTCAAGTCGGAGGCGCTGGCCAAGGAGATCTCGGACCGGCTGCCGTTCCTCGAGTACGAGCTGCACCGCCAGCTGCTCAACAAGCTACGCATCCTCGGCATGAACGCGCTCTTCAGCCTGACGGTACGGCCCGCCGCCCGGCCGGCCGGCCAGTGGGGGCTGGGATGGCAGAGGGGCGCCTCCGGGCCCTGGGGGGGACAAGCTTGTCCTGAGTGATCTGGGGAGCAGATCGCACAGGCGGTGGCGTGCGGTTTTGCTGGGCTGGCGCCTGAGTGATCTGGGTGACCGGGATTTTGTGGTGTGCGGTAGACCTCCGGCGGGGCGATTTCTGTTTGTTTTGCGTGGCTGACTGGTGCAAGTTTGCTCTTCTCGTTTCGGAAATGCTAACCAGTTGTACATTATCCTAGACTGGCTCCAACACTGTAATGGCTTCCATAAGGACAGTGGTATCATTTGATTTGGACAAAAACAAACATGCCAATGTCAGCAGTTTATTTTCCTTGAATTCCATGGTTTCTGTTGTTATTACACGGCAAACTGGCTCTGTATCCAAGACGTAATGATGAGCCTAGGTAAGTCACACTGTCTCTTCTCTGCCACTGTGCCTCTTGTTCGATTTTTGCATACGCATGGTTCGTTTGTTGCTCTGCTCGATCTCGGGTCCCGCACATCTGCGGTCTCAGGCTGGACAGTTTCCTCCCCACGTGACGTGATGTCTTGTGCTTCCTGTCCACCGACTCGGATTGGCCAGTCCCCGGCCGACCTTGGCGCACACAGTCCCGCCGCTGGCAGGCTCAGATGCCGCGATCCTCAGACGCCGCTGCCAGGCTCAGATGCCTCGATCCTCAGACGCCGCTGCCAGGCTCAGATGCCTCGATCCTCAGACGCCGCGGGCTGCGTTCCGTCGCTGGGAGTCTCAGGCGTGCAGGCTGGCCACGCTGACGCCTGGCGGGCTGTGTTGTTGGCGGCAGATTCAGCTGTCGATCGGAGAGGAGATCATGGTGGCGGTGGCGACCGCCACGGCCCTCTACCTGGCGGCTCTGCCGCCGCCCGTCGTGCCTCGAGTGACCTCAGGTCAGGTCAGCGGCTGGTGCCGGGACAATCGCTTCGGACCGTTCTGTGACGTCTGGTTTGTTTTTCGTTTGTTTTTTTTCTGGAACGTTCCGTTCCGTGACGAACTTGTTTCGGTTTTGATGCGATTATTTAGTTTTCAAGTCTGCGGGTTTCATTTTGTTGCGGTCCTCACAACTCAAACACTTTCGCCAGTTAAAAAAAAAACGTTTTTTTATGAATTTTGTCCAAGTGGTTTTATAAGGTAGTGTTAGGTATCGGCCCCCGTAAAGGCCTTGTTCACTGTATTCCGTTCTCACTTTAATGTGTCTGCAAAATGTCATTGGCAGACGTGTCCCACGTCCTTTCGCTGCCCATCTGGGCCTTCTTTGGTGAGCACCCTGTCCCGCCCGTGCCCAGTGGAAGGCGCCGTACGATGGGCGCCGGTCCTAGTCGTGGGTCTCGTACAGTGGTTGCCGGTCCCACTGGTGGGCCCCGTACGTTGGCTGCTGGTACTGGTGGTGGCCCCCGTCCGTTGGCGCCGGTCCCCAGTGGTGGGTCCCGTACGGTGTGCGCCGGTACCCAGTGGTGGATTGCGTCCGGTGTGCGCCTAGCCCCAGTAGTGGGTCCCGTCGGCCGACTCCCGGCCCGGCGTGCGTCCGGTGGTGACGGTGGCGGTGACCGGCCCCCGCGCGCCCCCGCCAGCCGTGCAGGACGGCGCCGACCGGCTGGTCGAGACCCAGCGCCGCATCGCCGAGACGGTGGCCAGCAACAGGGAGACGTTCCGCCTGCAGGACCAGGTGAGCTGCGCCGACAGGCGGACCGCTGTCGGCGGACGGCCGGCATGTCCGGGGATGGGCCGCCCGTGAGTTGCATGGGGCCGTTTTGTAAGGCTTGCTGTTGTGTCGGTTTGTGTTGCTTTGGTGGTGATGGGAACGAGCTTCTCAGATCCGGGGTTGAACGTTCACGGTGCTGCTGTGTCGGACATTCTGCTGCTGTGCGGGACGTTGACAGTACTGCTGTGTCGGACACTCGTGATACTGCTGTGTAGGACACTGACGATTCTACTGTGTCCGACATTCACGGTGCTGCTGTGTCGGTCAGGACCTCGTGGACAGGACGTCCGACAACGATGAGTCGGACGACGACGAGGACAAGCCGGACTTGGATCTGGCAGCTGGTAACAAGGACGCCTGTATCCTGGAGGTGCGTCACGCACGTCCGGGGGCGGTCGGCGGTGCACCCATTGGTAGATGAGCCACCTTCGCTCATTGAGTGTCGATGGGGTGGTATGAGCAGTACGGGCCAACGATGCTTGGCTGGAGAGCGTAGCGCCAAATGGTTTGCAAGATCGTGTTCTAGGTCCGAACCTGGGCGCCGCATTCGCACTGCGCTTTGCTGATTCTCCTGAGGCTAGGTAACAAGGTTACACGCAACGGCGCCGTTTGCGCGACCTCGCTGCCAATCCTGTCGTTTATCATTCGGCGTTCATCCCTGTCTTCCCGTCGACTGTTCCCTCGTGTCACGGAGCCGGCCGTGGGCAGATTGACGACGCCGAGGACGCCGACATGCTGTTCATGTTGATGAGCCCGCGTCCGCCGGAGCTGTTCGAGCTGGTCTCCACGGCCGGCGTGCCGGGCGTGCCCGACCGACTCCTCATGGAGGACCGCCAGCTCTTCACGCGTATCGTGCGCACCAAGCTGGGCAACGTCACCAACCGGCGGCTGGCACAGCTGGTCGAGAAGATCATCCAGGTGAGGCCGGTGGCGCGGGCGGCGCCGTCCGTGCGGCGCGCCGCCGGGCCCGTTCGGGGCGCGTGTGGCCGCCCCTCGCCCGGCGGTGTGTCCTGGTCGGCCGCGTTTCCAGCTGGCGACCCCGTCGAACGGAGGCAGCGCGGTGACGAGGACGGGGCGGTCGCTGGACGGCCGCGCGACCTCGCCGGTTTGCGCGCCGCCGTGTGCTGCGCCGCCTGGCGGGCCGGTCTCGGCGGTCGGCGGGGTCGCCGGCGGTCGTGGTGTGTCGCCGTCGCCGGTGCTGACCGGGCGCCACCCCGCCGTCCAGGGCCTGTACTTCAAGCTGCGCAAGCTGGCGCCCTGCGCGCTGTGCGGCCTGCGCTTCAGTATCGACCTGCCGGAAGACGACGAGATCCAGATCTCGGTCTACGGTGGGTGCTGGGCGGATCTGCGCGTGCGGCGATTGTTCGCCAGGTCTGGATCTCATGCGGCTTGTGTCCCGGATCTGAAGTGGGCACAAGCCGCAATCTTCATGTGTGTGTGAGGGAGTCATGGTTTGTCTTGGTAGCCGGCCGATGTCTTCGTGAGAGAGGCCTGTGCGTGGCGTCCGTTTAACGGTTGGCATTACGTGAGAAAGACTGCACGTCCGTGTGAGTTTGAGACATATAGTTGCCAGTAGGGGCGTTCATTAGCCCTGTGGCCAAACCACCTTGTCGGTGTAACGTTGAAAATGTTGAAGAAACTTCCCAGACGCGTAACAAGATCTCATTCATCCTCCGAATATTTAGCTTTAAAATCAGGTCACAAAGTTCGGACTTCCTCAGAACCATTTCATGTCACATTACGCTTTCATTTCATGACTACTCGAATTCATCTTCTCAGAGTTCAGCCACTTTTTTGTTCGATTTTCACGTTTCAGCATACTGAGGAACATAATCGTCAAACCTAGATAGAGGGTCAGTTATCGTCTTGCATGCCATAGGGCTGCTCCGTCGCTGCTTCATCTGAATCTGAGCAGTATGAGCGTCGTGGATCGAACCTGAACGTACAGTGCTGGAAACGTTGTCTGGTTTATATCACATGTTATGGTAGGCTCAGATTCGTAGGCTGGAGGAAAGTTAAGCAAGCAAGGTCCACTGTGTACTGTCACAGGCATCTGTTAAAACTTATAAAACACTGACATGTGAGTACAAGGCTGATAAAAGTAGCTCAGGCATCAAAGAGCAAGCATGTGCACTTTTTACGGGCGCCTTTTTGCCAGGCCCGTTCCCGTTTGTGCCACGCAGTCCCGTTCACTCGCCGCGTCCGCCACGCCGGCGCTGCGCCGGCCGCTGACTGCTCTGCGGCGGCAGGTGCGGCGCTCAGCGTCAGCGAGCCGCTCAGCCAGCAGACGTCGGTGCGGTCGGCGGCGACCGAGGACGGCGACGGCGCGGCGGCCGAGCGGCCCGCCGCCGGAGCCGCCGGAGCCCTGAGAGCCCAGGTAGGACCGCCCGCCGCCGGCGCGGCGCTGCCAGCCAGCGGGTCCGCCTCCACAGCCGCCCCGACCTGGTTGGCTGGTTTTCCTGTTCAGGGCTGTGCTGATTGGCTGCTTTTACTTTGGAGCCGCGTCGATGGGCTGATTTAACTCGTAAAAACTGTGTTGATTGGCCGATTTGACTCTTCAGAGTCGCACTGATTGGCTGATTCGTGGCTTCAGAGCCGTGCTGTTTGGCTGGTCCATGTCTAGATCCGTGCTGATTGGCAGATTTGTCTCTTCACAGCCGCGCTCATTGACTGCATGACTGTCGTGAGAAGACTCTAGTCCACGTTCAGCGGGTGGTACCGTCGCTCGTCGCCTTGATGTTGCGTTACCAACCACACGCCCGCCTTACTCCCTGGTGCACACTTGTCCGCGGTCTTGGGTGTGTTGATAACCTGCCTGACCCCCGACAGCGGCAGAACTCTTTGTGGCGGGGCGACTATGACGTCATCATCACGCCTCTGCCGCACGTGACCGGAGGCAAGGTGGAACGCTGGCTAGGGAACCTCAACTTCTTCTTCATCAGGGAGTGCACGAGCCTGCGCGAGGTAAGGCAGTTGTGGTGCCCTTTGTCAGCAGCTGTTTCGGTAACTCAGTAGAAAGGAACCTCAGAACTGGTATTGGTCGATGGTTTAGTTCGGGCTGTTTCCGTTTGTTTGCTTGAACTGACTTTCGATCGGCGTTCTTGGCGGCCATTGTTTGCCTGAACTGGCTTTCCATCGGTTTCCGACGGTGTCCTTGGCGTCCAGTGTTTGCTTGAACTGGCTTTTCATCGGTGTCCTTGGCGTCCAATGTTTGCTTGAACTGGCTTTTCATCGGTGTTCTTGACGTCCAATGTTTGCTTGAACTGGCTTTTCATCGGTGTTCTTGACGTCCAATGTTTGCTTGAACTGGCTTTTCATCGGTGTCCTTGGCGTCCAATGTTTGCTTGAACTGGCTTTTCATCAGTGTTCTTGGCGTCCGGTATGATTTGCTGCCATAATCTTGTTGCAGTGGCTGTCCTGGTCGTCTTGAAGGAATAACTTTGTGCACGAATCGTATCCGATGATCAGTCACGGCATGATTAAGTTATTCCAGTGTAATTGGGTGGCATGCAAAGGGTAACCTATCCCTTTTTGGAGCACATTTGAGTTTTGTGGAAGATTATCGGTGTTCCGTGTTCTGTATCGGAAGTCCGAGTACTGGCTGCGCTGCGCGTGGACGCATGTGTTTGCTGTCTTTGTTCATTTTCCATCACCTCGTCTCTTGAAACTAAATTGCTTATTTGACCCGTTTACTAGCACGGTGCGCCAGTGCCGCTCAATTTTTGGAACGTTCCGACGATATACCCCTATTTTTGCCGTCACACCCTGTCCGGGCCTGCGCTACGTTTGCGGCACCTCGCCGCACCCAGACTGACTGATACTCAGCTCAGCGGGGCCTCGAAATCTGCTTCGCTGCTGTGGTCAGCCGGCCACGGGATGAGCAGTGTAGACAACCGAAACGGGCAGCGCAGCAGATCGAACACCAACAACGCCATCTATACGGATACTGTCCTACTGCAGCTTCGGGACCAGCCGCCGCTTTTCCCGCCCACGGCAGTCATGCGCAGTATACGGAGCCGCATCGTCAAGAGAGGGCGTACTCGGAACGGCGTACGCCCCGGCAGGGAATCGCGACGTCCCATCCGCGCAGTCATTAGCGTTAGCAGATCAACACTCGTAACAACAATGGCGATCGCAAACAAGTACTACGCTACAGCTGGTACCAGCTAAGACCGCCACCACCAGGGGTGTCGATTTGCATTCTTTTGAGAGTGCCCTGGCCCACCCAATGTTGGTTTGGGTCCCCCATGTTGGTTTGGTCCTCTCCCCAATATTTTCTTCTGGTTTTAGGGGGAAATGAGTAATATGAACGAAATGAATAGCTGCAATAGATAAGATACAGGCAGAAAGTAAAGAATAAAGTCTAAAGCGACATATCTTTCTGTCTTCTGTCTATGCAGATATACCCATATAGGTGGATATTGATGTTATTTTAATTTGACAAATAGTAACCAAAAAAACCCTACGAATTTCCGTCGGTCAAAATAAAGTGGGCTAAATCCGTCGAGAAACCCACATTTGGGGAAGGTTAGGTGGTCGGGCTCTCGGCTCGCTCCCTCCCCCCCCCATCATTTACGGACATCGACACCCCTGGCCGCCAACATGCGCTACAGCCTTCAAACCCAGGCGAAACCTCTAAGACTTGGGCACGTCTCTTGTATCCGTACCGATGACGTGTTGCCAGACAGCGAAGACCTGGACGCCGTATGTTTTTCAGGAACGCGGGAATAAATAAGGACGTTTTCGATCGCCTCTTAGAGTTCTCTGGATTTAGCGTAAAGCGCCGCCATAGACCGGCACGTTGTTCGGGGAGACGTTTAGCTCGAGGCGACGAGGTTGCTGTCCTGTGCAGAACGTCTGCTCAAGCAGAGAAGATGCATAGGTCATGCTTGGGCTCAGCTTGGAGACCCTCTGGGTTAAAGTATCGAAGCGCCAAACCGCATCCAGATCATGTGCTCAGCGATCAGCTGCGTACAGCCAAAGGAACTGAGAAACCCGGGCAACATGAAAATCAACCTCCCAGACCGGATGCATTGGACGCAAGAAGTTACGCCAGACTGCCGAATGACGTTGACATCTGCCAGCTCATCCATAAACCCACTCACTTAACCCCCCCTCACCATCATTGACCAAGCAATCACACTCGAGGTCATCAAGCCATCACCATTGCCAAGCCATTGTACCCAGATGTATCCAGGCGCGTCCTCCATAATTCGATCAGCGACCGTTCCACGACTGTGTGGATACACATATTCTGAAACACCACCGCATACCCAGGAGTGTCGGAACCTCTATGGAGATGGGGGGGGGGCAAACGTGATTTATACCGCGTTTCTTTCCATGCACCGCCATGGCGTTAATGTTAAATGTTGTCCAAGGTTGGGGGGGGGGGCAGCTGCCCCACTCCCCCTCCCCGGCTCCTGCGCCCCTGCGCCGACCCTAAATGCAGTTTGTCGGGAGCTGGGACCTGTTGGACTGGGAAGCTCTTGATCTTGACGTCCTGGTGGCAGAACAGCGTCCTGTCTCGGCCGCTGATACAGCAGACGACAAACTGCGGCAGTTATGAATCTGTGCAGCCCACTGGCTGCTGCTCGTTGCCCTGAACGGAGAGTGTGCTGTCGGTCGACACTCTGTCCCTGGATCCACTACATTCCGTAGGGGGAGCTCGTCCACGGCGGAGACGCCGCCGAAACCGACTGGCTCACGTTCAGAACGGACGACTGCAGGTCCACCTTCAGGCGACTGGGCAACCGGACCTCGTCCGTGCCCACCGTGACGTTGTCTATGGCCAGCGGGCTGCCGGGGATCATATATCCTTTTGGCGTACCCCAAACGAATTCTCCGTGACCAGGAGCAGCAGCGAGGCGAAAAGCCCCTGTTCTGGCCCCGCCGGCCGAAACACGCTCGGTCAGTGCGCTTCGGCTGTGGAAGCAAAGATCGCAGCTGGCACCCTACTGAGGGGAACTGCCCAGCGTCCGCCGGGCGTCCGCGCGTCTCGCTGTAGGCTCCGGCCTGCGACCCTGCTTGAGCGGTCTCCAGCTGACCGCGCGATGAGCGGAACTAGAGAGGTGGACCTGGACAGTGCACCGCACATAACTGTGGAAAGGTGTTTTCTGGTCTTGGGACTACATCTTTTTAATGTTACTGATGCTTCTCTCGTAAGTGATGTGTGTCCGTCAAGATGTGTTGTGCCTCTTCTGAATCTGGTGATCATGGTTTTGCCTACAGTCTTAGACCTACCTCTCATCCACTTCGTCAGGTTCGCTGAAAATAGATTATTTATAGCTTTTATCGTACACCTGTGCAGACAGCATTTTATCATACTCTCTATGTGTTTACAGACCAGGCCACTTAGAGAGGATGCCCTGCTTGATGCTGTTGGTTGGATAACCTAAAACATTGATGATGAACTTCTTTCAACTTTGACCACTCTTGATTTAAGCAAAGCCTTTGACAGCATCGACTCCAGCACCATCCTCGAAGAGCTTGGATGGTGTGGTATAAATCCTCATTGGTTTGAAAGCTATCTGAGCAAACAGCTGGTTAGAGGCAGTTTTGTCACATTTCCGGTGACACACGGAGTCCCTTGGGGATCGTGGTGGGTCCACTGCTCTCAAGCCTCTT
Source organism: Capitulum mitella (assembly GCA_030062745.1). Lineage (NCBI taxonomy): Eukaryota > Metazoa > Arthropoda > Thecostraca > Pollicipedomorpha > Pollicipedidae > Capitulum > Capitulum mitella. Next base: position 31,040,955 of record CP099842.1, read on the forward strand.
TGTAAACGATATGCCCAGGTTCTTGCCACACTGGAAACCTGTCGCCTACGCCGATGATAACCAGACTCTGCTCGGTGCCAAACCTGACGATGAAGGACTTGTGGACCTAGAATGCTGTCTTGAGATTTCCTGGTCTGCCCCTCAGGCGAACCCGGTCAAAAAGTGGGTTTATTATGTTTTGTTGTCAGAAGGCTGCCAGCGGGACCAGTGGCTATTTTTCAATTTCTCCTGTAACGGGAGTCCATTCTTCCTCGCCCATCCTTACACTGGAACCAAACTTGGCCTGGGACATCCACGTATGTGGCACTGTGAGAAGATGTATCGTCATCCTCACTTGTCCGTGTCGCTCTCGGCTTTGTACCAGTACGTCTTTGAACCTCGTCGTCACAGCCAATGTTTTCCGACTGATAACGTATTGTCTGCTGCTGCTGTAAGGTGGTGCTGCCTCTGGACATACGGGCGGAATACATGAAAAAATCGTGCATTTTGTCGCTCGTGTCATCATAGGCTTGCGCTGCCGAAACTATGTCGCCGCGGCGTTTAGTTCTTTCGTTTTTATAGAAATTGACCTTCTGCCGTTTAACCGCGAAGTCTAAAGTGTTTAAAGCACTGCGTGGGCCCCCTGCACATCTTGCTGTCCGATTTATTTTCCGATACCGATGTGATTTCTGTGTCCTCGACGAGTGAATCACAGCCCATACAATGTACCTCTGCGGGTTTCCGGCTCAGGCTGGTACAGGGCTGTGCCACGGCTCGCCCTTGGTCCGTGCACACCACTAGGCGTACAGCAAAGTCTCATGTGCTCTCCACGGCGCATATTAACGGCCAGAAATGGACCATAAAAATAACTGGGACATACAGCGAAGTCTCATGTGCTCCCTACAACATATGTTAAATGGCAGAAACAGACCATAGAGACAGCTGGATTGACAGAGACCTTACAGACATTCAAGAACGGTGCAACGCGTTCACTGACTTGGAGATACTGACAGAAATGCCAGACAGGTTCAGACGTACATTCGACAGAGAATCGAGTACCCATACCAAGGGACAGAGGCAAGTTCAAGAGGCCGACGTCTCCCCGCCTCCCCGCGCACGTGACAGGTGCGGTCCTGCCGTCCGGTGTCCTCGGCGCCGGAGCGATCTTCTGCTCCAGCGGTCGAACGGCTTTTATACGTCCGAGGTCGGCGTGAATGTCGGCCGCGCTTTGTCTCATGTGGCGTCACACACGGCGCACCTTGGGTGGCTCGGCCCAAGTTCTGATGCTGCACACCAAGCCACCTGAAGAATCTTAACCATTAACGCAGTACGTTATTCTTGAGGTTGTTGACATGTTCAGTGCGATGAATGAAGGTGGTACATGTTGCCAAGAGTATGGTCGCTCGGTTTCCGTGACGCAGCCGAATTACGAACATTACAGATTGTCTCTTTACACCACACGCTTTGCGCGAAACTCCGGTTAAAAGGGACTCAGTTCACACAGTGCCGTATTGTGTTTCTCACACGCCATGAAGTCTGAGCAAAGATGTGTGTCGAAACTGCAACATTGTCCGCGGCGCGACACCGATGGCGGCTCCCCGAATTGGAGGGAGCCCGCGGGCGCTGCGGTCGGGGTCGCCGTCCGGAGCCGGCCCCGCTCCAGTCGCTCCTGTCGCTCCAGTCGCTCCTGTCGCTCCAGTCGCTCCTGTCTCTCCAGTCGCTCCAGTCGCTCCTGTCGCTCCTGTCGCTCCTGTCGCTCCAGTCGCTCCAGTCGCTCCTGTCGCTCCTGTCGCTCCAGTCGCTCCAGTCGCTCCTGTCGCTCCAGTCGCTCCTGTCGCTCCTGTCGCTCCAGTCGCTCCTGTCGCTCCAGTCGCTCCTGTCTCTCCAGTCGCTCCAGTCGCTCCAGTCGCTCCAGTCGCTCCTGTCGCTCCTGTCGCTCCAGTCGCTCCTGTCGCTCCTGTCGCTCCAGTCGCTCCTGTCGCTCCAGTCGCTCCTGTCGTTCCAGTCGCTCCAGTCGCTCCTGTCGCTCCAGTCGCTCCAGTCGCTCCTGTCGCTCCTGTCGCTCCAGTCGCTCCAGTCGCTCCTGTCGCTCCTGCCGCTCCAGTCGCTCCTGCCGCTCCAGTCGCTGCCGACCGGTCGGGCCGAGGTCGGGCGCCGGTTTCCCGGCTCACGGCCCGTCAGACAGCGATTAAGTCGGCGGGGCCGCCGGCGGTGATCCATCACGTTACGGCGTGTGCCCGGCGAAGTGAGGCCAGGAATGGAGCTGACGGCTGGCGGCGTGCTTCTCGAAATGACGCTCCGCCGAGGCCTTGGAGCGCTGCGTTTGCGGCCTCCCTTGTTCCGGCTTCGGCGTCTGTTGGACGTGGCAGCGCCGCTCCCTCAGGAATCACACTGCTCACGCGTGCGCTTGTCTCTTGGCCGCTCTTATCGCCGCATCTGTCCGGTCAAACGCTGTGCGTAGTTGCTCTCGTGTGTGTTATGCGTTTATCTGTTCATGGTACACGTATGACGAATGAATCCCGTAAGCCATGTTCGCACGCACGGTGCTGATTTTAATGCATATATTGTGCGATTTTTTTTTTGTTTTAGGTGTGGCTTACGAAGCTGTAAATCGATGTTCCACGCTGACTTTATCCTGTCCATAAATCGATAAGTGCAAAATCAGTAAAGACCAGTTACATTTTCTTACACCGACTGTCCGTCCCTAATTATAATTTTTATCGACCGAAAATCGAAAATGTGGGAAAAGCAACATCTCTTATGGGCTAGCCGACCCCACGCACTCGCGCTATGAAGGGTTCAGTGCAAAATAAACCCAGCACGTGTTCGGAGTACAGGTCTGATGGACCCCTGATTGGGGCGTCTTTTCGAAATGTGGGAAAAGCAACATCTCTTATGGGCTAGCCGACCCCACGCACTCGCGTTATGAAGGGTTCAGTGCAAAATAAACCCAGCACGTGTTCGGAGTACAGGTCTGATGGACCCCTGATTGGGGCGTCTTTTCCACGGACAAGTCGACTATTAAGTCGACCGTTACACCCGGCGCGTGCAGAAGCCGTTTTTCCGCGCAGTCGTCGCCGTCCCGTCCACAGTCCTGTCTGAGACGCCGCGTCCGTCCCTGACCGTGAGAGGCCTGTTTCTCAGGCAGGGACGCCGTGTGGACGTCCCTGCCCGCGCCGCAGTGGCGGCCGCCGCAGCTTCAGACCGATCTGGGCACGGCCGACCGGCCGGCGCGTTGGTTTCAGCTGGGAAAGGACCGTGGGGAACCGGGGCGGCCGCCCGAACGGAGTCATGAGGGGAAGGTGCTGGGGTCACCTGGCAGGATGAGCGTGAGTTCCGTGCTGGCTGCGGTGCAGCTTATTGGATGATCCTTTTTCGTCGCCTTTCAGATGTACTTCAACAGATGTGATGTGCTAAATGGCGATAGTCACGTGCCACGAAACACAATTGACGATTGCGGCGGATTCCATGTCGGAATTGAAAACGATAGCGAAAGGTCTTGGTGCGGTGTGAGCAGACCCGTTTCGCTCCACCGGCCATTGATATGGCGGTGCCTAACGTGGTCGAGGACTCTCCAACCGTGTGCTCGCAGCGTATTCATAAGACGACATCGTCAAAAGCTGCTCTGGGGGCGGGGCCTGGTTCGCTTCAGCGCCTTCGCCCGCGGCCTGTTCACGGGGCCAGTGCCTACAGAGCACCTTAGGTGGACGATCTAAGCGGCGGCGTCCGAGAGCAGGCTGACGGAGACGCTGACGACGCTGACGGCGACGCTGACGTCGCGCTGTCCGCAGGTGGGCGGCCTGAACGGCTTCATGCAGGACCTGGTGACGGAGGTGCTGGCCGTGGTGCGGGCCCACGTCACCTCGCTGGGTGGCAACGCCCTGCTCTCGTACTTCATGTCGCAGTGCGTGCTGCTGCCGAACCCGCACAAGAATCAGGTAGGTCGCCGGCCGCCCGCACCAGGTCCTGGGGACCCGAGGAATCTCTGTATGCATCAGGGAGCTAAAGCTGGGTTCGTGGGACTTGTGCCCCGTCTTTGCTTCGTGTTTGCCGCGGTGAAATGCGTGGTGTTGAGGTGGTCTTCACTCCTTTTCCCGTTGTGCAAGGAGTTTCGAAAAGGAGTTCGCGCGCACCAGCTTGTGAAGCGGGATTGCATGTCACTGGTATTTTTCTGGTCTCGTTCCTTGACGCGGCGCTGTAAGATCGCGAAAGAAAGCCACAGGTGTCTGAGACGGAGTGTTTTGTGCGTTCATTGAGACGGGAGGCCCGAGACAGGCCGAGTCGGTCTGTACGCTAGCTGGACGGCCTGCTCGGGTAGTGGTGACGAGGGAGCGAACCCATTGACACGGCATCCCGTCCTCAGGCACAGTGTCTCGTCAACGTGAGCGGAGATGCCGTGCTGGTCGGCCACCAGGCCAGGATAGAGGAGTGAGCAGACCGCCTGGCTGTGACAGGAGTGAGCAGACCACCTGGCCGGGTCAGCAGAGTGACCTGGCCAGGTGGTCAGAGGCTAAGACAGAGGAGTGAACAGACCACCTGACCAGGACGGAGGAGCGAACAGACCATCTTACCAGAACAGAGGAGTGACCAGACCTGGCCAGGCCGGGCCCGGTGGCGGCGGGTCAGCGCGCGCCTCGCAGGGCAGCCGCGCCGCGCGGGGCAAGACAAGACCCGGCGTCTGTCTGTCTGTCAGCGCACCGCCGGCGCGGCGGTGCGCTGGGCTCTGGACGTCGCAGCGGTGACGACGACGGAGCAGCCGCGGTGGCGGCGTCTGTCGGCTCGAACTGGACGTGTGACTGCGACTGAACGCAGGGCAAAACTTCGCCATCGCTGCGCGAACCGCCCAGGGACGTCTGAAGCGGGGGGGGGGGGCGAGGCGGGGGGCAGCGGCGCCTTGAACTTTTTTGGAATTTCACATTGATCCTATGATCGTTAACGGGAAAGAATTGATCCAAATGCGTCTTGGCCCCCCTCCTTCAACTGTGGAGGAGTTCCCGCGCCCCTGGAACCGCCGAATGCGGTTTGTGCCTTGTGGATGTTACTTTGTACGCCGGTGTTGTCGCTGTTCTGATTGACCCAGCGGGTTAATGGAAACACGCAACGAAACCTGAGCTCAAACACTAGGCACGTGTACATGCCACGAACCCATTGCGACCGTATCTGGTACTTGTCTGTTCATCACATCATTGCTCTGTGCGGGGTCTCGTGGGGATGTTTTGTGTTCTGTTATGCTTGCGTTTTGTATCTGATACCGCTCGTAACGCAGGATGACCCATTGTTTCACCGGACTGCAGCAGTGCTATGGAAACGAGGTTCATTGGCTCCATCTGTCCACCTGACTGCAGTTTGATGGGAGCGAGTTATAAGGTTTTTGTATGGCACGTATAGCTGTTCAGTAGCTGTTCAGGTGGAGCAAAAGGCTGCTTTCTGGGGTTGCACTACAAGCATCACGAATGTAAGACAACACGGCCGCCGTCTTCGATTGTTTCCCATGTGTTTACTTAGGAGGGATTCTGTTTAGGATTGTTTCGGGCGCCAGCGTCATCGGGTGGCTCTGTGGTCACGCCACTCGCATGGAACGTTCGGGTCGTCACCTGCTGTCAACAATACGCATGGGGTGGCCGTCACCTGCTGTCAGCAGTAGGCAGGGTGGCTGTCATCTGCTGTCAGCAGTAGGCAGGGTGGCTGTCGCCTGCGGTTATCAGTAGGCAGGGGATGGCCGTCACTTGCTGTCAACAGTAGGCAGGGGGTGACTGTCATCTGCTGCCAGCAGTAGGCAGGGGTTGGCTGTCGCCTGCTGTCCACAAAAGGCAGGGGTTGGCCGTCACCTGCCGTCAACAGTAGGCAGGGGTGGCCGTCACCTGCTGTTAACAGTAGGCTTGGGGTGGCCGTCACCTGCTGTCAACAGTAGGCAGGGGGTGACTGTCACCTGCTGTCAACGGTAGGCAGGGGGTGGCTGTCACCTGCTGTCAGAAGTAGGCTTGGAGTGGCCGTCAGCTGCTGTCAACGGCAGGCAGGGTAGGCTTGGAGTGGCTGTCACCTGCTGCCAACAGTAGACGATATGAAGGACCTGAGGCTGGCGGCGGAGCGGCGTCAGCCACATCGCGTCTCCCCGGCGGCAGAAGTGCGTGTGATACAAATGCGGCGCGTGCATGTGCAATATCAGGACAGCGAATGACATCGAGTCGCGGGGCTGCTGTTTTTTTCGGCGTCAATACAAGGGAAGTGAACTGTCACAGCGAGGCCGTTTTGTTCATACCGTCCTGCATGTCGCTGCTCTGTCGAGAAGTCTTTCTGGATGTCCAGAGCGCAAACGACTTTGCAGGCTGGTACTTATGGCATACCGTTCCATAGGCAGAAACTGCCTCGGTGGTTCTGGTACCACACCAGCTTTGCGAACGTTCGAATACATACTCGTTGTTAAGTGGGCATATAATGGTGATATTGACTTGAAAATGAGAAGACGTATGTCTGAGAAACGTTAATCAATATTCGGTTTTCTATATTTCAGCGAAAAAAGACATTGCCCAAACACCAGTTCTAAGGGCTTAACATAGGCTTCATTTTCACACATTTCCAGTCCGTATGAAACCCTTAAATCGAAACTAGAATAGTGGCGTAAGAACGGGGTGGGCCGGCGGTGGCCCCTACCGCACACGCGCACTTGGGGGACATATATTAACTCTATTGAGGAAAACGTCTTTGCCCCCTCCCCCTCCACTCCACTTTTTCTTGATTCTCATGCGCTCCTGCATCACACACCACAAAATGGTTATGGACATCTTTATGAGTTTTGTTGAGTATTAAACTCCGGTTGCAGGGCTATCCAGATTTTGTTAAGAATTGTTGACATTTGTTATGAAACTCGTTCGGGATTGGATAAACGATTAAAGAATGAAAAGTTGCCTCCGTTTAAAATAAAGCGAGTTAATTCCTGGTGCATGCATCGTGAAGTCCTCAGATCCCCAGGACGGTACGTCAACAAGAGTAATATGATGTGCGCTTTATGCATATTGAGGACGATTTAAAAAATGGAAAACAAAACCACGTTTGCTGCCACTTTGGACTCACATCACCAGGACCGAATCTGTCACGGATCGCAAGTCCATGGAGAATGAGTTCTTGCTGGAAATAAATGGAGCAGTATTCTTTGACTTCAGTGGGACCGGAACGTGTGAACTCCTGCGCAACTCTCATCAAATTAAAGTAAAATCTAGCAAATGGTTTAACCCTATTCCGGAGGGCTAGACGGTATGGTCGATTCCCGGCAGGGGGGGGGGCGGATTCGGCCCCCCCTGAGATGTCGAGAACTACTTGTCCGATTTCATTGCAACAAACGGCAATCGATTTGCCGTGGCGTAAACTACATGTTTATAAAAAAAAAATCGAAATTACGAAATTTGTGGATACAGGGGGACAAAAATGTCAAAATGGGGGGTACTTTTGGACTTCTTATAACTCCGTTGTTTATCGACCGATTTCAATGAAACTGGCATGAATCGAGCATGGTTTTACCATGCTCGATTATTGCCATATCGATTCACCAAACTGGCATGCTTTTACCATGGATCCACAAATCTGAAATTTTGAGAAAATTCATGGGCGTTCACAGGGTTTCAAAAATAGGAGGATTAGTTTTTTTAACAAATGAATGAACAAAAAAGGTAAAAACACTTTTTTGGCTTCTGCTAGTCATGCTATGCTAAAGAAGTACAAATCGCATTACAGTGTTTGTATAATGTTAGCATAGGCGGTGCCAGGGACATGAAAAAAGGGGAACTGTCATGGTCACACGTTCTTCAGATCAACTTGTGACCTTTGACCTTAAATGACCTCCAGTGACCTTGGAGTCACCTGGAATGGTCTCGTGTGCATTTGCTATTATCTATAAACGTTCTCAATCATTTGGATTCACTCTATTCTAAAAATGTCATTTTTTGGCTATTGCGATATAGTGTACGCGCACTGACATTTTAGGTCATAGCTCCGTGACCCGACCTGATATCAAGCTAAAACTTGGTACACAAGTAGAGGGCACCCTTCTACGTCATATATATTCCGGGTTTGGCATTTGAAAAAACGGCACCGAAATTATTGCAAAAAAACAAATTTTGACTTTTGACCTTCATCTGACCTTGTAAAGTGACCTCAGATAAACAAAATGTTCTGTGCACATTGCCCAACTATTTAGCTATACATCGATATAAAGTTTTGAGTTCTATCTTAAAAACTCTGTTTTTGGCAGACATTTTTCTTTTACCCTCCACATGGCCAAAAATGACCTGAGGTGCCTCCCAAAAACGTTGCCTGGCTCCGCTCCTGAGCAAAGTAGAATTGTGAAATTTTGTCACAGCGCGTAGAAAGAATAGTTAGGAAAAGTGACCAAGTTTCGTGAAGCTGCGTCAAAAAGCCTGGAATTGGCAAGCAGAAAACCCGAGGGGGGCGGATTTAGCCCCCTTTGTCGGGAATAGGGTTAATGGCTGGCACTGTAGGAACAAGTGTCATTTATCCCATGTGTGACAGTGGTTAAAAATGTTGGAATGAAGGCCATATTTCGCACGCATGACATCCTCCCAACGGCGCATCAGTTAATGAGAGAGCATTTTGGAAAGGTTTTCATCGTAATTCGTTCATAGTTTTGGTGACCGCCCTAATACATACAGACATATATGCGTACACACACATACGAACACACGGAAATATACATATATATATATATATATATATATATATATATATATATATAGCCATATAGTTCGTTAAAAGCTGCAGCGGACTTGACATTTACGATCTTCTTGGATGTGGCTTCGATTGTTCGAATAAGTCGTTTCGTTTCTAATGAATGTTCATTGAAAACGCTGCCAATGTTCATTATAATATAAAGAACAAGCAAAAACTCATTGTATTATCGATCTAACGTTCTGGCTACACATGAGGCATCTGCAGAGATAAGTATGGCTATTTGAAGGGCCACCTCTGGCGCCTAGACTGAAAACGTGAATAGGTGTTGTGCTGATCTGCCGTGTATTGTTTCAATGCTGCTTGTCCATGTTTAATTATGTGTGCGAATCTGAAGAGCCATGTCTTTACTAACCGCGCGCTTTATTTTTATTTTTCTATTTAAACCAAATGTTGAACCATTCTTATCCTTGAAGATGTCTCACGTCATGTCAGATGTCAGACGAAACGTTAGATCGATAATAAAATGTGGGTTTTTGCTCATATTTTACATTATAATGAACATTGGCATCGTTCTTAATGAACATTTATTGGAGACGAAAAAACTTATACGAACATACGAAGCCACATCAAAGAAGGTCATCAGTACCAAGTCCGCTGTAGTTTTAACGAACAATGTATACGTAAAGATCTGCTTCCTAACTTGACTTATATTTATATAAGTCATATAAACATTCAGAACATTTTTTAAGAGGGTGCAAAATGAAATGTATTTAATTCTGATGGGGAGAGGGGCGGGGGTGCTCTTGGCATACGCCCCTCATTCACAGAGTGACCCCCCTCCCAGCCATTTTGTATTAAGACAGTCCCTCGTGCCACAGGGGGAAGGGGGTGGAATATAGCGTTGCATTGCCACTCTCAGCATTGCTCTCATCGATACTGATGTTTTGACGTGCGGTTGCCGGTGACAGTGTTCATGCAACATTGCAATATTTCGCAATATAGAGACTTGGAGGTCATCTGGTGGATTACGACCTCACGAGCACGCTGGCGGCGTCCGTTCGGCGCTCCGGCCGACCGTTGCTGAGACATGGGCTCTTGGAACACGATGCAACATTCTGCAACATTATGCAGCAGGAGCCAGATCGATGCGGGAGGTCGCCGGAACGCGTCTCAGACCCCGCCAGATGCATTCGGGTCCCCCCGACGGTACCGCGCCTGCCAGACCCTGCTCTGGCCGTTCCCACTTCCGTCTCAGAGGAGCCTTCGCCTCCCGTGACTTGGGGGCGTCGCGTACCGTCGGGCTGCAGCCGTTAACGCTTGCTGTCGTCACCAGACTTTGTGGCTGGAGGCGTGCAAGTGCCGGTCGGTCATGTGGGTAGTTCACGCTCACGGAAAGGATTTATCCAACGAGATGTGAGCTGGCAAATCTGGACGGCTGAGTGAATTGCCGGATGGATCCCCTGCCCTCCGCGGACGCCCGGTCACTTGGGTTTTCCACAGAGTAAGGGGTAATTGCCTTCCCACGTAGTCGGTCTAATATTTGGGCGGCTGGGTCCTTACTCCATCACTTAGCCACATTTAGGACGGTGACCCCTGTTTTGGCCGAATCGGCGGCGCTAGTTTGCGGCGCACCTGCTTACCTCATGGCTTTGTTATGCCTGGTCGGCGGAGGATGCTGCCCTGGACGACGGCCGCCGAGTCCGGGGCGGCCGCTTTGAAGTTGTCTCCCTTGCCGTCGGCGGCTGTTGCCTGGGGCGGCCACTTGTGCTTCCAAACAACAGCGCTCGGGGTCGCAGCCGCCTCCCCCCCCCCTGCCAGATGTTTTGTGCCGGCATGGTGTCCAGGTGTCCGCTGGACGGTACGTTGTTATCCGACTTCTGCTGACCTGCTATTTTTAGGCGGCCACAGCCGTGGGGTCGGTTCCAGCTCGATCGTTCAGCCGGGGCGGTGGCACCTGTTTGCCGAGATCACTGCTCTGGTTTGCGTCTCGCCTGCTCTCCTGACTTTGTCGTGGTCTGGTCGGCACAACGTGTGCCGTCCTCTCGGCGCCTCTCGTGGCAGCGACGGCCTGATCTGGAGCGGTGACCGTTCTGAAGGCGCCTCCTGTCCCCTAAACCATTTTTTCGGCCTGTGCTTCCGTGGCCGGCGCCCTCACGACTGACTGGGACGCTGACTGCGTTGGGGGAGGGAGCACTGCTTCTGGATGTTTGCGCTTGGCTGCCGCGGCCGGAGCAGGCGCCACTTTCGCCTGTCCCCTGACTGTGTTTGCTCGGCCGATGCAGCTGAGCACCCAGCGGGACGTCCCGACGCCGGCTCTGTCGCCCATCTGCAAATCAGCGCCGCCTGTTTTATTCCAGTTATCCCGTGCGGCCGAGGCGGCGTGCTGTGCTGTTCGCTTGCATCCGGCCGCGTCCTGTCGACACCTGCCGAGGGGCGAGGAGGAGGACGGGGCGGAGGGGTGGATGGGGCGAGAGGGAGAGACCTGACCGGCTCTTGGTCGCTCGGACGCCACGCCGCCTGCTCGCAGTTTCTAAGGCCCGGCCCGTGGAAAAAATGTAACCACGTTACAATGTACAGAAACCAAAACAAGGGCACGAAATACACCGATTAGCATTCCGTTTGGTCATGCATATCTTCAGATTTTGCGGCAAAATATCAAAGAGTATTCGAATGCTCGGTTGGCATGCGAATATTCTCGAATGGAAAAGTGGCCAACCGAATCGCCGCATGTTTGGGTCTTGAAATCAAGATTCGAGCATTTGCTGAACCAGAATATTCGGCCGAATATTCTAATCATCCGAATCCGAATCCTTGGCTCTGCTCCAAATGATATGCTGCAACAGAACCCTGGATTACCAGCATCTGGATGGTATCTGTACTGGAAAACTCTGCTGGTCAGCGAGACGCATGTTTTTAAGTCCTAGTAACACACAACTGCAGAAGCATGCGCTTAGCACAAATTCACGAGGCTACTTAACATCGAAACATGAAATATGACATCAAACCGTTTTCAAGAGGCGATTTGACATTGATTTTACACAGTCAGCTATAACATCCTTTGAAATTTACTTAGTATGACAGAGCGTCTACCACATGCTGCAAACAAACAACAAAAAAAACACGTCACTAAGTGGACTAATCTGAATGTACTTTTCCCGCCATCCACGGTCATATTTATTGTGTTCGTGCGTCGTCAGGCGCCGTGCGTCAATAGGGCCCTATCCCTGGTTTCCTATCGCTAGTGCTCTACCGTTTTCCCGAGGTTAAATGGGATCAGAAATAGTGTCATTGTATTTCTAAGCCAGCCAGAAAACGCATTTTTGAATCGGCTTAGCCGGGCTATGGGCATGAATTTGCTTAACTTTTAGCTTGAGTTTCAGGCCGGTTCCAGCCTAGTGCACTTTGTGAGTCTGAGTTTAATCGCTAGTCCAGTGTTTTGCCACTTTCTAGGTCTGAGTTCAAGACCAGTTCTGGAAAATTTCTACTCGATTCACTTGAGTCCACGTTCGGAGAGCCTGTGAGTTCTAACCACTGGCAGATGCAAATGCAGGAGACCTTTCATCAAGGACCATGCCCCCCTTGATGCAAAATCGGGGCCAAAATATCTTTTGCCTTTCCTCGCTTTTAGGATGGGTGGAATTTATGGACGTTTTGTTTTCGAAATAAAACTTTGTTTACGCAAGTTAATTTTCGAAAAAAACGAAACAAAGAGGCCGATATCCGAGGAAAGATCAGTGTTTTGGGATAAGTTGGGTTGCACGGATGGAGACTTGTTCCCTTCGCCCGTAAATTTCGAAGAGTTGCCTCCGTTCCGCTTTGTACAAGGCCTGGATCCAACCGAGGTCCGAACTCGAGCCTGAGTCGACTTGGACTCAGACCCAGCTTTTATCCAGTCCAGAGACATGTCCTTTCCAAACTCTATCCGAAGATGATTCAGGACGGCCCTTTACGGACTGCGCTCTGTTTTCCCAGGCACACGCATTCCATGAATCGTATGCATCGTCTACAGCACGTCAGCACGTGGTCCTGCCCTGCTGTTCCCGGCGGTGACCGGTCAGCACTTGGTCGGCGGGCCGAGGAGCCTCTCCATCTGACGTCTGGCCCACTGCCAGGCCGCTCTCGGGTTCGCCGGCCCGGGATCGGGTGACGCGAGAGAACGGGGGCGCCGCACCGTGCGAGACCGGTCAGCCGTAAGGCCGCCTCGTCTCGGCAGCGGTCCGAAGGAGCTCGGATGCTTCTGCGCAACCCTTGCGGCCAAGGCTCATTGCACACACGGCCACAGTGCTAAACTAAACAGATTCCATACCACATGGGACTGTTGCACAAGCTGATGGGCGCTTCAAAAATTGGGTGGGGACATTGTGCCCACGGAAGCTGGGTGAGCTGGAGGGGGGCATCGGGGTCAACGTGCCACCCATCCCTCCTTTAACTGTCGAAATTTAACACTAACCTTAAGGTGTTGCATGGAAAGAAGTGGCTCGAAAAGTAGCCGACGCACCCCCTCCCCTCCCGTTACCGGAATACGTTCCGCTCTTCTGGGTTGGAACTCGGGAGGGCTGGTCCTCTACGCTATAACAGCAAAAAAATCCGGGGACTGGAAATTCCCCCCGTATCTCTTCCACATGCACGCTGTTGACCTGGACTGAACCATCTATTACGTGACATTATATTAAACATGAAGTACAAACATTTTACGTGAACACAAATATAGTGAAACCGAAAAAGACGGAACGATTCGTGTCGACCGGCTGGTATCGATGATAACGATGAAGAGGACAGCGACAGTGACTACAGGTGCCGATATGAAAAAGAAAGTGCGTTGATAAACATCAAGCGGGGGAATGTGTGAAGACATAGATAGACATAGCTCTGTGGAGCAGTAAATGTTTTTTACGATGTGCGCCATGGCAAGGTTAGAAGCATCGGATTAAGACAAATATTCAGCCTTGGGCCATTTAATTCCCCGGGTGGGAACCTGGGACGATTATCGATTTCGTTCCAAAAATGGGCTTTGGTTTCACACGGGGCGTGTGAAAAGGCTTTTGCGGGCCTGATTTTAAAAGGTGCTGGTCTTCATGAAACAAGATTTTAGTTCGAGAGCACTCTAGAGAATTTACTGCTTTATTTCTGAAAACAGCATATTTTTTAGCTGCTGCAATAGTTGAAAAAATGTAGCAGAAATCCGGATATCCAGAAAGCTACTACGTTCCCAAAATCTAGAAAGCATCTACGTTCCACACCATGTCACTGGCCTTATTTGACACAGATAATTCAAGCAAACATTGAAATAATTCAAATGTATAGCGCGCCAGAAAGAGATAGTTAAAAAAGTCGGCAATCTGTAAGAGTAAATAATAAACCACAAAAGCTGCTTTTCTCACTTCAGCAGATCTGATTTTTGCCAAATTTCTAGTGTCTTTGATGACTTTATACGTTGGTTCTGAGTTCCAGGTTCCGGAACGTCGTCTGATTGCACGAATCTTCTACCAAGCTAGTGAAGCCAGGCGTGTAAAACTGAGCTCCATGGGTGGCCTGACTGAACCTGTATTTTCAAACATATTCACATGGGCACATTTTTATCGGACACATGCCTTAGAGGTATGTCTACATGTAGCAGTGACATCAGAAAGGTCGGAGGATGGCAAACTAGGACAGTTCTTTCCAAGCGATTCCATGCGACCCATGCAAAATATCAGCGAAAATGTGTGTGTGTGGGGGGGGGGAGCGTTATCTTTATTCCTAGGCCTACGACATCAAACCGGGAGTCAGAGTGAGATTATTGACTCCGTGGTCTTTTATACCGACGGTAGCAAAATAGGAGAGCCGTGGTATGAAACATACCAGATATTTCACGATAAAAAGCTACATGGAACCATCTCATAAGCAAACATTATGATCCCGACCACGTGGTAAGGGGGGAGGGGTTGAACAATTCTTTCCAAGCAATTTTGTTTGACCTCTGCGAAATATTCGCAAAAATACGGTGGGTGTCAATACCTCCATTCTCACATCTGCGACATCAAGCCGGGAGACAATGAGAGTGAGATTATTCATTCCGCAGTCCTTTACACCTCCTTAAGTTAAGATGCATTTGTTAATACATCACAACTGAAAAATACCTTTCAATCCGAAAGGAGGGGAGGACAAAAGGCACGTTAGCTCTCTTTTTCCGATGAAAGGGAGGGCATGATCCCAATGACCCTTTGGACCCGCCAGTGCTTAATTTCAACTATATTCTTTCACCGTTTTTCAGGCCCATGACACCACCATGTGTCGCATGTATTGCAGAATTCATTCTTGTAAACATGTAGCGTAATAAAAATAAAAGTAATAAAAGTAACGTAATAAAAATAACGCAATGATATTAAAAATAACATATAAATAAAAAGTATTAAAGGTTAAGCACTCGAACATGCTCTTCAGAAGCGCATTCAGAATTCTCGTAGGCTAAAATGAAAAGGCGTTTAAGTTACAGTTAAATCTGCTTACAGTAAATTTGTGGGACCTTGGTGAAAATTCGTTATAAGCAAGCTTTGTTAAAGCCGAAGCCACAAAACAAGCACAACTTGAATCCAAACGATATAGACTACCAAAAGTTTTAACAGAAACAAGAACAAAAACATGAATTTTCTTTTGATGTCATTCTTCTTCTTAAGAATCGTTGACAAAAACCCCCATTGCAATGTTAAAGCACCTTCTTTGTTGCTCGTTACAAAGTGCGAGCCTCGATTGGGGAACGAGCGCACCCTCAAAAGGATATCTGGGTGAGTTCGCCCCCGCCTGCTCGTCGTATCCTTAACGTACCAAGCATGCTGCTCTGGTTGCCGACCGCACTGCCGACGCTGTTGATCTAGTGATTTAACATAGTTACAGGTCGGCGGAACCTCGTGAACCCAGCATGGCGAGATGGCATGCCGGAGAAAAAGATTACCGCAGAATGAAAGTCGTCCCTCAGAACAATAATTGACATCGCGTAAACGACAGTTAACAGGGAGAAGAAAGTCGCGGTGAACTTTCCAAGCCGTTTTCTGTAAAGGGAGTGAGAAGATCCGTTAAATGCCAGAAACAGGCTTGGAAACGACCGCTCCAGGTCGTCGCAGTGGGAGACTGGAATCAGAGGATCGTATGAAGTTCGCAACGTAAGTTATGGAAGGTCCCTGTGCCATGAAAATGCTTTTTCTTTCCTGAATTCGCCAAGCAAATGCCCCGGAAGAAGTAAGAATGCGTTTGCTGTTTCGTAGTCTGTTTCCAATGTTGGCACAGGATACACGACACGGTCACGTAATATAATCCACTCCCTTTTCGCAACTGGGCACGAGGTCCCGTTTTTTTTTTTTGCTTTTTTTTGTTTGTTGTTTTTTCGTTGCACTGCTATAACAATAACAGCTGAACAGAAAGCCGGTTGACGCCCACTAGACCCTCTCCCCCCGTGCCACAGCATGTCAGACAAACTTCAAATCCATTGCAGAGGGCATTGCATCTTGAGCTGCGTTCAAAGGCGTTGTGTTAAATCCGCAAAAGTTGGGGAACACTTGCCACCCTCGTTCTAGGGCGGATGTTGACGGCACCTCCTGCTCGTAGTCTGTCTCAAAGCCCGAATGAGAAAGCCGGCCACAAACACACTAGTTTCACGCAGCGGTATTCTGTATTTCAGAGCTAGACAAGAGCAAACAAAGTATGCTGAAATCATATCATTACCAAAATTGGGCGATCCAACTCTCTGTACACTGACTGTAAGTATCTACCGGTCTTCACCTGCCTTGGCATTGCCTAAAGTCTGACTCAAAGCCTTTTCTGCATTTCAAAACATTCCTTCACCATATTCCTCCGACGCACGTAGCACGTCGCAAACGGACACTGTGTCCCACTTGACGTGCTATCGGCGCTCCAGTGTCCTCCCCCGTTTCCAGAAAAATGAGCTCTTCCTTTCGGTAATTAACGCCTAGACGAGCGGAGCGGTCGGAATGGTGAGCACGTGGCCTACTTTCCATCGGTCTGGAGGTGCTTGGCCCACCTGCATGCGTTCGCTTTCCTTGTCCCCGGGTGGCTCGGCCTCTCCCTGGGCTGAGCACGACGTGAACAACCCTCACCGTGCACGAAGGACGGCACCGGCGGCCCTCGCAGTGCAGGACACAACGTGGGCCTGCTATGACGTACGTGACGATTCTTTGTCATTTTCGGCCCTCTTCCTCTCTGATGTTCCTTTCGACTAAGTTCCTGTACGTTATTCACTTGCCCAATGTTCGTAACGACAGTAACGACTACTATTCCCATTATCCGTGCGTACGAGATTCATGAAAGACCCATGGTACAACTACGTTATTCTTAATTATAAGACGAAACGTGACGGAGGACGAAGCGAAATTGTCATTTTTTTCTTACATCATGTGGAGAACGGTACTGTCCGGCACAATATTGCCGCTTCGACCCGCGCAACGAGAGAGTCCAGCGCTGGAGTGCCTGTGTTCGGTGACCGGCATCGACTGATACACGTCACGACCGAGAGTAAGTGGAACAACGGCGCGAACAGAGAACATATGTCCACGTGCCATACTGAGAGCAAGCTGCAGCGCATAAGTTTCTTGTGACAGGCGTGGTCGTCACACTACGGCTTTCTTGGTGTGTGGGGCCGCGTTTGACAAATGATGAATAAATTAAGCCAGGGACGACTGGAAATATTGGATCATGTCTAAACCTATATCTGGCCTCATATGGAATCATGCACTCAAAGAGAAAGGCATCGCGAACAAAATATAATAAAGATGCAACTGAATTTGGATCACCATCATGCTTTCCCATCCCCACGGAAACGGGCGATAGCGAGGCGACATTAGGCATGGAACAAAATCGGAAGAATAAGTCATATTTAAGTTGACGCTCTGAAGTGAAATACGTCAGCATGCAACATTCAGGAGCCGTTAGTGCAACTAGGCCCCGGCAACTGGGTAGGCCTGGACCCATTATGTTGCCGGAGACTGATGCACTGTGAGAAATATTGCACGGTTCCGCGAAAATCTTGCTAAAATTCGCAGTAGGGTTAAGAACACAAAATAACTTTATCAAACGAAACTAGAAAAGTTATTCGATCACTTATGACTGCGTGGTCATGTGAATGGTTGAATTGGGGGCATTGGATGGTAACTGATCAATACCTGGCTCGGTGGCTTGCATGCTTTTCAATGCCAATTTTGCCTATGCGAAATAAAAACACTGCCAGACCACTTAATGCACCCGTTGGGGATCCGGCCAAATCCTCGCAAGTAAAGAAGGTCGTAGGACCGAATCACGTCGCACACGTTTCGTAATCCAGAGAGCTCGTGCCACATAATTTTCGTATTGCAAAATACTCATTCGGCATAAAGTCTCGTATGTAGAATTCTCATAAGTCGTAATTCTCGTAAAGCAAAGTTGTCGTACGGCATAAATCTCGCAATGCGAAATTCTCGTGTGACAATGATTACAAAAAAAACTCGTATTAGTTAGATTTTCATGGAACATTTTTTCCCGCCTCACCGTTTTTATTTATTTCTTTTTTTTATTTTTTGTTGCGACTAGATTCTCGTCTAGCCCGATTTCGGTACTGTTGAACTATTGTAAAGCCGTTTTCTCCGAGGACATGTTCGCAATGAGAAGCTATCGTGCAACCATTTTCTTGTAGGACAAACTTTCATATGACATAATACTCGTCAAAGACATCTTCGTCGGGACATATTCTGATCAGGCATAATTCTAGTAACCGTAGATGATTTCCGTGGGACCATATATTCTCGTATGGCGTACATCTCCCGGACAGATGCTTGTGGGACGTTCCTGTTCCCGTAAGTGTGGAAAGGAACGGAAAACAGCGAAAGGAAACAACGTGAAACATACCCTGCACCATCGGACGCATTCAGGAGCGATCTGAAGCAATTGGTCGTACCTAGAGTGGTTTTCCCGCGCCGTCCCGAATATCTGTTCGGGAGATGTACGCCGTACAAGAACATATGGTTTCACAGTAATCATCTAGCGTTCCCAAAATTATGTCTCACGAGAATTTAACCTGACAAAGATATGTCCTACGAAAATTACATCGCACGGAAATTTGTCCTACGAGAAAATGGTTGAGCGAGAATTTTCCATGACGAGCATACTTCCTACGAGAAAATGGTTGTACGAAAATTTAGTACACCCGAATCCGGCTGAACGAGAATCTAGTCAGTGTGAGAATCGGTCCCACTAAAAAAAAAAAAATATTGACAAGAATCTAACCATGAGCTTTTGGGCCACGAAAATTATGCTACATGATAACGTTGCATTACAAGCTATGTCGTAAAGCATTTTATACCATACGATATAAAGCATTTTATACGGCATGAGCTTTTTGCATCATGAGACTGCGACAAGCTTCGGTCGCGCGGACTTCCCTCTTAGCTTTTGTTCTGGAATCCACCCGTCGAGATCAAAGAGCTTGCGGCTAGGCAATGGGCACCATGCTCCATTACCTTATATATCTCTACTGCTTTTTGGCAAGATCTTCTGCATGATCTATGCAGGAATTTCTCTGCCCCCCCCCCCCCGATGACATTTGACGAATCACTACCTGTGGCAAAACTTTGCCACATTCACACCTTTAACTGTTCGGCGAAGTCACCGACCCTGCGGATTGTTATTTAAACACCACTTTGTTCGGTCCGTTCATTAACTCAGTTGGATTGAAAAGATGCCAGGTATTCGTTGTGAACAGCCAGACACCCAACCGGAGTTTGGGTGTCTGGATCCTCTCCCTATCTATGATAATGAATGGGAAGAAACGGTCTGAAATCCTATGTGTTCTCCCCCCCCCCCAATAATCCTCGGAAATCTCCAGCCATGCACAAACTGTGCGGCAGGGAAAGGGCGAAGGAAGACGTGTTCGTGAACTTTTGTGGGATTTAACTTGTATCATTCAACTTTCATACCTGACTTCAAACACGATTAACCCCTTTACTTATTCGTATATTAAGCAATATTGCGTCATACCGGCAAATGATCACATCGTAGTTTTAAGTGACTTTCATTTGTTGACCCTTCTATGGGATTTGCTGGGAAGATTCATGCTGAACATGTAATCAACAAAATTCTCCAACCAAGTTTTTTATGAAAAGTGGCCGAGATGGAACATTCATTTATTGTCCCAAATCCCTCCCTTATTCTGACGGTTTACCTCACGAAGAAGCTGGAGCCGAACACCCACAATCCACAAAGGAAGTCTGATGCAACACTCGTCACGTGGGCAGTCGTCTGTTTCTGAGAGTTTGCAGGCGCGGCGCAGACACCATGACCTCGTTCATAAAGTGGCTAACAACTCTTACAAGGTCACCATTTACTTCTAATTTGTTTTGCACCAAGGTCGTATTTCCGCTCACTCCTGTCTAAAAGCAGCGTTGTTCCCTTATGATGTTTGGAATCTGTAACGTGACTTTGTAAGTGACCAAGTTAGTTTCTGAACTGGGCCCTGCATCGCAATGCTGACGTCATGCTCATCAAGGACTCGTTGCTCTGGGCGCATAGTCCTGCACACAGGAACCGCGGCCACCGGAGTTATGTGACCGGGCGGCCTGTACTCTGGGCCGCCGCGTGTCGCCCTCGCCGACTGGCTCCGGGCCGTCGCATCTCATGTCCGGCGGCAGTGCGAACCCTCCTGTATCAGCAGCTAGAGCACGAACCCGTTAACGCCGCGCGTTTCCTGCAAATGCATTCGGTTTGAATGACGAAGATGGCGTTCGCCTAACGTGATGCGTGGTCTGCCGCTGTTTGAAGATTTTCGAGACATAATACGTCTCTTTTCGCGAGAACAGAGGCGTCAACCAGCGTTCGTGGCGAACTGGGTTGGCCGTTTGGGCTTAGGGCTGGGCCTGGGCCTGGGCTTGGCTGGGCTCGGAATTTTGGAAATTCAGTGGGTTGGTATGGGTTCGGGCCGGACCATACCCTTGGTTACCTCCAACAAAAGTCCAGTTTCGCTTGCACAGATCCTTGATCTTACAGCTACTACGAGCGATTTTTTTTCATTCCAGGCGACTCGTGCTTAAATTAATGTAATTTTGTGAGCGAATTATGTGCACTAGTTTTTCAAAGTGCTGGACATGGGCCTGGCCGTAGGCGAAAATGAACGTGTCCGGGCTAGACCTGATCCTGCCCGGACCTGTGTGGACCTGGGCTGTGATAGTCTGACTTAGGAAGGGTCCATGGTGAACACTGGCGTCAACATACGTCATTTAACTTTGAAAATTGTGCTGCGAACGCATCAAACCCAAATGTTCTCTATCAAGGGTTTTCTCCTGCTCCGTATCATCCTGTAAAGGCCAGACTCCAGCTATGTATATAACATAGCAACTAGAAAAAAAAACAGATAAAGGTCAGCTATTTAATGCATTGCAGTAGGTATAAATACTTTTGAGAAGTTTTTTTTTCCTTTCCGGCCTGAGAATAAATGATACGGAAGGTAAGGACGCGACGACGTAATAAATTACTGCAACCACTACTTATTAGTCGTGCGCCACCATTGTCTGTATCCTTCAAGCACACTAACGCATTTGACATCCTAGCGATATATTAAGAGTTCGCTGTCTATCGAATATGAACAGTTCGTTGATACCCATTGGTCGCACAAGCATTTTGCAATATGACGATTATGTCGTACGAACGTTTTGCGTCAGGAGGCTCATGCGACAAGATTTGGTCGGTGATGCGAACTTCCGTCTTCCGAACTTTTATCATGGAATTTATCCGTCGAGATCAGGCAGCTTACGGCCAGACAATGGGCACCAGGCTAAAACACCCAGTACCACTTGCATGGACATTATGGATGGAAAACGGTCACTTAGCAGCAAAAAAGCCTCACTCTTCTCGTCGGTGTCCAGAAGTTTTCAAAGCTGGTACGACCAGAGTTTTTTAAACGATTCATTTGAATGCAATGCTGTATTGCTAATGTCAAAACCAGTGTTTTGCGTCCGAAGAACTGTAAGTTTAAACGTCACAAACCCGTGATATCGTTCGCTGTTATTACTGAGTGGCTTAAAAACACACCAAAAACACCCGTGGAAGAAAATGTCTAATAGCAAAAACATTGCCAAATATCTTGCAAGCTAGCGCATTGCACATGTAAGCACATAACATTTCTAGAATTAAGATATCTCCTAGTAAAAATTTCATGCTTTGATGCCTCGGCTTGCGAAAATGGTTAATCTCTAGGAGGGGTTATCGCCAAGTTATGGAATGGCTGAGGCGGGCTGGACCGCTCTAATCGATGTTTTCTGCCAGTTAAAGTAAAACTCACTCGGCCTCGCTTGCAGTAATTCAAAACTGCTTCGGCCGTTGCGGAACTGAAAGGACCGCAGACCATTGCCCTATACGGTGTTAGACACATGACGTCGTGCGTGTGGGCATGGCTGATTTCCGAAACTTATTAAGGGGGGGCGACCACGAAGGATTTCGGACCGTTTCTTTCCAGCCATTGTTATATGCCTAATGGTGGCATCCCTGATCAACCCTGAATCCCTGAATCTCTGAATTTTGAGGGGTCTGAACCTCAAACCACCAGGATCGCCAGACATGTATATGGATGTAGCTTAACCCGCCGCACGACCGTCGGTCCGTCCCGAACATCAGCGACTGGGGGGGGGCAGTTGACTGCCCCCCCCTCTAACTCACGAACGGTTGGTCGCACGATAAAAATAAGCATGCCGTTGGAAAGCCTGTGACGAGTAGAGCTCGAAACTGGTCTCATTGTTTAGTTTTAGATAATATGTAAGCCAATTTACGCCCTATATATGTTTTCTCATAGCCGACTGCATGAGACCGAGAAATGGCCTGAATCTCAAGGGCTGTGACTAATAACGCATAGGTAAAGGCACCAGCGCACAAGTAAATGTCCGTGGATGCCGATACACGTCTAATTTCCCAGATTTGTTCAATATATACGCCGAAACGTTGAGTTAACGACACCGTAATTCTCCCGTCAGACGTCAGTGTGCGCCGCTGCCGTATGCGGTACCAAATTGACGGGAACTAATTTTCGCGAAATAAGACGATCTATGTCAATTTTATTGATCTTTGTGGTTCTTGTGATGGTTTCTCATGCTTAAATTTTGGAAAAATTCATTAGTTGCCAATCTACAAAGTTGGCGGAGCTTTATTCGCGAGAGCCTGTTTATTTCCAAAATATGCTACTTTTTCAAACTTTTTGACGTTCCTGGTGTTGATTACGTCTGTGCAAGCTAGTTCTGCCATTTTCTACCCATTCTGAGTAATTCATCGTCGATTTTGACGGTGGTGCATTTTGGCCCACTACAGTTATTCGTGGCCTGACCTCAGATCAATGGCTGGAAGTCACTGATACTTTGCCCAATGATGGTAACTAGATGTCTGCTTCACTCCACGCTAAAAATGTTATGGAATATTCCGTCAGTTTCCGAAAAAAACGGCGATATGTCTTAAAAATGGGCTTCACCTTAGGTCAAAGACCTGGAGAATTCCGAAAAATCTGAGATAGCAGATTTGTTGCATCTATCACGATCATTAATCCCTGCAAGTATTATTGAGATATCTTGTTTTGCGAAAAAGTTACAGGGCGCTCAACTTTTTTTGACATAGGTATGTTTGACCTGACCTAGGTCAGGCACCTGACGTGACCTGAGGTTAAAATTTTGACACGAGGCGTAAAATTGATGGAGCAAAAGGTACACAAAGTTTCGTGCGTCTGTGTTTGTTGGTTCTCTCGCAATCCAGAAAAACCTCAGGGGGGCAGTCAACTGCCCCCCCCCCCAGTCGGGGACGGGTTAATGTAAGTTTCGGATACATGCGCATCACGTGCCTAGGGTCGTTTTCAAAGTTCATGGGGTTAGAGCCATTTTGAGCTATGCAGTATCATACGGAATGCAGCTGGCGTACATGCGCTAAGGGACTGTTGCTACCATTATGCTCACTACCATTTCATAAGAAAAAAAGGAGGGCGAGAAGGAAAATATTGCCCAGTATTTTGTATTTCACGCAAGGAATGTGTTCCAAATTGGCAGATGACATCCCATTTTGGGCGGAAAGCTTCGTCATCGCTCGGATACTGCGAGAGTCTTAAGCCAAATAGTGGCCTGTACGCGGGTTTACAAAAGTCCTCTGTTTTTTGTTTACTTTCCCTGGCAAAATGTTTCGTTTGAAAGGTTGGTCGCGAAGTACACGACTCATGAACATTATCCTGAATCTATTTGCGTCAGACGAAGGGCGCTGAAGATGCTTGAAAAAAACACTTGGTGCAATATCAAGAAATTTGACACCATGCCACCTCTGTCGTAGCCACTGTATGCAAAACTTCTTCACGTGCGAACCCAGTTTCGCCGAACCCAGTCCCAACGAAATATTAAAGTTCTTGGCTCGTTCTGGTTGTTACTTTCTGTGGTCACTTGCTACCTGGTCTAGCAAGGCTTCGCTCGTGCAATCCCCGTTGCGTAAATGACATTATCACACTTGATTCTTTTGTTTTGTTTTGACCGAATAAACTCTAATCACATGCTTATCGGCAATCACAAACTTATCCAGAACCAGTCGTTACCCGGGACCATCTCAGCTGGCGTATCTAGTTATCTACGTTATCGGCTGATCGCAAGTATATGCATTGTTTAATCATACTGGCTGGTGTTATCCGCGTATGTGTTCTACGCGCCTGAGGTTACGGAGCAGTGTGAGCGCAAATGCCGTTCGTGTCTCGGCTGCTGTTATGCATTTTTACTATTTGAGAATCAGCACGTGCCTGTTGAATCTATTGTCTTTTCAATGACCGTCCATTTCCTCTGGTTCATGTTTCTTTTAAGTGGTTACCTTTTTCCCACCAACGGGCCAGGCCTCAGAAACAGGACCAGGAGAGCGGGCGACGTCGCGCCCAGACGGCCGACAACGAGCCAGATCCACCGCACGCCGCCCCCTTCTCGCCCTCACAGGCGTCCGGCTGGACTCAGTCGGCGCGGAAAACACCTCGGCGTCAGGTCAGAACCATCTGGCATGCAGTTATGACCATCTCAGTGCCGGCCGGTCACTCACATGTCCTCCGCCACAGTCGAAACAAGGTCGTCACGGAGGACAGGTGGCAGCCGTGAGCGCCAGAACGCCGTTCAATAACCATATAACACCCAACGAAACGTTCGGACGCCAGAGCGAATAAAGGAATCCGATTCGCCGATTCGACCGAAATCCACCCTCGCACCCAGATGTTCTCCGCTCAATCCTCGTAGGTAGAACCTTCCCGTGATCATAGACTGTCTGATCGATCGGTGTTTGCAGGACCTCTAGACAACAAGCAAACGGCCCGCACTGACCATCTGCGGACCGACGGTATGCCATGTCCCCAAGGTACAGCTAGCGACGGCTACTTTGAGACGGAAATGGGAGCGGCCACAGTTGCGTCGGGCAGGTGCGGTACCGTCGGGAGGGGGGACGAACGCATCTGACAATGTCGGAAACGCTTTCCGGCGACCTCCTGCATCGATTTGACACTTTTTGCACAATTCTGCACGATTTTGCATATTGTTGCAAGGGTCCATATCTCAGCAACGGTCGACCGGAGCGTCGAACGGACACCGCAAGCGTGCTCGCAAAGTCGAAGTCCATCAGAAGCCCTCAGAGTTCCCACATTGTGAAATATGGCGATGTTGCACGAGCATCCTGCAATGCAAACTGCACGTTACATTTCATCATTCCCTACCGGTGCTGCGCAAGTGTGAGACGTCCTTTTCGTCTTCGTTCAGTCACTTTTATGGCTGATTCAAGGCTACTTTCTGCGTTGGCGGCTCTGACATTCGGAAAAACCTGAGCTTGATATTCCATGTTCCACGTGCAACTTGTCTCGTGAGCAGTTGTTGGCGTACGTTTCAACGGTTTGGTTTCTGCAGCTGAGTCATTTCAGTTTTGATTAACTGCCTCTCATCGTCCTCGCTATTTCTGCATTTGCATTATCGCCGACATCGCTTTGTTTTCCTCATCGACGCTGCTCTTGAATGCATTCATTTGTCATCAGCATTTACAGAATATAATAAGCGAATGTACTCAGTTCGTTTTTTCTATGAAGAGGATATTTGCGTTATTAATGTTGTTGGTGCGCTCTATTTAAACCTTGTGCTAGCTCGAAAACATTATTAACGAACGCTGTTTCAGGACACGCGCCACATTATTTGTTTTGAACACACTCATACGTTTTTCAGTTTTATGGGAAAAAGACATGCTAAGGTGTTTACCTATCTTTCAGCAAGGCTGACTACGCACATCAAAGTAATATCTGCGGATCAGTTTCGCTGTGGTCGGAAAGGATGCTGGGTTTCGGCGTAAGCCTACAGCAGAACATCCATTGCTTTGTATGCAAACTTCGTACATCAAATACCAGGACCCGTGACTCATTTCGGATTATTTAGCACTCGTCCGTCTGAAGTTTCTGCATAACGCGGACATATGGGGGGGGGGGGTACGACCCCTGGCCATTTCCACACCGCGCGTCCGAGAGCGTCGCTGAAAAAAACAGCGTGCTGCGCGTGATGAGATCTCGCGATTGACTTCCCATTTCAAGGTGTCATGTCAGCTGGTAAGCTTCCAGTCCGGGGCGAATGTCAAAAATTGACAGAAAGTGATTCTTTTTTCGAGTTTAAGCACAAAAGGACGCCAAAGAATAAACGATGATAGAACCAAACGAATACCATAGTGTTCGTCAATCAATTGCGAGTGTATATGTACCCCACGTGATTTTACTTTGCCCATGAAGTCCAATCCAGGTCATGCTAGGTCAATTCTTGTCAAGCGGAGTCATCGGATTTAATGCGTTCTCGGATCTACAGAAAAGTTTTTTGCAGATAATAATGGAGGATTAAGTACAATCCATCATCGGCATTGCCCAACACTATCATTGAACGACATATAAAGGTCGTCCTAGGTCATCCACGGCTATCTTAACTCAGCGACCAAGTATGACTTCGGATTAGCTAAAAAAAATCGTGACTTAG
Organism: Capitulum mitella; assembly: GCA_030062745.1. Lineage (NCBI taxonomy): Eukaryota > Metazoa > Arthropoda > Thecostraca > Pollicipedomorpha > Pollicipedidae > Capitulum > Capitulum mitella. Next base: position 31,067,609 of record CP099842.1, read on the forward strand.
ATGTGTTTAAAGCGTTTTTTGGACTAATATTCAACACAAAACCCAATTTTAGGCATGCCGTGGTATTGTAGATTCGTCATTCCGCGGCCGGCGCCGCTCCGCGCATCGGAACAAGTCAGACGTTCGTGGCATTTCGTCCTCTTTCGATATCATTCGATTCCTCATATCTCAAGCAATCCGAATGTATAGGTTGTTTTGCAACAACTTTTTCCTATCGCATTTCCAGAGATAAAAAGTAGCGTGTCTCCTGCCGTAGCTTATGACTTCAGTTTACCCCCCCCCCCCAATAATCCTGGCAGTGAGCATAAGCCTACTAAATCTACGTAGTGTTATAGAACATACCATTTTCAGTCGACTGATATACATTTTATTGTATTTGTGCCCTCCAACCGTCTCACGATGAGACAAAACTGAGACCGTTATAAACCGGCTGCATCAGCGCACGAAAACGGCTAGCATGGTTCCCGTCATGACGTTTTTCACCATAGGATGCGGAAAGGATGCCCCAGAGGGTACACTAAGCTGCAGATGGATCAAGCAAACCATTAGGAAACTATCCTCGAAAAACCTAAAGGGGGTTGCATCAACCCATTACACATGATTTTGGCATATGATGTCCTGTCAGATATCATGTGTCAAAATTGACAATAATCCAATGTTAAATCAAAAGTTGTCCGTGGTTCAACTTTTTAGATCGATCTAAAAGTTTAAGACCGATGCTTTCGGCAGTCGGCGACTGGGATGTCATAGTGGATTTTACATTTGACAGTTAGAATGGATGAAATTTTCCGTGACGAAATACGTCCTTTTGCGTTTTGCGTGTTACATCGACATCTAAGACGTAGAGGATGTAAGCTTAGTCACTTAAAATCTTACAGACTACGCTCTTTAAACCAGTGGTGGTTCGTCACTGGAGGCAACTGAGGCATTTCTTTACCAAAAATATCGGGAAATGAGGAATTAAAATCGCACGCGAGTGGGCGGTCGACCACGGTCAAGATCGGACGAGCTTGACCCCGCTCCGCGCCGCAGCTGGAGCGGGCGTACGCGCGGTTGGCGGTGGAGCTGTGCACTGTAGAAACACTGCAACATTGCCCGTGCTCGTGGTCGTGCCTGGCGAAGATGGGCCCTGAGACAGTGGTCTGCCTAAGAAGACAGTGAGTAGCCACGCCCTGTGCCAACTTGCGACGTCCGGTAGGCCGTCGTTTTTTCGACTCCGGATAAGGCATGTTGTGAAATTTGCCATTGCCCCGATAACACTTCACCAAGGCATCCACTCAGCAGGTGTATCGGAGGCCTTCCAAACCAGATTTTTGAATTAAGTTATGTCTCAAAGAATGGGCGGGCGTCTTGCAGCTGGTGAAGACCGCAGGCCGGGCGGCCCAGCCGGTGCCGGCCCGGCCCACGGCAGAGGCGAGGCCAGCCAGACAGGGCTGGCCTCTGTCCGGGACATGATCAGCCGGCTGGACAGACCTCCCACCCACAGAAGCCCAGAGAAAAGACCGCGCTCAACAAATGTGAAATCCGGGGATGCTTCTTCGGAGAAAAGCGAAAACTCGCCACGGCAGGCTTTTCCCACCCAGACGTCAGCCGCTATGCTGGCTCACATCTCAGCGGAGCTGGCGAAGCTACGCGGAAAGCTGAAGAAACAGCTCTCCGATCTCCGCTCGGAAGTGCGGAGCCTGAGGAACAGGATGGAGGGTGTGGGACGTCATCTAGGGGCATGAGACGTAGGAAGTGGCCGCTCTTCGGATCCAGCTTCACGGAAGGAACTTCACGGTCCAGGAGCTACAACAAACGGTGGAACAGCCGGAAAGGCACCGCAAACGACCAGATCACGCCTTGTCCGGTTCTATCGTTCCTCCTCGCCGCCGTTTAGTCCACATGAAGAGGATGTAGCTGAGACGATTGTCACTTTGCTGAAGAAGATGGTCCCGAAAGTTTCGGTCAAAAAAGAAGAAACAGCCGAATATTTTTGCGACACGAATGTTTGTGCAAATTAACCAAGACCGGTTTTTGCTCCACTCGTAACTCTCTAAATCAGAAACTCTTCACGCTGAAAAACGATGAGAGAGGTCAGCCAAGGAGTGAGGCAGACCGCCTTTTTCAGTCAGAAAACCTGTCCCGAAGAAAGCAGGAAATTTTCCAGATCTTTTTAGAGCAGAGAAAGGCACGTAAACTGTGGGCAGTGTTTACCAAAAAAGGGGGCTTTTTTGTAAAGTGACGCAACACGGTCAAAGGGTGCGTGTAACTAATGTTCAGCAGATCTCTGAAGTCATGCAGTGATTCGGGAATGAAAAGATCTCCTTCACCGCGTCCCACCTGTGACCTTGGATGTGCCAGTACGTTGTGGAACAAATTTCTCCCCTCGGCGACGGCGGTTCACCGGTCGACAGGCAGAGCGGGAGAGCCCGACGACCGTGGAGGATGTCATGGAATTCGCCCAGCCGAGAGCGGGCAGGCCGATGCCTTCCCAGCGGGCCGATGACCTCTGCTACTGCGTCGCTGCAGAATGAGGACACGCGGAACCCTCACCCATCCAGGCCGCTGGCGTCAGGCCGGCCTGTTTCAGCGAGCCTAGGAAGGTTGATATGCTTCATTGGAAGATGACGCTCGCAGACCTCACGGATCAGCGTCCCCTCCCGGAGCACCTGAGATCACGATCTGCCAGAACGCAGGCAGTGCGAGGTCCGGCCAGTCCTGCACCTTCGTGCCCGGCATGCCGCGCCGTGCACAGTGTGCGGCGCCGCGGCACCTTGGAGCCGCTGACTGAGAAGCACCCGAGCTCAACCCACAGACCGCATGAGAAGGAAATTCATCGAACATCTGGCAAGAACGGCAAAGACAAGACGATTCGTCGCAAGACAGCTCAGCATCACGGCAGCACAGCCGACAACAGCGCAGCCGCTAAGACACAACAGCAGCTGCAAAACCAGGCATGCAATCGGGCCGACCAGCTACAACCGCGTTGGCTGTGAAATCGAACCGGTGCAGAGGCAACCAGAGCGCCCGGGCCACAGCATCACGACCGGTGAACACGAACCGTTGCTTGCTTGGCAGCTCGAGTAGCAACGCGCCGATCAGCTAGAAGCTTGACCATTTGGGTTCAATGCAGGGGCGTCAATTTCTGTAAATGATTGGGTGGGCCGAGCCGTCGGCCCGACAACCTAATCTCCCCCAAATGTGGATTTTTCAACGGATTTAGCCCACTTTATTTTGATAAATGGAAATTTTTTAGCTTTATGACTATTTTTCAAACAAAAATTGTGTATATCCCGTGCATATACGTATATTTGCATATATATATATATATATATATATATATATATATATATATAAGATAGAAAAATAGATACATCACTTTATGCCTTCTGCTATACTTTCTGCCTATCTGTTACCTAATGTGGCCGTTTCTTTCGTTATTTTTGCCCAATTCGTTTCACAACTAACAGAAAATGTCGGAGGGGCCCAAATCAACATTGGGTGGGCCAGGGCCCTTCGAAAGAATACAAATCGACACCCCTGGTTGAATGCAACATGTAAATTTCGACTATAGTATTCCACGAGGACTACGTTTCCGAGCGCGGTTCTGCGGGATCCGCTGAATAGATTCAGTCGCCGTGCCCGCCGTCGACCAATCGACCGCCATGCGTAACGGTACATTTCCACCATACGCAGTAGGCGCCTGGGGCGACGACCGCGTAAACGCGGAACCGCGAGAGCAGTACAAAACTTCCCCTCCGCCTGCAGGGAGGCATTCGGTGAGACTCGGGCGCCTCTGCGATAGGAGCGGGGCCATCGTCGGAGACAGGTAAGAGCTCTGCCGAATTCCATTCTGGCTTGGCCAGGATGGAAAAAATCGGTCTCTGAATGAATCTGTGTTAATCTTTGTATATAACCCTGTAAGACGTAATTAGTTGGAGCGATGTTCCTTTTCCGTTTGCTCTAGCATGTGTGTGTGTGTGTCTTAAGTACCCTTGTTGCTGGCACGCTACCTTTTATATCATTTAATTAGAACAGCCATGGTACTATAAAATACACTACTGTTGTGTCACACCTCACTTTCACCCGTGACTGAGATTGGACCCCCCCCCCCAGTACTTAAGGAGACGGTTGAGGACGAGATAAAGCGCAGAGGAACACAAAATATTCCAGCATAACTAATGTTCAGCTGTTCTCTCAGGTCGTGTAGTGATTCGGGAATGAAAAGATCTCGTTCACTGCCTCCGATCTGTGATGTTGGATGTGCCTTTACGTGACCGGTCAGGTCGGCCGAGTAGAGGCGGGAACTGTAAGTATGAGGTGCTTGCTGCCGGGGGAGCTCACGAAACCTCTGTGTCCCATGTTTTCCCTGTTTTTTTTTCGTTATTCATGTTCTGTTCATGATTTGGGAACAACCTTGATCGGCAAGATCCGCGGTCGTTCAAAGTGCAAGTACCTTTTCTTAGGGCAATTCAGGATATCTGGCTAACTTTATCAATTTTAACTACCAAGCTATTTCAAAATGAGCCCTCGTGAATGGCATGTTATGCATCTTTGCATGTCATGACTCGAGACTTGCGAAATCGGTCTTTTGGTACACACGAAATACAATTAAAAAACAGCCGACATGTTATGGGAATATTTTCCGGATTTCCTCTGTGCTTTATCTCGTCCTCGACCGTCTGCTCATGACTTGAGGGGTTTCCAGCCCCAGTCTCTAGACAATGTGAGGTCAGATTCAACATAGGTATATTGTCCAGATACCATAACCGCTCCTAACCAATGCTCTAGCAGTAGCGTGCCGTTAACAATGATGCGCACAGACACTGAGGCCAGTTCTAACCGATAAGGACTACAAGAGCATAAGTCTATTGTTCAGATACCATAACCGTTCCTAACCCGTGCACTACTGCATATTACACAATGGAGTGCATCGTTTGCCTAATTTCTATGATCCTACAAAGTTCCATTCTGGCCCAGCCAGAACGGAGTTCAGTGGTGCTCTTACATGGTTCCAACGAGAAAGAATCCGCTCACAGTAGGCGGTCGAGGTTCCGAGCTGTGCTCAGGCAACGCCGAATGATGTCTCTCCTCTACTGGTGGACGGGAGCTTTTATACCGCTCTGGCGGATCCAGGTTTCGGGCTGACGCGGCGGAGAGTTTTTTCCATGCGTGACGATCGTTGCGGCTGAAAACTTCCATGAATTGGTTTCGGGCCGGCCATGCGGCGGGAAGTTTTCCATGCGTGACGATCGTTACGCTCTCGTCTTTCTGGCATTTTGACTGCCGAATCTGTCGAAATTCTCCCTTTGTCTGCCGCCGGGTGGGCCGCACAAGGCCGCCGCTCATAGTCCCGCTTTTTCCATGAATGGAGATTGATGGTTGGGTCCTTTCGCCCTGCCGGCCGCTCGTCGTCCCGCTTTTTCCATGAATGGAGATTGATGGTTGGGTCCTTTCACCCTGCCGGCCGCTCGTCGTCCCGCTTTTTCCATGAATGGAGATTGATGGTTGGGTCCTTTCACCCTGCCGGCCGCTCGTCGTCCCGCTTTTTCCATGAATGGAGATTGATGGTTGGGTCCTTTCACCCTGCCGGCCGACGCCCGCCTGCCGACTGGCCGCCGCCCCTCTGAACCTCTCGACTTTCCCTGCCGGCCGGCGCTCGGGCAGCCGACTGGTGGCCGCCTCCCAGATCCTCGTGGAGAGAATTTGTTCCACAATGTTCAGAAGAATTAAATCAGCTTTATTAAATGCCACTCAACTGAAAAGCATCAGAAAGAAATATCTAAGAGACGAAAAATCTTCACGTGGCGTAAAAAGTTAGGCTTTGACGTGATGTTTCTGCAAGCGACTCACAGTGAAGCAAGTGATGAAAGTTTTTGGGTTTGTGAGTGGGGCGGGCAAGCTTTTTTTCACACGGTGATACAAAGAGCAGAGGTGTTTGCATTTTATTCAAGCCCAAATTACACGTAAACATTATAAGATTTAAAACTTATTTTTACCGAAGATACATTGTCGTAGATGGTGAGATATATGGAGCATCAATCACTTTAGGTAACATTTATGAACCCAATATTGCTAATGTGAGCACTTTGCAGGCCTTCTTTGATGAAATACAATGTGCACTAAACAATTAAGTGATCCTCGGTGGTGATTTTTAAACACCTGCGTAGACAGGGTTAGTCTTTCGGCCCAGCGAGTTCATAACAACAACAGATGTAAACAACTTGTTCTGCAGTACATGGAACTGAGGAAGATGGTACATGTTTGGCGAGAAATAAACCCAAATAAGCGGGAGTTCGCTTTTGATCGAAAAAAAACAGTATTGTCAATCTAGCAAGGACTTCTTTCAGATTAGTGAGTCCTTGGCAGGTCCTGATGATGCGCCAGATGCCGAAATCCAGCATGGTTTCCTGACAGATCATAAAATGGTCACTGTGGAACAAATTCCCTCCTCGGCACCAGCGGCCAACGGGCGACCGGCAGAGCGAGACAGCCCAACGATCGACGATGCGTGGACTTTTCCTAGCCGCGAGGGGCCACGCCGACGCCTGCACCACGGTCGAGGATCTCAGATGCGGCCGAAGACAACGAGGACTTCTGACCCTGAGTCGATCGCCGCAAATGAGGGGGCGCGCAGCCTTGGGCGCGCGGAACCTTCAGCCGGGCCGTTGGCGTCAGGCCGGCGTGCTACAACGAGCCTAGGACAAGGAAATTCATCGAGCACCAGGCAAGAAGAGCCAAGATACGACGATTTATCGCCAGACAGCGCAGCAGCACAGCAGCACAGACGGTAAGACACGACGACAGCGCCGCCGCAAGGCAACGCAGCCGCCAACAGCACAGCCACTAAGACGACAGCAGCTGCAAAACCCCGAGTGCATCCGGGCCGACAGCTATAGCAACAACTGCAAAACCCAGCGGGCCAATTGGGCTAAAGCAACGCGGGCTGTGAAATCGAAATAAGGAAAATACAACCAGAGCACCGGGACACAGCGTCACGACCGGTGAAACGAATCGTCGCTCGCTGGGCCACTCAAGTAGCAACGCACAAATCAGCTAGTTGGGCCTCCGAGTCGAAGAATTTTGTCAGTTGCGTCTATTGTATTGTGCAATGACTCCGTTTCGAGCGCGGAGCTGCGGGCTAGGCTAAGCAGCTTCAGCTGCCGAGCCCGAGGTCGGCCCGCCGACCGCCGCGCGTGACAGCTCATTTCCATCCATAATCAGTAGGTGCCGGGGGCGGAGATCGCCTGAACCTGGATCCGCGAGGGAGTATAAAAAAGGATAAAGGGAGTATAAAAGGGAGTGAGTATGAAAAGCTCCTGCCCGCCGGTAGGGAGAGAGATCCGGAGTTGAGCTCACACTTTGACTCTGTCTCGACCGACTCTGGGAAGCGGCCTCCCTCTTCGAGCCATTTAAGAGACTGCCAAATTCCGTTGTGGCGTGGCCAGAATGGAAAATGCTCGGTCTTGTAGGAACTCAGGTGGTCTGTGTACTTCATCTTGTAATATGTAGTCAGTAGGAGTTAGGTACTTTTCAAGGTCTTGCTAATCTCCGTACGTATTTCTGTCGGGTGTAAATAGTGAAGCTGTATTCCTTAGATCTGGCCTCTGTGCCTGTGCCTTAAAGTATCTTCGTTGTCGGCACGCTACCACTTGTATGTCTTAATTAGAAACGACTACGGTACCCGAAAATATACCACTGTTGAATCACTTTTTACTTTGATTAGTGACTGGGGCTGGAATCCTCCCAGTTCTTAAGCAGACGGTCGAGGACGAGGTAAAGTGCAGAGGTGTAGAACAAATTCGCTCCTCGGCACCAGCAGCCAACGGGCGACCGGCGGAGCGAGAGGGCCAAGACACGACGACTCATCGCCAGACAGCGCAGCAGCACAGCAGCACAGACACTAAGACACGACGACAGCGCCGCCGCAAGGCAACGCAGCCGCCAACAGCACAGCCGCCAGGACGACAGCAGCTGCAAAATCCGGCGTACCAATCGGGCCGACCCGCTACAGCAGCGCGGGCTGTAAAATCGAAATAGGGGTAATACAACCCGAGCACCACTTCAGCTAATTGGGCCTCCGAGTCGAAGAATCTTGCAAATTGCGTCTACCGTATTGTACCATGACCCGTTCCGAGCGCGGAGCGGCGGGCTAGGCAGTTTCAGTCGCCGAGCCCAGTTTCGGCCCGTCGACCGCGCGTGACAACTCATTTCCATTCGTAATCAGTAGATACCGGGGGTGGAGATCGCGTGAACCTGGAACCGCGAGGGAGTATGAAAGTTCCCGCCCGCCGGTAGGGGACAGGGATCCGGAGTTGAGCTCCTACCGTGACTCTGTCTCGACCGACTCGGGGAAGCGGTCACCCTCTGCGAACACCATGCAAGAGACTGCCGAATTCCGTTCTGGCGTGGCCAGGATGAAAAATGCTTCTAAATGGAACTTAGGCAGACTGTATACCTCGTCTTGTAATATGTAGTTAGTAGGAGATAGGTACTTTTCAGATCTTGGTAATCTCCGTACGTATTTCTGTCGAATGTGAATAGTGAAACTGCATTCCTTAGATCAGGCCTTTGTGTCTGTGCCTTAAAGTATCTTGGTTGCCGGCACGCTACCACTTGTATATTCTTAGTCAGAAACGGCTATGGCATCCGAAAAATATACTAATGTTGAATCTCTTTTCACTTTGACTAGTGACTGGGGCTGGAAACCCCCCGGCTCTTGAGCAGCCGGTCGAGGACGAGATAAAGCGCAGAGGAAATAAAAATATTCCGGTAGAGGAGAACAAAAATATTGCAATAATCCAAGTGGAAAGCAATTTTGGAAGACGTCTTTACTGTTCATATTTTTTCCATTTTCATTTGCGCTTTGAGTAATAATATGACACATGAGTTAAGACATGATTTTTTGGATAGAAACATGTAAGGCGTGAGCCAAATTATAGCCGAGAGCGGTCAGCAGGTCAGAAATGCTTTCACATAAGTTGTGAAGAAACACATTGCTAGAACTGGAAAGTAATCCCAATATTAATGACGTAGTCCTTATTAGAATGGGGATTATTATCATGAGAGACCATGATAACTTTGACGTCAAGAGACTCATGAATTCGCAAGAATTACAAAGCATGAATACCAGACTGGCACTTTTCTTCTGTGGCGAAGTGTGCTGGCGTCAGTACCACGCTCTGAGAAAGAAATTCTGGCACAGGATAGACCGAAAGTATCGCAACAAAAGGACATACAAGAGGAGCTTTTGAAAACAAAACAGCTGGATGGTCGTATCACAAAACGCTTGAACAGCTGTGCTTGGATCGAGAAAACGTCACAAAATCACAGATAAAATGTGAACAGAGTCTAAATTTGAGAAATGATCATGACTGGGAAAAACAACTTCATGTCAGTGTATGCTGCGACATCGGACCTAAAAGTCAGATGGCTACAGTTCCGTGTTGTGTACCGTTTTCTTCCGACCAACCGTCTCGTGTACTTAAATAAAGTGAAAGATGTCTCCAAATGCAATCGCTGTGAACATCCCTTGGAGAGCATTTCGCATGTTTTTAGTGCTGTAAGCATGTGTTTATTTTCTGGCGTGAATTAGGAAAAAACCAGGAAGTGATGCGGCGTTCTCTTTGCGCAGTGTTACCTTCGTGGGTTTCTTAGGAAGAGGGCGAGTAGGGGTGGGTGGTCAAGTTTTACGTATTTGCTTTCCTTGGGGCAAACTATATTTGGAATTGTCGAAAACTGTGCTGTATTCCAAGTGTTCAGGGTTTTAAAAGATATCTGAGAAAATACTTAAAAATCAGAGCAATTGTACCAATGGCAATGAAGTGCATTGCTCTAAATTTTAACCAGGTCGAAAAATTCAGTAACATATGGGGAAAAATCGTGGAAAAAACTCGGTGTCAGTGTGAAGCAGAATGTGCCGTCTGACCAGCCACCCAGGTGAACCGTGGATAGTGACGAGAGCATTACATGTCTTGCTCCAGTGTGTGCAAAAAAAATCGCACAATGTGTGCGTAATCCCACCAAACTTCATTGACACATTTGAAACACATTGCGTCTGGAAAATTGAATGCATGGTTAAACCCACATAATGTACTTATCTTGCTACCGCATTCATCCACATACCTAGGGACATGCCTGCAAAGACTCGACCCCGCGCCGCATCCCCACTCTCGCCACCCGCGCAAGCTAACCCGTGTAATGCAGCGCCCCTGGTGAGCGTCCGCCAAACTGCACGTCTGCCGACGCCAACGCAGCTGAAAGCCTGTTTCAGGCCAGACGCAGTACTGCGTCTGGCCGCATCCGTCGCGGCTCCACCGTCGGACTCACCGACGAAGGAAGCTCGACTGCGCGACTGCCCGGTGCCACTGGCATCAGTGGCAGAGAAAAGAATGTGTTGTAGGCAGACTTGTGCTCGATTTCAGCGGAATCAGAGCCGAATCCGGTTTCGCTCCCATTTGGACCGCAATTGGATTCGGTATCGATTCAGTTGGAAGTTGTGTTGAGTCAGATTCACGATTGGTTCAGCTAGCCTCCGGAAACACTGCAATCGGAAGCGAATCGAAAAGCCAAACGTCTGATTCCGCTCCTTGTCACAGCTGAACCTACCATTACTTTGGTATTAAAGAAATATGTATACAACCGCTTAGTTATGCATGTATATGTACTAAGACTTCAATTTGGGGGCAGTTTTAAGTAGTTTAATGTCCCATGGTCTATTTGTTTACGGTTACGTGGGCCGGACATTGCATGATAGGTAGGTAGGTAGGCGGCTGGGGATGAGGTTGTGTTCCAAGATTTACAAGTCAACATCAGGCCAAAGTATCCTTAACACAAAGCAACATAAACATGGAAGAAAAGGATGCGTAAATATCACTTTTACACGAGTTTGTTGTGGCACTGGTCAGTAGGCAGTGTTACCATATCACTGCCTCCTCCACCGCCTAATATGTATTTTACCAGTGACGAATGATTTTAGTTATTGACTTTGGGCATGTTGCAAGTGCCAGAACTGTACGTCGTAAATAGTGCGGAAACACCGTGCTAATTTTAATGCAGTCCACACGGCATGTTTACTTTCCTTGTTCGATTTGTTTCAGGAATAGATATTAGTAAAAGATGTAAATCCATTTTTGGTTATGAAAGCAATTTCCATTCAAAATCTCATATTGTGTCTAACCCTCGTCCTGCCTACGCCGTTTGACAACATGCAAAGACGACGCAGAGTCTTCTGTGGCTGCTACGTTTTTCACCGAGGCGAAAAATACATGTCGTAATCAAAATGTTTATTTATTTCAACAGGTGCCGGCAATGGTTTCTGATCGTGAATACGTCACCAGTCACAAGATTTTACCTCAATCGACGTATGACGGTATTTTTTTTTTATTCAATCGAAAACTTTGTCACGGCGTGAATGGAAACCTTTCCTGAGCATATATTGTTGTAAAGCCATCACTGCAGTATTGCAATTCCTTCCATTCAATTCAGTTCAAGTGATAATTGAATAACTTTCCATCTGCCTTAAATCCACTGATGTCAAGATTGTTTTCAGATGCTCCTTTTCTCGAGGGGCGCCATCAGAAAATAAATGTTTGAAAGACTTAAAACCTGTTTTTGCGATGGGTTGATATTCACTGCAGAACACAATTAACTGAAACAATACAAAATTTGGTATGAAAATATTGCCATAGTCTAAATGCCACATTCAGGGGGATAAGTTAATCAACCTCAAAATATGCCATGAAACATTGCAACTCGGAAAAGCATGTCATTCCGCATCTATTTTCATAAATCCTTAAGCATTGGTGATGTGTGGCAAAATGCATGGTTATCAGTACCCAATGTGAGTTAATGCATAAGTATAATACAGCTGTTACATTGAAATCGGATTCAGATTCGGAATCAGACATTTTCAACCACATTAGAACTGGATTCGGAATCGTTGCCGCTATTTGTCGCTGGGAATTGGATTCGGATTCGGAGCCATCTGGGTATGGAAATGAAAATGATTCCGGTCAAACGGAAGCAGGCACAAGTCTGGCTGTTGGGTGACTGTTGATTATAATATTGTAAATCTACATTCCGCATTAATTTAAAATGCTGCAATATATGTTTTCATGGTATGATATACATTTCATGTTTCTAGTGATATGTTTTTGAGCTGTGAACGACTGGTTCAACAATGTATGTAAGCGCCTAGCAGTGCGTTTGTTTATCCGTCCTTGAAACGATAAAGAACTCTCCGCTTGCGGCGTTGGGCGTACGCGCATTCTGATTATTTTTGTTGCATAGATTCAAGTGGATGTCCAGAGTATTTTAGCTTTCTTTGCAGATACCAGACAAAACACCGAAAGTGATGCGTCACGCAGCGTTTCGTTTCTTTTCTATACTTCGATCTCAAAAAGGTCGGATATGATTTGCGGTTTGATGGCGTATATATGACAGCCATATATCAAACAGTCTGGTGCTACACTTGCGCTGTGCCTCAGGTGTCTGTGAGACCACGAGTCGCCACTGCTTCAAACGTAAAATGCGGTGAGACATGGTCAACATACACAAGCCGATCAACGACGGACCTTAGCCCTATTACCGGAGGGCTGGACGGTATGGTCGATTCCCGGCAGGGGGGCGGATTCGGCCCTGAGATCTCGAGAACTACTTGTCCGATTTCATCGCAACAAACGGCAATCGATTTGCCGTAACGTGAACTACACTTTTATAAAAAGAAATTTTCAAAATTTTGAAATTTATGGATACAGGGGGGCAAAAATGTCAAAATGGGGGGTACTTTTGGACTTCTTATAACTCCGTTGTTTATCGACCGATTTCAATGAAACTGGCATGAATCGAGAGATTATGGATAGGGCTTTTACCATGGGTCCGCAAATCTGAAATTTTGAGAATATTCATGGCCGTTCACAGGGTTTCAAAAATAGGAGGATTAGTTTTCTAACAGCTGAATGAAGAAAAGAGGCAAACACCCTTTTTTGGCTTCTGCTAGTCATGTTACACTAAAGAAGTACAGATCGCATTACAATGTTTGTATAATGTTAGCACAGGCGGTGCCAGGGACATGAAAAAGGGGGAACTGTCATGGTCACACGTTCTTCAGATCAACTTGTGACCTTTGACCTTAAATGACCTCCAGTGACCTTGGGGTCACTTGGAATGATGTCGTGTGCATTTACTATTATCTGCAAACGTTTTCAATCATTCGAATTCACTCTATTGCAAAAATTTAATTTTATGGCTATTGCGATATAGGGTACGCGCACTGACATTTTAGGTCATAGCTCCGTGACCCGACCTGATATCAAGCTGAAACTTCGTACACAAGTAGAAGACACCCTTCTTCGTCATATATATTCCAGGTTTGACATTTGAAAAAACGGCGCCGAAATTATAGCAAAAAAAAACAATTTTGACTTTTGACCTTGACCTGACCTTGTAAAATGACCTCAAATAAACAAAATTACATTTGCACATTGCTCAACTATTTAGCTATACATCCATATAAAGTTCTAAGTTCTATCTTTAAAACTCTGTTTTTGGCAGACATTTTTCTTTTACCCTCAACATGGCCAAAAATGGCCTGAGGTGCCTCCCAAAAACGTTACCTGACTCCGCCCCTGAGCAAGATAGAATTTTGAAATTTTGTCGCGACACGTGGAAAGAATAGCTAAGAAAATTCGGTAAATTTCGTGAAGCTGCGTTAAAAAGCCTGGAATTGGGAAGCAAAATACACGAGGGGGGGCGGATTCAGCCCCCCCCTGCCGGGAATAGGGTTAAAGATCTTCAGATCTTAATTTTTTAAGATTGTCTAAAATGGGGCGGATGCAGGGATGTCGATTTACATTCTTCTGAGAGGGCCCTGGCCCACCCACTGTTGATCTGGGCCCACCCAATGTTGGTTCGGGCCCACTGTGGAACAAATTCTCTCCGCAAAAATCGGCGGCCCACCAGTCGGCAGGCAGAGCGTCGGCCGGCAGAGCGAGAGAATCCAACAGTCAGAATTCAAGGACATCGCGGGACGACGATCGGCGGCCCACCCGTCGGCAGACAAAGCGAGAAAACGATCGTCACGTATGGAAAACTCCCCGCCGCACGGCCAGCCCGAAACCTGGATCCGCCAGAGCGGTACAAAAGCTCCCGTCCACCTGTAGGGAGGCATTCAGCATTCGGCGTTACCTGAGCTCAGATTGTAACCCCGACCGACTATTGTGAGCGGCTTCTCTCCCCGTTGGAACCATGTAAGAGCACCGCTGAATTCCGTTCTGGCTAGGCCAGAATGGAACTTTGTAGGATTGTAAAACCTTAGGCAGACTGTGCACTTCATCTTGTAATATGTAGTTAGTAGGGGTTAGGTACTTTTTGGTCGGAGTAATCTCCGTACGTAGTTCTGTCGGGTGTAAATAATAGAGCTGTAGTCCTTATCGGTTTAGATCTGGCCTCATCGTCTGTGCCTTAAGCATCCTAGTTGACGGCACGCTACTGCTAGTGCATTTAGTTAGAAACGGTTACGGTATCTGAACAATATACCAATGTTGAATCTTACTTCACATTGACTAGAGACTGGGGCTGGAAACCCCCCAGGTCATCAGACAGTCGAGGACGAGATAAAGCACAGAGGAATACCAAAATATTCCCATACCACCCAATGTTGGTTTGGGCCCACCCAATATTTTCTGCTGGGTTTAAAGGGAAAAGAGTAGAAGTAGCGAAAAAACGACCGCAGTAGATAGGAAATAGCCAATAAGAATAAAGTCTAAAACAATGTATCTATCTATATCATATCCATATATGTGTATATATATATATATATATATATATATATATATATAAAAATGAAAAACCCACATCTGGAGGGGAGGTTATATTGTTGGGCCCCTGGCTCGGCCCCAATCATTTACAGAAATCGACGCCCCTGGGCGGATGCCATATCTAAAAACGCAAAAAGCGTCAGTGACTGGATGTTCACGACGTATTTGTCCTGTGGCGAGGCTTGCTCGCACGAAGGCATGGTTGCGCACTTCACATTCAAAAAATAAACTCTTGTTTCAAAGTCAAGTACATTTCAAAACCCTCTCATCTTGTTTTCCATAAGGCCTATTTTAACATGTTCTTCCTGGCTACCTGTCACGATTGTGACGACCTCGACACAATGAAAGGGAATTTAAAATAAAAAATAGAGAAATGCCTGAATATTTTACTCTTTTTACGTTGGGCATTTTCAGTTCACTGAAGTCCGCGATGTTTCTTTAGTTGTTGACGTAACGTCCGCTCTGTTTATTACGAATACTTCGACACTCGTCCTGAAATAAGGCTTGTCTTTGTTTCGTTCAAATCGACCTCCGCCATGCCATTCGCAGAACGTGTTTTCCGTCTGTGAATTCACCAGATGCACAGCCCCGACGATGCGGCGCGGCGTAGCAAATGACACCGCCGGAGCGGCGGGCAGCGCTGGCCTGCTGCCAAGACTGTCGGTGGGGTGGGGACGCCCGGCACCCTCCACGTCACGTCCAGACGCCGGCCGGAGGACCGGTAGCCATCTTGAAACGGAGGGGTAGGGGCAGCGGAGAGAGCTGATTCGCGGTCCTCAGTCATGGCCGGCAGTTGAGGGGCGCCGGCTGCCACTTGGAGCTCGCTTTTTTGAGGAAAACATGGCAGATCGTCTTCCCAGCAGGTGGTTTTCTTACAAGCTCTGTTCACACTAAACTTCGGACCTCGCACCGTAGGAAGGTCTGCTGCGCCCCGGCCCGCACCCATACAGCAACTCATTCACCTTGACAAGAGCTGGCCGCATCGACCAGGCCACCGCCATCGGAGCGCTGCCGCGTCTGACGTGGACCAATCAGCAGCGCCGTACGCGATCGTTGCCTAATATGGCGCGCGATCGACACCAGGCGTCAGCACGGCGTCCGCAGACGCGGTACATTCCTGGCCCGAATGCCGCGTAAACAGCAGAGGCTGCGGTGGTGGGAGCGAGCCAGCGGGGACGGGGCCAGTCTAAACACAGCCGGCGGAGGGGACGTGGTGAGCGCGGTCTGCCGCATGCCGGCAGCACGCTCTCCCCCAGCCAGGGGACCGGCGTGGGCGAGGTATGCGTTGTCTGACAACAGCGCGCAAAATGCTAACACTTCCTGGCGTATGGCTGTTTGCCCTTGCCATGCTTCGGAACGTGACGGTGCGGATAACGTAAGTGCAGTTCTTTGGGATCCTTAGACGATGCGGAAAACAATCTGAGTCTGCGTTTACACAACATGAACCTTATTTCTACATCAATCTCGAAAAATGCTGAGCGGTCCGCGCCTCGAACGACATTGGCAACACAAAGGATTGTCTGGCCGACTTGCGCTGGGTTCCGTTTCCCAGACAATCGATTTCGAATCAGATTCCTGGCTCGATGAATTGTTTCTAATTCTGGCTGGACTGGGGTTACCCAAAGCTGAATCAACTGTAATTCCAACTCGGAAAAAGGCCCCGGAATTGTTTCCACTCACATTGTTCCAAGAAATGGTACACGTCTGCACACAAAATATACTACAAAAGCAACAATTAACAGGTTTAGCACATTGGATATACATAATTTATTTCCGAAAAAAACACTAGATGTCCCAGGCAGACATTGGCTGCGCTTTACTTTGAAGCCGTTATTAATAGATAAAAGCAAGGCAATGAACGCACCGTTACTTGACACTGCAAATGCTTTTACAAATCAGGGTCCAGCAGCAAGCTCATCTGAGCATGGACGCTGATTCCAACGCCACCCACTTCTGCACAATGGGGCTGTAGATCAGATTTAAAGACATTTCCATTTAAAAGAAATCTGGTGTACTAAAATGTCTTATCGCTCCAGTCGTGAATATGCCTTGAACGATGTCGGAAATTCCCAAACCGTTTTCCCTCTCGGTAAACTGAGTCTGTGGGGTCAGACTTTGAGCCGTGTTGTGCGTTCTCAAATACCACACCCGTGTGGGATTCCGTATTGCACTTCTGCTATCGTTACGAACCGTGCAGATCAGCGCAGACACTTCAGCAGGAAGTTCGCAGTGGAGTAGATTTCAATTCTGCCAGGACGGAAAAGAATTGGTGTCGGACTAACTTCCGATACTGATGAAATCTAGCACAGCTTTGCTCTAACGCTTCCCAATTTCCCATACTAAGACAGATTATCCCAATTTGCTACGTTGGAATGTTACGCAACGCGACTCAGACATGACGCACTTCAGCACCACACTGTACAACTATAGGCCATTATACCATATGCCAGTTACATCAGACACGGAAATTGCCTACAGCCACTTCAGCAAATTAGGGACGCTAAAAAAAACGATTCGCGCATGTTCTGCGTCAGCCCAGAATCTCCGCACCGCACGTGGTCCAAGACAGCACGCGTTTTCGATGACCGAAATCCAGCGTATTCCCGGCGAGTCCGCACCAATCCCCCACACGCTCCACGCAGCCGACTGAGGGCGACAAGCTGGCGCGCTCCGCCTTTATACCCTTCCGCCGACGGCCGCCAGGCGACTGACTCACCCGCCGTTTGAACTGCGCCTGCGCATGACGACAAAGGAGAGGCGGTTGGCGGGCGAGGGGCCGCGCGCGCACCAGATCCAAGGCCGGCCAGTTCGACGTCGGCCGGGAAGCGCAGGGGCTGTGTTTGGCGGTCAGCACCTGCGGAAGGTATCTGCACCGCCAGAACCACAAACCAGTCCACGTGGCGGCGGTCGCCTGACACATCGACTGTCGCCGTAAGTTTTTAACAAATCTGATCAAAGATTGTTTAAGGAGATAATGCTTTGAATACCTATGGGTAACATTTCTGTGCCGCCCGCGAACGAAAAACCCGATCCGTTGTGCTTGTGTTTCTACTTACGGAGAGCAATGACTCAGCGTTAAATTGCTTCGGCGACGAAGCGTTTTGCGTATCAGATTAAGTAGGGCGTATTTGCGTATGATCGTGTACATAAATGACATTTTTCATGGTTTATGTGGTTTGGAAGGCGTGAGAGGTGTTAATGGTTTTGTGACGGCATGCATGAAACTGCACCGTAACGAATTCTTTGGTGATGCAAGTATGAGCTTGAGTGCCGATGTTGGGGAAAGCTGTAGGTACCCTTACCTTAACCCTGCACCGCTTGGCGTGTTTTTGTATCCGCGACCGCCTTCGAGGTGTCAAAAAGAGCACCTTCCGCTATCTCAGGATCTAACCGTCGGATCCTGAACCAATCGATAGCCAGAGTCTTGCGATTCAGAAAATACTATGGTAGTCCTGGTCACAAGACTGATGGCGTCACACGTCATTCAAAACGTATAACACGACGTCGGAAAACTGACTTCGGTTTGTACCTCATGTCGGTAATAGTGGTCGTAGAGCCTTCAGTTGGGTATCAAACGACAGGCCCCAATCTTCTGCATGGAATGCATGTCAGAATGTTAAAATGTCAGGTCAAGGTCAACATAGCTCAGGCGAAATATTGGCCTTACTTTACATGCTAAAGGTCGATACTTGCAGCCGTTTTGATCTACGTTACAAAACGAATGAAAAGTGAAACCTTATGACAAGTTTTGCATTATTTGCGTTTTATCCAGTCAAGGTCAGTCTAGGTCAAGGTCAGGTAAGATTGCATTATTTTTCCTGACATAGAGCAAACATTACTTGCTACGATTTTTAACTGCTTGAAGTAGAGAACTGCAGTGACATCTCGTGACAATTAAATATGCTCTGTCGGCTCTTTATGTGGTAAGCGTTAAGCCAGCTCAGGACATTTAGTCATTTTTCTTCCTCTGATTATGACCAGTAATTGCTATCTGTTGCTACTGGACGATCTTCCACGGACAATATTGCATTTTGTTTTGTTTTGACATTTGCCTATGACGTGACTTGACCCGACGTTAACTCGTACAGTCGTAAAGTCGTACCGTACGTAAAGTCCGACCGGCCAGTCAGCGAGAAGTGAACGCGTGCCCGGTGTGGGACACGCGGTTGCCCACTCGACGCTAGGTAGCGACAGCGCGGTTGCCTTGCCAACTAGCGAGAAGAATGGTGAAGTGAGGAGCAGGAGTGTCGTTTTCTGTAAATGATGGGCAGGGGAGGGAGATGAGCCGAGGGCCCGACGAGCTAATCTCCGGAAAGCGAGTTTCTCAACGGATTCATCTCATATGGCTTTTTGACATTTCTTCTTGAGTTTTTAGTTTCAACAAAACACGTCCTTTATTAAATTCCGTATTCTTTGACACTAATTTTATTAAGCTGGCAAATTGATTGTATGTTGTATATCGGCATGACGAAAATCGTGGCCTTGTAGTCCCTACCCAGTTACGTTTCACTTTTAAGAAGAGGAAAAACATTTGGGGGTTCAAATGGCAATCGAATGGGTTCAGATCAGCATTGGAAGAGTTTAAGCTTCGCCAAAAGTACATTAAACGACGCTCCCAGTGGGTGCTCAGTCACCTATCATTGGTGTCTGTTTTGATACTGCGGGTCTCTGGCACCCATAAAGAGACAGGAAGCGACGCCAGTGGTAATGATCAGGTACATTCATTTGAAAAATCGTTTGTGAAGCAGTCACTGTCTGACCAGATCATCTGTGACTGTTTCTTTTCTGAATGTTCTTGCTGTGTTCGATATGCTATATGCTATTGTTATATTGTGTATTCTGTATTCTGTATGCTTTATTCTACACTTTCTTCCTGTTCTCTACCGGTAAGATGCCTTGTGGAGCATGTGACTAATGAGGCGTACTTTGTTGTTGCTTGCATAATAACGTTCGTATTATATACAGTGGTATGCAAAGGCATCTTTATTGATCTGTTTTAGTACTTCGCGTCCGAAACTTTGCAAGTTGAAATATCATTCGCGCCCTTGATTTAGTTTGCTGACATTACTGAGCGGTTCAAAAGCATGCCATGGAAAAATAGGGCTAAGAGTAGAAACATTACTCCCGGAATAGTTACGTGGAAGAATAAACTTTCAGCCTAACACATTGCAATTGTGAGTATCTAAAATCCAAAGAATTGAACTATCTTTGGGTGGAAATTTCACGATTTTGTGCCCAGAAGTTACGAAGTTATTGAGCTCCAGAAACCGTCATGCCTGGGCCGGACCGCTCAGTTTTATGGTTTCCTGTGAGGTATAGTAGGATTCATTTGGCTTTTGACCTTGCTCGCAATTACAGTCATTAATTTCGTAATGTTTCCCGTTACTGTGCTAAAACTAGCAGAAAATGTTGGGGGTAGTGGCAGAAAATCGACACCTTTGCTGATGTCCATGTCAACTGCTCTGATCACTCCCCGTCTCAGGTAATGCGAAACTACACCATATGGCGCACGGGACCGCCCGCATCTTACCGCCCTCGATTCGTCCCCCACCTACGACATCAGTGTTGCCAGATAAAACAAGTGGATGGGTGCTAGCGAATGGCCATGCATACCTGAGAGGACGCGATCCGACGGTTGATCCGTAGTTATGGAGGTGACGTGATCGGCCAGCCTGGGGAGGGGCGTGGCGAGCGGGAAAACATAATTTAGCTCGACAATAAACATTTCACCTTCGACCGCACGAGATTTCACATTCGCCCGTTCTTAACCCTTGCCCTGTAACCCTAGCACAGGTATCTACCACCAAGTTTAAAAACATGTGCAAACCAGAGTCCACTGTTCGCCAAAAAATGTTTACAGGTCATTGTTTGGAAATGCAGTGCCCTACAATTCTTAAAGTTGGAGACAACATCTATCTGCCATACATGTAATTGGGAGGCTGAAGAGATGCGACAAAATTATGTACATGGAATCTTGACGTGGAATTACCACAAGACGTATGTAGATATCAACTGCCATGATTTGCAATGCGCGGAAAACGGTAATGCTGTACGTTGTAATTTCTATGAAAACAAAAACAGACGTTGAATCTGTGCATAATGTTACTTGATTTACTGGAATATGAAACATACCCTTACCTTACTTAACCTCTGACAGTAACTGATACCGACTTAATTCATCTGCATTTATGGTAAAACATCTGAGCTTAAGGGCTTTTCAAAGTGAAGCAGTCGTACCTTTCATTGTATCACAACTTTTCATAACGCAATCTTTGTACTGCATTCTTTCGATGAAATGTGCATCAAGTTTTGCCCACAGCCCATTAGGAGGGGGAGATCTGGGGCATGCAGTCCCGGTTAGGAAAACGTTAGGCCAGGCAGTTGGGTTAAAGAATGTGCGAGTAGGTGTTTTGAGTAGCTGTTGCTTACAAAGAGGGACAATGCAAAGAAATACACGTATGGGGAGATTCCGTACAAAGACTTGCGCTACAAAGATTTGCGTACAAAATTTTGCATAAAACCTTTCGTTCTCAAAGAACTGTGATAAACCATCGTGATAAATATTGGATAAACCCGGGATTGGACAGTCGCGAAGTAACTGATGCCTGATGTGGCAAAATTTGGCAGCTATTCGCGAGGGACCGGGAGTCATGCAGGTAATGCCAGATGGTTCAAGGAGCCGTGTTTTTAGTGAGGCGCGCGCAACTGGTGAAGTCCGAATAGCGTTGACCGTGCGGCAAGATTGCTGCAGTCGGGTTGCTCCGTAGCAGTCACATGTCTGTTAAGACAAAGGAGCTGACATGGCACGTACTGAAGCTCATTTTGTATTTTCAGAGTAGTTCGTGGCCATGAAGGCCACAGAACCCGAAGCGAATCTGTATTTTAGTGAGAATACATTGTGTTTGACTAATATGAGCTAAGAACGATGTGAAGGCGGTGGTCGCAACACCCTTTCACGAAAATTTGCATGGCCGGGATGCGTTTGCTGCTTTTGCTGCTCTGTGATATATCTTACTTGATAACGTCAAATTGGAAGCCGGCGTCGGCATTTCCGCAAAAATTTCGGTGGTTCCTGGAATTGGTTACCACCGGAAAGTATGGGTTTTCAGAGTGAACGAGAGACGATCAGCTGAAGAGTTGATTATGGAAATCTGTGACCAAGACTCCTCTCGATCTGTGATCCTTCTTTTTTATCTTCAGCTTAGAAGACCAGGGTTTTGCAGATATTTTTTTCGATTTTCACAGCAGTGCATTCGTTTTCCCTCTGCTCCGCCATTGTTATGCATCCATTGGCGGCATGGTGAAGCGAACGGATGATTCCAACCGGGCAAGAGCTGAGAAGAGGAAGAACACAGCTGATCATCTGGCCGACACATCACGTCGTGGTAATGGCGACACATCGAAGCGTGCCGCAGTTTTCGTCGCGTTGGAGCATCTCCGGCCCAGCTGAAGATTACTCAAACTGACCCAGCGGCATTGCTGCGTTTTTGGCAGATGTCATCTTTTCAACCTGCTCAACCAACCGTGCGATGAAGATCGAGATGTAAACAAGGATATGCTCTGCGTGGTTGGAACAGGGAAGACTCTGCGTTCCAGTGTCATACACGACTTGGATTGAAACCAAGCTGTGTATTGTTGCACCATGTGTCTCAAACCGCAGAAAGGTTTTGAACAAACACCCATGATACGATGCAGCCATGTGGCGTTGGAGTTTACAGATTATGCATCATGGGGAAAATTTCTCGTTTGTTGTTTGGAACATGCTTGGTAACAACGGCAAATACATATTTTAATTTTAAACGAAGGTGGAAGTCTGACCTCGTATTTTTGTAGCCACATAAACACCTAGGTAGGGCAAGGCACATTGGTTCGTTTTGGGTACGTACACCCGAGATGACATAAACTGAATCTGTTGCAGTCTGAATCGACGTATTCTGTGGGTTACTTATCGTCTGCTGACAGCGCAACGAGGTCATAAAGCAGTGATGGAGGCTTTGCGACCAGCAGGTCGTCGAGAATCTTATTACATTGGTTAACTATTATGGGGGGGGGGGACAATGGACGGGGAACCGGCGGCCTTCGAAGTGGGCCATGCGTCGGAAACGCAAAGCGCGAAGAACTGCTGCGAACTGCTACGCTGCAGAATCTCAAGGACGTACAAAAATGTGCTTAGGAGGGAGAAGGTATGTTCGCACACAATACCTCGCTTGCGCATTAATACGCCCATAAAGGGCGTTTAGATGTTGCAAGGTTAGTTACAGTCGAAGCTGCAAAGAAAACTGGTGAAGGTGCAGAAACAGTGGAAGAGAAGCCAGTGCAACAACGGCTTTGGGTTGCTTGCCGCTGTACGTTGTCTCGGGATCGCTATGATACCGAAGGCCGTCACGTTGACTCACGAAGCTTTCAGAAGTACAGAGCGTTTTGTATAAGAAGCCTGAAGAGCTTTCATTTTCAGACGACTGTCAAAGCGAGTCGTGGATTTCGGCACAGCGAGAATCGCGAGAGAATTCAGACAATTTCATGACTGAAACAAAATGCGCGTAAGGTCAACGCCAATTTTACAGCGTATTTCTCCTTTGGCGATGAGACAGGGCAAGCCACTGAACGTCCCTGACCTTGAGAAGGTTTTCAGTGATAAGTTCAACATTGGAACAGGCTTTTGACCTCGAGAACGTTTTGTGTGGTAAGTTCAAAACTACAACAGACTCGCGGCTGTGTTTTCCGCAAATTGTCAAATGCACCGTACGGAAGGAAAGCACCGGTTTCTGGGTCGGGAGGACTACTTGATGGTTATGGGTAGTTGATTTAATGTGAAGAGGTAGTGCAAAAAGAAACATATGGGTCAGTTCACTG
This sequence comes from Capitulum mitella, assembly GCA_030062745.1. NCBI lineage: Eukaryota > Metazoa > Arthropoda > Thecostraca > Pollicipedomorpha > Pollicipedidae > Capitulum > Capitulum mitella. Next base: position 31,091,263 of record CP099842.1, read on the forward strand.
GCTTAAACATCTTTAACATTCCGCGGAACGTAGCGACTGCGTTACCGTCAATTTGTTAGTAACGGACCTATAGTTACAAGGAATAGCCCACGTCGGTCATATGTACAGAAGAAGACTCGGTTGTCCCGAGGAAAATGCACGCCATCGTATTTTTAACGTTCGTTTTTCTTACAAATGACCAATATGGCGGCGCGACACTGCGACGTAATACGGTCATTTTTGGACCACCGGTGCGTGCTTAGTAAATAAGATAATTTTTTTTCTTGGAGCAACTTCGAAGCCTTACTGGAATTGCCAAAGGGGCAGCACAGAATAAAACCAAGCTTTGTCTTCCCTGAGTCTGGATGCTAAAGTTTACCATCAGACGATCTTGTTTTCGGTAATTTGCTATTTTATCCGACTAGTTTAGGTGATAATAGCGACACGATAATAGCACACTGGGAGTCGAAATATGGGGAGTTGCCTGTATTATTTTGGGTTGCAGCAAGAACTAAGGACAGCCTGTACAAAAATATGAGATGAATAGAAAACGTTCGACTTAACGTATGTTAGCTTCATTTTAGACGTTGAAAAACTTCCACGACTTGAAAGTGGCCAGAGACGACGGCTGCATACTCTTCCGTAACCATGAAAATGCAAGGTTTTGGAGACCATAAACATTCTTCAAGCTTTTTTACAGACCAAACGTAACGATGAAAACTGCTCATTTCTGGAAGGGTAACAGGCATTTATTTAACGACTGCAGTGTGCAATTTGTAAGAACTTGTATATGCATAAACCTAATGATATAATTAGCAGAAGTCACCTTATAATGAAAAAGAACCTAAGACTAAAGGAAGCAGTGTTGCTGGAAAGTTTTCAAAGCGTTCCCATGTCTATATTTTGAGCCAAAATCTTCATGTTCAAAACCTCAGTTTGATAGTGCGTAGCTGAGAAATTTGGAACATTCAGTTTAACATCCAACGTCACTCGTTTCCATTTACGTTAAACGCGTTGTCATCAGTACCTAAATGCGGAGATGCTTAACAGCATCTGACAACTAATTGTATGAAGACATATTGCCGGACGGGACCCTTGCAATTGAAGGGAGAATGAATTGTCTGCTAACTTCAGCAGCCTGCGCTACACGTGTTGTCACCCAACAGCTGTCAGTCGGACATGATGTATAAGAAATTCGTGGAACACAGTGAATCTGGGTGAATTTTGGTCAGTACAGAGCTTCGAGGCAATGCATGTTGGAACCCGATATCCAGAATTACAAACCGCAGCTTGTTAAACTCAGGGCAAAGAATGTGGGAATGTCAAACCTTCCTTTCAATTAGGGATAAATTGATGTGTTTCTTCTTGAAGGTTATCGTTGTCAGTCGGTACCAAGTTTGTGTTTTAACCCTATTCCCGGAGGGCTAGACGGTATGGTCGATTCCCGGCAGGGGGGGGGGCGGATTCGCCCCCCTCCCTGAGATTTTGAGAACTGCACATCCGATTTCATTGCAACAAACGGCAATCAATGGGCCATGACGTGAACTGCATTTTTATCAAAAGAAATTTTCAAAATTTTGAAAAGTGTTGATACAGGGGGGGGGGGCAAAAATGTCAAAATGGAGTGTGTTTTTGGACTTCTTATAACTCCGTTGTATAACTCCACCCATCAACATGGACCGATTTCGATGAAACTGGCATGAAGCGAGAGATTATGGATAGGACTTTTACCATTGGTACACACAGCTGAAATTTTGGGAAAATTCATGGGCGTTCACAGGGTTGCAAAAATACGAGGGTTAGTTTTTTAACAACTGAATGAACAAAAAACGCAAAAACACTTTTGGCTTCTGCTAGTCATGTTATGCTAAAGAAGTACAAATTGCATTACATTGTTTGTATAATGTAAGCATAGGCGGTGCCAGGGACATGAAAAAGGGGGAACTGTCATGGTCACACGTTTCTCGGATCAACTTGTGACCTTTGACCTTAAATGTCCTCCAGTGACCTTAGGGTCGCTTGGAATGATCTCGTGTGCATGTAATATTATATGTAAACGTTTCCAATCATTTGAATTCACTCTATTTCAAGAAATTCGTTTTATAATTATTGCGATATAGGGTACGCGCACTGACATTTTAGGTCATAGCTCCGTGACCTGACCTGATATGAAGCTGAAGCGTGATACACAAGTAGAGGGTCCCTTTTTACGTCATATATATTCCGGGTTTGGCATTTGAAAAAAGCAGCGTAAATATTACTGCGAAAAAACAAATTTTGAATTTTGACCTGCACCTGACCTTGTAAAGTGACCTCAGAAAAGCAAAATTATATCTGCACATGCCCAGATATTTAGCTATTCATCCATATAAAGTTTTGAGTTCTATCTTAAAAACGCTGTTTTTGGCACCCATCAACATGGCCGAAATGGCCTGAGGTGCCTCCCAAAACCGTTGCCTGGCTCTGCCCCTGAGCAAAATAGAATTTTGAGATTTTGTCACGTAGAAAGAATAGCTAGGAAAAGTGACCAAGTTTCGTGAAGCTGCGTCAAAAAGCCTGGAATTGGCCAGCAAAAAACCCCAGGGGGGCGAATTTAGCCCCCCTGCCGGGAATAGGGTTAAAGCATTTATCAGTCTTAGAGCACGAGCATGTTTCCTGCAGCCACAGATCAACCCGTGGAGGACGTAAAGATGCTACCTTGACCACGGTCGTACACTCTTAGGCATGTCTGGGGTTGATGGCCACGACAGCCGTCGCCTGGCGAGCACACCCGAGGCCGAGAGAATGGTGGTCAGCGCCTCTACGGAGGCGCAGCCGCCGTCAGATAGGACTGCATCGTCATCCAGTCCGGGCCACGCCTGCTCCAGCACGAGCGCCGAGACCGCCGACGTTACCGTCGAAGAGGAGTCGACGCGCGCCACCTCGCTCACCAAAGGCCTGCTGAGCTGTTCCGCCTGCGGCGTGTTGCTGCAGCATGGCGAGCACACGCCCAAATTGCTGCCCAGCTGTCTGCACACTATATGTGCCGACTGTGCCGCGCAGGGTGGTCCCGGTGAGTAGGGAACACGGCGGAGCTGATGTTCTCGTCAGAACCCCTTGCAGCACCCCCGGGCAGAACAGCTCAGTCAAGCCTTCTGTCGCTTGTAGATTATGGCATGCAGATGTGAGACATGTTAATTAAGGACCTGCCGTTCACATTCTGAACGCGTAGAAGTAGACGCACTACGCATTGTTTCTTACTTGCAGCAATTTATCGCAGTGAAATGAAATCATTTCTGGCGTATCGCTTTTATATATTCAGTGTGTGTGGCGAGCGTGCGAGAACATGGAAAAAAACCGTTGAACTGAAACCGGCAGCGTAGCCAGATTTTACGAATGGGGCTTATTGTGGCACAACAATCCCCTACGTAGATATTCAAACGTTTTTGCGACGAAATTTCAGAAGTAACATTTTGCTATGAAATGACTGGTGTGTTATCCATGATTCTGTCTTGTTAGGGATTTAGTAAACATTTTATTGTGTTTCTGCAGAAAATTTTGATTTTCAAAAAGCATTCATTGAAGGTCGAAAACTCTTCTGTTCCCATTTTGTTGAAGAGCTTTTGAATTACGAACCCTCCGTTCCTTCTGGCTGCGCTACTGCAACAGAGCAGTTGGAAGCCGATTCTGCCAGCCCCACAGCGCTGTGAACGATGCGAAGTCGTGTCGTCATTGCTGTCCTTTTTGTGGCTTTGATTTCGCAATCGCCGTGGCTGTGTGTCATCCTTTGTGTTATGCTCGCTTTGTACCGATGCCGAATGCATGTTCCTTTCTGTGTGTGACTACGATGCTTTTCAGATCACTGTACTTTGTCATGCCGTTCAGATTGGATGAAGTCTTATGTTGTGTCGATGTGGCTCTAGACCCTGCCTCACAGCATGTTTGCGTTCCACTTCGGTTTCTGTCTCCGTCTTAACTGCTTATTCCCGAGCTCCGTATTTTAAGCCCGCAGTGTTTTGTGCTGTCAACGTGCTAAGCGAATATACACAAAGAGAGATAGAAAATGATTGCAAATGTTAAGTAAACGTGTCCTGCCACCTGGATGTTTCCTCGTAAACAATGTTTTAAGGTGCTCTTTCATGCATGATTGCATGTATCTTTTCCAGAGCTTGCTGGCTTAGCGTCATGAAAACCAAGTTATCGTAGGTCAGGTCATGTGACGTAATAAGTTTAATCAATGACGCGGTTTTCAGTTATTGTTCGGATTCCGATGTCTTTTCCTTTCGGCGAGGCTTGGGTTCGTCAGGGATGACACGAAAACAAAGTATCAGGCTTTCCAAGTCATAAGGGACGTTATTTGGGATCAACGGTAGCCAGTTTCTAGTTTTGCACAGTATCGACGAAACTTCTTCTCACACAAATATAGATCTACAGAACTCTGTAGAACTACAATATTTTGATCCCGTCTTGCAGATCCAGAGACACATATACATTTTTCAAGCCTGTCACTTTATGTAGCATGTAAAAAGTCTGGTGATGGCGTGATTTGACCGTGTGGCCTACGTTGGCTTGGGGTTACGTTTTACTTCAATAATGTTCGTCTCTCGAGACGAGTTTATTTGAGGGTACCCTTGACTGTGCTGACCTTCCTCACCATCGTGATCTGCCTCTAAAGCGATCGGTAAACAGCCGCCAGGTTTAGCGCTGTCACCTAACCGGTGATGCAATCGGCGGCATTTGGATCGGCAAGTGGTATGTGGGATCGCGAGGTGATGTGGGATCAGTTGTTGGAATAGTCTAAATCGGGCCATTGATTCTCGAGACAGGGGAAAGCAAAAATACCTGGAATGTGGCGAAATGCCCCCGTGACTGCGCGTTTAAGGGGTTGTGCTTGTATCAGTGACTAATCCTGGAAGAAGGATTTGTCTTTATGCTCTATAAATAGGTCCAGTGCCAAATGAGTTCTTACAACTTTGAAGAAATTTCACTTGCAGTAACTTATGCTGGATTCCACTCTCAACTTTTGCAGTTTTTGTATGACGGATGAATGACTTGATCCAGTAAACGTAAAGCAGTGAAGGTCAATAAAATCACAAAACATATGTAGTAAACTTTTGAGTTTTAAGAGTTCAGCTTGAAGCTGCCTGCGCAGGTTTCTTCCCTTTGTGCATATGACCTTGAAGCTTGAATCATTCTCAGATTCCTGTTTTTCACACTGCTCGGGTCTTCCTTGATTACGGAACGGGCAGACTTCAGGCGCGGCGCTTGTGACTGATAGAACACCACAGTTTATGGAGAGGACGTTTAACTGAAAAGGCCTTGTAGTGAAAAAGTATAACATTAGGAATGCAATGGGGAATTTGTAACGTCCAAGGGCGGCGGATAGGGCGAGGGAGAGGACAGTTGCCCCTCCATCCGAACAAATTGGTGAGGGCAAACATGTGATTTTGCCCCCTTCCCAAATCCTGAGAGGGGTCCCAAGCACGTGGGACAAAAATAACCGCGCTAGTGCACGTATTACATACATGGAGGCTGCAAAGTTTTGACCCAAACGCCCCTGCTCCCGCCCCCGCTCTCCCCCCCCCTCCCGAGCTCATGTGTGTACCTAGAGAATCTTTGGACTGAATCTGGCCACTGGCCAGGGGTCGTAAGATATTCGGGGCCCTTTAAAGCCGCGGGCCCCGACACTACTTCGCAGCAGTCACAGGGCCCCCGTCTTACAGTGTCCTCGAATACATAAGGTCCCCGGGCCTGGCCGGCAGCCCCGACTTTCATAGCGCCCTAAACACATCGACGGCCCATGAACCTCCAGACCTGTAGAGGGCATTCCATAGAGGGCCAGGGCCCTTGGTGTGACTGAGAACCTCTGGGGACCTCTTGGGACCTTTGGGATTTAGTGGCCCCAATGAGAGCCTAACAGCAACGGGAGCGTCTAACTCCCAATGGGCCTCCAAATATACATGGGACCCCCTCGTCATGTCTGAAGACCTCCAGATGTGTAGGTGTTCTGGAGAGGGTCAGGGCCCTTAGTAAACGTTCGGACCCTTCGGAAGTCAGTACCCCAACGGACCTTTGCCAGCCACAGGGACCGCGTCCTTCCAAGGAACATGCAAGTACACAAGACCTCATGGCCCTCTCCAAAGCACCTTGCACCTACCTAGAATCTGTAGACCCGACCAGGGCTCGGGGCCCTTGGTGCGCCAAGGGTCATTTAAGAGCCAACGGCCCCATTGGGCTCTTAAATGACCCTTGGCCCACCAAGGGCCCCGAGCCCTGGTCAGGTCAACAGATTCTAGGTAGGTTGCATGGTGTTTTGGAGAGGGCCATGGGGTCTTGTGGGCTCCTAATTAGAGGAGAACTGAAATTCAGGGGTCACAGGGGGCCCTGAATTTCAGTAATAACCCTGATACATGCCCCTATGCCTGGCCAGGGACCCTGACCACTTTCAAATGTCCCAAATACACCCAAAGCCGCTGTTCAAGTCCAAAGACTCCAGAAATGTAAAGCGTATTCTGGAGATGGCCAGGATCCCTTGGTGTATTCAGGGGCCACTTCAAAATCAGGGGCCCCAACAAACCTTAAACATCAGCCAAAGGGGCCCCTGATTTCCAAAGGACTCCCCGATACACTGGGACCCCTGCGGTGGCGTACCCAGGATTTCATCCAGGAGGTCAAATCTGGCCATAGGGGTCCTTCCAACTAAGGGTGCCTCCCTTCGTGGCTTGGGAGGTCCTGTTTTTTTTTGGGGGGGGGGATTTGGGGCTCGTTTTAGACTTGAGGTCCTATTGCGATGCCTTTTATTGCGATGATTTTGTCCGGGGGAAGCCAGATCGGATCATGCAGGGCCCTTCCAGCCGAGGGAACCCCTCTTCGTGGCTTAATGGACGATGTTTTTAATTGGGTTTCCTTTTTAGACTTGAGGTCCTATTTTGGTGCCTGGGATGACCTCTTTTAACGTCGTATTATTCCACGCATTTTCATTTTTAAATCTTTCCTGCATGCTATTACTTTTACTGGAGATGGGACCCATTATCGGCAGAGGAGTCCCATGCCGTTTGCCCCTGAAAAGTCGTTTGCCGCCCATTCGAAAACAAATTTGCATCTAAAAGTAAGCATCGAGGATTTCATTGCTCTTAGCTTATACGCAGAAAAGTTTTGTCTGGACGCCGCTGTTCTTGGGACTTTTTGAGCAATGTTCACTGAAAGACACTTGCGAGAAATGGTCTCCATTCAGCATTAAGAAAATGTAGGGTAAGGCGAAACATTCCTTGAAGGTGGCGACATTTCTCTTGGGATGCTTAACATTCGTTTTTCGGACAGTTAATGCTCACAGTGTGTTTTTAGAGTTGGTTGACAAAATAGTTGTTTTTCATTTTGCTTTGACTCGAGACGGATCACTTGAGATACTTAGTTACATTTTGATCGAATTCTGGTTGTATCCGAGTAAATTCGTTGCGTGATCGCTCCTGCAATTTTGGTAGTAATGGTCGTTACGGCGATTTGGGGTTTCTGCTGTGATTTCCTGTTTTAGTTGAATACCTTCGTTTGTTCGCCGTCGTCGGGTTGCTCTTACTATCGGCCTCTTGCCTGCAAGATGTCTACCTGAGGCCGCACGCTAGACGTACTGGGTGGAAAAGTTTCGTTTTGATCCTGCACACCCTTCTCGATGTATTTATGTGTATGGAGATACTGTAGGAACTAAAAAGAACCCATTTGCTGGAGCGGACACTCATTGCTCTAACTTGGAGTTGTTCGGGAAGAGTTTTGGCTGCGTAAAATGCAGCGAAAAAGCCCAGGGACGATTTGAAAAGTTCCCTTCATGCGCCCTGCTCTGTTCTCCAGACTGGAGCTAGATGCTATTGTAGCTTGCTTGCTGCTTGTGAAGTCAGAGATACGGCCCAGCGGCCTGAACTGCGTCGCCCGTGGCCGCCGTTTTCTGACGTTTCGCAAACCCTGCAAGCTCGGACGCAGCAGACAGGTTGCTGCCCTGCGACCGGACGCCGCCCACCTGCCTCTGAGACGCGCCTCGCTCTTGCAGAGGGCGGCATCCAGTGCAGGCTATGCATGACCCGTTCGGCCAAGGTGCTGGAGCACCCGCTGGTGGCGGAGCTGCTGCAGCGCGCCCACCACCGGCAGCTGAGCCGCCAGTGCGGCCAGTGCGCCGAGCGAGGCGGGCAGGCGTGCGCCGCCGCCACCTGCGCGGAGTGCAACACCGAGCTCTGCACCGCCTGCATTCACGTACGGGCGACAGCGCCAAGTGCCGCACTGGTCGACCTGCAACTGCGCAGAGATAGAGTGCGGGCCACTCTGTTCACGGTTTAGACGTTCGCTGATAGACACATTGTTCTCGTTTTCCGTAGCACCATAGCCTTGATTTGCGGTACATGACTGAACGACCAGCCTGCGGAAAGGTTCCAAATTTCGTTCTTTAGGAAATCCATTTTTGATGTTGAGTATATCTTGCATTTCCAGGCACATAGCGTGACCAAGCCAACCTGGGGTCACAAGATATCTCTTTATGAAGATGACTTTGCGGAAGAGCAATGCTCAGAACATCACAAGGTAAGTTTAAAGATCTTCATATATTATGATGTATAACTAAAGTAACGCTATGTAGATGTGTCAGTAAGTTCTTTAACGTTATCTTCAACGTTTGTGAAAGATGTGATTACCCTGCCTTCATTAAAACATTGCAAAACAACGTCACCCACAACTAACTCAGTGCCATGAACACTTTGGAGAGCAATGACGACCCCATTCGCTTTTGAAGTTGTTTTTTACAGGAAAAGGTTACATCATCAGCAAAGAAATAGTGCCTGAAGTGAACCCAAGGTTTGATTAGTTACATCTTTATCCCCGCATTCCCTTGAAGTCTGATAATGATCATTTTGAAAAGATTGGTTTCCCAAGATAATTTGAAGGCCTTGGTGCTCTTTTTAGCGACGTTAACTTTGTCATTTCACTCTGAACAGAGCACCACAGACTGACCGCATTTGACGTCTGGTGATGCGATCGTTTCCATGTTTGTGTTTCTGGTTCCCAACCACACTCACCAAATTGGGTGCAATATGGTTCAGACCAGTACCGTTGTATGGCGATACTGGTTACCGGTAAAGTAAGTTCAAGGAGGGTTTGTAAAACATTTCCAACAGAATTGCCCAGATCGACCAGACTGATCAGATTCCTGGGCTACTTTGATATTTCAAAGGTTGAGTTGCGCTAGGGGCTCATTAAATCGGCCGATACACGAACCGACAAACCGGGCTTTGCCGTTTGAAATGCATGTGTCGTCATGGTCCGTCTATCACGAACTACATACCGCCAAGAGATCCCTGGTGGCAGTAAGGCATAACTGCTGTCAAAGCTAGTTATTTTAGGACCAGAGCCGGATCGTGAGAAGCGAGAGCTGATTTGCGAGGGCAGCAAAATCTCACACACATTTGTACCGGGCGACAGCTGTCGTCCAGTGCTTGAGTGCTTGTATTCCGTAGACACGTTGTCAGGCAAGAGCAAAGGATGGGAGGGTAACACACGATCGTTACTGGAGGGGAGTCGCCACGCAACGGTAATTGCGAGAGCGGAGATCGTCACGCGGCGGTAAGTAAAGAAGAGGGGAGATGAAGCGACTCCCAAAATCTGAACGTACAGAAATGACGTGGTTTAAGCCAAGGACGACGAAAAACGTTATGCAGTACTGTGATACCTGATTGGGCTTTCTGTAAAATCGTCCAGTGACACTTACACAGAACGAAATAGAATTCAACAGAATTTACTTTACCGTAATTAATGTGCTTGTGGCACACTGAATGCGTCAAACCACCAAGCGAAAAGAAAAGCCTGAACGGTAAAAAATAAGAATGTTTCAAGCAACGGGGGGTTCAAATTGCATTTTGTAGCGCTTTGTTCTGTTTTCTGTGACAAAATGGCATGCTTTAAAAATTATTTCTGTTACGGACGGCGTCCAGAACTCCGTAGGATTTATGGCCTCCGTAAGTGAGTATTTGCAGTGAGTGTTGCTTGAACTTGAAGGGGGAAAAATCAAACTGAGTGGCAAGCCCGACCTGGCACGGCCCGTCCATCCGAGAACTGATAGCTTCGCTGCCATAGCGTACCGAATCACAATTTTCGCAAGAAAATGACCGAATTCCTCGCTTGCATTTGCGGTCGAAGCTGCAGGTTATTTTGCAAGCTCTGGCCCCAGATAAGTATGGGTGGCTCATCTGGAGAGCGCTGGTCTTCGGGCACGGGATCCGATTCGCAACATGACCATCAACCATTCGCTTGAAACTTGTAAAACAAGAAAAAACACGGGAGTGACGTCGCTCGTTGACGTTTCATTCCGCTGGTGGTTTTGAACCGCTCAGTAATCACAGCGCGTGTATCATGAGCGCGGAAATTTGCAATTCCTTTGGTGCAGGAGACTGGAATACGTCAGTAACTTTACGTTTGTGTTCCGAAATGCATAAAGGGTATAGCTGGAATGTTGCCGACCCAAAACACCAAAACAGGCATCGCTCCGTAAAGCATGAATTGGCTTACATTGTCGCGTCTCACTTGAATGACTGCGTGGGCATGTCGCATGTGGAACACAGATTCAGAGTTGATGGAACATATGTAATGACTCGCACTGTAACTTCGTTTTAGGTTCTGGTGCTGATGTGGATGAAAAGTCAATAAAAAAACGTGCTGTCGCCGCGACAACAGTTTTGACGAGCGGTTGCAAACGTCCGGCGCCTATTACAAATAGCTTTGGTACATTTGTGGGAGGTTCGGCGTCTTTATTGCCAGTTGATTGAGGTAATAACAAATATTCAAAACGTGAACAGTAAAAAAAACAGGGTGACACCTGCACCGTTATTGTGATCTGCACAGATGTGCATCAAAAAGTGGGATGTGTATTGCCTTATTGTGGAGGCGCAAATACGTCGATTTTTCGGTGGACATCGTTGCCGCTTGACGTCGGTCGTCTGTCGCTGCGGCCGCCGTCTTGACTCGAGTCGTGGCCGAATTCCGCTGTAGTTTTAGACTGGCGCCACGCTGCGGCGCACTCTCGACGGTGGACAGATTGACACTCCCACAACCGATTCGGACGGATGCGAACGGCATCGGCCCGAAGGCAGCGGATGGCGTTCGCAATGGGATGCCAGCGGAGCGAGGGACGTGTCTTGTTTCTGCGCTGGCTGTGCGCGCACATGCGTGGATAGACATTGTTCCGGGTATGTGTGTCGGCAGGTGTGTCGATTTCTGTAAATGACTGGAGGGGCCGAGCCGAGGGCCCGACAGCCTAACGTCCCCCAAATATGAGTTTCTCAACGGATTTCGCCCACGTTATTTCGACCAACAGCAATTTTTTGATTTTCTTTACGATTTTCTTTTCGCATTTGGATATATGGCCTTGCACATTAATTGTATTAAGCTGAGAAGTTGGTGATTACGTGTTGCTTATGAGCATGACCAGAATTGTTAAATATTGTTGGAAGTACTTATGGACGTTTCATTTTTGAGGAGCATGAAAACACTGGGAGGGCTCAGGTGACTATCGGAGGGGCTCAGATCAGCACTGGAAGAGTCCAGCCCCCCCCCCCCGAAAGTTTGCAAAACGACACCCCGGTGAGTGCCCGGTCAACTTATGGGTGCCCAGTTTGATGCTAGTGGCTGTGATCAGGAACAGTCACTTGAATTTCGGTTTGTGAATGTTATCACTGTGTATTTGACGATATAACGTATCGCTATTTCTTTTCTAAATGATTCATACCATTTTGTGCCGTACTCTATACCTTCGCCCTGTCTGTTATCTACCCGTAATATGCCGTGTGAGGCGCATGGCGAGTGAGGCCTGCTTCGTTGTTGCTTGCATAATTGGTTGCCCTTTATACATTCCGCAATGGAAAGGGTTGTCTGTTGATCTGTTTTGGTGTTTTGCATCGGAAACATTGCAAGGCTAAACATAACGCGCGCCCTGAATTTGGTTTGCGGGCATTACTGAGCGGCTCAAAATCGTGCATGGCAAAATAAGTCTTAGGGTGAAAACGTTACTCCCGGAATAGTTACTGGCCTCCAGACACCGCCATGGCCGGGCCGGACCACTCAATTTTTTTCCTGTTATGTGAAGCACGATTCACTCGGCGTTCGGACATGCCCGTAATTACAGCTGTTTATTTCCTAAAGTTTTCCTTTTACGTACGAACACATTCGAAGAATTTTGATGAGGAAGAGGATGCAAAATTAGCTTTTGAGGGACCCAGATCCACGCTGAAGGGGGCCCAGATCTACATCGGAGGATCCGTGGCCCCTGAGAGAAAATACAATTTAATACCCATACTAATGTTCAAAGAAACAAAACAGAGCCATCACGAATTTCCATCCACAGATTTATGCAGCTGCAGATAAGTCAGAAAATGGCGTTTTTAAGTAACAATCCTAGTCTGTGCATGTAAGCTTTTCTCAGCCACGATTTTCAGGGGCAAGGTTTCAGAAGCAGAAAACGGATCATACAAAAAGAATGAAGGATTGGGCAGTTGGAAATGAAACAGTTTTCGCCGGTGCAAAGCTTCCGTGCATGATCTGGCTCATCACTGTTCTCAGCCTGGACTGAGGATACCTGTATGATCAAAAAGGAAAAATTGCCGGCCTCGCATCCTAGAACACCCCTGTTTTCGTTGCCCCTTGCCCATCCAAGGTTTTGCAGGTTGAACATCAGTCCTATGACGATGCGTGGAAAAGAACTCATCAGTACTGGAGGAGAGTTCTTAATAAAGTGCTTAAAAGTGCTTAAAGCTTCCCTTTCAGATATTTTTTTTAGTAGTTTGCTCAGTTTTGATCTGAAAAAGGAAGGAAACAAAACGCAAAGTTAATTCACCAAAAAACTTTCCAGTCCTGGAAAAAGCAAAAAAGGACGTCAAATGACCCATTATATCCGAATTCGGGTTATATCCGAATTCGCGTTAAATCGGAGCGCGTAAAATCGGGTGTTACTGTACTAACTTGCCTTTGAACGGAAAACTTTCCAATGTCCATATAAGCCGCTCTGGTCATTCCCCATCTCAGATAATGCGAAACCACACCATTACGTGGTCGGCAGTTCAGTTGGCAGAACGCTGTGTCCCCATCCTGGAAAATAGGGTTCGAGTCGCTCCGGCGTTTCATGTTCAGCCCACGAGTCAGCTGGCAACTGGTCAAAGATGGTCAAGCAGACTACCATACGGTCGTGTCGCATCCTTGGCGGCACGTTAGACTTGCCACAAAATCAGCCTTTACCTGAAATTGCTCCATCGGGTGCAGGGGTCGAAGTCTGTGCAACGAACTATGCGTAGCACGGGCTCCGATTCCTAGCATCATCCGTGAAATCTTAGCACCAAACTTAGACAAAAATGAAAAAAATGGTGCAGACCGCCGGCATCGTATTACCGAAGGCGGCCTGCGGGCCGCCTTCGATTTGCCGCCAAAACGATGGTAGAAGATCAATGCTACGAGGTAAAACAAGAAGGAGCACTTGGGCGGCCGAGAGCATCATCGTGCGGACAGAATTGAACATTTGGGGGCCGAGAGCCCACCCAAAACTATACAAATCGACAACCGTGGGGTGTGCAAGTTAAACGGTTTAGTCTTCTCTCGGCTGTCCTAGACACCAGGCGCCACAGGTCGAACGCATGACGTTCCACCGGAGGGTCAGTCACCATCTGTCGTGTATCTTTGTCCCTGCGATATCACTCTGTTGTTGACCAGTTTGAGCGAGAAATGAGACTTGGTTCATTTTGACGCTGATCAGTGCAGGTACTCGAATCATGGTTCAGCCCGATGTTGTTTTTCAAAGAGTGGCCTCAGCTCACTGGCCTTGAAACACTATTCGATTCGTGACTCGACTCGGACTGGCCGTTGAGTCGGGGGCGAACGTGACCATCGATTCCGAAAGATAATCGCAGCGTCCCTGTCGCACTGGGCATTGTCTGATGGAGTTCGGTGTCGACGTTGCAGCCGTACGACAACTATTGCGACACGTGTCGGACGCTGGGCTGCGGCGAGTGCATCCTGTCCGGCCACCGCTCCCACGTGTCCTGCACGCTGGAGGCCAAAGACGCCGCCATCAAGAAGACGTTGGAGGCCCGTCTGAACGAAATGAAGTAAGTGCCTTTGGAGAGGAGAGGTTCCTGAGGTGTCTTCCACGTGCCTCGTTTTCCGATAATTCGAGCATCACAGGTCTGACTAAAACGAATTGGCGTTAGTGCAAGATATCCACTGAGATCCGTTAAAAACTTGATATTTGTTTTTGGTAGTTTGTTCTAATTTTTCGCCTTGGAGCGGGGTTGACAGAGGCGAAAAACAGTGCCAACGCGGTAACATACGACGGTGGAAATTTTAGCCTTCTGGCCATTCTCCGTGGCAGAAATATGGCCTCGGAGACACGGAACGCGCGTACTGGTCGTTGGATCTCAGCTTCAGGCAGCCACGAAAATAGATATTTTTTCTTCAGATTCAACCGAATCAGATGGATCGCGACGAAGGATTTGGAGCTTCTCCCCCTTTCATCCCGTCTCCCCCGAGAGATTCCGAAGAGCATGGAGTGTTTCCTGTCGGTTGTAAATTGGGTGTAATTGGAGGCCTGTTGTAAATTGGATTTCTTGACGTTTCGTATCAAAAACTTCTGTTTGCTCAAAAATGCAACTTCCCACCTGAAGTAGCTTGTGGTGGAAATTTTTTGAAGTGCTTTTTACAGGTATCTAGATCACATAGTTAACTTACTATATGCGCCTCTGCAGCAGGTGAGTCAAATGAGAGCACGTTAATGGAAGGGAAGTGAGCTGTAACATGTTGTATTGTGCCATTTGGTATTTGGGTTATGTTCTCAGTATTTCCCCTGAAGCAGGGCATTTTTTAAGGATTTCTTATCAGACTGGATAACCCATATGCACACAGATGGCGAGGCTCCCCTGACGATGCAGTTATTTTTGCCTGCCAGAGACCAAAACGTTAAAAAATCATTGCATAGCTGGAAAATGAAGTGTGCTTTTTAGAGGAGATTTTAGGTGGTTTGATTTCTCGTTGGTAGAAATTGCGGGGATGGATGACATGAAATACACCTGAGTGCGCGTCCACTGATGCACTGCGCAAGCGGTTTGCGATGACCAACGTTTCTGCAAAGTTTACGATACTGACGACCTGGCTAGTGCCTATCTCCGACCAAGATGTTGTTGAACGCACACTGATGGGCGGGAGATGTTGCAGTGCATGGTGTCGTGGTGCTGGGACTTTGCTTAGGTTTGGGTATTCTGGCGACGATAAGTGACTTTATCGGACCGGTCACAACGGAAACTGCAGGCCGCGTTAACGAGTTGCTTCAACGAGCAGACGAATTCAAATTGTGCAGCCCGGCCCGAACATACGCCTTTGACAGGTCAGCCCTCGCAGTCACAAGTTTTCTTCCGACGTTAGCTCAGTTCTGTAAGTGTTATATTTGCATCCACAGGTAGGGTTTTGTGTTGCGACAGAACTATTACAATAACAATTTCCTGGGAAAGTATGTCATGTAACAGGGGCGTTAATTTTTGTAAATGATTGGATGGGCCGATCCGTGGTCCCGACAACCTGGCCTCCCCCACATGTTGGCCTCTTAGTGGAGTTAACCCAATGTAGTTCTATCAATGGAAATTTTTGAGTTTTGTTACTATTTTTCAAATAAAAAACCGAATATACTCCATGTATATAGGTATATATGTGTACATATATACGTATATATACATACATATATATATACGTGTAAAATATTGATAGATGCACCACTTCATGCCTTATTCTATACTTTCCGCCTCTTGTTTACGTACTGCGGCCGTTTCTTTCGTTATTTTTGCCCCGTTCCCTTCAGAACTGACAGGAAATATTGGAGGGGCCCAAAGCAACACTGGAGGGGCCCAAATCAATATTGGGTGGGTCAGGGCCCCCTTGAAAGAATACAAATGGACACCCCTGTCATCCATTGCTACATATTGTCGCTTCCAGTGATTCTTGACATTTTGACCCGCCCCCGACTGGGGGAGGGAGGCAGTTGACCGCCCCCCCCCCCACCCGAGGTTTTTCTGGGATTGCGAGAGAACGAACAAACACAGAGCCACGAAACGTTGTGTGCCTTTTGCTCGATCATTTGTACGCCTTGTGTCGAAGCTCTCACCTCAGGTCAGGTCAGATGCCTGACCTAGGTCAGGTCAAACAGACCTATGTCCAAAAATTTTTAGCGCCCTGTAACTTTTTCAGAAAACAACATATCACAATAATATGTTCAGAGGTTAGTGATCTTGATAGATGCAACTAATCTGCCAGCTCAGATTTTTCGGAATTTTCCGGGTCATTGACCTAAGGTCAAGCCGACTTTTAAGACGTGTCGTCGTTTTTTCGGAAATTGACGGAATTTTTCATAAGATTTTTAGTGTGGAATGAAGCAGACATCTAGTTACCGTCATTGGGCAAAGTATCAATGACTTCCAGTCATTGACCTGAGATCAGGTCACGAATTACTGTTGTGAGCCAAAATGTACCACCGTCAAAATCAGCGATGAATTACTCAGAATGGGTAGAAAATGGCAGAACTGGCTTGCACAAACAGAAGTAATACCAGGAATCTCAAAAAGCTCTAAAAAATTGTATAGTTTGGAAACAAACAGACTCTCGCGAATAAAACTCCGCCAGTCGTGTAGATTGGTAACTAATTGTTTCCAAATTTAAGCACCAGAAATCATCACAAGAACCACTAGCATTAACAAAATTTACGTTGATAGGCTTATGTCGCGAAAATAAAGGAACGCTAAAAGTAGGTCCCGTTGATTTCTTGCTGCCTACGGCTGCGACGCACGCCTACAGGCGGCGCGAAAATTGCCGTGTCTTTAACTCAGCGTTTCGGCGTGTATATTGAACAAGTCCGAGAAATGAGATGTGTATCGGCATTTGCGGACCTTTACTTGTGCACTGGTGCCTTTACCTATGCGTTATTAATCACAGCCCTTGAGATTCAGGCCGTTTCTCGGTCTTATGCAGTCGGCTATGATAAAACATATATAAGAAGTAAATTGCTTACATATTACCTAAAACTAAAAATGAGACCAGTTTCGAGCTCTACTCGTCGCAAGCTTTCCAACAGTGTGCTTATTTGTATCGTGCGACCAACCATTCGTGAGTTAGAGGGGGGGGGCGGCCAACCGCCCCACCCAGTCGAGCGTGATCGTCGCCGACCGACGGTCGTGCGCGGGTTAGTGCGCCCTGAATCGTTATGCATACTACTTTGATTTTGGGGGCCTCGACGCGCAGTGACGTCATCAGTGGCCTTGAGGTTAATATCTGGTTGACATTTAGTCCTGAGGCCGAAGGACTGTTGATTGTCGTTTCAGTAGCTGGAATCCGACCATTAAATATCGAGATAGACGGTAGGAGGGGAAAGTAATGCCCCCGTTGACAGGAAGATGGCGAAATGTTCCAGGTAATGTGGGTTTAACCTATAGGTTAATGGACGGAAATATTTCGATTTGTGTCATTGAGTGTCTTCTGCTGCTTGATTTTATTTTTCTTGAGCGAATAGCGAAATGCAGCAGCAGATATGGAATGTCTTGTCCCATTGAACAAACGCTGAGATGATATTTTCGGCTGAGATAAGGTTTTCCCCTTCAGGTGTTCAGGGCGACAGATTCTGGGCGTATTTGAACACAGTGCACGATATGGTACGTGTACCCGACTTACCACTCGTCCTGTATGCACATCGCCGTTCTTGTGGGCGCCACCCGTGGCATCGATTCTGCCGAGCGCCAGGCAGAGTTGACCTTGAAACGGGCCGGTTCTTTGTCCCGGCATTGTTGACGCTGGGCCGGCGTTATCAAAGGGCTGGCGTCCCTGGCCGGGCTGGAACGATCTCCGGTCGCCCAGCTGCGGCCGCCCCTCTGTTGTTGCCGGGACCGGCGACCAGGAGCGGCTTCAGGAAACGCGGCCGGACGGCGGCCGGTGGCGGCGGCGGCGGCCGGCGGCCGGTGCCTGCCGCGGTCCCCGTCACCTCGGCTTGAAGCCGGCAGCGGGCCGGACGGCGCTGCCGCGGCGGCCGCGGCAGACAGCAGCGGCCGGCGGTGCCACCGGTCGGGCCTGCGCGGACAGGCGCGTCTGCCGACTCGGATTGGTGTAACCGTCCCAGGCTGGGCAGCCGGGCAGTTAGAGGGAGAGCGGGCGGCGATGGATTCCTGGTCCCCACTTCCGCTGCCGACACGGTTCAGCGATTTGTGGGCCTGGACCCCGGGTTTCTAGGTCACGAAAGGAACGAAAACACGTGCGTCCACCGCCCCCATACCACGGTGTGATGGAGAACGTTTTAAGGAAAGGACCCGGAAATTTTTCGGTTTGTTATTTGGTCAGTAGAACCCTTTTGATAGCTGGAAGTTCCGTGAAGGACCAATGCTCTTGGGACCCTCGGACCTTCCAGATAGGCCACATTCCTGTTGGGTTCATCTGTGTGCCGAGGGGAGTACGGATTTTTTGTCATTGATGACGTGTTATATGCTATGTAGTAATACGAAAAACGCTAAACGTTTAAAACCGCTGTATGAAAACGAGATAACCAGTTCAGGTTTTATAGCTCATTATTTAAGGTGCAGCAGCACTCCCATCCAGGAGTTAGGTAAATAAGTTAAATCAAAATGTGCGTGGCCAATGATTGTTGTGTTTCCGACGGGTGAATCACAACCCGTACTGTGTAGATACGAAGGTTCCCAGCCCAAAACGATACAGGGGTAGTGGGTGTTAATGCTCCCGCCCCTGTCTATCTCGAGAACCAATCATCTTATTCGGCTAACTGAAACGACAGTGGATAGCGCCGAACCTTGCAGACCTATGGCATATATGGTTTTTTACTTATGGGTCGCTGATGATGTCTTAGGTTACGTCAAAGATGATTGTGACGGTTTTCTGCAGAGTGTCTTAATTGCAATGAAAAGCACACCGAGACTGAATAATTTTTGCATGATAATATGCTCCTGGTAGTTAAATCACATATTTTCGGTGGCACCTGACGCCGCGTCGTAACAGGCCTACGTCACAGGTTGGGTAGATTTGACCTCCGTTATAACGTGTCATGCAATGCATGTTTTCTGGTCCATTTACACGGAGTTTCCAAAAAGACACTGGTAAAAATCTTTGGGCACAAATTAGCCTTCAAATAAGCCAAATTATTGTGCTTATGCAGCACTGCAACATTTTTCAGTTTCAAACCCAGAGTAATACGAGCAAGCTCGTGACCTCTATCTGACGTCTCTGGATGACCCTACAAGTCAGTCTGTTCCATGTTGCACATCTCCACGCGGTGTTGCACAACATTGCAAAGGCCGATATCTCCTTGCCTGTCTTCCAGAACGTCACACAGACGCCACACTTTGCTGGCTAAGCTGAAATTTGCATACAAATTTGCACACGCCACCACAGCCGAGCGAGGTGCGGACGGACTTGGCGCCGGCCGGACGCTTGGCCTCCGTGCATTCGCGGCGCGTGTCCGAGCCAGCCGTCGCCCGCCGCTCAGCATATGCCGCGTCGTGTCCTGCCGGGCGTGTGGACCGGTCTGGCCGGCGCGTGCGCACCACGCAGATGGCTTTAGATGACGTCATCCGGGGGTCAGGCTGAGGTGGACGTCGTCTGCTGTCCTTCGACGGCACAAGTTCTGTACCGGAGCTAAGTGTAAACATCAGACGCGGCTGTAAAATTCAACTTTGTGAGCGAAGGGAGAGGTGCAGCAAAAACCTGGAATTGGCTCGAGCTGAAACAATGCCGTCCGGGATGGGAGTGCCTTCTTGTTCCGGCGTCTCATTCCACATGTATTTATACACAACGAACCTGGGACGAGCGGATAAATAGGGACCTGTGTCAACAGAGTGATCCATGGCGAGAGTGGAAAACAGTGCGCGGCGATGATTTAGAAGACCGAAGGAAAACAGGTCGCCTTATCTAACTGAAACGGAACGAGATGGATTAACTTAGGACAGCGGACAGTGCTGAGCGGTATTGTGAAACTGAAGTGGGCGTTGTATGAAATGTAAGAGGACTGCGGTATGAGACACGCCAGACGAATTAAAATTTACGAAATTTCTATCACCACCAATTTTCCATTTCATCCATCCAATCCGTCACCACCACCAAAAACACCAAACAATTCACTCATCAGCTGGCCACCAGCACCTCAAAGGCTTATTGCTTATTGCACGTCGCAGCCGTGCTACCGAATGGCATATCGTTACTATGCACCTGGTCCACGCCGGGGATGTAGCCAAGGGGGGCCACGGGAGCCATGCCCCCGCAGCCAAGCGGTCCTCACTGGATGTATGGCGATTTCGCACGAATATGATAATTATATATATATATATATATATATATATATATATATACACATATATATATATATTAATTGGTTATCATATATATGTTGAAAAAGCAAACATATGTTTTCCTGAGTGTTAAATGTGAGGCAAATTACATAAAATTGCTACTTTTTTCTACAAATTCTGTTATATGTCAGTGGCATATGACAAAATATGGCATCCACCCAGGAAAATCCTGGCGACGTGCCTGGTCCACGCCCATGCAGGTCTTGTATTGATGCCGATTTGCGTACAGGGAGCTGCGCACTACCCTGCAGCAGAGGAAAGCCGGTCTGAAGGCCAAACTAGCCGAGGCGGAGGCTGAGAAGAATGCTGGAATCAAAAGGATATCTGCTTATTACAATGAGTAAGTGTCTACGCTCTTGCCTGTGTTACCCGTCACGTTGAACATATGTGGTATCATATGTGGTATATATCGCAGGTAGATTTCTCGGCAGCAGGGTTGGGAATTTGGTATTTGTTCTGCATGTCAGTGTACAGTTTTGGTTTTGGAGTACAAAATTTTGCAGAGGAATACTGGTTCAAGTTGGCATTCTTGGCTTGAGTCAGTTATGACATCACACCGTCTTACTGTATGGAGACAAGGGTCATTTGCCTGCAGAGTTGGAAACTTGCCAACATGGTCATAGCACAGCTTTATGATGGAGGCACAAGATTACAGTACAAAATGCTCCTGAAACAAATGTGTTCTGATGTTCTTCAGCAGCCAAAAAGGCACCTTTTCCAGCCTTGCTCGGCAGACGGCAGGGAGGCATTGTGTTTCGGATGAGCGTTAGTGAGAATTGGCCTGATATGATTGCGAGTGTGGGAAACAATGTCCCGCACAATGATGACTCGCGGTCTGTGCTTCCAGTGGGCCGTTCACAGCTTCTAGAGTGCCTGTATTCGGTGCCTGGCATCGGTAGCGTAACAAGAGGGGTTCCAGGGGGGTTAATTGACCCCATAGGCGTGGGAACAAGACGGGGCCAGGGCCTGTGGCCCTTACTTTGCCGTGCTGGGACCAGCAACATAGGCTTTGGAGCCATGGGGCCAAGGAAGGCTTCAGCCCCTTCCCCTCCTGACACTTTTGCAGTTGAACATTGACCTTGTGGGCATTGACTGGAAAGAATTGACCCAAAATGCTCCTCGGTCCCCTGCCCAGCTGAAGAGGAGTTCCCGTTCCCTGGCCAGTAATGTTGACTCCCCCACTTTCAGAATTATTTTTCGTTTAATTTACATGATTTTGAGCTATCTAAAACATGCATGGCGATTTACGCATTCCACCAGTGCATGGCGATTTACCCAGTCCACCAGTAATGTATCTGTACATACTGGTTAACATTGTTTGATATTATGAAGGAACTCCTTGCATAGAAATTAAGTGCAATTAGTATGATGATAAGCTGATTGCAAAAAAACGATATGGCAGAACCCTATGCCGTCATATCTAGCGGGAATCAGATATTCTGAGGAAAAACATGGAGCACTTTATACATCATATCCAGCGGAAGTCAGATATTCTGAGCCAAACAGTAGCTCACTCTCGCTCCTGAGTGCACATTTTTAACTCAGCTGATAGCTTAGGCCAATGGCGGCGGAACGTGTTTCGAAAGAGGGGGGGGGGGGCGCCGCCTACTTTTCGAGCCATTTCTTTCCATTCAGCGGCATAGGGCGAATGTTAAATCTCGCCAGTTGAGGCATGGTGCCCACGCGCCTCCCCCTTGCGCTGCCTATGGCATAGGCATAGGAACAGGGGGTGGGGGGGGGGGCGTTAGGCCGGGTAGGGCATGCCACCCCGTCCTCTTTTGAAAGTGGGAGGGTTGTGTTTTGCACCTTCGCTTTCCGTGGCGATGACGGTGTCGTGCGGGGTTTAACAGGTGGAACAAGCTGGAACCCATCGTGCATTCTCGATGCAGGTTTATCTCCCCCTGTATTCCATTCACATGGCAGCTTTCTTTTCATGTGTTCTGTTAACTTCATTTACCTGATGCTCTCTACCATTGCGATATTGTCCTTGCTGAATGCATTTTTGTATCATGCTATGAGTTCATCGATTGTTAAGATGGCGATCAGGATGGCGTGCTTTTGTCATCGGTCCTTTGGAACGATTAGGCATGCTTGTTCATCATTAAGCGTAAGAAGCATCTCAATAAGTTGTGAGCTTGCCATATTTTTCTGTGAATTGAAACTCTGCTTAGTGTCATCGTTCTGGATCGGGATCTGGACCAGATGTTAAGTCGAATGAAACGGTATTTTTAGCCAGCTGTGGGCCGCATTGTCTCATTGCCTGTCTCGACACGGGCTATGCTGAAACGTCTTGGCTGACCGGCGGCACGCCGTTCCAGCTACCAGGAGCGGGTGATGGGGTTCTTCTCGACCCAGCTAGGCGTGGCGCAGGCGCGCTATGACGAGTACAGCGGCGAGCTGCTGGAGCAGCTCAGCAGGGCCTCGCTGATGGACCTGCGCCTGACGCATCTCGACAACTTCGTGCAGCGCCTGCTGGAGAACGGGCGGCCGCTGACAGTCATCGAGAGCGCCCGGTGAGCGGGCCGGACCGGCGCCGGGGCGCGCCCTGCCCGGCCCGGCCCGCCGAGCTACGAGCAGTCGGCACCACGCAGACCGGCGCACAGCGGTCGGAAGTGAACGCGAGAGGTCGTGTCGGTCGCCGGAGGCTGCGGGGATTTCGGGGCTAGCTGACAGTCGTTCTGCAGTGTAAACTTTGCGTTGTGCGCGCCACGTAGGACTTCCGGTAACCACTTACAGCGAATTTTAAGACACGTTTTCGCTGTAGTGTGATACCTTTGCGTCTGTGTGTGTGGAAATACTTCTGGATTGAAGGTTTTAGAGCACTGGTGCCTTAAATCTGATTAACGATGAGCCCGTGTCGTGTTGCAGAATGCCGTAAAAGGATTTGATACGAAAAGCCCGTTTGATGTGGATCGCCATCATTCGAAAAGTGATGTTCCCGTTCATCTTTCAGACATGTTCTAGCTCTTACGAAACGACTCAAAGGTGTTGACATGAACCCTGGAGTGCAACGAAGTCAACC
Organism: Capitulum mitella; assembly: GCA_030062745.1. Taxonomy (NCBI): domain Eukaryota; kingdom Metazoa; phylum Arthropoda; class Thecostraca; order Pollicipedomorpha; family Pollicipedidae; genus Capitulum; species Capitulum mitella. The sequence goes on from CP099842.1 coordinate 31,114,636, forward strand.
GAAAGTAGATTTGCGCCGAGTTTTCTCAGTCGATAGTGAGTAGTTTCCGTTGTTTTCGCTCATGTTGTTCGATGCCAGTTGCACTCGTGTACTGTGACAAATTACATTTCGTTTGCTTGACTATATAAACCTTTAGTTTCGGCTAATGTGTATCGTGACATAAAAGCAGTTATTATTCTTGCGCATTATTCCCTATGAGCGTCGTTGTCAGTGGTAATCTGCTTTGAACTCCTTTGTGACTGAACGTTTCCGAGCTGAATATGAGTGGCATATTTCTGAAAAATCACACTAACGTTGAAATATCCATTTCGAGTCTAAAAAATGTGATTTTAACCGGGCTACCGTTCCCCAGAAATCAACGACATGATGAGCCTCGTGCTGTACGACGACGGTGAATGCATACAGAAGGAAAACGAGGACTCTCTTCACAAGAACTTGCTTTGCCTCGCCTTCAGTCTGGTGATGCAACAGCTGCGCATGAACTCGCCGCACAGCGTGGCGTTCATGAAGAGCCTGTTCTTGGGCATCATGGCACTGCCCACCATGCGGTATGAGACATACCAACTGATCCAGAACTTCCACAAGCAGGTGACGGAGAGCTACGTGCACGAGGCGACGCTGCCGGGGGCACCCCCGGCGGTGGCCGCAGCGCCGTCCGAGGGTGCGGCCGCCGCGGCGGTTTCGTTGGCACCGGCCGTCGACGGGCAGAAGCAGGCGGCGTGGCCTTCTGAGCAGCTCGGCGACGGCCCGGAGTCGGCGCACGCGCCGCTGGCCGCCGACCGGGGCTTGTCCTTGCCGTGCCCCGCCCAGCAGCAGCGGCAGTCGCTGCCAGTTAACGATCAGCAGCAGGAACAGCAGCGGTACCTGCAGCAGCGGCAGCAGCAAAGCCAGCAGCAGCAGTTGCATCAGCAACAGCAGCACCAGCCACAACAGCATCTACAACAACAGCAGCACCAGCAAAACCATCACCAGCAGTTCCCTCAGCTACAACAGCAGCCACAACAACTCCAAGAGCAGCAGCAACATGATCAACAGCAACAGCATTATCGACAGTACCAGCAGCGGCAACTCGAACAGCGAGTGCAACAGCAGTTTCAAACCCAGCAGCAGCAACAACAGCAGCCATGGCCTTCGCATCCAGTCAGCCTTCCCCAGCAGTCGCCGCTCGGTTTGGGGCCGCACACCTCCCAATACTCAAGAGTCGAGGAGAACACCCCAAGCCGCGCGAGGCTGGTCGGCGATTTGTCGCGTTCTACTGGCACCTGTGCCTCACACGGAATGTGGGAGCCGCGACGTCATGTAGCCCACAGCGGGCCACAGCCGGTGGCCCACCAGCAACTGCCACTCCATCAGCAGCTGCCAGTCCATCAGCAGCCGTCGCCGCCCCACCAGCAGCCGCCGGTCCTCCAGCAGCAGCCGCCTGCTCCCCTGCAGCAACTGACGGCCCACCAGCCACCGCCATTCCTCCAGCAGCAGCAGCCGCGGGTCCGCCAGCAGCGCCGGCAGAAGACAGCCAGGCAGTCAGACACGGCAGAGGCGGCTGTGGCGGCTGCGTCCAAGCCGTCAGAGCCGGCCATCGTGCCGTGGCACAACCCGGCCACGCCCAAACCGTGCCGGCCGCCTCGCGAGCTGTCACTTGATAAAGAGTTCCGGGTGTCCCTCGGCAGGAAGCGCATGCTGTCCGATGACGAGGATGCGGACAAGGATGAACAGGTATTGCCGCAACTTGTTCAACAGCAGGATGTGCTTGATTTTTATACTGAAGGGTGTTTAGGTCACCGGAGTTCACTGCGCCATGTGGTGGCCGTGCATGGTTTTTATCCATACGAGTCTCAAACGGACATGGCTCTTAATCGAACCACGGCCCGTGCTGCGACGGCCAACGGCGTGCTGAAATGACTGCTGATTTGCAGGAGGCGCCGCCTGTGGAGCCGGGAGGGCCGGGGGCCGCCGTCGCCGAGGCAGCGTCGCCGGGCCCTGCCCGTCGCCGGTCACCCGTTAGCTTTGATTCGCCGCTGCCGACGCCGTCGGCCGAGCCGGCCGAGCCGGCTTGCCGCCTGCGCATCAGCAGCACGGTCTCGCTGGTGGGCAGTCCGACCGGCGACGGCGGCACGCTGCCGTCGGTGGGCGGCTCGCCGTCGGCCGCTGACCCGCTGGCGCTGCTGGACGACATCCTGGACGAGCTGTCGCTGCCGTCGCAGGCGGTGGACCCGGCGCCGGCGGGCCGAGCGGGCGGCGACGGGAGCCGGGCGTCGCGCCCGACGCCACCGTCGTCGGCGTTAGCGTCCGCGGCGGCGTCGACGCCGGCACCCTCGGCGCGCGTCGGCCAGAACGCGGGCGAGGAAAAGCAGCAGGCGTCTGTGGGCCTTGCGCGGCTGTCGCCGGCGGCCGAGGCGCGGACGGCCTCCTCGCCGCCCGGGACGCCGGCGGCGGGAGGCCCGGCCCCGCCGACCCCGTTTGTCCCACTGCCGATCACGGTGACCATGCCGCGGGTGATCGTCAAAGCGCCGAAGTTGGAGCCGGTGTCGTCGCGGGCGCCCGCCCAGCACATGGTGCTGGTGCACGACCCCGCCGTGCTGACGGGCGCGGCGTTTAGCGCGCCGGCGGCCGGCGTTGCCTCGGCCCAGTCGGCCGGCGTGCCGACCAGTTGCAGGAAGAAGGCCAGGACGGAAGCGGCCGTGCCACAGGCGGCGGCGGCCGCCGTCGCACGCCCCACCGCCAAGAGGAGCTGCAGCGCCGAGGAGATTGCCACTACCGCTTCAAAACAAAACAAGGTACGCGCAGTTTCGGACCTTCATTACTATTTTTATATCGCTGCATTTGCAATAGCATCTTGCATCTAATGGTGGCATCGAAAAACTATATCAGTGATAAGAAATAGGTTATTTCACTTTCTGTAGAGCAATGTATATTACGAGGGCCAGCCGTTTTTTTTCGAAGGCAAAAGTAAGCATTTCACAGACGGTACAAAAAGTGTTATGTGGAACGGAACATTTAAGAGGATCAAAGCAAAAAAGGGTGTGTCCAAACATATTCACTATAAACATGCGACAGAAATGCTAGACGAAGATGTGATGAAACATATGCCCGATGATAGTTGGCATTCGTCACAGGTAATGTGATAATATAGGAACTTGAACTGGAAAATATAAGAATTGTTTTGCTACTGTTTTCCATGTGTGGTCTGTGCCATCAGACGAGGATCAGCCGTCATGTGTCACGACAGGCAGACGCTTTAGTCCATGATACCCCAGCCTTTGACAGCGTCGGGCCACTGGGCGGACGTGAAGGATGAGTCTCAGTTGCATGTGGTACCCAGTGACGGGACGCACCGTGCAGTCTAGTTGGGAGGGAAATTGAAATACTCTTAGATTTTTTTTGAAAAGGCACATCTTTTTGAAAATGGGAGGTATCAGTTCTGATATAAAAAAAAGATGTTTGTGTTCTAAGCATTCTGAGCAGTCCGAGAGACAGTATGTTCACAAAGGACTCATAACGTTTCTCCGACTTTGTTCATGGATGATTTCGTCGCCAACCCATTCATTGTTCGGTATACATCCAAACGTGGAAACGTCTCCTAGGAAAGCATTACCCTTCGCAAAAACATGTTCAAAGCATAACACGCCGTTTTTTTTTTTATTTTGACGACAGAGCGGCGAGCCGCAGGCCGATCCCGGGCGCAAGCGGTGGCGTAGCGACGGACGAGGCGATCGGCCGGCCGCCACCGCCGGCGCCGGCGGCGAGCCCCTGGCCAGGGAGCCAGCTCGGCCGGCGGCCGGCCAGGCCGGCGACAGGCAGCGGTGCGACGGTGGTGATACCGGTCGGCGGCAGGCGGCCGCCGTCGTTGCTGCGGAGCCGGCCGCCGGCCAGCAGTCTCCACGGCCGCCGACGGACGCGCCGGCCGGCCCCGGCGCCAGGCAGCAGTACCAGCCGGAGCGTCCCGCCGGCCTGGGCGGCCGGCCGCAGACGGCCGAGACGGCGGCCGGTGCCAAGGGCAGGCCGCACCAGCCGAAACCGTCCGGCGGCCACCTGCGCCAGCTGCTGACGACGCCGCAGCGGCCGGCCGACACGCAGCCCAACAGGTTCATGCTGAACCGGCCGTCGGGCGGCCAGGCGCCGGCTCCGTGGCGGCTGCTGCCGCTCAGGGAGGGTTCGATCCGGCCGGCCGGCAGGCCAGACGCGGCCCGCCCGGCGCACGCCAAGCCGGCGTCGCCGCGGCACGTTTCGTCCGCGGGAGTACCTTCGACGAACCGTCCGCCGCCGCCGCTGCACCGGCGACCGGCCGGCGGTCTGGCTAAAACTCGCAGCGGGGCCGCGGAGGATCAGGCTCGCTCGCCGCCGAACGGTGGGTCGGGCACGCCCAGCCGGACGCCGTCCCCGGCTGGACAGCAGTCGCCTCCGTCCTCTGCAGGCTCCGGCGAGACTGGAGACTCGACGGCGCGCACTGGCGGCCCCTCCCGTGCTACAGCTGCGGCTGGTTACAAAAAAGGTCAGCACGAGCACACGATTAGAATTTACGGTTCTTTTTTTCCCAAGAAACACATATTGATTTGATGAAACACATATTGAGATGATATCGTTGATTGTATTTCCTTGGGCTATGGAACAGTAGACATCGTTTTGATTTGCCTGACGTAGACAAAGTACCACATGGCTTGATGCCTTCTGTAAGTTAGTTGACATCCGTAATTACACTGCACGTGGCCGTGTGTTTCAGCGCCGGAAGTGACGTCAGACGAGTACATCCTGCTCAACTGTGCGCCGCGGGACCACAGCGGACGCCGCAGCTCCGCCGAGGACGGCGAGCTGCAGCCGGAGAAGGTGCCCGACATCGAGCTCTTCGTGCAGGAGCCGGCCGAGGACGGCGCGCTGGGGCCGGCGGCGGAGACGCTGCCGCAGGGGGCGCCGCCGGCGTCCGGCGCGGCAGCGTCCGAGACGGCGACCCGGCCGCGCTCCGGCCCGACCCGGCCCGGTGCCGTTCCGTCGCCGGAAGGCCGGGCTGGCTGCTCGACACCCGGAAAGCAGGAGAGCGCGGCCGGCAAATCGACTGACGCGACCGCCAAGTCCGCCCAGTTGGCACGTGCCGGCGGAGCCTGTTCGTCGAATGCGAAGGAGGGGACTCTCTCGTCAGAGACCGGTGCCTCAGCGTCGTCTGAAAAGGCCATGCAGTCCGCAGCGCCGACAGAGGGATCGGACCGCAAGACGGGAACTTCGCCGGCAGCCGAGACCGCCCGCGCCCCGCTGCTGGCGGACTCCGTCCGTCAGGCGGCGCCGGCACGTGATGCGGACCGGGCCGCGTCAGAGGAGGCCGCGCCCGCTCCCCGGAAGCCGTCGGCCGCCGCCGGGGCAGGGGCGGCCGCGACGCCGGGCGCCTCCGGGCGTCCGTGCGAAGGCGCGGAGCGCGGGCCGCCCGCCGCCGCCGCTGCCGGCGCGCCGGCAGCCGCCGACGGTCGCCGAGCGACGCGCGGCGCCGCGGTAGCCGGCGGCGCGCGCCCGTCTGCCGAGGGCGCCGAGGCGGGGGGCCAGCCGCCGGCCGCCGACGCCGGGCCTCCGCCGCTGGCAGCGGCTGACGCGGCCCGGGACACGGCCGCGAGCGCCGCTCCGGCACCGGCGACCGGCGGCCGGTCGTCCGAGCTGACGCACGTGGTGAGCCTGCCCGAGTCGGTGGTGCGCGGCGAGACGGCCCTGAACTGGGACCCGGCGCAGGATCCGCTCGGCATCGGGTTCCCGCAGAACATGCTGTATCAGCCGCCAGCGCGCGGCTGCAGTTCGCCCAACGTCAGCTACTGCGTGCTGTGCTGGGACGGCGGCGAGCTGCTGCTCTGCGACGCGTGCGACCGCGCCTACCACCGCCGCTGCTACGTCGGCCCCGTCGGCGACGACGACGCCAGGTGAGTCGGCCTGAGGCCGGCGAGCTTTTGGGACTTGCGAGGCCCGATGTTCGGCCGGAAAAGTAAAGCCGAACGCTGCTTTGCCTCTGACGAGACCCCGCTGGGAAATGGCCACAAGTGTCACATGGAAATGCATCGGAAAATGATTGCGCGTATGGTTTTGTTCACGTCAGATGCAAACATCGCGACGGCTGGAGTTCTTGTTTCGTCACGCAATCTCATCATGATCCAAAGCCTGCGTGAAGGTATAGCGCGAATATGCACTGCTTTGCCACAGCGAATAGTTACGGTAACTACATCCAGCATTTGTCTGCACTGGGTATGCCACTTTTCATTAGACTCCGGCTCTGCGTGGGCATCATTGTCAGAGCGGTTCTGGTGGTACGCCGTTGTGACGTGGTGTATGACGGTGCCTGATATGACTGACGTGCTGTTGTCGGTCGTCTGTGGCGGCGTCTGACGCGGTTGACGTGCCGTCCTCAGCTCTCCGTGGCAATGCCTGTTGTGTCGGCGGATGCCGGCACCGCTGCGTCCATCGCAGCGGCGTCCTGGCGGCCAGCTGAACGACGATGACAAGACCCTGGCGTACCGTCTGCTGATGGAGCTGTACGCCGCCTACTACCCGGTCATGTACTTCAGAAACCTGGAGAACATGTCGGTAAGGAGTGTGGCGGCCGAGGCTGTGCCTCGTTCCGGGACCATCTGGATGTTGTGGCCGCGAAATACCTGCATTTGATGTCTTTTCGGTTATTGACGAGCGCCTGTGTGCAAGTCGTCACAAACGGTACGATTTCATACGTTGCATGAATGGCCCCATGTGGTCGATCGAAACATGCATTCTGCACTGGTGCTGTCTTTCTCCTGTTTTATAAGTACTGCATCGCGCGTTTTCTTAAACACCTCTGAAATATGTGCATTGTACGTGTATCAGAAGAGATGGTCTAAAATGCAGCAGAAATGCGTGATGGCTACATCATCACAAGTTGGCCTTGCTTGTCACTGTGGCCAAGTTGGTGTTGGGCACGCTGAGCGTCAGTTCCAAGTACTCTTGTCTTCTCGCTGACAAGCTTGGGCATTCGCTTCTTTTTCATCTGTATGTGGTGGATTGCACGCTGTATTTTGTGGCCCTCCTGTTCTTACGGGGCATGGTTTCTCTTGGTCTGGGTTTCCCTTGGGTTCCACGACCCAACACTTGGTACTCCAGTCCTCCTGCCCTCCTGGCAAATCACTGACAGTGATCTGGTCCGAACGAGCCCCGGTCGGACCTGGACTCAACCACGACACAACGAAGCGACTGGTTGGCTGAAATCAGGATGTGTCCAATAAGTGGACGAAGTCCGCCACTATTGCCGTTTTCCGAGTCATGTCGTTTTGTTCCTTGAGTATGCCACGCTCATGGAGCGGCGTAAAGAAGGCAGCTGCCGCTGAGATAGCTGCCTCTCTGCCAGTTCTGTCACGCCTCTTTCTGCCAATTCTCAGAAGAGGCGGACCAACGGCGAGAGCAGTTTTTCTCGGGCCTGGCTGAAACGTATCAAGAAACTGGTCAAACCGAAGGTCTCTGACGGCTTTAGCAAGCAGACCGCATTTGACACGAGTATTTTTGAAATTTGCCAGTGTTACCGGGACAAGGTGAGCCGGCTTTCATAGAGCATGGGTTAGAACGCAAGCCTCCGCCAATGCAGAGCAACGCTCACGCTCTTGCATGGCAGCAATCCGGGATAACCCTCTCTGCAATGCCCTTTTTCTGTGCCGTTTTGTCATTTTTGTGCAAAGCCGAGTCGTGTTGCACGTCACATGGACCGCTAATAGTGCGTTTGGAGGCTGTTTGCATTGTAGCCGCGACCGACCGTCTGCGGTGTGGGCTGCCGCTGGTCTTAGCTTAGTGCGCTCTGTTGCAGGAGCTGACTGAGTTCGCCAACATAGAACGCCCCGTGTGCCTTGACCATGTCAGGGATCGCATTCTTGGAGGAGGATTCGCCACCTTGATGAGCTTTCTGCGAGAACTGGAGAAACTGATGGACCAAAACAAATACTTCAGGGTACGGCACGAGTATATTTCCTCTGTCAGAATGCAAAGCTTGATATGAAATGTGCATTTAAATTCTAGCAACAATTAGAACTCTGAGCGATGACATCATCAGAAAGAGAAAGCATTTCATTTAAATAAGTTGTTTCTGGGAACTATGGTCCCTTAATGTTACAGCGCCCGGAAATCTAATATCAGCAAAAGGAAAGAATCTTTTGTGTGGTCTTGTCAATGGCGAAGGGACGGAACGGCTTTGGAACTCTTTGTACCCGTTTACGTCAGATATGTCGATGCCTACGTTTTTAGCCGATGAATGCTGGCTCCTTTCGGAAAATGCATGAACAACGCTGTTCCTATCCACAGAAAGGCTCGACCGCGTACAGGTACCTGCGTGACCTGGAAGATGTCTTTGAACAGTTTCTGCGGCGCAACCTGAATGAATATTGGCTTCAGCTGGGCGAGAGCTCGTCAGAGTAGTCCCTTAGCAAAGATGGCGCACCACGATGGCCCTTGCCACATCGACCAGCGCTGCATGGCCTGACAGAATCGTTTCTGTGGATCTTGGTGCGCTCGTTGCCCCCAGGGCATTCGCAGTATGGCTTAAATTTGGCCAGTTGCTGCACTGTGGAGTAGTGTGATATCCGATACCAGGGCACAGAACGACGCGTGGTAGACGCCTGGTCGCTTAACCCAGCGTTTTCTCACCGTCGTTGACAATTGTGCGTCAGTTGGGTGCCGTTTTGATGTGTTCATTTGCGAGCTATAATTCAAGTCAGCGGTAGATGTGCTGGATAGCTGTCGCTTTTTGTTTTGTTTTCAGTGACGGTGAGCCCGATAGACATGGGAAAGATGGCGTCTTAGCGCTTTACTCATGTCTGTGCCGGTGTCGGTGCCGGCGCCAGTTTCGCGCCTGTGATATTAGCGTAGAACTGCTGTACTCAGTTGAGCTTCTGCCGTTCGTCGTTTTGTTCAGATGTTTGTACCGAGTTCGTATTTGCTGCCAGTATTTGCTCAGAACTTGACGTACAAATGCCGAAGGGATGAAGTTGTACTGCTTGCCATTTTCATTGTGCATTAAAAATCGAGAACAAAACTAAACAGAATAAAAAAATAGCATCGGAGGCCAAGGTGGTCCTCAGTTCAGGGCACTGACTCAGAATACATCGTTTTTTACTATCGCTGACTTTGCAAAATAACACTGCCTTATGCCCTGCGTGAAAAAAAACTCTTTTCCATTGAGCCAAAGCCTGCTTCTGAAACGAGTGTGCGGTTGGTAGCCCGGGTCCTGTGCTCGACGACCAGCTCTTGGTAACAAAAGGCGCCGGAATACTGGGCCCAGACAGCTGCTGAGGCCCCGAATAGGAGCCTCCCAGCGCGGCATTTCTGCGCCGGTGACTGTCAGCGTCGCCGGCGGCTCCGGCTCGCGGCGCGCGCAATCTGGCGCGCTGGTGCTGCCGCAGAGCGACGGTGACGCGGGCGGGCGTTCTGGGCCCGCAGGCGCCGGTCCGACGAATGGAGGCCATCGTAGCGGCATGAGCGCAGAAATGGAGCTCGCCGCGCCTGAGGTCCGGGCCGGTCGTCTCCTGTTTTGTTCTCGTCCTGGGCGTCTTCCACAATGAGGGGGGCCGTCCCGTCGATCGGACCGAGGCCGCTCGACACGTATTTCCGACAGGCGAGACCGCGCAGAACGCGGCTGATGACGCGTCGTGAGATCGCCTCGGTCCGGCGGCTCATTGTGCGCTCCACCACGTGACGTGTCACTCCGCCGGCAGGACCGAGGCCGTGACTGACGGCGACGCATCGTGCCCCCCCCCCCCCCCCTCTTCTGAAGAAGGCCGAGACTTCGCCGCTGCCGTGGGTGGCTGAAACCGCTAGACTGACACTCCCGGCCAGAGTTTGATGGGGTTTTTCCCTCGCGTGGTGCTGGCAATGGCATCACCCTGAGCCTTCCTCGAAAGTTCACTGCCTTTCATCCGAACATGTAAGGACACCTGAGCAACATTCCATCCTGGACTAGCCAGTAGGGAATGAGGCTGTCACGTGGCAACACTGTATTATTTGTACCTAGCCATGTGTGATATATGGGTTGGTGTCTTCTCCATGCGTGTGATTTAAGTGTGGGACAAATTCCCTCCTCCACGCCAGCGGCTCGCCAGTCGACAGGCAGAGCGAGAGAGCCCTGCAACGACCATCGATTTCATGGAATTTTCCCAGCCGAGAGCGGGCAAGCAGATGCCCTCCCAGCGGGCCGATGACCGCTGATCCAGGGCAGGCCCATGCCCTCTAAGTGGACCGATGACCTCTGATCTTGCGTCGCCGCAAATGAGGGCGAGCGGAACCCTCACCCTGGCCGCTGACGTCAGGCTGGCGTGTTACAACGCGCCTAGGAAGGCTGATCTGCCTGCAAGACGACGCTCGCAGGCGCGCTCGGATCAGCAGCCCCTCCCGGAGCATCTGAGATCATTGCCAGACAGCTCAGCAGCACGGCAGCACAGCCGTCAGCTGTGCGTGTAGCGCGTGTGGGCGACCAGTTGTTTCAGATTCACGACGGCGGGGGGATGCCGCCCGAATAAGTCAGCCCACGGAGTGTCCCCAGAAGATAGACGATTTCAGCACAACAGTAAGTATGACATACCCAAACCCCATGTACATCTGGGGGACTGACAGTCATTAGTCTGACAAACCAGGAATTGTCCTGATTATTCTTTGATGATGATTTTTGATTAACGAAGGAGGAGGCCGCTAACGAGTTTCTGTGTTTCCCGGTGACGGAGAAATGAGGGCATGAACGGAGGCCCGATAGGTCTGATGCATTGGATGCATTATCAAGGACACTGAGTCCACCCTCCAGACGGGCAATTGTTTATGGAGAGGAAGTCCGAGGTTCCCGTGAAAATCACGGCGCCATGTAGGAAATCCCTATCGAGGAGCCTTGGAATGCGTAATGCGACGGCCACATAAAAAGGCCGGACCCACTGCATTTGGAACTGCAGCCAGTGTGGTGGAGCCTCCATTTAACACTACTCCGTCACTTGGTGTGACGGAGACACGTCAGTACAGGGCTGATCGTTTAGTACCCAGACCTCAATGACGCTGTCCTGCATTTCTTAGCCTGACAGCATGGACCTGCCTCGGGAGGCGAACCCATGGGAGTCGTTACTGGAACCAGAACTCGTCCACCGCCAGCGATTCCTCAAAGCCAATCTCGCATATGGGAGACAAAGAGTGTTGAGACGGCCACAGAATGTGTGCAAAAAAAACATAAATGGTGCTCTTACGTTTCGGAGGGAGCGGTAGGCTGACGCATCACCCAAGTAACTGACAATCACAGAACTGCCAGAAGGTACCAGCGAGAGTGGTACAACAGACGAGCCAGGGAAAAGGGTTTCGAAGTCGGGGATCTAGTGCATGTTTATCTTCCCGTAGTATAACCCGGCAATGCGTCCAAATTGACCAAGAAATGGGACCCGGGGTATGTTGTGCAGCATTAACCCCCGAACAGGCTCACGTATGACGTACGTAAGCCAAGGTCTCACAGACCAGCTGAAAGGGTGCACGCCAACCGTCTAAACCCCTGTTCGCAGTCTCACATATACGAGGCTGGCCAGAGAGCCACAAGTCACGGCCACGTTATAGGAACGGGCCGGGCGATGGAAGCTTATCGCACTACGCGAAAGCGTTACACGGGGAAAAGTCTGAAAGAGAGGAAACAGACGGGGGAAACGAGCGAGCCTCCGACTGGGGTCTGTCCAGACTGATTTCAGGTGTTCCAGCTAGGATGGATAGCCCACATCCGATGGACGCGGATCATGTTGACGGCGGAGTCACTACAGTCTCGAAGGCAGTGGAGACGAAGCATTACAGCAGCAATGCTACGTTCAGCGACATTGACGACTCCTGATGGGAACGTCCCAGCTGCACCAGCAGAACCGTCGACAGCACCAGTCGGACTTCAGACGCCCCGGCGACCCTGGGGGCACCGAACCAGTATTCACCGTGATCGTGGCGTGGTCACGGAACAAAGGACGTAGCAAGCGCCTACGTTTGTTCTAGGAGGCTCCTCCTTTGGATGTACTGACCATTCCTCACCACAGTGGCCGCAAATGGGACAGGAGTGCCGCCGGTGGACCTGCAGCTTCACCACGGCGCATATGTCCGGCCTAGAGGCGAAGTGTTCGCAACCGGGTCTGACTGGGCAATATGCACCAGCCTCGGATTTCGGGTGAAGTATCAAAGGACCCTTGAGCTACTGCAAAGGCAGCTCACCCAGATCGAGGGTGCATTGGGCACGCATGGAAGAAACTGTTACGCAGTTGATCAGGGCGCTCAGTAATGCAGGTGAAAGTCAAAATACTGCGCTGCTGGAAAGGAACCAAGCGATTAAGAAGGTAACCCAGGCTCTTAACGCAAACTGGGTCATACAGTTAACAGGCATCAAAAATGACCCAGGGCGTTTTGCCACCACGCTTCTGGATATCTCTGAGGCCGGAACGTCAGATGCACCAGCAACCCGACAAGTACGAGGGCTGATTATTGTCGTCAGCGATGCTGGCAAATATGTCTTTGGTTTCAGTACTGAGAAAGACATCTAAGGAGTCAACGAAAAGATAAATGCCTTAGCAGGACGAGACAAAAATTTTACGCGCCTGGCTCAACAGCAGTTCACTTGCACAGAAGAAGTGGCGTCTCAGAGCCTCCAAACTGGAGAGCACACTTCCAACATTCAGACAAGCGTATAGAAAATGAGAGACCTGCTGAATTCGTCGAAAAAGCAGGATATGAACGCTCAGTTTACAGACATGGGATTGGAAATGCAGTAATTCTTGGACTTAGCAACGAGACCAGTCAAGCCTGGAGAGAACTCAACATGGTCCAAAACATATTGGCTTCACCGGGCTGAGGATCACTGTGGGATCACTATGGAAACTGTTTGAAAGCGAGGCATTTCGAACGGTTCTTACAGATTTGGAGGCTCAAATACCAGAAGAATGGTCCTTGCTTTATGAGACCAAACAACACCATGTCTATCTGCGTTGCATTAAAGCCCGAGTTTCTGCAAATGGCGGCGTTGCATCAGATACCAAATGCATCAGATACCGAGGTGTACGTTTCTGCTAGTGTTCCCATAGTAGAAACCGCTGCCCGCTACCAGCTATTTGAAGCGATCACCATGCCTGTTATCCATCCTGAATCTCGCGAAAAGTTATACTTCGCGTATCAACTTACCTTCCCCTACTTAGCGGTGCGGAAATCAGCCTTGGGGCCAAACTCCACCCAAGAGTAATTTGTCATGGAGTCGAACCTTCAGAGTCAATGTCAGGGCAACGATCCGGCGGTGTGTCCGAACGGCCCGACACTCCTCCCCGGAGCGGTGTAAAAAGAGCGCAGGCAGCCGTTTCCTTCAAGGCCGCCATCTGCCGTCGCAGCCAGAGCGGGCCTCGCTTTGGCGCACGCAGTGAAACGCCTGGGGCTACTACGAACGTAGGAAGGGCGAGGCCGCCAGAGCAAAGTGAGAGTCCTACTGTTGGGTTCCCCGGCCGAGATATAAGCGTCCCCATAAACGCCCCCTCCGGTCACAGAAAGGAGACTCAGCCGAACGGCATTGCCGCGAGGGACGGTCCTGCCATCTACCGACGTCGACGGCTTTCCGAGCGGACTCGGCTGTTCGCCATGTAATGTGGCAGGTGTACCTCAGGTATCCACGGACCCCCTTGTCACACGCTGGCCAGGCGCGTTACAAGGCGAAGGGTCTTAATCAACAGACGCCACCTCCGGGTGTGGCAACATTTACTCTTTAACCGCCTGCCACACGGTAGTTACTAGCAGCCGGGGTAGGGAATGAATGCTCGTTCACCGTAGGACAGCCTCGGCACCCCGCACGAAGGAGAGAAGACAACTGATCTCATGGATCCCATATATATTCACAAATTTCTAGTCACAATTAAAGAAGTGCACAATCAAGCTAAACATTCAAGACGATACGTTTGATACTAATACACTCACAATCAACATTCACGCAAGGGAAATCCCAACCCCAAAATCCTGAGACCCTCTTTAGCCCGACGCCCACATGACCTACCCCAAAGAAGCCACGGTGCGGAGTGCCCCGATGGCCGGGATTCTACCGCGGACACCGCCTGGCGGCCGCATTGCCGGGACACCGCCGTTGCCGCCCCCTGGTGGCCACACTGGCCGAGACTTTCACCCTCTAGCGGCGGTAGCGGCGGCGTTCCAGCGCTCCCAGCCGTACGAAGCCGCTCACGGCACCGTGGCCGGATCAGCTTTACAGTAAGAGCACTGCTGCACTTCATTCTGACTATGGCCAGAATGGATAAGGACAGTCTCCTGTGTGACAATATTTCTGCACTTAGACAGGCGAATGTTTTAGCTAGGGTGACCCTCCCCACAGTGTGGATTTGACCGTTTTATGTGTGGCTCAGTACCTCGTTCGCCGGCCCGCTTCCTTATTTCTTCTGGTCAGCTACTGTTGAATATACAAACGATCCTTGTGTAAAATGACTTATCTTGGCAACCGACTACTACTAGGAACACCAGTGCGTGAACACCAAGCCGACGGTCGAGAAACGGGTTAAAGAGCAGAGGAAACGGAAAAAGTTCTAACAGAATTATCATAACATCCGCCACAAAAGTAAGCTCGGACTTTGCGTAAAGAACTTGAAGCAGCGCACGCCACAGAAGCAGCATGTGTCGTATCATTTCGCATTCTCGGGTCGCTTGTCTGAAACGGGTAATTTCTTCTAAACAAGAAAGCCTTTCTTAGGGTTTCCAAAATAGCATTTATTGAGCGAATGAGCGCAACATGACATTCAGCAGATCTGCGCACGCATATCGTAGATACTCCGTCTGTTAAGACATCCAAGAAAAACGGGCTCTTCCATCGAGTCTGAACCAACGTCGGAAAAAGACAACAGCGAACAGACCTACGCACACGTATTGCCACGGATGCTTCGGCCGTTCACACATCACAGACAAACAGACTGCTGAATCTGGATCAACGAGGGAAAAAGACGTAACCGACATAACAGCAGACCGTCAATCCATCACGAGAACCTGACTTGCATTATTGCCAGTTAACTATCTGCATGCTTGCGCCCGCAGAGGAATCAGATCGCTCGCGCTACAACGACAAGCTCACCAAAGAGAAAGCTGTTCAGAAGTGGCAGCAGCTCTTCAAAAAGAGGGGGGGAGCACGTCGAGACTCGACGCCACACAGAAACACGGCTTTCGAGTTTATAATACGCAGACATCAAAACTACGTCATCACTCGACGCCGATTCTTCAGCATGCGGCTAGTTCACTGTTCAGTGTCGTAGGAATTAGGTACTGCAGAGATCCTGGAGTTACAAGGTCATTCTGCTTAACCGATTGATTGACAGTGGTGTTCATTAACATTTAAAATCCCTTAATCTAAGTCAGACCTATGCATAAGAGAAAAACACACACACACGCAAACAGAAGCAGCGTCTGAGCGTAAGATCGTCTGCGACATAGCTGAGATGAGAAAATGCCGTCCAGATGTCCTACATCACCGCTTTGATACTCCACTGCTGCGTCTTTCAAAATTCCACAAAACGCCCGCAACTGTTGCATAATATAACATTCACGTGATGTGTAACCTTCATGAACATTTCATGAAAACTTCTCGAGGAGAAAAGCAATGGAAACATATCGGGACAAACGCGTGCACTGAACTTACCCGACACTTGTTCCAGCTCTACGAGTTGCCTTGAACGCAGTACGAGCGGTGGTAACATGGCCACGGATGTCTTGAAGCATCGCAAAGGAGCAACGCCGGAAGTAAAACTTCTGATACTATTCTGACACAAACGGGAGGATATCAGTCATCAAAGGTTAAAACTCAAATAAAAGCCCTCTGCGGTGTTAACATTTTTCAGACAGTTGTCCTCCTCCAGAGTTATTTCTTGCATTACGTTTCGGCCAGGAGGGTCCCCAGGCGTCGGCAAGTGCTCAATGGTGCTGAGAAAGGCCTATATATATGGCGGTTCGTCGCCATATATGTCACAGACTGACAAACCGAGGAATAAAAAATTGAACCCAAAACCTTGTCATTACGAGTCTGACGCTCTACCACTGAGCTATCAAGGAGGGCATGATGCAGATCATGGCGATCACCCGCCCAAACAGGTCCTCCTCAGGACCTCAATACACATGACGACTGCTGGAGATCACACTGGCTGAAACGTAGTGTAGCATGTAACACTTCTGACGAGCAACAGTCCGAAAATTCCCTACACCATGAAACCCGCCTTGTCACAAGCATTCCGTACGACTAGAACTCCCCTACGTGAGAACCACAGAGTCCACTCACCTCACAACAATCCCCTCCGATTTCCTACCACCCATCGTCCAGCGGGCATCAGACCTTCACTCTCTCCCGTCTCTAAAATGCAGGCACGGTCACGCAAACGAAACAGAGCTGGGCTGACATTGGTCAGTTGGGCGGCGCCGGCCCGCAGCACCGCGGCTCACTCGGACACCAGGTAGTCGAGCCGGGGCACGCAGGCGTGCGCGCGGCGCACCACGGCGCCCCACACCGTGTCCTGCTCCCCCTCGGACAGCATCGAGCCCCAGACGGCCGACGGCCGCACGCTGGTGGGCGCACCGCTGGCGCAGCGCACGCCGCACTCGGCCTCCAGTTCCTCGCAGACGGCGACCACGTGGCTGCGCGTGTAGGCGCGCGTTGGGTGCACGTCGAACGCCAGGTTGTCACCGACGTAAACGCAGGCGGGCCGGGCGGCGGCCGTCTGCCGCTGCAGCAGGCCGTACAGGCCGGTCCAGTTGCCCTGCGAGTAGACGCGGCCCGGCCGCAGGTCCTCGTCGGCCACCGGCGCGCCCTCGGCGTCGGCCGCGTCCACGGCCAGGAACGGCGCGCGCCCGCTGAAAAAGTGCGGCTTGCGCGCGTACGTCACCACCACGTCGAAGAACTGGAACCAGTCGGCGCCGAGCGCCAGCTGCGCCATGTGCCGTGCGTAGTCGGCGTGCGACGACGTCACCAGGAAGAGCAGCTTGCCCTGGCGGCGGAGGCAGCGCAGCAGCGACAGCACGGCCGGGCTGCAAGGGTGCGCCAGCGCCGCCGTGTCGGCGCGCAGCCGGCCGAAGAAGCCGTCCTGGTCGGCGGCGAACTGCTCGCGCGCGTACATGTGCGCCACGCCGGCCTGGACGGCGGCACAGACGGCCGCGTAGTCGGCGCCGGGCAGCCGGCCGGCGTCCACGGCGTCCACCAGACTGGCCGCCGCCAGCACGGCCGGCGTGTCGAAGAAGTCGCGGAACGTGCGCAGCCGGCCGCACGGCGGGTCGGCCACGGCGCGCGCCAGCTCGCGCGCCGCCGCCGGCGCCGCCGCCGACCCGTACTCGGCCGCAAGCTCGGCGCGCGTCAGCGGCCGGCTGCCGTGCGCGGCGCGCAGCGTGGCGCCGTCGGCCCGCAGCTTCAGCAGGTTGCCGCGCGCCGTGTCGAGCACCAGGCCGCGCGCGCACAGCTCGGCGCCGCGCCGCGGGCACAGGAACACGTCAGCCGGGAAGCCGTGGCGCGCCACCAGGTGCGGCACCAGGCACTCGGAGTAGGCCATCTCCATCAGCGGCCGCACGCGGTACTGGCACAGCGTGTGGTCCAGGTCGAAGCCCACGCACTGGTACGGCCCAAAGTCGAACGGCGCGCCGCGGAGGAAGCTGCACGAGAGCCGGACGCCGGCCGGGCGAGGTGCGGGCCGCGCCGGCGCCGCCCGCTGCAGGCCGGCCGCCAGCCGTCCCAGGAACGGTGTCATGGTGGCCCGACAGCGCTGCCCTGACGAGGGCAGAGGCGATACCGCGGGTCACAGGCGCCCTCTATACCATGCTCTGAAATATCTTAAAAGACGAACACAGGAAAGCGTGAGGAAGTATTCAAGCCATCTGCGCATAACACGTGCTTTCTTTATGACAGACACAGGCACACAGACACAGACTTTACTCAGGTAATATGCCATCAGGTTGCTGCTATTACAACATTTCGTCGAGGGGTAAAACATGAAGGAGTTGTTAGCGTTATAAAATACTGTCGTCTATAAAGCAATCAGGTGCTAACAGGTGACCGTGAAATCTAGCATAAGATCTTTAAGACTGGCCGTTAAACATGAGAAAAGCATCCAAAATGGTTGCGTGAAACAATCTCAAGCACGCCATTTCAACCAGAGCCTTACGCATCATGAGATGGCTGCATTTCTCGTCTCAGATGAGAAATGAGGCTTTATCAAATAAATGAACTGGGGACGACAAAAATGTACATATCGTGGAGATGGCTTTTGAAATGGCATAATGTGCATAACGTGACAAAAAATAAGCTACCAATGTACTAAGGTATGCTCGGCAATGTTTACAAGACAAACATATCAACTGGTTTGAAAATTCACTATTCAACATATAATGCACGCACATCTTAGCTTTGAATCACTTTTTATTATCTCTGACTTTGATTTAGTACAGGAGAAAAATGGCAAAAATAAAGGGAATATCGAACGGAAAAACAGCGAACGCAAGGTATCAAACGCAAAATTTCGAAAGGGATAATATCGACAGTGCTAAATATCACATGGGAAACTTATGAAAACGCAAAGTATAGACCAGGGGTAAATATCAAGATTAACAAAATCGATGAATAAAACACCGAATGGCTAAACACTGAACGCTAATAATCGAACAATAACTATGAAACTGAGTAAAGAACGTGTTGCGTACGAAATAGGTAAGGCATCGAATGACGAAATGTAGTGAAAGGCTTGAAATATAGTGAAATGTAATGAAACCCCCGGCACACTTTCCGCGTGCCGGGAGGTTCATGACCGTCCCTTTCGGTTTTTAAGGATGGCTGTCAAAAGAGGCGCTGAGACACAAAACTTGCGGTACATTATCATGCATCCTTTTTACACATTTTAACATCTTTTGACATTGAAGTCACCACAGGCCATTAAACCACAACAGGCCAAGTAAGACCATATTATAAAAACATAAAGTGTCCTAGCATTTTGTGAAACGTGTCGACTAACTTGAAACTTGCAACATTTACGAAGAACGCCAGATGCAACGATTCCGCCATCTCAAATTCCTCCGAAATGTAAAGGCCAGTGATCTTGGATCAGGCGAACTTTCGGCGTTTTTTAGGCTACCAATGGAAACTGTAGGTTCAGTTCAGCACTTTTGAACTTGGAATATACTGTGTGATGCTTCTCACATCTTTTACACATGAAAATATATCCTCTAACCCGTCACCGGAAGTCAGGTCACGTTTTATACCGAATTTCGACATCCGTGACCGAAAGTCATTCATATGTTTACAGTCTTTGAATGTTTATCAGTAGTCATATGTGCTTCAGAAGCACTGGCAGACGGCAAGAACTTATTTCCCAACAATGACCTAATCCCATCTAGCCCAGGTTGACCTTATTTGACATTTTGAAAAACGTTGCTTGTTTTCAACGCATACACACTTTGTAGGGCCACAAATGGTAAGAACTACGCCCATGCTTACTGTTTGCTATGTTTTTACTGCCCAGTCCTCTTATTTTTGGTCGCCAAAATAAAAACCCGCCATCGCAACAATAACTGACAAATTTTGGTTTCTTACACTGTAGTCGCGCTTGCCGCCAGGTGTGTGTGTGAGTGACGTACGGAAAGGAAATGATTAGGGGCATGAGTTTCATGACGTAAAAGTGACACTGCACGAAGCTATGTTGTATCGTCTTATGCTGTGTCGCGCCCGATCAGAGACAATGCGGCAGGCGATACGATAGACACCAGCAACTGCCGATCTGTTTGAGTCAAAATTTTGACCTACGTTGACCTTGTTTGACCTTAATATGATGGTTTCAGACTTCACATGCAAACTAAACACAATTGCGGCGTGATCTAGCCCAAACACAGTCTTCAGCAATGAGCAAGAACGCGATTCTTGCGTTTTCAAAAACACATGTTTATCTCACTTTCAGTGTAGCGTGAAATGGCTAAATATGGCCTCAAGAGCTCTTTTACTGTTCCCACTGGGCAAATGAGGTCTTTTTCCGCCTAACATCTTTGGAGACACATGAACGACTTGATTATTACAGTTTCCTGTTCAAAACGTAAACAGGTGATTTGACCTAGCACCACCTCTGGTGACCTCAATATTGACCAGATTGGACTAAATCCGGGTGCTTTCTTCTAGTTTCGCGAAGGCCTTTCCAACGGTCTTTTGCTTTCCCCTGGGACTTAAAGTTCTCGAGATCTTGGATAGAGAGTTCTCATGAACTCCCCATCCCCGTGGCCGGAGAAGATGGATCCGGAGCCTGGCCCGGCGAGGGTTAACGACAAACCGAATAATTACCGTAGTAAGAAAAATGTAGCAAGCCACAAAGTCAAACAACATGGCACAGAGCACTAGCTCTTTCCACATTGCTGGGGGAACGTTGCCACGCCTGTTCTAGGATTCAGACGAAACATCCCAAGAGCCTTTCCCCTGTTTATCTCAGGTTTCAAGAAAATAAATATTCCAGAGTTCACATTGCTTCAAGCGGTTGCTGAGCGGAAGCCCCAGAAAAAAACCTTGAGTAAGCCAATGCACCTGATGGTGTAGAGTTTTACATACTAAAATTGTTCGCCGCGGTATGCGCGGTTCGAGTCCAATGTGTCCAAACCTCCTTTCTCTTTTTCCAGCAGTCTTTTGGGGTAAGCTGTCACCAGTGTTGGTAGGGATCTCCCACCTGTTAACAACGCTTGACAGTGGGTCAGAAAACATGTTTTTGTCAATGTCTCAGCGACGATGTTCATAGCCTATACTGCCGCTTCTGGCCACAACCAGCGCTCATCACCGCATCAGCTGTCAACTACGGTCGGAGCTCGACCACAAGGGAAGGTCGCGTCCTTCACTGGAAAGGAAGGATGCGAAAAACTTTGGACAACCGGGACTTGAACTCCGTCCACGGTTTTCACAGACGAAAGTCTTGACAGCTTCACTACCACTAGTGATCTTTTAACTTTCGCCCTCCATATTTTGCTATGCGGACGCTGGCTTTTCATACCCGTTCCTCTTCAATGCATTCCGTCGGCCTGGCTTTCCTGTTTCATACCTTCCATTCACTTGGCGATATTTTGTCATTCCACGTTTCGACATTTATACGTTGATTCGAGTCGAGATTTTAGTTGTTCAAGGTTCTCCGTTTTGTTATTTTTTGTTCGATGTTTCGTCCCACGACATTTTCTGTTTCTATTAATGAAATTCAGTGTTTCCCCACGTCCGACATTTCGTCCTCCAATATGTTTCCCGTTCGGAATTTTTCCCCGTCACTGTGTTAGTCTGTTAAGGTTGACGTGCGCACCGACTCCATGGTCATATGGTGCCCATAGCCTATTTAAGAGGTGACTTTAGCAAAAGTAACAGTGGCTAACATGCTTAACCAAAGAAATTTATCTCCTTTGGAATGTATATATATATATATATATATATATATATATATATATATATATCAAATTAATATCAAATATATATCAAATTAATATCAAATATATATATATATATATATATATATATATATATATATATATATATATATATATTATATATATATATATATATATATATATATATATATTATATATCTTTGATATTTTGAGTTTGGTATTTTACTTTTAATATTTTTCAGTTCAATATTTTGTCATACAATATGTTGTGCCTAACCATTTTTCACAAAACACTGCGTTCAAGATGTGATTCATGCAGTAACAATTTTTCATCAAGCAGTTCGTACAGGACGCGATTCCAGCAAACCGTTTTCCATGTCACATAGACCGTCAAAAGTACTTGGGATTTCGGTATCTGGTGACTTTTCTGAAAAGATACCATTCAAATGGCAATATGAAAGGTCCTTTAAAAAATGCAGTTTGAATCAACTACACAACACTAAAGAAAATGACACACAAACATGTAGCTTTACAAATGCTCATCTAACACTTTCTCCATCCCTTCTGCATTTTGTCATCTTTCTGTCAGTTACCTCAGGTCAATAGCTTGAAATAGGTTACAGGCCAGCATATCTAACTCTCAGTGGACATACAGATTTTTACCTATGCCCCATACCAAGGGCTTGTTGCCACCTCCCATCCCATTTCTATCCTAATCAAGACAGAGCTCCATATCAAAACCTTCCAACTCCTGGTCAAGATAGATAGACAGATTTCATGAGGCTCTGACAGGCCAACCATGCTACCATAGTGGCTTGGTTAAAAAACATTCATTGTTGTATTTAATGATTGTTCTTCTTTTGAGGTAAAGGCCATGTCAGTGACAAGCCAAATACCATAATCCTTTGCTATGCTGCTTGTGATGAAGACCATGTTTGATTGTCAAAGACTGAAGCTCTGAGCACTGAGAAAGGTAAAAATAACCAACATTAATGACATCAGTGGCACAAATTCCCCTATTGCCAGTTCAAAACCATTGTAAAACCATATAGAGTCCATGGCATCACATGATGCTGGATGGGACACTGGCCTTTCAAACCATGGTATGTTGTCAAGGATATGTCTGAAAAGGCCTGTACTGAAAACTGGTTCTACATCTCATTAACTTCTTATGGAGAAACTGAAATTGGGCCCTGATCTAGGAAAACTGGGTTACAGGCCCTTGAAAATGGCATCATACCTTAATGACATGAAACAATCTGGCAATATTTCATGATCTCTCCTTTTTAGTTTTGGAAACATACATCAAGAACCAAGCCTATTGTGTATTTTAAGCTCTTAATGTACAGCAGTCACTGGCAGACTAAGAGAAAAAAGAAAAAGCTCATTCGGGTCGCACCCACCACCTTTGTATGGTATATGCTAAATATGCAATGTGACCCAATGTAACCAGCAGTAACATAAACCAGAAACACCAACAAAGAATAAGCATCACCATGTATGTGTCCAAGTTCATTTCAGTGTAGCTAAGCTCAAATGACATATCTAACCATGGCTCATGTTGGCTATCTACCACAGTGAACATTAGTCTGAATAATTTGATTCTGACTAGACACACAATATCCTTTCATACAGCACACTCAACATATTGTATACTATGCAATGAAATATATAATCAACATAAATGTTAGCACAAAATAAATCTCACTGCTCAATATACTATCTCACATGCATCAATATCTACAAAACAACGGTTACAATAATGATGACAGAGTTGCCTGGGCCAGACAGGAATATAGCCTTTTTTGGACTGTTCATGCATATTATTATCTCTAACGTATCCAAAACATGAACATTACATGTGAAAAGCTTAACAAAAATTCACAAAAGTGATAGAATGAACTTAAATCACACCAGCACTCACTTAAGAAATTTGGGCTAAATGTCCTTTGGAAAAATATTATGATGTATTTTATGTTTTGTGTTTTGTCGTGTCATGAACTAATGTATCTCACTGTAGACCATTTACAAAACGATCATATCGCGATTGTGTCTTGGATGTATTATATGCGTAGGTAATGCCTAAGAACTAGTGCTGGTGCTGGTCAAATTACAAATGATGAAAAAATATCAAAAACTATCAAAACTTGGTTTCCTGAAAGTAGAAACATGTTTTATTCTAATCTAAGTTCCACAAGCTAGCTGACTACTTTTTTGTACTCATAATAAGTATTAATATTTTCCATTACTATGCAGGTAGCCGTGGCGCATCTGCGACAAAAGAGGTTGGTCATTTATCGTTGGATTTCGTAAGGTCGGGTCTGAGGCTACTTTAGGCCCTTGGATCTAAGGAAGGTAAATGAGACTGATCTTAACCTTGTGACATCAAAGTGGTTGATAGTGTTCCTGTTGGTAAGTGAATTATGTTTGCCTATGAGACTGCCTTCTATGTCATGAAAGGTTAAAGCCAAAAATATCTAGTGCTGTTTTTAAATTAGGCTGTCATTGGTTTTGAAAAGGATGTAGTATGATGCTGAACATAGTTGCGGGATTGTCCCAGAAGGAGGAGGTGCCAAAGCCAATTTTGGAGTCGATTCTTTCCATGCTTCACTGTGGGATCAATGTTCAGCATTTCTGGAAAGTGTGGGTACCATGGCACCCACAGATCCCCATTCCTTTGCCTATGATGCTAGGGTGTAAGAAGTCCTTTTCACTGAATTCAGGTGTATTGTAGCAGGTTTTCCTGTTGCCTGTTAAATAATGAGTTAAACATGGCAGATATTTCTTTTAGTTTAAGACCCACAAAGTTACCCAGAATATAGTGTTGGTAATGGATACCCAGAATATTGTACTGCTGTTATGAAATATTAGACAAATTGAACTGTTTGAAATATCAATCTCTGGTAAATCAATAGATTGGTTTGCTGAAACATGACAGTAAAATGAAGTGATGGAGGCACAGGTCATTGCATGTCATGACATATGGCATGACAGTATAAAGATATAGTATTTCTTGCTCTTCAAAGGAATAGGATGTTACATGGTCCTTGATGTTTCATCGTAAAGGTGAATTCCATTTGCTTCCATTCTGGACTGCATGACATTTAAGATCATAAAAACAGAAGCAAGAAAAAGAGGAGCTACACAAAGCTTTGGGCAAAATGAGACAAGTTTCAACATATAGGAGTATGAATGAAACCATGTGATTTTACAAGGCCTTGTAGATTTGTCAATATGGAGACTTTTGTGCTGTTCTGTTATAGTTTTTGCTCCCTGTCTTGTTGTATTAGTTCAAAATTTGTTATTCAGAAGTGGTAGTGGTAACAGAACCATTTTCCAAACTTACATGTTCTCAAGTTAAATGGCTACACCAAGGAAATATTGCAGTCATCTGGCAGTGGTGGTAAAATCTGTTTTTTTGGGATTTCTTGGGTGTACATCTCAAAGTATGATGGCCCCTCCAGCATGTGATGATGAACTCAAACATTTTGGTTTAAAAAATTTATATGCAGATGTGTTTTGTTTCTTGAGTTATCACTCATCAACTGCTTAATAAGTAGTAGTTGATCTCAGGCACTGTAGGTGTGTAAATCACTGGATGAACCTCCTGGGAAGGTTTGGGGCTCAAGACCCCCACTATTTATGGATTTTGACATTGTTTATTTGACAGTGACCAAGAAGAAATGGGTTGGAATCCTGGTTAGACCCCAGGGATTTTTTGAAATCTCTAGCCATATGTATATTGGAATGAGTCATCTGGATAGGTAGATAATAAGTGGATTTTCAGTAAGAGTGGCTTATAAGGTTGTTAACCAGATGTGTGATGAATATATGTGATGTGCTACCACACACTGACAACAAAAATGTTTCCCCAACTCCAAAAACCGGCTTGGCTGTTTTCTCTGTGTGTATTTGATTAGTACACATCAACAGGAGCATGGTGTAGAGATAAAGACCAGTCTCAGTTAGGGATCATTAGGGTTTGGATTGTGGGATTTGCAGTCTTTGCTCACTGTCATTTATTTATTACTTTCTTTAATGTGAGTTGTCACATATAAATCGCTTTACACATGGAAAAGACCCAACTGCATGTTTCAGTATCAAGTTGACCTGCTGTCAGTTGGGCGTCAGCAGTACCCTGTGGACATGATGGTGGGCAAAGTTTCTTATCTCTTGCGCTAGCCGTAATCGGACATGCACAAGAGTGATTCAGTAGGTGACGACTGCTCAGCACTTGCCGACCGGCTACGGGGGTCAGTTTGGGGTCGTCCTGCCAGGCCAAAGGTCAGTCTGCCAAAGACAGAGAGGAAAAGAGCAGAATAAAAAAAGAAAAATGGAAGTGATAGCAAATTCCAGCTCAATTATTGAGATGACTATAGCCAGGGGGAGCCATGGCCCTCTGCCCAAGCCAAACAGTCTACTAGGTATTTTGCAATTTTGCAAGAATACAGAACAGTGATCACATGTATGCTGCAAAAGCAAACATTGTTTGTTTTTCCTGTCCATTAAATATGGGGTCAGTGGCCTTAAATTTCTGCCTTTTCCTATAAATTTCATCATGTCAGTGGCATGTGACAGAATTTGATATCCCCTCCCTTCCCAGAGAAAAATCCTTAGTGAGAGCTGTTCTATTCAGTCATCTTGCTACATGGAACTGTCAGTGTAACACCATGGAAACAGTAGGCAAACTGTCATTTATCATGATTTTTGTATATTTTTTAAGGGTGCATAACAATATAGCAGACAAAATTTGGGAGCATTTTCCTAATTTGAGGCTGGTTGGAGGGGGGCTAAAATCTGAGGTCTCACCCTCCTAGATGGAGTGCTGGCTAAGCCACGGACCATAGCAAAGGGGTTCGGTCAGCATTGGTCAGTGGTGATGCGTAACGAGATTTTCAGGTGCCCCAGAGCACAGAAATGTCTTACGAAACTGGCCGTGCTGGCAGTCATTGCCAAAAAGTTGGAGGGACTGTCCCCTCATCAGAAGTTGGGGCACATGTGTCTTCTGTCCCTGCTCCTGCTCTGTATCCCATGTATTCCGGAAGGTAATGGTTGACCACCCTGGTGGCGCATACGGTAAATGCACGTAACCGGTAAGTGGGAGGTCTGCGTAGCAAGCCTGGCATGTGGCAGGTTTTCCCTCTACCGGCTCTGACGCTGAGATGGCGGCAACTGGAAAGTGGTCGCCTTGTCATCGGGTGAGCACTGTACCGTGCAGAGCCTGCAGCAATGAGCGCACGGGTGTGATGGGTCTAAAAACAGATCCCTCGAGAAAGCGCGAGAGTAAGATTTCCTTTCGGATTGATGTCAGATCGGTAAGGAGCTGGTGAACAGAGTCCTGTGTGTGGCAGGCGCTTGGCTCGAGTCTCAGAAAAGACACCTGTAATTGGCCGGAAACCGAGAGGATTCACAGGCGGCCGTGTCGTGGGGTCGTACAGCAGCACAAAACTATTCAGTACAATCTGATTCGATGTCTCGGGCAAAAACGTTCCATTTGAAAACACGTGAGTGAGCCAGGGTCCAAGCTGCTAGGAAGTGTACGTGAGGAACTGCATAAAAAACGAGATGATGTTTTGTAGACCCCAAACAAACTGCGTATTTGTAAGGGAAAAGCGGTATGAGAGAATGTCTTTTCCGACGTTTGTTGGTCAGTGCCTCCTTACCAAAGACAAATTCAGGAAAAGGTCAAAGTTTGTGATACGATGGCTGACGCTGAACCCCATCAAGGACAATAAACACAATGGCATGTACTGCTGTGGCTGTTTCAGCAAAAATTGATTATTTGAAGGCAGCACTGCAAAATGGATTGCAGATTGTACTGCAATCCTTTCAGTTTTGTGGGACGTTGGATTGGATTGCATTTGTTGTGTTGCTGAGGTGTTGGGGATGGATTGCAGTCCTTAAAAAATGGGTGATCCCTTGTCTCAGGTATATGAACTGCATCAGATAACATAAGACATTGTCTCAAATATCAACACTGAAAATTTCCTAATAAGATTTTTGCCAGTAAGGAGTGTTTCTTTCCTCGTTATCCCAATGTGAGAGACTGTCACAATGGCATTATCAGGGTAAGAAAAATTTTGTTTTTGCTCCCGATGTGAATTAGAGATTGTGCGCTCTCGAACGTTGCATTGTAAAAATGGCAATCAAGTACGTTTATATTTTCTCATGCATTTCACTCTTCGAGGATTCGTAGGTTTCCAAAACCAGTACATGCCATGGTCCTTGTTTATAATATATACATATGTATGTATGTATGTGTATCCAAAATATACAAGTCCTTGTGAAGATTTGAATGTTGATTATTATGCATTAGTACTTTTGAAGCAACTAATTGAACTGCTTCTGTAACCATGCTGGACGTCTTTTCCACACCTGGTGACCAGTTGCAAATGGTACCTGATGTGTTGCTGCATTGAAACTGGTGATTATGTGTCCTTCAGGAACAGTCAGTGCGTTCTGAATGTCGACCAAGTGGGGCAGCGCCGCAAGATCTGGTGGTGCCAAGGAGCCTGAGCCCGCCGCGTCTGGCACCATGGCCAATCACCACTATGAGGAGGTCTCCTTCTACCACCTGGGGTTCAAGATGGCATTGAACGCAGCACTCAGTCCCATTGACAATGCCAAAGTCCTGATGCAGGTGTGTTGATGGTGATGCTGAATTCTTTTGTTCGCAGTCATGCGTAGAATGTGATTCAAGATCGTAAAGGCTTATTTGAAAAATTGCGTTTTGTGAATTTATTTGATTTGTATGCTTACTGTCTTTTTTAGAACCAGGAAGTCAGGAGTTTTCCCTTTTTCAGTTTTTAAATGTTCTCTCTTTTTTAAAATGGATGGCATTCTTCTGGAATGTAGCGTTTGAGCCAACCAAAGATCTTTCATTCCGTGGAATGACAGCCCAGTTTTGCACCAAACAAAATAGGTATCCAGTCATCGTCCGTCTGCAGTAAGTATGTACTGTTCGCGTGTTTGTTACACCCTTTTGTTGCGATCCTGAGCTGGACCGTTCCTCGCGATCTGCCCGTCTCCGATGCCTGGCACACGTTTCAGATCGGGTTCGAGCCGCTGCCGCCGAAGCCGACCAAGACGCTGTTGGGCCGCCCTGCGCTCGGCCTGCCGAACGTCTTCACTTACAGTGAGCGCCGAACTGTGGCACATGAGTGTCGTCCCCGACTCAGGATCTGTTACGTTGCCAGGATTGTGAGTGGGGGTCATGTTTTACCAATCTGTTTTGGCTGCTGAATCGTTGCGTACGTGTCTTCGCCTGCACATATTTATTACGTAAGGGTAGCTTGGATGTGTGCTCGCAACCATTGGTGTCTGTTATCAAACTAGCTCAGTGAGTCTCCGTCGCAAGTAGGGTTTGACACGTGAGCCTACTGTGGTCGTTCTCGAGCTATCGATACCGATGTTGGAGAAATGCCCTCGTAGAGTTGAAAGACGTCAACATTGCTTGTGGCCGTTGACGTTTAAGAAAGTGGGGAAAAGCTCTTTTCAGTAACATAGTGCATATTGCATTTTAGTTTTCAGCTTGCCTTGGCTTTCTGTTGTTTTTTTCGCGAGTAGGGCAGTTTCCCTACGGACCTCAGAGTTGTGTGGCTGTTTGCAAATTGTCATCTGGCGAAAAGAGCTCGTGAACATTTCTTGTCAAGCCGCCGTCGACGCTCCGTAACTCGTTCGGCTGCCCAGAGTCCTGCGTGAGTGTCGGACGCTCCGCCCGGTTTTCAGTGTCTTACATGAAGAAGCGTGACGGCTTCTGGGGCCTTTACCGCGGCTGCACCTCCCGCGCGGCCTGTCAGATCGTCTCGAGCCTGACCTTCCACCAGGTCACTAGCAGGATCACCTTCAAGGTTGGTGCGACTGGAAACGAAGCCTGTTGAGGGCGGCGAGACGTTCGAGATCGGGATGGGCGATGGGCGGACTGGGGTTTTCTTGATAGAGCCGTGATGCTTGCCTCGCCATGGCTGATCGTCATGTGACCTTCGGGCTGAAATAGTCATGCTGACTTCGATAAATTGGGACGTATGAATAATGATACCGTTCCCGTGAACGGTGATTTGGTTCGTGACCTATCGTTCGATGATGTGGCATTGCACAGATACGGGTTAGATGGGCGAAACGTGTAGTTGCGGGTCTACTGTGTGCTCAGTGCGATAAGCCTTCCCATTGACGAGTAGTCCGAGATGCGCTGTTGTGTGAACTCTGTGAACTCAGCGGACTTGGCAGGAAAGCACCTCGTGATGTCGTTTCGTGGGTGTTTGGTCACAGCCACCGGACGCAAACGAAACATGTGTCAACCAAGGTTCTGCATCCTTGAAATGAAGAAACTGCACCTGTAATGAGGTTTTGATGTTTCCGACTCGGCCAGTTGGCCGGTCGGCCCCCAGACGTGGCCGAGAGAGCCTCCCACGCTGACTTCTGACGCGACCGCCTCATGCCGCAGGAGGAGGACCGCCTGCGGCGGAAGCGGGAGGAGGAGCTGAGCGAGGAGGAGCTGCGCAAGCTGTTCATGATGGCGACGTTGCGCGACCTCGGCGGCCGGCTGGCGTGCATCATCATCACGCAGCCGCTCTTTGTCGTCAAGACCCTGACGGTGGCGCAGTTCGTCGGCCAGGAGACGCGGCACAGGTCGGTGTCCGCCGCGCGGAGCCGGCCCGGCCCGACGGATCGTGCGGACGCCAGCGGCGCGCCCCAGTCCTGGCGCTGGTCCGGCGGCTCCGCGCGACTCGGTTAACGGGGGCCGGACGGAGGGACGGGTGGGGGTCTGGCCGGGGCTGCGGAGCGTGCCGATGTCCGGCGCTGGCTCGAGCGTTGCGCGGACGCTGGACCGGACGCTGGACGGGTAGATGGTGGGTTCACGCAGTTTAACGTTCCTACTGGCGAGTGCGTGGACTGCAGAGGTCGCGGCCGGCTCGCGTGCCGTTCGATGGCCGGCTGAGATTCGCCTGGTCTCTGCTGGCCGGGTTGGGAAGCAGGGTCGGCGCGGCGTCCGGCTCTGCCGTCAGCCGCAGCCCGGGGACGGGGCGCCGGACGGTCAGACCAACACGGCTCCCCCGGCGTTCCGCGAGGCTCGTGCACCATAGCGGCGGCGGTGGCCGCTGCGACGTACTGATCACCGGCCATCCACTGCTGTCACTCACCCTCAGAGTGTCTTTGTCCAGCGCGCAAGAACGAGACAAGCTTTACTGCCGCGGCTGCGAACTAGGAAAGAATCACTGCGGCCTGGCTTCCTCGTGTAAAACAAAAAAAGAGAAAAGCCGAATGCCGGTCGGCCGGGCGGCTCTTTGTGTTGCGTTCTGTTGCGCTGTTTCGTTAACGCCGGCCGGCCGAACCCTCAGCGGCATTTTCTCGTCTCTGCGCGCCATTTACGAAGAGAACGGCGTGCTGGGCTTCTTCTCCGGCCTGGTGCCCCGGCTGCTGGGAGACTTGCTCTCCGCCCTGCTGGTCGCCTCGCTCACCTATGTCGTCAATAACTACGTGGTCGAGGACCGCGAGCTCAAGACTTACACGGCGTCCACGATGGCGGTGAGTGGCCTCGCGCTGCGAGAGCTTGCTATAAAACCGCCAGCCGGCAGCCGCGCGGTGTTATGTAGTTAGTTGGTGTTAATTAGTGCTGGGGGCTTTGAGACGTCTTGACGGAGTGGTCATTTGGCGGCCTGGCGGTGGCGGTAGGGTGACAGTAGGCTGCCTCACGTTCGGCGTGAGCCTGCCCTGAACGGAGGGGCGGGTTAGGCGGTGACAGGTGCTCGGACCGCCGGCCGCCGCCGTCGAAGCGCCTGACGCCCGTCCCGGTCCTGTTGCAGTACATCGGGTCGGCACTGACGTACCCGTTCCATGTGGTGGCCACCTGCTCTGCCGTCTCCGGGTCCGGGTGAGTGCCGCTGCTTGGGCGCCGGCCCTCCGCGGCCGGCCGCGGCTCGTCCGGCCTGTAAAGGCGCCGCTGGCCGGCCGCGACGGCCGTGGCTACCGTTTGATCCTGCGGATGGATCAGGAGGCGCTGGAGAATGTAACAGTCCCGCGTTATGTTATGTGTTATGGTATGTTATGTTACGTTATATGTTATATATTATGTACAGTGTTATGGCGTAGCTGAACACTCATAACGCGTTCGTCCTGGTGACTTGATGTCCTGGTGCGTGGTGGAGCCGTAAGTTGCGTAATTTGTGAAATGGCAGTGGTGTGCTTCTACCCGGATCTTCCGGTTTCGGCTGGATGCTGATTAACCTTCTTTGTCAGTAACTTTCCCCGAGGCGGTGGGCCTGCCCAAAGTCCTTACCTCGCCAGCACCGCTTTGATTAGGGGTAGCGGTGCGACACCGGTGCCGACACCGTGCAGCGTCCGCCTCGACTGACCTTGACATTGAGCGTGGCCGGGTTGTACCCTCAGGCTGGCGGCCGGCTCGCCGCCATTCATGCCTCTCTACACCTCCTGGGTGGACTGCTGGAGGGACCTGAAGGCGGGCAACCAGCTGAAGCGGGGCGGCTCCATTTTCTTCCGCTACTACACGGGTCCTCAGG
Source organism: Capitulum mitella (assembly GCA_030062745.1). Classification (NCBI taxonomy): domain Eukaryota; kingdom Metazoa; phylum Arthropoda; class Thecostraca; order Pollicipedomorpha; family Pollicipedidae; genus Capitulum; species Capitulum mitella. The sequence continues at coordinate 31,146,516 of CP099842.1, forward strand.
TGGGCAATGGCAGCTGGGACGTGCACGGAATCCCCGGAGGCGGATGTATCAGCATGATGCCCGGCGACCTTGCGGCGGTTGCCGTAGGCTGCAGTGTTGGAACCTCGCGATAGATGGCGCAGAAGGTGTTGTTTAATTGTTGGTTGTTTTTGGCCAGTTGTTGATCAGATAACGACGTGGTCTTCTCCGCAGGCCTGTTAAATCTAGCCTGCGTCATTGTTTTTCAGCAATTGTGGAATAGTGTCTTCGGCGTTTTGGTGGTTTTCTGAACTCGTCATTATTCGGTATTTTTGGTCCCTTTGGCTAACGCTGGATAACAACGGATCATGCTGAAACCAGTGATCTTCGTGTTGCATAATTAAGTTCCTGCTGAGAATGCCTTTTGCACCGCCTGCGTCTGTTCCACACTGTTCTTTTTCGGCCGCAGAAGGCCCTCACCGTTACGGTCGCAGAAGGCCGTCGTCGGTGACGTAATCGCCACCACCGCCCTGTCGTGGTTTCCCGAGGCTCCTTTCCCTGGCAGGTGATCCTGGGGGACCGCGTGGTACCCGTGGGCAATTTTCCAGAGGTGGCACCCAAGGTGGAGTAGCGGCCCCGCCGGCCACTCCGGCTGGTGACGTCACTCGGCCGCCGTGACGTCATAGGGACGAGGTCCAGCAGAGGTGACGGCGCACGAGTGGCCTGGCGGTGGTGATATTCAGTGTTGGTAAGCCGCGCGGTGTCTGTGAGCGGGTCTTTGCCGGAGCCGGGGCGTTAGCGGTGACCGCGCGCTGCCATACCATGGCAGGGCGCCCGAGTTTTTCCTCCGTCGGTCGGCTTGGCGACGTAAAAGAGCTGTCTGAGGCAGCAGTGGTGGGAGCGGTCTGCCGCGGAGTGTGAAGCTAATTCAGTCTGTCGCGGTAGTGGCTGTTTAACTCGAGCTTCGGTTTCTCTGTTTTCCGGACCCCAGGCTGTTGCCGTCGGCTGTAAGCTTCCGTTCACATTCGAACAGGGCGCGCCGCCTGGGGCGAGGCCGCAGTGCGCGGGGATCGTGTCCCATTGCTGGATGCACGTTCCCTCTGCACCATCATGGACGTTCGTCTGTTCTGTGCGTTTTCCAATGTGCAGATAATTGGGTGTTTCGGGCTAACTGTCGTTTTAAGTGCATCATTCGTCAGAACCATAAAATGTGTTTTTTAGGTTCGTTTACGTTTATAACACTCTTCAGTTGTTTCGGTAACGTGGAGCGCATATGTGTTGCGGCGCCTCGCGAGCGGGACGCACTAGCCGCACGAGCGGCTTGTGCGTTCCGTACCGCCAGTAGTCGGCGGACGCACAGTCCCCCCCCCACCACCACCCCGCCCGTCCCGAGGTGCAGTATTTGTAGCGCGTGCCCGGTCGGTGGCCAGATGCCGTGCGATTGACGGTCAGTTGTATTGCTGCGTCCACGTGTCACCCACGATCCGTGAATACATGAACCGCCCCGGGCGCCTCTGCCGGCGTCCTGCGCGTTCGCCAGTCTCCGCGACAGTCCTGGGGGAGGCGGCGTTAGCCGCTGCCGCCGGCGCATCTCCGAGAGGTGGCCTGTCTTCTGGACCGCGAGCTGCCCCGGCGCGCGTCTCTCCGGGGGCTGAGGTGGCCGTCGGAGGCCGCCGTGGACGCGTGCCTGCTGCCGTCATGTGTAGATCTCCTTGGACAGGGGAGCTCCGTTTATCGTGGTGGCCGACGTGGGACTCAGAATACCACTCCGTTCGTGCTGCTTTTGCTGACGAGCATCCCCTGTAGGATGCGCCAAATCTCGGGCTCTGAGGACTCGGTTGCCCTGCCAGTTTTCAGTTGCCAGAGGACGCCGAACAGTTCAGTTCAGTCGTCGTCTCATGTGAGACATTGCATCTAAAGTTCACGTCATGCTTCATTAGGTTCCAAAACGAGAAGTTTCATCTGCAGTTGGCGCGGCTTCGCTCGTTTCACCGAAACAGCGTCAAAAACCGACTGGGTGAGGTGCACGTGTTAGAAGGGTATTGAACGTTTGGCGACGACCGTCACGCCGAGTTCAGGGAACAACGGTAACTCGGCTGAGGATCAACGGCTGGCGGACAGAAACTTTTGATATATGCCGTGCTGAGGCCTTCATTAAAAAGCTGACGACCGGAGTCGCTTGAAGTTCTGTTTGCTCGCCTGCAGCTCCGGAATTGGACCGCAGGCGACACATGTCAAACGCTGCCGTGTTGAGCTTTGAACATCTCTCCGCGACAGTGTAATACTGAACAAACTGGCCGCCGACAGTGTTTGATGACACGGTGCATCGTGCCGGCTACAAACTGTGGTAATTACAAACAGACACCGTCTATTCTGCGCGCTCGTGAGTGTACGGCGCTGCCTGTGTTAACAGGATGGTTCGAATGGTTCTGGTTTACCCATTGGTAGCGCTGAAAATGTTAAAATGGTGCGAGTCGATTGAAGATATCGCAAAGTTTGTTGAAAGATAACGGGGCTTCACAGTTAAGTGCTGAGTGTATGCCTGGTCATTCTAACGTATGCTGCGACACATTCTACCTCAAAACCCGGCCGGCCTTCGGAAAACCCCGAAGCTTAGCGTGTAAAAATATATGGCTGCACGCATCATCATTGATTTTCGTAGTTCCTCTTTCCAGCTGGTGCTAATGAATCTCGGCCGAACGCCCAAATGGACTCAATTTCAAAAAGTGGAAAAAGGCATTGGCGATTGATTGGTGGGTCTCAAGTTTCTGCTCTCCTTGCTCGGGAGAAGACATATGCCGCCTGTTACCATTTCCCGGTATTTACGGATTTAAAACATCGGTAAAGCAGTCTTGACTGCTGCAAATGACACTGATTGAAACTAAGTACGTTTAACATAACTCGTGCTGGTGGGCGACTCAGCAAGTGTATCCTTGAGAAGGTCTTGTAGAACCGTGCCGATGAGTTTTGATTTCCTGATTAAATGTAGCGAAATTTGCTATCCCAGTCCGTTAAACTGGTAACGTGACGCTACTGATGCAAAAAGGCAAAGGTATGTTAACATGGTTAGGGTCATAAGCGTAAGGATGGGAGAAGCTTTGGACCTTGCCTCTTACTTCCCGAATTCTTAACGCCTACCCACACCAATACCTAAACTGAACATCATCCCAACGTATCCCAAGCCCACCAACCCCAGCAGCTTTGCCTTAGAATATTGCAGTGTCGTTCTTTCCAGGGCTCCTACGCCACTGATTTGGGCTAAGACGTTGATAAGACAAGACAGGCCGACATACCGGCCGCCGCGTCACACCGGTGCCAGCCGCGGAAACTCGAACACAGCCGACCACGGGAGGTTTGGCCACGACCGTTGGAATCCCTCTGCGTGCCGGAACATGGCGGCGCTCCCTGCCGCCGCCTCTCGACACCTCGGCCGGAGCGGTCGCGGACGAGCTGCCCTGCCCCGGGGCGGTCAAGCCGGGTTCAGGTGACGCGCCGCTGACGTGAAGGCGGTCGGGCCGGGTTCAGGTGACGCGCCGCTGACGTGGAGGCGGTCGGGCCGGGTTCAGGTGACGCGCCGTTGGCGCGGCCGACCCGCGGCAGCCGGCGGCAGGCCGCCGCTCAGCGCGCCACCGCCTGCAACCAGGCTTGTGTCTGATTCTGAATCGAAACGAATCGACATTGAAGCGGTGCAGAAGCTGAGAACTTTTGTCGTGAATTAGAATCCGATCAATTCATCGAGAAGTTTGCAGAGTTTATACACAACAAGCAGATTTTTCCAACAGACCTGCTTGGAGTTTGCACACCGTCTCGGTCCTGAAAGACGGGATGCCCACAACAGTCAATTTGTCGTCGGATGCATAAATTCACGGTTCATGGAACTGTGCATAATCTGAAAGCTTCAGCTCAGTGCGAGGCTACTCACTTGGGAAGACCAAATCTCAAAGGACTGCAGCCGGTATCGCCTCCCTCGCGTCCCTTTACCGTCGCTGCCCAGAGTTCGAGCTGTCCAGGAATGGACTGTTTAATATTCTGAAAAGGACTTCATACTCCACCCATACCATATAGGTGTGTTCCATAAACTCGAACTCCAAGACATGGAGAAACGGGTCGCGATGTGTCGGTGGTTTACAGACAAACTGTACTCGACCAGTGTTACACCTGTACTCAACCAGTGTTCAAGGACGAGCAAAATCGTCTGAAATGTATGGTCCGATTTTTTATCGAGATCGACCTTGCTTCATTGTTGTCCGAAAAAGTCGAAATCAAAGAAACCAAGCTTCCTTGACGATCTCCGGCTCACAGATGAGAAGCATTGTTTGCTCAATGACCACGTCAGTTCAAAGAACAATGTTTCCTGGGGAGAAACCAAGCCCGATATCGTGCCTCACAGCGAACCCTGCCAGCCAAGCGATCCCCGTCGCTCTGAGCGTAAACGTCGTAAACAATTTCGCCAAACGCATTCGGGTGTGTTTGAGCCGCAGAGACAAACATTTAAAGCATGAAATAAAGCAGTCAAAATAAATACAAGACTTGTTACCGTTACGCAATTTGGTGAACCAAACGTGTAAAGGATTACAAATGCTGTGTGAAAATATGACATTCTTAATTCAATGAACAAAGGACTTTACATATATTGATATGTATACATATATAAATATATACTCGTGTATTGTGGTAGAACGTTTTCTTTCCTACATCTCTTGTTCAAAGCGACCGCTGCATTAGCTTTTGTTAGAATTTTTACCGTTTTATCGTTTTATCGCCATGCACGACTTAATCTGGACGTTCAGTGTGGGTTGACATTTTTGTATGAAAGGGCCTTAAGTGCGTAAACACGTCACGAGTATTGTCAGGTCACGAGTATTGAGGTCGTATTGTCAGTCAGTGCCTGTCTTGTCAGAGTCTCGTCATGCTCCTGTCGTGAGTGCTGGGCAGGAGCACCATCACGAAGGTGCATGGTAAGTCGTCTGGATAGAGAAAATGTTGTAGCACCAATCCAGTGCGATTTATGTAGTTTGCAATCTTCCTGTGGGCATATGCATTGGCGAACTACATTGCTGCTTTTCAAAGCGCTGTGCCTTTTAGTCAGATTGTTTTTCATGGCAATATTTTGGATCGTTTTGTTTCGGTAACAAATGATGAGCTTAAGTTCGTCGTTTCTTGTCCTATACGTGCCTGCGTAATATGTTTTTATCACTTTTTCGTCCATTTTGAAGGCTGGTGTCATCTGATTTTGGTAGAACAGTTTAATTACATTCTTGTTGTCCGTATCAGTCTTGTTATGCACCACAGTGTCCATCTACAGTGTGATTTCTTTGTCAACAGTGGCGTTTGCGTAGCCGTTGTTCACTTAAATCTGTTTTAGTCTGTCGAGTTCAGAGCCAAGCGACAGCCAGTCGGAGCATTACGGAAAGCTCGCCTGATGAAGACCTTAACGACCCTGACCTTATATCGTTCCGGACACTTACTGTCAGTGGAGATACACCGACCTTCATCAGTCGCCTTTCGATACAACGTCGTTCGGAACGACCCATCGCTTGCGTCAGTGTTCACATCAAGAATGGAATTATAGTGTCCTGACTTATTTCATACGTAAACTTTAAACATGACGCTTTTTTGGAGTTGGCTTAAAGCGTCTTTAAGTGATTTTCGTCGCATACGTGAACAAAAATGACATCAACGTAATGGCAGTACGTGTCAGGTTTGTCAGATTTAGTGTCACAAAATAATTCCGCCGCAATTTTACTACATAGAATGACGCCTACCGAGGACCCAGTGAAGAGTCCATAGTCACACCGTCGATCTGACGGTAGAGCTAGCCACCGGCACAGCGGAACAATGTCTCAGTGGTACAGACGAAAATAACCTTTTTTAAACATTCATCGGGATAGTTTAAGACGTGGAAGGTTGGGGTGGTTGTACACACGCTCCATAATGTACTCAGTCGTCAAAAAGGTACATTTGTCAATAAACTCTCTACATCGAGAGAGGCCAACAGGCCTTTGCGTGTTCTGTTGCACAGAAAGCCTTCGAATTCATCAGCTGAGGAGAGGCTGAACTGAGCCGGTACGTACGGAACAAGGAGATTGTCGAACCGCTAACAAGATGATGCAAGATGATAACAAACAGGAGTGGGCACTTGAGAAATAATGCGGCCAAGAGGATTACCATTTTATGGGTTTTTACGTTCCCCTAGGCGTATCCTGATGCATACTCCCCGGTTATCTTGGTGAAGTGGATGACTCCCACCACTGCATTGGCTGCAGTCAGCAGTTTGTTAACTATGGTCTTAAGTTGCTCAGTGGAGTCCCGCATGACCGTGGCAAACTTGGAGAATCGCTGATAATGGTGCTCACTTTCGTGAAATAGTCTGCTTTTGTCCATGATGACGAAGAGTATGCATATATATATATATATATATATATATATATATATATATATATATATATATATATACAGATAGCTGAGTCTACATGACTGAGATAGCGGAACGTCGGCCGAAGCTGCACGAAAGGTGGGCTGTAAGCTATGACACGTGCAAGGAAGCATGCAGAAGACTTGTTTCTCCGCCTGACGTGCAAGCCTAACATTACTTTTGTGATGTAGAAGCATGGTTAGACAATAGTTGAGAAAAATGACAAACATTGTCTGTTGATAATGCAACAGCCGCATGATGATTAGCTGCCTACCATCAGCCTGTCTGGCTGGGCCTGTCTCCTCTCTCCAGTCGACGGAAGTCCGTCTCCAGTTGGCCAGTAGAGATTTCCACTAATCAGCGAAACTCTGCCCCTAGTCTGCAGCATCGGTCGGCGGTAGATCCTGTCTCCAGTTGGTGGCAGAGTTCGCCGCCAGTCGGCGGCACTCCGTCGCTGGTCCGCCGACTGTCGGCGTCAGAATCTGCTCCGCTCTTGCCCGCTGCAGGCCATTAGCGTCGGCGGCAGGCGAGCCGCCACTTCCGGCGGCTCCGCGGTCACGTGACGCCCGCTGCACCGATTGACGGCGCCATCGCCTGAGGTCTCCTGATTCGCCGGCTGCCGCCATGTCTGGAGCTTTACGTAATGTCCGTGCTGCTCGCTGGCGATGAGCGAGGGGTGGATGATGGTGGTTTGCGCTGTGTGGCTTCAATGGCAGAACTGTCGAAGAGCAAAACCGTGACTGGCTGGGCATGCTGAAATCAAAAATTAGAATCAACAAGTAAAAACAAGGAAGGAGACATAAAATGTCGATATACTCGTAAAATGGCCAACAGGCACAAATGTTTAAATCCACATCTGCAGTTCACGATCGTGATGGTTATCCTAACGCAGATGCGGATACACGGAGATGTCTTTGCAATTAATATATATCGCCTATTTTTCTACCTGTATACACAATGTGGCCAAGTGAACGGAACTTTAAGGAGACCCAAAATTGCATTGTAGGGGTGCTAGCATCGCGCGGGAAAGACGCCAAAATTGCGCTCGAAAGATGCCGAACAATCGCAGTAACGCTTAAATCATTCAAGATTGTCAGATATATGTGACGGGCGGCATCGAAGTTACTCTCGGGTGCGTTTTGACTCGCATTCGCTTGAAAGCGAGATGCTCGTTATATATGGACAAATTATATTTTGTGAAGGCATACTATATTACGGCCGCTTCCTCGATGTCACAGGTACACGTTTTTAAAAGAATGGTGCCCATGTGCTCTTACAAAGGTGCTCCTTAATAAAAGGGCGCCTTTGTGTCCACGGGTAAATTCGCCCATTAATGGTTCTTACGTGCTTATCCATCTTCGGTGGTATAGGGCCTCACATGTGGCGTCCTTCGACGGGTAAGAGCGCTAAATGTAAGGGAACTTTACTTGACAAAACGCTCTGTCGCCCTTGAAGAACAAAGGGGTTGCCGCTTGTCCCCTTTGGGATCGTTTTCTCAAAACTAGTGCAGAACCCAGCAGGAATTTACGTCACTACCTCCAGTCAGTTCCTACGGTCCCATGGCAAAGTCTCAAGAGATTCCATTGGCGGTGACTGTGACATGAGTTACCAGTGGCCACGACAACAAAACGCATACAAAACTGCTTTGCGCTTTGAAGTATATACATGTGTACGAAAGAACTTAGATTATGTGACACACGCAAGTACCTATCATAAAAAAACATTTATTCGTGAGTGTTCCAGTTCATTTCAGTGCTCAAGTAGACTCAAGTGACAAGTAGACTCAAGTAAACCCCGATTAAGATCGTAGGTCGCACAGAGTCGCGAGTCTGAGTCAATTAAAGGTGCGTCAAAAGTCGAATCATGCATGGTCAACATGCTTTAAGCCGGAGTCGGGCCGAATCAAATTTCGAAAATCTGATTTGCGTCTGAATTGACTGATGGCCTGTGCGGTTTGAATCGGAATCGCGCCGATTCATGGAAACTGGAACCAAGGCAGGCCAGACTTCGACTCACAAAGACGATCCATCAGAGCCTTCTACCAACCACAAGGGACGCAGCCCACTCTGAGCACCCCTTCCCTCTGGGAAAGCAGTGCCCAGACCTTTTAAGACCATTATTCAGGTATCTGAATGACATGCACATAGCAGGAGAATTCTAACGCAGCACCAGTACTACATCAACAACTGTGTCCCTCTCTTCCACCCATCCTCCTCTTCCGCAACACCCGGCGTGGACGCTCGGCCGGCGTGAGAGGCGGTGTGGGCGATATCCTCCTAGCGTGCATGATGAAGACCCCTCGGTACTTTTCGCGAGGAGTAGGCCACGTGCCAGCGCCTTGGCTAAAAACTAACGTAAATCTTATCGTAACTTTTTAGGGAGGGCTTAAATAATAACACTTGCAGTGGTAGAGGTGATTCTTGACTTTTCACACTTCACCTTCCCCCTGCACGTGTTGCCTCACCTTTACTGTGACCTTCACATTTACCGGTCGTCCACACTGCCTCTAAATAATATATAATATACTCTGCACACATGCAAACTCATATTCAGCTAGTCACTTATGTTCACTCCTCTTCCCCACTGTAACGCTAAATGGAACACGTGCCCTGTCTCGAAATTTGTCACGCACATTCAATAGAAACGTAATTCACGCAAACTTTGCAGGCGGCGCATTATCGCCATTGGGTCGTGGCACGCATTAAAACCCAATATAAGTAAGTGACATCCGACCATGTATGTTGCGCAGTAGCATGAATAACCCACCAGAAAGGGTCTTTGCATGTCGTGCCGCTGGAGGTGGTAAACGTATGACACATTTCAAAGTTTTGCACTGAGCATTTTATGACGCATTACTAAGTCGGTCTTTAATTTTGTTGCATGGCGAAACATGTGTATACTTTATTTTATGACAAAAGGATGCATCATTATATCCCGACTTTGGTGGTAAGACAGAGCCTCAAATGTTTGCTCTGCACATTTTTCCCGATGAGCAGAGCACGAACGGGAAAATCGCCTCACACCAACTAAACCGATCAGAGCCGTCCTGATCAGACCAGTCCCGACCGTCCTGCCTCCACGTGACACAGCGCGCGATCACGTGCATACTGCGCCCCATCGCCGCGCGACGCCTGTCCGGCACACCGACGAGACGAGCTTGGCGCACAAAGCAGCCGCGGGGGCAGCGGGGGCGCCCGCCGCCGCCGTGGGCGGCTGTCACCAGTTGCACCGGCCGCCGATGACGTCACGCCGGCGCGGTGTGACGTCACGGGCAGCGGCCGAGCCGGCGGCCGGCCGGCGCCGTCAATACTCGGCACCGGACGGCTGGAGGCGACGGCAGCCCCGGGCCCGACTGCGGCCGCCGGCAGACCGCGCGCTCCGGAGTCCCCCTGCGGGCAGTCCGACGTCGCTCGAGCTGCAGTCCGGCCACCCAGGCGTTCCGCAGCCGGCGCCGGCCGACTGAGGCAGGTAGGCGCGCGCCGCGCGGCGGTCCGTGGCGCAGATTAGAACGGTGCACGGGGATCATGCTATCAGTTTGATGGGCCGCTGGCACGAAGCTGCATTAGTGCTGAATTAATGGAAGGAGGCCGCAAGTATGTTAATCAATCTTCTGACGCATTAGAAAGGTAGATAAGCCGATTTTCCTACCTTAGAGAGAAACATAGTTTTGGGGATTCAAAATATGGATGCGACAGAATATGCCCAGACAAGCGCTGCTTCTAATAGGACCGTAGACTCAGACGCACCCATTTTGAGAAGAACCTCGGTGAAAACTGTTTTCGCATTTCCTTTTCTGCGTCCCTTTCACGAACGTTTTGTAAATCTAACGCTTTCGAAGTGTCACCTCCAGTGTCCTAGCTATGCATTCATAGTTGTGGCCACATCTGGCTTGATTGAAAATGAATAAATAAAGACAATGGCATTTGTGGACCGGTGCAGTATGGGTTTTGGAGCATTTCGACCGGTCAATGTCCCGAATGGGCTGGATTGTACCGTCTTAGTAAGTGCTGAACGAGAGGCTCCCAGCGAAGCAGCGGGGTTATTCTCCATGACTGATACATTGCGTTTAGACCTGCATCTGCGAATGCATTTTTCACAGAGGTCGTGTCGCCTCCGACTGACTGTTGAGGGCAATGTTGTTCAGGTTGTGGAGGATGTCCTGTATCTGGTACAAACACTATGCGATGTTATTAGTAAATTGACATTTTGCGCAGTTTTCTAAGCCATTCACTGGACAGAATGCCAATAAAACGTGAAAGAAACCTTTTAATGCGCCACTGTATAACGATTTCACCGCAGTCATTATCCACAACTACCTATGACTCTGCTTGGTACCTTAACCCGTGGCCGCCTGGCGTCTTTTTGTACCTGCGACCGCCTGAGAGGTGTCAAAAAGGGCACCCCTTGTTATCTCAGGATCTAACAGTCGGATCTGAACCGGTCTACTACCAGTCGATAGCCTTGAGCCTTGCGATTCAGAAAATATTATGTTAGCCCTGGTCACATGACTGATGACGCCACAGCTCAGGTAAAACGCATGACACGATGTAGGAAAAACTGAAATTGTTTTGTACATTGCATCATCGCCAATGCTTGTCATAGAGCTCTCCATTGGGTATCAAACGAAAATTCACGGTCTTTTCATCAGAAGCATGCTAAAATGTTTACAAATATCCGATGAAGATCTACTTCGGTCAGATGAAATACTGGTCTTACTTTACATGCCAAAGATCGATAGCTGCTCGCAGCCGTTTTGATCCGCGAGACAAAAAGGACAGAAGTGAAACCTTCTGATGATCAGTTTTGCATTACCCGCTTTTTTCCAGTCAGAGTCATTCTAGGCCGGATCAGATAAGGTTGCATTACTCTCCCTGACAAACAGCGATGATTACTCCCTAGGATTGTTAACTGCGTGAATGCAGAACTAAAGTGATACCTCGTGATAATTAGATCGGCTCTGTCTGCTTTTTATCGGGTCTAGGCACGTTGCCAGGATTTCCTCGGGGGTGGCAAATGTCAGATTTTGTCATATGTCACAGGCATATGACGAAATTTACAAGAAAACGCAACAATTTTAGGCAATTTATCTCATATCTAATGTACAGGAAAACATATGATGTTTCTTTTTGCAACACATATGTGATCGCTATGACGTATTCATCCGAAATCGCCATGTATTTAATGTAGACCGCTTGGCTCGGGGGGGAGGGTCATGGCTCACAGACCCTCCCTGGCTACGTCCCTGATCGGGTCAAGTCAAACCAGATCATGACAAATGGCCATGTTTCATTTTCTGACTAGGAACAATATGAATCTGACTAGCAGCGTGCTCTCTTCTGCTACTTAAAGGTCAAAAGACAAAATTGCATTTTATTTCGTTTTGCAATCTACCTTTGACGTGACCTGACATGCCCTCACGTTGCATTTGGTGAATCTTGTTAAGAGGCGGATATAGATTTGCTTTTCTGGCTTGAATAATGGGGAAGGTCAGCGGCAACCACTTCTATCACCCACAATGCAAATCAGTCCAACTGTCATCATGCATGTGACCTTGCATGACCTCTAATGTTGAGGCGTCACGGTTGTATATCCTTTTAGGGGCCATGCCCCATGTAAATCCAAATAATTCGTGCATTTTATTCACGAAGATGGTAAAAACGGAACATGTCCGCGCCGCCGCCCGAAGAGGCGAAAACATGAATGCAAGGGTTCACTTGTGACGTCATGCCTTCATGACCTAACCTAGCATGAAAATGGTCTTGATGTCAAAATATGTAAAACCTGATTGATGGACAGGTGCTGAGAGTTTGGTTGGGCTGACACTAACTGTTCAGAAGTTATCTAGGACTAACCGAGGGGGCGCCCTATCTGACACTCCCCTGGCGGTGCGGCATTAACCAGGGCCATTAGTTACGTCTGTAAGGCTGTTATTGGTCGTAGTTTCTCGCTGGTTTAGGCGATGCAGTTCCTTTTCTGGTGGGTCCTAGACTAGACTTACACATCCATCTGCGGCTCCGCAAGCCAAGGATCTCGATGACACCGGACTCCTTTCAGGGTCTTGCATAAATGTGCCACTTTGGCGGACTCCAAATACTGGCATCTGCTAAGCGTACCCTTGGCACCAGGAATTTAGTGTTCGTAACTCTTCTGAAATGGATTGGGATTGCCCACACATGTATTGTATTGGGGCTTCATGAAATGGTGAGTGCTCACGCTGTAAGGCTCTATTTTCCACACACAAATTAAGGAAGTGCCCGGTTTGTAATGGGTCTGCCGAAGCACCCACAAAAGATCAAAGCACCTCCATGCTTGCATTGACATGTCCTCCATCGCACACTAGACGCCGACATATCTAACCCATCGCACCCCAGGCACTGACATATCTGACCAATCGCACACTAGACACTGACATCTCTGCTCCATCGCACCCCAGGCACTAACACCGCCTCGGCGGGTCCCAGGTGGAAATTGGCTCCGCCGGGTCGGCGGCGCCGTCGCGGGCCACGCCGCAATAAGCGCCGTCCATCCTGCGCCGGCGGCGGAGCTGTCTCCGATTGTCATTATCGGGGCGGCGACTCGCCCGCTCGTTTGTCAGCGCCGTCACAATGGCTCCGCCGCGCCGGCGGCCGCAGCCGGGTCCTGTCGGCCGCCGGCCGGGCCGCTGTCTGCCGCCGGCGCCCGACGGTCGGCCGGTGCTTTGCTGAGGAGGTGTGCTCCCGGGCAGGGACGGCGGATTGCATTTTCGGCTGGGGGGGGGGGCAAGCTCTGTCGGATCAACGGCCGACCTCATTTGGGTTACCTTCTCCCCCCCCCCAAGAAATGAATTTTGTGGATTCGTTTTTTCCCAGTTTTTCGTTAAATAAACGAACTTTTTTCTCAGGTTTTGGCGCTGGTGTTCACATGTGTTCTCTAAAGTGCGGGATTTTTTTTCATGCAGGTCTGTACCCATTGACATTTTTTAGGTCTTTGCCTTGTGTATCCATCTACATAACGGCGAATGATGCAAATTTCTGTCTCTTATGTTGTTTGCGTTTATAACACGAATTCAACATCATTAGAAAGTAGGGGAAGCTGCCCGGTTTGCGTCAACTTGTCCAAAAACGGGCACTTTGACTATGGTATGGCAAACATCGTCTTGTTTCTCTCTCATGCCTTTTCTGGCCTTTTGACCACCACAATGTCCCATGTTTCAAAGTTTTAGTCTTTGCATACTATTTGTTATTTAATATCTAGCAAGACGCTGCAAACGACGCAGATAGGGCAGCCCTGCCATATTTGCGCCATATGATGTGCCTAATTGCGCCACCATAGAAATGACCCGTAGTTCCACGTATTTTGCGGCGGCAAAGGCATAATAAACCATTGTTTGGTATATTATGAACAGTTTTATTTTTATCCCCATTATCAACACTTGCAAACAGGTCGGGAGAGGTGTTCAAATCCCGACAGGATGCTGGGCAGCCCCGTGGAGGTGGCTACATAGGCGCAGCCAGTGTAGTGGCTGCGCCTATGTAGCCTATGTATGTTGGGGACCATGCCCCTCTTGTGATGCGAGAATGTTTCCCTACTAAACCTGAAAATACTATAACCCTGCATGTCCTCAATGTCGAAGTAAGGTCACCGGAATCAAAAGAGTTTTGAGTTATGTGAAGAGTGCATTTCCCCCTTCAAGGGCCATTTTAGCCTGTCAATTAGGGGGCAAATTCCTGCAGTGGCAGGTAAATCCCCCCATGGAGAAGGGCGCAGCGAGGTCACCTGGCTCCTAAGGTCACAGGAAATGCGGTCAGCGGCGAGCCACCGCAGTTTAGCATTTCTATTTCATATCATATCTATTATATCACATTTTAGCCAATTCTAAATGAATTGGCTAAAATGTGAAACACATTTACCCGCAAGATTGATAGAAGGTCCTCGTCCCTGGGGTGTCGTCAGTATTCTTGGTCTGGGGGCTGCCTGCGAGACTTGGGGCGCTGTTTACATGGTGAATGAGAAAAAGTGATGTTTTACGTAAGTTCCCGCGGACAGTGGACGGCGGGGCTGCACGGACTCCGCGAGGGGGGATGGCTAAGGGCTGCAGCCCTGCCAGGAAGGCTCTGGCTACATCTCTGCCTCACTCTCAAGGTGTTCCCTCTGCAGCCCAAATCCCCCCCCCGTGATTATCGCTTAAAATGGGTCCCAGAAACGTATAAAACACTGGAGAAACCATCAGTACACCGTTAGTTAGTCCTGCTCAGTGGCGTAGCCGAAGGGGGAGCCAAAGGGGCCATGCCCCCCAGGCCAAGCGGGACCCCCTGGCGGCCGAGCGGGTCCCCTGGGACCGAAGGCCCTAGTTCTTTGGATGGTGTGAGGCCCCCACTGAGCGTCTTACACTGTCCGAAACAGACAATTAAAGCAAAATAAGAACATTTTGAGCATTAAATAAGGCTTACAAACCTAAAGAAAACGTAACCCGAGTATACAAGAAGTTTTTGAGCGTTTAAGGGCCCTGCTAGCTTGTAGGGGAGTTCACTGCTTGTCTGGGGAGGGCCCCCTGTCGGCCCATAAAGGGCCCCTGTCAGCCTCTGAAGGGACCTCCTTTCGGTCCGGAAGAAGGCCCCTGTCCCTGCCTCCAGAGGTCAACAGGGGCCCTTTACAGACAGATAGGGTGTCCTCTGCTAAACGATCATTCAGGGGCCCCTGCTTTCCAGTAAAGATGTCCCTGCCGACCTGTAAGAGGTACCCGCCAGGACGGTAGGAACGTCTTTATAGGCGGGCATGGGCCCCCTTTACACTTAAGCGGAACCTCTTTACAAACCGACAGTAATTTTAATCACATGGGGTCCCAATGATTACGAGGGCCACGTGCGTATCCAAAGGGGGAAAAACTGGGGCGATCGCCCCCTTCCGCCTGAGGCCTGAGAAGGGGCCCCTGCCAGACTTAAAAGGAGTCCCGAAGGGCTTCACGGGGTCTCTACCAGAACCTGACGGGCTACTGATGCAGTCCGGGAGGCCTCCTGGGGGATTAGATGATCTCTGAGACGCATAGAGGGCCCCTGAAGCTCCCAAAGGGTCCCTGAAACCACAAAAATGGTCCCAACACGGCAGAGCGTCCCTGAGACCTCCAGATGGCTCATACGACCCCTGAGACGGCCAAGATGACGACTGAGTCACTAGGAGGCCCCTGTGAGTGAAAAGCTCAAGGTTCTCGATATAGTCAGAGGGCCTCCGGCCGGGTTAATAAGACGCTGACACGGTAAGATGGCACGGTCCATGAAACCGCCAAAACTGCCAGAGAGGCACCTGAGACGAAAAGAATTTAAGAGGGTGCCTAGCACGGCAAAGGAGACCCTGGCCAGCCAGAGGGGCTCCCTGAACAAGGATTTGTCGGTGACCTTCTCAACCTCGAGAGGAGCCACAAATGGGTTACACTGGCCTTTTTAAAACCTTGAGTGGTTCTTGATGCTGTTAGGGGCCCTCGAGAGGGCCAGGTGGTTTCTGAGACGGCAAGATGGGCCCGTACACCGCAGATGACTCCCGAGACCGCCAAAAAGGTCGCAGGGCCCCTGCGAGGCAAAGAAGATAAGAAGCGCCTCTGAGACGGTATTTGGGTGTTATGGGGGCGCTGGACAGCCAGAGGGTCCCCGAGTGTAATAAGTGGGCTCCTGGCACGGGCAAGGTTCCCTTGAGACTAGTGAGGCCCCTGAAGCGCCAACAAAAGCCCCTAGTTATGGCTAGAGGGGTCCTAAAACTGTCATATACACCACATGTAACAGAGGAAGACTCCTGATACAGCCATGGGGACCACCGGAGACGTTCAGAGGGCCTATGATATTGCGCAGGGGCCCTGAAATTGCCGAACGGGCTTTCGTAACTGCCAGAAGGCCCCTGAAATGACAAAAACGTTTCCCAGAAACGATAAGGGGGATACCCAGGACCAGAGGGGGTCCACTGAGACTGCTAGAAAGGGACATTTGAGACTGCTAACTAGAAGTCTCTCGCAATAGGGGTCCCTGAGACGACCAGAGGGGCCCCTGAAACTACTAGACCCTGAGCCGTCCAGACTGCTCCTGAAGCGGCCAAAGGATCTAGAGGATTGCCAGAGGCGCCTCTGTCACAGCAGAGAGAGACTTATGCAGGGCCTTTTTTAGTGCTTGAGGGGCTCCTTAGACGGCAAAGACGTCCCAGGCACGACAGGAAGAAACCCGAGATGGCTTAAGCGTCCCTGAAACTGCCAAATGGGTCCCTGAGACTGTCCAAGGTGCTCCTGAAACTGCCAAAGGAGCGCCTGAGATTTCCCTCGGGACATGTAAAACTGTAAAATGAACCTGAGACCACTACAGGGTCCTGGTATGGCAGTAGGCCCGAGATCACCAAAAGTACCCCTTTACCTGCAAGAGGGAACCTAAACTAAGCTGACAAAAAATCCCCGAAAGTTACGGGATGGGGGAGGGGACAGACGGACTCCTGGACCAGATACAGACACGACATTTGAAATGGAGGGAGGGACGGAACCGCCTGAATTCTCGCCGTTTTTGTGATGTTTTGGCCACTTTGTTCGGGAACAAAACGCAGAATTTTCTCTAACAAGGTAGCGCTTTTGAATTTGTCTGTTATTTTATGTGGTAAAAGAGCAAAATTGTCTCGCTTTTCATATCTGGAGGGCAAAAACATAGTGACCCGGCGCTGATCATTCTCCTCCAGCCTTTCTCCGTCTGGGCGAAATCCTGGATCCGGCCTTAGCGAGGCCCCCATTGGTTACGAGGGTCCCCTTGATCCGATATGGCTCCCCCTTGGCGGAATCCTGGTTACGCCTCTGGTCCTCCCCCGATTATCGCGCAAAAAACGCGCGAACATATCATATCTATTCTGGTCAAATGGGAAGGGTAATTCCACAACGGAGGCACTGTATAGGAACAACTTTCCTTCACGGTATTAAGAGCACAGTTATACACGGTTAACACTAGCCAGAAAATTATTTCATACTTTCACTGGAACTTTACGGACCCACCACACGTCTGTACCGCTGACAGAGGAGAAGGAAGCGGTCAAATCCGCAGTCATGCTGTCTCTCTCAGAAAATATCCTTTATCTGCCAATCATCTGTCTCAATTAGGAGATAATGGGGGATGGCGCAATTAGCCAGGGTGGCGCCCATTGGGCAGCTTCCCCTATATTTGTAAAAGGTTGAAAGACAGTTTCCTGGCGCAACGTCAAATTATAACTCGAAGCTCAGTAACAAAGCTCTCTCAAGCTGAAGAGAACGCAATCATTATCTCAGGCATTTGTCAAAGCAGCTTTGGCTGCCCCCTCACTCATCATGTAACGATAGCATCACCAAACCTCTGACATAATGGACGAAACCATCTTGCCAGAGTGCCCAATGGATTAACAATCAGGACCATGCCCATCACTACTATGCATGGTATACAAAAAAGAATCTCAACATATATCAAGCTGAGTGACGCTAAAAATACATCGAGCCAGGGACATAGCCAAGGGGGAGCCATGGGGGCCATGGCCCCCCTGAGCCAAGCGGTCTGGACTAGATACATGGCGATTTCGCATGAATACGTACTAGCGGCCATATATATATGTTGCAAAAACAAACATTATATATTTTCTGTGCATTAAATATGAGATAAACTGCCTAAAATTGCTCCTTTTTTTGTAAATTTCGTCATGTGCCTGTGGCATGTCAAAAAATTTGATATTTGCCCCCCCCCGAGGAAAATCCTGGCTACGTGCCTGCATAGAACTGATATAAAATAAATATAATATAATTTCCCCCAAAGGCTAATGTTAGCTTTCTCAAAACTGGGGATCAAGGCCCCGTCCTGCGTGTTCCGTACTACATGTTCCTACGCCCATGTATTAATATCCACAAAAACGGTTATATTTCTCTCTATTGACGTCACGTTTGGTACAAAAGGCTGCCGCGTTCACTTGTGCTGATTACTCCTGAAATCATGGTCAGAATCGTTGCGTCTTGTAATGGGCGCCGAGTGCCATGAAATTCAATCACTACCATATTTAAAAAACCTTCGGATTTGTGCTAAATTTCACGCAGACAGTTATCTGTCGCCGATGCTCCCGCGTTTTTTTCCTTAAAAAGCGCAAGGTCGATTTTTTTACGATTTTGCTTAGTGCAGTGACCGAAATTTTTTTTTGGGGGGGGGCAAAAATACAGTTTTGCCCCCCCCCCCAACCTCACGGCTGGGGGCCACCGCCCCTCTTGCCCCCCTTTTCCGCCGTCGCTGCTCCCGGAACTCGGCCGCGAGTCGTTGTCGACGCCGCTGAGAATTCTCAGGTCGTCCTGGGACATTGGACGTCGTCCAGGCCGGCAGTCACCATGGAACCGTTGCCGTTACAGGCGGCAGGCGATCCGCCTAGGCAGGGATGGCGGATTGCATTTTCGGCTGGGGGGGCAAGCTCTGTCGGACAAACAGCCGACCTCATTTGGGTTACCTTCTTCCCCCATCCTAAAAAACAATTGAACTTCGTCCTTTTTGCTATCGCCCAATTTTTCTTTAAATAAGCAAACCTTTTTTCCAAGTTTTGGCGCTAGTGCATACTTGTGTTCTCCAACATGCGTTGATTTTTCTGTTCAGGTCTGTACCCATTGCCATTTTTCAGGCCTTTGACTTTGGGCATCCATCTTCAAAATGGCGAATGATGGAAACTTCTGCTTGTTATGATGTTTGCGTTTACATCACGAATTCAACATTATTATGAAATACATCGGTAAACGGTTGAAAGTCAGTTTCCTCCCACAGCATTAAATTATAACTCGACGCTTAGTAACAAAGCTCCTACAGACTATCATACGAGAACGAAATCATTATCTCAAGCACTTGCCAAAGCAGCTTTGCCTGTCCCCCAGACACACATTACGTAACAATGCCAGCGCCAAATCTCTCACATAATGGATCAGGGGTGTAGCCAGGATTCCGGCCAGGGGGAGGGCAAATCGGATCAAGGGGACCCTCGAAACTAATGGGAGCCCTCGCCACGGGCGGATCCAAGATTTCGCTAAGGCCGGGGAGGGAGGTGGAGGCAAATGGTCAGCGCGGGGCCCCACTTTTTGCCCTCCAGATATGGAACATGATGTAATTCTGCTTTCTGCGACATAAGGTGGCCAAAACATTCAAACGCGTCATCTTATTTGAGAAAATTCTGCGTTTTGTTTCCGAGCACAGTGCCCGAAATATGACAAAAACGGCGAGATTTTAGACGGCTCCGTCCCTCCCTTCATTTGAAATGTCGTGTCTGTATCTGGTTCAGGAGCCCGTCTGTCCCCCCCCCCCCCAATCCCGTAGCTTCTGGATTTTTTTTAGTTTAGGTTAGTTTAGTCTAGTTTAGTTTAGCTTAGGTCAGCTTAGTTTAGGTTCCCTCTTGCAATTACAGGGTCACTTTTGGTGGTCTCGGGGAGTCTGCCGTGCCAGGATCCTCTAGTGGTCTCAGGTTCCTCTAACCAATTCACGTGTCCCGCGGGACGTCTCAGGTGCTCCTTTGGAAGTTTCCCATCTAGTAGTTTCAGGGACGCTTAAACCATCTCGGATTCCTTCCTGTTGTCCCTGAGACGTTTTTGCCGTCTAAGGAGCCCCTCAGGCACTAAAAAGGGCCCTGTGTAAGCCTCTCTCTGCTGTGACAGGGACGCCTCTTGCAATCGTCTAAGTCCTTTGGCCGTTTCACGAACAGTCTGGACGTCTCAAGGTCTAGTATTTTCAGGGGCCCCTCTGGTCGTCTCAGTGGCCCCTATTGCTAGAGACTTTTGGTTAGCAGTCTCAAAGGTCCCTCTCTAGCACTCTCAGTGGACCCCCTGCGGTCCTGGATACCCCTCTTATCGTCTCTGGGAAACACTGTTGCCATCTCAGGGGCCCCCTGGTAGTTACAAAACACCTTTTGGTAATTTCAGGGCCCTTGTGCAGAGTCATAGACCCCCTGAACGTGTCCGGTGGTCCCCATGACTGTATCAGGGGTCTTCCTCTGTTACATGAGGTATATCTGGCAGTCTTTTAGGACCCCTCTAGCCGTGACAAACCTAGCCGTTTTGTTGGCGTTTCATGGGCCTCGCTGGCAGTCTCAGGGGGATCTTGCCCGTGTTGGGGCCTCTTGCAGTCCCAGGGGCCCTCGAAGAGTTTCAAGGACCCTTCTTTCTATCTTAGGGGCCATCTTACCGTGTCAGGGTCTCATTAACCTTCCCGGAGGCCCTCTGACTACATCAAGAACCTTCAGCTTTTCACTCACAGGGGCCCCCTAGGGACTCCGTCCTCATCTTGGCCGTCTCAGGGGCCCTATGAGCCATCTGGCGGTCTCGGGAACAGTCTGCCGTACTGGGACCCTGTTGTGGTCTCAGAGACCCTATGGGAGCTTCAGGGACCCTCTATGTGTTTCAGAGGTCATCTAGCCCTCCAGGAGGCCTCTCTGACTGCATCAAGGGCATGTCAGGTTTTTATAGAGACCCCGTGAAGCTCATACGGGCCCTTCGGGCCTCGTTTTAAGTCTGACAGGGGCCCCTTCTCAGTCCTCAGGGAGGAGGGGGACTGCCACCCTAATTGCTCCCCCTTTGGATCCGCGCCTGGCCCTCGTAATGAGTGGGACCCCATGTGGTTAGAATTACTGTCAGTTTGTAAAGGTACTTCGCTGAAGTGTCCACGGGCCCATGCTCACCTGTAAAGACGTTCCTGGCGATCTGGCGGGTGCCTGTTACAGGTCGGCAGGGGCATCTGTACAGGAAAGCAGGGGCTCCTAAACAATCGTTTAGGGGCGCCTGTTGGCCAGGGGGCCACTGCCTATCTGTAGATTGGCATTCTGTAGGCTGTAAGGCATTCTGTCTGTCTGTTAATGGCCCGTGTCGACCTCTGGAGGCAGGGGCAGGGCCCTATTTCCAGACCGAAAGGAGGTCCCTTCAGAGGCTGGCAGGGGTCCTTTATGGGTCTACAGGGGGCCCTCCTGAAACAAGCTATGAATTCCCCTACATGCTAGCAGGGGCCTCTAAACGCTCATTCAGACCACAGGCCTCTCTTCATAGCACAAAGCCTTCTTGTATATTCGGAGTACGTTTTCTTTCGGTTCGTACATCGATTTTTTCTTTTTTTAATAGCGTAAGGCTGATTTTCCACGATTTTGCTCGGTGCAGTGACCGAATTTTCTGGGGGGGCAAAAATATAGTTTTGCCCCCCAGCCGTTAGGCTGGGGGGGCGGCCGCCCCTCCTGCCCCCCCTTTTCCGCCGTCGCTGCGCCTAGGAAGCCAATTTCCACGCCGAGAGCGAGGCGAATGGGGCAGGCCGACATTGCTCTGAGGTGTTATACTGTACCGCACGGCTCGGCAGCCCGGCGGCTCAGCGTTTTCCGCGAGAAAATTCTGTCCCGCCGACTGGTGGTAAACAAATCTACGCACAGCAGCAGAACACAAGCGTGGAAGCATTCAAAAAAGCGTGGGGGAGGGAGATGACGTTTTTCTCATAGGACTAACCTCAGATTTATAAATAGTATTTGGCTATGCCCCTCCCCGACCCCTGTGTGGCAAAACCCTTTGCTGAAACGCAGTTTAAGGTGTAGACCGTGAGCAGTCGGCTGCATATGTTTCGGAGCAGTTCTTGATTAAGCTGTCTTGCTGAATCGCCCCCTCATAGCCTTTATCAATCAGCATTAGCCTTGCGCTGTCGCGTGGCAAAAAAAAAAACACATAAAATGGTACGTTTTCGATTCCATCACAAATGTAAGTAAAACTGATGTACGTGCGCAAATGCAGGTGACCGCAATTATAGGTGTGGAAAATGTGTGTTGACGCAGATGTAGTTAAGAGCAAATTTACACCAGAGCAAATGTACGTATGACAAATGTGCGTCAGCGTAAATGGGTGCAAGGTCAAATGTGCGTAAAGGAAAATGCAAGCATGGCAAATTTAAGTCCGCGCAAATGCACGCATGACAAGTGTACGTATGCGCAAATGTACGTACCCAAAAACGCGAATGCGCTAATGTATCATCTTATGGAGTCAAAGGCATTTCGTATTCAGCCGTCAGGTCATGCTGATATGTAGTGCAAGCCGCCCTTACCATGCAGCGTATGTTATGAATCGGCGAATTAAAATGAAAATGAACCGGCGAAGTGAAACTAAACACCGCATCCAAGGTCAGAATTTTAGGTGTTTTCAAACTTTTCAAACATTAAGACGTTTTGTTCTCAAAACTTGTGAGCTGGACACAATTAATTCTTTCTCCTCAAACCAGCAAAAAGAAGTCTCCCCCGCACACTCATCCAATAACCCTTTTACCACGATGGTTATTGACGATCTGCATGGTTTATACACATCACGATTGTTGATTTATGCCCATTCTTGAAAATCAACGCTATGTCCCCCCAGTTCAGGTCGTAACTGTACAAATAAATCTAAATGTACGTCCTGTCAGCGTTACTCTCAATATGGGGCTATGTACACTTGCCACACTGGCCGCACAAAAAAGATGCACTTTACTTTGATTTTGTTCCCATTTTTTCCATTTCCATTTTTCCATCATACAGACAAACATGTTCTGTGATCCGACCAAGGTCAGAATTTTACTTCTTCGAACTGAGGCTGATGAGAACAAAATGGGGCTATGTACATTTGCCACACTGGCCGCCCAAAAAGATGCACTTTACTTTGATTTTGTTCCCATTTTTTCCATTTTGTTCTCATCAGCCTCAGTTCGAAGAAGTAAAATTCTGACCTTGGTCGGATCACAGAACATGTTTGTCTGTATGATGCCTTTGGACGTGATCTAAAATTATTTGCTTTTCCTAATGTCATCAGCACCAGGGCAGTCGATATGAGAACAGGCCCTAAAAGTTACAAGACACTGGTAATTTGATTGGGAGATATTAGCAGATTTAGTAATTTATCAAAGGTGCCTGGCAGTTGATAAAATTGACATATCGTGACGTTAAAATAATCCCATGCGTTTAATTTTGCCGAAATTAAAGGAAAATAATCCAATAGTGTCATATATAACCGTGTGATTTTCGGTCGCGCGCGTTGGCCGGAGCGCGGTGAGCTTTGAGCGGTGACGGGCTAAATATGCTTCAGATTTCAAAAGCTGTCTCATAGCTGAGATTCATCGAAGTCATCGATGATGACCGATTTCCGGCGACAGCATCATGGTTCAATTTTGCATTTAAATGTAACAAAACCATACCAGTGCGACGAACACTGTAGTGTCCGTGACCCGATAACCGTTAGTCAGACCGGCTCACCGGGCGTCGTCGGACGAGTCGGCTGCCGCCGGGCGCTGCTGCTGTTGGCCAAACGATTAGCAATACGAGACGTGAACATAGTGTCGCGTGGTGTGCATGCGATGGCTAATTGGAACGGCGCACTGAGAGAGGGAAAAGGCCAGATTTGAGGAGGAAAGAGCGGGCAGGAGGATGATAACAATGTTGGCGTCTGACGACCACTGCTACCCAATCCGGCCATAACTTCACAACCGAAAGTCTTAAAACTCCCCCATGCGTCTTCACGTAACGTGCTCATGGCACCACATCAGATACGTGGTATTGTGACCTTTCGTTTGATGGGAATTTCTAAGCTTTCGTTGAACTGATACACTTGCTAGATCTGATTAAAAACATCGCGAACTTTCGTCCATAAATTGCAGTGTTTTCGTAACCTGTAATGTCACGGCTCAAGGCAAGAGATCAACTGCCATACCTTCAGACGACAAAGTTGCCCCCGATCGACTGTGTTGGAGTCAGTGAGATCGGACTCTCATTTCCTGATACACGAGGGGTCGAATTTACCCCCAGGTTGTCGCGGATGGCGGAACACCCCAGACGATGTCGGGTTAACATGACCGATGTCACTGTTTTACCAGTACCGTTCCTCCGAAGCGGCAGTGTATATTCGATTTCCACAGGTTTATTCAAGATAAGGTTAACTGTCGTCGGGTTGGCCTCCAGGTTCACCTTCGCCGGGCAAGGGGGATGGATGAGCATCGCCATAAGATCTTGATAGCTATAAGTCCCACAGTAAAAGGAAAAAATGACGGTGGAAGGCCCTTGGCGAAACCAGAAGAAAGCAAGTATTTTTCCCAGATACGGTCAATATCCGCAGTATTACAACATTACAACAGAGGCAGGAGCACGGGAACTCCTCTTAAGTTGAGAGGGGACCTAAACAGCATTTCGTGTCAATTCTTCCCAGTCAACGCCCATAGGGTCAATGTTAAGTTCCAAAAAAGTTGGGGCCGCGGCCCCCCCCCCCCCCACTTCCCGCACCATTGACCAGAGGTCATCATAAGTTAAATTACCCTGTTGGCATGTTCGGTAGAAAACTTTGATACCCAGGTTTCTAAGTAGCTTTAAATGAGCTTAGCAGTAAAAGGAAGGTCCGATTTTCCTATGAGGCCGGAAAGGGGACACTTAAGGCCAAATTTGGCCAATTCGAGGAAACTGAAAAATGAAGACAAAAAATCGTCTTTTTGTGTGGGGAGGAGTCTTGTTTTTTTTCTGAATGTTTTAGTATGTGACTTGGACGGAATACGCCGCAAATGTGTCTGATACGCATATGAAGTCTGCAACTACCATATTAAAGCCAAACAAGGTCAGACTAGGTTAAGATAGTGACGCCGACACGTCGGGCATTCCTGATATCTGTCACGTGATCTGCCACAGTATCATTAATCAGACACGATACAGCATAGAATTTTAAAACATCCACAGAAGCGGGATTTTCCAAAATTCTTTGACTCGGGCGCCGGGATTTTTTGCGAGCAGGCCAAGCCAACCCTAGCTCGCGAAAAACAAAAACTCCTCAGATTTCGGCCACTTGGTTTCAGATAACGAAAAACCTTTTTAGACAAAAAAAAACAAAACTTTGGAGACTTATAACGATTGGTTCCCCTTCAACCTTCTCCTTCCCATTTGGTGTCCCCCCTGCGGGCGCATTTCTTTGGTGTTTCTTTAGTCATGTCGTGGATATTCGCACATATATATGCGTACTTGCTTATTTGATGATGCATATATATATATATTTATATATATGATGTGTGTGTATACATATGGGCCTTTTTGTGTTTTGAAAGAGTCCAAGTATTGTTTTTGGAGCCATGAACTATTGTTTGGTTTGTGGGTGCACGGGCCATGTGTGTGGGTGCACAAATCTGATTTATGGGAAATGTGCATCCGCAAGAGATGTAAAGTTAGACCCCTGAACATTGGGACCCTTCTACATCATAAAGCCCGTGCCGAAAAGCATTTCTGACATATGTCACGCAAATGCCAGGCGACTGGTACGGCCGCAGTGAAAAAGCCTAATATTTAGTGAAAAGAAGGGCTTTTATTTTGTCGACCAAAAATTGGAGGATTGTGGCAGTACAAATTATGTAGAAGCAAACCATGGTCGCAGTTCTTATCATTTCTGGTCATACAAAGTGTGTTCGCATTAAAAACAGGCATGATATTTGGAAAGATCACCCCAAGTCAACTGGGGAAAACTGAATCGGATCACCCTGGGCTACTAAGTTTTTATCATGTATCAGTACTTCCGAAACACATGTAACTACCAATAAACATTTTCCGATTGTGAGCCAAAAGATTGTGCTCGGTTGTGGGCCTGAAAATTTGGTGTAAAACGTAGCCTGACCCCATGTCACTGGTAAGGGAACAATTACAATTGTAAATGGCGTGAAAAGCACCAAGGTATATATCCAAGCTTCAGAACCGTTTAGCCAGTCGCACAATCTCAAAAGCAAACCAGGAAAAAAGTTTAGCTGACCTCAGGTCAGTGACATAGACATGTCTGAAAAGTTCGAGATGGCCGCATTGTTTCATGTGTCATGTTCTATCAGTGTGGCTACTTTCCTGTCAATTGACATATTTCGCAAAATTTTATGCCGGTCTCATTTTTTGAGCACGGTTTCACTTCACCAATCCGACGTCAATGATCTCAGGTTGCTCTGAGTCTAAAAAATGAACACAAACCTCAAAAAGATGTATAAAAGGCACTCCAAGTTTCGTATCTCTTCACCTTTTTTGCTCCCAGCCGTTCTCATAAAACCTGACTGGGGTACTCATTCCCCCGGCCGGCGAAAGTTAAACAATAATTTTCTCCTGTGTTCATCGAAAACAAAAACTGAAAGTATTTGGTCATTGCCACGCTATATGCAGAACCGCATCTTTTATTTCAAGAAAAATTAGAAAAGGTATTTCGTATCAGTTTCCAAAGAACATATAGATGTTAGCCCAACTAGCCATTTACGTACCAATGCTGGGGCAAATCAAAAGTCAGTTCTATGAATGTATGTTTCTGTACTCTTGCGTATGCGTATTTTGCGCTTACGTTCTGAACACCTGTGTACCTGCGTACTACGTCCGTGGTCTTCATAAGTACATTCGCGGTATGTACATTTGCGATACGTGCATTTGCGGTTACGGACATTTGCGTTTACATAAATTTGCACATATGTGCATTTACCATACGTACCGATGTGGTTGCGTACATTTGCGCTGACGTATATCAGTGCATACGTGCATTTGCCATTCCTACATCTGCGGTGCATACATTTGCGCGTAGGAGCATTTGCGCTTACGCAGATTTGCGTACGTACATTTGCTTGCGTACATCATCCATAAGTACATCCGCTTCACGTACGTTTGTCCGGTTGCCACATTTCTCCACGACTCTGAAAAGGTTTCATCGTCACTGCCAATATGAAAAATGCTGTCTGGAGGAGTCAAAGCAAGATAAGCACCACCATTCTTCCTCTATGCAATATGCATTAGTGCCCAACGCTAGCATATAGGTAAGACCATCATTGAACTATACGACGTTTGTTTGGTTATCTCTCGGGATTTTAAATCCAGTGGACTTTCATTACTTCGTCTCAGTCTTGGACTTAGCGTAACGCGCTCGACTCGGTTTTTAACCCTCTCGATCTCCAGTTGGCAGGTGGGCCGTGACGAAGGCGCCAGCATGTTGCGCGCTCTGCTGGCTTTGAGTCTGGCCTGCACCCTGAGCTCCCAGGCCAGCTCTGCCGAGATCAACCTGAAGGAGCTGCTGGCCGACCTTCAGAGGGAACGAGGTGAGAACGCCACGACCTTCAGGGGAGCGAAGTCACGACGCCGCGACCTGTCGAGGGAGCGAGTTGAGAATGCCGAGATCTTTAGGGGGAGCGAGATGAGGAGTGGCCGTGACATTCGGATGGAGGGACGGTAAGGCGTCGCAATCTGCAGAAGGAGTGAGGTGAGGGAACCGTGACCTTCAGAGGGAGCGAGGTAAGAGCATCGTCACCTTCAGAGGGAGCGACGTGAGGGCCTCGATCACATGGTGTTCCCCTTGGGACGCTGTTTGCTGTGAATTATGGGGAGGCACTGAGCCTGGAACGAGACGGCCTCATGACTTAAGTGCATTCAAGACCGGTAGGGGAGCGGTCTAAACTGCCCCTTCCATGGAGGAGATATCTGACTTCCAGCCGCCTCGCAAAATTCTGCTGATGACGTGCGTAAGTGCAATAACTGGTCAGCCAAAAATAACCTCAAATCATAAATCTAAAAGTCTACACCATGTACTACTTACCAGCAGTCATGCCAAGCTGACCGATAAAAGGCAAGTGAACAAATGAATCGCAACATTTGATATGGACGGTGTCTGTATGACAAACATGAGGTCAGTGTAGACTGAGCAGGCATCAAAACAGGTAAACTATGCGTTTCACGTCGCTTCGCAGGGCTTAGATACCCTTTGCTTGGTTTTGGTCTCTTGAAATTTCTTTGATTTCAAAGTCCTAAAAACCCAGCAGTCAGGCGGCGACAATACGTTTTTGAAAGAGTCCGAAAGCATTAAAGAGTCAGTTTTCGCAGTCTGAAGAGTAATTTGCACGACTGGGAAACAGAAACTGCAAGGCATTTTGATCAGTTTCGGATGTCAATCCACTCAATCAGAGGATCGAATTAGATCGGTTACAGTCACGGAAGACATTAGCGGTTGTGGTCTCCATTTACAGAAGGATATGCGAACTTGGGAACTGACCGATTTCTACGGGCCTTTTCCACCACAGTAAGTTTTCTGAAGCTGCGCGCCCTGACAGGGTTCGTCATCCACGGATACACGGATGCAAGTGTTGACGTAGCTCCGGCTGGCGTTCGTGACTTCCGGCCGACCTCTGCTGCGGTGACCCCTCCCCCTGTCGTCAGGGCTGAGCCGGCGTAACGCCGCCAGCTGTCCGATAACGGGCAGCATTAGCGCCAATTGAGTCACGACACCTCGTGACGCTCCACAGCCTGGCGCCGCACGCCGTCAAGACGCGTTCGCCGACGATGCCTTATGCATAGAGAAACGACCTGGCGTTCTCCGCAGGTGCCATCGCCAGCGCCGATACAGCGGCCATTCGTGGCACAGGCCAGCTGCCATGGATCATTTATGAGACGTCACAAAGAGCAACGCTCAGAACAAAATGACGCTTGTCACGCAACAACTCATCGTTTAGCTAAGTGTTTTGCTCTTTTGTTCTGTGGTGATAAGTCAGTCTCATGTGGAAAGCTTGATACTCGTTATCAAAAATGTATAAACGTTGACGTTCCAGGAAGAGCACTTGGACGGTTAAACAAATCACGTTGGGTTTCCATCATAAGAAAACATTAGCAACTATTGTTTCTTACAGGGTTTCAGCAGACGTATTATCCCATTATCATCGCATAATCCTTTTGCTACTGCTCGTGTTTTACAGCCGTACCGATCCAACCATTCTTCATTCTCATGTTTCGTCTGAAATTGTCCGTAACTTTGCGTAGAATGTCTCGCAACATCGGGCCTGCCGAATGCTTATCTGAATTCCAGATAGCCATGAGCGGTTTGAATGGTCAGTCTGGAATACGGGTCACTCTGGGTCTGGGATACAGTATACTTTGCACGCAGAGATGCCATCTCCCATTGATCAGTTCGCAGCGAGAAAATCGTTTCCTTGAAGTAGGTGGCTGCACTGCGCGGCATCAGATTCCACGGACTTTTGCCGACGTCACGCTTGACCAATAAAGAAGACCAGAAGAGGCTGTGGGCTGAAACTAGAGATCAAAAGCTTTGAGAGTCTGACTTGAATTCCGCAGCTTTCCTTTGATCTGTCTGCTAAGCAAAAAGTATCTTGAGCCGAGACTTAGTGACTTCGGACCGAGACATAGCGGTCGTGTAAAGCAAGACAGAGCCATGCTGTCATAATGGGTGCGAATCTCAACAATAGTGATCGTAAGAAAATGCTGAAACATAAAATATTATGCCGTATTTTTAATTACTGGCATTGTCTGAAGCTTGATGACGAACATGTAATGCTAGTATTTAATTTGTTTTGTTGTTTCTATAATTGTTCCCATTTTATCATCTGTTAAAAAAATGCTTCGTTGTCATTCGCTCCTTGATCTGAATTTCGATCTCAAACGTCTTAACGCCTTCCACAATCATTTCAAATATGGAATATTTTGTAACTGTGTAGCGTTTGTGAGGTGTAGTTGTGCGATAATTCTATGCATTTAACTGTTCCAGATATTCAGCCATACTTTCCGATTGAGTATGCTGATGACTATTATACCAACGGCGAACGTGGCCAAGAAATTATGGAACGGGTAAGTTGGATTTCAAAAGATTTCGAGACAAACAGTGAGAAATGACATAAGAAAGGAACGGGGACAATTTGTCTGACAAGAGAGAGAAAGAAAGAAAGAAAAAAAGATGAAGAAAAAGAGGGAAAGAGAGGGGCATGGGAAACACGGATTAGTCTGCCTGTTACTTGACCCTAGAAACGCAAGGTGACGCAACCTTTGTATGAACTGATTTGACTGTTCGTATACTGATCTAAATACATCGACATTCGACATAAGGTAGGAGACTTGATTCAGAGATGTTTACGCGGCGCAGAAACCCACAAAAAATGTGAACTGAACTCTGAAAGACTTGAAGTCAATTCCTTCAATATAACCTTAATGTAATAATCAGCAGAAAACAGAGGGTTGGTTTCCGATGTCTCCAGAGTCTGCCCTTTCCCAGTGGCGATGGGTATACTCATATCACTGTTATGCACAACAGTGTATTTGTGACCAGAAATGTGATGACTGCGATTCTGGTAACGACATCAAATGGACTATTTTTTGTTTATGGCTGAATACATATGTAAAACACTGTCATGCTGCTGCAGGAAAATTAAACGTCGTAAGCATTGTCGTGTACGCGAAGTAAGGGCGTCGAAAGTCATGGGCTTCATAATAATATATATATATATATATATATATATATATATATATATATAAAGTCATGGGCTCTATGATATATAATATATATAAAAAGGTCGCGATGGTGTTCTCGCATTGCAATAAAACACGTGTAGACATTATTAGCATACGATAGGTGCCCACATTAACCGAAAAAGTGAATCATCTTGGTTTAAAAAGGGACACAGATCTCTTGCGACAATGCCATGGCTTGTGCACAGTGACTGAGGCCCAAACATATAACCTAGCTCAATATTCCAGCTAAATACCCTGCCTTTTCGAGTACAGTTTTACGGACTTGGGAGGCCGGAAATATCGCTATGAAACATGTCGTGGAAACGCCCCTGGAGGAGTTTTAAACTGCAAGGTACAGAATTCACAGCGTCGTAAAAAGGGCACTAAGCGGCTGTTTGAACTGGTCGAACATAAACGTCTGCTTAGGGCAACCCCTCGCAATAAATGCCTGACTCCGCGCTTCGCCTAGGTACGGAAGGGTGCTGGAAACTGTTACGCCCAGGGGAAGTGCCTGTACTACAGCAAGCGCATGAAGGGCGAGTTCTGCGGCGAATGCGGCAAGCGTCCCGGCTGTTTTCCAGGTGAGCCGGCCGACGGAGGCGGTCCTAGGCAGCGTAGGTTCAATGCATCTCGGACTGCAGCGTGCTGTTCACTATGTGCTCATGCATGGTGCTCGTAAACGCGATGTTTAAAAGCAGCCTTGTGATTGAGTATGTGCTGGTTTGACTAGATATTTCAATGCGATTAAGGCCACGGGCTGGCTTTAGATGCTTCAGAATAACGGCTTGACGTACTGCAACAACAACAAGAGAAACCTGCAGCATTCTTGCCTTCTGCCTGCCCATTTCAACCGAATTTCAAGAATCCTAATGTCGACGGCATTATTTGTAATGCTTTTGTTTGACTCTGTAGATCATACGGTGCGCATCTTTCCTTCTCTATGAATACAAGCGTTCTTGATGAGTGCCAGACAACATAGAAAAGCGCGTCTCTTTTATATTGTATTCTCGTCATAGTTATAAATGCACAAGACATATGCGTGTAAGACTGGATGTTTATATTCTTATGGTATCGGTGACTTTCTGAAAAGCAAGCTCTTGGTTCCAGCGATGTCGTCAATAAGCGTTTCGTAATGTTTGCAGTTATAGCGGACAACTTCCTTAACCTTGTTTAACTTAGCTCTGCTGATCTGTTTAACAGTACGATCAAACAACTGAAACTTAAACCACCACGCATGGTGTGGCTGAAACCACAGTCTGATAATTTTCCTCCGGCTAGATGGCTTTCTTCGCAGAACTCCGTCTGGTGTATGAATTATGCATGCGTGGCTGACGCGTTGTTCATTTTGAATGCAACTCGGATATAGCCTGTAATTAGAATCAACGTGAAAATTATGGCGCGCCAAGATCCCTTAAGGTAAGGGTGGCGCCTCGTTTGTTCAATGACAAGATGGCACCCGATATTTCGTCGCTGACGCAGTGTTTCGGAGACCGACAATTCCACTCCGTAGGGCAACGAGTTGGCGTTTACAAATCGATGCCAGTGGCACTCAGACCTACCTCGTCTGCCAGCAACGTGTCCAAACCAGTTTGGGGTCCGATAATATTGCGTCCATGTCTGCCCGGCTTCTGCTTTAGCAGTGAACGATCCAACCCTCTGTTTTCCCGACCATATATGTGATGTGACAAGAATGGTCCGCCGTCCGCTCAATTCTTACCCATCCGGATCCGCCGTCCGCTCGATTCTCTAGCCGATTCTGTCGCCCGCTCGATCCTGACACAGACGGGTCCGCCGTCTGCTCGATTCTCTAGCCGATTCTGTCGCCCGCTCGATCCTGACACAGACGGGTCCGCCGTCCGCTCGATTCTCTAGCCGATTCTGTCGCCCGCTCGATCCTGACACAGACGGGTCCGCCGTCCGCTCGATTCTCTAGCCGATTCTGTCGCCCGCTCGATCCTGACACAGACGGGTCCGCCGTCTGCTCGATTCTCTAGCCGATTCTGTCGCCCGCTCGATCCTGACACAGACGGGTCCGCCGTCTGCTCGATTCTCTAGCCGATTCTGTCGTCCGCTCGATCCTGACACAGACGGGTCCGCCGTCTGCTCGATTCTCTAGCCGATTCTGTCGCCCGCTCGATCCTGACACAGACGGGTCCGCCGTCTGCTCGATCCTCACCTGTCCGAGTCCGATGTCTCGGTCTCGATTCTTACCTGTCCGAGTCCGATGTCTCGGTCTCGATTCTTACCTGGCCGAGTGCGACGTATGCTCGAGCCTTACCGAGCCAGCTCCGCTGTTAGCTCGATCCTGACCTAGCCTGGTCCATTGTCTGCTCGACCCTCACGTATCCGGGCCTGCCATCTGCTCGTTTCTCAAGCCGGGCCTGCCGTCTGCTCGATCCTCACCTAGCCAAAGTCGACCTGCTCAGTCATCATCTGGCCGGGCCCGCCGTGCGCCCTATCCTCATCCAGCCGGATCTGCTGGCCGGATCTGCTCGGTCCGTGACGTCATCTCGCTGAACGCCGTCCGCTGGCGGCCGCCGTCGCGGGGCTTTGCGGCGCCGTTTCAGCCGGCTCGGCGGGCCGTTTATTTGCATCCGGCGGCGATCGAGGTTTCAGCGGCGGGCCGCGCGACACCGTGTCCTGATCAATACCTGCAAAACGGCCAGCCGCCCGTCACGCGGCAGGCATTGCCGGCTAGCAAAGGCGACAGCAGCGCGAACCGGCCGGAAACAAACAGCTCGTCGAATGGGCCGGCTGAAGGGCGGAGGAAGTTTTACGCGCACCGGGGGATCGGTGGTCAAACCTGACGTGGAACGTTTCGGGGTTCTGCTTAGGAATTACGCCACCTCTTCCGTTTAAACAGACAATGCCTCAACAAAAAATTCTGTCAGGCAGAGTATTCCTTTCTTCAGTTTTTTCGTCGGAGTTCGCTGATGCTTATCGACTTTCCTTCCAGCCGCTATCTGTCCCTAGAGGACATCATTTACTCTAGAGTGGCAGACAATCGGTCCATTTTAGCGTACCAGGCTATTGTTTTGGGGTACTTATTACAGCTGGAGAAAAAAAAACGATCAAAATATTCTCGAAGAGACTGGAAGATGCGGGCATGTATGTGGCAATGAAATCTAAGAAAACAGGGGCAGTGGTAGACACCATATAGCTGTACTTGTGACCACTAGTTAAGGGCAGGGCTGAGAGTAAAAGAAGGGGGGGGGGCAAACAAACAGGCAGGCAGACAGTCAGACAGGCTGACAGGTTGGCAGGCAGACTGTTCCTACTGGACTGTTCCTACGACTGGCGTAACGGACAGACGGTCGGACAGGCGGACAGGCTGACAGCGGACAGACAGATGGACTGTTTCCATCACTGACTGCGTGGCCTCCCTACGGCAAGCGACACACCTGCTATGGCCTGACCTATCGGGCATTGACCACACGCTGTGGCCGAGGGTCGGGAATGTGCCAAAGGAAATTTTGATCGTTTAAATTTTATTTTTTTATTTATTTCTATCACTTTTTTTCATTAAACCATGTTCAAATTTGAATAGGATGGGGGGTTTTAGCGAATCACTCTGGACGTTCCTCAAACTGCAAAATGGTGCCTTTTGAGCTGAAGGGATATGTATCTGCTTAATAACCAAAAGCATAGCAATCTGCTCAAGCTGTGGATGGTACGCGTTTCCATAGATGTTTTTGTAACACTGGAAGCTTGTTGGCATTACTCAGATTAAGTACGTCGCATACACTGAGGGCCGTTCATTCTGTACAGGATCTTCGCGAGCATATGTATAAATGCGTCGAATGTAATATTTCTGAAATTAGAAACCCAGAAGCAAGCTATGGTTGGTCGCGATGTCATGGAATGGTTTAATTCCATGATTTTCTGAGAAGTGAAGTTGTTCTCCACTGTTCATGCTCAGTAAGTCGGCAGAATTCGTTTATTTCTGCTTCGGTTTCAAACTATTACTTTTTGGATCGTTTCGGCGGATTTTTTGTCTTGACTGTCCCAACTTTGGCCTTGCCATACAGGAGATGCACCAGTCGACGAAACAAATACTGAGTGAAATTACGTGGAGGTGGAAGCTGGCAGGGTTTTTCACCATGAATAGGCTGAAGAAAATTATCGCCTTTTCATCAAAGAAGCATGGAAACATTTTTCTTCAAAGGCATTACGGCCTTGGAAGACTTTCCTGGGACGGCTCCCTGTCAGTGAATTCTGCCGCCTGCGCCAGCCCGGCCCGACTGTGGACGTCAGCCAGATTCCGGTCACACGCGGTCCTAACGTGGCGCGGCCTGCACACCGAGACCGCCGACAGAAACCTCAGCAGACCAGACCAATCGCAGCCTCGTTCGTATTCACTTGTTGCTTTGTCAGAGATCAAAAGCTCCGGCCCGTGGTTTCTGCTAAGCCAGCTTCCGCCGAATCCAAATCGTCTTTTGTGAAACGTCGGCCCCTTGAATGGCTGGAGCTGCAAGAGTAAAATGTGGCCAAAATAATGGTCATAGAATGATAGTCGCGCTGTCCAAGACTCCTACGGATGTTCTTTTACGAGATGATAGGGATTTTGATGCATGCGTGATTTACTTTTTAAGCTTTTGTTGAGCAAAAAACTAAATATGTTTTTCATGGATTGGACAGATTTACGACATATAATTACCCGCCTTTTCTCCCTTCCGTTTTCATCATTTCTCGCTGTTGTGGGCTAATGGTAAATCATAAGGGAAATGGAACACGAATAAAACGAGATCCATTTTTAACCAGCATTTCTTTCTAATTGTCTGCTCACGTTAGCATTTTGTTGCTCATTTGCATGCAATACGTCGTCTTTCTTACCTTGATATTCTACCGTTGTTGTACCAAAGTATGAACGCTAATTACGTGACCACATCGTGAGCTAATTGAAAGCGCCAGTCAATAAATTTCTGGACAATGGAATCAGACGCCGTCACTTCGGACCATTGGATGTGCGATGGAATATGAGACGGAATCGGGAAACGCACACCTGACTCCTGAAAATGTTAGTGAGAAATGAAAGAAACTGTTCCCAAAATCTTCTGAAGAAGATTTTATGGATGTTTGAAGGGCATGTGACCATAGGTGGGCATCGTTACTAAAAAATGTAACTTCGTTACTCGTTACTCCGTTACTCAAAAAAGCCAGTCCGTTACTCGTTACTCTGTTACTCTGCCTTAAAAAGTAACGGAAGTTACCGTTACTCCGTTATTCCGTTACTTTTGAAATGCAGTGAAAACCGAGCGAACGCGGGTTTTAAGTCTTTTATGCTGCTTTGTGGTTGTAAAACGCATTCCATATACAAAGGGAAGAAACAAAAAGCACTTACCCCAAAAACTCCGCTAGCTGCCCACTGCCCTCACCAGCCGTTGTAGAGTCGGCGGCGCCGGGACAACAGCCGCGGCGGGTATTCTACCATTGTGTTAGCCACAATGTTCAAACCAACGAATTCCTGTTCATTGCCCGCGGCGCCGACGGAGCGGGAACAACCGGCGCTGGAGCGGACGCATGCAAAATGCGACGAACAGCGGACATCTATCGACTGGGTTTGATCAACAATGCCTCTCGAAGTATCCGCCCTGAACATAATGGTCTCCGTACAGAGCTCGTTTCGGTCTCGCGAACTTCCTGTTTTGTTTTGAAATTATGTGTGTGTATTAGTTTGTGTACGTGCGCGTGCGTGGAGGTAAGATTCATGATACCCCTGACGTTTTTTTAATACCAAACGACGAAGGACTCAAACAAACATGACTGATATGGATTTTATTATTGTGAAATAAAAGACTAAAAAAGGTGCTTTAGTACCTCTTCAGCACCCTTGAAAACACAAATTAGCTATAAAAACATGGTCATAAGTAAGATGCAACGGAGGATGTTAGCCGTTCACAAGTGGAACATTTTGGAACGATGACGTGACCTGACCTGACCCCTGTGAAAAGCCAAAATTGATATCAATGAACTCGCTATTGTCTTACGGTTCAGTATATGTCGCTTAAGTTCAGCTTTTTAGGGACAAGGTATTGTGTCTATTTACCTAATTCCAAGGACGTGTTTTGACCTTTCATGGCGTCTGGTGGCCTCAAAATTGACGTAAGGTCAAAACTCTTGAATGTTTTCGTGTCAGTTTGACAAAACCTTTCCGCCGGTGTTTTCCTTTTTTCCGTGCAATATATGGGTGCCGAGATCCTGGGAGGTGCGGAAATCCGCGCCCCCCACCTCCGGCCGGGCAAAGGGCATTCTGAGCCCGGCCGGAGACGGGTTAAAAACACTTCATTTAACCCTATTCCCTGTGAGGGGGGCAGATTCTGCTACCCGTGTCTTTTTGCTTGTCGCTCCCACACTGTTTGCCGCAGCGCCACAAGATTTTCTGGCATTTCATGGAATTGATACACACGTGTTTTGTCAACATTTAAAAAAAAAAATCGGTCCCGAAGAGGCGGTTCCAAGCCCCCGTTTTCGGCGGTAATGTGCTGTACGTGAAGCTGCAAAGTTGTGCGGTTCACTATCGTGACATTTTGAGTAGAAATAAAGATCACTGACTCATTTATATAGTCATACACCTCCTAAACAATGCGTATGCACACACATTTTCAGACGAACGCACACCCAGGTACTGAAAAAATAGGGGAGCACACTATTGTGCTTATCGTGCCCTCCCAATTTTGTTTACCTGGATCCACCTCTGCGCTACATATAAACTTAAACTGGCTTGCTAGTTGTACATCTGATGTTTATATCACCCAAAACAAACAAAAACAAAGGAAATTTCTTATTTCAAAAATCACCCTTCTTGCCCTCCCTGGAACTGCCTATGGTTTTCTATTTTAAATTTCAGCTTTCGGCATATAAAAGATTTGGACATTCCAAGCTGAACCGTGTTATTCCCATGAAAATTGGTTGGTAAACACGGCCGCAGTGACCTTTCAAAAATCTCCAAATTTTCGACTTTGTTTGCCCAAAGCCCTATTTTCGCAATTTTTGAATTTTTGGGGTCCGGAATTGGAGATCTCGTTGAAACATATTAAATGGCATTCATCCCATCAACACTGGACGAATGAATCTCGAGATCTCTGGGAGGGCGGGGAGGGGAGGGGGCAGAATTGGTAATCTTCACCTTTCGGCCAATGCATATTTTTCGAAGGTGCAAAAGTGGCAACGGCTCATATCATGTTTGAGTTTGGGTCCTCACTTCTGCGTCTACAAAAAATAATGTGTCAGCCGAAAGGTGTTTCGGCCAGTTGATGTTTTTTTCGGGAACGCAGGAGTGGTAACTCGAATCGCATGGACAATGTAGCCTGTCCTCCAAGTTAAAAATGATTTAACCTAACCTAACCTAAAACCTACTGTATGGTTGCAGGGATTGCCCTAGATGGGCATGTAAAACTAATTTTTTGTTAGGTTCAATTTGCCTGTTTTTTGGTTTGGTTAGCTCGTATCGGCTGAAGGCAAACATGTGTCAACTGAATCAAAATTCAGGAGTTACCTAACCAAGTCAGTTTACACACCCAGTAGGGGTCAGTGCTTAGAAAAATACCTGAATGGGCTTAATTGTTCACACAACTTGTGTTGCCACTTCCGCGTCTCCAAAAATTACGCGTAAGCGTCGGCCGAAAGGTAGATTACCGCAGATCTGCCCCCCAGGGTAATGTGAATCTCACTGCCTGCAGAGAATATGGTTAAGGCAAATAGTCCAAGCAATAGTCGACAAGCTTCATAATTATCCTTCACTACTGACAACTTATTGTGCACATTCTGTTCTCACCTGGAAATATCGTAAATAATGCTTCCTCTTGATATGTGCCTTTAGTTTGAAAGGCTACTCTTGTGACTCTTGATTATAACCTCTTTCGGTCGGCACGGGACATACGCAAAAATGACGTTTTTCCCCTCCTCCTTAAACTCAAAGTACGTTTCTAGATGTGGCCATGGGTGACCCAGACCGGGCTCGTCCTCTGCCTCCGAAGCTGAGGCACCGTCGGACTCGGAGTCAAGGTTTTCGACCTCCAGTGGCGGCGTAAAGACGCATTGATGGGACATTTTAGTGTCAGGTAGTTAGAATTTCAGGCCAGTCAAGAATCAGTCACCACTCCATCGCCCCATGGACATCACAGATCCAAGGCCATGGCGGCAGTAATCATGTGCTCAACAGCCTTAAGTGATCTTGGCGGGGAACCGTGTGGCGGTGGTAAGCAATCCGTGACTGACTTGAGAGAACATTGAAAACTGCCGTCAGCTGGCTGTTCCAGTATAAATGACAATAACTTTGATATCTTTTAGCCTGAAAAATGACGACTGGTTAATTTATCATTTTAAGTCATATCAAACTTACGCATAATTCAATATTTTTGTCCCAAAAGAGACCAAAGTCAGCTGGCCTTTACACTGAACCATTGCCGCCAGCTTGCCGTCAACGTTTATCAGCTGACGAATATTGTCAACAAGTCGACTCCGCGATTGTCAGCTGAGTGCGCGCCCAGCCGCGCTTGTATCGCCGCACGCTATTGGGTGTTGGCTATTTAAGTAGCCAATGGGTGTGCCGATGCAAATAAAGCCGGGCGTTGTCTATAAGGAGTTTAAAAAGTAACGGAGTAACGGAGTAACGGAGTAACGGACCAAAAAGTAACGGAGTAACGGACCACAAAAGTAACTTCCGTTACTCAGTCCGTTATAGTAAAATAAAAGTAACGGGTCCGTTACTCCGTTACTCAAAAAAGTAACTTCGTTAGTAACGGAGTAACGGAGTAACGGACCAGTGCCCACCTATGCATGTGACCCGAGTGACTACCTCAAAAAGCATGCCTGGACCGATAATTTGCCGCCCCATTGTGCCTTAGATATACATTTTTTAGAGTCTGAAAGGATTTTGTTGTCTCGCTTACACACCAATAAGCCAGTGGGGGACAAGCGTTCTGGCCTGGCCTCGCGTGGATATATTGGGCAATGTGTAACATTTACTGCTCTCTTTACTCTCTTTGTTGTTTTCACCATTCACTCCTTTCCCCTCTGAAATTTCGAAACGTGTCCCGGAGCTGCGAAAGGTCAGGATTGCAGGGCAGGCTGGGTCGCAGAGCGGGTGTCACGTGTCCGCAACAGCGGGCACACACCCCATTTCTGAGTTGTGTCCTTCAGTGTATCGTCACCGGGACAATGTTTAATTCTCCCGACCTGTGGGAATTGCTCCCGCTGCCCCCCCCCCCCCGGTGGCGCCGCAATACTAGGTCGGGGTCCACAAAAGCACCCCGACATTCCGACAAATCCCCGTGACGACGCCCTCGAATCGACGGGATGACATCGCGGGCTTCTGTTACCTCTCTTTACAATCGGCCGTTTTATCAAAGCTATCGAATTCACGTTGGGATTCGGTGTCATGAATACATTTCAACGCGAGCTATCTAAAGCTTTGCCATCAGCTGAATCCAGATCAAATTTCGCCTTTTGAAATATTCGTTTACTTTACAGGCGATGCACGCATCCTGATGGAGTCCGGAGAGACTATAAGCATGGCCGAACTGCGAGTAAATGACCGAGTCTTGGCGGGTAAGTAAAAATGACCCTTGCTTATCAGTACACAATGATTTAATGGTAACAGCGCGTCATTGAATTGGTCGAAGCTTACAAATGTGACTTGTTTTAGCCCCATTTGGCTCTCTCAGAACCAGAGAAGAAGTCTTCAGTAGTTCCGTTATGTTCTAGCGACGAGGTCTGGCGACTTGACCTTCAGTCCAGTGGTGACCTGGCTGGACAAGAGGTCTAACGACACGACTCAGTACCTGGAGATCCAGGCTGAGACGGGACATCGCATTGTGCTGTCTTCGAATCACGTAATTCTGGTCAGGGACCAGGAGGAGCTTGTCTCCAGGTAAGCTTCTGCATCGACCAGCACGCTCTTTAATGATTGGAACACTCTTGAATTCCTCGGTAATAAGTCATCAAGACAGTAAATAGGCTAGAACGCCCTCAGCTTCATTTTCACTGACTAAATAGCAGAACTGGTTAAGAGCTACAAGCATGCGGCAGGCGGTAATGCCATGTTCAGGATTTAATGGATAACGGTCGCAATGAATGGCCAGGACACCTTTCGGTTCGGACCACACTCACTCGTCATGGTTAGGGTTCGTGGGGAAGCAACCATACGAGCATACAGAATGGGGCCCGGGTCCATTCCCCCTGTGGTCTAAGGGGCGAAAAACGAGTTTTTCCCATCGTAAAAAGAAGCAGACATCGTGTCTCATAGTCGAAACTAGATCCGGGACACTCTTCAGGAAACCATTCGCGCACCCGTGCTAACAACCACAGCCCACGCGGCCGTCGTTTCATTCGCATGCCTCGGTCGCCGAGAACGGTATCATGCCGGGCCGGGGCTCCGCCATGATCGCCGAATGAAGGCGTATGCCTCCCCCGGGGCTCGTTGGCGTCGACCGAGCACCGTGCTGGATCCGGGGCGCGCCGCCCCGGCGGTCATTACGTTCCTGAACTGCAGCCTACGACCTATTTAGGACTGGAAGACGCGTGGCCACCCATCGGCGGATTATGGCAATGCATGCCAGCCCGATCTGCGGGACCAGCGGGGGACCATTAATCATCCAGAATGGTAATGGCCTTTTTACGTATTCCGCCCTGTCACCTTCTCGTTACTAAACTGACTACTGAAGAAATATGTCGTGATTGGCAATGTCATTCACGCCATCAAATGTCGCGTGTTTGGCATTTGCTTTCCTGGGAAATCCCAGGACAACTCAACCAAAACGTTTCCTTGCAATGCATCATAGAAAGGAACGGCCTAAAAGGCCACGTTTTCTGACGTAACTCGTGTTCACCGAGCGCAGCGTGAAGACCGTGAGCAACAAGAGCACGGTCGGAAATAACCTGAGCATCGCAAACGGTGTGGCAATGAAGTGGTCACGCACCACAGCACATACATCGTGCGATTACAAATCATGCATCAGTCAGCCATATTCTACTGTTCCGTTCGACAGTCTTGCTAACACTGTTTGTCTGCGCTGCCTGTGCCACGCCACGTCTTGTTAAATCCAAACTGCAACAGTTGTAAATAACATACGCTGGAAATGGTGACAGTTAGCCATGAACTCCGTAGTCTTGACATTTTAAAACACGATATACGCTTGATTTATTTTTATCTATTGTTTACAGCTTGGTTATCTGGGTTAAAAACATGTTTAGGTTGGAAAACTCTTGGTTGATGTCACGGATCGTCTATGCCCTGTTGTCAACACTGCAACCAGCTCAAAGTCTTGCGTCGCGAAGGAACGGTTTCATCTAGCAAAGAGCGCTCAGTGA
The DNA here is from genome assembly GCA_030062745.1 of Capitulum mitella. Taxonomy (NCBI): domain Eukaryota; kingdom Metazoa; phylum Arthropoda; class Thecostraca; order Pollicipedomorpha; family Pollicipedidae; genus Capitulum; species Capitulum mitella. The sequence goes on from CP099842.1 coordinate 31,188,427, forward strand.
TGAGACGTTAGCGCATGCTCACTGGTGAGGATCAGTAATGATTGCATGATCCATCTCCATGACAACCACGGCGCTTGGCTAAAAGGACGTCCACTCCGGCCACTGCGCTGCCGGTACCCCGAATGGCCACTCGAGTGGCGGCCGACCGGCTGACGGCAGCGCTTGGCGGCTCAAGCCCCTGCCCGCTCGCGCGGGTTCGTCCTGATGCCCTGGTCACCAGGTGGTCGGCCGGGCGAGCGATGGGGCCGAAAATCGCCGTCGGCCGCGGCGCTGACGCGTCCATCGGGCGGCAGGTTCGCCGGCGATGTCCTCTCGGGCGACCTGCTGAAGGTGGCAGACACCGCCGAAGGGGACTCGTGGTCGGCCGTCGTCTCCCTCCGGCCCGTCCTCGCCACAGGTGAGTGCACGCCCGTGCATCATTGCACATTATGCAACGCCGTCTGGTGAGACCGCTGGGAATTTCCGTGAATGGCCGCGGCCTGCACCAATGTGAGCTTACTGTCGTGACTGATTAGAGGATGCATTATGGTTCGTTTCGCCCCGTATTCGGTGAGACCGCAAACCCCTGTAACCAGATAACCAGTCGGCTGGAGATATACACGCCGGAGTGCAAGGCTGCATATAAATGTGTCTTTTCGCAATTTGTTTCATTTATAAAATACAAGTTTAATCTACGGTTTAATGAACATCCTTTTTCAACATCCATTCAGATCATGCACCCAGCGTCCATTCACCTTATGTAAGAGGTTCAGACGGTGATCCTTTCAATTATGTTTTACCACCGACCGGGATAACTATAACGGCTTCCGTGACTGGAGTATGCGCCGACGGCGATTTTCTTCCTGGTGAAGGGCTGGACCGTGTGCTAGGCAAAGGTTGACAGATCATTCGGCGGCTGTCCCTGGACGAGAAGTTTGCTAGGCTGACTCAGGATAAGGACCCCCACGTGACTGTTGTGTGGTGAGGGTCTAGACTCCCACTTCAACGCGAAAATGCCGTGTGTGGCTCTCGGCCTGTTGTCTCACGCTGCCCAATTGAACGTTTAGCGTCTGACAGAACGGCGTAACAACGAGCACCTTTAACTCACGCACGTGCAACTCCCAGTTTAAAGCCGTGAGCCCACATGACATCGGTCAAATCACCATTCTTGTTCCCCGATTCAGAAACCAAAGCCAGCACCTCTAACTTGAGCTGATCATTGCACTCAATAACGTTTTGGAATATCCAAGAGGCATTCTACTATTGGCATCGCAAGTTTGTTTGGGTCGCGCAACTCGCAACTCAACGGATATGGCTTTGTCAGTATGTGATCACGACCTGTTCCACCTGCGAACCAGTGACTAAAATGTGCACACTTGCGCCGCTGTTAACCGACGAAACGTTCCATTCACCCGACAGCACGTTCGCCGGTGCTACGCAACGCTGTCACAACTTAAATGCTCACCCTTTCGGTCCGTTTGGCCACGCCACTGCTGAGCCGCCCAGCTGGCCAGGTCGGTCGGCTATCACCAGGCGCTTGGCCTAAGAGCCGGCCAGGTGGCTCTTCTCTGGCGAGCCGATACCACTCGGCGGCGGCGGCCTGCCCTCCCGCCACCCGAGGGGCTCCTCAGCGCTGCCTCTGAGGGCGTTCTCCGGCCTCGCCGTATGGCGGTCCGCCCGCGCCCGCCCGGCCGGCCGGCCAGGTCAATACGGTCCGGCCGTCCGCCAGAACCGGGCGGCCGGCGGCGGGGACTACACGGCTGATCAGACCAGCCGCCGGGACCACACGGCTGATCAGACCAGCCGCGGGGACTACATGGCTGATTAGACCAGCCGCGGGGACCATACGGCTCATCAGACCAGACGCGGGGACTACACAGCTGATCAGACCAGCTGCGGAGACTACACAGCTGATCAGACCAGCTGCGGGGACTGCACGGCTCATCAGACGAGCCGCGGAGACTACACGGCTCATCAGACGAGCCGCGGGGACTACACGGCTCATCAGACCAGCCGCCGGGGTCTACGCTGCTCATCAAGCGAGCCGCGTTGCTCTACATTACTCATCAAGCGAGTCGCGGGGTGTACATTGCTCAATTGTTCTTCAAACGAGCCACAGGGTCTACACGGCTGGTGAAGCAAACCGCGGGGTCTACATGGCTGATCCAGCGAGACACGGGAACTACACTGCTAATGAAGAGAGCCACCGGGACTACACTGCTGATCAAGCGAGCCGCGGGATCTACACTGCTGGTTAAGCGAGCACGAGTTGAGCGATTGATTAACCCTATTCCCGGAGAGCTAGCGGTATGGCCGATTCCCTACGTAGGAATCGGCCAGTAAACGGGGGAGGGCGGATTCGGGCTCCCTGAGATCTCGAGAACTACTTGTCCGATTTCATCGCAACAAACGTCAATCGATTTGCCATGATGTAAATGACATTTTTATAAAACGAAGTCTTCAAAATTTTAGAAAGGGTGGATATAGGGGAAAAAAGTTCAAATCGGGGATATTTTTGGACTTCTTAGAACTCCGTTGTTTATGGACTGATTTTGATGGCATTGGCATGAATCAAGAGATTATGAATGGGACTTTTACCATTGCCCATATATTTGAAATTTGGAGATAACTCATAGGCGTTCACAGAATTTCAAAAATAGGAGGATTAGTTTTTTAACAACTCAATGAACAAAAAATTCAGAAGCACTTTTTTGACTTTTGCCAGTCATGTTGTGCTAAAGAAGTACAAATCGTATTACAATGTTTGTATAATGTCAGCATAGGTGGTGCCAGGAACATGAAAAAGGTGGAACTGTCATGGTCACATGCTCCTCAGACCAGCTCTTGACCTTTGACCTTAATTAAATCCAGTGACATTGAAGTCACTTGGAATGATCTCGAGTGCACTTAATATTATCTTTGAACGTTTTAAATCAATTGAATTTACTCTATTCGAAAAATTCCATTTTAGGACTATTGTGATACAGGGTACGCGCACTGACATTCTAGGTCATAGCTCTTTGACCAGACATGATATCAAACTGAAACTTGATACACAAGTAAAGGATACCATTCTACGTCATATTATTCTGGGCTTGGCATTTCAAAAAGTAGCGCCGAAATTATCACTGTAGAACCAAATTTTGGCTTTTGACCTTGACTTGACCTTGTAAAGTGACTTCAGATGAACAAAACTGTATCTGCACGTTGCCGAACTATTTAGCTATTCATCCATATAAAGTTTTAAGTTCCATCTTAAAAACGCTAGTTTTGGCAGTCATTTTCCTTTTACCTTCAACATGGCCAAAAATGGCCTGAGGTGCCCCCCAAAAACGGTGCCTGACTCCGCCCCTGACCAAAACAGAATTTCAAAATTTTATCATAATACATAAAAAATAATTTTAAAAAATCACCACATTTCATAACGCTGCGTGAAAAAGCCTGGAATTGGCAAGCAAAAAACCCGAGGGGATGGATTCCGCCCCCCCCCCCCTGCCGGGAATAGGGTTAAGGGAGCCGCCAGTACTACACTGCTGATCAACCGTGCCGCGGGAGCTACACTGCTGATCAAGCGAGCCGCGAGAACTGCACTGCCTAAAGACGAGCGGCTGGGACTGGAACGCTGAACAAGCGAACCAAGGGACATCACTGCTGAAAAGGCAAGCTGTAGGGGCTACAGCATTGAACAAATGAGCCACAAAGACCCATTTCCAGACAGGGAAGCTGCGCGGACGATACCGTTGAACAGACAGTCAAGTGCTTGCCACGCAACAAACGAACTGCCGAGTCACACCGCTCAACAAGTGGGCCGCGGAAACCATACCACTCAACAGGTGAATCACCGATTCATTGATTTGCCAAGTCCTGGTCGAGGTCGCCAAGTCCGCAGTGCCAGAGCCTGCCAAGCGAGCCGAGCAACTGAGCAAATTGTCAAGTGGGTTGCGTCCCGTTCGCCGCTTGATCAGATGGTCTCTAGGACCGCACAGTTCAGCGACATAGCCGCTGTGTCTCCGCCGTGCAGCAAGAGGGCGTCGGGCGTGGGCATTGTCTACGGGCGGGGCGAGTTGCGGCGCATCCAGCGGACCTCTGCGCGCGCGTTCCTCCGACGAAAGGCTGTCGGACGCCTCCGTCCCGGACCGACGTTGCGAGACATCATCGAATCGAGGCGAGACATTATCGAATCGGCGAGGCCGGAGTGCGCGGCGTAACTCGACGCCCGCCGGGAGAGGCCGGCGGCGGGTCTCGTGGGAGCTGCGCCCGCCGGCGGCTGCTCTGCCGGGACGCAGCGGAGCCCAGCCGAGCCGCGCACCCAGCCGCAGGCGAGCGACGCCGCTGTTTCGGGGCTGAGGGCATGGAGCCGAACCTCTGGTTACTCCCGAACCCGCTCGGTCACTTTGTCGCTTTCCCGGAGTTAGCCATCAGATTTCCGGCAGTTCTGAATCCCGTGCTGCAGAATTCTGCTTGATTCACGCAAGGCTGAAGCATTGAGCGCCTTGAGTCCAGGGCTTTCCAGGATCGGTGGATGTGAATCTTTTTATAATCCTCGAATTCCATAGGAGACGTGGATTCCCCCTGGGGTCTCGATCTCTTAGCCATGGATCCTCGCTGGGGTCCCGAGTCCTGCAGGAAATGTCCTCCGAGGAGTCCGGAGCTCGCGGAAGTCTCGAATTCTCTCCAGTCTCGAGCGCCTCTGGAACCGCGGCGCATCCTCACTGGAGTGTCGGACAGGAGCCATAGATCGCACGGAGTCCCGAACTCTTCGGGAGCCACGACTGCTCCCCGGTGCCTGGACCCTTACAGGGGCCGGGCATCCTCCCTGGAGTGTCGTGCTCCACATGAGCCGTGGGCCGTCCCGAAATAGAGTGGCCGATGTCGCCGCCGACTCCCACCGGACCGGATTGGATCGGACCGGGCCGTCGGGGGCCGGAGCCGAGCTCGGGGCCGCCCGACCAGCGCCCGCTCGGCGGCGGGATTCGGGCTGCATCGGCGCTGGTGGCGACAGCGGCGCAGCCGATTTTGCCCATTAGTCAAGATCACGGCTGTCAGGATAACAAGAGCGTTCGAGATGAGCAGATATGATTCCCGGTAGTCGCGCAGAGGGTATAACGAAAAGAGGATTATTTATCCTGGACGAAAATCAACCTCCATTGGCTGACTTAACTGTTGTTGCCATTTGTTGGCCACCCTATGCTGCTTGTCCATGAAACAGCTAACTTAAGCAAACGTTTCTAGACAAACATAGAAGCAATCAGTCCCTCACTGAATGCTGCTACAAGAATCAATTCAAGACACGGAAGCAGTGCTTATAAGGTGTTTTGTTCCGGTGGTACATATTTTCGTTCTTTGCCAGCAGGGGACCTCAGAGGCCTCCTGCTTTATCGAGAATGGAACGCGATAGAGAAAATCGGAAAACTTCGCTGATTATCCCTTGTTCTGCTGAATGAAGCCGAGTAGCATTTCATTTATGTGACCTTTGACAACTCACCGTAGGTCAAGTGGGGTGATTTCAGCATGTCACGCTCCATGCATTCAAAAATGTTTTCTTTTGAACTTCACTCCTCGAAAATGGGATCAGGAGTTCCGAGAAGCCGAGTTTGAACGTAAGCATAGCATAGCATAGCACCAATTTTTGGCGTCTGCCGTATGTGCATGAACTCGTGGGTGATTACAGTTTTGACTTAGAGCCCTACAGAAACTTGTGTGTGCCATCCCCTCGTGATTTCCCCTTCAGCAGCTCTGTGCACTTTTGTGCAAAATTTCACATTGTAGCCAATGAGCATTGTTGTACAGTGTATATTGTTCATGTGCACTTACCTGCATATGTTGCAGACACAACAGATGATGGCTGAACGCCACGCCACCTTGTTTCATTGCCTTTAGTACCCAGGTACCTTTATCTTTTAAAAGAAAACCAGCATTCACTGGTTTTCTGTACCCCATCAGCCGCGGCTTTTCCGAAATTCAAGATGATATGACCTTAACAAATTTATTCATATCTCAGAAACGATTCATCGAAGTGTTCCTTAGCGTATATATGCGATAAATTGTGCGAAATTCAGCCACTGAAAACACACGTTGTAAACCCCTTCGCTGGACGACGGTTAACCCGCGCACGACCGTCGGTCCGTTTTGAACATGGGCGACTGGGGGGGGGGGGCAGTTGGCCGCCGGAACGGGTGGTCGCACTATAAAAATAAGCATACCGTTGGAAAGCTTGTGACGAGTAGAGCTCGAAACTGGCCTCATTTTTAGTTTTAGATAATATGTAAGCAATTTACGCCCTATATATGTTTTCTCATAGCCGACTGCATGAGACCGAGAAATGGCCTGAATCTCAAGGGCTGTGACTAACAACGCATAAATGAAGGCACCAGCGCACAACTAAAGATCCGCGGATGCCGATACACGTCTAATTTCCCAGATCTGTCCAATATATACGCCGAAACGTTGAGTTAAAGACACGGCATTTCTCACGGCAGTTGTAGGCGTGCGCTGCTGCCGTATGCAAGTAACAAATTAACGGGAACTAATTTTGGCGTTCCTTTATTTTCGCGAAAAAGACGATCTATGTATATTTCGTTGATCTTAGTGGTTCTTATGATGGTTTTTCATGCTTAAACTTTGGAAAACTTCATTACTTACCAGTCTACACAACTGGCGGAGCTTTATTCGCGAGAGCCTGTTTATTCCCAAAATATGCTATTTTTCAAACCTTTTGAGATTTCTGGTATTACTTACGTCTGTGCAAGCTAGTTCTGCCATTTTCTACCCATTCTGAGTAATTCATCGCTGATTTTGACGGTGGTACATTTTGGCTCACTACAGTTATTCGTGACCTGACCTCATGTTAATGGCTGAAAGTCATTGATACTTTGCCCAATGACGGTAACTAGATGTCTGCTTCACTCCACACCAAAAATGTTATGAAATATTCCGCCAATTTCCGGAAAAAACGACGACATGTCTTGAAAATGGGCTTGACCTTAGGTCAATGACCCGGAGAATTCCGAAAAATCTGGGATAGCAGATTTGTTGTACCTATCACGTTCACTAATCCCTGAAAGTATTATTGAAATATCTTGTTGTGCGAAAAAGTTACAAGGCGCTAAACTTTTTTGGACATAGGTCTGTTTGACCTGACCTAGGTCAGGCACCTGACCTGACCTGATGTCAAAATTTTGATACCAGATGTAAAATTGATGAAGCAAAAGGTGCACAAAGTTTCGTGACTCTGTTTTCGTTGGTTCTCTCGCAATCCCAGAAATACCTCAGGGGGCAATCAACTGCCCCCCCCGGTCGGGGACGGGTTAATAGCCTCGATTTTTTTATGAAGTTGTCTTTTTAAAATGCCTTCAGACTAATGCTTTTGTAGCAACTTAGCTGTACGTTAGCTTATAGGCGTAGGAATGTCTTAGAAAATGGGGGTGTCCAGTTTTGAAGTCAATTCTTTCCATGCATCGTCATAGGGTTAATGTTCAGCATTCCAGGAATATGGCGTTGCCATGCCACACCCCGTTCCTAAGCCTATGCTATAGCACAGCTATAGCTATACTAAACCAATACTATAGCAGCCATAACGCAGCTATATAAGCACTAGCAGCTGCATCTCTAGAGGCTTCCAGAGTTTTATATTTACTTGCTACCGTAACATGGCAAGGCAAGTACTTTCCGCCTCAGAAGGCTTACCACCAGTTACAGCTATACTTGTCTCGACCCCTGCACCACAAAAGTGCACCAACACATTACGTTTTGTGACTCGACAGAATAGACATATTTTTTAGCTGCAAGCATTAGCCGGATTTTGCCGTTTTGAGCCATTGCACCAAAGTAATTTTGGCACTAACGCAAGGACAATTGTTGAGAGAGTATGTTTATTCATACCATGTTTCTGGATCTGTGAACATGGAGCCAAAATGATGGAGGAAGTTTGGGGAATTTTGAGGGAAACACCCGAAATAGCCACTTGAGCACAGCAAGACGTAATCGATTTTTCTGACATTGTGAGCATTCACGTTGTTTTTTGGTGTTGCTGCCTCTCCTTTCAAAAAGCTGTGAAAATACGGGAGCTCATTCCCTTGCATGCACTACTACCTGACCACAACTATGCAATACAACCACATAATCGACCACAAATCAAGGCAAACCGCATCATATATGTCGAGACGAAGAACGGATATCGGGACAATACGTAGTGCATCATTGTTTACGAACGAACGGATCACAATCAACAAATTTAATGACTGAGTATTTTTGTACGCCTTAAATTATCAGCCGTTATTGTCTTGTATGATCAACCTTAATGCTTCCACTCCTAAACATTTACCCCTTTTGCCCTTGAACTGAGGGCGCCTTGAGCGCAGTGCCGGAGCCGCTGCAGCGCCCAGCAATGGGCTTTTTTGTCGCTCCCCTATCCTTATCTTCGATTCAGCAAGTGTCTCACGCTTGAGCGCAGCGTTCTGTAGGCGGCGGTGCTCAGCTGGGTACGTGCTGTCTTATCCCTATACCCTGTATCCTTAGTCCCAATCGTTGTCTGACTTTCATGGTGTTCAGGCCTGTTAACATCCTTTTACATGTTTTTCCGTATGAGGAATAGCCTCAGTGCGATGAGGATGCACATGTGTATGTAAAATACAACACAATACATAAGTTCTGCGTGTGCGACACGCCCGTATGCAGATGCTTGGTCTACGGTACAACATGAATTGGAGCTCTGCCCAGCACATATTGATCTTTCGACGGGCTTAGTGCGAATGCCCGGCCCACCGGCTGCAGCTTGTCTCACAGCGTGGTGCTAGGGGAAAATGCTGGCACCCCAGGGCACGAGCTCAAATGGCCGCTCAGGGGAACTGGCCTCCAGAGCCCCGAGAGCCAATATCGGCCGGTATTGTGTGCGCTCGAAATACGCTGGATTCCGGTACGCCGCGGAAATGCGTTTCTCCTCCCCCAGAAAGGCTTAGGCGCGTTAAATGTGATTTCCCACTCGTGACGTTAAAGTTCAAGGCTGGAGGTGACATGTGACATATCAAACGGGCAAGTCGTAACAGTATCTGCCTTCGACTTCCGGCACCAGAAGCAGTGGCCTTTCGGGCTTTTCTTGTTTTCAAGGTTCTGTAACGTCATTGCACACCAATACTTTTCATGGAAATCCCAGTAGTTAGGGTAGGGGCAGAGAAATACGAAAGGCCGTTAATGATGTTACTGCCGGAAGGTCTTGGAAAGAAAAATGGCACGTGAAAGCAGGCGAAAAGACCGCAGAATATGAGAAAAGGACACTTCGTTGTAATCGCGAGACGGATACCAAACCTGGTTTGGTTGAGTCGGATCCAATTTACTTCTTCGGCCAATGCATAACAACGTCTGGTATAGCAAAGCAGAACACATTCAGCATTTTTAACGACAAGATTTAAAGTCATTTCCGTCTGAAGGCTATGCATTATTCATCACAGCTTATCTAGAGCCTCAGAATATTGCAGAGAAGGCCAGCAACCGCTTCTTACAGGAAGACGAATGCAGAACGACGACGGAGTGTCTTTAAAACAAATCCCATGCCACGTATTCTGCTATCCACGGTCGACTCCATGTGTCTCCTGATTTTCTGTCTGTGTTTTAGATATTTTGCGACCTTCTTTGACTAGGAACGTAGGGACATCCAGAAATGTGGGCGGGGGGGAGGGGCAGAGACGTTTTTCCCCGTGAGATTAATGTTTAATTTCCAAAAAGTGGGGGATATGGCCCCCGGTCCCCTTGTTCCTATGCCCATGTCTATGGTCCTATGGTGAACGACTCTGTAATTACCATTGACATCCGAACCGCGACTTACATAGCCCACCACAGTGCATTCAGGCTCCCTGAGGGCTGTGATTACACGTAACACGTATTCTAATCCCTGTCTGTAAACTTCTGCACCTCTCTGGAATTCCCTGCGACCCATTGGGACTTTTTGAGACATCTGTGGTATTTTCCGCTCTGCTCTTTCTTTCTCTCCCTCTCTCTTTCCCCCTTCTCTCCTTCTCTCACTCTATTCCTCTCTCCCTCTCTCTTTCTCCCCCCCTCTCTCCTTCTCTCACTCTATTCCTCTCTCCCTCTCTCTTCTCTCCGTGACCTGCGTCTGTCTGTGGCCTACAGGAGCGTACGTGCCTCTGACGGCAGAGGGCACCATCGTGGTGAACGGTGTGCTCGCCTCTTGCTACGCCTCGTTCGACCACGACTGGGCCCACGCGCTGACCACGCCGCTGCGCTGGTTCCCCGACCTCCTCGACGACGCCGGCGACAGGAACGCTGATGGGCCCAGAGGTACGAACGGCGTCACGTCCTGCCGTTGCCAGCCATAAGGATTGTGGCGTCTGTCTCGGATGGTGAAAAACGTTCTTACCAAGTGTCCGGAATGTCGAAATGTCGGCTCACCATCGGAAGCCGGAGTTTCCGGGATCTGATGACTCACTTGCATGTTTCATGCGATTTCGTTCTCCTATTGAGTTTCATGCAGCGCGGCATGCAGACTTTATGATGCTCCATTACTTCCGCTGAGGAAAAAGGGTATCGCAGACGTTTCGTATCGTACAATATTCCCTTGTTTCTGGTTTCCGGTTTCCGCCGCAATGCTTTGGCAAATGTTCTGCTTTGTTTTGCTTCAGCACACCCGACCTTTGATTCATTTCAGCGTGGTTGCCGAGTGCATTTACAGCGATTTATTGTACGGCACGTATGAACATGCCGTGCTTTGCATACGCGCTGGTGCCGTATTACCGCGTCTGTATTTTCGCAGCTGCCGTCGAGCTGCTGAAGGCTTTCGGTCGCTGGCTGTTCCCGGAGCCGGGCTCGAAAAACCGGGCCGCCCTCGACGACTCGGTCGTCAAGCTGCCGATGACGGCTCTCCTGCAGTCCAGCTCGCAGTAGAGCGGCCCGCGACGCCGGGACGCCGCGACCCGGGGGCCCCTCGCCTCGGCGCTGGGCCCCTGCCGACCCTGCCGACCCAGCACGCTATCCTCACATGTCCTCTGTGTCCTCCGGGGTCCGCGGAGGACAGGTCAGCGGGACGCGTCAGAAAGACGGCGTGGAGGTCCAGCCGGGAGATTTATGTCCGTTGCGACTATCGCCTAACGCGTGCAGATGTCAGATCAGAAAATGCGGTGTAGGTTTGCTAAAAAAAAAAACAGTACCCACGTGCCCTTTTCAAGGGCAAGCCTCCGTGAACTCAAGGAACAATGACTTTGCCGTCTGGCAATCTATCGGCTGGCGCTTTAGCTGGTCCACCCTGCCACAGACTGAGGAGCAGCGCCTGGGGCAAGCCACGGGGGTCAGCCCCCACTGTGACCCCTGAGGGCCCCCTCCAGTCGCCTGCCCCCGATTTGGCCGGCCGGATCACATATTCTTTGCCTCTAACGAACGCCCAGGCGAGAAGCCAATCGCTTGGCGTCGAGCTGGAAAATTAAGGTTCAGCAGGTTGGCTGCTGTTAACCGCAACGCTGCCCCACTGTGTGCCAGGCAAGTATCTATAAATACTCATAATGGTTTGTAGGAGGTGGTCATGCTTTCACACATGTCCGTACCGCAAGCTGAACAAGCTGTCCTGAAATTTCGACAGCCGAATTTCAAGCGACAGTTCCATCGAACGGTCTTCGAACGTTCTCGGTCCTGTCGGCCCGGCATCGGCGGCGGCGGAGTCTGCGCTGCCCCTGAACCAAGGTCCGGCCCTGGAAAGACCCTGACCGGCGCCTGACCTCACGGCGACCCTGACCGTGCTCGTGACACGGGCCGAGTCCGCCGCCCGACGCCTTCGGCGCTGTCCGTCGCGCAAGCCGGCCGCCAGGAGCGAGTTGTCGAAGAAATCAGGTTCACAGATTTCAGCCAAGCTCTCCAGCCGCACTTCCAAAGCATCGCGCTGTTTGGCGGAACTGCCGTCACTCCACGGAAATGTTTCAGCAGACGTAGGTTGAACTCGGCATTCTGAGTGAATGTTTTAGTCCAGAAGTCCCTGGGCGCCGTTTCCTTTCCTAAGTTCCTTCTGGAACTGCGCTTTGACCGCTGGCAGCCACAACCCAAGCAGACTCCCGATCGCCTTGTGCGGTAGGAACGCGACGCGACGGCTTGGACGGTCAGGGTAACCGACGGAGTGCGTGTCTCGGACTCGCTGAAGCTTTTCGACGCGCGTCGGCGCCGCGGCGTCGACGCGACGGTCCCTGCCCTCGGAGACGGCCGGACGGCAGGATTGGGCGCCCGGCGCGCCGTGGAGGCCTGGCGCCGGCCTGCCCCGACTCATGGCTGGCGCCCGCTTCGGCCGCTGCCTCGCCGGCGGTAACCCACAGGCGTGCATCCAGGAGTCCGGACGGCACGGCTGCCGCTCGGATGACCAGTCCTCTGGCTTACCGTTCATCTGATATTGACCCCTGATTTCGGAGGAAAAGCCGGAAAAGGGGGTCTTGTGGTGCTTAAAACGGGGTACCCCGGCTGCTCCCTGCCTGGATCCGCGCCTGGTCTGTGTGCTGTGGTGTAGAAACGCAACATATCACTCAAGCATATCACTCGCCGTTGGTAGCGCTATAGGTGCAGCAAGCGCAGCGATGTAAAATGTCGTTTTTCTGTCCGCTGTGGCCAGGAGATACTTCACATATCAGATGGGTGATAACCCCGCCTGGTGTGCGTCGTGAAACGGTGAAGCGGCGGAAGCTGTCCGGGCAGCCGCCATCTTGCTGTAGGCGACGCGCGTCACCGCGTTAATGCGCTTGCGATGTTGTGGAAATGGCTGCTTGAGTAAACGCCGCTGTCAGGAACGGCAGAAATCGCGCTTTTGAACTGCACCGAGCCGGCTAGTATCAGTCTTAAGAGGCTGCGCTTTGCGTCGACCACATCCTTGAAGCCCACTCGTCAAGACAGTGTGCTTTGTAGTTGTTCGCAGAGAGGCACGAATAAAACATTCTGCTTGTCAAGGTTCTGGGAATCTCAGATGCACTGGATCGTGGTTCATTGTACCATCGACCAACGACACCCTCTCAGTCATGAGACGGGGAAAGACGTAATGTTTTCCCACAGAACACTCGAAATCGACGATTGGTGCTACGGTACAACCACACTGCAACGCTGAAACCTCAGCTGTACCGGGTAAAACATCATCTTCTTCGGCCATGGAATTGGAAATCCTAGCGGCCATAAATTGACAATAGTAGTTACCGCGTCTTTCGAAACATTTACGTCTGTGGCTCGAAAATGAAGTTTCCATCTCGATCTCGTAATTGAAAGCAGCATGGTCGGGAGAAGACATTTTCCACTTCATTAGACAATGCCGAAGGCCACAGACTATGGTCAGCGCGTGTGACTCCTGAACGAGAAGTTCCCAGTTCGAATCTGGCTATCACTTTCCTCGCAATGACAACTTGTGATTTCGGTGATTAAAAACAGAAAATTCTGAGTCCAAAACTTCGAGCAAGAACATACCGCTGAAAACCCTTGGCAGCTGACTGGGAGAATCCACACTTTTACTCATGGGATGCTTAAACATTAGGCAGTCTATAATTATTCACAGTAATTGAGTCCTCGAAGCCCCTCAATGACGACAGACAGGTAATGCACAACGCAGGTTTTATTCCCGATAAAACCGAGTGCGGCTAGCTTAATCCGCTTGCCACGCCACCTCTTGTGACAAGACCTCGACAAAAATGCCGCGAAACGCCGCAAAACAAGTCTCGACTAGCAGAATATATGTCAATAAACTATGGAGGAATGCAGTCCGCACGATATGCGAGCCAACGGGACCCTAAAGCCGAAACCAGCACTGCGCCTTACGTAAAGAGCACCGCAAATAAAACACAACCGCACGCCACCTAACGTCACACTTGTGTAACCTGTAAAGTGTGGTGTTGCCATGGCATCAGATCAACTTTCATAGACACAGCCCCTGGCCCCCAATAAAGGTCCATTACGTCTCTGGTCAACAAAACCAACGGGTACAGAGCAGCACTGTGAACTCCGTCGTGCAGCCTTCCAATCGTAAAACATTAATGCAATATGGCTGCGAACACCGAAAGCACAACACACCATTCAACGTGGCCACGACCCACATGGAATCGTTCGTTACGGCCGGCCGCCGGGTCGGTCGACCGCGAAACTCAGCGGGACATTTCGCAGGCCGAAGCGCGCCCTCCCAGGCTCGGGGCGAGGCGGCAGCCCGCAGCGACCGACGCCGAACACGGGGAACACAGCGGAGCCGGCCCCGCGGCCCCGGCGGCGCCCGTCCCGGCTCGCACGGCCCGTCACAGCCGCCGACCGTCACGTCACGCGCGACTGGCCGCCTCCGGTTCTCCGGTCAGCTCCGCGGCCCGCCAACAGGGCCGCCCGGACTTCCCTGCTCAGTCTCGCTCGCCGCCTGGACGCGGCCGCCCTCAGACCCGACTCTCGGGCCCCTCCGCGGCGTGGGAGAAAGAGTCGCGGAGCGCGGCCAGCTCCCTGGCGCACTGGTGGCCGTACACCCGGTGGTACCAGTCTGGAGAGCAGCCCCTGAAAACACGCCGTCCGGCAGCGTCAGCGCCGCAGCGAAGTCCTGGAAAATGCGCCGGTAGGGTACGATGATGCCCTAGGGTGCCGAAATGCGCATCGGCTGCCTTCCTGAAATGGCCATTGATCGGCGCAAAGACGGGCTAACGCCTCGTGTCTGGCCTGAGAGCGGGGCGCCGTAAAACGCCTCCCATGAGTTTCTCGAGAGACGGGTTCGAGGGGCGGCGCACTTCGCAATCGCATCAGGCCCCGGAAACGGGCCGGCGCAGACAATGGCGGGCCGTAAATCAGCGACAACTGCTCATTTCCCAGCCTCGGCGCCCGCCGGGAGCTTCGCCGGCGCCGCTTAGCCACTGATTTGCAGCGCCCCGCGGCCGAACGGTCCGCCCGGGCCGGCGCGGCCGGCTCGTCGGGACGATTGGGGTCGGCTCGCCGGCGGCGGCTCACCTCTGCTCGACGCGCGAGAAGTGGGTGACCTTTGACTTCCCGGCGCCGCAGGGCTCGACCAGGTAGCGCGAGGCGAGCACCACGCCGCGGCGACTGCCGGCACTCAGCGGCGCGTCTGCGGACGGGGCAGGCGTCAGTCCACTCGACGCGGGTGTCCAGGGTGCTCAAGAGGCGCGCCGAGAACGCCAGCGACGGTCCGTGGTCTGACCGCAATCATCGGGAGTAGGCCGGTGTGGTGGCTGGGTTTGAACTGTTGCCGGCAGGTTTAAGAGTGCTGTATTTTGGCGGCAGCGAAGTAAACAGTCAAATAACAGTACACGTTCCCGGCTATCGCAAGTCGTGTTCACATTGGCGAAGCTCGAATTCGCAATGCGAAGTGAACAAGCAACGGCACGCATATAGCCACCCATTTCACAACGATTGCCGTGTAGCTTCATCCTCCCCGCACGCTGCCGGCAACACCCCCGAACCCCCGAAACCCTCACGTCGTCTCCGCCACTCACCAGGATGCTCCACGGAGGTCTCGACGACGGCGCAGGCGCCGCGCGGCAGGTCGGTCCACCAGGCGCGCAGCACGCAGTACTCTGTGGTCGGCAGCGGCGCCTCCGCCGACACCGCGTACTGGAACACTTCGGCGTCGGCCGCCAGCCGCTCCACGACGCGCCACTTGACCAAGCGCAGGTCGTAGGCGTGCCGCTGGCGCAACAGTCGGTGCAGCGCCTCCTGCGGCGGCGCCTCCAGCTCGGCGGCGGCGCGCCACAGCCGCAGGTGGTGGCCGTCGCCGATCTTGCGGTACGCCAGCTCCAGGCCAACGTCGTCGGCCGGCACAGAGACCCAGCCGCGCGGCCGGTCGCGCGCTTCGCGCAGCAGGGCCGCGCAGCAGGCGTCCATGTAGGCGCGCCAGCTGGACGGCTGCTCCTCGGTGCCGAGCGCCGACAGCGCCACCGGCTGCGACACGTCCAGGTAGGAGAACCGGCACAGCGCCAGCAGCTCGGCCGGCAGGCAGAACAGCGACTCCGCCTGCGCGACCAGGGGCCGGCGGTCACACGACGAAGCAGCCCTGTCAGACGTCACGCTCACCGCACCGCAAAAGTCCCGTTACCATCGAACCCTCGCGTCTGCCGTCAGCACAGCAACAACCAGCAGCAGGCCTGAAACGCCGGACAGGTTTCAGGGTCGGCGTCAGGTGCCCGCTCACCTGTCTTATGAGCGCTGCCAGGCACTCGTGCGCCGCCCGGTTCTCGTCCAGCTCGCGCTGGTTCGGCACGCCGGCGCGGCGCGTGCGGCGCGGCGACGCCGACGACGAGCGCTGCGACGTCACGGCGAACACGGACGGCGCCAGGCAAACAGCCAGGTTGTGCGCCGTCATCTGGTTGGCGTACGAGGCGGCGGCCACGTCCGAGAGGAAGGAGAGAAGCGTCTGCAGCGCCAGCCGCGACTCGTCCGGCATCAGCAGCAGGGCGCACCGGGTCAGCTCGGCCCGCAGACCGAACGGCACATCTGTGGAGGTCACCGCCAGGTCAGAGGCCAGACAGAGGTCACCACCGGGTCAGCTTGGCCCGCAGGCCGGACGGTACGTCTGTGGAGGTCGCCGCTGGGTCAGAGGTCAGTGGCGGGGTCACCACAGAGGTCTCAGATGTCACAGGGGCAGAGATCACTGGGTCAGTACGGTCCACAGGCCAAACGGCACGTCAGTGGGGGTCACTACCGGGTCAGAGGTCAGGCAGAGGTCACCACCGTACCAGCTTGGCCCGCAGCCCGAACGCCCGTGGAGGTCACTACCGGGTCAGAGGTCAGACAGAGGTCACCACCAGGTCAGTTCGGCCTGCAGACCGAACGGCACGTTTGCGGAGGTCACCGCCGGGTCAGAGGTCAGGCAGAGGTCACCACTGGGTCAGCTTGGCCCGCAGGCCGAACAGTACGTCTGTGGAGGTCACCACCGGGTCAGAGGTCAGACGGAGGTTACCACCGGGTCAGCTCGGCCCGCAGACCGAACGGCACGTCTGCGGAGGTCACCGCCGGGTCAGAGGTCGGACAGAGGTCACCACCGGGTCGGCTCGGCCCGCAGGCCGAACAGCACGTCAGTAAGTCACCGCAGGGTCAGAGGTCAGAGAGGGGTCAACAGCGTACAGAGGATAGCGGCGGTCACCAACGGGTCAGACGGGTCAGACAAAGGTCATCACAGAGGGCCATGAATGGGTCAGCTCGTGGTCGTGCCAGCTCAGCAAGAGATTAACAGCCGGCTTCAGGACTGGGTTAATCAAGTCGGCAGGGAGCACCACGAATGGTTTATCTAGCCACCGAATGTTGTACGGCAGAGCGAATGAAGTTCGGTTTGCGCTCATCTGCATGCAGTCGTGCAGTAATGATGATGATGATGATGATGATGATGATGATAATAATAATAATAATAATAACAATAACAATAATAAAGCTATGTATGAAAATGAATTAGCTATCAAAACAAGCCATGTATGACCTTTCTATTACAATTCCATATTTTCATTTATTTGGTCCATATAAACTGCTATGACGCTGTTTGAGGTTGGGGTCCCTGCTTAGGAGAATTGGTGCACGGACTCTGAACCCCACACCCGTTCATAGGATTCCAGGCAACAGCCGATTCTGTGAAAAGAATTTGGCATACCATCAAAGATACGACTTGACGTGTGATTCTGTGGGCCAGTTATCAGCTGATCCACGGCCAAATGTCGAACGGCGGGATTGTTCAAACCCAATTCGCCAGGACGAGGAGAACAGCACCCTCCCGACTGAATCGCCGATCACAGTTTCTGTTTCACTAGTTTGACGGGCGATGGGGTATGAGAGCGGAGATTAATTCCTGCCCAGAACACGTAACAGATTGCCCACCAGCCAAAAATAGCACAAATCCACTCTTTTACACGTAGGACCAATGTACCTGATATCTGAACAGCACAATCGATGTAGGCAATTTTGCCTTGAAAACATAAAGACAGACGAAGAGATGGCAGGCGTCCGCTCACATTGATAGATGGCTATCAGCATCTGAGAAACCCGGTTGGTGAGCAGCACCTCCGGCAGCTCCCGCAGGTACTGTTTCACCATGTCGGCCACGTCGAACGCCGTGTACTCGTCGAACGACGCGGGCTCGTCGCCGGCGTCTTCGCAAAGCTGCCGGATCTTCTGGATCCGCGAGCGCACGCCCGACTTACGGAACAGTCCCACCTGGACGGGACAGGGGTCAGCGTGAGCCCGGGGTTCCGATGCATTCGGCAACACGCGGAGCAACGTAGCTGCAGGCCGTTAACAGTGTGTTGGTAACGACGACGGCATTTGGCTACATAGCACTGTCATCATGGTCTCAAAACCTGCCACGTCGTACACCTGTGCCGCACGAAACTTGGCAACGTTGTCCACTGTTCTAGCACAAAAGCAACACTACCCACCGTAACTCCACCCGGCGCTCTCATCTGCCTCGCCCCCGCGGCCCAGCACAGCCCCCCGGCGGCGGCGGCCGGCCGTGGCCCTGACCTGCTGCAGCGCCGTGCGTCGAAGGTGTCCGACAGCCTGCAGGATCGGCGCCGGCAGCGGGTGCCGGCCGCGGCGCGCCGTCACCGTGAGCGGCACGCCGAACACGCGCCGGCCGCGGTAGTCCGGCTCGCGCAGCCGCCGCATCAACTTGGGCAGGTCCCAGCCCCAGCCGGACGCCTTGGCCGGGCAGTGGCGCTCCATGGCGGCGGTGATGCTGCGGACAGAGCGGCGCGTGAGGCGCCTCCGAGGGCCGGTACGGCCGACGGACACGCGCGGCAGCCGGCTGGCCGTGCACTGCCGCGCTGTCGGAATCAAGCAGCGCTTTCCGGCCGTACGTTAGCACATTCTTTGCCTGACTGGCCGAGTTCGGTTCGGACGGCGCGGCGCGGCGCAGTGGCCGCAGCGAGGTCTACTGACCGGAGCAGGGCATGGTTCCTCAGCACCAGAATCTGGCCGCAGGTCAGCTGGGAGACGTGCGAGGCGCTGAGCGCGCCGGTGGGCGGCGGCTGCCAGAAGCCGACGCTCCGCCGCCGGAAGCTGTGCCACCGCACCACGCTGCCCCTGTGGCCGAGACGGCGCCACGTCAGCCCGGAGAGGCGCAGATCCAGCGGCGGAGGCGGCGGCGACCTCCTTTACAGGGCCCCGGGGAGCTGGAGCGGGCTGCGGCGGCGTTAGCTTCTCCCCGCCCGCAGCATTTCGGCCGGCCAACGTAAATGTGACAACAAAACTCACGGCTGCGATTCTCCGGCCAGAGTTTCTCATCGCTTACACTGACCGGACTGATTTACAATGCATTACAAAAACGACATGAAAGTTTGCCGTGGGGCGCGGGCACAATAAATAATTTAGCGACATCCCAACTTAGCAACAACGCCAACACTAACGACCACTTACAGCACCGAGCCCCCAATAACATATTTCCTTTCCAATGACGGATTAACTGGTCCGAGCCAAGCGTAAACTCGCCAACACGGAGCGCAAACATGGGCCGAGGCGGGCATCGAGCCGGTGCGGGCCGACTCGGCCGGCGGCCGGCGCCCACTCACCCGCGCTGTTTCCGCTCCTGATCGGAGCCGGCCGTCGAGGCCAGCGAGCCGTCCGAGCCGCGGCTCAGCGTCGTGTCGCAGCTGTTGGAGCGGACCCGCGACAGGCCAGGGATGACCGGACCTGGGGACACAGCGGCCGCTCATGTGGGGCAGAGGGCGCGGCCGGACTCCACGGAACACCAACCTCCGTCGTCATCTGAACTAAAATCCCAGCGAATCAGCCTCAGTCAGAGTCCGCCACCCGGACCGAGATGGATGGCGAGTATTAGCTGGTCGCATAGTTCGCTCCTCACAGCGCAAAACTCGGCGCCACAACTTGTGGCACTAATTAGCCCGGCAATTACCGGAAGCCTCAGAGCCTCCGATGACAAACAGCAGCCGGTAAAACTTGTGACTGGGGCCTGATTAGAGCCGCCGGGCCATTACATCACCGCAACCCCTCCCTTCCAAAAAAAGCCTCGGAGCAAACATCCGTGGCGTCGGAGGCCACTCACTGGAGTTCGCTCTGGTCTCCCTGACGCCGGCCGGCAGCACGACCGGCAGGCAGCCGTCCACGTAGCTGCGGTTGACGACGAACAGTGGCGCGTTCTCGGACGCCCCACGGACCGGCCGGCCGGCGGCGCTCGGCAGCTGCGGCGAATTCGACGCGGCGCCGAGCTGCGGCGGCAGAGGCGGGTCCCGGTTCTCCTTCTTCTTCTTCTTCAGTTTGGCTGGGGAGCGGTGGCCAACGTTTTATTAGCAGACTCCATGGAATAATGTCGCTCGTAGGCGTCAGTTTTTAAATTGAGGCTAAGTTTAAGACTGTACCTGTCCCTTGTGATGGGCACAACATTTGTTACAGACCTGAGCGCACGCGTGACCCATTTAGCCACTTATTCAGCACAGCCACCAGCCAGAGAAGATCTCGTATTATAACCTTTATGCGATGTTTTACCCTTAGTTTTCAGGATATCAGAGTCGCATCTGTTCCAAGCATCGTACAGCTTCCACAGCGCCGCGCGCTACAGCTCGCCCACCTACCCTGGACCTTCTTGCGGTAGGCCCGGCTCTCCTCGCCCATGTTGAGGCTGTTGGAGCGCCAGTTGGTGACGGCGGTGCGGCAGAGGCGCAGGCTGCCGCCGCGCACCCAGCCGCCGTCCTTGGTCGCCGCCTCGTCCGCCTCGTCCACCAGCTCGGTGTCGTTGCTGTTGGCGTCCTTCAGGTACTGCCGGCCCGCCAGCCGCTCCGGCGACGGCGAGAGCTCGTCGGCGGCGGCGCCACCGTCGCCGGGCAGGTGGCAGCACGGGTCGGCGGCGGCCGGTCGCGGCCGCGGCTGCTGCCGCCGGCGGCGGGAGCGCAGGCTGTCGACGCGCCGGAGCAGTGCCGCGGCCGACTCCTGCAGCCGCTCGCGGCTGCTGCGCGGCGCCTCCGGCGCGCCGGCGCCCGTGCTCGACTCCGAGTCGAGCGTGCTGTTCGAGCTGGCGCTGGGAGCGGCGCCGGCGCCGGCGGAGGCGGCGGCGGCCGTGACGGCGGCGTCCGGCCGGCGGGACCAGCGCTGCAAGTGCCGACCGTACAGCCACGGGTCGACGCGCAGACGGGCCTCGTCCTCGTCATTGTCCTGCACCTGCGGCGCGGAGCACAAGATGCGGACCAACTGGCGGGTGGCAGTGTCGAGTCGCCGTCAGTCTGAGGCGTGACGACGGCAATAAAGACTAACTGCTATGGATCGTGTTATATACGGGTCCAAAATCACTATACCTGGCAAATCTGACCAGCTCACATGGTTACATGTTACGTAAACGGAACGAAAGACAGCCACAATACGGATTACATTTTGTTTGTATGTTTGCTATATGTTACCCACACTTATTCGGAACTAATCTCATCAATCGTGAAATGAAGGTGGGTTGTGCATAATGCATACGGGAACCAAGTCTTCACACGCACAAAAAGCGTCGCATGGAAATCCACATTCTTCTCTGACCCCACACCAACTACAACGACGTCTAGTTCAGTTAAGTAAAGCACCACGACGTCCGTAACGTTTAGTAATTAGAGCCGGGCGGCTGTTTGCTGACTGCGTAATGAGATCCGATCAGATAGCATTCGCGCCGAGCGGGGGACGCCGGCCGTCGGCGCGGCCGACAAAACAAAGGCCCTGACACAATGGCCGCCGTCCGGCCTTGGCTCGCCGGTCGCCGGCGCCGCCGACGCCGGCGATGTTTTTACCGGGCGCGGTGTAATGGCCGGGTCCGCGCCGTGGCCGGAACCCTGCAGCCCGCCCCGCCGCTCTCGGCTCCGGTAATCACCGGCACCGACGGCCCGGCGGCGGCCGCGCGGCGCGGCGGACGCAAACGGCGGCGTTAACGGCGCCAGTGGTCAGCGGGACAAACGGCGGCGTTAACGGCGCCAGTGGTCAGCGGGACAAACGGCGGCGTTAACGGCGCCAGTGGTCAGCGGGACAAACGGCGGCGTTAACGGCGCCAGTGGTCAGCGGGACCAACGGTGGCAGCCGGGCGACAGGCGACACCGAGCACAGCGAGGTAAACAACGATGAACGGCAAAAAGGCCGACACAGCGCCGCTCGATCAACCGCGGGAATTACCGCGATAAACAGCGTTAAATCTCGCCGCGGCGGTCCACCGGAACCACCGAAAATGTCGCGATTAATGGCGACGAACGACACAGCAGGTGGCACAGCCAACGGCACGACACACAGCGCCCTTCTATCTGCAACAAATGGCTCGGGGAAACGGCACCAAACAACCGAGCCGAACACTGCACTAAACAGGGCCCGGCAGCCGTCAGCGATGCGCCCAACGGCAGCACCAGCACCGAACGGCGCCCGCGGCAAACCCCCCTGACAGCGGTGACCGGCGGCCGGCCCGGCGGCGGCGGCGGCAGCGGCGGCGGCAGCGGCGGCGGCGGACAACAGGTGTCACCGTTAGCTTCCGGCGGCGGCGGCGGCCGGGTGTACGGGCTCTGACCGCCATCGCCCGATCTCTGATACCGCGTTTCCGCCGCCGCCCGTACAAGGCTCGTGTCGACCGTTTTTCCCAGGCGTTCATGCGCAGTAAATCATTGTCGGCAGACGAAACAGTGCTCGCTCCAGCGCGTACACGCTGCAACGGGACGATTTTAGGACGATTTTACGGGTTTTAACCAAAAGCCGTGGGCCTCACAATGTACCCACTTTTTATAGGACCAGTTTTGGTGGGCTTCTAAAAAGAGCTGATGCGAGATTCGATGAGTGTGGATTGCCTTATTTAAGGGGGACTCTTGACCGGAAGGGTGCGATATCACTCAAAATGAGCTGCTTACCCTCACAACCTGTCTGCAGCAGTAACGTATGACAGCCACAAAATAGTACTATAGTTACACGGCAAAAGAACTACCGTATGACACAGAAAATTCACCACCAGACGCCGTAAAAATATGGCCCAACGTCGCGAACGAATGAGCTACTGCTCACCGACCTCGGAACTAGTCACAACTAATCAAGTCCCAGGTTGGGTGAAGCGCTCGGAGTTTAGATGAAGTTCGCCCCAGGTTTCGAGGAGCTTCGAGAAGCCGCAGGATTGAGAATATTACTCAAGGCAAATTCTGATGACGTTTGATAAATCATTGGAGCAGACCCATAGATTGTTCTCATAAGTTAGTCCTCCGGTACGACAAGGGAGCAATTCCTTGAAGTCTATTGGTGGACACCAGCTTGGTCCTGTGTTTATTCATCTATGGTTGTCACTACTAAGCTGATGTATATTTGAACTGCATTCCACAAGAACACGCTGACAAACCTCAAAGTTGTCAGCTCATCTAAAAAGCCACTTTAATTGCACACGAATGTTATGGCCTGTTCGGGAAATGCATATCCTGACTTCACGACACTGGCAGCAAACATGGCTTCACAAAGCCCCTCAAGTCAAAGTCGTCACAAAGCCTCTCAGGTCAAGTCTCATGTCGTTATTTTAGTGAGCTTCAATTACCTAGTCATATGGCACCCAGAGTCTCTCTCGAACCACATTTCTCTCCTCCGGACCTACTGCTTGACCGACTTCCGACACAGGCTGAATCCGGTACAAACCAGTCGCAGCAGAACCCGGTCCACAGCAGACCGGCGCCGCCGCCGCCGCCGCCGGGCCAGCGTCGGTGGCGGGCGGTCGTCGGCACCCCCCCCCCCCCCTCCCTCCTCATGTCCGGGGCGACTCCTCCAGCACCCCACCCTCTTAAGTGCAACCTGACCGGACTGCGCCCGAGCAGCCCTGCCCTATGGACGGCCTTGCGGCTGAGTCACCGGACCAGGGGCTCGGCTGGCATGCGATGGACGTGCGCCGTGACGCTGCCGGCAACCGCGGCTGACGACGTCCGCCAGCGTATCGCACAAAAATCGCGCCATAACAAAGTGCTATTGAATTCGGCCGCTGCCGTCCGTCCGTGTACGGCGGTAATTGGGCCATGGCGTGGGCAGCGCAAGAGACGGCATACGGATAACGCCTGGAATGCGGACAGCACGGCGAAAAAACGGCGCCTTGTGACGCCGGACGGAGCCGAGCTGGGGCTCCGATCGGTGGACACGCATCGGGGCGAAGGCGGGGCCGCCCACCGCGCGACGCCCCAAACATGGCACGGTCTACGCCGCCAGTCACCCCTGAAATTCGGGTGGGGCTCGGTACGCCGGCCGCAATGGCGGACGCGGAGCGCCCACGCCAAGCGTGGCGAGTTACGGGCGGCCGGCCGGCCGGCCTCCGGTCCGCACCCAACTGACGAGGTCGGCGCTGCCTGCGGCGCCCTACCGCCGCCAGTTCCGACAACTAGCTATGATACATAGCCGCGTGCCGACGACGGCGGCGATAACGCAAGTCCGGCGCGTGGCGGCTGGCATGGCAGCTGGCGGCGAGTGACTCAGAGGCCTGCTGGCCGGCCGCCGCCAGGCGGAAGACGCTCCGGCCCAGACGGAGTGACGGCTCAAACAGGGGGGAGGGGGAGCGGGCGCGCGTCCCGCCGAGCCCAGCCGAGCGCCGATCGACGCGCGTCCGCGGCCCGCGGCGTCACCTCCAGCACTCACCAGCCGTCCCCGGATCAGCTCGAGCTTCATGGCTGCGGCGCGGCTGCGGTCGGCGTCCAGACTGCCGTGCCGGACTCTCAGCAGGTCGGCGGACGGGGGCGGGAGGTGCAGCGGCGCCGTCCCCGGCTCCGGCGGCAGCGGGCCCGGTCCTGGAACGGCGGACAGACGTCAGCGCCCGGCCCGACGGCGGAGGATGGCCCTCAGTGTTCGACCTGACGGCGGAGGACGGCCCTCAGTGTTCGACCTGACGGCGGAGGACGGCCCTCAGTGTTCGACCTGACGGCGGAGGACGGACCTCAGTGCCCGGCCTAACGGGGGAGGATGGACCCTGCAATAATGATACAAGGTTGGCTACCACGGGAAAACCTTCCAGTCGGCTACAGGAGCAATAAATAGCACGTGGACATATTTTTGGACGCGCTCGAAAATCACGTGCATTTCCGATTGTCACACTGCTCTAAGGGGTGCCACGGAGGCCATACAAATACTCCGCAGCCAAATTGGCTCAGTTGTTCGGGCTAAAATCGGAGCGAGGTTCGGGCACTTGTCCGTCATCCGTGGCCTGACAACAAAATGAGCCGGAACACGAACACAATGGTCAACGATGGACGGGAAACCACAGAGATATCCTTATCGGGCTAGGACTAACAGGGAGCAGACACCGCTTAGTTAAAGTTTGGCAAACCCCGTCACCAGAAGCATTACCGAATTCAAAATACGTTCGAAATATGTTCGAACGTATTTCGGAATCAGGAATGAATGTCGAGTAAGCATCTGCAACTACAGCGTTGTTGGCTGCATCTCGAGGTTGTGGTTTGGTAGTCTTCGACGACCTACCAAACACGGACCACGTCATTTTCTCGCTCATTTCCGAAAACAGGAACACGTGAATCATACCGCACGCCGAAATGATTTCAGTGCGGGTATTAAGATGCCGCAGTGCGGCATGCAGTGGGTAAGTGAGGCCTTGAGCTGTCTGTCGTGTTCCGACGCAGATTCCCGGACAAAAGTGTTCGCAAAGTTATGGAGTCAGAAATATACCATACAAGTATGGACCAACTCGGCTGTGTCAACATCGGGTAAACGTGCAGTGCACAAAATCAGCACAGAACCGTCATTCAACAAAGTCAGACGCTGCTTCGTCGCATTTTTGTTGAATCTGGCGGCCGGTCGACAGCCGGGTCTGCATCAGATACGGACGGTGCTTCCAGGATTTTGTAATGCCATTCGAGCGAACCATCGGCCGATGTTCGTTAGAGCTCGAGACCTCGGATGATTCATCTCTGAACTGGAAAGAGATATTTTTACAGTCGCACCCGGAAACGTCAAGTTGACATTTTGTTCTCGTTAGAGCCGCTCGATCCTGGGCTCCATTACGGTGCTTCCGCCATGAAGCAAGTTCCGAGCCGGCGGGCGAAACGCCGACCGGTCACCGGAACCGACGGCAGAAACGTAGGGCCGTTAGCCTGTATAAAACTACATGCCGACAGGCTGGATTTGACGTGACAGATGAATGATACTTTTGTGAGCTGACGGCTGAATGATGCGGTAAATCAGACTTTAATTTCAGGAGCGAGTTTATGGCAATTTTTCATGGTGATGTTGCGCGCGCATTCTCCGCAGAAAAAATGCCCACGCTACATGTTAACATATAACATGCAGAGAAGGAAAATCGCCAGTCAGCTCCGTTAATTACACGCTACAAGCATGATAAAGACAATGCCGCAGCTGAAGCAGTTCCATATGGGCGTCCGAATACCACCGCGGTGAACTTTACAGGTCCCAAGAACCCGTAGTCAAGCGGAATAACAAAACAGCACCCATGGGTTCGCATGCCAAGTTCTCTCAATGCGAGGAGCGCGGATCAAACTAACCAAAAACGCGGGCCGGTGATGCGGCCCTGCGCACCATTCCCACTACCCGGGCCGGGACGAGCGACGACCTGACCCGCGGCCGTCGCCTTCTCCGGGCCGACCCGGTTGCGGAGCCGGTCCCGGCGCGCCGCCGCGCTGCGATTGTCACACCGCCGGACTGGACGCTCGGGTTGGATCTCGGGACGGTCCCACTCGCTCAGACAAAACATCCGCGTAGGCCGAGGCGGCGGCGGTGTGCGGAGGCCGAGGCGGCGGCGGTGTGCGGACGGAGGCCGAGGCGGCGGCGGTGTGCAGAGGCCGAGGCGGCGGCGGTGTGCGGACGGAGGCCGAGGCGGCGGCGGTGTGCGGACGGAACAGGCACGTCGGACACCCGCTGGGGCCCCCGTGTGGCCGGACTGGATTGACACCTGCCCGAGCCCCGCGCCGGCACAAAAATACCGCGGAATTCAGTGAAAGCCAGAAACAAACTTGTCACCGCCGCAGCGCCCGGTGAATCACCGTGGATCATCGCCGGGCAAGGACAAAACCGCAGCGACTCGTTCGGGACTAATCCTCCGCAGGCCTACTCATCTGTGAGGCGAGGGCACCTGCTGAAACCGTGTGGCGACGGATGCGACAGCCTGCTTAAAACCCACTGGCGACCACACCGACTCGTCGACATGCACCGGAGATTGCAATGAGGAAATTCCCGGGGTGAATTACGTCGCTGTCGAGTGGTCTGCATCATCGAAGACGACGGCAAAGTCCGACATCTCCCTCCACGATAAGGTTGTCTGGAGTCTTGGAAATCGTATCCCACGACTGGATCCGAGGCACGCAATTCATTCGGCCGATCCGACCGCTGCGCTGGCCAAATTTTTCGCCGGGCCCCGCGGATTCCGGCGCGTTAAAGTCGCCGTGAATTTCCCGACCAGTCCAGGCACGCATCCAGGGCCGGAGCAAGTCACGATGGCCCGACGCGATGCGGACCGGACGATAAGGCTCCCAACGGCACTGGGACGTGATCAGGCCGTCAGCCACGTTCCGCAGATCCCTCCGCCAGCCTCGGCCACGCTCCATCGGCCAGTCAGTGTCTGTAAGCCACGTTCCACAGATTCGGCTGATAGGGGTGGAGGCGCCACGTGATGTTCGGCCGGGCGGCCACGTCGATCAATGAAAGTATGGGCCGTAACAGTGACGCAAGACACCGAAAGGCCGAGCTGTCTCTCTGGTTCTCTTAACTCCCAGCCCTCCAAATTTTCCATGTCTGGAGGGTCCATCTGAGCCTCTGGCCCGGTTCGTTAGGCCAGTGATGCGGAAGAATCACGATCTGCTATAAGGTACGAGGAATTTTGTTTGGTGCCATCTGAATGCCAGACCCGATCGACAGCTGGCCCAAGGATCATTGCATGAATGTTTCACAGCTTATGAAACAGAATTCTTCGACAGTTTGCAGAACTACCCACACTGACAGAGAATTCGGATTGGATTAACGCGCCTTGAATGTCAAATCCGACAAACATCTACTGCGAATTTCGTAGCACTAATGCTTTGGAACTCATATGGGAGAACACTGGGCCTCAACAGATCACCAAATCGGTCACGTGCCGCACCAAGGATTTCTGTTGTGAATGTCAGTTCTGACTGACACGTGTTTTGTATTCCGTTAAATGAATATTTTGGAAGTCATGCTGAGAAGGCAATCATTCGTCTTCTCCACTGGAAGCTGCAACAGATCGCTCAAGAATATGGTGATCAAGGGGATGTACCAAATTCAGCAGAGCATTACCATGAAGGGAAGAATGCTTTCAGTTGATTTTTCGCGATTTGCGCGACATGACAGGTGCACTGTGTCGCGTACATAACTTTTTTGCGGACTGGCGCATATTTGCGACGTAAATGGGCACGACTCATCCTTGAAGTCTCCGATCAAACCGCACAATGCACCGAACAGATCAGCATCGCCGCCTGCGTCTAACCAAGCAAGGCAAAGCTGACCACTACCATCCATTCAAACATGCAGCCCCCACGCTGCCGCCGTCCAGCCCCTGCCCCACCAACGTCTCCGGCGCTCCTCAGCCGTCGGAGCGGCCGACCGAGCGAGCTGCCGACGTGCCGGAGAGCGGACGGCGCAGCCCCACGCCGCCGGGACTCGCTCGGCGACGGGCCGCCTGATCGGCGCCGGCCGGCCGCCGCGCCGCCGCGACAGCGCGACAGGTGCCCGCCGTGACGTCACGATCAGCCGGCACCGTGACGGCCGGCGTTCGGCGCGCGGCGCCAGGCGTCGGCCGGTACGCTGGAGCGCAGGCGGCGCCCGGGCGACAGTCGCCGCTCCGACTGGTGTGGGACGCCCCGCCCACCTGCGGTGTGGTGAGGGGCCGCTGGCACTGCCCGGGGGAGGGGCCGCGGCTGTGACGTCAACCGGCAGCCGGCAGCGAAGGAAACAATGACGTCCGCTTCGGTGTCCGGAGGATGAAGCGTTGCGATGGCGTAAGGATGACCTCATCGCAAACCGCAATGCAAAAAGAGAGCGGACCAATCAGCATGCAAGGCTGTGCATGTGCTAAACCCAGCTCGATTCCTGCACGCTCAACACGGGTTTGAAACAAATCGAGTCCAGTTCAATGCCCCATGCAGGCATCGAGTCAAAGGAGGCCGGCAAGATCCGGGAGTGAGAATTCTGCAGAGTCGGAGTCGGAGTCCGAGTCGATGAGCTCATCCGAGGCCGACCGGTCGATGACTCACCAGCCGGGGCCGATCGATAGAGTCACGAGCGAGCAGGCGAGTAGGAGTCAGCCATGGTCGGAGTCCGATACGATCAAAGAGGCCCCGGCATGCCGTCCGGCAAGGAGAGGACTTTGGTCTGGGCTGGCGCGACCGAAGCATCCTCAGCTCCGTCACAAACCTGTCCACGGCTCAGGCGTGGGCCGAGAACCCCGCCGCGCAGACCGAGTGAAGCCTGGCGAGCTCGGACCGGCCAGTACCTACACGTGCGCGCTGCGGCCGGCGCGTCTCGGTGGTTCGAGCTCTCCGTGCGGCTCCGTCTCGGCTGTCTCAAGGAACCCGCTGCCGGCCGGATGGGCCGTGCTGTTAGCCCCCGGGCGGCGTGGCGGGGCGGTCCGGGGGCGGGGGTGACGTACGGCCGTCCGTTCCGGCCGACCCCCTCCCCTCCCTGCCCGGCCGGATGGTTTATTCATTAGTGCAGGGGCCGGGAATGGGTGCACGGCCAGGGGGGACGGGGACGGGGTGACGTAACTGGATGGTCGACGCACGTCGGGCGCCAGCCGGCCATGGGAACGGCCCCGCCGCTCGGTGAAACGCCGGCCCCCGGCGCGCCGCGCTCGTCGCAGGCATGCAGTCGCAGGTAAAAAACGGCATCCCACGCAGGAAACCAACCCCGCCAGCCGACGCTTCGCCGATACCAACGACTTTCGGTGATGCAACGCGATCGGTGTTACGCTGATCAGATGTTCGCCGTGTCCACTGCAGGCGCAATGCTGACCGGGACCGGGGCTGGCCGTGACGTATTTCGTCGCGGGGTGACGTGTGCCGGGCGAAGCGACATTTGACCCGGTCGGACGCGCCTGGGGCCGGCGCGTGGGAGGCGCTCGCTGCCGAACCGCTGCCGGCCGGACCGGCACGGCGCGGTCATCGCCAGATCCCAGGGCGGGTGCCCGGCCCGACAGTGAACCAGGCGTGCGAGTTTCGCGCTCCATGGACCAGGGTGCCGGCGCGCAAACTCGGAGCTTTTCTCGGCAGATTAGGACGAGGGCTGCTGCGGCTTTCGGCCGGTGGAAAGCGGCGCAGTTTAAAACGTTTCCTGGCGATGCAGAAAGGCTCCAGAAGCTGCCTTAATATTTGTTAGAGAGCGACGTCGCAGAGCGCTGTATCTGCGGACTCTTTTGTCAGATCTGGAACAGAAGCCTCTAGACCCTCCACCCAGCTAGTTATAGCATAAATAGGTCTCGAAATCTATGGCACCAGAACTGAGAGATCATATGACGTTCATAAATAAAACACGCTGGGCCTATTTACTCTCCCAACTCCGATCTAACACTCAGATTTCTAGTTTAATTTAATGCTCGGCATTCTACAAGTTTCTTCTTACTTCCCAGCTGTTGAACGCCGGTGAACGATCTCTATCCAAGTTGATGTTTTGACTCCTGCAGCCTCCTCCCTGCTAAAGTATGATACAAACACAGGAATGGTCATCCGACGCCTCCGAAACAGCCGGCTCAAGAGCGCTGTTGCGGCCGCGTCCGACAGCGCCTGTCTGTCTGTCTGTCTGTCTGAGCCTGTCTTCTCTTACATAACATTATCGGACGTAGTGAACGTGACGCGGTAGATAGCCATGTTTTCCTCGTCGGCCACTAAACGTCCGCCGCAATCGCCTGCCGGCTTCAACCGCAGAGCACGCTTCTGGCTGTCCGGCGTCGGCGATCTGCATACATTAACATAAATGAGCGTGTGGTGACAGGAGGGCAAACAGGCGGCATTCCGGGCCGGCAGGCTGCCCTGCCGTCGGCGGGAGGTGCCGGCCCTCCTACTGACCCGCTGCGGCCCCGAGCGTCCATCTGGTCCCGCTCTGTACACACCGCGTAATCCCGGTCCAGCCTGCGCCCGCTGCCAACGGCGTGACGCCGCGGCCGTTAGGTCTGCGCCCGCTGCAGGGAAGACCCCGGCGCCTGCAGCGAACCTGCCGCCGGACGGAGCGCTCGGAGCGTCCGACGGCGGACGTTTTCCGCGCGCACGCGACGGCGGGACAGCGTGGGTGACGCCGCTTGACAGGCGAGGGGGCGAGGAGAGCGGGGGGACGGCGGACGGCGATCTGGTGAGGGCAGAGCCGTCATCGCAGCGGCGCAGCGTCAGGTGCCCGTGTCGCAGGTGTCGCGCACGGCCCCGGCCGCCACCCACGCCGACTGCGACGTCACGGTGGCGCCCCTGGCGCTGCAGAGAGCCCGCTCACCTTCAAACGCGCGCGATTCTCGCCGAGAGCGTGGCTCCCACAGCCCTCTGCGCGCCTCCCAGTCTGAAACAAACGGAACAGTCAGCGTCAGCACGTGTCCGCCGCGGGCGGCGCCGCCTCCGGCCGCAGCCGCCAGGCACGTACCCATGGTCTGCGCGGCACGCGCGCCGCCGCGCGCTGACCGCACACGAGGGGAGCGCGCCCGGCGCCATTGAGCGGCCGGCCGGCCGGCGTCACGGTGTGGCCTGAACACGGCCGAGCCGGCGCCGGCCGGTCCCACTCGCCGCGGCGGCTCTGGCGGCCTGTGGCCTGCGGTCTGGCTGACCGGGCGCGGTTGACGTGGCCTGGCAAACGGGGAGGGGCCTGGTGAGTCTGTTGCCTATCTTACGTGGTCGAGTGAAGGACTGGCTGGAATCGCGGGGTATTTTTAGGTCAACTGTCCCATAGCGGTGATTTTGAGCTAAGGCGTTCAGCGATTATAAGATACCAAAGACCACATTCACGTTTTACCTCGACACGTTCTTTTTTCGGGCGCCTGCACACAAACAAAGCCTGTAGCACCACCTCAGCAGCACCGTTTCAACACGATCCGCAGAGCTGCTGGGTTCGTGTAACGCGCATGCTGGTCGCGGGTCGTGGTCGGTATGGCCTGTCAGTAAGCGCCGACTGAGATTGGGCGGAGAGCGGCTCCGTCAGTTCTGCCCACACAACCTGGTGCGTGCCGACAGCCTGAGGGAGACGCCTTCGTCCCAGCAACAAAAGAGTTTGCAGTGGTGTGGGAAACAAGGCACTGCTGCCACCTGAGCCCTCTTTTTGGGAATGTTGGAAGAACATCCGTACAAAAGGAACATCGAGTCTGCATTGTCCGACTTCTCTGCCACAATGTGCTGTCAAAAGCAAAGTTTTTGGTCCGTGGGTTATTGCAAATGATGGCCTCCCTTGTTCCCGTGTTTTATGAGCATGTGTTCATCTGGTTTTCATTTCCGTCGAACCGCAACATTCGGAGTTCGCACCCGCCGCGGCAGCCAGACCCCAGGTTAACGCTGTTCCAGCAGACAAAGTCTGATACTTCTCCGAACCGAGGAGCAAAAACTGTTGCAGATGACCAGGATGTACTCCCGGCAGCGCATGACGATTTTTACTCGTGGAAGCGGAGCCAAAAGCCGTGAAAATCACTGTGCAGCGCTACCGATCCCTTTGTATTTCCCTCAGGGCACGGATTCCTGGACACGAACCAGGTGTTGGAGCCGTCGCTCCGACAGCAGCGCTCCGACAGCAGACAAGTCCCAGACCTCCTCTGACTGCGGCACAAAGTGCGGTGGCGGCGGGCGAGCCAGCCGGTCGCCATAGCGACGCGAACCCTGTGCCCGCGGGACGGAGACCGCGCCGCGAGGCGGGGCCCCAGCACAAGCGATCGACGAACAGATGGCCTCAGCAATTCGCCTAACAACGAACGCCGCCTGGAAACTGCCATGAGCCTTGAACTATGCATCGTCCCTCTGCAGGCCAAATATACGAGCGGGCGAGCCATCCGTACGTGCCAGGCATGACGCGCTGCGCCAATTGCATCACGGCCGATGGCAGACGAGAAACAGTGCGGCTCCGTCCGCGACGCCTGCCGTTTCCCCGCCGCTCCGAGAGCAGCGGACGTCGCCGTTCGACGGCCCGGCGCCGCGCGGAGTCGGCCGGCCCAGCGGCCGGCGTGACCGCTGGCGCTGCGCGGCTAGAGCGCCAGACGCTGGAGACGTCAGTCCAGCGGCCGGCGTGACCGCTGGCGCTGCGCGGCTAGAGCGCCAGACGCTGGAGACGTCAGCCCAGCGGCCGGCGTGACCGCTGGCGCTGCGCGGCTAGAGCGCCAGACGCTGGAGACGTCAGTCCAGCGGCCGGCGTGACCGCTGGCGCTGCGCGGCTAGAGCGCCAGACGCTGGAGACGTCAGTCCAGCGGCCGGCGTGACCGCTGGCGCTGCGCGGCTAGAGCGCCAGACGCTGGAGACGTCAGTCCGCCAACATGAAACGCCGGCCTTGTCGAGTCCCGGCGCGCTGTCCGTCCGTCAACATTCAGCGCCTGCATCGCTCACCCGCGAACATCAAACGCCGGTCAGACACCGTGAGCATTCTTCTTGTGAGCACTGAACGCCGGCAACGTTTGGCCTGCCCGCGACTGGACACGTGCCGGATGACGGAGTCCGCACGTGGCAGCAAAGTGGGCTGCGCAATAGGATGGAGTTTAGCCAAATCACGGGCGAAATCCCGCGCCATTTCGTGCAGCGCGGCTGTTCCGGCGCTGGCGAATCACGAGGAGGATCACGAGATCGCAATCTAAAGAGGATCACGAGACCTGGAGCCAGCTCCGGGGCGAACGCTGTAACTGCTCTGCGGAGCACGTGCGGGCGGCCCGCGATCTCGTGAAGACCGAGACATCTTCCGCAGGCTGTGAAGCTTCCTGAGTTGCGTCCGTGACTGGTATAGACGATCCGCAGAGTCGTGCACCCCACTTAGCCCGCAAATCTTCCTCGAGACGCTGCTAAAGAGCGGGACAAAGCCGAAAGGGCACGACGGAGCCCCACCTGCAGGCCGCAGATTTTTGCCCCCGCTGACCTTAAGCCGGCGGCGATTGTTCCCGTGGATTTTCCCCGTCCTTTGTCTGGCCCGGGCCCGACGCCGACCGCCGTCGCTCACGGCCGACGGGACGGGCGCCGCTGAAACTGCTCGGCTCCACTCGTCGGCTGCGGGGCCGGGGATGCCGAGATAACGCGCATGCGAAGTCGGACCTGTTGTTCACAGCAGCGTGTGCACGCCCAAGCCGACGCCGCCGCGTCCGCCGGTGGCGGCGGGTGGGCGGCGACGTTCGCACACTGGACTGCAGCTGCAGCGTTCTTTTGACTGAGCGCTGCCCGGAATTTCGCGTCCTCGACTTGCCGGCCTTTAGCCGGCGACACATGCCGCTCTGGGACAAAACAGCACCCTGCTATGTATGCAGGGCATCGTTTTGACGCAGCAGTGGCGTCCTGGAGTTGGAATTTTGTTTTGTTCTGTCCATCGTATGTCTGTATACCTTTCTGGCTAAGAATGTGTGGTGGAAGTCTCACTCATTTGTGAAAATGCACCCACGCTCAACACTGAAAGCATAATGAAATGGTGTGATTACTAAAACTGTTCCTGACTTTGGTTAAACGTTGGCTTTTAAAAGTTTGTCATATCGTTCAGTTTGGTGCTGGCTTTAACCGATCACCATCTGCGCTACAAGGCCTCAAGCCTGAGGACCACGGGTATGAGTTGAAATAGCATATGACGCTTCAACAATGTGCACGCTGACATTTCGCGTCAACGTTCAGCGTATTCATAATTTCGGCAAACCATTTGTTTCGACTCTCAAGTGGAATGCACGTACCACCACCACCGCTGAGCCCCAAATGAGATCTGACAACGCATGACTTTTTCGAATCCGTTGGTCCGCACCATCGTCGGCATGTCGCGGCGGGATGCATCTGCTTATCTTCAGCCGCATTTTTCGCGGTCTTCCGTCCGACAATGTTGTAATGCGGAAAATTCGCGATTTCGCGATCTGTTGTCCCTTAAAAACACCGTTCGGTCACTCTATTCCTGTCAATCCATGTCTTAACGACATTCTACATCGACGAGATAAGGTCTTGACAAAAGTTATTGTAAACATGGGGAATTATCGGACAATGAATCCCTTTTTAATGACATATTCAGGGCTATTTCGGTTCTCGTTTACCACGACAAAACAAAGGTTGACATCTGCGGACAAAAATATGTTGCTGCTCTGGCTGCGGAAGCTGTTCTGGTTCCATTCCACCAGTGGAATACTGACAAAACGAAAAAAGACGCCGTTTGGGGCAGCATCAGGTGATTAGCTGTTCCGCTTTTGCTCCAAATTGCAGGACAGGCCAGACAGTGGAGCGGTTGCCGTGGCGTCGAGACATGACCGCGGAACCGCCAGAACACCGGCCGACACGCCAACAGAGCGGCGCCACTCGCCACACGCTCATCCCGCCGCGGCGCGCGGCGTTGGAGAGCGGGGTGAAGAGCACCCCGCCGCGGGGCTCTTCACCCCGCTCATCCCGCCGCGGCGCGTGGCGTTGGAGAGCGGGGCTCTTCACCCCGCCGCGGGGCTCTTCAGCCGGAGCCGCGGTCGGAACGCGATTACGGGACGTGGTCGGGAGGCGTTTCTGGCGTCCTCTGCTGGGACTCGGCAATCAGAGACGTGTCGTCCCCCCCCCCCGGACCGGCCCCTCGCGTCATTCAACAGCAGGCAGACTCCGCGGCAGACTCCGCGGCAGATTCCGCGGCGAGTCGCGGACGGCTCGGGACTGCAGGAGGCCGCCCCGCCGGACCAGCCGGCCGCTGAACGGCCGCCTCCTGCGGGGATTGAACGGCCGGCCGGGAAGAGCCCGTTGGGCGGCGTGCGACCGCCGGTTCAGCGCCCGCTCTCCTCGTGATGTCAGCGACGAAGAAAAACAAACGGGCCAACGGACACCTGCACGTCAACGCTGGCTAAACAAAGGCTGACCAGATGTCATCGGCTGCACTGCGACGACCGCCGGGCAGCCAGTTCTCGGCCGCCGGCCGTTCGTGGGCCGGCATGCGGTTCCAGCGGCAGCCTGTCGCATACAACACCCGGCCCGGCGCGGCGACCCGCCGAAACCGCAGGCCGACCGACAGCTGCGTCACCCCAGCTGACTGATGGCCGGAGGGGGCGGCGCGCGGTCGCATGCCGTGGCCGCCTCCACTTTTACCGGGGCTGTCGTACGTGGCGGCGCAGAGCTCCATTTGCGGCTCTCTAAATCGAACAATGAAAACCCGTTGTCGCAAAAAGCAGACGTGTTGCCACAGCTCAGCTGCATTTCTCGTCCGATCAGCTGATGACTAATGCATATCGGATCGTCACTAAATACATTTTACGTCTGCTGCACTGAACAAAGCCGCTGAGGAGGAAGAATGTCCATGAGAAGGAAAAATTTGGTGGGGGTCATTTAGTACGCTTTAGATGGCGAGGGCTTAGACCAATGGGACTCACAAAATAAGGCCCACAAAGGTGTCAAGCGTGGCAATGAACTCAATAAAAACACGTGAAGTTGCATTATCACTCTGCATCTAGTATAACGGGTGTTGGCGTGATTCATGGCGCATGACGCAGGCATGACGTGCAAACATATGAAATTTTCAACGAGACCCAGCATGTATAACGTGAGCCGAATCAACAGAATCCCAGCTGCTGGGATTGCTCCATTCCAAATTTCACCAGAGATGATCGAGTAAACGTGAGCCTGCAACCAGTGCGAGACAGACCTGTCTTTGTGACAAAGCCGCTTCTGATAATACGAATACCAGGAAGCTCCGATTCGCCGGCGATCGACGCGCCAACGGGCTCCGCAAAACCCAGCCAAGGTCAAACAGGGCCCCCGCCGGTTCGGCTTTACACTAACGGTCTAACGAGCGCGGGGACGAAACAGCGGCGCTAACGAGCCGGGAGCCGGGAGCCGGGAGCCGGCCGCGGCGGGCGACAAACAGGAGCGCCACCCGCCGAAACCCGGCCGGGCACCGCTGGGGGAGGGCGGCGGAGGCGGGAGCTGCGGAGGAAGCCGCCTCGCCCGTCCCTTTAGATTGGAACTGGCATCAGTCTATGCAACATTCAGCCTATCCTATGCACTGCATTCGGCGTACCGTATGCCAGTGCACAGAAAGAATCGATTCAAAAACTTTTTTTTGACACCCCAACCCCCTTTCAAAACGTTCCACCGTACCTGCAGGTAGACTGCTCGGTGAGGATGGTACTGCATCATGCTGTGCGATGGAAGACGCACGCAGGTAAAGAGCTCATGGGTTTCTACAGATATTGATCTCTCTCTCTTCTTACGCCTTACTAGTTTTGTCTCCATTTCTACCCTACTCCATGCCCACTGCGTACCTGTTTACCTGAACCACTCTTCTGCCTTAGCTGACGGTGTCCAAAAGCTCGGTCACAGATTGCAACGGAAGTAGAGACCGTACGTCGCTGTCGACCCTACCGAGGCCAGGTTCTCATGCTTAACTACATGCAACTCACGCAGAGCTTTGTTCGGGTTGCACAACACGCCAAACCGGCACCGTTTATTGCCCGCATTGTCGCTTTTTACAGTGTGTTTTGTTTCCGTTATTAACCCCCTGAGACATTTTCAACTGTCGGGCCAAATCAGCATGACCCTCCCGGGCCATCGTCCCCAAAACGGCCCAAATAGCGGCTGCCGTCGGTCGCGTGCAGCGCACACAATGCCCGGGGCAATTACCGGGCGGCCAGAAAAACGGACAGTGGGAAGGAGACGGCTTTGTCAGGTCTGCGCCGCTGCAGGGCCGCCGCCGTGCGGTTTACTGCACCTGCGCGGCCGGCCCGGCCCGGGCGGTCAGGTGCGCCGGCCGGGGGAGCGCGCCATTGTCGGCGCGTTCCCCTGCGGCGCCGGCGCCGCGTGGTGTCCGCCTCGACTCTGGCCCGGCGCCCCGAGGACGCCCGCGCCGCTGCAGCGAGGGCTGCCGCAGCTCCGAGGCAGCACACCGGCCGCGGGGGCGCGGCAGGTCGGGCTCAGTTCCGGGACTGAGCATACGGGACCCTCGGTCGCTGTCCGCGTCAGTGCGCTTCGCCAGGAGCAGCTCCAGGAGCGGAAAGACACCGTCGATATATCCGACACGGACACCTCCCACGCCATCCTAGAGTTCCGGCGAGACGGGAATACCAGACAGTTTGGGCTATTCCTGAACAGTGAGAATGCGCCCATCGCTTCTCTATCTACGTCGCGTTCTATTCTTGTCTGCAGTCCGTATTAATATCGCCCTTAATAAAGGCGATGAGCGAGAAGCTTCAGAAGCAATCATGTCTGCTCCAGCTCGCGCGTCGTTCGCCGGCGTCTCGACGGGCACCAGAGCCTGCGTGACAATACCGTAACGACAGACAGGCACATTCGCTTCGTGCGTACCGACGGCATCCTCATACCGGTGTCGGAAATTCCGTGCGGCACGATCGCAGCGGAGCGGAATGCGGTGAACCCCTGGTAACACGTCCGGCATACGGCGCTGCTCCGGACAATGTTCAGCGTTCCCAGATCCAATGGCCGGCCAACCGGCCGCGCCGAAAAAACGTCGAGGAACCAGCGCTGCGCCCCGCGTGGCAGCCCCACTGCCGGCCGATCCAACGGGAGGCGTGCCGTGCCCGCTGCGGCAGTCGCGTGACCCGGCACGTGGTCAGCACGGGGCAGACGTTCGGCCGACGGGCTCCGCCGCTGCAGGAGACGGCTCACCCCCGCCGCTCCGGCCGCAGGGCACGAAACACGTGGCTGGCAACGTGCGGGGACCACGATGCTATTGGCACCGCCTCCCATACCCGCGGCCAACCAGACAGACGAGGGAGACGCGATCCCCCAACTTGGACCAGCCTCCCCGCTGAGGACGCCTCGCCTTTCCGACCCTCCAGCGGACCCAGTCGAAGGCCGGAGCAGCGCCAGCGTCTCCCGGAGGCGGCCAGCCGACTGGCCGAGCGGAGTACGTGCCGGCCG
This sequence comes from Capitulum mitella, assembly GCA_030062745.1. Classification (NCBI taxonomy): domain Eukaryota; kingdom Metazoa; phylum Arthropoda; class Thecostraca; order Pollicipedomorpha; family Pollicipedidae; genus Capitulum; species Capitulum mitella. The sequence goes on from CP099842.1 coordinate 31,227,309, forward strand.
GCAGCCGGCCGCCTCAATGGCCCCGGGCGATGACCCCTCGGGAGGGAGCAGGCAGGCGGTAGGGCCGATGACCGGGAAGAAGAGTGACGCTCGCGTCTGGAGGGCGTCCAAATGGGGTCGGAGGGCGGCATGGCGCGATGTTTCGTTAGAGACACGGAGCGGGGCCGCACTGGAACAACACACCGGATGTCGCCAAACAACACGGTCACCGAATAACCGGGTCAGCCGTTCGATCAGCGGTCCAATCATTAATGCTGTAGCTCTGCGACGTAAAGGTTTTTTACAGGACGTGCGGAGTGATCACCATTAAGACAGCTGTTCCAACGTAAAGCAGATAATACACTCCGATGAGACAACACAGCAGAGACTGGTAATAACATAAATCGTGCGCAAAACCGCTCCCACCGATAACGTGTACTTGGGGCATAAGGACGCATACCTGTCATTAAAGCATGACTCTCAGGACCGGGGCAAAATTGTCAGCGAGATGTTTAGCATAACTTGGAAATTTCCAGCCCATGGGGTAAGGGGAAGCCGAGGATTGCATCGACAAATTCACTTCGCGGGAAACGGCTTTGTCCGCTCCATCAAACATTCAAAGGCCCACCGGCCCGGAAAGCGATGCTTACCGGAGCATCAAAACCGCCTGATCAACATCGTTATGAAACGCTCCCGGGTAAACGCCAAACGACCGTGCGTGAGGCTGCACGGTCTTCTGATTGAAAAGCAATCATCCTGTGTACACTGAAACGCACAGAAATGAGCCTCTATGCATTGCAGTAGTTTTCATGTAGTATGCCTCAAGATGTCATCAGAACCATAAACTATTAAGTGCCAGCGCATGTGGAGTGAAAGCGAGTCATTTGACACCCATTTCGTCTTCGTAGGGAGTCGTCTTCATCTAGATGTGAGTCCACACACTGCAGCAGTATCGTGCGGCCTTCCCGCGGGTAAAGAGAGAACAGCATCCGTCTGTCGTGGAAGACCCATATACACATACCCACATGTCAAGGGGGAGGGAGACTGTGGAATGGGCCGTACGAACTTTTTAAATTCCAATGACATTTAATGCACTGAATACTAAATGCCCAGCATCACCACAAACTTTTTCTTGTACTGAGTACTGACATCATCACCTGAAAACAAAACAGCTTTTGTTACTGGAGCTCCGGTATCTTGGGTGGGGGGTAGCCCTTGTGTGTCCCACATTCGCCCCTGGAAAAAGATCGACAGACTGACCGCATGTTATCGCGGATCAAGCACTGATATCAAACATTGCCCAGCCAGACGTTAGGTCAGATCTGTTCAGGTCCTCCAACCGAAGAATCCCCAGAGTGCAGGCGTCCACAGTTTCCCCTGCAAGTTATCCTCAGTATCGTCGAGCACCATACCTCACACCCCCGCAGGGCGAGTGGTTGCACCTCCACATGGTCACCATGGAATGGAACCAGGGAAAGCCGATAATATGTCGACAACTCCTGGAGCCTGCTACATCCAGGCTGACCGGCAGAGGGTTTCCTAGAATCCACACTGAGGCTCTCCAATTGCCATCCGACAGGGCAGGCTCCCTCCCGACAGGGCCAGGCTACCGCCCCACCGCAGCGCTGAGATCATTCGACGGCGGTTTCCAGCGCTGCAGCCGGCCGGCCGGACCCCCTCGGCGCTCCCGACTCGGCCGTCCAGATGGCCGGGCTGCTCGGCGCCCGCGCGGCTGGCAGCGGCCCGGGGCGGACCGCTGAGCCGGGTCCGGGTACCGCGCTCAGAGCCGGCTCCTCCAGGCACCGCGGCGCCGGGACGAGCCGGCTCTCCGTCCCGGCGACGGTCCGGGGCAGACAGCGGCGCGCCAGCGGCTGCCCGTCCACCGCCCCGACGCGCGCTCCGAGCTCGGAACGAGGCCGGCCGGCGGCGCCGACCACTCGAGACAAGCACCCTTCAGACTGGCCGGGCTACGTCCGCCGTCAGCGGCCGGGATCGGGGCACTCGCCGCAGACAGCGGGGCCGACCGGGGCGGGACGAGAGTCTCACCGCCGACGTCCGGGGCCGACCGCACCACGCCGCCGGGAACACCAGTCGGGGTCCCTCTCCTGCACAGCTGGGCAGAATCGCAGGCGCAGGCGCCAGGAGAACTGAGCGGAATGAAGCGGCAGGTGCGGAAGGGAGGTGCTCAGATCGCGACAGTGGTCCTCCCTTCGGGAAACACGTAAGGGCTGGATCGTATTGCAGCGCGAGAGTCGTATACCAAGCGACAGACACATGGGGGGAGTAACAACCATAAACATCAACACTCTGGTCTGCTGTAGAGTTCATGGTTGTGTTCAACGGTGGCAGTCCTGACAGCGTTTATGGGCAATAAAACAGAAGCCGAATGAGCGTCATAAAAGTACTGCAATATGAACGTTAAACATGCGGAATTGCCATCGTTTTCCATACCAAATTTCCTTTTTTAGGCGAATTCCAAAGCCTGGCATACCGAGTGCCACAGATTCCAGTGCTTCACGATAATGAGCACGCGACAAACATTGAAATAAAAACCTGCTTTGCGACGGCCCGATCACGGAGCGTCGACACAAAAACGACCGTTAATCTTGTTCTGATTCCGGGACAATTTGTCCCCAGCATTCGAACGATTTCAGCATCTAGGTCATGGTTCAGTCACTCGATGGGTTAGCCAATAAACGCTCTATCACAGCAATTCATGCGTACGGTTCCAAAATAAGCTGAACAATACCTTCGTCTAGCAGGCGGCCGGCTGGCGCAGGCAGAAACCGCACGGTGCGCGGAACCTAGCCTTCCTCGGGGAAAAGGCGTCTCCAAAAGTCACGCCGGTCCGCTACTCCACAATTTGTCAAACCCGCCTCCGCCCACCCGACCACGACCCGTGCACCCCACTGCAGGACTGCGCCGGCAGCACGCCGCCCGGCCCGCCTGCCGCCGGCTCCCGAGCCCCAGGGACGACCGCCGGCGAGGCGGGCGGCGCGCCACCCATGAAACTGGCGCCTCTGCAGGATTGAAGGGGCGGTCAACCGGACGCCCGTCGTGCTGCGAGATCTGTGGCGGATTGGGGGTGCAGGATGGGTGCGATGCGCTGCACGGCGATCGACAATGGCGGCCCCGCGGGCCCGACGGCAGAGCGTTCCATCTGGGCCTTGGGCAAAGGCGGACGCCGGGGGAACAAGGACGACTTGCCGCCTGAATAGCCTCAGGTTTTTGCGCTCGCCCTGCAGTAATCGGCGAAAGCAAACGCGTCTTCGCGCCGGCTCATCAGCGCTCATCAAAATAAACATTATCGGGAACGGCGCAGCGCCGGCACAGAAGGCGGCAAAAACAGTCGGCGACTCGGAAATGCAGCACATTGCAACTGTCCTTGTCGTGAATGACGCACCGGCTCCGCGGCTCGGCACAAGACGAGCTCCTGCCCGCTCAGCTGACTGTCGCGGTGGTGCGAGCACGCCGCCTTCCCCAATCGTTGTGCTGCCGTTTGATCGCGACAGACTTTTGAGGGGCGTGCACCCGGTGTTTTACAGGAGAGTTTAATGCCGATCGTGAGGAGCCAAAAAACGACCAGGATTATCAAAGCCGTAAAGGTAGACCCACGCCATTGAAAAGACGTTTTTGTGCTATTTACCCGGGTAGGAGCAGTTTTAAGGTCATAAACAGTAATCACTCCAGGCCGGCTGTCGACGATCACGACAAATGTAACAGCAAAGAGAAAGAGAGGAGAGTGGTAAACCATGTTCTGCGCATTTTCGGTGATCATCACTTTACAACCCTTCACGCAGCTTGCAAATTTCTGTCGACAAGGTTTCGTCTCATACTCGAGACAGGTTGAGGATCAAAGGGAGGAGTATCAGAAATAGGCTTTCACGAACACGAACCTGGCCGGTATCAACGCGATCCATTTACGGTCGCCTGCATACACTGTTCGTCGTTTCAGACCTACTCCACAGGATACACAGAGATGGCGGAAGTTGTTTGATGGAGGAGAACGGAAGATGAAGGACGTTTCAGCCTCATCGGAGAGCACGGCGTGTTTTGGAGGCCGTTCAACATGTGGGATCATCAGTGGCGCCGGGTCTGGGTAAATAACGATGCTGCAGTGTCTACCAACAGCTACCCAGATACCCACGGCGCAAGCTATTCAGACTAGCTCTGTTGGCCAGCTGCGAGCATTTTCCAATGGCTTTTGTCGCCAATGTTTGTCTCATTTAGCAATACTGCGTGGCGGCGCGTACACTTCTTACTATTTACAGGCAAGGAAGAGACAACGAATGAGCGCAATCGCGTTATTTAGGGACGGGAACAAAAGAACGACCAGGGTCAGGACAGAATCAATGGGATGAAACCTGCACCAGCAGAAGCGGCGTTTAATGTCCACGATCCGTCGGGCAGGGCGGGAGTAAGCCGAGAAGACCGGAATCGGAGTGAGAGGCGCAGGGCCGGACTAGCAGGAGTCGACGGTGTGGACCTGAGGAACGATTTCTCTTCGGCTGGGAGGCAAAGGGATGGGTTCCCACGTCGACTCGTCGGCTGGGTAACCGGGGGGACATCAGGCGGGCATCGGTGGTAGTCCAATGATAAACGAAGAACGGATTACAGCAAAAAGAGCAGCACTGATGTAAATACAAACGTATGCAAAGCCCGGTTTAAAATCAGTAGTCTTTATGACTGAAACCATTGAGCATTGCAATACAGAATGGGGCGGGTGCAGCGTGGCTGAATGCGTTTTCATCGAGAGATAAAAACGAGCAATTATTTGGGAGTATGCATACCCATGGGCACCCTGTAGATTCTGAGCGTTTGTGTAAGGCTTGGTAAAAATTTTGTTCTTCAACCTGGTCATGACAGCATTGTTGCCATGACCAGTTGTATCACTCCTCAGCAGGGTAGTTTGAGCTTGCTTAATCTATCTTTTATCCTAAGCTATTTAAAAAAAAGCTTAAACAAGCTCAAATCAGCTTAAAAACGAGCCGAGCTCAAGCTCAGGCTCGTTTTTTTTTTTTTACTCAAAACCACCAGCCAAAGAAGGGGGCTCCCCCAGGCCTGCATTTTTGGTGAAAACCATTGCACATCGTCCTCCCAGCAGGCGGTTTTCGTATGATTCCAGTTCACAATGAGTTCCGTCCCCCCTCCCCCTTAAGGAAATCATGGCTTCGCCCCTGCTCAGAACATGTCCGACGGACCGCAACAGAGCTTCGAAAGCGGGCGCAACGTTTGCAACAACCGCTCAGTTTGCTCCATCGTTGTTCCGAGTCACGACCTGTTCAGCGGCCATGAAGCGGACTGCAGCTTTCCTCAGCGTGAGGCGGAGGCAGGGTTTTTTACCGTTATGTGGGACAGCCGGCCACCTGATGACGTCATGCCGATAAAGGCAGGTCTTACGGGGCAGATGAGATTCAATGCGGCACGTTTGGAAGTCGCGTCGTAACTTCCGAGCAGCTAGCCAAACATCTTGCCCACTAACGATATGTCGTCGCCGTATCCTGTTGGGCGGCAGCAAGGAGACAGTATTCTGTAGTCGATGCACCTGGATGTATTTTTTTTTGTAATTTAAGTTTTGCCTAGGAGACGTTAAACGGTGCGCAGTGAAGACTCCGGTGTCACGCACATTTGGTTGTGTTCTATTTTCACCGCCGAGACAGAAAAAAAAATTCAATCTTTTAGGAAGAAAGGGAAACAAGCAGGATCCTGCAAGTTGAAAAGGATGCATTGGTTCAAGTACTGCCGCTTTTTGGGGGTAAATTAATATGCTATTGCGCTCTTTACTTTCCAGGCAGCACTATACGTAAATCATAACTGCTGTCCGATTATTTCATTTTCATCGTTGTCATTTCGGCATGATACGCGAGTTATCAGAAACGTTTGGTTACAAGAACTGACACCGTTTTTTTACGGGACCAGCGAACAAGCAAAATAAATCACTGGAGCGGTCATGTCGTGCAATTCACGATACATAGTTGCGCGGGAGGCCAGCTGAACACACATCTCGGGATGAAATTAGCTGTAGTCCCGGACATCTACGTTCCGAAACCCGAACAGACCGAAGATTAAGACGGACTGACCTGTCAGTTGAACGGCAGAGTACGACCTTCGGACCATCAGATTCTGAAACGAACGTCAACACACCTCAGGCGATAAACTCGCGCAGGCACATCCGCCGTGAAGCGGCAATGGTTAGTTCTGCTATACGATGACAATGCATTATGAAGGATTGAACCATGTGCAAACGGAACACTGCACTGTCATTAACAGGGTTAAAATCGACAAAATTGTTTTCATGATATGGGAAGAAAGAGTAAAATAAGATAAAGTAATGCACGGTCATAAGATATTTCGACTAAAACCCTGAGGCGCTATTCACCAGCAAACAGTGCATCACAGTTATGCTGAATGATTCCAAAATCCACGCCGAGTTTGTGTCCAAATGTCCAAATGGAACTGGTGTCCCGTTTTGGAGCCACTATTCACTGGCCAATCCAGAGGGGCCACAAGGGTCACGTTCCTCCCATTCTGTCGGAAAGGGGGCCAACGTGTCATTTGGCCTCCATTTTCGGATGGAAGAGTATATTGATTTCAGAATATGGAGAAAAACATTAATTTTTCGACAATAGCGAAACAAAGCCATCGAAATCCGGGAAAAATCGTGATTTTGGGGCAGGTTGGGTGACAGGGTAACAATATTTGTCTCCCCCGAGCACATGGTTTGGATTCATCCTTGCCGCCGTCCGTATAGATAGGTACAGCCTGTGAGACATTGGGGAAACGACGACTTTTACATGCATCATCGCGCATATGATAATTGCACATATCAGGGAATATGATAACGAGATCCTTGTGGGAATTTTCACTCCTCACCTGCGGCGGACGCCACCATTCAGGCCTGCCGTGTCCCGGCAAGGAGTCCAGACACGGCGCCGAGAAGCATCTGGGTGCTGCCATCTCTAAGCAATAAGACAAACTTCGCCTTCTGCCGGCAGCGCTGGGCGGCGGGACGTCTCCAGCAAGCGACAGCCCGCCGAGCCAGGAGCAAGCGTTTCCGTACGAGGTCCGCTCAGTGCTGAGGAGGCCGTACGAGGTCCGCTCGGGGCTGAGGAGGCGGGATCCAGGAGGAGGCGCGGACGCCTGGCGCATGTACTCGGCACTGCGCCACCGGCACCGGCCCTGCGGCCCCCTGTCTACCAGCAGCGCCCCCTGGACCTCCTCCGACTGCGCCCTGACCTCCAGAATCCCACGGCCGCGAGCGAATGGTAGGCCGCCGGCGCTGTCCTCCCGGTATTCCGGCCAGAGGCCGCCGGCCGGGTCGTCCTGCCCGGCGGGCCAGCCGGTACGGGCACTCGGCGAGTCCGCTGGCTGCGCCGTCTGGTCGCCGAGCCGGCCGCACTCGCTCAGCTCGGACCACGAGGAGAGCGGAGACGACGAGGGCGTGCCGGACGGCGGCTGGACGTGGAATTCCAGACCTTCGACGTGCTCCTCGTCGGGCTCTCTGTGCCGGTCGTCTGCGCTTGCGTCAGGCCCCGCGGCTCTCAAGCAGGGGCTGGTCTCGCGATAATCGCTGGCCGATGAGCGTGTCTCGGTCTCGGCCGTTGGATGACCTCGGTCGCGGCCGGTCCCTCCGCTGAAGGCCTCGTGGTGGGTGCTGGTCGTGTACCGGGACCGAGGGGTGTTCTCATCTGGATCCGTGTCCCCGCTGGACTCAATGTCCGACAACTGCGACGAATGTCTGCGGCCACAAGACTCTGCGACGTCTCTGAGCGCGCCCAACGTTGGGACCTTCTCAGCGGTATCGCCGTCAGAGCTTGAAGTGTCGTCCCCGACGTGAGAGACGGCGGCTTCGTCACAGTGCTGGCGGCTGTAGTGAACGGGCGGTGCTTCAGGACCGGCAGGAGCCCTAGTGGCAGTGCTAGGTTCTCTCGACTCATCGCATCGTAGACTGCGCTGGGTCTCGGAACTGGAAGCGGCGTCATCATCGATCTCTCGCTCCAGCAGCGTTTCGGAGCCGTCACAATCTGATGGCGTCTCCTCTGATGCCGATGCTGGTGAACTCTCGACGATTCTGACATCCGGAGGTCCGCGTACGTTACAGCCTTCCGTCACTCCCTTCTCGTCGGCAGCTGGTTGCGTACTAGGATCTAAGTCAGCAGGGATGCTTACTTCCGAACTGGTCGAGGTTCCTTTCACATTCGAGGCATGGCGACTGTTCGTTGACTCAGAGTGTGCGCAGCTGTCTTGGACCTTGGGTTCTTCAATACTTGACATGCTTTCGGAATCTGAACAACTCTGATTTACATCCGAACAAAGCAGACCGCGGCCCGACTTGATATGTAGCACATAACTAACATTTTCAGATTTCGGGACGTAACTGCGAACGTCGGGTTCTGAAAGCCGTCCCATGGACTCTTGGTTTGGGGATTCGCAAGCAGTACCTCGGTGTGACGAGTTCTGTTGCACGCACGGATCAAGAGGTTCGCAGTTTCTGTCTGCGTTCTGGCAGCTGTCTAGCAACGCGAGATCAAGATCAGGGCTGCAGCCCAACCGAGCCTCGGAGAAGATTTGGTCGTTCTCGTCATCATAAGGGCTGTCAGGAGCGTGGTGTGCCGGGATCGCGTTCGTCTCATCCCTCTGAGGGGAACTACCATTTCCCGTCGCTCCGCGGTCTCCGTTTTCGGGAGAGCTTACGCTGTTCTCCGACTGCTCCTCACTTTTTCTGACGTCGGTATCTGAGGGGTTGAATTTTTCCTCTGAGTCCGACAGAGCGCGGTAAGTCTCCGCGTCCGTTTGGCTGAGCCGCCCATCAGAACCCTGATGAGGTGACCCAGACTCAGGACGTGAATGGACGTCGGTGGCCTGCTGCCTTCGCCTGATGACCGTCGTGTAGTTGGCCGAGTCGTCCGAAACCTGCCAATGAACGTACCAATGGTCAACAACTACAATCCGTGCAGGGTAGCAAGGAAAATCATCTCTACAGAATGCAGCGGCTTAAGACAATCATTTTTCCCGTTTTCTTTGATTCGAGTAATTTTCGAACAATGCTTGGTAGGGCACGCTGATGTCGGCCGATGCGAGTGCGGCATAGTAGGTAGTACCAGTAGGCCTTACAGTCAGCCATTGGCGTAACAAACAAAGAAAAACTGAACTCTAACAGCGGAAGTCAATCGTTTAATTACTCCACGTCATGACGTTACGACGTCATTCGGTGTTTGTGAACGGTACACGTCCAGCTTCTGTTGTGGCGGTCTCAGGGCGTCGGCTCCATGACAGCTGGTGAAAAGGTCATCCCCCTCTTCCTATCGACCAGAACAGGTGCGGTAGGCGGCAACGTACAAACAAAAAGTAAGTGCCGTAATCGCTGGAAAGGTCCAAGGTCATGCGGGTCATGAAATGAATTGCAGTGGAATGAGAAATGCTGTGGAGGTCGCGTAAAGCGTGCAATGGCCCAACGTAAATCAGATGTCAATTATAGAACCACATTCAAGGCATCAAATGGTGGACCAGGGAGGTCGTCTGTGAAGCAATCCATCACTGCCGCGGCTGAAGTGATCGACCAGAAGTCAGTAGCGACGCTCAAGGACGCTATGAACGAAAGGAAGAAAACAACGGTGAAAACGTGGAAACAGCAGTCAGCCGATAAACGTCTTCGCGGCCATAGCTGAGGGTTGAGCTCACTCTGGGTGTTCGTTTGAGTGGAAGAAAGATCCGTGCGTAATGTAACAGGGAGCTATACTTTACAAATGGCCTCTATACGGCACTGATAGCGGATGTGAAATGTGAATGATGGCGCTCCAAATATATCAGAGAATGTCGAACACGGAGAGAGGGAAGAAAGAGAGAGAGAGAGAGAGAGGGAGAGAGAGAGACAGAGGGGAGGGAGGGAGAGAGAGGAGGAGACCAAGTAAAGAAGGTGAAAGTAGGGTTGTAGTTCAGGTCCAACCACTTTTGTTCTCAGCCGTTAACCTCACCCCATCAAATGATAACGATCTATTTGTCTTCCTCGTTAATTTGACGGCAGTTTGGCAATGGGCAACTGGTGGTCAAAGACGTTTTCAGGTTAATACCCGTGCCTAATGCCTCCATGGAAGGCGAGCTCCAAGCTGAGGCGGTGCGGGCTGTCGCAGCGGCCATCTCGCGCCCGACTGGCTGGCTGATGGCCCCGATCAGTCGCGCCGAGTGAGCAAACACCGACCCACCTCTTCGTTGGAGGACGGCAGGCTGCGGTCGGGCTGGCCTCCGCCGTCGACATCCCCTCCCGGTGCTGTTTGTGGGTCAAGCATCTCGGCCACTGTGCTCTCCGCCGCCTGCCCCGCCGGCTGGCCGGCTGCAGGTGCCATGTCACGTTGCGTCGACAGGTGAGCGAGCGCTTGTCCCACGCCGAGCGTCACGCCCCGGTCACGGTCGTCTGCCGTCGTCTCGGGGCCGGGCGACGCTCCCTCGGCCGGCGGGGTGGCCCGAGCCGGGATCGTGACGGTCGCATGGCGCTGTCGGACGTTCGAGGCAGTCGTCGCGTGCTCGGGCGCAGTTGTAGGGTCGCCGCCAGGCCGTCCGTTGGCAGGGTGTAGGTCGACGGCCCGCAGCCCGTGCTCGGGAACACTCACGGCCACTGCTTTGTTGTCGCGTGGCGTGACTCCGTGGGCCGCGTTGCTATCTCGTAACGGGGCTTCTGCTTGATGGCGCGCTGCAACGCTGCAGTGTAACGCAACCTTAAGTCCTCGGTTTTCAGAAGTCGCGCTGCCTCGCCTCGCCGTTTCCTCTACATTCGCGGCGTCCCGGATCCTGGCGCCTTGCCGGCCGTCGGCGGCGCCGATGATAACGCCCGTGTCGCGCACGAAGAATGCCGACAGCCGGCCGAGGCCGGCCGGCGCCGCGCCGCGCGAGCCCAGCATCAGCGAGCGGCGGCGCTCGCGGCTGGCGCCGACCCGCGCCCGCTGCGGCGCGAACTCGGCGCTGCGCGGCCTCCGCTCGCCGGCCGGCCAGGGCCGGCCCGCCTCCGGGCGGCGCAGCACGGCCGGCCGCAGCTCCGGGCGCGGGCTGACGGGCCGGCCGGCCGGCGGCACCGGGCTGCGCCGGCCGCCGCCGCCGAGCGCTGTCAGCGTCGGCAGGCTGAGGCGGCCGCCCGCCGGCGGCGGCTCCGGTGGCTCCGACCCGCCGGCGCCGGACGGCGGCGCTGCGGCGCACGGCTCGCTCTCGCAGCAGCCGCAGCCGGCGGGCGGGGCTGAGGAGCGCGCCCTCTGGAACAGAACAGCCTCCTCCGGCAGCAGGGACGGGCTGGTCCGCGGATTCGCGCTCTGGGAGCCCGTCTCCAGGAGGCCCGCCTGCGGGCTGGCGCGGTCGCTGCCAGCCCGCGCCGCGCCCGACTGCGAGCCCATCGAGCCGGAGCCATGGCCGGAGTCGACGCTGTGGCCGAACGCGACGCCCTCCTCGGCGTGCCGCGGCCGCTCGAACGGCCGCCCGCCGCCCGAACAGTGGCCCGAGTCCATGCTGGCGCTGCGCCGCACGCGCGGCCGCCGGCGCGCGCGGACCGGCGGCGGCGGTTCGTCGTCGCTGTCGGAGCCGGCCGGCGCGCTCGGCTGGCTGCGACGCCGGCGGCCGCCGCCACGTCGCCTGCCGGGGCCGGCCGGCAGCGGCGACGGCGGCTCCGGCCGGCGGTCGGCCGGCTCCTCGGCCGGCAGCAGATGGCGCTGCGGCCAGCCCTGGAAGCCGCGCTGCGGGTCTTTGATCGGGTATCGGGCGTAGCTGCGCGGCAGCGTCTGCGGCGACTTTGGCCGCTCCCAGAGCTTGGCGCCGTCCTCGTCGCCGTCGGCGGCGGCGGGCGCCGCGGCGCGGCTGGCCGCCGACGGCTCCGGCACGGCGTAGTCGTGCTCCAGCGACGACGACTCCGAGTCGGCGCGGCCGCGAGCCGGCGCCGGCGCCGCGTAGAGCGCGCCACGCCCCGTCGCCAGGTACGGGTACTCATACTCGTTGGCGAGCGTCGGCGTGGGGTCATCACAGTAGTCCGGCGCCGGGGCGCGGCCGCCGGGCCGGGCGATCCGCCCGGGGGCGTCCCGCTCCAGCGGCGGATGACACAGCCCGCCGGGCTCCGGCCGCGCCCCGCCGCCGGCTGCCACCCACGGCGGCAGATGGAGCGGCTCATATACGGGCGACTCGTGCCAGGCGGCGGCCTCCTCGGCCGGCTCCGGCGCCGCCTCGGCGCGCTCCCGGCCCGGCGCGCGGAACTCGAACGCGTCGTTGGCCGGCTGCGAACCGCCGGCGGCCGCCGCGCCGCCGCGGCCCCACAGCCGGAGCCGCGGCCGCCGGCCGGCCGGCTCCGCTGCCGTCGACGGCTCGGCCGGCGCGCCGCGCCGCAGCGGGCTCAGCTTCTGCACGAGCCGCTCGATGCGGCCCCAGGTCTCGCGCTCCTCGTCGCGCGCGTGGCGCGCCCGCAGCCGCTCGCGCCACTGCTCGAGGCCGCGCTGGCGTAACTTCTCGCGCCAGCGCGCCAGGTTGCCGCTGTCGTCGCCCGGCTGGGCGGCGGCCAGCGAGACCAGCGCCGCCCAGTCCAGGGGGTCGCCCAGCGCCGGCCGGCCGCGGACCGCCTCCCCGGCTGCCGCCGCCGCCTGCGGGGACAGCAAGGGGACGATCAGGCGAGCTCATCAGATACCACAAGGAGCAGCTAGACAGCGATCCGAGGTGGCGGATGAAGACGGACTGTCACAATACCTGTTAGCTAATTTTCGTTGAAGAAATGGCAAGTTTTGAAGAAAGCGAGTGAAAGCTGCTGCCTTGCACCCAAACATTTATGAAAGACTCCTCTAAACACATGATCTTTTCATATGGGATAACTGCAAGGTGAAGGATCTTCATGCGATTTGAACCATGTTGTTCTTAACTGGTTCTGTCCCTGAATCTCTTTGGCTCTCACCGATATTTGTCTAGCGCGCAGTCTGCTGCTGAGAATAAATTAAAATGACTTCTGAACGTTTAAATCTAACACTGTTTCCCTGTCCACCGTAAAGCATTTCGCTCTTCACATCGAGATTTGTCATTTATGGCCCTGCAAGGGTGTGGGCAAACTGGTAAATAAGGACTTCGTTTCGTTTCGCCAAGAGCATGCGAGAAATCATGCAAATGTTGGAACGCAATGAGTTGACCTATATTTACGACCTAGCCAAATGTTGTGTAGCTGGCACGTAAGATTGTCGAGTACCCATTAAAGCGTAATGGGAGGGCCGAACGTATTGCATGACGAACAAGAGCATGCTTTAAATAGTCCATCTAAGCCAGACCAGTTCCCCGTCACGCAAACACCCACTTTATTTAAGATTAAGCGTTTCTCTTGTTCTCTCATTTCTCATTTCTCTCGAGAAAGAACAACGACAAAGGGACAACAAGCACGGTTGGACGTTTTAAACCAAAGATAAAATGCAGTGCGCCCGCTCGCCAGTTCGCTGGAGCTGGCCACGGCCCGGGTGCCGGCCGTGCAGGCGGCTCGTGCTCCCGCGCCATCACTCTGCAGCCGTGCAAAAACTGGACTGCTGGAGTCACGCGGCGACCCGGCGCCGAGGGAGGCCGGCACGGGCCGTCGTCTCACGGCCCGCGTCGCTGCAGGGGGCGGCGGCCCGTCCCCGCCGGCTGGACCGGCGCCGCGCCGCACGGGCCGCCGCCACCGCTGACCTCACGCTGCCAGGGAGTGTCCCGCCGGCCGGCTGCGCGGAGCACAGAGTCGAACTGTCCCGGCGAGGGTTCGTGGTGCCAAATCGGCGTGCAGTTCGATGGCGAGAAGGATGGGCTTGGCGGAGAAAGCTTGATCCGGCGAGAGTCGGGGATGCAGACGTCGGACTTCCGCTATGAGAGTGGGTCCCGACTGCCGATCCTGCCCAGAGGACGACGACGGTCCGCGAAACCCAGCGAGAGAAGTGCAGCGCTTCGCCGGAACTGAGGACAGCTGCATCCGAACCGATTTCGTCCGGGACCATGGTAGCTGTGACCTCTCAGCCTTCCTGAGGCACAAATATTACTTAGGCGTTTTTGTAAGTAATGAACCCTGCCTTTAACACGTGAATATTGTTTTTGCGTTATTTACCCATGATGTCAATTTCGGACGATGAACGTTGGCATCATGTAACGTTAAAATAGCATCAGTACCTAAATGGAAGAAAAGGTCAAGTGGAACTGATTCTTTTCAAAAACGCTATGACGCAGATGACGACGCCGGCAAAACTGCAGAAGATTTTCCATGATTTCACCTTGTGTCGATAAGGACATCTTCGTAATTTGTTACACGCTGTTCACACTGTTGTCTCACACGTTATTATCAAAGAAGCCCATAGGCGTATGCCAAACATGAACGCCCACAATAAAATGCTACCGGGTAAGCATATGCAAGATCAATGGGATCGCAACCGCGCATCATGAGCTTTTTCTTTGCTTGAACTAATTTACGTCGCCATGCAAGGCATTATTTCTAGTTATTCACGACACTTAAAGCACTAGGTTCAAAGTTCAAATGAAAAAGACCTACGAATTTCGCACTTCGACTCAAATGGACCTTATCAGTCATTACTTACATACGCATTACCCCACCTCATTACCATAGTTTATTCCTCTTAAATATCGTGCCTGGTAACCGGAAGTTTTTGAGGATGATTCATATAGTCCTGTTCGGCTCCGACGACCTGAAGACACAGACCAGCTTTGTTTATGCCTAGGCGACTCAAACCAACCACGACTATTAAGTTGTTTCGGAGTATAGGTGAGTATATAGGTTTGGTCTCATAAAAAGCCCACATATTTCGGCGCAGCATGAAATGCCTTCGTCAGTGGGATCAGTGATCCCCGTGAAGAAAGCATTTTAAGTCGTGCCGAAATATTAAGACTCCTTACAAGATCGAATCCATATACTCACGTTTAATCTGAAACAACTTAATCATCACCCACTCAGTAAAAAAAAAACTGTTACGGACCCACATCAACCGCGACTACACCAGGACGCTATCGGTGCGTTCTATATGCACATGTTAAACCCCAGCACTCTTCATACGCCTAACGAATTGCCATTTCTCATTGATGCAAATGCCCTTCACTAAATAAGCTGGATCCGTTTTCTTCCTCTTCCGTGTTGAACCTTCCTACTTTCCCCTTCCATCTACTTTTCCTCCTTCTCCCGTGCTCTTTCATGCTACTTATCCTCGTTTTTCTCCTCTTGTCCCGTCTCCTTCACCCCTTCTTCCTCCCCTCCCCCTCTCTTTCCCTCTCACGCTCACTTTCGCTCTGCTCTCACGCCTGGCCGGTCCTGCTTCGACAGCCGCAGACGGCTCCATCACGTCCAGCGCCCGCAGACAGCTCCATCACGTCCAGCGGCCGCCGCCGGCGACAGCGCCGCGCGCTGATCCGCCGTCCCCTTCCCCGGCCGCCGCCGCCGCCGCCGCGGCACATGCAAAGCCGGTCTCAGCCGGCAACAAAACATCCCGGGCGGCGGCGCGGCGGCCGATACCATCTGCGGCGGCCCGGCCCGGCCCGGCCCGGCCCGGGCGGACGCCGCCGGCCGCCTCGCGGAGGCTGGCCGCCGCCGCCGCCGCCGCCGGCCGGAGAAAGTGAAGACGGCCGCGCTCGGCTGGCGTGAGCACGCGCTGACGAGACGACGCCGCCGGCGTGGCGGCAGCAGGACGCCGGGCCCGCGGGCGCGCCGTGCAGGCCGGCTGTGGGCTTACGGCAGGGGCAGGCGCCGGCCGGACGGCAGCCGCGTGACCGGCCGTGCAGCCGGCACTGGGTCAAGGACGGGGAGAACGATCGGCCCTGCCACGGGCAGGCCCGAATTAGCGTCTCGGACTCTGGCCTGACGGAGCCGGTCCGGCCGGGCCGCTCCCGATTTCTGCAGCTCCGGAACAGCAGACTGCTGAAATCGCCTCGTGCCGGGACCATTTTCCCCTTACGAATCGTTGCGCTTCGGTAGCGAGGCTCTGTAACCAACGGTGTCGACAGCATCTGGCGGTTTGAGCACGACCTCCAGCTGAGCAGGTCCGGGGGAGAGGTAATGCGTCTCCTTCAACTCGAGCAAAATTTGGTTCTTTGGCAGTTGCCTCTTTGACTATGGTAGGGAAAACACATGCTACTCGGCAGGAAAAAAAACATAATAGATTTCGATATCATTTCGCCAACTTTTCACCCGTGGCACAGCCGTTGACGTTTTTATAATTCCACTGTGGAATGGTGAGAACTGTTTTGCCCCTAAAACACTGATATTCTTGTGGCCCCCATTGCTTGAAATGAATACAGGCCAACCTGACCGCTTACCGTTTAGACAAACCAGGCAGCTGTCCTTGAAATGGAATAATCATGACATTAGAGCCGTAACGCTGTGATCTGGCTTCGGATATGGGGAGAATAATCGACTTATGCAGATTAAATCTACTTTGTCATCTTCATATCCGGCTTGAAGATTTATCACGATAAAAATCAGCGTGACTTGACTGTCTTATCCAGAATAAACGAAGGAGGTGCGATTTTGGCCTATCTGGTTTTTCCTCCCATTGGTGATCTTAACGAATATCCTTAATGCTTCGTAGGTTTAAATGAGAGTAAAACTTCGGTCCACACAACAGAATCAAAATGCAGCTGTTTATGGCATATCTCCAGATGTATGGTACTTCGGTAATTAAAAATCAGATGCGCCAATTGACTTTCCCCGTGAATGGGGAAACAAGTTCCAAGTTTTTGAGAAATTCAACATTTATTGCGCTTCTCAGTGTTGCATGAAAGCAACGTCATAAAACAATTCGCTGATCTTCTTTCTGGATGCATCTTTAACCCGCTCAGGGCAAGATCATGTTTTCCGCTTGCTGCAATCAGGGATTTCTCGGGGATCTTTTCGCAACAGAGGCATTACCGACGTAGCACACAAATTAACCGGGGAACAAACCTTCTTACCACAGGAAGCGTTAGGGCGAAGGGCAAAGGGGGACCATTTCCCCTCTAAGAAATCACCAAAGCTAGCCAAAGTCCTCTTTATGCCGTCAGCACGTCCCCTTCACTTAGCACGTGATGCAGAGGCGCTGTTTCCGATTATCTCACGAATTCTTCCCCCCCCCCTTCTCCCTATTCCACAAACTCCTCTCACCATACCAAAAGGCCTCACCATCCAACCAGGGCTCCACCATACTTCCAGCTCTGCCCACCGCCCCATAAGCTCCTCCCATCATCCCATCGGATCATTCCAGGACCCCTTCATCCCCTCCCTCCATCCCATGAGTCTCACCATCCAAAGGCTCCGCCGCCGGATGTGGGGGACGGAGGGGAAGAGTCCTTTCGACTTTGGGAGAAACTCATGATAACGCCTGCAAGCGTTGCTTCGAAAGACAAACCTTCAGATCCCCGAGCCCCTCCCCCTTCAGTTTCACTCGTGGCGGAGCTCTCCCCCACCACTTCAACAACTCCTCCCACCGCCCCACCAGCTCCTCTCTGCCACCCCGCCAGCGTCGCTCGCGCTCTGCGCCGTCCCGCCCGGTAACGGCTCCCGCCTGGCCTGAGATCAGCGCCGCCACGGATGCCGGCGGCGGCGGCGGCGGCGGCGGCGGCGGCCCGGCCGGCCGCTCAGCCCGCCCAAAAAGGCAACGCGTCGTGGCGGCGGGCGACCGGACCGGCAGCCGGCCGCCGGGCCAGCACGGCCAGGCACTGTCGGCCGGCCGGCCGCCTGACATCACCGGCCGCGCCGCGCCGCGCCGCGGTCGTGACGGCCGTCCGGACGACCTGGACAGCCGGTCCCGGCCGCGGGACTAAACGCCACAGTGGGGACCTGGACAGCCGGTCCCGGCCACGGGATTAAACGCCAGAGTGGGCTTGAGGGCGAGGTGTAGGGGGGAAGATGAGGTCTCAACAGCGGCGCAGTTGAGATTTTCGCGGATGTCGGCTCATTCAATTTTTGCAGATTTTTGAATTTTTGGAGAAGGCAGCCGTGGTGATGGCAGGCGACATGAGCCCATTTTGGTGGTATTGGAGAGAGAGAGAGAAAAAAAACGCAAATCTGATAAAACAGACGCGCAGTACACAGATGGGAGTCTTACTAACGTGTTATTCAACAACGCACCATTCAGGCGAAATGGATGCGTTTGTGCCCTACTTTTAAACGTTTTGTTTTTGCCTGCAACCGAAGACGTCTCAACGGGCTTGTGGTTTGGGTGTGGGCCTTCAGCATCTGCTGCAGTCTAATGCCCGTAGACACTACTGTAAACTCTTCAAAAGTTCGGGAACGAAACCGTTTCCTGTTCCTTCTCATTCGGAAGAGCGTCTAGTAATTCCTCAATGCCTGGCCATCCATGGTACCACCCCGCCTCTGCCAAAATTATACATGTATCTCTTAGAATAACTCTGAGACCGTAGTCATAAAGACCAACATATTGCGGCGAAAGGTCGTCCAGTCGAGTTCGTTTTAACCACAGCACGCCTTTTGTTACGTACGGATAGCTGAACCCAAAGGTGGCAGAAATATGGTGGCAGGGAACGGAACCAAATGCCTAGTGTCGAAAACACTGAATACATAACGGCACCGTCTCGTGAGTAACCGGTGTAAACCTTTGGTACCTGCATCCCCACACAGGCGTCATGACGTTGATAAGGTTATCGGCCCGCAATTCGGAACTTTTTTAAATGACAAAAAATCGGTCTGTTGAAGTGACTAGATTAATATCATAGTTGTTGGACCATATTTTGTCTTTCAGTATGGGCGACAGATCGCAATCTGCGATGTCACCATTGAATTGTGTGCTGGCAGAAAACTCTTTGAGTGATGATATCTCTATATAACCAGGCTACTTTCCAACCCAGCGCTACTTCCGATTCAAGAACAAGGCATGGGATCGATGTAAGAGTGATTCTGTGGAAATGCGTTCTCACAGTCACTGAAACGCGAATAACAAAACTCATCCACTTCGAATAAATCACATCGAACAGTAGCGAAATATATTACATAAATTGAAATTTTTTTGGAAGACTGGAAGGATTTTCTCCAAATATGTGGCAGTACCAACTGGCAAGACCACATTTACCACGTAGTACTTTGTGAACAAGGAAACATGGCGGACCACCGATAAAAATGGATATTCTTATGGGCTGATGCATTAGGAACCGGTTGGTACATGTCCGAAGATTAGGCACTTCTCCAGATTCAGGTAAGGAAAAAACTATCGTTTCGTTGCTTCGTAGTGCCTTCAAACGGCGCACACGTCCGCCCAGAGGTACAAGTGTGGGGGGAGGTGGCAAGGGGGCAACTGCCCCAAACTTTTTGGGAATTTGACATTGACCTGCGCTGGTTATATCGGCGTTGACCGGAAGGAATTTGCCCAAAATGCGTCTTTCCTCCCTCCCCCCAACTGTGGAGGAGTCCCCACACCCCAGTTACCTTTACCGAGACCAATAAGCAATAAAGATACCGGGCACAGGTTTAATGCAAGGCAGTGTGAAAAGCTATTCGTCATATAGGACCTTCAATATGGTTTTATTCCCAATGCGACCTTCCATAACAACCTTAATTAAATGGAACCACCAACCAACACTGGATTTACACAATGCTGCGTCAAATCAACGTTGATTCGACGTTAAAATGCAATTTTGTGTTTCGATATTAGTTCGACCAAAATCAAATTTCGACCCAATACTGTGTGTAACTCGGGTTACGGGATGATATCGCTTCACAAATGTAGCATATCTGCTGCAAAAGCGGCTAGTGTGAGCACGACGCAGAGGCTTTTCTGGCGGTCTCCTCTGTGAGAGGCTGCTCTCAGGCCGGCTGCCCTCGGCGTGCGACCAGTGGAGAACCGCAGGCCGCCGTCAGCGCTCACCTCGCTCTCGGCGCAGTCTCGCCCTCCCGGCTCCTCGGCATGGTCGGGCCGGTCCAGTTTGACTCAGCCTGCGTCCTCGGCGGTGGCCGGCAGTGGCGCGCGCCACCCTACACCTGCGCCGGCCGCTCCAGCACTGAATCTGCCGGGCTACCCGCAGCCGGCCAGCGGCAGCACCTTCGCCCTCGGCCGCCGCCGGCACCCCGGGTACGGACACGGCGCCGGGGGGGGGGGGCGGCTGCGCTCGGCACGGCTGGAAACACGGCGGCTGCACATGCCCCCCCCCCCGCCCTCGCCAAGTTTCGATCCGACAGAGGCGATACAGTTACACCGTCCGTAGAGCTGTCGACGTCCTTGCATTCACTCCTAGTTTCGATTTCAATCAAGCTTCCTTCATAAAGAAAACGTAACCACTCACTCACGAATCTGATGAAATGCCATCATCCGTTTGACCTCTGCAGGTCATCCAATACAAAAAAAAATCGTGTAACAATGCAGGAAGCAGGGCAATGAATGAAATTACCAGTGATCATCTGCCAGTGTGCTCAAACGTGGTGTCCATTGCGGCGATGTCATTAGCTGTAACCAGTAAAGGTAACCCCTCTTAAGACCTCTGATCTTTGAATCAGGGTGTGTTCTTCTTCCTTTGACCTCAGACTTATCTCTCAAGTCCAAATTCATGGGCGGGGTCACCATTCACCAACTGAAATCACTGACACTTCAGCGAGGTACCTTTACAAACCGACAGTAATTTTAACCACATGGGGTCCCACTCATTATGAGGGCCAGGCGCGGATCCAAAGAGCAATTTGGGTAGCCGCCCCCTCCTCCCTGAGGACTGAGAAGGGGCCCCTGTCAGACTTAAAAGGAGGCTCGGACGGGCCCCGTATGAACTTCACGGGGTCTCTATAAAAACCTGACATGCTTTTGATGCAGTCAGAGAGGCCCCCTGGAGGGCTAGATGACCTCCGAGACACATAGAGGGTCCCTGAAGCTCCCAAAGGGTCTCTGAGACCACAGCAGGGTCCCAGTACGGCAGACTGTTCCCGAGACCGCCAGATGGCTCATAAGGCCCCTGAGACGGCCAAGATGAGGACTGAGTCCCTAGGGGGCCCCTGTAAGTGAAAAGCTGAGGGTTCTTGATGTAGTCAGAGGGCCTCCGGGAAGGTTAATGAGACCCTGACACGGTAAGATGGCCCCTAAGATAGAAAGAAGGGTCCTTGAAACTCTTCGAGGGCCCCTGGGACTGCAAGGGGCCCCAACACGGCAAAGAGTCCATGAGACCGCTAACATTGCCAGAGAGGCACCTGAGACGGAAAGAACTTTAGATGGTGCCTGGCACGGCATGAGACCCTGGCCAGCCAGAGGGGCCCACTGAACGGGGATTCGTCGATAACCTACTCAGTCTCGAGAGGAGCCACAAATGGGCTACATTGGCCTTTTTGAAACGTTTGGGGTTCTTGATGCTGTCAGGGGTCCCCGGGAAGGTTAGGTGGTTTCTGGGACGGCAAGATGGGCCTGTACCCTGCCCATGACCCCTGAGAACGCCAAAAAGGTCGCAGGACCCCTGTGAGACAATGACGATAATAGTGCCTCTGAAACGGTATTTGGGCTTTATGGGGGCGCGGGGCGGACGGAGGGTCCCCGAATGTAATAAGTGGGCTCCTGGCACGGGCAAGATCCCCCTGAGACTGCCAGCGAGGCTCATGAAGCGCCAACAAAACGGCTAGGGTTGTCACGGCTAGAGGGGTCCTAAAAGACTGCCAGATGTACCTCATATAACAGAGGAAGACCCCTGATACAGCCATGGGGACCACCGGACACGTTCAGAGGGTCTATGACACTGCACAGGGGCCCTGAAATTGCCAAAAGGTATTTTGTAACTGCCAGAGGGCCCCTGAGATGGCAAAAATGTTTCCCAGAGACGATAACAGGGGTATCCAGGACCGCAGGGGGTCCGCTGAGACTGATAGAGAGGGACCTTTGAGACTGCTAACGAAAAGTCTCTAGCAATAGGGGCCACTGAGACGACCAGAGGGGCCCCTGAAACTATAGACCTTGAGACGTCCAGACTCCTCGTGAAACAGCCAAAAGGACTTAGACGGTTGCAAGAGGCGCCCCTGTCACAGCAGAGAGAGGCTTACACAGGGCCCTTTGTAGTGCCTGAGGGGCTCCTTAGACGGCAAAAACGTCTCAGGGACAACAGGAAGGAATCCGAGATGGTTTAAGCGTCCCTGAAACTACTAGATGGGAAACTTCCAAAGGAGCACCTGAGACGTCCCGCGAGACACGTGAATTGGTAAGAGGATCCTGGCACGGCAGACTCCCCGAGACCACCAAAAGTGCCCCTGTACTTGCAAGAGGGAACCTAAACTAAGCTGACCTAAACTGAACTAAACTAGACTAAACTAACCTAAACTAAAAAAAATCCAGAAGCTACGGGATTGGGGGGGGGGTGACAGACGGGCTCCTGAACCAGATACAGACACGACATTTCAAATGAAGGGAGGGACGGAGCCGTCTAAAATCTCGCCGTTTTTGTCATATTTCGGGCACTGTGCTCGGAAAGAAAACGCAGAATTTTCTCAAATAAGATGACGCGTTTGAATGTTTTGGTCACCTTATGTCGCAGAAAGCAGAATTACATCATGTTCCATATCTGGAGGGCAAAAAGTGGGGCCCCGCGCTGACCATTTGCCTCCACCTCCCTCCCCGCCTTAGCGAAATCTTGGATCCGCCCGTGGCGAGGGCTCCCATTGGTTTCGAGGCTCCCCTTGATCCGATTTGCCCTCCCCCTGGCCGGAATCCTGGCTACACCCCTGATCCATTATGTGAGAGATTTGGCGCTGGCATTGTTACGTAATGTGTGTCTGGGGGACAGGCAAAGCTGCTTTGGCAAGTGCTTGAGATAATGATTTCGTTCTCGTATGATAGTCTGTAAGAGCTTTGTTACTAAGCGTCGAGTTATAATTTAATGTTGCGGGAGGAAGCTGCCTTTGACCGTTTACAAATGTATTTCATAATAATGTTGAATTCGTGACGTAAACGCAAACATCATAACAAGCACAAGTTTGCATCATTCGCCATTTTGAAGATGGATGCCCAAAGTCAAAGACCTGAAAAATGGCAATGGGTACAGACTTGAACAGAAAAATCAACGCATGTTGGAGAACACAAGTATGCACTAGCGCCAAAACCTGGAAAAAAGGTTTGCTTATTTAAACAAAGATTGGGCGATAGCAAAAAGAACGAAGTACAGTTGTTTTTTTTCGGGATGGGGGAAGAAGGTAACCCAAATGAGGTCGGCTGTTGATCCGACAGAGCTTGCCCCCCCAGCCGAAAATGCAATCCGCCGTCCCTGGGTATAGCACTTGTTTGAGGGCACGGAGATACCATTTTTCTGGACAACACTTGAACGAGGTCTCCACACACGGTCTTTTTGGTTCTTGTGCGCACCAGTGGCTGTTCCTCTGACCTTGAAATGATAACGCGACATCACGTGACCAAAACGCTTGCAGCGCCTCTTGCGGAAGGCGCGGAACATACAACTCACTTACGGTATGATATGACATTTTTTCTGTCTAAGAAGTGAGACGGGTATGAATCTCTCGGTTGACCCCAGCACTGGGTTTGCATTCCGAACACAGCATGGTATTAACCGTCTAGAGTCGGAATTGGAGATCATCGGCCATTTTTGACTAGTCCGTGCAGTGGTCCCGGTGAGCATTGAGATGCTGGGTGTCGACAGGACGTCAATGGTGAGTACCAATAATATATTAAACTGTACATGGCTACGTGGCTTTGTTAAACTGTGCATGGTATGTTGTCATTGTGCTGTGTTTTATTACATGATCATTTCGTCAATCTCTGGCCTGAATAAGTCAAATAGGGATAGAACTGGTGAACCGCTGACCGGTTGTTTTGACTACCTTTGCTGACTGGGTATGTCATTGCCACTGTGCTTAATACTTGTTCGTCGTGTGAGGAGCTGTGGTAGATGACCTGAGCGCATAGCATGGTGCTGAGGTCTGGTGAAGTCAGAGAGGAAGCCACATCTTTTGCCAATACAAACAACCTGCTTGCTTAAAACCTTTAAAAGGGCAGTGCCCAATCGGGTGTAAAAAGCCCCCACTTCTGAAATGTTCCACTCGGTGGTCATCTCTTGGTGACGAAAGGAAATCACAAAAATCTTCGTGTTGCAAGGCCAGTGGTTCGAAGCTACCGAAAGCTTAACCCGTCCCCGACTGGGGGGGCAGTTGATTGCCCCCCCTGAGGTTTTTCTGGGATTGCGAGAGAACCAACAAACACAGAGTCACGAACCTTTGTGCACCTTTTGCTTCAGCAATTTTACGCCTCGTGTCAAAATTTTGACCTCAGGTCACGTCAGGTGCCTGACCTAGGTCAGGTCAAACAGACCTATGTCAAAAAAAGTTTAGCGCCTTGTAACTTTTTCGCAAAACAAGATGTCTCAATAATACTTTCAGGGATTAGTGATCGTGATAGATGCAACAAATCTGCTATCTCAGAATTTTCGGAATTTTCCGGGTCATTGACCTACGGTCAAGTCCATTTTTAAGGCATATCGCCGTTTTTTCGGGAATTGACGGAATATTCCATAACATTTTTAGTGTGCAGTGAAGCAGACATCTAGTTACCATCATTGGGCAAAGTATCAGTGACTTCCAGCCATTGACCTTAGGTCAGGTCACGAATAACTGTTATGGGCCAAAATGTACCACCGTCAAAATCGACGATGAATTACTCAGAACGGGTAGAAAATGATAGAACTAGCTTGCACAGACGTAATGAATACCAGGAACCTCGAAAAGTTTGAAAAAGTACCGTATTTTGGAAATAAACAGGCTCTCGCGAATAAAGCTCCGCCAACTTTGTAGATTGGCAACTAATCAATTTTTCCGAAATTTAAGCATGAGAAACCATCACAAGAACCACAAAGATCAATAAAATTGACATAGATTGTCTTTTTTCGCAAAAATAAAGGAACGCTAAAATTAGTTCTCGTCAATTTAGTACTGCATACGGCAGCGGCGCACACTGACTGCTGACGGGAGAATTACGGTGTCTTTAACTCAACGTTTCGGCGTATACATTGAACAAATCTAGGGAAATTAGACGTGTATCGGCATCCGCGGACATTTACTTGTGCGCTGGTGCCTTTACCTATGCGTTATTAGTCACAGCCATAGAGATTCAGGCTATTTCTCGGTCTCATGCAGTCGGCTATGAGAAAGCATATATAGGGCGTAAATTGGCTTACATATTATCTAAAACTAAAAATGAGACCAGTTTCGAGCTCTACTCGTCACAGGCTTTCCAACGATATGCTTATTTTTATCGTGCGACCAACCGTTCGTGAGTTAGAGGGGGGGAGTCAACTGCCCCCCCCCCCCCAGTCGCCGCTGTTCGGGACGGACCGACGGTCGTGCGCGGGTTAATGGACAAACTTTTTTGGGGGGGAGTCTGGCGAGCTTCGTAGGGTTAACGCTAAGTTTTCCTAACTTGAGGGGGTCGGAGGTGCACTGCCACCATTCCCCCAGAGTTAGGGGCCTCTGTTCCCAGCTTCAGCCCCCCCCCCCCCCAACTGATTCCCATGCCGTTTCCTTGGCGTGGCTGCTTCCTGTTTTGAGGTTATATAAATGTAGTGCTGATCAGAGGCATAATGTTGGTGCTTTTTTAGCTTCACTTTTCCGTTCGAAAACCAGAGTGTGCAAGGACGCATTATAGCCCATATCCAAGCTCGTATAGGAAAAGGGAGACATGGGGAGGTGAGAGCTGCCCCCCCCCCCCAAATTTGACAACATTTAGCATCAGCCCTATGGTGCTGCGAGAAAAGAAACTGGTAAAAAACCGATTTTTCCCACTTTTAAAAGCGTTAATATGCCCCTGCCCTTATGCAGGAACATCGATTTAATCAGGGGGCCAAGCCGAGGGCCCGACAACCTAACCTTCCCTCAAATGTGGGTTTCTCAACGGATTTAGTCCACTTTATTTTGGTCAATGAAAAGCTAAAACCGGCATATATATATATATATATATATATATATATATATATATATATATATATATATACATAGGTGGGCATCGTTACTAAAAAATGTAACTTCGTTACTCGTTGCTCCGTTACTCAAAAAAGCCAGTCCGTTACTCGTTACTCCGTTACTCTGCCTTAAAAAGTAACGGAAGTTACCGTTACTCCGTTATTCCGTTACTTTTTTAAATGCAGTGAAAACCAAGCGAACGCGGGTTTTAAGTCTTTTATGCTGCTTTGTGGTTGTAAAACGCATTCCATATACAAAGGGAAGAAACAAGCGCTTACCCAAAACACTCCGCTGGCTGCCCACTGCCCTCACCAGCCGTTGTAGAGTCAGCGGCGCCGGGACAACAGCCGCGGCGGGTATTCTACCACTGTGTTAGCCACAATGTTCAAACCAACGAATTCCTGTTCATTGCCCGCGGCGCCGACGGAGCGGGAACAACCGGCGCTGGAGCGGACGCATGCAAAATGCGACAAACAGCGGACATCTATCGACTGGGTTTGATCAACAATGCCTGTCGAAGTATCCGCCCTGAACATAATGGTCTCCGTTCAGAGCTCGTTTCGGTCTCGCGAACTTCTTGTTTTGCTTTGAAATTATGTGTGTGTATTAGTTTGCGTACGAGTGCGTGCGTGGAGGTAAGATTCCTGATACCCCTGACGTTTTTTTAATACCAAACGACGAAGGACTCAAAAAAAAATGACTGATATGGATTTTATTATTGTGAAATAAAGGACAAAAAAAGGTGCTTTAGTACCTCTTCAGCACCCTTGAAAAGACAAATTAGCTATAAAAACATGGTCATAAGTAAGATGCAACTGAGGATGTTAGCCGTTCACAAGTGGAGCATTTTGGAACGATGACGTGGCCTGACCTGACCCCTGTGAAAGGCCAAAATTGATATCAATGAACTCGCTATTGTCTTACGGTTCAGTATATGTCGCTTAAGTTCAGCTTTTCAGGGACAAGGTATTGTGTCTATTTACCTAATTCCAAGGACGTGTTTTGACCTTTCATGGCGTCTGGTGGCCTCAAAACTGACCTGAGGTCAAAACTCTTGAGTGTTTTCGTCTCGGTTTGACAAAACCTTTCCGCCAGTGTTTTCCTTTTTTCCGTGCGATATATGGGAGCCGAGATCCCGGGAGGTGCGGAAATCCGCGCTCCCCCTCCGGCCGGGCAAAGGGCATTCTGAGCCCAGCCGGAGACGGGTTAAAAACACTTCATTTAACCCTATTCCCTGTGGGGGGGGGGGGGCAGATTCTGCTACCCGTGTCTTTTTGCTTGTCGCTCCCACACTGTTTGCCGCAGCACCACAAGATTTTCTGGCATTTCATGGAATTGATACACACGTGTTTTGTCAACATTTAAAAAAAAAATCGGTCCCGCAGAGGCGGTTCCAAGCCCCCGTTTTCGGCGGTAATGTGCTGTGCGTGAAGCTGCAAAGTTGTGCGGTTCACTATCGTGACATTCTGAGTAGAAATAAAGATCACTGACTCATTTATATAGTCATACACCTCCTAAACAATGCGTATGCACACACATTTTCAGGCGAACGCACACCCAGGTACTGAAAAAATGGGGGAGCACACTATTGTGCTTATGGTGCCCTCCCCATTCTGTTTACCTGCATCTACCTCTGCGCTACATATAAACTTAAACTGGCTTGTTAGTTGTACATCTGATGTTTATATCACCCAAAACAAACAAAAACGAAGGAAATTTCTTATTTCAAAAATCACCCTTCTTGACCTCCCTGGAACTGCCTAAGGTTTTCTATTTTAAATTTCAGCCTTCGGTATATAAAAGACTTGGACATTCCAGGCTGAACCGTGTTATTCCCATGAAAATTGGTTGGTAATCACGGCCGCAGTGGCCTTTCAAAAATCCCCAGATTTTGGAGTTTGTTTGCCCCCACGCCCTATTTTCGCAATTTTTGAATTTTTGGGGTCCGGAATTGGAGATCTCGTTGAAACATATTAAATGGCATTCATCCCATCAACATTGGACGAATGCATCTCGAGATCTCTGGAAGGGCGGGGAGGCGAGGGGGCAGAATTGGTAATCTTCACCTTTCGGCCAATGCATATTTTTCGAAGGTGCAAAAGTGGCAACGGCTCATATCATGTTTGAGTTTGGGTCCTCACTTCTGCGTCTACAAAAAGTAATGTGTCAGCCGAAAGGTGTTTTGGCCAGTTGATATTTTTTCCGGGAACGCAGGAGTGGTAACTCGAATCGCATGGACAATGTAGCCTGTCCTCCAAGTGAAAAATGATTTAACCTAACCTAACCTAAAACCTACTGTATGGTTGCAGGGATTGCCCTAAATGGGCATGTAAAACTAATTTTTTGTTAGGTTCAATTTGCCTGTTTTTTGGTTTGGTTAGCTCGTATCGGCTGAAGGCAAACATGTGTCAACTGAATCAAAATTCAAGAGTTACATAACCAAGTCATTTTACACATCCAGTAGGGGCCAGTGCTTAGAAAAATACCTGAATGGGCTAAATTGTTCACACAACTTGTGTTGCCACTTCCGCGTCTCCAAAAATTACGCGTAAGCGTCGGCCGAAAGGTAGATTACCGCAGATCTGCCCCCCAGGGTAATGTGAATCTCACTGCCTGCAGAGAATATGGTTAAGGCAAATAGTCCAAGCAATAGTCGACAAGCTTCATAATTATGCTTCACTACTGACAACTTGTTGTGCTCATTCTGTTCTCACCTGGAAATACCGTAAATAATGCTTCCTCTTGATATGTGCATTTAGGTTTGAAAGGCTACTCTTGTGACCCTTGATTATAACCTCTTTTGGTCGGCACAGGACATACGTAAAAATGACATTTTCCCCTCCTCCTTAAACTCAAAGTACGTTTCTAGATGTGGCCATGGGTGACCCAGACCAGGCTCGTCCTCTGCCTCCCAAGCTGAGGCACCGTCGGACTCGGAGTCAAGGTTTTCGACCTCCAGTGGCGGCGTAAAGACGCCTTGATGTTGATGTTGATGATTTTAGTGTCAGGTAGTTAAAATTTCAGGCCAGTCAAGAATCAATCACCACTCCATCACCCCATGGACATCACAGATCCAAGGCCATGGCGGCAGTAATCATGTGCTCAACAGCCTTGAGTGATCTTGGCGGGGAACCGTGTGGCGGTGGTAAGCAATCCGTGACTGACTTGAGACGACATTGAAAACTGCCGTCAGCTGGCTGTTCCAGCATAAATGACAATGACTTTGACATCTTTTAGCCCGAAAAATGACGATTGATCAATTTATAATTTTAAGTCATATCAAACTTACGCATAATTCAATACTTTTGTCCCAAAAGAGACCAAAGTCAGCTGGCCTTTATACTGAACCATTGCCGCCAGCTTGCCGTCAACGTTTACCAGCTGACGAATATTGTCAACAAGTCGACTCCGCGATTGTCAGCTGAGTGCGCGCCCAGCCGCGCTTGTATCGCCGCACGCTATTGGGTGTTGGCTATTCAAGTAGCCAATGGCGTGTGCCGATGCAAATAAAGCCGGGCGGTGTCTGTAAGGAGTTTAAAAAGTAACGGAGTAACGAAGTAACGGAGTAACGGACCAAAAAGTAACGGAGTAACGGACCACAAAAGTAACTTCCGTTACTCAGTCCGTTACAGTAAAATAAAAGTAACGGGTCCGTTACTCCGTTACTCAAAAAAGTAACTTCGTTAGTAACGGAGTAACGGAGTAACGGACCAGTGCCCACCTATATATATATATATATATATATATATATATATATATATATGTATATATATATGTCGATATATAGATAGATAGATAGACAGATACGCCATTTAAGAGTTTATTCTTCACTTTCTGCTCAGCTCTTATCTATTGCAGCCGTTCTTCTCATTATTGTTCATTTCCCTTTAAAACCGGCAGAAAATATTGGGGGGCCCAAACCAACGTTGGAGCGCCCACCAATTAACATTGGGCGGGTCAGGGCCCTCTCAAAGGAATACAAATCGACACCCCTGTCCTTATGTCGTGCTTTAGTAGGGTAAACCTGGGTAAAAACACACCACAAAACTTTAGTTTGTTTTGTCCCCCCAGTCAATCGCTCCACGGACTTTGCTTCAGACTAAGGAGTAATCATTCATGTCTCTCTGTGAACGACCTTGAATCTTTCCAAATCATATAAATGCGTCAAAATAGTGTTTGTGCAAACCATTACAAAAAAAAACATCCTACCCCGCACCGGGTAAGACGTCTTTTACTCTCAATCCTTCTTTATTGCCAGTTGGATGGGTTTTGGGTGGCCTTTTATGGTAACGTTCGCGAGTGTTCGCTCACTCCTTAGCACGGCACTAGATCCGTTCTTGCTCTGATGTTTTGTCGACTAACTTGCAACGCTTCGTTGCGTCTGCGAAATCAGGAAGAAAGAAGTCCTTTTATGATTCTAGAGAAAACAGTTCATATTTTTTTTTTTTTAACACAGTATACTTAACATATGTTTCTAGGTTAATTTTATAATTCTAGTTAATTTTCTAGAGTACTATGATAAGGATTTCTACTGCTTCGTAGTGTTGTACTGTTTGGAAGATCTCCCAGACAAAGCACGGATCAAAGCAACGTCGGGTGCTTCCACGTTGCTCCTGGAGGCTGCCCCTTCTGATGATGCCGTGTCTAAGGCGTCAACTGCGGCGTGCAGCTATGGCGTGGGTGATCTTATCCGACTGGACACCCTCGCTCCTGTGTTCGGACCCGACCCACATTCAGGGCCAGATATATCTAGCAGGGCCTGCGAGCAACTTGATGATTCTGCTGCCACGCGTCCAGAGGAAAGCATGTTGGACGCGAAGGCAGGTGAGTAAACATTTGTGTTATGCAATCGCTTATAACCTATCATGCACTCCGGGGTTGTAGTCGACATTGCGTTCAAATGGCCTGAACCGTGTCTAGAAGCGCTGTCTGGAACCCCACTCATCGTTCTATCAGCTGCAGGCGCCAAATTTTGGTTGAAAAATTGATTAGCCACTAATCCCCGTGAACAGACAGTGTAATAGGCAAAGCGTACAGTAACACAGTGATAAACGCGTATTGTTTAATGCAAATTCGAACTTCAGGCGACGAGCCGTGTGATTCGGGCGACAGCATATGGGACGAAGTTTACAAAAGGCTGCCCGCGAGATGCAGACTGTCGCTGGTGTCCGAGCCGCTAGCTGAAATGCATCGGAGTGAACTGACACAGGGGTGCTTCGACGTCGCCACGGCGACTGCATTGTAAGTTTTTTGGATTAGTTTGGGCTTTTTTCCCGCCTTTATACGGCACTCAAGAACAGTCTGTTTGTGATATGCCTATGAAAACATTTCATCCATCAAAAAATGCTCAAACATGCCATCCATGCCTGTGTAATCCATATAAAACCAAAAACAGACCTGCTGTGATGTCAAAGTAGCAGACCACGCTGCCAATAGAGGATTAGTTTTATGATGTGAGTGTTTATTTAAAAGAAATGACCGCAGACAACTGCTGCGCAAAAGCTGCTGTGAAGTGAAATTTAGGCCGGGTGGCACGTCCAGGGGCTGACCAGATGGGTTGGCCAGCCAGGGCCACATCAGCCACCATTCCGTTCCCTTACTTGCTGCCAAGGCAATTGGTGATATGTAAACTGGCACATGCAGTATGATGCTGTCGTCATTTCAGTTCAGTTTTCTGCACGTGAAGTTTTCGTCGCACGCAGTCTGTGTTAGAGCGGCTCGAGCGTAACAGACAGAGGAGAGATCATTTATAGTGGGCCCCCATAGCTAATTATGGCGGCGTCCAGACAAAATGGCGAAGCGTAAAAATGGCAAATGCCCTTTGGCGAATGCCGGATGGCGAATGCTGAAGTGCGACGTGAAAAAATAACGACGCGTTAAAATGGCGATCGACCAAATCGTTCGCCTTCGCGTTCTGCACCATTTGGCCATTCGTCATTTTCCATGTCGCCATTTTTGCATGTCGCCATTTTTGTATGTCGCCATTTAACGTTCGCCATCTAGCATTCGCCAAAAAGGCATTCACAATTTTTGAATTTCGCCAATGTTTCCTAGGTAATTTAATTTTGTAATTTCGTGAATTTCGCCAATTTTCCCTATTTATGGCAGGTTGCCCCCTCCCGCCGTGCGGCGGCGGCAGGGGAATGCGAAGCCAGGTACGACAGTAATGGTGATGATGGCTCTATTGACATTCCCTTAGCGGAGATTCCGCACCTGTTATGGTCGGTGTGAACGTTTCCGTAGTTCCGGACATTATGAAATCTGGATATTATGACCACTTCTTGCGGTCTGCATTTTTTGTTCGGTAAATGTCTTGCTACGATTATGGCGCAGAGCTTACAGTCACACATTGACAGATGTGTGGGTTCACGGGTTCACTTTGAGTAATGTAGGTGGACTCTCGGCAAGGGTGTAAGTTGGGCAAGAGGAGACTGCAAGACGTCTAAAGTGGTATTCCCTTTGTCAGTCCCGTACTCTGGGACCGACCTGGGAGTGTATTGGACGCACAAAAGACACCAGAAGAGCAAGAAATCTCTCCGAGCGTACGAGGCCACATTTTTATGACAGGTTTTAATTCCGAACCATGGATGGCTTTTTGTAACAGTTATAAATCGCATGACTTGTAATGGGCGGTTTTGGCCGTGCATTGCATTTTTACCAAGTGGTTTTATTTTGGCAGAAATTGCATAGATGGCATAAAGATCATACAGCAGACTGGTCTAAGGCAAAATGCTTGTGATTGGGCCTGCATAACATCATTTCAAGATGAAGAATGTGAAAAAAATACCAGATAATACCATCACTCCAATTGTTGCCAGTGGCCATGCAGTTTCTCAGGTTTCTCCTTGGATTCTGCAGTAACAAATTTAAATGGCAGTTATTGAGGTTGAGGTATTTTGGGCCTTATGATGTCATAAGAATAATAAGGCTTAATGAATAAGTAAGAAGATTAACCAGATAACCATCCTAAACCAACCTAATCTGACCCAACATAACTTAATGTAACCTAACCTAACCTAACCTAACCTAACCTAACCTAATTTAATCTAACCTAACCCAACATAACCTAGCCAAACCTAACCTAACCTGACCCAACCCAACTCAACCTATTTGGACATGCAACCTAACCTCTGTTGGGCAGAGCCAAGTCTGATTGCACCCTTTATTGGCCTGCAGTGCCTTTAGCATCCTAAATCGCATCTCCATTGGAGGCTGCACTGTCAGCACAACATGATGCCCACAAGCTCATTTGTCAGCCTGTGGCCTGTAGTATCATTTACTGATGATGTCATCAAATATGCAGTATACAGGACATCCTTGGAACAATGGCAGTCTTAACAAGATGGTGCTGCCAGTTCCAGTTGTGTTTGCCTATGGTGAAATATAACTCCATTTTCTTTGGGAATCATACCAGTGCCAACATTTCTTTCTCTCAAAGGAAATTTTATGTGCTCTCTACATCTTATATATAGCAAAAGTAGTCTGTGAGAAGGCAGGTGTTTGATATACTGTCATTTTTTCCCATTATTTTGCCTGGAGAGTTTTTCTCCTGATTGCTGCTTTATTTTCTATTTTTCAGTTCTGTGTATAGAACAAAGCAAATAATATTTTTAATATGATACTGCTTGATATCAATTTTCATTGTTCATGCACAGGAGCACTGGGGCTGGTAGCCAGAGGACAACTACCTCCAAGGGATGTGAGAACTCTTCCACAGTCAAGGGGTGGGGTCAAAGGAGAATTTTGGTTCAGTTCTTTCCAGTCACTGTCCATAAGGCTGGTGTTAAATTTCAAGTAAGTTGGGGGCAGATACCCCTACTTCCAGCATCCTTTGCTCCCCCCAGCTTTGGACAACATTAAACATTAATCCTTGGCTAACCATTTTGTCCCCCTTTTAAGGACTTTTGATGGGAGGAAAGAGAAATGGTGTTCATAGCATGCTGAAAGTTTCAACACTTTCTTTACATCTTGTGAACATGCCCAGTAAAATTTTTTAACTTCTGCCAGCATCAGGTCACTGACCCAGGTCATGTTATAGGTCAACCTCCATTTTTGGTCATCTTCAAACCATGTTTTACATAAGTGCAGGGGCCATGGGACCAGGCCCAAATTTTTTAAATTTAACATTGACCCTGTGGGCATTGACTGGAAAGGACTGATCCAAAATGCTTCTCTGCCCCCCCCCCCCCAACTCAAGAGGAGTTCCTGTGCCCCTGATGCCATGTGATTGGTCAGCCTAAAACTTCCAGAATTTGAAGTTGAATTCATTCCTGAGAATTGTGCTGTCTGGACTTTCTTGTCATTGTCAAAATCATTGTCTTAAGGTCAGCTGAATTTTTACCCTTTTCTCTATTTCTGGTGTTTTTGAATTGTTCTTTTTGTTCAGCTTGTTGATGCCTGAAATGCATTCGTGGTACAAGGAAGTCACTAAATAAAAGGGATTTTCATGCACATAAATGGTCATGAGGTAAGGCTGGGTCACATTTGGGATGAACTAGCAAACTATCAAAACTAACAAATGGACTTGTCTAATACCCCATTTTGATGATATGTGGGGTAAAAATAGGCACTAAGTCAGTCTTGCAGTCCAAAATTGTGTCTGTGTGTGGTTTTCCATTTTGCTAAGCTGTGAAATGACCTTGGGTCAGCTGAGATCATGTAGGGTCACCATGGTAGAAGCTGAAACGTATTTATGGTGCTTGAAATGCATTCTAAGACCCAGGAAATTATGAAACACAGCAAACAGTGTTGAACCACATGAAGGGTCATGAGGTCAGGTCAGGCCAGGCCACATTCAGGAAAACATAACAAAAAGGAGTCTTAAACCCTGTCTTGATTATCTCTGGGGTAAAAATAGGCATTAAAGTTTGTTCTACAGTCAAAATTGCATCAAACACCTTCATGCTGTTAAATGACAGCAGGTCACCTAAGGTCATGTAAAATCAGTGGTAGAAACTGAGTTTTTATCCAAATGTCCACCTTTATCTCTCTGATTTATTCATGAGTTAATGGCAGATACAGGTATCAAAAGTTGAAACCCACAAGTGCTTCAGATCACGCCATGATCGCACATCAGGCCAGGTCATATGATCAGCCTTACATAACACCCTATTGATCACAATTGTTGAACCTGAGAAATTTTAGTCCAGAGGTACTCATTTTCCATTTGGTTGCTTTTTTTGTTGATCCCTGACAGAGCCTGGAATAAACAAAGAAATTAGGTCAGGTCACAAAGTCAGGTCAGATCATATCAGGTTATTGGCATAATCTGTCGATATTTAAGAAGTGTTTGTAAAAATTATTTCTGCCATTTTGGGAGCATACATGGACAACTTGTCAGTGATGTTCGAAAATCTCACAAATAAAAAATTCCACATTGGTTGCCTGATAAGATATGCAGTTATTTGCATGTTATGATTTATGTCACCATAATGTGCATTTCATCAGCTTTCCAATGGCATGCTCATATTTGCTGGAGTAGTATTAGGGGTGGAACTAGATCTCTTGCAAAAAATGGTATTTTTACATATCTTGGTCAATAAATTGCATTATTTTTCAAACCTCTTCAAGAACTTTCAATACAACAAAGAATTCAAAACATCCAGAATCGGAAATTTGCAAAACAATTCAAAGTTTTCTGTGACACTCATAAATATGATGATGGTATAAATTTCACTTTTCTCTGACTTTCTGTTTGTGAGATAGAGGGAGGTCAAAACGCCCCAGCTCTTGCCGCCCACGTCAGAGTGTCGGCTGGGCGTGGAATGGACCTTATGGCGTTGCGTGGAAAGAAACGAGGCAAAAATCATGTTTCGCCCCCCCCCCATCTCCGGATAAGTTCCACTGCTCGTTTTTTGTATGTGGTCATGTTAATATTTCCATTTCATTTCCATTTGTAAATGAGTATTGGCAAATGACATTTCATTTTCAGGACATCTGTTAGTGCATTCATTGCTGACTACTTGAGGTTCTGGCTATTTTGTCTGCTGTTTTAATAAAGTTATTTAACCCGCACACGACGGGGTAGTGGCTGTGGTTGACTGCTTCCCCCGCCCCCTCCCTGAGGTTTTTTCAATATTTCGAGAGAATTAAGAAACTCAGGGACGCGAAACTGTGTACCTTTTGCTTGATCATTTTTTAATTTCATGCCAAAGTTTTGTTCGCAGGTCAAGCCAGGTGTCTAACCTAGATCACGTGAAGTATACCTATGTCCAAAAAAGTCTAGCGCCCCGTAAGTTTTCTTCTCGAACAACGACATTAAAATAAAATTTCAGGGATTAGAGATCTTGATGAATGCAATAGATCTGGTTCCTCGGACTTTTCGGAATTTTCCGAGCGATTGGCCAAAAGT
This sequence comes from Capitulum mitella, assembly GCA_030062745.1. NCBI lineage: Eukaryota > Metazoa > Arthropoda > Thecostraca > Pollicipedomorpha > Pollicipedidae > Capitulum > Capitulum mitella. The sequence goes on from CP099842.1 coordinate 31,263,515, forward strand.
CAACCTCATTTTTAAGATAAGCCGTTTTTTTATTTGATGGAATTTTATTTTTAGATGGAATTCTATTTTTGTAACATTTTTAGTACGAAGTGATGTATATATCCCTTTGATATCGATTGAGTATCAATGACTTCCAGCCTTTGGTGTGAGGTCAGGTCACAAATAACTGTTGCCAAAATGTTGCCAAAATGCACTGCCGTCAAAATCGGCGATGAATTACTCAGAACGGGTAGAAAATGTTGGACTTGACTCGCACAGTTGCAAGTAATAGGAAGAAGTTGAAAAATTTTAAAAAGAAAACTGCATGAGTTAAACAGACTCGCGCGAATAATTGACGGCATGAGTTAAACAGACTCCGCCAGTTGTGTAGATTTATAACTTGAGAATTTTTTTTCAAAATTTAAGCATGAAAACGATTACAAGAACCACTAGGATGAACAATGTTATATGGAAAGACCTATACTGCAAAAATAAAGACACGCTAAAGTAAGTTCCCGTTAATTTCGTACCATGTTTGGTTACTTGGTCCGCCGGCAGTCGGTGCAAGAATCGCCTTGTCTTTAACTCATTGTTTCGGCGCATATATTAGTGAGATCAGAGGAATTAGAGGTGTATCGGCATCTGCGGACTTTTTGCCGTTCATTGGTGTCTTTACCTAGTCCTCAATAATCACAGCCTGAGATCCAAGCCAATTATCGGTTTCAAGCAGTCGGCTGCGAGAAAACAAAGATAGGGCGTAAATGGCGTACATATTATACAAAACAAAAAATGGGACCAGTTTCGAGCTCTGCTTGTCACGAGCTTTCTAATGGTGTGCTTATTTTTATCGTGCGACCAGCCGGGTTAATTTTCGTGAGTTAGAGGGGGAGGTGGTCATCCGCCCCCAGTCCAGCGTGGTCGACGCCGACTGCCAGTCTGGCGCGGGTTAATTTTTAAAATGAGAACCTTGTTCTCCTACTTAAAGAAATTCTCATGATGCTATATATGGGATGTGCCGTTGACTTGGTCATTCTGTACACAATGCTTCCAAGCTATTTTAGAACGAAGGTTTGGCATACATAATGTAGAACTTTATAATATCCAGAGGACTGGAAATATTTCTCTGGTTTCAGATCGGCATGGGTCGGTCATCGAAGGACAAGAGAGACATATACTACAGATTGGCCAAGGAAGAAGGATGGAGGGCACGCAGTGCATTTAAACTATTGCAGATTGATGAAGAATTTAACATTTTTGATGGTGAGGAAGGCTATAGATACTGAACATTCTGTTGCTTTTTGTTTTAGTATGCGGTATTATGCACTGAAACATGCATGATTAAATGTTGACTGTTGTCTGTTGACCGTCACTGTTGTCATTGATTGTTACAGTTTTGTCGCAAAATGGCATTTCACCTCTGCCGAAGCATGTCATTGTAAATCATTTCAAACATGGTTATAAGAAACTGCCAAAATATGGTTTTGGTGGTTGTGTACAGTCATTTGCCGTATTCTGTCAAATTGCAGGTGTGACCCGGGTAGTCGACCTTTGTGCTGCTCCCGGGAGTTGGAGCCAGGTCCTGTCAAGGAAACTGATGTGAGTTGGAGGTCCTGGTAATGTAGAGACAAAGCTGCCCTGCTGCGTGACAAACACATGATTATCATTGTAGTTATTAAACAAAAACAATTTGTTAACTGACTTTGCCATAATTTCAAAATGTCCATCAGTATCGTCAGACAGCGACAGAAAAACGGCTTTGGTGTCACATTATGATGTCTGTTATCTCCTAGAGTTTGCCATCTTTGTGGGTTACTTTGGCTTGTTTTCATAGCTTCCTTGGTACTGACTGTCACCATGGAAGAGCTTCATGGACAAGCCGGACATTTTGTTTTGCTGTATGACAGGATCATTGCTGTGTTCTTGAAAATGTTGTTTTCAGTAGGTATTTTCCGAACAATGGGAAAATGTTGCATACTTGCTAAACCATTCAAATCGTGTTTTAAAATGTACTGAATGCATGCAGTCTTTGTAGTTTGTGAAATTCTTCGTAGCCCTGGTCATGCAATAAACACAGAGGCAACAGTCACTGGTGCTTAATTGCCAGTGGCTGACAGCATTCATTCGTCCATTGAGACCAGGAAGGATGGCAAGGCCTGCGACGACGTGAAGATCGTGGCGGTGGACCTGCAGGCGATGGCGCCGCTGCCGGGCGTCATCCAGATCCAGGGCGACATCACCAAGCGGTCGACGGCCGAGGAGATCATCGGCCAGTTCAGCGGCGCCCAGGCCCAACTGGTCGTCTGCGACGGGGCGCCGGACGTCACCGGACTGCACGATCTCGACGAGTACATTCAGGTATCCGCCCGCTTGGGTTCAACAGGGAAACCTCGCAGGAAGACAACGCTTCAAGTCGAGACGAGGCCCGTATGCACTTTTCCAGCCTGTTGGTTATGTGCTGAGTGCGGAAATGCGTGCGAAATGTTAATTTGGATTTTGTGTTAAGGTACGTTGTCATGCATAGTGAATATTTTTATGTGTTCCAGGCACAGCTCCTGTTGGCTGCGCTCAACATCACTACGCACGTGCTAGCGCCGGGCGGCACATTCGTCGCCAAGATCTTCCGCGGCAAGGACGTAACCCTGCTGTACTCGCAGCTGAAGGTGTTCTTCCGCCGAGTCACCGTCAGCAAGCCGCGGAGCTCTCGAAACTCCAGCATAGGTTTGTCTAAGAGAATGAGAGGGATTTTTCAACTACCGCTACAGAGTAATGTTGTTCTTTATTCAGTGGTGGTGATGTGAAAGTGCCTGCCCTCGTTTAGCCTTCCGGCCCTCGGACATTGGTGAAGCCAAGGTTCAGACATTGGGAGGGAGAGGAGATGTTGACTGCGGTCCACCAAGAATACGTAGGGCCGGGGTTAAAATCGTTTTCGAGCATTGCATGACAAACTACGGTTGAAATACTTTTTGTTGGATTTCATAGTTCAGGAATTGTATCACCAGCAGGAAATACTTATTTGGTGCCTTAAAAACTTGGGGGACAGATCACCACTTCTGGAAAACTGCGGGTGACATGTCCCCTGCAGCCCCGGCAGAAAGTACACTCATGTTTTCGGAAACAGAACGTATTTCAGTCGCGGTTTGAGTGTTGCAGTCATCGTTCTTACGAATGTGTTGGCATTGTCGTGAGGCGGATCAGTCTCATTGATTTGTTGCGCGTTCATCTGCAGAGGGCTGCTTAATGCGCATCATCAGCTAACCATCACGCTCTCTACCAGAGTCGTTCGTGGTTTGCGACGACTACCGACCTCCGGAGGGCTACGTGCCGAACATGACCAACCCGCTGCTGGACCACCAGTATTCGGACCTGGACCAGCTGACCGGACCCAACCGGATCATCGTGCCGTTCCTGGCCTGCGGCGATCTCTCCGGCTACGACGCCGACCTCACCTACCCGCTCAAGGTGGGCCTCGGCGCGTGGACGGGCGTCCACTGCCCTGTGGAGCGCGCTTTGTTCCAGCGGACTTTGTTAGAATGTTCTCTGGGCGAGTAGTTGCTCCGTCCACGAGGCCTGTGCCGATCCACTGCTGCTTCACGAGGAGCGGTGCTCCTCCGCATGTTCCAGCATTAAGTGCGGCTGAATGCAGGAACGTGACCACAGTGCGGCTGGCGCTGGGCGATTTTCTTTCGGGCCGTTACCGCGCGGTGTCGCCCTCCGAACCTGTGCCCCTCACGCATCGCGGCGTTGTGACGGTCGGCCGTGCCGTTCGGCAGCGTGACGTCACGGTCCGTCGTGCCGTTCGGCAGCGTGACTCGACGGTCCGTCGTGCCGTTCGCAGTTGAGCGGGGACGCAGAGTACGAGTACCGCGAGCCCACCCAGCCGCCCATCGACCCGCCCTACCGGGACGCCGTGCTCAGGAAGCGGGCTGACGAGCTGGCCAAGCCAGGCGGCCATCAGCCGACCGGAGCAGACGGCGAACAACTGACAACAACAGACGGCCAGCAGCTGACCGGAGCAGACGGCAAACTGCTGACCGGACCAAATGGCGACCAGCTGCCTCAGCCGGACGGCGGCCACCAGATTAAGCCAGATGGTGACCAGCAGTCTAAACCAGATAGCGACCAGCTGCCTGAGCTGGACAGCGATCAGCTGACCAGGCCGGGTGGCGACCAACTCCCCAAGCCGGATGACGGCTAGCTACCTTAGCCTGATGCTGATCAGCAGCCGATCGGTGTGCAAGCAAGCAGGCAAGCAGTGGTAAGTTACTGATGTGTGAACCATATGACGATTGGTCGCCAGACGGCTACCGGCTGCCTAAATCAGATGGCGATAACCTGTCAAGCAGGATGGCAAGGAGGCGCCTGGGCCAGGAGGCGGCCAGTTGCTGGACCTCGCTGGTGGGCAGCTGCTGGCACTCTTAGACACCATCAAATGGCAGACTGCCTGCGGTTGTCCTGCCGATTCCTGAGTAGCGTCAGATCATAGCCAAATGTCAGAACGTAGTCAAATGGTAGCCAGGACTGTTTTAACTGCCGCCGCACGTGAGCAGTCACGCCTGCGACTTTCCAGATCGGAGATCTCGGAGGAAGCGGTTGAAAGGCATGTGGTTACTGACGATCCACCGTTTGTTCTTTTTTACTATGCTGCGTATCAAGTAAAATACAGCAGTCGCTTCACGCATCGCCCATCCTTGTTTTACGATATCGCCGTTTGTTAACGGTTGTCTCGCCGTTATCGCTGCTGGCAGCATAACCTGCTTTGATAGCAGTCATTGTTTGGTGAGCTCCGATTCCTAGGGGCCGCTTCCTGATAAACGTCATTTTGTTCCATTTTTTTATTTTTTGCATTCATTGAATAGGGAGAATTTCGGTCACAGCTTGGAAACTGTTGCAGTAGTCCGCGGTTTTTACATCGTAAAGCACTCAAGGAAACGTGGAAACGTTGCTGCTCCATGTACGTTTCTGGTGACTGCATTGTATTTACAAATAGACTGATAGAATGACATTGAGTGGCAAGCTCGTTTCTACCGTCATAGTTGTGATCACAAGGATTCGGGATTATCCCCGCATGTACGGAGACTTGAACGTACTATTTACCAACTGAAGAAAGGATACCGCTCTGTAGCATCCCACACACGCTGCAGAATGTGACAAAGACGCCTACACAGTGGCCTGCTCTCGACATTTAATGCTACATTTTCGCTTATGGACTCCGTTTCTACATGCAACCAACACGTCATTTCCGGCCTCTCCAAATGTGGTGCCTTCTCACGACTGCTGGAACACCATCAAGCCATTTCAATCTAAAGCAATGGCAGTGCGCGACATACATATTGATACATTGCGACCATGACACAAAAGTAACACTCATGTAAGGCATTTGGTATGCACGCTTGGTTTACGCTCACGAAAGGCCATACTTATGTTTTGCGATCACAGATCGCGCATTATATCGTCACGGGTTTATGGGGCGGCTGCAGCCCTAATTTCGTGGAAAACTGCGATGGGCGTATGTTTGGAATAAGCATTGTGCATTTCTGAGTCTTGGAGCTCGTACTCTACACGGATAGGACAACCAAGGTCCCGGTAAACGATTCTATCTGAATTACAACACTTTTCCCAACACAGCTAAAATCGTGTCTAATCATCTTAGTAAACTTTTTCCGTTGCCCCTGGGACCATGTGCCAAGGACTTCAGGCAGTCTCAGCAGTTTTCTTTAAATTCACAAATTTTTACTGGATGAGACGACACGTAACCGTATCAACCGAGTAACAGTAACAGCATAGGATCCAGACAACATGTCCGCCAACTGGGACCAGATTTCGGCTCCATTCGGCACATCCTGACACAAACGGCGTGTTTCTCACGACGTCCACATCACATGAACTTCGCCACGGCTCTGGCTTTCTCCAGCTGGTGCAGGAGCGAGTAGAACTGGGTGACGCTGAGCTGCACCGTCCTCGCGGCCGCCTGTCCGCCGGGCGACACGAGGTGCAGGCCGAGCCGGACGAAAGTGCGGCCCACCCGGGACGGCTCGCTGCTGGCCGCCGTCACGCCGAAGCTCCACTGGACGTCCGTCAGCTCGTGAAACGTCCGCGGTCTGCCCCTCTCCAGCACGTCGTCCAAGGACGCGGCAGGCTCTGCCGGTGCAGCTTCGGCGGTGGCGGCCGCTGCGGTTTCACGTTCCGCGGCGACTGTTTTCGGACCCTCGCGTGCGGCGTCTGGCTGGTGGACGTACTCGGACCAGAGCGTCGCGATGGAATCCGTGATCTCCGCCGATACCGATAGGCTCTGGAAGTCACTGCGGACTTGAGCCGATGTAAGACCACCTCTGAACGATGCCTTCAGAATGTTTAGTAACACCTTAGTCATAGCCTGTGCTTTGCTCATTTCGATTTCTGCAGTGGAGGCAAAGTTATTCACTTCTTCTGCCAATACATCTTTACTGACTCCACCAACACCTGTCAGGTATTTCAGAATGTTTCTAACAATGGAAATGACAGGCTGCTGATGAACAGCATTGCATTGCTGCACAGTGTCTATGACAGATTGTGGCACTTCACTGGAGCTGAAGTGATACATCTTGAGAACCAATCTGATTTCCTACTTTTTTCAAAGATGATGTCTGAAAATGCAAAAAAAAAGAAGTAAATGTCAGCATATTCAAAGCTTGTTCACCTTAGCCTTGGTTATGCAGAAAATCAGGTTGCTTTGTCAGCTTGTGGCCCAGAATTTTAAACATAACAATGGCAGTCAGAAACTATTCACAACTCTAAGCCACACTATAACAGGCCTTACATGCCTGTGGATGTAACTGGATGGCTTGGCAAGGGGTACAGTGGTTGAGGGTTTGGGGCAGGACAGTGGTTGAGGATGGATGGGCTAACCTGGGAATGTGAAAGGCAAATGTACCTTAAATTCAAAACACTGCAACACTTAAAGCAGACTCTCTGCACCCCTGGCTCCCTAAGCCTCCTAGATGTGACAATGGTTTGGGAAAGGGAAAAGTGGTCAAAGGTTTGGGGTATGAAAAAGTGATTATGAAGAGATGGGTTCAACTAGGAATGTGGAGCACATATAATTTGGCTTTAAGTCCAGACATTACAACACATAAGTCAATCTCTGCATTCCTGACCCCTGAAGCACAATGTAAACCTTAACAAATGCATGGAAAATTGTTTTCTCCTATGCTGATTGTTTGGTTTGGAGGACATGGCCCAACTGGTTCTGGATTTGCCATTTTGAGTGGATCAAGCTTGTGAGCACCTGTGTCTCAATATGGTTATAATTGTTTCAAAGGCCTTACTGAGTGCTTCAGTTGCACAACACTGAAAATCTACCATTTCAGAATCAATTTACAATCATACCTTATTATCAATCAAATTATGCAGTGCTAAAAAGTGGCACCTCAGAATCAATTTACAATCATACCATATTATTAATGAGACTAAACAATGCTAAAAAAGTAGCACCTCAGGATCAATTTATAATTGCATATCATCATTAACCACCTACACCACACATCTGAACAAAGAAATCAAAAATATTTTCCACTTGCTACATTCCACTGTTCATCATGAAAACTCAAAGCAGTACAATATTCACTGGCATTATGGAATAATGTCATCACAGTTACCTTTCATACCATTATCACTTCAATATGGCAAAAGGACAATGAAAAAATTGAAGCAAATAATAAATGTCTGTATCAACCAAATATTGCGACTTGTACTTATGGCATGATACTGATCATGACAGCTGATACCTGCGGATCAGGTGCACCATGATCATGTTACCTTAACGGCACCAAAAAACAACGGGTAATCCTTTAGAAGCGCACGCCATAAACCAAGCACACTGGATGACATATACGGCGCGCGTGGCAAAAGGAGACGTCAGCTGTTGCAAGAAACAACATTATGCACTGGAGCTCCAGGGTCGTGGATCACCTACTATTCGCTAACCTAACCTAACCTAACCTAACGTTTTGAAAAGGGAAGGCGTTCCAGAATGCAGTAGCCAAAAGATAAGCTAGTATATGCCTACTGTGTAAAACAGGAGCGAATAGTAGGTTAATTAAACCTATTTACTTCTTAAGTTTTGCGTCAGAAATGTCCTTGCTGCGCGAAAAGTCAAGGGTGAAGAGCGCAACCAAATTCAATCCAAATTAATCAGACATAGAGGAAAACTTTTTTTGTCAACCTTCGACGGGGCGGGAGGTTCATGAGAACATTCAGATCAGCGTTCTGGTGATAGTCAAAAAACGAAAAGGCGCAGCGATACGAAATTCGCAGGATCTTTTCAAACATTGTCTTTGGACAGGTCAAGTAAGATCATTTTCCAAAAATGGAAGTGGCATGGCACTTTGTCGAATGTATCGATTGGCATGAAACTTAATAAATGTTTTTTCCGAAATTTCCTGTTCCGTGACCTCGGACCAGTTGAGGTATGGTTCAGCTGCCCCCTGTCGCGTGACCTCGGGTCAGGTCATGTTTCATATCGAGTTTTCAGACCCACAGCAGAGTACACTTCTTTGGTTTACAGTTTTAGAATGTTTATTTGTAACCGTATGTGCTATAGAAGAGCTAATATATGATGCGAAGTTATTTGCCAAGAGTGACCCAATCCCATTAGGCCTAGACCGACCTGATTTGACCTTTTGAAATATTATGCTTGTTTACAATATGAATACACTTTGTATGGCCACAGATGATAAGGACCATGCATATACCTTCCTTCTGTATAGCTTACACTGCTCCAGTCCTCTATATTTGGCCGCCAAAATAAAAACCCCTACATCGCGAAAATAACTTCCCCTCAAGTGGCAAAAAGAATATGCTATGGCAGACCACCGTCGTACCCGGACTCCGAACGACACTTTGATTTTGAATCTTAACAGGAACACGTGGATGTCTACCGGCAGTTTTTGATGGAATTCTTCCCATTTCACGCAACAAAAGCTTTTTTAACCAAAGCTGAATGTCATGGGATTCGTCTTTCCAGAATCGCAGCGGGTACTCATTTAGCACATATCGCAACATACCTATGTAATAATGGGACAAAATGCGGTGGTTCCGATGCAGTGTCTTGTATTATTTTTCCCTATTAGATTTAACGGGAAAATAGGCATATTAAACATAAAGTCTGTGTCAAAGATCATCATTATTTAGCAGATGACTATTGACAACTCTCAGTTTTGTGGATTTTGAGACACCCTCAAAATACACCAGTTAATCCGGCATAAGCTAACGAGACCAGGTTAACCTGTTTTTAGTCATTTCCGCTATAGACCAACGTCCTAAAGGAAACGCATTTGCTATTTAGGACGGTCGTATTTCTACAAACTCCTATGAAATTCTTGGTATCGCATTTGGAACTATTACACAACTATGGAAAGTTTCAAGTTAATAGGTTGATTGGTCACGGAACTATTATCTCTTTCTCGAATGCATGCATGCAAAAGCCTTTAAACTTGTGTTGGTTCACCATCACAATATGAACAAAAACCGAGGCTTTTGGCAAATGATGGCGCGGTGCGTTCAGGATGTACAAATCTGAGTCCGTAATTTTCCAATAAATTCAGCAGTTTTGAAAAATTCGTAAAAACAATGGGGGGAAAGAGGCGTTCCCCAGCCCTCTCCCTGTCCCTCATCTGCAGCTGATTGATATAAAGGCGACGTGTTTATAATCATGTCCGTCAAGACAGGCCATATTCAGCCCAGATTCAGCCCATATTCGGGACGCCTCAGATCGCAATGAAACTTGCACACAACAAAGTTCGTAGCACTAGTAGTCGATGGCCTAAGTCATTCAGTGGCATTCCTAACCGTTTGACCTCTAGAGGTCAACAAAGGTGACATTGCCGAAATTTGCACAGCAGATTGTGGCCCACCCAGCAGAGCTACGGCGCTCAAAATGACACCAAACGACTCGCCCAGACCTGGTCTTACTTTCCCAATACAAATTTGACCTCTCAATGACACACAATGACCTAAGGTCATTTACGGGTCACGTTGGATATACAATTGCACAGCATATCTCGAACATACCAATAGGCCAAATTGAGATCAAAAGTACATCATCGTCTAGCCCGTAAAGCGAAGTAACTTTCCCTGAAAGTCATTTGCGCTTGTGTCCATGCGCAATTGTATATCCAACGTGACCCGTAAATGACCTTAGGTCATTGTGTGTCATTGAGAGGTCAAATTTGTATTGGGAAAGTAAGACCAGGTCTGGGCGAGTCGTTTGGTGTCATTTTGAGCGCCGTAGCTCTGCTGGGTGGGCCACAATCTGCTGTGCAAATTTCGGCAATGTCACCTTTGTTGGCCTTTGGAGGTCAAACGGTTAGGAGTGCCGCTGAATGGCCTAGACCACCGACTACTAGTGCTTCGACCTATGTTGTGTGCTAGTTTCGCTGCGGTCTGAGGCGTCCCGAATCTGGGCTCCATCCGGGCTGCACCCTATACGCCGTCGGTTTTCGGTGCATTTTGTCTCGCCTAGGTCAAACGAGGTCACGCATGCGCAAATGACTTTCAGGAAAAGTTACTTCGCTTTACGGGCTAGACGATGATGTACATTTGATCTCAATTTGGTCTATTGGTATGTTCGAGATATGCTGTGCAATTGTATATCCAACGTGACCCGTAAATGACCTTAGGTCATTGTATGACATTGAGAGGTCAAATTTGTATTGGGAAAGTAAGACCAGGTCTGGGCGAGTCGTTTGGTGTCATTTTGAGCGCAGTAGCTCTGCTGGGTGGGCCACAATCTGCTGTGCAAATTTCGGCAATGTGACCTTTGTTGACCTTTGGAGGTCAAACGGTTAGGAGTGCCGCTGAATGGCCTAGACCACCGACTACTAGTGCTTCGACCTATGTTGTGTGCTAGTTTCGCTGCGGTCTGAGGCGTTCCGAATCTGGGCTCCATCCGGGCTGCACCCTATACGCCGTCGGTTTTCGGTGCATTTTGTCTCGCCTAGGTCAAACGAGGTCACGCATGCGCAAATGACTTTCAGGAAAAGTTACTTCGCTTTACGGGCTAGACGATGATGTACTTTTGATCTCAATTTGGCCTATTGGTATGTTCGAGATATGCTGTGCAATTGTATATCCAACATGACCCGTAAATGACCTTAGGTCATTGTGTGTCATTGAGAGGTCAAATTTGTATTGGGAAAGTAAGACCAGGTCTGGGCGAGTCGTTTGGTGTCATTTTGAGCGCCGTAGCTCTGCTGGGTGGGCCACAATCTGCTGTGCAAATTTCGGCAATGTCACCTTTGTTGACCTCTAGAGGTCAAACGGTTAGGAATGCCACTGAATGACTTAGGCCATCGACTACTAGTGCTACGAACTTTGTTGTGTGCAAGTTTCATTGCGATCTGAGGCGTCCCGAATATGGGCTGAATCTGGGCTGAATATGGGCTGTCTTGACGGACATTTTATAATCACAGGCTGAAATCGGTTTCAGAGGACGACGCAGCCAAGGAACATTTGTTGTTACAGTGTGTTACCAGGAAATGCACACGGTCGTAAGGGCCGTGCGAAGGAAGCTCTCCGTCATGCCTGCATGGGCATTACTTAATGGCGTGTTGTTTCGCCGTGTCGTTCAAATTTGCAGGCCCCTCGGCTGAAACTTTGCTAGATCGTCGTCAGCTAGAGTTAATGTGCAGCGGTGTTCATCCGGAGTCGTGGTAGTTATTCGAAATTTGAACCCCGTTGTTGCTGCAAGCAAACTGAAAGTGGCAACGTGCATGGAACGTGACAACTATAGAATTTAAGGTCTCGCAGACATACTCGACGGCACATAGTCACGCTGCAACTCGAGAATGCTGCTCCCCGCCTTGTGCTGGCCTTGAGGGGTTCGTTGCTATTTGATCTGTTATTTGATTGTATTGCCCAGGAGAGATGAAAGCGAGGAGTGAAGGTCATATTTCTGATTCGGAGTTTCGCGCTCAAAAAACGCAAAAACACTTGCGGGTTTTCCAGGCTCAAATAAATGCCTCCGCTCTCACCTTCTCGGCGATTGGGTTTTGAACACTGATCCACATCACCAATTAATTCGGAGCTGGTAGCTCCTCACACCGTCCGAAAACGTTCCAGGGCGGCACGGCGCCCAGCCTTGCGGTCTCGGCCCCGGCCATAGGCCGGCCGTCGCCCTCGGCCCGTGGAAATGTCAAAATACAAATCCAGACTCGGATATCGTTCAAGTACCGCCTTCCATTTTTCCGGCTGATCAGTTAATACAACAGTGATGATGTGTGTCAAACGTCATGCAATTCCAATTCACAAATGAAAAGTTGGAGTGTGGGTCTAGACTCACACACACTGCGAGGGCGGCGTGGGCAGCCACCAGTGTGAGAAAAAGTGAGACACGCTCCACGGCCCTGCTCATAATGAAAACGGGCCGATAGTTGGGCAAAACATGCCGAGGGGGGCTCAGAGGCGAAAATTCTTTCAAATGTTTAGTATCAGGCATTAAGCATATATATGTAGCACTAGTGGTACAAACAATTGACCCGAGGCGCACCGACTTGTCGGAAGAGGGCATGTGCCCCAAATGCCCTTATGGCAGGCACGTCCCTGAATGAAAATGAGTGGATGGGCCTAAGGCTTGACCGAAGATGTGTTAAGAGAGATGAGTGCATAAAACACTTGCACTCATCACTGGCATGTGAGCCAAATATACCATCCCGTTGGCATTATTTTATGATGCCAGGCAACAGCCGATCAAGCGCAGATACCAACTGTCCACATTGTCTGTGTTGCATCTCTGCATGCCCGAGGTAGAATACCGATAGATGAAATTGTGTGTTGTATATGAAGGGATCAGTACAGACTAACACCTAATAACGCGTCGGAAACGTATTCTGTCCGAGGCGAAGTTTCAGAGATCTGATCTGGCCCGGTTGCCCCGTATCCATTGGATGGGGCGACGAGGCATCAAGCCTGTTTGTCATGGCTTGTCACTGTAGCACCATGTACAGTCGCCAGCAGAATGCTTTATTTCCTTTTTGAGTCGATCTCTCCAGCGTCCATACTTGAAAACGACCTCGGTTGATCATGAGTTGAAGGCAGTGAACTGAACTGTCAGTTAATATTAAATATGTTCCCAAATTATATATTTAGTGAATTATGAATTATGATTGTATTTGCCACCAATCGGTTCTGAAATTATTCACAGATTCTCATCTAAAGTCCTTTTTCAGCAAACCGTTTATCTAACTTTGCAATCTGCATTTGCAGCGTTTTCAGGGGAGCCAAAAATAGATGCCTTCTTTTTTCCAGAATTTCCATGGTTTTAAGATGTGCTTGCGGCAGTTTTGTGTTTGATTTTGACTCGAATCAATTCTGAATATGCTCAGTCGTCTTATAGTTCCACCGTGATCCACAATCCCTTTCAGTGCGCTTGACAACCACAGTGAACCTGAAACAGAAGGTAATCACAGCTACTTGTTCCATCCAGGCATCATTAATAAGGAGTGAGTCGGTTTGAATTTTTAAAAGTTTCTTTGAATCAGAATCATAATCGCTTACCAGCTCAGTAAATCAGGCGGCGAATCGATTCACTTGCGGCGAACGAAGCGCAAGTCTGGTTTCAGGGCTGAAGAACGCAGGGACTTAAATTTAGATGCACAAAATATGGAGCATAATTGAAATCACGTCGGTTTCTGCATACCGGGCAGCTATCGACACATCAGTGTTCGGCATTTCGCTGATAGCTGTCGTTCCGCAAAGTGGCCGACTCCTCCGCAGTTCATTACTTAGCGACGTGAGAACTCGTTTGCCGGTGGTGAGTGCCGCTGTCCGCGCACCGCAGGGCATCTTGTAACGACGGTGCTTTGGCCGTCTCCGCGGAGACGGTACATACACAACGACGCCGATGACTTGCGGCGGTGTCTGGGCGATGGGGGCAGCGGTGGAAACAGGTCACGCCACGGCCGACAGGCCGCCAGTCTGGCCCGCCGACGGCGGAGGGCGGCGCTCCGACCGGCGGTGGTCGACTCTCGCCCGTCAGCCTCCGACCAGAGGCGTTCCTCGCCCTCCAGCCTTCGACCAGCAGGAGCGGAGAACTCGCCCCCGTCCTCCGACCAGCGGAACCGGGGAACACACCTGCCATCGGCCAACAGTGGCGGGAGAGGGGCGTTCCTCGCCCCCCAGCGTTTCCCGCCGGAGATGGTACGTTCCCGCTGCGTCCTGCTGACCGCCGTTTGTCTGCTGCTGCCGGTGTGCGTGGCGCGGGGGGTGCTGCTGGTGCTGCACCTGCGCGGCCAGCACCGAGCCGACCGTTACGCCACCGGCCTGACGCTGCTGGCCGAGGCGCGGCTGCCGAGCGCCGTCGCCTGCTCGTTGCTGTGCGCCCGCCGCGACGGCTGCGTGGCGCTCAACTTCGGCGCGTTGCCGGGCGCCGCCAGCTGCCAGGTGTTCTCGGAGAGCGCCTGTCACGCGGACGCCGCCGAGCTGGCGGCGCGGCCCGGCGCCCGCTACCTGGACGCGTACCGGGCCGCGCCCGACGAAACGGCGTCCGTGGCGCGCGCCGCCTGCCGCGAGCACGGCCTCTGCCGGCCCGACTGTTTCCGGGAGAGGAGCGAGTGCCAGCCGGCGGACGACTGCGGCTCCCTGGCGCCGCCCGGCGGCTGGGTGTGCCGTTCCGGCGCCTGCCGGCCGGCGCCCGGCTTCTGGGCCATCACCGGGCGGCTGGCGCTGCCCGCCTACCGACGCTTCAATACAAACGGCGTTTATGCCCTGTTCAAGTCGGTACGGCCGGGAGTCTGCCGTCTGACCGTGAGGCTGCGACTGAGGGGACGCACGCATGTGACGCTCACGGCCCGGCCAGAGAACGGTTACCTGCTCCTCGGTGCCTTCAGCTACCAGTGGATGATCGCCAGCAACGACAAGGTGGAGCTGCAGTACGTAGACCGCGGCGGGCGGGTGCATCGGCTCACCTCCTTTCCCGTGGCCGGTGCGCTGCCCGAGGCCGTGTTCGTCGTCTACTCGCTGTCCTGGTGCGACGGGCTGCTGTCGGTCGCCAGGAACGGCACCCTCATCGGCACCGCCGCACCTCCCGAGGCCGTCCAACCCCGTTTCCTGGCGCTCCACTCGGACCGGGCCGTCGCCGACTTCGAGTTCGCCGCCGACGTGGCCGACGAGTGGATGTTCGACGACGGCTTCTACGCGGCGCGGCCGCAGGGCTGGTTGCCCATGCACGAGGACAGCCAACTGCTGAGCCGGCTGCCGGCGCCCGTCAGCCGGGTCGACCTCAGCTTCTGGTGCCGCGCGCCCCGCGACTGCGCCCTGGTCGTGGCCGAGCAGTTCCAGGTCCGCCAGTACCTGAACGTCATCATTGGCGGCTGGGACAACACCCAGACGGGCGTGATGCAGGCCTCCGCCGAAGAGACCGTGTTCTACGGCGAGGCCCGCACGCCGGGCCTGCTGAGCGCCTCCGAGGCGCGGCTGTTCCACGTCAGCTACAGCAGCGACGGCGTGGCCTCCGTCAGGAACGCGGCCGGCGCCGAGATCTACCGGGCCACGGCGCTGCCGCGGATCACGCCGCGCTTCGTCGGCCTCGGCGGCTGCTGCTCGTGGCTCGTTGTGAGGCTGGAGGGCAACCAGACCGGCTTCGAGGTGGCCGGCTGGCTCGACGGCGTCGGCTTCGAGAACGGCCTGAATCTGGCTGACGAGCTCTAGGCCAGGCTGCCGGCGTGGCGGGCGCCGGTGGCCGCCCGCTCGATCAATGCCAGTTGGGCTGCAGCGCGTGAGTGTGGTCTGTGGTGCCGCCTAGCTGTTGTGCAAGTGTGCTGGTTTACTCCTTGCACGTGACTGCGTTTCGCGTGCACTCGACGGTCGGTGTTGTGGCGAGATGTGAACGTCGTCTGGTATCAAAATGTCCGGCGGTGATTGTCACTCCCCAAATCCAAGGTTTAAGTCGTTTCTCACGTTGGGATTCCGGATATGATTTTCATTTTCTAGCCAAGGTAACGGAATAATTATCGTATTTTACAAAACGTGTAAAACGGAGTTTCAGTTAATCAGAGTTTTACGTCTGTTTACGCTTAATGGACCGTAGTGAAGAAATGCAGTTAACTGCACATGACTTAAGAAATGAGTGGCGCTTGTAACCAATGCATCTGTTAGCGATGTATTTCTCGTTTTTTCGAATGTTATCATCAACTTTTGTGAAATGTCAACACCAAAAAAAAATGTCGACGTGAGTCTCTCACATGTCTGCACAATCCTATGAAATTGCGCGGGCATGAAGACATTTTCATCACATTTCATTGCGATTTCGGCATTCCTTCTACAATGGCATCGTCTTCACTCGTAAGGACCCTCGCCACGGGTCAGTTCCCAACCGGAATCAAATGCCATTCTCGCTCCGCGTGACAACTGTTCCACTAATCACCCACCGCCACTTGGAGGCAGCACTATCGATCTGCCCGGACCCGAGGGCGCCACTGTACAGCGGAATGCCGCCGGTACGAATCGCACTCGCAGAATGTCACGAGCGTGCGAGCGGCACATCTGACTGATGGCCCGCGATTGCAGAGTGGGCATTGCGTCCTCAAGTGGCAATCGATATGTTGCTTTCGTTGCGAATTAATTAAAAACAGATCCCTAGTCAGGTTCCCTCTCTTTCAGCTTCAGAAATGGTTCTTAACATCGGCATGATCATCTATTAAATGGATTTGCGCTATAATCACTTTATTTGTTGCATGATCTTGAAGTGGGAAATTATTTCGTATGGCAGTTCCCATTAATTTTCAGGTCCGGCAGAAGTATGTAGTCTGCCGGAATTTAGGCTATATACGGCATCAGAAACAACGGAATCTTCGAACATAATGATTTTGATTACCCGTGCAGACTCAGCAGCTAAAAATTGAAGAGAGTCCGCCTCCTACTTTCCGCACTAAAACACTGCCACCAGGACCAGCGAATATATATGATTCAGTGCGCGGCCCAAAGCTAGGCGTGATCGGACCCTGCTGACGACAGGAAGCGTTATATGGGCACGAGAAGGGGATTCAAAAGAAAACCAGCCGCGTAGACCACAACCTGCACTAAAAAGCCACGACTGACGCATGCACATGACAAAACGGACCAAAATACCTAACTACTCATCAATTTTAACCTAAAAAGGATGCAGTGCCGGATGAGCGCAAGGTACCGGAAACGACGAGTCCCGCCACACTGGCAGTCCAGCGCCGTCCGGTACCAGCAGCTGACGACTCGCCGCGACCCGGCACTAGTAGCAGTAGTTGCAGCCTTGGCCGAAGGCGATGACGAGCGTGGCGGCCAGGTCGCCGCAGGGCGTGGCCAGCCGCTGCTGCTCGGAGCCGCAGAAGGAGCGCGCCAGCAGGGTGCGCGGGTAGCAGACGAGTCGCTCCAGCCGGTCCAGCACGCACTCGGTGTCGCCGCCGCAGCCGAGCCGGGCGCAACGGTCACCGATGGCGACGCAGCGGCCGCGCGCCGCGCGGTAGCCGGCCCGCTGCGGCTGGGAGACGCACGCCCGGCCGACGGCCGCCGCCGGCCGCCGCCGGCAGAAGGTGCAGCCGGCGGCGAACGCCTGCGGCTCGGTGCCGGCCGGGCAGGGCTGCGCCAGCCGCTCGCTCTCGGAGCCGCACTGGCGCACCTGCAGCGGCGCCGGCCGCAGGCAGAGTGGCATACCCGCCGGGTTCAGCGCGCACACGGTGTTGGCCCCGCAGCGCAGGCGCCGGCAGACGTCCGAGATGTCGACGCACTGGCGGCGCCGGCCAACCGCTAGGCAGGCGCGGCGCCGCACCGCCGGCGGAGTGGGCGTCGGCGGCGGCGTGGGCCGGTCGGGCCGGCAGAAGGTGCAGCCGGCGCCGTAGGCCACCAGCACGG
Source organism: Capitulum mitella (assembly GCA_030062745.1). Taxonomy (NCBI): domain Eukaryota; kingdom Metazoa; phylum Arthropoda; class Thecostraca; order Pollicipedomorpha; family Pollicipedidae; genus Capitulum; species Capitulum mitella. Next base: position 31,281,350 of record CP099842.1, read on the forward strand.
CGCCGTCCGGGCACGGCTGGGCCAGCCGCTCGGCGGCCGGGCCGCAGTGCTGCAGCGGCAACTGCTCGGCCCGGAAGCATGCGGGCCGCTCCAGCGGGTCCAGGGCGCAGGTGAGGCCCATCGCGCACGACAGCGCCTGGCAGTCGGCGCCGATGCTCCGACAGCCGCGCCGGAACACGCCGTTGCCGACGTGACGGTTGATGCACGCGCGGTCGTCGGGAGCCGGCGTCGGGAAACGCGTCGGCTCCGGCACCGGCAGGCCGCCTGAACAGAACGTGCAGCCCTGGCCGAACCCGACAATGCCCGCGTCCGCTGGGCACGGTTGGGATAGGCGGAACGCCTCTGAGCCGCAGTTCTCGAAGTCCTTCACGGACGGTGGAAAACACGTAATTTGCTCGCTCAGATCAAGCCCGCAGATGGTGCCATACGGACAACGTCTTCGCCCACATTGCACGGATATGTCGACGCACTCCCGTTTGAATTGTCCAAAGCCAATATGCACCACCACGCAGGCGTTGCCAGGCGGGGTCCATGCTTCCACTGGAGCCGATGGGAGCTCGAATGGATTGCCACCGACGCAGAACGTGCATCCCTCTCCGAATCCTCGAATGCCTGAATCAGCTGGACATGGCTGCGACAACCGAAACCGTTCAGGGCCACAGTTCTCAAAACCCTTCACTGATACCGGAAAACATTCAATTTCTTCATGAAGATTTAGACCGCATACCGTTCCATGTTGGCAGATGCGCTCTTCACACCGTTGGGAGATATCCACGCATTCCTTCTTGAATTCCCCAGACCCAATGTGAACCACTACACAGGCTTTCAGTGGAGGCTCAATTTCCTTTTCTTTTGGGCGCGGCAGTACAGGGAGAACAGGGGGCTGAAATGGATTACCACCGACGCAGAACGTGCACCCCTGTCCGAATCCTCGAATGCCTGAATCAGCTGGACATGGCTGCGACAACCGAAACTGTTCAGGGCCGCAGTTCTCGAAGTCTTTGACCGATGCCGGGAAACACTGTACTTCCCCTCGCAGATCTAAACCACACACCGTGTGGCCTGGACAGTTCCTCCGCCGGCACTGGGCCGAGATGTGGACGCACTCTCTCCGGGAACTGCCGTCGGCGCCGTAGACCACGACGCAGGCCCTCGGTCTCTGGTCGCGCCGTTCCGTCGCCGGCGGCTGCACGGGAGCCGGCGGCGAGCAGAAGGTGCAGCCGCGGCCGAAGCCGAGCACGGCGGCGCCGGGCGGACACGGCTGGGCCAGCCGCTGCTGCTCGGAGCCGCAGTGTTGGCCGCGCCGCACGGTCGCCGGCAGGCACGAGGGCGTGCCGTCCGGCGACAGCGCGCACACCCGGTCCGGCCCGCAGCCGAGCGTCACGCACGCCCGCGTGATGTCCAGACAGGCGCGCCGCACCGCCCCCGACCGCGAGACCGTCACGGCGCAAGCCCGTTCCGACACCGCCGACTGGCCCACACCTGGGGACACGGAGACCGATGTTACAGAGGGATCGACTGGCCCTCACCTGGGGACACGGAGACCGATGTTACAGAGGGATCGACTGGCCCACACCTGGGGACACGGAGACCGATGTTACAGAGGGATCGACTGGCCCACACCTGGGGACACGGAGACCGATGTTACAGAGGGATCGACTGGCCCACACCTGGGGACACGGAGACCGATGTTACAGAGGGATCGACTGGCCCACTCCTGGGGACACGGAGACCGATGTTACAGAGGGATCGACTGGCCCACCCTGGGGACACGGAGACCGATGTTACAGAGGGATCGACTGGCCCACCCTGGGGACACGGAGACCGATGTTACAGAGGGATCGACTGGCCCACTCCTGGGGACACGACAGAGGGATCGACTGGCCCACACCTGGGGACACGGAGACCGATGTTACAGAGGGATCGACTGGCCCACCCTGGGGACACGGAGACCGATGTTACAGAGGGATCGACTGGCCCACCCTGGGGACACGGAGACCGATGTTACAGAGGGATCGACTGGCCCACTCCTGGGGACACGGAGACCGATGTTACAGAGGGATCGACTGGCCCACTCCTGGGGACACGGAGACCGATGTTACAGAGGGATCGACTGGCCCTCACCTGGGGACACGGAGACCGATGTTACAGAGGGATCGACTGGCCCTCACCTGGGGACACGGAGACCGATGTTACAAGGATGGGATCGACTGGCACGAACCGTGTTCAGAGGGTCGACTGGCGACACGGAGACCGATGTTACAGAGGGATCGACTGGCCCACACCTGGGGACACGGAGACCGATGTTACAGAGGGATCGACTGGCCCACACCTGGGGACACGGAGACCGATGTTACAGAGGGATCGACTGGCCCACTCCTGGGGACACGGAGACCGATGTCAGAGGGGGACCGACTGGCCCTCACCTGGGGACACGGAGACCGATGTTACAGAGGGATCGACTGGCCCTCACCTGGGGACACGGAGACCGATGTCAGAGGGGGACCGACTGGCCCACACCTGGGGACACGGAGACCGATGTTACAGAGGGATCGACTGGCCCACTCCTGGGGACACGGAGACCGATGTCAGAGAGGGATCGACTGGCCCTCACTTGGAGACACGGAGACCGATGTTACAGAGGGATCGACTGGCCCTCACTTGGAGACACGGAGACCTATGTCAGAGGGGGACCGACTGGCCCTCACCTGGGGACACGGAGACCGATGTTACAGAGGGATCGACTGGCCCACTCCTGGGGACACGGAGACCGATGTTACAGAGGGATCGACTGGCCCACTCCTGGGGACACGGAGACCGATGTTACAGAGAGGGATCGACTGGCCCACACCTGGGGACACGGAGACCGATGTTACAGGGGTGCTGTCACTTGGAGAAGGAGATATTTAGAGGGGACCGACTGGCCCTCACCTGGGGACACGGAGACCGATGTTACAGAGGGATCGACTGGCCCTCACTTGGGGACACGGAGACCGATGTTACAGAGGGATCGACTGGCCCTCACCTGGGGACACGGAGACCGATGTTACAGAGGGATCGACTGGCCCACACCTGGGGACACGGAGACCGATGTTACAGAGGGATCGACTGGCCCACACCTGGGGACACGGAGACCGATGTTACAGAGGGATCGACTGGCCCTCACTTGGAGACACGGAGACCGATGTTACAGAGGGGGACCGACTGACCCTCACCTGGGGACACGGAGACCTATGTCAGAGGGGGACCGACTGGCCCTCACCTGGGGACACGGAGACCTATGTTAGGTGGGGCCGATTCGGGTGCATGGGTAGCAATAGTCGAATGGCCTCTTGCATGAAAGGGTACGTTGGTGTAAGGCATGTATTTTTCTTTTTTCAGGCAATAAGGAAAAGCACGAGCTAATTGCAGAACATGACATAGGATGCAAGACAACTTTTAGATAGCTTCTTCAACGACTTATTGATGTTGGTTGCAGTTGTCGGCCAAAAAGAACATTTACGTGACTTTTCGTCATTCCCTATGCTTTCTAAGGTTAGATTTGCAAAACATACGCTACGCAATTACACAAAATAAAGAAAAACATACAGGTGAAAGAATTCCACGTACAGTTAGAAGAACCTAAAAAGACTGAGCCCGGTCCTTTCAAAGAACGTCCAACATTCGTAAGCCTCGTTATGTATCCCGCACCCATAATTTGGATGTTATGTCACCTTATGCTGCGCAGCCAGCATGGGTTTGTGAGGGACTCATTGCCTATTGCATGCTAGCAGGCTGTTTCGTGTCACGGAGGGCTCCAGGGTGGTGAAGGGGCGGGGGACGCAGCGTATGTGGTGACCCTAGGGCCTTAATGCCTTCGTGGAACTTGCGCTTTGATATTTGCCCCTAAGCAGGCGTTAATTTGACTGATGCCTCCAAAAGCCACTTTTTCGGCTCTCCGTGGGGTAAGGCCCTGGATGCGCCCCTGATCGGTGCACGTTCCGGACCAGCCTCCGCTGGAATAAACATGGGAGGATGTTTTGACTGGACGCGGGCAGGCGACCAGCACTCTGCAAACCTAAGGATCTTTAAACGAATGTCAGTCGCTGACGCACAGAGAACGGGAGGCATTAAGACATCTCGCTTGGCGACAGTAATGCGACTGGTATTTTGCGAACATTGCGCCCACCCCAATCGATCGCTCATTTTTGTCGTGAAAGTGGCACATGTTATCCATGACAAGTTTCAGTCAGACATGCAGAAAACGGTATGGTTAACAGTTTTCGGAGGAAACACCATGGAAGTGGATTAATGTCACTCTAGTAAACGTCCTGAATTATTAAGGTAGAGATCATTTACACTCGTACAGGAGGCACGAATTCGTGTGTAAAATGATAACGCGAGCAGGCCCTAGCGCACGCAGATACATGCATGGAGATCTGTTAAGCACTCAGTTAGGTATTCGTCGTACGTGGTCATGTGTTTAATAAACACGTCTTTCAACTCGAATTCACTTATTCATCGTGCATAATTTCAAGCATCGACAACTAAAAATATTTCTGATGTAACATTATTATCATCAGCCACGCCAACAACGTAACTCACGAGCATTTATATGCAAACATCAGGGTTGTCGATTTGTATGCTTCTGAGAGGGCCCTGGCCCAGGGACGTAGTCAGGGTTTCGCCCAGGTGGGCCAGATCGGATCAAGGGTGCCCTCGTAGCCATATGGGGGCCCTCGCCAAGGGCGGATCCAGGACTTCACCAAGGAGGGGGGGACGGAGGCCAATGGTCAGCGCGGGGCCCCCATTTTTTGCCCTTCAGATATGAAAAACTACGTAATTTCAAAATAGACAAGAAAATTCAAACGCGCAACCTTATTTGAGAAAATTCTGCGTTTTCTTCCCGAACAAAGTGGCCAAAATATGACGAAAACAGCGAGGTTTTGGGCGGTTCCGTCCCTCCCTCCATTTCAAACGTTGTATCTGTATTTGGTCCAGGAGCCCGTCCGTCCCCCCCATCCCGTGGCTTTTGGGGGCTTTTTTGGCAGCTTAGTTTAGATTCCATCTTGCAGTTACAGGGGCGCTTTTGGTAGTGTCGGGACGTCTGCCGAGGCAGGACCCTCCTGTGGTCTCAGGTTCCTTTTACAGTTTCACGTGTCCCGCGGGACGTCTCAGGTCCTCCTTTGGCAGCTCCAAGGGCACCTCGGACAGTCTCAGGGATCCATCTGACAGTTCAGGGACGCTGAAAACATCTCAGGTTCCCTCCTGTCGTCCCTGGGACGTCTTTGCCGTCTAAGGAGTCCCTCAGGCACTAAAAAGGCCCTCTTTAAGTTTCTCTCTGCCGTGACGGAGGCGCCTCTGGCAGTCCTCTAGGTCCTTCGGCCGTTTCAGGAGCAGTCTGGACGTCTCAAGGTCTAGTAATTTCAGGGGCCACTCGGGTTGTCTCAGGGGCCCCTATTGCTAAAGACTTCTAGTTAGCGGTCTCGAAGGTCCCTTTCTAGCAGTCTCAGTGACTCCCTGTGGTCCTGGATGCCCGTTTTATCGTCTTTGGAAGCATTTTGACCATCTCAGGGGCTCTCTGGCAGTTACAAAAGATCTTTCGGCAATTTCAGGGGCCCTATGCAGTGCCATAGGCCCTCTGAACGTCTCTGGTGGTCCACATGGCTGTATCAGGGATGTTCCTCTGTTACATGAAGTAAATCTGGCAGTCTTTTAGAGTCCCTTTAGCCGTAACAAGGGACTTTTGTTGACATCTCAGGGCCTGACTGGCAGTCTCAGGAGGCCCTTGCTTGTGCCAGGAGCCCGCTTATTACACCCGAGGACCCCTGGCCGTCCAGAGCCCCCATAAAACCCAAATACCGTCCCAGAGGATGTCTTATCGTATTTCCTTCGCAGGGGCCTTGCACCCTTTTTGGCGGTCTCAGGTTTCATCTGCGGTGTACGGGCCCATCCTGCTGTCTCAGAAACCACCTGACCTTCCTGGGTGCCTGACAGCACCAAGAACCTCTAAAATCTCAAGGTTTCAAAAAGGTCAGTGCAGCCCATTTGTGGCTCCTCTCGAGGCTGAGAAGATCACCGATGAATCCCCGTTCAGGGAGCTCCTCTGGCTGGCCAGGGTCTCTTTATGGCGTGCTAGACACTCCGTTAAGTCTTTTTCGTCTCAGGTGTCTCTGGCAATTTTAGCGGTCTCATGGACCCGTTGCCGTGGTGAGGCTCCTTGCGGTCCCAAGGGCCCTTGAAGAGTTTCAATGGCCCTTTTTTCCATCTTAGGGGCCACCTTACCGTGTCATTGTCTCATTAACCATCCCGGAGGCCCTCTGACTACATCAAGAACTTTGAGCTTTGCGCTCTCACGGGCCCCTTAGGGACTCAGTGCTCATCTTGGCCGTCTCAGGGACTCTATGAGCCATCTGACGGTCTCAGGGACATTCTTCCGTGTTGGGGCTCCGTTGTGGTCTCAGGGGCCCTTTGGGAGCTTCAGGGGCCCTCTATGCGTCTCAGAGGCCATCTAACCCTCCAGGAGGACTCCCTGGCTGCATTAGGAGCCCGTCATGCTCTTATAGAGACCCCATGAACATACGGGGCCCCTTCGGGGTTATTTTTAAGTCTGACAGGGGTCCCCTCTCAGGCCTCAGGGGATGGGACGATGGCCCCAACTGATTCCTTTTTGGATACGCGTCTGGCTCTCGTAATCAGTGAGGCCCCATGTGACTGCAGTTACTGTTGGTTTGTAAACGGGCCCCGCTGAAGTGTAAGGGGCCCATGCTCGCCTGTAAAGACGTTCCTGCCGACCTGGCGGGTGTCTCTTACATGTCGGCAGGGACATCTTTACAAGACAGCAGGGGCCCCTGAATGATCGTTCAGGGGCTCCTGTTCGCCAGGGGGTCACTGCCTGTCTGTAGAGGACACACTGTCTGCCTGTAAAGGACCCCTGTCGACCTCTAGAGGCAGGGGCAGGCGCCTTCTTCATAGCATTTAGGCCGAAAGGAGGTCCCTTCAGAGGTTGGCAGGGGCCCTTTATGGGCCGACAGGGGGCCCTCCCCAGACAAGCAGTGAGCTTTCCAACAAGATAGTGGGTGCCCCTAAACGATTCAGACCACGGGCTTCTCTTCATAGCACATAAAGCCTTCTTGTATATTCTAAGTACGTTTTCTTTAGGTTCGTGTGCCTTCTTTAATGCTTAAAGTATTCTTATTTTGCTTTAATTGTCCGTTTCGGACAGTGTAAGACGCCCTGCGGGCGCCTCACGCCATCCAAAGAATTGGGGTCTTCGGCCCCAGGGGACCTCGCTTGGCCACCAGGGGGCCCGCTTGGCCTCCAGGGGGGCATGGCCCCTTTGCTCCCTCCGTATATTTTCTGCTGGTTTTAAAGAGGCATCAATTATGATAACGGAAAGAACGATCGCAGTAGATAAGACATAGGCAGAATGGAAGGAATAAAGTCTGAAGCGATGTATCTATCTCCCTATCTTTTATCTAAATACACACACACACACACACACACACACACACACACACACACACACACACACACATATATATATATATATATATATATATATATATATATATATATATATATATATATACCTGTCTACATGGGGATAATGTGATTTTCCATTTCGTAAACAGTAAAAAGAGAACTTATTAATTTCGGTCGGCCAAAATAAAGTGGGCTAAATCCGTCGAGAAAATCGCATCTGGGGGAGGTTAGTTTGTCGGGCCCTCGGCTCAGCCCCTCCCCCTAGTCCTTAACAGAAGTCAACACCCCTGACAAACACTTATTGTACGGTCATTTGGCGGAATTTTTCAGTGCCAGATGCAAGCACGAGATGAGAAAACGCGGTTAATATGTGCGTGATGACCATGGAACATTCGAGCTCAAAACCAACTGCGTCCACATATATTTCACTGGTGAGTTCGGCGGATAAGGGTGTATTCGCAAGGCGTTAGCACTGCAGCGCGTCATTCCGCCAGTCAGCATTAGACTCACCTGTGTCCACGAGAGACAGCAGCAGCAGCAGGACCGGGACACCCGGCCAGCGCCCGTGACAGGCCGACGCCATACTCCGTCCCTCAGCCGAAACTCACCGCCGACAGACGCGGCAGTGACTGGCGGCCATCTCCGGCGGAACGGACGGCGAAGGCCAAATGCCTGCTAGAGTGTGTATATGCGACGGGTACAAATCGAGGTCTGGAGCCGACCAGACAACGCGAACTCGAACCTGTGTCAGAGAGTGTCCTCGGCCGCGACAGGTCACTGACTTTAGTGCAGTGGTAATGTTTATGCATAGTGACTGATGGATAACCAGTTCTTGAAAAACTCTGAACATAAGGAAGGGGGCCAATTGGCCCCTCTAGTTACGCTGCTGATAGAGACCCTTGGTTGAGCTATAACAAGACTTTTCGGTCCTGGAGACCAGGCGCGGATCCGGGGGGGGGGACGATGGGCATGATCGCCCCCCCCCCCCGAGGCATGACATGGGGCCTAGGAGAAGGGCCCCAAAGGGGCCCCTCTCGTGCTGGCCCGGAAGGAGCCCCTCTCAAACTCGAAGGGGCCCTGAAGGAGGCCCATGTGAGCTTAACGAGGTCTTTAAAAACGTGACAGGTTCTTCATGCAGTCAGGGGGCCTCTGGGAGAGTTGGATGACCCCTGAGACGCATAAGAGGGTCCGGGGTCGCGTCCAGGGTCCCTAGGGACCACACAACAGAATAGGCCAGGATCCCCGAAATGCCTGAAGGGGCCCATGACCACCGGGATTGCAGAAAATTACTCTTATAAACACCGAAGTTACCACCAAAATGTTTTAAGAATGGTAGACAAGAGATGACAAAACATGAAATATATAGGGGAGAGTGGGGTAAGGCGCCCACTTGGGTAAAGCGCCCACCACCATCTAGCGGGGAAACTAAACGACGTACCCCCATTTTAGAATTATTGGTACGCAGAGGCCTTTCGGAAAGGCGGCGGGGTGGATTTTGGTGCACCTGGTGAGTTCGAGCTGGTTACGGCGAAGCGATGTTTGTTTTCGTACGTTACGATGTAAAAAATACAGACGTTAAGATTACGTTTGTGTATATCTGGCCGTCAGCTTACGCATAGCAACATATGGTGGCAAAAAGCCTTGTGTAAGGGCATGTGTATGGTATGATCTATTTGCGTCGTGATTGTCTCGTCATCCTGATACGTTTGAAATAGTTGCAAATGGCGCCTGTGGACAAAGCGCCCACCCCCAGGGTCGGGGTACAGCGCCCAGTGGGCGTTTTAACCGCACTTAGATGGGCGCTTTACCCCACATTCATGCAAATGAAAAAACATCCTTGCATATATGCATTCCGGAAGTCAAGAGTTAGAATCGGTGCTTGGTTGGCAGTGGAGCGAAAGTAACTATGACAAAACTGACCGAGGGGTAGAAGGTCAGTACACTGTTTCCCCCTCTCCCCGCTTCAAAGTATGGTCTTGTTTTTTACTAATAAAATAATGCATGACGTGACGCAGACTGGTGAGAGCTATCACCTTCACCCTAGTACAGGATGATACTGCCCCTCCCCTCGCATATAATGATACGCATAAGGGCTGCGCTGATTTGTACTGATGCATCAGTACAAATCAGTGATGTCAGGGGTGTACTGTTGCAGATATCATGCCTCGAAAATACGTAAGGAAGACTACGTGGGCAAGCTATAGTACTGAAAGTCTACAAGCTGCGTTGACTGCTCTAGGAAATGGTGAAAAGCTGAAAAGCGTGTCGACCCGATACAGCATCCCCGCAGGACGCTCCGCCGCCATAGAGACAAGGTTGTCCAATCTCCAGGACGTCCAAAGCTGGGACGTTTCAGGCCAGACATCAATGAAGCATTTGAGGAGAAGCTTAAAAATTACATTTTGGACATGGAGAAGGCATTCTTTGGCCTAACGACTACCGATGTCCGGCGCCTTGCTTACGAGCTCGCCCAGATGGAAGGCATCAGTCACCGATTTAACATGGAGCAGAAGATGGCCGGGCGAGACTGGCTACGTTGTTTCTTTCAACGCCATCCCGATCTCTCTATCCGGAAGCCTGAGGTGACCAGTTTGGCTCGAGCTGTGGGATTCAACCGCCCACAAGTGAAACGTTTCTTTGACATCTACGGAGAACAGCTCGACGCGTGCAAGGCGAACCCGATGCGAATATGGAACGCTGATGAGACAGGACTGACGACGGTACAGCAGACTCTGTGCTGGCTACCAGGGGACAACTCCTAGTGGGCAAGGTAACTAGCGCAGAGAAAGGTAGGACGGTGACAGTCATGTGCGCCGTCAATGCGTGCGGCCAGTACGTCCCACCAATGCTGATTTATCAGCGCAAGAGGATGGTAGAAACACTCTCAAAAGGTGCTCCGCCTGGTTCACTAGCCACCGTAACACCCTCCGGCTGGATGGATTGCGATTCGTTTTTGATGTGGCTCAAGCACTTCGCAAGCGTCGTGAAACCCAGTGAAGAGGAAAAACACATCATCATTATAGATGGACACCAGAGCCACAAGTCACTAGCCGCTGTCGACTATGCCAGAGAGCACGGAATCGCAATGCTTACTCTTCCGCCTCACTGCACCCATCGCATGCAGCCATTGGACGCAAGTATCTACAAGGCACTGAAAAGTGCCTACGACACTGCTGCAGACTGTTGGATGCACTGCCATCCTGGCAAGCGCATTACGGACTACCAGGTCGCGGAAATCTTCTGCACTGCCTACAGCAAAGCTGCCACCATCGAGAAAGCTATCAACGGGTTCCGGTGTACGGGTATGTGGCCCCTGGACACTAGCATCTTCACCGACGAAGACTTCGCTCCGTCAATGCTAACTGAAGAGGAAGATCCCCACTGTCCGGATGGTCCTGCGGGTGTCTGTGAGCAGCAGAGCAGGACGTCCTCTGCCGTCCAGACAGAGCAGGACGCTTCCAACAGCACCAATTTCATCGTCTTAGGACTGCAAGCGGAGGCAACAGCGCATGCCGTGCAAGACTCGGCGACTACGAGCAGTGCAGAGAAGAGGACCTGTGAGCAGGCCCCGGGGTTCTGTGAGTCAACGGCTATGCCAAGCACCTCAGCTTTAGGCTTAGTTGACATCTTTTCGCCAGTCAAAGCAGCGGTCAGAACGAGAACGAGGAAGGCGGAGAAGTCCGAACTCCTCACGTCTTCATCATACAAGAGGCGTCTCGAGGAGAAGAAGAAAGTGCCAGTAGTGAAGAAGAAAGCCAAGAAAAGCACACTGCGCAGCGATAAGAGTGACGATATCACTTGCTTCGTCTGTGGTATGCTCTTTAGGCGTTCTTGTGAGCGCTGGATCCAATGCACGGAGTGCAGCTCCTGGGCTTGCGAGCCGTGCACAGGTGCAGACGAAAAGCAGAAGTCGTATGTCTGTGATTTCTGCCGTTAAACCTGCAAAAGCAGCTGTAACCACCAGTGGAAGTTACTCGTGCAAACAGCAGGGTCGATTTTGTTCTAAAACTTAACATTTCTTCGTTCTATATGACAGTCCTTCTTCGGTGATATACGATTGTAGACTGGCGGATGGCAGTGGGAAGCCACGATTCTGTTTGGTAGATACGTTGGTACATTTCTGAGGAACGCGATACTGAGTTCTTGTTCTCGCCGGTTGTAGCGAGCGAAGAGCCTTTGGGCATTCCGTTTCTGCAGGTGGAGGGTACAGGTCTTGTTTCTACGTGCACGTATGTATTCTAGCAAGTTTACTTTGCAAGAAATGCCTGCTGCTAGACCTTTTGTCAACGAATACGCACTGTTACGTTTGCATGACTTAAAGGCATGCAATTTTGCCAACACAGACCAAGTTTGTCTTTCTTGTGTTGCCAACGCGGCGTCGATAACAGTGAATTTTGCAGTGAGAATAAAACCATAGCTAAATTCTCCGGCTTTCGATATCGAAGAGGTTCAAGTTAGATGAGCTTTCCGTTTTCAGATGCCTAGAGTTACTGATGTGCTACTGCTTACGCATCGGGTTCATAACTCCTTTGTTTTGCTGGCAAACGTGTGCTTGGAATAACAACACAGATGGTGACTGCTCAATTACCCTTTTGAAGAAATAATATCGGGGTAAGGTACAGAATCTCGCGGTTATGGCGGAGCTTTGGTTGGGGGCGTTTTGCCCCACACCAGCGGGCGCTTTACCCCATATAGGGGGTAAAGCGCCATTTTAAACCGCTTTGGGAAAAACGATTTTAACCTATTTTAGAATCATTCCTTCAAAACAGGTATTTCAAAACAGTTAGCCAATTTATCAGAGTTTCTTACCATACACTTCATTCTTTTGCAGCACTGCAACCACATATGATATTGCCGTTTTTCCTTAAGGTGTGCGCTTTACCCCACTCTCCCCTATATATCCAGTCATATAGAGGGCCCCTATCGGTCTGTAGGGGACCCCCTGACGGCCTGTAAGGGGCCCTTGCCAGCTTATGGAGGTGCCCTGTCAGCTTCTAGGGGCCCCTGCTGGCTTGCAGGGCCGTCTTCCAGGCCATAGGGCCTCTTGCTGGCCTGAAGGGGCCGGGGACGGCGGATTGCATTTTCGGCTGGGGGCAAGCTCTATTCGGTCCACGGCCGACCTCATTTTGGATTACCTTTTCCCCCCTCGAAAAAGTAACTGCATTTAATTTTTTGCTATCGCCCAGTTATTCATTAAATAAACGAACTCTTTCCCAGGTTTTCGCGCTAGTGTACATTTGTGTTCTCTAAAATGAGTGGATTTTTTTTATTCAGGACTATACCCATTAACATTTTTCAGGTGTTTGCCGTTGGGCATCCATGACGAATGATGCAATCTTCTGTCGCTTATGCTGTTTGCGTTTACATGACGAATTCAGCGTTATTATAAAATATGTTTGTAAACTGTTCAAAGACAGTTTCCTCACACAACATTAAATTATAACTCGAAGCTCAGTAACAAAACTCTTACAGACCATCGCACGAGAACACAGTTATTATTTCAAGCACTTGCCAAAGCAGCCTTGGCTACACCCACACATATAATGTAATGATGCCAGTACCAAACCTTTGTCGCGCGTGGTCCCCATTTTTTGCCCTTCATGTATGAAAAATTATGTAATTTTGCTTTATTACGATATCAAAACAACCAAAAAAATCAAACGCGTCACATTATTTAAGGAAATTCTGCGTTCTGTTTCCGAATCAAGTGGCCGGAATATGACAAAAAAGACGAAATTTTAGGCGCTCCGTTTCTCCCTCCATTTGATATGTCATGTCTGTATTTGGTCCAGGAGCCCGTCTGTCCCCCATCCCGTAGCTTCTGGGAATATTTTTTTTGTCAGCTTAGTTTGGGTTTCATCTTGCAGTTACAGGGGCACTTTTGGTGGTCTCGGGCCGTCTGCCGTGCCAGAACTCTCCAATGGTCTCAGGTTCCTTTTACAGTTTCACGTGTCCCGCGGGACGTCTCAGGTCCTCCTTTGGCAGCTCCAAGGGCACCTCGGACAGTCTCAGGGATCCATCTGACAGTTCAGGGACGCTGAAAACATCTCAGGTTCCCTCCTGTGGTCCGTGAGACGTTTTTGCCTTCTAAGGAGCCCCTCAGGCACTAAAAAAAGCCCTCTATAAGTTTCTCTCTGCCGTGACGGAGGCGCCTCTGGCAATCCGCTAGGTGCTTCGGCCGTTTCAGTAGTCTGAACATCTCAAGGTCTTAATAGTTTCAGGGGCCACCCTGGTCGTCTCAGGGACCCCTATTGCTAGAGACTTCTAGTAAGCAGTCTCAAAAGTCCCTCTCTAGCAGCCTCAGTGGACCCGCTGTGGTCCTGGGTACCCCTCTTATCGTCTCTGGGAAACATTTCTACCATCTCAGGGACCCTCAGGTAGTTACAAAAGACCTTTTGGCAATTTCAGGGCCCCTGTGCAGTGTCAGAGGCCCTCTGAACGTCTCTGGTGGTCCCCATGGCTGTATCAGGGGTCTTCCTCTGTTACATGAGGTATATCTGACAGTCTTTTAGGGTCCCTCTAGCCCTAAACAACTCTAACAACTCTAGCCGTTTTGTTGACGCTTCAGGGGCCTCATTGGCAATCTCAGGGGGACCTTGCCCGTGCCAGGAGCCCGCTTGCTGCACTCGGGGAGCTTCTGGTCGTTCAGCGCCCCCACAAAACCCAAATACCGTCTTAGAGGCCCTCTTATCGTCTTTGCCCCGCAGGGGCCCTGCGATCCTTTTGGCGGTCTCAGTTGTTATCTGTGGTGTACGGGCCCATCTTGCCGTCTCAGAAGCCACCTGGCTTTCCCAGGAGCCCCTGACAGCATCAAGAACCCCTCAGGGTTTCAAAAAGATCAGTGTAGCCGATTGGTGGCTCCTCTCGAGGTTGAGAAGGTCGCCGACGAATCCTCCTTCAGGGGGCCCCTTTGGCTGGCCAGGGTCTCCTTATGTCGTGCTAGACATCCTCCTAAGTTCTTTCCGTCTCAGGTGCCTCTCTGGAAATTTTAGCGGTCTCATGACCCCTTTTCGTTGTGTTGGGTACCCCTGCGGTCCCAGGGGCCCTTGAAGAGTTCCAAGGGCCCTTATTTCCATCTTAGGGGCCACCTTACCGTGTCATTGTCTCATTAAACCTTTCGGAGGCCCTCTGGCTACATCAAGAACAAGACATTCAGCTTTCCATTCACAGGGGCCCTCTAGGGACTCAGTCCTCATCTTGGCCGTCTCAGGGGCCCTATATGAGCCATCTGGCGGTCTCAGGGACACTCTGCCGTGTTGGGGCCCTTTTGTGGTCTCAGGGGCCTTTTGGGAGCTTCAGTGGCCCTCCATGCGTCTCAGAGCTCATCTAACCCCCTAGGAGGCCTCCCTGCCTGCATCAAGAGCCCGTTATGTTCTTATAGAGAACCCGTGAAGCTCATACGGGGCCCCTTCGGGGCTCCTTTTAAGTCTGACAGGGCCCCTTCTCAGTCTTTAGGGGGGAGGGGATGATCACCCCAATTGCTCCCCTCTGGATCGGTGCCTGGCCCTCGTAATCAGTGGGGCCCCATGTGGTTAAAATTACTGTCGGTTTGTAAGCGGGCCTCGCTGAAGTGTGAAGGGGGCCCATGCTCGCCTGCAAAGACGATCCTGCTGACCTGGCGAGTGGCTCTTACAGGTCGGCAGGGACATCTTTACTGGAAGCAGGGGCCCGTGAATGATCGTTTAGGGGCCCCTGTTGGCCATGGGATCACTGCCTGTCTGCAGAGGGCACCCTATTCGCCTGCAAAGGGTCCCTGTCAACCTCCGGAGGCAGGGGCAGGGGCCGTCATCCAGACCGAAAGGTTCCTGCAGAGGCTGACAGGGGCCCTTTGTTGGCCGACAAGGGCTCTCCCCAGACAAGCAGTGAACTCCCTACAAGCTAGCAGAGACTCCTAAACGATCATTTAGACCACGGGCCTCTCTTCATAGCACAAAGATTTCTTGTGCGTCCGGAGTACGTTTTCTTTAGGTTTGTAAGCCTTCTTTAATGCTTAAAATATACTTATCTGCTATGTTTGTTTCGGACAGTGTAGGACGCCCTGCGGGTGCCTCACGCTATCCAAAGAATTGGAGCCGCTCGGCCGCCAGGTGGCCCTGCTTGGCCTCCGGAGGGAAAATGGCTCCTTTGCCCCCCCCCCCTTTGGCTACGCCACTATAAAGAACAGTACCATATTGCCAGAGTGCCAAAGGGATTAACAGTCAGTACCAACCCCAGGACCACTACGCATGGTACACAAAAAAAGAATCTCAACATACATCAAGCTGAGTGACGCTAAAAACACCTAGAGCTAACATACAATAAATACGACATAATTTTCCCCATAGGACTAATGTTGCATTTCCAAAAAGTGGGGCCATGGCCTCGCCCTCTCTTTCCCCCTATTCCTATGCCCATGTACTAATGGCCCAAAACGGTTATATTTCCCCCTACGGACGTCACCTTTCGCACAAAAGACTGCCGCGTACACTTGCGCTGATTACTCATGAAATCATCGCCAGAATCGCCGTGTCGTGTGTGCCGAGTTCCATCAAATTTAATGACTACCATAGCTGAAAAACCATCGGATTTGTATTTAATGTTGCGAAAACGGTCTAACGGTCTACAGGGACATCCTGGCGGTCTGTGGGGACCCCTGCCGCCTTGTGGGATCCCCGCTAGCCATGAAAGGGCCTCAGTTGGTCGGTTTGGAGGGAACCTCTGCTGTCCTGTGGGGCCCTCGCCGGCCCACAGGAGCCCCTGTCGGTCGACAGAGGCCCTCTGTCTGTCTGTATATGGCCTCCTGTCGCCATGCAAGGGCCCCTTGCTGGCTGTATGGACCTCCTGCCGGTCGGTAGAGCACCCTGCCGGCCTGTGGGGCCCCTGCCAGACTTCCGAGGGCCCCTGCTGTCCAGCGAATCTACATGAAGTAGGGGAGTCACCGTTCGGCGAGGATCCCCGGAGTTTTTGCCAGGTTGCACCCCTGAAAGTGCCCCTGAAGCTTCCAAAGGGCCCCAACACGGACGACTGCCCCCGCCAGAAATATCACAGGGACCCTGAGACGGCCAATATAAGGACTGAGTCCTTAGGACGGCATAGAGGCCCCTGAAATGCCATAGGGATCACGAATGGGTTTCACGGACCTGTATGAAAGGCTGAAGATTCCTGATGCAGTCAGAGGGCTTCCAGGAGAGTTAATGAGACCATGAGACGGCAAGATGGTCCTTAAGATGGATAGAAGGGCCCATGAAACTCTCAAACGGTCCCTGGAACCGCAAGAGGGCTCCGAACACGACAAATGGCCCATGAGACCGCTTAAAGTGCCAGAGAGACCCCTGAGACGGCAAGAACTTCAGAGGGTGCTTTGCACGGCATAAGGAGACCCTGGCCAGCCCGAGGGGTCCCCTGAACAAGCATGCATCAGTGGCCTTCTCAACCTCGAAAGAAGCTTAAATGGGCTACACTGGTCTTTTTTGGAAACCTGAGAGGTCCTTGACGTAGTCAGGAGACCCGGGAAGGTCAGGTGAGTCCTGGGACGGCAAGGTGGTCCCCTACACGGCAGATGGCCCCTGAGACCGCCAAATAGGTCGGAGAGCCCTCCAAGGCAAACACGATAAGAGGGCCTCTCAGACTGTATGGAGGGTCTGGACGGCCAGAAAATCCCCGAGTGTGTTAGGCGGGGTCCTGGTATAGAAAAGATCCACCTGAGACTGCTAGCGAGGCCCCAACTACCAGATATACCCCATGTACCAGAGGAAGACCCCTGATACAGCCAAGGAGACTGCCGGACACGTTCAGAGGGCCTGTGACACTGCACAGCGGCCCTGAAATCGCCAAAAAAATTGTTCTAACTACCAGAGGGCCCCTAAGTAGGCAAAAATGTTCCCCAGAGATGACATGAGGGGGGACCTAGGACAACAGAGGGTCCACTGAGACTGCTAGAGAGGGGCAGGGGCGTAGCCATGATTCCGCCTAGGGGAGGGCCAAATCGGATCAAGGGGCCCTTGTAACCAATGGGCATCCTGGATCCGCCCTCTCCAAGGGCGGATCCAGGAGGGGGTGGAGGCGAATGGTCAGCACGGAGCCCCCATTTTTTGCGCTTCAGATATGAAGAATAATGTAAGTGCTTTTTTGCCATTGAAAATATTGAAAGCGCGTCACCTTATTTGAGAAAATTCTACGTTTTATTCCCGAACAAAGTGGCCGAAATGTGACAAAAAACGGCGAGATTTTAGGCGGTTCCGTCCCACCATTTGAAATGTCGTGTCTGTATCTGGTCCAGGACCTTGTGAGTCCCCCCGACCCCGCCCACTATCCCGTAGCTTCTGGATATTTTTTTGTCGGCTTAGTTTAGCTTCCCTCCTGTAGTTACAAGGGCACTCTTGGTGGTCTCGGATCGTCTGCCGTGCCAGGACCCTCCTGTGGTCTCGGGCTCCTTTTACAGTTTCACGTGTCCCGCGGGACGTCTCATCCGCTCCTTTGACAATTTCAGGGGCACCTCGGACAGTCTTAGGGACCCAACCGGCAGTTTCAGGGACGCTTAAGCAATTTCGGGTTCCTTCCTGTTGTTCCTGGGACGTTTTTGCTGCCTAGGGAGACCCTCAGGCACCAAAAAAAGGCCCTAAAAGTCCCTAAAGCTCTATAAGTCCCTCTCTGCCATGACAGAGGCGCCTCTGGCAATCCTCTAGGTCCTTTGGCCGTTTCAGGAGCAGTCTGGACGTCTCAAGGTCTAGTAGTTTCAGGGGCCTCTATTGCTAGACTTCTACTTAGCAGTCTCAGTGGACCCCCTGTGGTCCTGGGTACCCCTCTTATCGTCTCTGGGAAACATTTTTGCCGTCTCAGGGGTTCTCCGGCAGTTACAAAAGACCTTTTGGCAATTTCAGGGCCCCTGTGCAGTGTCATAGGCCCTCTGAACGTCTCCGGTGGTCCCCATGGCTGTATCAGGGACATTCCTTTGTTACATGAGGCATATCTGACAGTCTTTTACTGCCCCTCTAGCCGTAACAAGGGGCTTTTGTTGGCGCTTCAGGGGCCTCACTGGCAGTAAAAAAGCCAATGTAGTTCATTTGTAGTTCCTCTCGAGGTTGAGAAGGTCGCCGGTCAATCCCCATTCAGGGAGCTTCTCTGGCTGGCCAGGGTCTCCTGATGCCCTGCTAGGCGCCCTGTTAAGTTCTTTCCGTCTCAGGTACCTCTCTGGCAATTTTAGCGGTCTCATGGACCCTTTGCCGTCGTAGGGTCCGTTGCGGTCCCAGGGGCCCATGAAGAGTTCCAAGGGCCCTTCTTTCCATCTTAGAGGCCATCTTACCGTGTCATTGTCTCATTAACCCTCCCGTAGGCCCTCTGACTATATCGAGAACCTTTAGCTTATCACTCACAGGGGCTCTCTAGGGACTCAGTTCTCATTTTGGCCGTCTCAGGGGTCCTATGAGCCATCTGGCGGTCTCAGGGACACTCTAGCGTGCTGGGACCCTGTTGTGGCCTCAGGGGCCCTTTGAGAGCTTCAGGGACCCTCTATGCGTCTCAGAGGTCATCTAACCCTCCAGGAGGCTTGTAAAGGGGCCCCGCTGAAGTGTGAAGAGGGCCCATGCTCGCCTGTAAAGACCTTCCTGCCGACCTGGCGGGTGCCTCTTACAGGTCGGTAGGGACATCTTTACAGGACAGCAAGGCCCCTGAATGATCGTTTAGGGGCCCCTGTTGGCCATGGGGTCACTGCCTGTCTGTAGAGGACACAGTGTCCGCTTGTAAAAGGCCCCTGCCGACCTCCGGAGGCAGGGGCAGGGGCGTTCTTTATAGCATGCAGGCCGAAAGGAGGTCCCTTCAGAGGCTGACAGAGGCCGACAGGGAGTCCTCCCCGGACAAGCAGTGAACTCTCCTACAAGCTGGCAGGGGCCCCTAAACGCTCATTGAGACCAAGGGCCTCTCTTCATAGCACACAAAGCCTCCTTGTATCTTCGTAGTACGTTCTCGTGAGTCTTCTTTGATGCTTAAAATGTTCTTATTTTGCTTTAATTGTCCGTTTCGGACAGTGTAAGACGCTCTGCGGGCGCCTCACACTAAAAAACTGGGGCCGTCGGCCCCGGGGGGCCCGCTCGGCCGCCAGGGGGCCCAGCTTGGCCTCCAGGGGCCATGGTCCCTTTGGCACCCCTCGGCTACGCCACTGGAGGAGGCCATGGCCCCCATGGTACCCATTGGCTATGTCTCTGGCCTGTGCGTGGT
Source organism: Capitulum mitella (assembly GCA_030062745.1). Classification (NCBI taxonomy): domain Eukaryota; kingdom Metazoa; phylum Arthropoda; class Thecostraca; order Pollicipedomorpha; family Pollicipedidae; genus Capitulum; species Capitulum mitella. Next base: position 31,301,006 of record CP099842.1, read on the forward strand.
GGCGCGGGCGGCCTCAGGCGTTGGTTTTTCCCGTCCGTCTGCAGGACTGGCGGCATGACTGATTTCGAGTGAAAGGACAAACAATAGGGTATCTCAGATCAGTCAGTCAAATCAGTCACTCTTTAACCGAAGTGATCGCAGCGCTGGAATATATGGAGTATATTGCGAAAATAAGTCTTCCTATTATTTGATGTTTATCGCTAGATGTCCATGTTTTCCGCTAGACGCTCCATTTCTCAGTTGACAAAAATAAAAATGGCGTCAAAAAGCCGGGTGAAGGCATTTGTGGCGCAGCAGGTATCTGCGACGTGGATGCGTGCGGTGTGGATGTCTACCAAATGCACGTCGAATGTATGAGGTGTGCCATCAAGCAAGATTGTAATAAATGTAGCTTAGGTCATCACGGGAAGAAGTGGTCGGTAAGTGGTATTTCCCTTCGTTTGCTTGCTTTTCCGGCCAGCCATCGATCGGAGTCTGCGATGCAGACTGCCGTCGATGACCGATACCTGTGTGAGGAATCAGTGCTATCTACCAACTTCGAAGATAATGGAGTTGTAAATCAAAGCTTGCTAACTGTATTTGGGCATATTACAGTATCAGAAACTATGATGGGGCTTCCATGCTTTTCAGTGCTTGGAAGCAGCCATGATGTATATGCATGTATTTATATGTGTACAGGGATGCCAGTTTTTTGTAAATGAATGTGGGGCCAAGTCAGGGGCCTGACAACCTAACCTTTGCCCCAGATTTGGGTTCTCAATGTATTTAGCATGCTTTGTTTTGAGCATTGGAAATTTATAAGTTCTTTTGGCACTATCTGCAAAATAAAATATTACATTTATCCCCATGTAGAAATTTTATATATATATATATATATATATATATATATATATATATACACAAAAGATAGCAGGATAGAAAGATGCAACATTTTAGGTTTTATCCTTTACTTTCTGCTTGTCTCTTCTCTGCTGTGGCCATTTTTCATTACTGTTACTCATGTCCCCTTAAAACCAGTGGGAAATATTGGATGGGCCCAAGTTAACATTGGTTGGGCCAGGGCACTCTCAAAAGAATACAAATTGACATCCCTGTATGTACATATTTAAACATATACACATATGTAGAGGAGTAGTTCTGCATATTATAAATGTAGTTTTGTATGAATGATGTGTGATTTACTGATGTTTTTATTTCTGCCTAACTTTCCTTGCTTCTGGGAGGAATTTTTATGATGATCTGTGTGTGGTTCCATCCTGATACTGTGAATTTTAAGTGGAATGTTGAATGTATTGTGTGTCTTATAATTGTTAATATGGTGCTATATCTTGCAATACAAGGTCCATGTTAGGTCTTTTCCTGAGTAGTAGATATTTCATTCTCAGCCAGAGGCGAAGACTAGGAACTTAAATATTCATGGCACTGAAATCAGGATTAAATGACAGAACATGGTTTTTGTTTGCTTGTGTAAAACTTTGCACATTTAAAATGTATACAGGATGTCACAATGTTTTAACCACAGTTATCTGATGCAGCAGGTTCTGTACAAAAATCTCCATTGAAGATGTTGGGCCTTTCAGTATTTGGCCTCTACATGGTGTTTGTAGTCTTCCTGCTGTTTATGATGGTAAGATGCAGACAGTGTTCAGTGTGTGCTTTATTAAGTTGATGGGCAACAATGTCTGCCATTTAACTGGCAGGATAGATATGACTATGGGTAGATATGAATTGTCCTGAGTTTTTGCACAATATATACATTATTTAACAGTAATCTAAATATTATCATGAAGGATTTTCTAATGATTTGTTTTCAAGCATTACAGATGACATTCCTTCCACAGACATGTGTGGCAATTTATCTGAGCACAACACCTTATCCAGAAATTATCCGCCATGATCAGGAAAAGACATTCTTCACTAGCAAGAACAAGAAGCAGAAGCTAGAGTTCCCATTTGGGAAATTCAAACCTCAGGATTCAGTAAAACTTTCTGTAATAGTACCTGCTTACAATGAAGAAGAGCGATGTAAGTCACAGAAATAAACATTAAATATATATTTCTGGTTCAGTTCTCCTAATTTCTTGTCCTGTGTAATGTCTGACCTTGTCTGATGTTCTGGTTAGTGTAGTGTTGCTTTTGTTTGCCCCTCATTTAAGGAAAAACAACAGTGGCAGTCTGTGCCCATGTTGCCCAGTTAGAGCTGTCAGTATCATAGGTACTCTGCTGTTACCACTTAGAGTCTTTTAAACTTGTACTGTGCTTGCATCTATCTTGGCATTGCTATCCATAATCAGCATTATGAAGCACCTGTACCCTAGGATCTCAGACAAAAGTATCCATAATCCATCTTTATTATTTGTTTTTTCATCAGTTTGTTGTCAGTAAGACATATGTAGCAAACTATCCATGTCTTCATCATTTGTGTCCACTCTTTGTGCAGCCATTGAAGCCTTTCCCTTGTGCTGGTGGTATCAGATCCCCTACACAGTTTCCCAGAAGTACTGGATTTTGTGTGCAAAATGGCTTGTGCATATTTACTTCCAGCTGGGGTTTTTTGATTGTGTTGGTACACCCTGGTCCGCCTGGCAGGGAGAGCAGCCCAGTGTTACCTATTCATGCCTATTCGTTTTACTCTCCTGTCCACGAACGCGACTCTGGCAGCCGGTGCCGCGCGCCCGGCCGTCTCCGGCGGCCTCGCCCGGCTAACCGGTCCCCCGCCGGCCGGGCAGTGCCGAGCATGATGACTGAGGCGCTTGAGCACCTGGAGGCGCGCCGCGCCGCCGTCGACGGCTTCAGCTACGAGGTGATCGTCGTGGACGACGGCAGCCGGGACTCGACCTCCGACCTGGCGCTCCAGTACACGGACAAGTACGGCGCCGACCGGGTGCGCGTGCTCACGCTGGCGCGCAACCGCGGCAAGGGCGGCGCCATACGCATGGTGAGGCGCGGCGATGCCGGATGACGGGCCGCGCGGTGGGCCGTCCGGGCTGAACGCTTTGCCGTGTGTTCGTGCTCTAGCTCCTCCCGTTTGAGGCATGCGTTATTCGTACATTATTTTCGGTTTTGGTTAACTAAATTAACCGTTTTATTAAAAGTAATGCCGGTTTTGGTATGCGCTCGTGGTGTGCGTGCGTGGCGCTTTTGAAGTGACCACGGTGACGCCGCGCCAGGGCGTGCTGAGCTCGCGCGGCGACCGGATCCTGTTCGCGGACGCCGACGGCGCCACCAAGTTCTCCGACCTGGACCAGCTGGAGGCCGAAATGAAGACGCTGGCCGAGAGCCCGGACACGGCGGCCGTGGTGTGCGGCTCGCGCGCCCACCTCGAGAAGGAGAGCATCGCTAAGCGATCGTTGTTTCGCACCGTGCTGATGAAGGGCTTCCACCTGGTGGTGCGGCTCTTCACCGTGCGCGACATCCGCGACACGCAGTGCGGCTTCAAGCTGCTCACCCGGCCCGCGATGCTGCTCTGCTTCGCCAACCTTCACGTCGAGCGGTGGTGAGATGTGCTGGGCCGAGTCAGCGAGCGCCAGGGGCTTCCTTTGGGCTGGGGACAAAGGGAATTATCCTACTTTTGTTTTACACTGCCGTGGTTGATTACGGATGATCTCGTTTGTTTTTTTACATCAGGTTTCGTTATTGTTCACTAGTTTTGTTTGGCATTTCCGTTTGCAAATGGTCAGTTTACTTTCTTTTTAATTTACTTTCGGGTTTAATTTATTTTCTAAATGGTTCTTTGTTCTATACTTTACTCCTGTTGCGGTCGTTCATTTCGTTATCATTGCCTGTTTCCACTTGTGAATTATGGTCGATAGCAAGCGTAATGCGGCGTAAATTGGAATTGTCGAGTAGTTTTGTGAGCCCTGTAACAGCAGCAGTATGCGTGTCGGACTCGCTAGCATGCCGGTCCTCGTTCTCTCGGATCACTCGGCGGACTGACAGGTTCATTCGTCCCTCAGACTGCGTTGAAAGAAAGATCTCTGATTGTCTCGCTGGAGATCTCGTTAGTGAACGTGTGCGATTTCAACAGGGCGTTCGACGCGGAGATGCTGTACGTGGCTCAGCGGCTGAACATGCCAATCAAGGAGGTGGCGGTCCATTGGACGGAAATTGAGGGTGAGTTGAAAATCCTGCACACGGTCAGTGGACTCATGCGCGCAAAGGGAAAATATTGGAGTGTGAAATAGCTCCATACTCGCCGGCGATTGACTGTAGCTTTCTGTTTTGCTTTACTAGCCACTGAATACCGTAAATTGCATTTCCTTTACATTTCCAAGATGTTTTAGGCGGCATTCTATTGTTTCTGGTAAACTGCACCTGGTCAGAAGTATTTGGAATTTTCCGCAGGATCAAAGCTGACGCCGATCATCAGTTGGATAGAGATGGGTATGGACTTGTTCTTCATCTGGTTCCGGTACTCAATCGGCGCCTGGAGAATCCGAGACCAGCTGGACAGTAAAAAGTTTGAGTGAGCTATCGCTGCAAGACTGTGATGATGTGGTGATGTCGTCTTGATAGCCACTGCCAGTGGCAGGAGAATATGTCCAGGATGGAAAAGGACCAAAGGGACGGACTTGCCTGTGAAATAGGCTTTCAATACGGGGCGAGATGTCTAGCTATGAAATATTGCCACAGATTGAATGAAATATCTTGATTGGCATGTGTTCCCGATTGCAGTGCGTTTGTGTAATAACTTCAGCTTATTGGCTTTCCCGTAATCGAATCGAAGCCCATAAAGTATGGTGAAGAGAACGTCTGGCCGGTTTCCACGCTGGAGTGGTTTTGAGATTTGTCACAGAGACATCGTCTGACATGTGATGCAGCTCCGTTTCTGGAGGAGCCTGTTTGTTGTATTCTCGGTGCACCGGTGTTGGAGAAGTGGTATTAGAAAGGGGCGTTCAAGTGTTTCACTTTGGGTGTTTGCCATGGGTTACATAGTTTATTGGTAGTTAAGATATCTGGTCCAGCATTTGAGTCACGTGCACGTCTCGTCTGTGTTTTGTCGGCTACATTTCGTTTCCTCTTTATGGCTTGTTGGATGTTTTATTTGCGTTCTTGAGTATGCAGTTCAAGATTTGGGGCTTTAACACGGCACGCAGTCTCCAACTCCGTGGCGTTGCTTGGGGTTAGTTGATTGTTTTGTGAGGACAAACCGACGTTCGTGCCGATCTCCTGCCGTGTTTGAGGCACATTTGACCAGATTCAAAACTCTGTTGGCCGTTGGGTGGTTTAGACACTGTAAGGCGACCCTGGTTGATGAAACCAGATCGTCTAGTGTTCTAGCCTGCAAAATGTACTCGTCGCTTGGGGGTGTTTATGTGTGACCAGTACCAACCGTATCGTTACGTTTCATTTGTTCTAGGACGTTGGTCTTATGCTTGAAACAGCTGCGCACCGTTCTGTTGAATGCGTCTTCTTTTGTCCTTTTTCGAGACCATCCTCGCGGGGAGTTTGGCGGGCCTTGGCGATCCAAACACCTGATAATAAATATTGTCTGTTCACAGTTGCTCTAAAGATATGTTCCGTGTTTATGCTTTTAAACCCTTTTCATGTTTTTTTTTTCTCCAAAGCAGTTGCGCTTTCCTCGAAGTTACGACCGGGATGATTGGGTCCGTTTGACTTTCTTCTCATTGAGGAATGATGCATTGGTGTCGACGCATGGGTTTGGTTGTTTTTTTTTTTTGCATTTATTGAATTCCTTTCCTTCGACCATTGTTTTCACCGAGCGGTTCGCACTGCTCACTGGAAATACAAATAAAGACATCCACGCGCTATTTCTCTGTGTGGATTGTTGAACCGACCTAACGTTTCTCGTGGATAATTTGGTCATGTAAGGCAACCGGGGCTTTGCTCTCGGCGAAGGAAGGAAAGGCTGCCCTTTCAGGCGAGTTTCCATATCCTAATTCCGGTACCGAGAACTCCCAGCATTGACTGCCTTTGCCGTCCCTGCACGGGCCCTGAACACATCGCCGGCGGGCTGTCGGACGTTCGGATTGACGCTGCGCGCTGAGGACGAGTGGGCCCAGCGCGGCCCCACTGGCCGTGGGAGGATCCGGTGAGCTGCGCTGCGGCGGCGCGGGTGCGCGGCCCGCTCCCCTGCGGGCGGCCACTGACACCGGCCGTGCTTCTCACAGCCTTGAGCGGCTCCGGGGCCGGACGGCGGCGGACGGTGAAAGCAGGCGGCACGCGTGCGGCGGAAGTGGCGGCCGTCGTAAATATGCCGGCGTTTGTGCCGCCAGACGCGCGTGATTACCATCGATTGCCTCGTGCGGGCATGTTCTGGGCATCCGGCGCGACGCAGCACGATTACCATTCTCTGAGGCTAATGCCCCGCATTATTCCCCCGCGTGAGCCCCCTGGGGCCTAGGACCGGACGTCCGGTGGGGACGTCGGCCAGAGACGCCACAGAGGGAAGAGCGAGGGTCACCAGCCCTGATGAGGGACCGAGGAGGCAGGATTAGAAACGAGGAGAGAGGGGAGCAGTTGAAGTTTCCACTGTTGGGCACGAAAAGAAAGGAGACTAACATTATAAGGTACTTTTGAGGACTGAAAGAGCACATATTTGATTGGTACTTGCTATAAAGAAAGGGCACTTCCAAGAAGCGAAAGAGTGTATTTGCTGATCGTAGGCATTTGAAATCTACCTTAACCAGCAGGTAACAGTGACCCAAAGGTACCGTCATTTGGTTGTCAGTTTGTGAGCGATATGTCATATGAGTGGGAAAAGTATTGCCACGGCTCACTGTTGATCGGCCTAGGCTGCCAGTGGAGTTAACCTTTCTGAGGACCCTCTGCAGACGACTGAGTGATGTTCGACGAGACATAAGACTTGACTCAAGACACAGACTCTCGAGGCCCTGGAGGCTGAGCGTCCTAATCTGCCATCCTGATGCTCCTTAGCGTTGCCAGTTTGCAGTGGCATGGCCCGCGGTAATAAATAGGCCTCGTTTTGAGTAGAAGGTGCGTGTATTTAAAGAACTAACCACCGTATGAGCAGAAGGTACTTATGCTTCAAGAACTAACTACCGTATGAGTAGAAGATGCTCATATTTGAAGAACTAACTACTGCTTTGCACTGACACTTTTCTGTCTGCTGTCACTGCGCGATACATTGGCCCTCATATGACTGACGCTGTCATGCAGGGGCGCGGAGACCGTGGGGCCTCCTAGTTTCAGACCGGATCGTAGGAGAGGTATCCTAGCAGCCCCCCCCCCCCGTTTTTTCAACGCTGAGGACAGGGGTGTAGGATCCCGTACAATTGGAAGGGCTTCAGCCCCCCAACCTGGCAGCCAGTCCCCCGCGACTTTTTCAAAATAACAAAACAAAATGACCCAAATCTGGGGAGAAATCAGTATCTGGGGGTGCATCAGGCTGATCGGCCGAGGCTGAGCCCTCAGCTGATTTTGCGGTCCTACACCCCTAGCTGAGGATACGCAATATGTTTGTGTACCATTTGGCGTTGTCTGCCAAGTAGCTGGAGTTTACAAGTGTGAAAAAAAATGATTTTAAACTGCACCTTTCCGTGCAAGAACAACAGCGAACAGGACAAGAACACACCAGTACTGAATGTTGAGGCAGCGCGGGCAACAAAAAGGAACCACTTCTTAGCGCGACGTTTGGCACAAACTGCACACCATTCGCATACATGAGTGGCAAGGGGAAACGTTTTGGCTCCGGTTGTTACGTTTAGCTGTAGCGACGGCGCTGTCCGAGAAATGAAACATCAGCAGCCGACCATGTTGGCCTCCACGAGTAAAAGAAAGACCTGGGAAGACTTCAGTAAGGCAGACATTTCTCAGTTTTCAATCTGGGACTGCGAAACGGTTCGGCCGGTGGCTGCAGGTGGCCTAAAGCGAACTGCTGAAGTTTTCTGGGATTAGACGCGAGTCTAATGGGCTTGATCTAATTAAAGCCCAAATATTTGGTCACGATACGGCATGCCTTCGTCAGAGGGATCAGCGACTGACGAGCATGAAAGGTCAGCATATATAAAAATAGTCGCGCGATCGATGGTATATGCGTACGTACATCTGATTACTAGTAGAGGTATGAGTGACATGAACCTAACGTCTTGAGCGGCATTTGATCCGCCATTGACGGCGGGGGGAGGGTGGGCGTTTAACGCCAAGCTTCCACTCCTGGCGCAATTTTTATATATCTCCCAAATGAATAAACGCAGCGCACTGGAACTTCCAGTACCTCTTCACATTAGTTGTGCCCATTCTGACAAAAAATTTGGAAACAAGGCTGTCTTTGGTCACGTCTTGATGACGTCATAAAGACTGTGATACATTGTAGTTCGACGTCCAATTTTACTTCACCGCCGTATTTTCGGTTTTTACGATTTATGGTGACTGCCTTGCATTGCATAGCAATATGGCCTGATGGTTCAATATGGAGCTCCGCTGACCTCGTGCTAAGTCATCCTAGGTCAAAAATTTGCTTTTCATTTTGTCCAGTTAGAATACATTTTAGAAAGGGATTGGACGAACTGGTTTTTGGCTACTGTAGGACAGAACACCAAGTTTTCTTGCAATAAACTGCACGTGCAGCTTACCAGCAGTTTCTTGTAACCAAACAATTTTTTCGCAGTTTTACCTTTGGTGGTTTTATGCACATTTCAGGGTAACGTGCAGACTGGTGACGTTCGTTTCACGCTCTAGATAAGCGGTGTGGAGATATCGGCACTTGCAGTGTTGTGCAATATTCCTCAGAATAATCCCATATTGCACATCCTGTGGAAATGTGCGACATGGCACAAAGTCACTTGAAGGCTTGTCCAAAGATGTCTGATGGTCACAAGCGTGTTCATGGTACTCAAGTTAAAAACTAAAAAATATTGCAATGTAGCATGTGCATGTGCCGCTCAGTATCCCTTGAGAGAACATCCATTTCGAGTCGCTGTCCCTGGATGGGAAAGACAGCCTGCGGAAACCAAGACTACATAGGCAACGAAATCTGGGGAATTTTTAACTACTCGGACCCTACGTTTTGAGCCGCGCGTGCGCTGTTCATTTTACTGGGCTGTGATTGAGACAGCGTATGCAGTCTGCATGTTACTCTCTTGTTTGATAAATCCGCGTTAGGACATGGAGGACTTTTCTAAACGATCTATTGCAGACATACTGCAATAACATATGATGATTTTGTGGATGATATGGAACACAAAAGAAATGGATACACGTTGGTGTAATTTTCACTACAAAAAAATCGAGAGCCCCTATGCGATATTGAAGTGGAATCGATAAGAGATTCGAGGATGGCTGCATCATGTGCTTCCAGGCGGCATCGTGGCCGGACGGTGGGTCGGGACCTTTGGGCTGCCGGTACTAACGAAAGACGTTCATTAGACTGCACCATGATGCTTTTTTTCGAGTCGCTGCTACCTCTGGTTTGTCAGCACCACACCCCATTCTGAAAAACGCCCGGAAACAGCTTTTCACTTTACCGTCGTCAGCGCGTGGCTCATGCCGCGCACGTTGGAATGTGCTGTGTGCCACGCGATTGCCCGTTCAGTTGTTTTTCCAAGTTAACGCGTTTCGAGCCTATCCGACCCGCGGTTGCCGAGAAATTTGTGGTTGCCAAGAAAACTCGCCGGAACCGAAACAATGTTGGGCGCTTTTTGCGTTTCCCATGTTAGGTGCCATACTTACGGACCAAAAATATAACCCTTGAAGTGGGCGCCAGATGCCGACGACGGGTCGCAGCGCGACGAAAATTGGCGGATTTTCTGGTGGCGTGCGAGACCTTTCGAACGGTGCACGACACGTGCCGATCCGCCAATCCGTTTGGGTCCTTGACCGGTGCAAAGATTTGTCGACGGACAGACAGACAGACGGACAGAGGTTATTCAAATAGTATATAAACTAGGGCTTGCCGTTTACTTCGTTAAGCAAAGTTCATGAACACTGAATAGTCCAATTTCAAACAGTACCTGTTTCGAGACAGTCTGGCCTTTGGGATCTTTGGTTTTAGGCTCTGGGGCGCGGATTGTCAAAAATGACGGTAACGCGTTCGTTGCTGGACGTTCTTGTGCGTGACAGACCTCGTTTCTAAATGCACTTGGTTTTATTTTGCATTTTACTGTAATGATCTGATCTTATTGATTGCTTCGACGTCCGACACAGAAAGGAAAAAACATGGGAAATAGCCATTTTACTCTTCGCCCATGAGCAGTCTCTTTACACGCACACAGTATGCTAAGCGATGTGCTGTTCATTTTCTTTTGAGAGGATACCTGTTTCGAGTGACTGTCCATGGTTGGCCACGACAGGCTTCTGAAATCAAGACTATGACAACGAAATGTGCCGAGATTTGGACTACTCGGATCCTAGGTTTTGAGCCGCGCGTGTGCTGTTCATTTTGTTTGGTTGTGAATTGAGCCAGCGACTGCAGCCGCCATGTTAATTGTTTTCGTAATAAATTCCCGTTAGGATATGCAGGACTACCAGACAACCTATTATAAATATAATGAAATGAAATGTCATGATTTTCGGAGTTGATATGGAGCACAAAAGAACGGGCTAAACGTTGATGTGATTATCATCGTGTAAATCTGAAAGCCTTTATGCGATATTGAAGCGGAATCGATAGGAGGTTCGAGAATGAGTCTATCGTCTGCTTCCAGGCGGCGTGGCACCCGAACCGTGGGTCGGAGCCGTTGGACTTTCGGTATGAACAAAATACGATACATTAACCCCATTCCCGGCAGAGGGGGGCGGAATCCGCCCCCCCTCGGGTTTTTTGCTTGCCAATTCCAGGCTTTTTAACGCAGCTTCACGAAACTTGGTGACTTTTCCTAGCTATTCTTTCTACGTGCTGTGACAAAATTTCAAAATTTTGTCTTGCTCAGGGGCGGAGCCAGGCAACGTTTTTGGGAGGCACCTCATGCCATTTTTGGCCATGTTGAGGGTAAAAGGAAAATGTCTGCCAAAAACAGAGTTTTAAAGCTAGAACTTAAAACTTTATATGGATGTATAGCTAAATAGTTGGGCAATGTGCAGATGTAATTTTGTTTATCTGAGGTCATTTTACAAGGTTAGTGTGGTATGATTGGGCATCCGCCTCGTCTGGCTGCGTCTCGACGACCCTTCGCCCGCCAGGCTCACACACGCGTCCCAACGTCTCCACGCTTTATTTCCGACTGCCGCCGACGCCGACTGCCCCCGACGCCGCCGCACATGTCGGCCTGAAACCCGATCTGCGCCGGGGTCGGCTCCTCAGCCCCGACGTTAAAATAACACTGTGAAGGCTAAAACTAAATGATGGCGGGGACGGCTCTGCCTGGATCCAGGGTCGCCACACGTGGCGACGGCAGGACGGCCCCGCTGACCAACGAAGACCACACTCCCCCCTGATCCTATCGCGGATCACCATACTGGAACAAGCGCGCTGGCCGGCGTTCTCTCGAGCTGCGACGCGGCAGCGGCCTTCCTGGACTCTCCTCCTCGCTTGAATCTTCATTCGCATCTTCCTCCTCGCTTGATCCGGGGTCGTGCACGGGAGCCGGCATCTCGATCACCAGGCTGTCGTCTCCCGCGTCGCTGTTAGGTTTCTCCACCGGCGGCTCCTGCTCGACAGGTGGCAGCGCAGTGACGAGCCGCAGATCGCGCACATGATGAGGCATGCCGTCGACCTCGACATTTTGTGCAGAGACGACCCCGGTCACCGTGCCCATGGAACTCGGAACGTCGCAGCGTCGACTGGGGTGCCGAATCCACACGCGATCACCGACGCTGAAGCGGTGTTGCGCGTCTGCCGGTTGCTCACGCTCCTCCACGCCGTCGATGCCGAGTAGCCTGACCTCGTATCTGAACAGCTGGTTGCCAGGGGCGGAGGTAGGGTCGTCACTTCGCGGCATCACGTTGTAGCGGTAGACGGCTTCTGCGATGAAACAGCGCTTTCGCGCAGCTATCGTCTTTACCGACCGATGACATCACTCCGAAATCCCGTTACCGGATGGGACATTCGCACTGCGATACCGAACACTCATCCCCCAGCGATTGGCGAATTCACCGAACATCGAACTGCGGAAGCTGGTGGCATTGTCAGTCAACAGCTCCTTCGGCGCACCACGCTCGAAAAACACCGACTCCAGCCTCTCGATGACACTGGCCGCGTCCTGGCGTCTGAGCTGCCTCCAGATTGCGTACCGCGACGGTCCACAGTCGATGAGCGTCAGGTAGTGTTGACCTCCGACGTGGCAGATGTCCATGCCGACTCTGCTCCAGCACTCATTGACTCCCAGTGACCCTCTCTGCCACCTCGCTGGCGCTGGATCAATTGACTGGCAAGCCTGACACACGCGCACAACTTTCCGCACGTGCTGCCGCGTGACCGACGGACACAGCCGTCGGCAGAAGTACAGTGTGCGCTTCACGCCAGGATGCCCACTGGTCTCGTGGACTGCAGCGATGTTTAGTTCGGGAACAGAAGTGACGACTCCACACACTGGCTGGATGCTGGCGGAAGTCAGCCACTTCTTCGGCACCCTCGTCAGCGCGTCAGCCCTGTTCTCCGCCGAGGAGACGAGCTTGACCTCGAGCTGCAAGTGGTACTCGTTGACGATCGACTTGATCGTTTCCAGGCGCCTGCGGATCAGCATCTCGCTGGCAGCCTTCGTCTTCAGACGCGACCTTCCTGATAGCGCGTCTGCCATCCAATGGTAGACGGTCCTCGAGTCTGTCATCAGCGCCAGCTTCTTCATCTTCCAGGAGACAGCCAGGTTCACTCCGCGCACCACAGCATCCAGCTCAGCGAGGTTGATATGTGTACACTCACTCTGTCGCAACCAGGTGGCGTCCTCGATGATCTCGCCGTCCACCTCCAGCGCGGCTCCCAGCGCGAGGGAGCTGGCGTCCACCCAAACGACGGCCTCATCTCCATCCACATCCCACCGACCACGAGCGGGATCAGAGCGCCTCACGCGCTGCAGCATTTCAACAACCATCGCACGCAGCTCAGGGTCGGTCACCTCGTCGTCCCACTCATTGGTGGCTGCGGTGACTCGCCTCTTCAGGTACGACGCTGCCACGCGTAACCATCCACAGACAGGAAGATGACTCGTCAGGCGCCCACACAACGAGAAGACAGCTCGTCTGGTCAGTCTCTGCGGCATCTGACCGATGTCGTTGTCGCGCTTCCAGAGCAGGCCGCGCCGCTCCCCCCAGACTCGGATGCCAAGCACTCGAGCTCCCTCTGACACACGCTCAGCTGGCTTACAAACCAGACCGTGACGGTTGAGATGGCTCTCCACCTCCGCTGCAGACGCCATACTCTCGTCCACCAGGATGTCGTCCAGATAAGGCGAGGTGGCGCGGTTGATCCTCTCGTCCCAGCGCAACGCAGTGCCCAAGACTTTCTTCATTATCAGAGGCGCGATGTTGAGCCCGAATCCCAGCCGCGTCAGACAGTACCGCCGTCCGTGCAACACGACCGTCTGGTACGCCCACAGCGACTGGTGCACATGGACCTGCAGATACGCCTTGCGCAGATCGATGAGAGCGACTCTCTGTCCACGGCGACGCCACTCTCGGATCTTCTCGCCGCAGGCGTCTGCGTCGGCCGTGTGCGGACTGAGATGGGCGTTCAGCTCGCGGAAGTCCATTACGGGACGCACTTTTTCCTTGTTCCGCTGCAACACGGCCATCAACGGAATCGTCCCCTTCACTGCCCCATGGAGCCTCTCGTCATGCGGCACCAGCCAGCCGTCTGTGACCCACTGCAATAGCTCGCGCTCGTACTCCTGGCGGGCCTCCGGCGGGATCCGGTACTCCGAGGCGGTGTTCAACAACCGCGGCGGCTCAGTCCCGTTGCCCCACTTCCAGGAAACCGTCCACTTCTTAGCCGACGCCTCATAAGTCACCGTGAAGTCCTTGTCGTCGATGGTGTGAACCGCTGTCGCTGTCGCTGCCGCCGCCGCCGCACAAGGCCGGAACTCCTCGATGCCGAAACGCACGTCGTCCGGCGTTCGCACCGTCACGCCGCGAAGAGCACTCACACCGTTCATACCGAGAATGAAGCCGAAGTTCAGCGGTCTCGAGGACACCACCAACACCTCCACGGACACCATGGCTCCCGTCGGCACTCGGACGCACACCACGCCCGTCCCCTCGCACGGGTGTCGCTCGACGCTCACTGTCGTAACACTGGCATTCTGCTTCCTCCAGCGGGAGCACACGGACACGTGAGCGATGCTTTTCGTACAGCCGGTGTCCACCAGAGCATCACAACTCACTCCATCCACGGCCAGACGAACCACCGGCAGAGCGCCTCTCACTGACGGGCCGGAGAGGAGGCTGGCGCTGGACCCACCTCTCCTGAGCCGTTTCCCGGGCAAGAAGAAACCATGTGCCCCCGACGGCCACAGCGGAAGCAGCGCACGTTGCCGCGTGGGCCTCGGCGACCGCCGCGTTCAGCCAAGCAGTCACGCGCGAAGTGATTCGGCTGACCGCACGTGCGGCAGGTCACACCAGTTGTCGCCGAAGCCGTTGCCTGGAACTGCTGGTCGGCGTGCTCAAGGTGTGACGAGGAAACTCGCGCGGCCGCAGCGCCGACATCCTCTTCCACCAGCACAGCACGAGCGCGGCTCAGCAGCTGGCTGATGTTCATCGCCTCCATGCGCGAGCCAGCTCGCAGAGCGCGGCGGGCGGCCTCTGGCAGGCCGGCGACAAAAGCACAACTCAGCCCGGCGTCGGGCGTGCCACCGAACAGCGCTGCCAGACGACGCAGGTCAGCGAGATACACATCTACAGACTCGCCGTGGCCCAGCTTGCGAGCAACGAACTGCTCATAGGCGCAGAACTTATCGACGGCGAAGGCGGAGATCAGGGCGTCCTTGATCTTTGCGAAGCTGACCTTGTCCTCGCTGCTCAGCTGCTGATACACTGCAAACGTTCCACCGCTCAAACGCAGCGGGACGATGTTATGCGGGTCGTTCAGGCCTCGCAGTCGACACACCAGCTCCAGCTTATCGATCCACTCGGCGACCGGATGCGAAGCGCCGTCAAACTCAGGGATCAGCCGGAGATCCATCGCAAGACCATCCGCACGATTCACTGCCTCCGCAGCTGAGACTTTAGACATTGCCGAAATAGCTTGTGGTATGATTGGGCATCCGCCTCGTCTGGCTGCGTCTCGACGACCCTTCGCCCGCCAGGCTCACACACGCGTCCCAACGTCTCCACGCTTTATTTCCGACTGCCGCCGACGCCGACTGCCCCCGACGCCGCCGCACATGTCGGCCTGAAACCCGATCTGCGCCGGGGTCGGCTCCTCAGCCCCGACGTTAAAATAACACTGTGAAAGCTAAAACTAAATGATGGCGGGGACGGCTCTGCCTGGATCCAGGGTCGGCACACGTGGCGACAGCAGGACGGCCCCGCTGACCAACGAAGACCACAGTTAGGTCAAGGTCAAAAGTCAAAATTTGTTTTTTTCGCTCTACTTGTGTACCAAGTTTCAGCTTGATATCAGGTCGGGTCACGGAGCTATGACCTAAAATGTCAGTGCGCGTACCCTATATCGCAATAGCCGTAAAATGAAATTTTTGAAATGGAGTGAATTCAAATGATTGAAAACGTTTACAGATGATATTAAATGCACACGAGATCATTCCAAGTGACCCCAAGGTCACTGGAGGTCATTTAAGGTCAAAGGTCACAAGTTGATCTGAGAAACGTGTGACCATGACAGTTCCCCCTTTTTCATGTCCCTGGCACCGCCTATGCTAACATTATGCAAACACTGTAATGCGATTTGTACTTCTTTAGTATAACATGACTAGCAGAAGCCAAAAAAGGGTATTTGCCTCTTTTGTTCATCCAGTTGTTGGAAAACCAATCCTCCTATTTTTGAAACCCTGTGAACGCCCATGAATTTTCTCAAAATTTCAGATTTACGGACCCATGGTAATAGCCCTATTCATATTCTATCGATTCATGCCAATTTCATCGAAATCGGTCAATAAACAACGGAGTTATAAGAAGTGCAAAAGTACCCCCCATTTTGACATTTTTGCCCGCCCGTATCCACAAATTTCAAAATTTTAAAAATATCTTTTTATAAAAATGTAGTTCTCGTCACGACAAATCGATTGCCGTTTGTTGCGATGAAATCGGACAAGTAGTTCTCGAGATCTCAGGGGGGGGGCCGAATCCGCCCCCCCCCCTGCCGGGAATCGGCCATACCGTCTAGCCCTCCGGGAATAGGGTTAAGCTGCATCGTGATGTTTTCTCTGAGTCGTTGCGAACTCTGGATCGCCAGCACCACATCCAGTTCTGAAAAACGTCCAGGAACAGCTTTTTCACATTGCCGTCGTTCGCGCGTGGCTCGTGCCGCCCGCACTGAAACGTGCTGTGCGCCGCGCCATTGCCCGTTCAATTGTTATTCAAAGGTATTGCACTGCGAACCGATCCGACCCGTGCACTTTGGACAAGATCCCGACGAAAACCAGACTTTAATCGAAAACCGGCATTCATTGGATTGAGAATTTACACATGCAATTTATTTTTACGTGGGACCTGGTACATTGGCGCTATGAATTGGGTTGCATGCGCACAGCTGCATGTTAAAACGATTATTTTATTCGGCTTCTTTGGATATCCCTTACGCATCGGTATTTAAGCAATTTCGTAATATGCGGACATTTTTAGTAACACTAGTCCATGGAGCCTGATTGGACATCTTTATTGGGGAAAAATACAAGCCTGATCATATCCCGTTTTCAATGAAATAGACGAATGTCCTGAAAGGCAATGCTGCGGAGGAACGCTACGTTTGTATAGGGAGTTTTAAAAAAATCGTCACATGTTACCACGGGATTGTTCACCATTGTTCTTAGGGATTCCTTTCTCATATCGAACTGAAAACTTTTACGCATGTTTGCGCGAAAAAAAAATAATCACACGTCTAGCGAATGCTTACAAGCTGGCCTGCCATCTGGCGGTAAGAAAGAAACCCGACCTGACACGATCAGTTGTTTCCTGGCGGTTTTCTTCACACCTTCAGAGCAAATGTTGTCTGCAATACTATGAACACTTCAGTTACTTCCCCGCTGTTGAACATCCGTCCTTGTAGTGCATATGCAGAGTGAAGTAGTACTGACATGGGTGGCATCTAATTAGTCGTGAAAACCAATATGTTGTCAAGGTGATATCGAAAGCCATGCCGTTTACAGTCCAGCGAATAGAATCATTTAAAAGGGTGATTATTATAATGTATTTGTGGTCATCAACGCGTTCAAATTCAACAATAAGCCGAAGGTCGTCCTCTGAATCAGTGATCAGGAAAGGTAGGTTCAGGTCTGTCGACAAAAAGTCATCGCACACTCACTTGGCCAGCTGTGGAGGAGGCCAGGAAAATCTAACGGCAGTTGCGTAGCCCAAGGGGGGAGGAGCCAAAGGGGCCGTAGTTCACCCCCTGGAGTCCAAGTGGACCCCTTGGCGGCCGAAAGAATCCCTCCCCCTGGGGCCGAAGAACCCAGGGCACCCCAAAGCACCGTGGCCTTCGGCTCCATTGGTTGGATAACGTGAGACGTCCGCAGGGCGCCTTACACTTTCCGGAACAGATATGTTAAGCATTAAGGAAAGTTTGCAAGCGCCAAAAGCGTACTGCGAATATACAAGAAGGCCTTTTAAGCCATGAAGAGAGGCTCGCAGGAGTGGTGGAACCTCTGTGGAGATGGGAGGGAAGGAGGGCAAACGAGATTTTTACCTCGTTTCTTTCCATGAAACGCCATAGGGTTAATGTTAAACGCCCAAAGTTGGGGGACAGTTGCCCCCTACCCCCTGCTCCAAGGTCCCTGGAGGCCCGTGGTCTGAATGGACGTTTAGGGGCCCCTGCTAGCTTGTAGGGGATTCATTGCTTGTCTATAGAGGGCCCCATGCGGGTTCAAAAGGAGCACCTGTCGGCCTCTGGAGAGACCTCCTTCTGATCTGTGAGAAGGCCCCTGCTGGTCAGTAGAGAGCCTCCCCGCCCGCCTGTAAAAGGGCCACGCTAGAATGAAAAGGGGTCCCTGTTTGTCTGTGAAGACGTTCCTGCCGACCTGACGGGTACGTCGTGTAGCCGTCGTTTTTTCACCAACCGTCGTTTTACGCCATGATATGATTCCAACCACATGATTTTTGGAGGCTCCGACTGGCTGTGAGGACTCCCTGATCCGATTTGCCCTCCCCTCCCCGCCTGGGCGAAATCCTACTTACGCCTCTGTTTAACGGAGGGAGCTGTGGGCCTTCTCACGTTCATTACCACGTTGAAAGAAACTGGAACAAGACAGGAAGGCACGATGATTCTTTTTTGTCCAAAAACGAAGAGCGGCTAAACGGCGACATTATCGCGGCGAGTGGGAGCACGCCGGTCCCGAGGGCTCAGTCTCGTAGCCGCCCGTCGCTGGTTTTCAGAGACAAGGGGAGAGGAATAAAGGACGGGCCAGCACCTGCCTCGCGAAATACACACCGGAAAAACGTCTCCATGCAATGGAAAGGAGGGCACGAAGTGAAGACCGCAACTGGCGCTTTACTGTCAGGAAGCGAACTATTCACCCATGGTCTACCATCCATAATCCCAAGCTTTGGCACCTCTAGTCATCCCTTTTCTGGCCACTAAACGTGCATATTGCAATTGCACAAATTATGCAGTAATGTCTTAACATGACATCTAATCTGAAAAAAGAGGATATACTCGATCTCAGCATACAAATTTATCCAAATAATCCAATGTCACAGATGTGGCCCTAGCCGTTGAATTAAGTCCGCTTTTTCCCTGCATCTGGCCCACAGTGCCGTGGCTGCTGAGAAAACTCGTCCAAACCAAAGCGATGTTTGACACTGTTTGCGTTTCCCGTTTTACGCGTTCTCCCTAAGGACAAACAAAATCACCCTTGGAACGCGCGCCACACGCCAACAACGGGCCACAGCGCGACGAAAATTAGCAAATTTTCTTGTAGTGCGCGAGACCTTTCGAATGGTGCACGGCACGTGCCAATCCGCCAATGCGTTTGGGCCCTGGACCGAAGCAAAGATTTGTCGACAGACAGGCAGACAGAAAGCCAGACAGACAGAAGTTTCTCATACAGTATACAGAATGATCTCACTGAAAAACGCGACAGTACACATCCCATTGCAACAAAGCCTAAGCAACAGGAAATTCACTGACGGCTGGGCTGAGATGTTCAGACGCTCTAACTTCAAGTCTGCAGGGTGATCTGTCAGGCGGACGCTGAGAGGTTGACCAGTCTTACCAACGTGGCTGGCGCTCCACTGGCAAGAAAACTTGTACACAGCGCCATTTACCTCTCCTCGAGACACGGGATCATTGGGTGTCACGTACCGAACGCGCACACTGCTAGGACGGTACGCCACCACGGTGTGCCATGAGGCCGGAGGAATTTGGATATAGCTTCACTTACTCTTTTCACGAACGGAATAAAGATGTACGGCTCTCCACGAAAGTCATGGTAGGTATTAGGGATTTAGAGCGTATTTCCTGAACCGTAGGAATACGTCGTCACAAGCAGACAGTATGGTAGGATGCAATGCTTTGCATCATTGAGCGCATCACAGATGCGCTCATCTGCATTGTCTCTGTACTGCTAAATTTTCCGGAATAATGGTTTTTGCCTCATTCGCCAGAGTTTGCACCGCCTTCTGCTGGATACGTCCCTGTCAGTTACAACCGTACGCTGACAGGTGACCGGTTGTGTTGGGGCATGTTTAGAGGCTGCCTTGCGTAGTAGACAGGGCAACTGTTAACACGCTGACCAATGAGCGGGTGTGTTTCGTGCGCCGTAAGAAGGAGGAGAGGACCGGTTTCCCATAAATTGGCGTAGTGGCTAGATTCCGAGCAACTTGACCAACACAACTGTGCGCTGCGAAGCGTTCTTGGTTGGCCGAGTAGTATTATCGTTTAACCTGGAATGGGCGATACGGAACCGCGAGTTCGCGTCCATGGATAGCCGTTTTGTTTCTCTGTTCTCATTGCTGAGTACATGGATTGCATGGGAACATTGACATGCAGCCTTTGTGGTTCATGCTGGAAACACACGGCAACACGAGCGCAGCGCAACGTGATGGTATCAAGCGACTGGAAATAACCCATCAGTCACAAATAGTGCTGTCTGCCTTGGGGAAGGCATAAAGCCCATCCTAACCCAAACCGGCATGGTCAGCAATATCTTCAATTAATATGTCATTAATCGGCATTTAGGCTCCGTCGGAGAAGACAGAGCTCTAATTCCTTGCAGGCGGTGAAAAATGCTAAACTCCTGTCTTGCGAAATGTTCTTTAGGATAAAAGTGCTGGACATGCCCGAAATTTATCTTGCTTTTACCTTCATGTGCAATGATGCTTGATAAACAACTAATGTTTATGTTTTTGACACGCACAGTGGAAGGCCTTCGAAGATTACACGCCATGGAGGATTATTAAATTACAAACTTACACGCGCGAGATTCTCCACCACTCCCCTCCACCCACCAACCTCAGAAAATAACTAATAACACGGAACTTTCAGGATAAGAGGCTGTGGTCAACTACATTTCTCCACATTTCGTGACCCTAGGGCAACACCTGGGAGTGTTAACTGACTTTACCATTACCTACCATTACTTTTGTGGTGACCTGTACATTCGTTTTGTTGCCTCCGGTGTTTTTGTTGTGTCGATTGTACATAGGAGTGGTGGAGGCGCCCTTCGTAACATTACTTTTCGTATGGGCTGTTTTAAGATAGCCATTCGATAGGAGGATTTTTTCTATGTCCATGGGTTCTTCTCTCAGCACTTTTTTGTCCCGGCAGATGTTATGAGCACTGTTCGCAAGGCATTTTGTAAGACAGTTCTCCATGTCTGTTGGTTGGTTTGATTCATGTTTTAAGAATGCGACTGATGTCGCTGGCTTGTCGTATACCCTCTTTTTTAGCTTGCTGCCAGCTCTCCGTACAGACCAAAGTATCCACCAATGACAGCTGTCGGTTTTGTTCCAACTCCATAGCAAGCGAAATGTCTTTGCAGGTGGTGTTCATATTGTGATGGAAGAGCTATCATTTTCTTGTTTCATAATGTTATAAAAATGGACCATTTCATCTTTAATGGCTGTCCGTCAGGTGAACTACCGGAGAAAACTGCTGAAGGTTTTGACATTCTGCTTCATTAACCCTTTAGTGCCCAATTTATATCCTGTTACATTTTGCCAAATTTTATGCCATATTTATTAGCTCAGTACTAGGGCAAAAAGATAGCTATAGCACCCGAAGCCCCTCGTTCGCCGGTTAGAGCTCAGTAGGGGTCCATATATATATGGCCATGGGCACCTGGGCGGTCGAAAATCAGCTAGAAGTTAGGGAAAAAGGTGTCGACAACAACTGACAAACAGCAAGCGTGTATTCTTGATCAGACAGGACACGAACATTGATATGAGTCTGCAGAACTCACTGAGGATCCCAGCCACGTCCGTCAAGTTCTCTGGACCCATGTATCCCAGCCTACAACCCTTCGGTGCAGAGTGGGACTCGGCATCCAACGTACAGGTGCACATTACAGTTCTGGCACCCTGTCTTACGGGTGGCCAGATCAGGCCGCAATCTAGAAACTGGCATGCGCAAACTGGCACACGCACCAGGATTACAGTAAAAATCCCAGTCCCGCCTCACAAGTCCCACAGGACCCTCCAGTACCCAACCTACGACCCATCCGCGGTGTGGAACGGGACGAAGCATCCAACGCAGAGGTGGACTTGACACTTCTGACATCCTGTCTTGGGGTGGCCCTTGCAGCGCGACTTGTTAGCGCAGGTCCCCTGCTTGGCAAGGGGGACCACGAGGTGGTTGACCCCATCAAACCGGATATCCTGGAGGACCCGGACAGCGGCCGATGAGGAGCTAGGACGTCCAGACGGCGGCTTGACGCTCTCTGCCATGTAGGACTGAACGATGGTTTGGATGAAATCCAGCTGGGTTTCTTCGGGGTGGTGGCGTCAGTGGATCAGCCAGGCGTTCTGCATAGTAGCTCCCAGAATCCAGTTGTAGATGCACCACCAGAACTTCCTCTGCCGGATTCCGATCCTGTAGCACCCGATGTTTTGGTCCATGCGATCTGTTCCTCCCATCGCACGGTTGTACTCCTTGATGACCTTCGGCTGAGACACACCGATGCGCTTTTTCTCCTTCTGGGACCACCGCTGAACCTCGGTGGTGGGCTTCGAGCCGTACACTGTTGACGCCACCGTGACGGCGGAGTTGTCTTTCCACCTGGCGACGTTGATGCCTACGCTGGTTTCTGTGGCGACGGAGGTCTCTCCCCTCGGGGCCTTTTTCATTACAGCAAGTGGCTTCAGAGGGCATCCTCTCAGCCGGTTCTGGCGCATGGTCCCGGTGGAGCCTATGCCCTCCTCCTTCAGGGACTTTATCAGGGGAAAACTGGTGAAGAGGTTGTCCATGAAGACATGGACCGAATCTTGCCGCATCTCTCTTGGCATCCTGTCGACGAGGATCTTCACCGCCGCTCCGCACTTCCCGAAAGCGGCTTCGTACTCTAGACGCTTGATGATCCCGCCTGCTCCCTGGTACACGTCGAATGCCAGGAGGTACCCGTCCGGGCTGTTGGGGTACCATGCCTTGAATCCGAACCGGATGGGTTTTCCACGCAGGAATTGCTTGCAACCATACCGGCCATAGTAGGGGATCATGCTCTCGTCCACGTCAAGGTCGGTGAAGGTCGCGGGCCTCTGAAAACCCTGGATGAATTTGTCCTGGATGGCGTCGATGAGGAGACGGAGCTTGGCCATCTTGTCGCTGCGGTCGAGCCGTTGATTGTCAGCGAAGTGGAGGACCGACAGGATGGCATCGAAGCGGTTTCGCGACATGACTCGGGCCACGAATTCGACGTGCAGGTCCGGATCGACGGACCAGTAGTGACGACATGCTGGGACCTGGTGGTAGCCCGAGAAGAACTGCATCGCCATAACGGCTTTCAGCTCGGCAACTGACGACTCCAGGACGTGCTTCCCACTCCACTGGCTGTACCGGTGGATCTCGTGCTGAAGGTGTCGGAAGAAGGCGTCGTCAAAGAAGAACTCAAACACCTGGACAGGCGTCATTTTGAAGAAGTCCTGCTGGGGGTACGGGCACTGCTCCACCCGCTCCTTAAGGAAGGAAGCCACCTTCCGCTTCCCCCATCTGAAGCCACCTGAGGCTGCAGCTACGTCTTCTTCCTCGTCAGAATCATCTCCGCCGCGAACGATCTCAGCCTCCACTTGAAGGAGGTTGCGACTGAGGTTGTCGACCGTGCCTCAGCCGTCCTCATCCCCTGAGTCACCATCGCTGTCCTCGCGGACGTCAGGAGGACAAATGAAGATGTCGGTGCCATGCTCTCCATTCTCTTCAGCGAGATCTAGGAGGTCCAGCAGCTTCCCACTTCTGAAAATAAGAATAAATTGGAAATGCGTAATATTCGACCACCCTACTGCCCATGGCCATATATATATTGGGCTATGCAGAAGCCTGCTCAGTTGAGGCGCATCTCACTCTAGGGAAATTTTTTCATATCAGGGAGTTCGAGAGTGATTCTGAGGACACCACAAAACAAAATCTAGCTTCCACAATGATTTAGACGCTCCATGGACTCACCGGCGTGTTTTCGACATGTAGGCGTAGACCCGTGTAAAGAAGGATGCACGATATAGGTTGGACACTCCGACCAAACACACTCACAGCTCTTCACCAAACCCGTGGGATACATTAGAAGTCCTTTTAGCGGCAACCACTCCGCATCGTTCCACGCAAAATGATTTAGAAACATTGTTATAAGTATATCGCTATGGGCACTAATGGGTTAAAACGCTACAAACTGGGAACTCAGGAGAAAAGTTAACCGTGCGAAATTTTGCACATATCCTATAATCGAGAGAAATTTTACGTAACGATTGGGATTTGCTAATAAGGTATTGGCAAGAACTCCTTGGGAAGAGAGAGAGAGAGAGGGAATAGAGAGAAAGAAAGAAGGAGCTCAATGATCAAGCGTCTGCCTGTAGTCTTTGGTCACTTCACTGATTTTCGAGGTAGGCCCTCCAACTTTGGAATCGTTCTTGCACCCCTTCTAGGCACTGTCTTGAGGTAGTTGATGAAGTGGAGGACAGGGAAATACAGAAGGCAAGACAAGACAGAAGTCAATGCAAGGCACTGAGGCAGAGGACAAGACGAGGCAGACGGCAGGACAGGCAGACGACAAGGCAAGTCAGAGAGCAGCACATGGCAGAGGGCAGGGTGAGGCAAGGCACAGGGTAGGGCAAGCCCATACGGCAAGCCATAGCAGAGAGTAGGACAAGGTAGAGGGCAAGGCAAGGCAAGGCAGAGGGTAAGGAAAAGCAGAGGGCAGAGTAGGGCAGAGGGCAAGACAAAGCAGAGGGCAGGGCAAACCAAAGGGCGGGGCATGGCAGAGGGCAGTGCAAGGCTGAAGGCATGTCAACATAAACTGCAGGACAAAGCAAAGGGAAGGAAAAGGACAAGACAAGGAAACAGGTGGCGCAGAACAACGAACCAGACAAAGACCGGGCAAGGCAAAAGGCAGGCAAAAAAGCCGGGGGCACCGGGAAAGATTGGAAAGTAGAGACAAAACACAAGGCAGGACCATGATTTCAGGCAAACTGGACGTTTGAGTGTCTGGAAATGGCACCCGCATATTGTCATCCTTAAAACGGCGTATTTTACTGGTGGCACTGGACGGATGACTGGTGGGCAGGGGCTGAGGGCCACGGGGCAAACTGCCCTCCAGTCAACATGTTAAAAGATGCGGGGGGGAGATCTTATGAATATATCTGTCATTATGAAAATATCTGCCATTATGTCCCGTTTTGCGTCAGGTATATGCGGACCTTGTGAACCGTAAACAGCACCGCCATGAACCACGCCATAAGCGGTGTAACGGTCTCTTCGTGGGTGCACGTGCGCCCACAAGCCATATTTGTGCACCCACAAACACGGTCTGCGTACCCACAAAGCGAAAAAGCAGCTCATGGCTCCAAAAACAAAACCAGGACTCTAAACACCAACAACAACAACAACACAAAAAGGCCCGTATATGCGCAAAAAACGGACATGCATATGTATGGGCATCCAATACAAGACTAAAAGACAAACCAGAGAAATGCACCCATAGGGCAAACAAGTGGTTCTAGCCCGCTAAGGATTCCCTGCGCTTTTGCAAAAAAACGAAATTTTGGGCATAAAGCGGCCGAAATCCGAGGTTCTTGGCTTGCAGAGGATTAGGGTTGGCCGGCTTCTCCCGTGCGAAAATCCTGGCGTCTAAGTACACCCACAAAGGAATTTGGAAGATTCCGCCCCTGAACGCCATCATAGCACGCGGGTCGCATCACGGCAGGCGCGGAGCCAGAGGAGGAAGGGGCGGCAGCATCGTTTGCAGTTTCCAGATTTTTTAGTCCTCGCACGACGATGGGGCTGGTTGCCACCTCCAGGAGTTTCTTTAGATTGCCACCGCATAATGAGCCCCAAATTTGTGACATATGACCTCTCATCCTTTCAACGCCTCCCCCCCCCCGACAAAAATACTAGATCATGTCAGGTCACCGAGTTTGACGTCGTCCTCCAGGGTGTGTAAGCAGTTTTTCTAGCTCTGAGCGACATTTTGGCTGGCTCCTGTGGATAATGCACGCGAGTTCGTTTCCGCCTGACTACTCATTACTCAATATGTCTAAGCATCACTGCACAACATGGTTACGGGACTAGATCTACCCCATCTTTCGATACCCCTTCTATGGATTACGATTCCATCGCACTTTGGAACCTGAAAGGGTTGTCGCCGACCTCACCAGTCCCAAACACGCCTTTCTCGCGGGGCGGCGCAGCAGGGGGCAGAGGGGGCAGTTGCCCTACGAGTATGTTTTGCGCTCCACAAATTTTGGGAGGCTCCTTTACCCAAACTGAAAGTTTTGTAGTTGCACGTTATCAAAATTCAAATCAAGCAGGCCCCCATAACTGAGCTAAGTGGTCCTCAATTGGGTTCAGGAGAGCCTTTTCTGCATCAGGAGGCCGCTGTCCTGGATCAGGAGGCCCCCTTTAGGCATTAGATAGCCCCTGCTCGTGATCAAGAAGACCTGTTTTGTGTTAAAGAGGCCTCTTTGCTGGCTTGGGAGGCCCCCTTTAAGAGTCAGGAGGCTCCTGTTCTGGATTAGGAGGTACCTTCTGTATATCAGGAGGCCCCTTATGTGGATCAGGAGGCCCCTACCCCGGACCAGGAGTCCCTATTTTGGGATAAAGAGCCTCTTTGCTGTATCGGGAAGCCCCCTGTATAAGGCAGGAGATCTGCGAGGAGGCTCCGTTTGTCTAGGAGGCCCCCTGGAAAATCCTGCCCCCCACTCCCCAATTCAAAATCTGTGGCGTCACCCCTGTACCGCATAGGCTTCTACGGTCGTTTGATGGCCAGCCTTGGCACAGTTTAACGCTGGGGGCGGTCAAATGTGCGCGGCCACTCAGTCCCGGACCCGAGTTTCCCGACAGACGTCCAAATTCGATGCCCTTCCGTGAAATCCCTTCCCACCCAGGCTGGCCTCTCATTAAAACAACCAAACGACCTTTGCCATTTAATTGGAAGGGATCAGGAAGCCCCAGAGAACTTTTCTGACCGATTGACCACATTTAACATTGTTTTTCGACGGATTTCAGTAACTTAGTCATTTGCTGAGAAACAGTTCCTCTCCTTTCTGTACACTGGTTTTACGTGGTCCTCCTGATAAGGCCCAACAACAAATCGTCTTTCATTAGCGCCAGGCACAAAATACTGTTGATTTCATCTACTAAAAAAAACGTTTTAATATGCATAGCAATGACGCCAGCGAACAAACCTAGGCAAGATAACTAATGCAATGTTTCATCTTTTACTGTCCTTTAAAATCACATTTAAATTTCACGTCTCTAAGCGAAGTCCTAAATTGATAAAGATCACAAGGAAACGCAATAAACTGCGAGATAATGGTGCTCCCACTACAGGCGAACATCAGCTTTTCCAAAGTGACATCATAAATACAACCAAACATAACCTGTTGCTCCCTTTGAGAGTCTATTCAGCCGCCGGGTAATCAGCGTGACCGCCGTCGATGTCCACGCGGCAGCGTACTCTCGCGGAATTTTCGTCCGGCTCCGGCCCCTGGCGTTGGACAAGCTCAAAAGCAGACGTCCCTGTCGTGACATCGCCTGCCGGGCCCAGCTGCAGATTCCGCCTGTCTGTCGGCAGTGAGTTACGGCTGAGGGACGCGATATGACGACTCTCTGCCACCACCGGCGCCGGCCCCGGGGGCCGGGTCCTGCTGCTGCTGCTGCAGCTGGCTTTGGTCGACACGGGTGAGTCCAGTTATGGCTGGGAACCTCTAACATGTCTTTTCCATCCACATTCACCGTTGCATGCTTGGACACGGCAAAAACACTTAGAAACGGATGGAGTTATTTCGAGTTTCAGGATGCAGTGTTTATTGTTTAAGGTATCGCTCCGACAAATCGGAATCTGGGGAGCAATCTGGCATCTAATCTAATCTAATATGATATCTACAAAAATCTTGTTTTTCAACGGGAGATTACGCAAAACGCTGACTTTCCGACCGAACTTGGGGAAAAAGCCAATATCGCCAAAACCGGAGGGGACCTGCCTCCCAGCCCCCTACCCCCTTTGGTTACACCCATGGCGAACCCCGCATTTCCTAATACCTGCTACAGAAGTCGTGTGTTATTAAATTCGACGCGACTGGAAAATGCCCACGTCCTTACGAGACATTTGCATTTTAAAAACATTGCTGAAGGACGTTTACTTCTAAACGTCCTTAAACGCCCCTCTGTTGTACAATGCTTAAAATGCCCAGCACCTAATAAAACACACGGTCACGGCCTGCATCACAAAACGATGTAATCAGAGGATGCGCAAAGGTTGGCAAGGGCAGTAATAGGATAAACGGTTGAAGGTATACCAAATCGGATTTTATTCACGATATGATGTTCCTCTCATCTGAGACCATTTGAAGGAAATGTTCCACCTCCGTCGTTTTTTTCATAAATTGACCTAGTCGGTCTGAAAAAAATGCCGCTATTCCAGTAGGTAGGGGCGAACCGGGAGAAGTAGTTCTCTTTCACCCGCTACCCCGGGCAGAGATTCTTAATTAAGCAATCCTAACTTTTTAGACTTCATTGGGTAGCGTGACCAGATCATTATTTGGATGCTGACTTTTAGAATGATAAGAAAGTACCTAGCGATGAAGGTCTCTTCCTCATCAGGCAATATCCTTGAGTGGTCATAGCGTGCTTCCAGTCTGCCTTCTGGGTTTAGGATGTACTATCGTACCCAGCGGCTTAGGGAATTTCTGGGGACTCCGTGCTGTTGGGCCGCTTTGCGTACCGATTTTTCATTTTCGACCACTTCACGAACGGAAGCGAAAATCTGATCATGGGTAACTGTGCTCGTTTTGTTTTTCTTGTGTATGTAAAAGGCATTTTCTTTTCGTCGAATAGGCAGCAGAGATCAGGATTTCCCCAAGAGCTTAACCCTATTCCGTGCTCCTGCCCGCTACGGCGATTCCGTGATGGAGGGCAGATTCTTCCCCGCTTGCTATCTCAAGAGCTATTGGTCCGATTCCTAGAGAAAAATGGCGTCCCATAGTCTGCAGCAAGATCTACATTTCTAAGAAAAGAAACGCCGAAATTTTTGTAAGGGAGGGATAGGGGGTCAGATAAGATTTAAATGGGGATTCATACTTATAAGAGCTTCCTGACCACCTTTTATGACCGACTTCTTTTTACATCGTGCTATTCTACCGACAGTTCAGAAGTCCACCGTATGTTCAAAATTCATAGGCGCATCCTCAAACAGACCTCAAAAACTCCTCTCAAAAATGTGTTCTGGAACCGCCTCCGGAGGAGATATTTCTTCATTTCGTCGCAATATGTCATAGGCATATTTAGGAAAGTTAACCAAGTTTTGTGCAGAAGGTCCAAAACGTCCGGCATTGGCGAACGGAAAGCCTGAGGGGACAGAATCTGTCCCCCGGCACGGAATAGAGTTAAAAAGGATCGATCTGGAAAGAAAGGTAAGCTGCGATTTAGTCGCCTCAGTGGTAGAACCCAAGCGCTACCAAAAGTGCATGGGAAACTTCGCCATGCGTACATACTCAGGCCATGTTGACAATGCATTTCAGCATCGCAGTCACGAGTGACATTCATTTGAGAAACAACTAAATACATGGGGCCCATATGTTCCTATGTTAAGTAGTCAGAGACGACTTAACATACGACGGGGGGGGGGCGGAGCAGTGGCGGTGGAATGTGGAATCTCCATAGAGTTGGGGGCGTAGCAAAAACAACTTTATTTTTAATACATTCTTTTCATGCAGCGCCAGTGGATTAACGTTCATTTTCTTCCAGAGCTGCGGTGTTCCTCCCGCCTCCGCCTCCCCCTGTCGCCGCTCATGGGGGCTAGGTCTCAAATGAAACGAATTAACGCCTGTGATCAGAGGAACGCAGGGAGAAATGAGACACTGGAGGGAGAAGTGGGCCATGCTGTATCTCAGCTCTCCCGCCACCGTCAGATTAGGCAAACGTGTCGGCCCTTAAAAGACGACAACATTTACCAGGTGGGAACGTACATGAGGCAGTGAGGCGTTATGACGCACTGGCAGTGAGTTATATCCTGCTGTATGGTCCAATAAAGCCTTAGTCTGAAAGAGAGGAGGCAAACGTGCACTGACTCCTTACAAGGTTGTAAAAACGGACTTTTTGCAACGTCCCGCCTGTCTGCCGATCCGCCGGTGTTACCGGAGAAGGAGATAGACAGTTTGACCATTCTCGGAAACAGTATTATTATAAGAGAAAAACTCGTACTTTGATGCGTGCTTAATGAAAGGGTGCAATCCCGGTTCTCCCTTGTCCCACTTCTCCCGGTTCTCCCCTACTCAACAAAAAAAAATGTTTTGAGGCTTCAGAAGATGACATTGGCTCTTAAATAATACATTGTACCATATTTCTTTTATCTTATTCCTTTAGTCTAACTTGTTGCTTACGTTGTTCTGCTGTGATTTACTTCACTATATTTTCGCCATCTGCCGTTATGACGTAAAACTGGCCGGTTCCGGCCGATGAAAGTGAGCCTCCGTTACTCGGCGTCGGGCAGTTGGCCGCCCCCCTAACTCGCGAACGGTTGGTCGCACGATAAAAATAAGCACACCGTTGGAAAGCTTGTGACGAGTAGAGCTCCAAACTGGTCTCAATTCTGGCTTTAGATAATTTGTAAGCAATTTACGCCATGTATATGTTTTCTCATAGCACACTGCATGAGATCGAGAAAGGGCCTGAATCTCAAGGGCTGGGACTAATAGCGCATAGGTAAAGGCACCAGCGCAAAAGTGAAGGTCCGCGGATGCCGATATACGTCTAATTTCCCAGATTTGTTCAATATATACGCCGAAACGCTGAGTTAAAGACACGGCAATTCTCGCGCCAGCTGTCGGCGTGCGCCGCTGCCGTATGCGGTGCCAAATTGACGGGAACTAATTTTAGCGTTCCTTTATTTTCGCGAAAAAGACGATCTATGTAAATTTTATTGATCTAAGTGGTTCTTGTGATGGTTTTTCATGCTTAAATTTGGGAAAAAAATCATTAGTTACCAATTTGCATAATTGGCGGAGCTGTATTCACAAGAGCCTATTTATTTCCAAAATATGCTAGTTTTTCAAACTTTATGGGGTTCCTGGTATTACTCACGTCTGTGCAAGCTAGTTCTGCCATTTTCTACCCATTCTGAGTAATTCATCGCCGATTTTGACGGTGGTACATTTTGGCTCACTAGTTATTCGTGACCTGACCTCAGGTCAATGGCTGGAAGTCATTGGCACTTTGCCCAAAGACGATAACTAGATGTCTGCTTTACTCCACACTAAAAATGTTATGAAATATTCCGTCAATTTTCGAAAAAACGACATGTCTTAAAAATGGGCTTGACCTTAGGTCAATGACCCGGAAGATTCCTAAAAATCTGAGATAGCAGATTTGTTGCATCTATCACGATCACTAATCCCTGAAAGTATTATTGGGATACCGTGTTTTGCAAAAAAGTTACAGGGCGCTTAATTTTTTTAAACATAGGTCTGTTTGACCTGACCTAGGTCAGGCACCTGACGTGACCTGAGGTCACAATCTTGACACGAGATGTAAAATTGATGGAGCAAAAGGTACAGGAAGTTTCGTGCCTCTGTGCTTGTTGGTTCTCTCGCAATTCCAGAAGAAACCTCAGGGGGGACAGTCAACTGCCCCCCTCCAATGGGGGACGGGTTAAGGCGTCCAATACTACTCCGATAGCAACACAATCTGACCATGAGTTGGCTAAAAGTACAAAACGTTAAAGAGCAAAGAGTAAAAACAACGTTTCCAGCAATAGTTGGAAATGTATGTATGCAGACGAAAAAGCAGTCCGTTTTAGTCATTGCTACGGATTGTTGGTGATTAACATTTTATTAGTTCTGCGTTTTAGTGTCTCCACACGTACTACCTTCAGTTATTTATGTCCCTACGTCTGAGCTTCACCAGGATGTCATACTATTTCCCATTACGTAAGACAATGGGGTGGGCAGTGTCGCAACCTGACACACAGATCCTATGAAGAAGATTTAAGAATTAACGTCAGGAATGAATACTTAATTTCCAACAGAAGATAAGGAAATTCAAAACAATTACTTCAAAATGCCATGGTTCAGCCATTTGCCATGCGGCCCAACTACCCAGACACGGCTTGTTCAGGGACGACCGTACCGCCACATCAATGTTTACTGAGCTTCGTTTTGGTACGTAGCATCTATGCTGCACTTCACTAAGTCAACCATCCGATCCAGACGTGTTTATGTGGCAGGGGTCAGCGGAAAAATGTCGACTGTTTGTGGTACGAGTGCAGCCTCCTGATAGTGTGTGATGTTTTCGGGTGGTTCAAATTCCTAGGCAAGCCCTAATCGCAAAGTTACAACGAAACGGACCCGGGTACATAGCCCGTCTCGTTCGGCTCTAACTTTGACTTTTGAATAATTACGATCGTTCGAGATGGCCTCAAACTACCACGTGCTGTCTCTTAAAATAGCTGGAACCTTTGATTTTCTCTCCCAGATGAGGTTTTCATGAATGCACACAATCAGCGATATTCACATCCATCCGAGATGCGCTGCTGGTGCACAATGGAGGCCACCGGTTACGATAACAACGCGCCGGGGCGGAAATTGCGAACACCGAAAAACGACATATGCAGTCGAATCTATCAGCTGCTGATGCTTGAGTTACCCGAACCCGGTTCGATATACACCTCACGCGATCGTCGTTACCCATCCGTCCGAATCTCTCTCTCTGAAATCTGCCTCACTGTCATGGGCGGTGCCACCGTGGGGTACGCGAGGCACCAGTACCCCAGTCATTTGATTGTGAGGTACTGCGTATAGCCAGTATCCTACAATCATCGTACTCGTAAGGTGAAATGTTGTGGTGAAAAAATAAGGCGTCAATATGGCACGAGCTTCCGTTTCCTGGCAATGTCAGACCGTAAGCCATATACTCATTGAAATATAGCCTTGAATAAAGGAAATACTGAAGCAGGCATCAAGCGGATCCAAGGGGGGAGGCATGGGGGCGGTGCCCCCCCCCCCCTCGAGGCCTGAGAGCGGGTCCTAAGAGAGGGGCCCCGAAGGGAAAGGGCCGGCCCGGAAGGGGCCTCTTTCAAATTCAAGAGGCCACGAAGGGATCCCGTATGAGCTCCACGGAGTCTCTGTAAAAATGTGGCGGGTTCTTGATACAGTCAGGGGGGCCTCTGAGGACGTTAGATGACCCTTGAGATACAAAGAAGGGCCAAGGGGCGCAGCCACGGGGGTCCTTGGGACCACAGGACAGGACAGACCATGACCTCTCGAAATGTCTGGAGGGATCCCACCGCCACCGAGGTTATAGAAAATTATTCTTATAAAAACCGAAGCTATCGCCAAAATGTTTTAACAACGGCAGATAAAAAAGATAAAAGATGAGATATATAGATCCAAGCATACAGAGGTGTCCCTATCGGCTTGTGGGGTCCCCTGCCGGCCTGTAGGGGCTCCTGCCAGCCTGTGGAGGCATCCTGCCAGCTTGTAGGGGCCCCCTGCCGGCCTGTAGCGGTCCCTGCCGGCCTCTAGGGCCTCTTGCCAGGCTGCAGGGCCCCTGCTAGCCTAAAGGGGCCCCTGCTGGCCTGCAGGGGGTCCCTAAGAAGCTGCCGGCCTGCAGGGGCCCCCGTCAGCCTGTAGAGGCCTTGCTGGACTTTTGAGTCCTCTACCGGTGTGTAGGAACCTCCTCCCAGTCTGTAGGGACCTCCTGCTGGATAACAGGGCCCCAACACGGAAAATTGCCCCCAAGTTCGCCAGAAGGATCATGGGACCCCTGACACGTCCAAAATAAGGACTGAGTCCTTAGAACAGCCCCTGAAATGCCATAGGAGACCCGAATGGGTTTCATGTCCTGTATGAAAAGCTAAAGGTTCCTGATGCAGTCAGAGGACCTCCGGAAGGGTTAATGAGACCATGAGACGGCAGGATGGCCCTTAAGATGGATAGAAAGGCTCCTGAAACTCTCCAAGGGCCCCTGGGGCCGTAAGGGGACCCCAAAACGACAAAGGGTCCACGAGACCGCTTAAAGTGCCAGAGAGGCCCCTGGGACGGCAAGAACTTAAGAGGGTGTTTTACACTGCACAAGGAGACCCTGGCCAGCCAGAGGGGCCCCCTGAACAGGGTTTCATCAGTGACATTCTTAAACTCGAGAGAGCCCAAGTGGGTTATGCTGGTCTTACGGGGTTCCTGATGCAGTCAGAGGGTCCCGGGAAGGTCAGGTGGATCCTGAGACGGCAAGGTGGGCCGCTACACGGCAGATGGCCCCTGAGACCGCCAAGAAGGTCGGAGAGCTCCTGCAAAGCAAAGGCGATAACAAGACACCTTAGGCCTCTGGACGGCCAGAGCCCCGAGTGTGTTAGGAGGGCTTATAGAAAGGGTCCGGCTGAGACTGCCAGTGAGGCTCCGACTGCCAGATATACCCCGTGTAACAGAGGAAGACTGACACTGCCATGGAGAGTACCGGGAACGTTCAGAGGGCCCATGACATTGCGTAGGGGCTCTGAAATCGCCACAAGATCTTTTGTAACTGCCAGAGGGCCCATGAGACAAAAAATATGCTCCCTAGAGACGACAAAAGAGGCACCTAAGACAACAGGAGGTCCGCTGAGACTGCTAGAGAGGGGCTTTTGAGACTGCTCATTAGGAGTCTCTAGCAAGGGCCACTGAGACGACCAGAGGGGCCCCTGAAACTACGAGGCTTTGAGACGTCCAGACAACTCCTGAAACGGCCAATGGACTTAAACTTTTGCCAGAGGCGCCTCTGTCACGGCAGAAAGAGACATATAGAGGGTCCTTGTTACTGTCTGAGGGGCTTCCTAGACGGTAAAAAATCCCCAGGGACAGGAAGGAGCCCGAGATGGCTTACGTGTTCCTAAAACTACCAGATGGGTCCGGTCCATGACACTATCAGAAGTATCCCTGAGACAGCCAAAGCGCGTTTGGACCAAGCGAGGAGCGCTCCTCGCGTTTGGCGCTCCTCGCCCCGAGAGACACGTGAAACCGTAAAAGAAACTTGATACCAACAGTGTCCCGACACGGCAAACGACCAGAGACCACCAAAAAGCTGGCAAAAAGTCTCCAGAGGTTACAAGGGGCAGATGGGCTCATGGACCAGATACAGACATGAAATTTCAAATAGAGGGTAGGACAACAAAACACACAATTCTCTCAAATGAGGTAACGCGTTTGAATTTTGCCGGGCACTTTATATGATAACAAAAAAATGCAAAATTACATCAAATATTTCAGTTTGGATCCGAGCAGACCAACCATTTTTTTCATATCTATGGAACAAAAAAGTGGAGGCCCCAATAGGGAAGCGGGCTCCGCGTTGACCATTCGCCCCCCTTGGCAAAATCCTGGATCCGCCTCTGGAAGGCATTGATAAATAAAGAGGGTGTTCTACCACGGTGCGTTGGTTAAGAATGTAAGGATGCGGCTCTCCAAATCCAGTAGAAAATCACGGCGTGGGGAAGGTCATGTTAGCTGGCAGTTTCCCGTAGCAGGCTGCTCGCCGGCCGCAACACGTGACGCCCAGGCAGGGTTCATCCGAGGAAGAGGAACATTCCAAAATTCGCGAGAACAAGTAGTAGATAGCAAAGAAGGATTTTTCTGTTGTAATGTAAAACGCAGAATTCTCTGTACGGAGATTACCAATTCTGCGGTCACTTCGGCCACATAAGCGACAAGCTTTTACTGTAAAGATCGCAAAGCGTAAAATGAAGTGGCCCAAGCCTAGAAAAATCCGATTTGGAGGGGGAGGGGTGTCCATTCAAGAGCTTGGCGTCTGCGCTGCGCCCCTTATAGTACTCCACATTCAAAGATCCATGGCGCCATCCCTCCTCCGTAGGATGGGTGGCGCCATGTGTGGGCCAGTCGGTGAGCCAACGTGCCAGCCAGTCGGTCCCTCTCTGACAACAGTCTCCGTGTCCCCAGGCGTAGGCCAATCGGTCCCTCTGTAACATCGGTCTCTGTGTCCCCAGGTGAGGGCCAGTCGGTCCCTCTGTAACATCGGTCTCCGTGTCCCCAGGAGTGGGCCAGTCGATCCCTCTGTAACATCGGTCTCCGTGTCCCCAGGTGAGGGCCAGTCGATCCCTCTCTGACATCGGTCTCCGTGTCCCCAGGAGTGGGCCAGTCGATCCCTCTGTAACATCGGTCTCCGTGTCCCCAGGAGTGGGCCAGTCGATCCCGCTGTAACATCGGTCTCCGTGTCCCCAGGTGAGGGCCAGTCGATCCCTCTGTAACATCGGTCTCCGTGTCCCCAGGTGAGGGCCAGTCGATCCCTCTGTAACATCGGTCTCCGTGTCTCCAAGTGAGGGCCAGTCGATCCCTCTGTAACATCGGTCTCCGTGTCCCCAGGAGTGGGCCAGTCGATCCCTCTGTAACATCGGTCTCCGTGTCCCCAGGTGTGGGCCAGTCGATCCCTCTGTAACATCGGTCTCCGTGTCCCCAGGAGTGGGCCAGTCGATCCCTCTGTAACATCGGTCTCCGTGTCCCCAGGTGTGGGCCAGTCGATCCCTCTGTAACATCGGTCTCCGTGTCCCCAGGAGTGGGCCAGTCGATCCCTCTGTAACATCGGTCTCCGTGTCCCCAGGTGTGGGCCAGTCGGCGGTGTCGGAGCGGGCTTGCGCCGTGACGGTCTCGCGGTCGGGGGCGGTGCGGCGCGCCTGTCTGGACATCACGCGGGCGTGCGTGACGCTCGGCTGCGGGCCGGACCGGGTGTGCGCGCTGTCGCCGGACGGCACGCCCTCGTGCCTGCCGGCGACCGTGCGGCGCGGCCAACACTGCGGCTCCGAGCAGCAGCGGCTGGCCCAGCCGTGTCCGCCCGGCGCCGCCGTGCTCGGCTTCGGCCGCGGCTGCACCTTCTGCTCGCCGCCGGCGGCGCCACAGGAGCGCTCCATCGGCGTTGCCCGGCCGCCGCCGCCGCCGCCGCCGCCGGGGCCCCGTCCGCTGCCGGGGTCGGCCGGCGGCCTCGGCAGAGTCTGCCTGCCGCGCCAACCCGGCGGCAGGCAGGCGCCAGTGTGCGTCCACATCTCCGCCCAGTGCCGGCGGCAAAGCTGCCCGGAAGACACCGTATGCGGTCTAACCCCGGAAGAAGAGATCGAGTGTTTTCACGTGCCACCTGAGAGCATTCAGAACTGCGGCTCCGAGGAGCTCCGACTGTCGCATCCGTGTCCCGCTCCCACTCACATCATGGCATTCGTACCCGGTTGTACAATCTGTGTGGGTGCAGACCTCCTCGACCCAACACCTGCATCACAAGAACGTGACGAGAACCAACAGCAAACGCACACACAAAGGGCATGCGTGAGTCGAGGCATTCTCTTTGGAGAAGAGGCCGTTGGAGAATGTTACGACATATCCACGGAATGCGAGGAGAAGGCCTGTCCAGAGGGCACCAAGTGCGGCCTGTCAGCCCCAGGGCAGATCGAGTGTTTTGCAGACTCGGAAAGGTGGCTCGAGAACTGCGGCTCAGAAGAGCTCCGTCTGATGCAGCCATGCCCGCAGGACACGAGCATTCGAGGTTTCGGCCAGGGCTGCACATTTTGCGAAGGCAGTATCCCGTTCCGTGCACCAGCCGAACCGCCACAGTCCACAGGCGAGCTCGAGGCCGAGTCACAGAACGCCTGCATTGTCCGGCCACGCCCCGAGTATCCGCGCAGTGAATGCATCGACATATCCATCCCATGCCAACTGAGAAACTGCCCGCAAGATACGGTCTGCGGACTGGACCTGAGTGAACAGATCCAGTGCTTTCCGGAGTCGGTGAGAAACTTCGAAATTTGTGGGTCCGACGAGTTTCGCACATCGCAGCCATGCCCGCACGGCTCAGGCATCCTCGGATTCGGCCAGGGCTGCACGTTCTGCGAGGGAAGCCGTCCGGAGCAGGCGTCAACAGCTCCGACAGAGCAGACATCGACAGAACCACAGACAACTTCCTCAGAATTCACATCGACGGAACCACTGCCGACCGCCTCGGAACCGACATCGACGGAGCTACCGACATCTACCACGGAGCTGCCGGTGACACAGACTCCAACGACGAGATCGACAGAGGCGGCGGCTGGCCTCGCCTGCATCAACCGCAAAGTCAGCAGCGGCGTCTACCGGCGCGGCTGCCGCGACATCAGCTCATACTGCCGGGCTCTGGGCTGCGGGCCGGGCCTCACCTGCGCCCTGGACCCGCTGGAGCGGCCCGCCTGCTTCCGGGCCGAGCAGCTGCCGCTGCAGCACTGCGGCTCGGCCGCCGAGCGGCTGGCCCAGCCGTGCCCGGACGGCGCCGTGCTGGTGGCCTACGGCGCCGGCTGCACCTTCTGCCGGCCCGACCGGCCCACGCCGCCGCCGACGCCCACTCCACCGGTGCTGCGGCGCCGCGCCTGCCTGGCGGT
The DNA here is from genome assembly GCA_030062745.1 of Capitulum mitella. Classification (NCBI taxonomy): domain Eukaryota; kingdom Metazoa; phylum Arthropoda; class Thecostraca; order Pollicipedomorpha; family Pollicipedidae; genus Capitulum; species Capitulum mitella. The sequence goes on from CP099842.1 coordinate 31,339,039, forward strand.
CGGCCGGCGCCGCCAGTGCGTCGACATCTCGGACGTCTGCCGGCGCCTGCGCTGCGGAGCCGGCACCGTGTGCGCGCTGAGCCCGGCGCTTAAGCCTCTCTGCCTGCGACCGGAGCCGCAGCAGGCGCGCCACTGCGGCTCCGAGCACGCGCGGCTGGCGCAGCCCTGCCCGGCCGGCACCGAGCCGCAGGCGTTCGCCGCCGGCTGCACCTTCTGCCGGCGGCGCAGCGCCCCGACCCCGCGGACGACAGCGACACCGCCGGCGGCAAAGCTCCGCGCCTGCTACGCCTTCGGCCTCACCCGAGAATGCATCGGCATCGAGCGGCGGTGCCTGTCGCCCCGCTGCCAGCCGGGCCACATCTGCGTCATGAACCTGGCTGGCAAGGTGCTCTGTATGCCGCAGCGGCGGCGGGGGCGCCACTGCGGCTCGGAGATGGCCCGCCTGCGGCGGCCCTGTCCTGGCGCCATGCTGCCGCAGGCGTTCGGCGCCGGCTGCACCTACTGCCGGTCGGCGGCGACCGGCACGACGTGGCGCCCCGCCTGCCTGGCTGTCGGCCGGCGCCGCGCGTGCGTCGACATTTCGGAGGCGTGCCGGCAGCTGCAGTGCCGGCCGGGCACAGTCTGCGCGCTGGACCTCAACAGTCTGCCGCGCTGCGTACCGCCGCCGCCGCCGGCGATGCGGAACTGCGGCTCGGATGAAGCGCGGCTGCGGCGGCCGTGCGCGGCCGGCGCCACTCCCGCCTGGTTCGCCGCCGGCTGCACCTTCTGCCAGCCGAAGCTGGCGCCAGTCGCCGCCGGCGCCGGCGCCTGCGTGGCGCGCCGCCGCGGCCACCCGGCGGGGTCGAGCGAGTGCCAGGACCTCCGGCCGCGCTGCGCCCAGCTCGGCTGCAGCCGCGCCACCATCTGCGCCCTAAACGCCGCCGAGCGCCTTGTCTGCTTCTCGCCGCAACAGCTGGCGAACCCGTTCTGCGGTACCCGGCGGCAGAGGCTGGCTGCACCCTGCGGAGCCAACCGCCACCTTCGTGTGGTGGCCTATGGACAGAAGTGTAATTACTGCCGCTAAATGGCCAAGAGGTCAAAATAGCATGGTCTGCTGCGTCCAGTCCCACAAGCACAGGTGCGGTCCTGCAAAGCTTCTAGGCCTTGTGTACAGGATGCAAATGACTGGACATCTGGTGATTTATCTACACTGTTTAGTGCCTGTATAACAGCAGATATAATGAGTATTGGTGAGCAATAGTGCAATACTGGCCATGGCATGTTTCTGCGAGTCTCATTTCTACCTTAGAGAACCTCTACTCTCGACCGAGTCCGTCTAAGCGTTCCTAGTTCCGAGGGACGCTGTGCAGCTGAAACTGGCGCGAAAAAGACATGGTTACAGATCTAGAGTATATTCAGACACACGTGGCTCACACGACCATTGTTAATCCGAGGAGGGTTAATCTGAGGAGCACAATCATAACCGACTCTAACCCACGAAAACTGGAATCTACACTAGAGCCCTAGAACCTACTACAACCCTCTTCTACAAGAACCCGTCCAATGGAGATCCTGGAATCCAAAGAACGGCGCTTCAGGCGGGTTGGAGGGTTAGGTCGGAGGAGCACGGGGGTCGGACCCAGAACCTGGAGAGGCGCAGACGGCGGCCCGGTCGCTGGCTGATCGGCCCGGCGGGACCTCGGCTGCTGACCGTCCTGGCCGTCAGTGTGGTAACATAGTCCGGCCGCGCTCCGGCGCCTGGCCACGGCGGTCCGCTGGCGGCGACTGGACTGCACCGCTGGAAGGTGTGGGGCCAAGGAGCATTGCCCGGGAAATGTGCCCCGGGTCTCCGGTTCACTGACTTCATACCACAACTGTCCTCCAGGGTGCTGATTGGAGCTGGGGGGGGGCTGATCACCCTGCAGTCCTTGGCCATCCTGTCGCACTGCATGGGGACTGGACCTATCCATAGATGAGCCTATTTGGGGTCACCCTTTTGCTTTACTGAACATCAATACTTCATCCTGGCACTTGTTGGCACCAGTCCCATACCAGCACATGGTTTGAGTAAAGTTTGGTCATATTTATGCCTCTGTTGTTGGTTGTCATGGCCATTCTAATTTGGAACAGTTACATGTTGGTGTTTTGTTGTGAAAAATGCACATTTCCTGCACAGGTGCTAATTTTTGTATCTGTTGATACCAATTTGTTATTTTTTTCTTACTACATCCAAGGATTGAGGCATGTGGCTGTAATGTAGGTAAATGTGTTTTTTTTTTTTTTTTTAGGGAACATTATGAACATACAGCTACTTCTACCATAACCTGTATATATATATGTATATATTATTATTGTACATAACATGCATACATATTACATAAATCATTACAATATATATATATATATATATATATATATATATATATATATATATATATATATATATATAAACAAGCACTATATAACAATGAATACTAGTGATTCCAAAATTTCAACTATATTGACACAATTTGCTAATGTAGGGCATCAGTCACTGATTAGTGTACTAGTCCTTCAAAATATTTTTGTTGCAGATGTTAACTCACTAGAAATATAATATCCTGCAGTAAAACCAATCAACCAAATTAGTATGCCATACAGCAGTCTATCTCCAGAGCTGAGATATACCATAGTCATAGTGCCAGCACCTTTGAGATGGGGTGGGGGAGGGGGGCAAACATGATTTTTACCTTATCTCTTTCCATACACCACCATAGGGTTCATCTAAAATGTTGTCCACAGCTGGCAGGCAGCTGCCCCCCCCCCCCAGCTTTCCTCCCCCAGTCCCTATGCTCCTGTGCTCCAGGCCTAGAATATGGACTGCCAACTCACCACAACAGTCAGCAAGGAGTACCTGCCATGGCTGGCTATGGCTTGGGGTATGGCTCAGTTTTGGAGTAGGCATCTCCAGGCACATCCAGTATCCAAGCCACACCACTAATGACTGAGAACTAGCAATGTCAAAATTTGAAACCACACCAATCTCAATATCAAATATGACTATATCCACTGTATTAATGAGGGTGCACACAAGTGCATAGCATGGATGCCTTAAGTAAATGCATCAAGGCACAAGGTGGTTGGTTGGTTAGCTGGCACGGGTGTCGATTTCTATTCTTTTGAGGAGGCCCTGGCCAACCCAATGTTGATTTGGGCCAAAAAAAAAAAAATCCCATTGACCAAAACAACGTGGGCTAAATCCGTTGAGCCACCCACATTTGGGGGGAAGTTAGGTAGTCCGGCCGACGGCTCGACCCATCCAATCTCGTGTACCCAAATTGACGCCCCTGTTGGTTGGTTTGGGTTAGGGCGCACTGCCACTTGGGCTCAAGCGTCCGGTGTCCAGTCCACACCATACGTCCCACCAGTCGAGGACTCGTGGGGTCGAGATCTGAACCCACAACCTTACGGCTACATGAGTCCGAACCTTCCTCCGCTAAACCAGAGGAGGGCCCGTACACGAGCGTTCCCTCGGAACGCGAATTATGCGTCTACATTTGTCCTTCGTGCATCATTTTTGTAAGTTTTGGTGTACCAGATTGGCATTAGGCATGCTTACTGCCTGATGGCAGATTGATTGTAATTTTCCGTTAAAGGTAAAGTTTTTCCAAGTGGTATAAGTAGATTGTAAGACAAAAAAATATATATCAATTTTTTTATAAAACCATGGTACATTCCGACATCCTTTCTTAATGGCTTTACTCTGTTTAAGATGTTCTTGATTTTCAACTAGCTTTTCTTCTGGAATGGATCTGGCATCAAAAGTTCGCGCGGTTTTCACCCACATTGGCGCGGGAGTGCACGGCGTGAGGAGGGTACTCGCGGTGTTTATTCGTTAACTGTTGTTAATATAATTTAGAAGAGAAATATATCGTTTTGAAGCAACACGAGGACGTGTTACCCCAAGAACTGCTGTTTCTAAGTAGCCGTGTGCTGTTGATTGAGGGTAATCACACCCTTTAGAAGCTTGCTGGTCTTCGGAACAGAATTGATCCTGAAAGCCTAGTGTAAAAATGTCGGTAAGTTGAAGTTTTGTTGTGAACATTGTGATTTCCAGCAGTATGCTTCATTGGATTGGATTGAACTGGATTGCAGAAGTTGCAGTTACGTTGTTGCTTTTGACCATTGGGCATTAACATTAGGATAGCCAGGAGACAGGGTTACAAGACAAAAATGGAAAATGCCTGATGATTGGGTGCAGAAGTCCACCAGATGGCAAAATCATGTTGAAATGTCATTTGGGGGTTTATCTGAGCTCTGGATCATTCTTAAGCATGTGGTCTGTGCCAATTTTGTGCTTGGATGTGATATGGTTGGTCTGAATTGCACACAGTGCCACATTTTGCCATGCAGCAGAATGTCATGCAATAGAATGATGGTTGCTTTGAAAATGCACATGAGTCATGATGTAGTGAGATAATATTGTGGCTCTGGCATTGGTGTGCTTTTGCCACAGTTTGTAGTCTGGCAATCACTGGCCAGACATCAGTGTGTCTTAAAATGCACAGTTCTTTGTGCCAGTTGTTTATAATATTATATAATGTCATCCAGCAATTAGCCTTCTGTCTGTGTTACTGTGACTATGCATATCATCATGCCTTGTTTCTGGCCTTTATTGAGGTATATAATTAATGTGAAGAAAAATTTGATATTTAATGTCTAGATATATCTCATATGACTAAGAAGCAAATGAACATTTTGTGTGGTACTTCTTTTAATTTATAATAACAGTATTTAAATTGAATAAGAGGTTATTAGACAAGGCCATTGCTTAACTCTTGAACAATGAATATTGTTTTTTTTCATATTTCTATTCAGATTGTTTTCACATATTCAGTTGACAAAAAATAAGTGTGTCTTGTGTGAAGCACTTACAGAAGAAGTACAGAAGTACAGTTACAGTTACAGTTAGAAGTACAGAAGTAGAAATTGTGACATGTGAAGACCAGCAAACTCCACAAAATCCAAGGTTTTCATTCATTGAACATGCATATAATTACATTTGTTTCTTCTTGATGTCTGTCTGTTTTTTTTCCAGTTTTGTCACACATGATTAAACTTATTTGTTGTGAAAGTGGTGTCATATGTTTGATCATCATATATTGCTGCATATATGATGATAACATCACGTGTCATCAGATCACAAAACTAGCCAGTTTTCCTTTAATCAGTCATGCCTTTAGGATGGCAACCATTTTCAAAGAGCCATTGGTACAAAGAAATGTGCATTGTAAGATAAATTTATGTCTGGCTGCCAGCTTACAACCTATGGCAAAAGCTCACCAAAATCCAGATTCTGGACTAGAGTACAGAAAAGCAAAAATCATGTAGGCTGAAGATGAGCATGCAGTCCCACCCTAAAGTGAAAGGAAAATATTTTCCAGCATTAATGCTTCCAGGAAGCAGTCTCAGATTGTGTCAGATTAACCCGTCCCCGACTAGGGAGGGGCAGTTGACTCCCCCCGAGGTTTTTCTGGGATTGCGAGAGAACCAACAAACACAGTCATGAAACTATGTGTACCTTTTGCTCCATCAATTTTATATCTTGTGTCAAAATTTTGACCTCAGGTCACGTCAGGTGCCTGGTCTAGGTCAGGTCAAACAGACCATGTCTAAAAAAGTTTAGTGCCCTTTAACTTTTTTGCAAAGCAAGATATCTCAATAATACTTTCAAGGATTAGTGATCGTGATAGATGCAACAAATCTGCTATCTCAGATTTCTTCGGAATTTTCCGGGTCATTGACCTAAGGTCAAGTCCATTTTTAACCCGCGCACGACCGTCAGTCCGCCCCGAACAGCGGCGACTGGGGGGGGGGGGCAGTTGACTGCCCCCCCTCTAACTCACGAACGGTTGGTCGCACGATAAAAATAAGAATACCGTTGGAAAGCCTGTGAGGAGTAGAGCTCGAAACTGGTCTCATTTTTAGTTTTAAATAATATGTAAGCCAATTTACGCCATATATATATGTTTTCTCATAGCCCACTGCATGGGACCGAGAAATGGCCTGAATCTCAAGGACTGTGACTAATACGCGTAGGTAAAGGCACCAGCGCACAAGTAAATGTCCGCGGATGCCGATACACGTCTAATTTCCTCAGATTTGTTCAATATATACGCCGAAACGTTGAGTTAAAGACACCGTAATTCTCCCGTCAGCCGTCAGTGTGCGCCGCTGCCGTATGCGGTACCAAATTGACGGGAACTAATTTTAGCGTTCCTTTATTTTCGCGAAAAAGACGATCTGTGTAAATTTTATTGATCTTTGTGCTTCTTGTGATGGTTTCTCATGCTTAAATTTTGGAAAAATTGATTAGTTGCCAATCTACAAAGTTGGCGGAGCTTTATCCGCGAGTGCCTGTTTATTTGCAAAATATGCTACTTTTTCAAACTTTTTGAGGTTCCTGGTATTAATTACGTCTCTGCCATTTTCTACCCATTCTGAGTAATTCATCGCCGATTTTGACGGTGGTACATTTTGGCCCACTACAGTTATTCGTGACCTGACCTCAGGTCAATGGCTGGAAGTCACTGATACTTTGTCCAGTGACGGTAACTAGATGTCTGCTTCTTTCCACACTAAAAATGTTATGGAATATTCCGTCAATTTCCGAAAAAACGGCGATATGTTTTAAAAATGGGCTTGACCTTATGTCAATGACCCGGAAAAATCCGAAAAATCTGAGATAGCAGATTTGTTGCATCTATCAGGATCACTAATCCCTGAAAGTATTATTGAGATATCTTGTTTTGCGAAAAAGTTACAGGGCGCTAAACTTTTATGACAGGTCTGTTTGACCTGATCTAGGTCAGGCACCTGATCTGACCTGAGGTCAAAATTTTGACACGAAGCGTAAAATTGATTGAGCAAAAGGTACACGAAGTTTCGTGCCTCTGTGTTCGTTGGTTCTCTCGCAATCCCACAAAAACCTCAGCGGGAGCAGTCAACTCTGCCCAGTCGGGGACGGGTTAAGACATATCGCCGTTTTTTTCGGAAATTGACGGAATATTCCATAACATTTTTAGTATGGAGTGAAGCAGACATCTAGTTACCGTCATTGGGCATAGTACCAGTGACTTCCAGCCATTGACCTGAGGTCATGTCACAAATAACTGTAGTGAGCCAAAATATACCATCGTCAAAATCGACGATGAATTACTCAGAATGGGTAGAAAATGGCAGAACTAGCTTGCACAGACGTAATTAGTACCAGGCACCTCAAAAAAATTTGAAAAAGTAGCATATTTTGGAAATAAACAGGCTCTCGCGAATAAAGCTCCACCAACTTTGTAGATTGGTAACTAATGATTTTTTCTAAAAATTTAAGCATGAGAAACCATCACAAAAACCGCAAAGATCTATAAAATTGACATAGATCGTCTTTTTTCGCGAAAATAAAGGAACGCCAAAATGAGTTCCCGTCCATTTGGTACCGCATACGGCAGCGGCGCACACTGACAGCTGGCGGGAGAATTACCTTGTCTTTAACTCAACGTTTCGGCATATATATTGAACAAATCTGGGGAAATTAGACGTGTATCGGCATCCGCGGACCTTTACTTGTGCGCTGGTGCCTTTACCTATGCGCTATTAGTCACAGCCCTTGAGATTCAGGCCATTTCTCGGTCTCATGCAGTCGGCTATGAGAAAACATATATAGGGCGTAAATTGGCTGACATATGATCTAAAACTAAAAATGAGACCAGTTTGGAGCTCTACTCGTCACAGGCTTTCCAACGGTATGCTTATTTTTATCGTGCGACCAACCGTTCGTGAGTTAGAGGGGGGGGGGCAGTCAACTACCTCCCCACAGTCGCCCATGTTCGAAACGGACCGACGGTCGTGCGCAGGTTAACCATATTATACATACTGCATTTTCTCATGGTACAAGCATAAATATTGCTTGGTTTCAGTTTTGGCCTGCAGCATTCAAAGTGCTATAACATGCCATGCACTAGATTGTCTGTTGCACGCCCAGTGTTGTGTTTCAGTGTCTGAACCCTGGCCATTGTTTCAGGAGATGAACCCTGACTCGCCGACGTCGCCGTCTGCCGTGCTGAGTTCGCCGGAGTCGCGCGCCACGCCGTCGTCCCGGCTGGGACGGCGGCGCCGCGTCAGCCACGGCTCCACCTGCCGGCTCGCTGGACGCCCCGTTCGAGGACGAGTCGGTGGGCGCCGCGGCCGACATGGACCTGGATCGCGAGGAGGAGGAGGACGGGGAGGAGCTGTTCGGCGACGCCATGGAAACGTGAGGATGGTAGTCACCTTCTCTTAGAAAGCGTGACATGCATTTTGTGCAAACACTAGTATGTGTCATGGTGCCCACTACAAGGAATGTAGATTTCACTGCTTGTCTTTGTGGTCCTCAGTTGTAAAATTTCTCGTTTTTGTGCGTGTGGTCACAATGCGTTTGCTCTAATCTGCTGGCATTTGTTGTCTGACCAACTCATTTACCGCTCCATTGCCTCATTTTCGGGAATGCGGTGTCGAGGGTTGATGACTGTGCCGTTTTCAGTGATTACCGGCCGATGTCTGCCCTGGACCGGTACGAGCCGGACATGCTGGACGACTCGGAGGTGGACGCGCTGAGCGAGGCCGGGCGTCGCGCTGCCGAGGCCGAAATGCGCAGACGTGACCGCGAGGAGGGCAGGACGACCGGACGGATGCGGCGCGGACTGTTGTACGGTGAGAATCCTGTCGACTGTTCTCACTATGTCAGAACAGGACTTTTCGCATCCGTTATTTTTACTGTTGAGTTAGGTTGGTCCGTATTCCTCTCTTCTTTGCCCGTTTACTTCCGTGAGACCAATTTCAGTTTGTTTGTGGTGCATTGCCACGGATGGTTTCGGTTTTCCCGGCGCTTGCGCTGTTCTTGCGGCGTAGGATTTGACCCGCCCGTTTTGGCGTTTGATCCGCCCGTTGCGGTGTTTTACCCGCCCGTTGTGGTGTTTGGCCCACCTGTCGTGGTATTTGGCCCGCCCGTGTGGTGTTTGACCCGCCTGTCGCGGTGTTTGACCGGCGCGCCGCCGCCACCAGACGAGTCTGACGAGGAGGAGGACCGGCCGTCGCGGCGGCGGCGGCTGGCCGAGCGGGCGGCCGAGGGCAGCACCGTCGACCCGGAGGAGCAGCTGGAGTCGATCGAGAACCTGGAGGATCTGCGCGGCCACACGGTCCGCGAGTGGGTCACCAAGCTCGGCCCGCGCACCGAGATCTACAACCGGTTCAAGAACTTCCTGCGCACCTACGTTGACGAGAAGGGACACAAGCTATACATGGAGAAGATTCGGCAGATGTGCGAAGGTGCGTTTGTGCGTTTGGGCTTCGTTGTAAACATCTGGTGACGTTGGGGTGAGCTGGAGATGCGACGATTCTGAACTGCGATGCGTCGACGAGAAAAGTACGTCTAACGTCCTGGTGTGGTTGTTTTGAGATGTCACTCGCCCACGAATGACTTGTGTAGTTCCTTCCACTGGTATTGGCAGGACAGGGCGTTCTTGATACACCCTGGTACTAAATGTAAACCCATCGTGCTACCCTTTGGGGTATGCCTTCGCCCGTGAGTTTCGTGGCCTCTTGCGAATTTCCAGGTTGTTTTCCTGCATCGGAAAAGTACATGCACGCTATTGGTTGCCAAAACCCGACCTGAATGGGTTCTGACGTGCCACAGAGAACCGGGCCAGCTTGAACGTGGACTACAATGTGATCGCGCTGAAGGAGTGGGTGCTGGCTCTCTTCCTGCCGGAGGCGCCCACCGAGATGCTAGCCATTCTGGACCAGGCCGCCAAGGACGTGGTGCTCGGCCTGTTTCCCCAGTACGAAAGGATCACCAAGGAGATCCACGTGCGCATCACGGACCTGCCGCTCATGGAGGACATCCGGTCGCTCAGGTGCGGGACTTCTTCGACCTGTTCTGGTGCATTTGCACAATATATGTAGGCGCCAAGATGAAATATTTCAGTCTTTGTCAGATGACGTTCTTAACTCATTTCATTTTCCGTGTATCCAGTTGGACTCTGCCAGCTCTATGACACTGTGTTATGTAAACTTCTCAAGAACATTTGCATAGTCCAGGGTGTGTGACGTTTCGTTCCCATGTTTTAGGCAGCTCCACTTGAATCAGCTGATCCGGACGAGTGGTGTGGTTACCACGGCGACAGGCATTCTCCCCCAGCTCTCGGTCATCAAATTCGACTGCAACAAGTGCAACTACGTGCTCGGTCCATATGTCCAGGGCCAGAGCAACGAAATCAAGCCGGGGTCGTGCCCGGAGTGCCAGAGCAATGGTCCTTTCCAGGTATGTTTGGGAAGAGGCTGGAATCAGTCAGTATGACCCATTCTTAAGGGTGCTGTGAAAAAAGACAGGACTACAACATCATGTAAGCAAGGAATGCTGTTAGAGCAGAGCACTGGGCTAAAACGTCGGTGTAGAAGTCCAATTACCAGACGAAACGTACGTTTTTTAAACGTCTCGCCTGTCCCGCGTGGATGCGGGCAGCCCGCAGTCTGCTTTTGGCTCGCCGCACAGCAGACTTTGTGAGCTCCGTTCGTGAAGAAGGAAAATTTGTAGATTTGGGCCCTTGGATACATTCCACGTTCTTACAAACACAGCTTATCAGAATCCATGTTTTTATTATCAATGTTTGTAAAAATTGTCTGCGATTTTGGCGTGCTCATCATACGTGGCATTTGCGTTGTTTTCTTTTCAGGTGAACATGGAGGAGACCGTGTACCAGAACTACCAGCGGGTCACCATCCAGGAGTCGCCTGGACGGGTGGCCGCCGGCCGTCTGCCCAGGTCCAAAGACGCCATCCTTCTCGGTAGGTTCCCCGTGGAAGTCTGGCGTAGTGTATACAGGACGGTAGTGGATTAAAGGAGCTGGCGTCGTTTTTGCGCCGCGATTTACCCAGGGTTGGAAGCACCATTATTGTGCTGCCTTGCAGGTCCCTACGGGGAATTGTGTTGTGTTCTTGTCTGGTGTCTAGTGTTCGTTTTCCATCCGTGATGTCGCCCAGGGTTCCCGCTCCAGCGGTTGGTTAGGATACTTTTCTTGCAGAATTTGATGTTGATGGTCATACTTTTATGTCCCTTTGGAGATAAAAGTACGATCTGGTGGAATTTTTTGGTAGTCAAATATGGACGAATTTGGGTTCATGGATGATGATGGGTTTTTGATTTGATGATGGACGGCCCTGGGTTGATTGTCTAGATTTTCCATCTGGGGATTGGATGAACGTAAGTGCCAGTTTAGTTGGAGAGGATTTTCTTTTACAGGCGACTTGTGCGACTCGTGCAAGCCAGGGGACGAAATCGAGCTGACAGGCGTGTACACCCATAGCTACGAGGGAAGTCTCAACACCAAACAGGGATTCCCTGTGTTTGCTACGGTCATCATGGCCAATCACATTGTAAGCATTCATGATACCGAGCCTTGTGAGGGCATGGTAAACCAAATGCCCGTTATTTCAGAGCGTCCCCGGAAAGCGCAGATATTGGGAATGCACATAATGGCTCCAACTCTGCCAGGCTACCTCACTCCATTTACACGCTCTTAGCCCATGCCGTAAGTCAAAGTCATTGCTCACCATATTCATTTTCCTGCATTGTCGTGATGCTGCTGTCAGTGAGGTGATATATATATATATATATATATATATATATATATATATGTCACCTTAATTGGTGCGAGGTAATGGGTATCTGGTCACCTGGATCAGTCCAGGTGACCAGTCTCGGGTGCCTGTAATCACGCGCCGTCGTCGCGCCGGCAGCTGAAGAGGGACGACGCGGCGCTGGCTCGCGCGCTGACCGACGACGACGTGCGCGCCATCACCAGCCTCTCCAAGGACCCGCGCATCGCCGAGCGCCTGGTGGCCAGCATCGCGCCCTCCATCTACGGCCACGAGGACATCAAACGCGCCCTGGCGCTGGCCATGTTCGGAGGCGTGGCCAAGAACCCGGGCCAGAAGCACAGGTCGGTGGTCCGCCGACCGCAGCGCCGACGGGACGGGGGCGGGCCGTCAGCGCAGCCGGTGTTTTTAGGCTCAGTCAACTGTGAAACAGGGTTCAGTCAGAGCTTGAAGATGAAATCGTGTTTTTAAGGGTGGAGGATGAAGTGTAGCATATGCATGTGCAGATATGCGAACAAGAAATTTGGTGATGCTGGTTGGTGGTATGTCCAGAAATCAGACATTGTTGCACTTCTGTACATGTGCGGAATAAAAATGGAATGAAACCTCACTTAACAGGCCACGACCTTGCACGACTGACAACGATGCTGTCCGCTGTGTTGCAGGGTGCGAGGCGACCTCAACATTCTCCTCTGCGGAGACCCGGGCACGGCCAAGTCACAGTTTCTCAAGTACCTGGAGAAGATAGCGCCCCGGGCGGTGTTCACCACGGGCCAGGGAGCGTCCGCCGTCGGTGCGTGCTCCTGCTCTGTGTATGGCTTCACCGTCAGCGGCGTATCAGACCGGCGCTGTTGGCGGCTCGCGACGTTGCCGTGGCGTCGGGCTGTGTGGCCGCCACGCTCTGAAGGGACTTCAGCGTCCATCTGCTTCCGTCTTGATCTTTGGCCATTATTTTCGAATGCAGTCCACTTGCCCAGGAGCGAACAGTTAATTTGAAGTGTCGACGTTTAGCTTGGCGTGAGTATTTTGTGGTCGCAATCCAGGCCGAGAGTCGTTCTGGCATGGGGCATACCACGCTACCCATGCCTAGGGCTGCAGTCACCCCAGCGGCCGTGACGGCCGGTCCGGTTCCGTGTCGTGAGCGGTCTGCGCGGCTGCTGCGTCGTGTTCGGCCGGTACTGAGCGGGCCGGCGTGTTCCAGGTCTGACGGCGTACGTGCAGCGCTCGCCGGTGACCAGGGAGTGGACGCTGGAGGCCGGGGCGCTCGTGCTGGCCGACAAGGGCTTCTGTCTGATCGACGAGTTTGACAAGGTTTGTGGTGGACGAGTGTGACTCGATCTCGGGGCTGTACACAGGTATTCACCGTTCCTTTGGCTCTGTGCTGGTAAGTTTGCGGGTATGTGAGTGTGTTGGTCACCGTGAAAAAAAAGAGAAAAGAAACGAAATCGAAAAATGGAAAATTTTCGGGCGTATCACGCTACTTTGATCGCAAGCTAGATGACTGAACGTCAGAACCTAGGTACGTTTCTTAGTATATCGCCGCCCGCATCAGACTAGCTGACATTGAACCTGTCGCCGCGCGCAGATGAGTGACCAGGACCGCACCTCGATCCACGAGGCCATGGAACAGCAGAGCATCTCCATCAGCAAGGCTGGTATCGTGACCTCACTGCAGGCGCGCTGCTCGGTAGTGGCCGCCGCGAACCCCATCGGAGGCCGCTACGACCCCAGCATGACGTTCGCCGATAACGTGAGTCGTTTGGTGTAGACGAGCGGCGTGGTGGTGGCTGAGGAGGTCGTGGCTCCAAACAGCTTATGGTGAAATATGGCTCGTTGCGGTATGCGCTGAAAAAATAAATAAATTTAAAAAGGAAATGATGGGGTGTGAAGGCAAGCCACGGCTGACAGAGAAGTCTACAAACATTCTGTTTATCTACAGACATTCGTCAGTTTCATAGCATGTCAGTTTCGGTGAATCTTTTCGACTTGGCGACCGCCCAGAATTCCGTGGTTCTCTCCCCTGTCCGCCTGTGGAGAGGAAGCCAGCTCGCCTATCCGCCGGCACGCTCGCCTGACGCTGGGCCCGTCTGCGGCGCCCTGATAACTGCGTCTTGCCTGAGGCGTCCCCTCTGCGGACAGGTGGACCTGACTGAGCCGATCCTGTCCCGGTTTGACGTGCTCTGCGTGGTGCGGGACACTGTGGACGCCGTGCAGGATGAGCGGCTGGCCCGGTTCGTGGTGGGCTCGCACGTCAAAAACCACCCGCTCAACACGGCCGAGAAGCAGGAGCAGCAGCAGGCCGAGGTAAGAGCGCGACGGTGGCGGACGGCGCTCAGGAGGACCAGCAGCAGGCAGCGGCAGATGGGGAGCAGCAGCCTCAGCTGACCAGAAAAGCAACAGCAATTTAAAGACTAGGCAATGGTAGCACGTCAACAATTCAGTTCACTAAAGCGTGGCGGTTCGCGTAGTAGCCAGACAATCTTTTTCTTTTGTTCTGTTTTGTCCTTGTTTTTTCTGCTTGGTGTTCGTTCAGCTCAAGGTTCACGTTTCAGGCTTTAGATGCAAGGACATCACATCATCAGTTTGTTTTAGATCTCTACGAAACGTGCCGTAAGAGAATGCTTCGGTATCTTACTCAAGCAAAGAAGGGCGATGTCCTCTTTTCAAAGCATAATAAGTATCTATCGCACAGGCCAGGACTTAATGCGGCGTAGATCAAGGAATGTCTTTTTTGCGACTCATGGCGCAGCAAAAGGTACATGGGACAGAATAAGTGTAGATAACTTTGATTCACTGGATTTACTCCGACATGATTTCCAGGACATGCCGCAGTCGGGCACAAACCTAGAGGGATTGGAGAAGATTCCTCAGGACCTCCTGAAGAAATACATCTCCTACGCCAGAAACCGCGTCAACCCAAAGTTGAACCAGATGGACCAGGACAAAGTGGCGAGGATGTACAGCGATCTCCGCAAAGAGTCAGTGGTGCGTCCTTGAATAGCTCCGTACAGATTAAAAGTTCTCGATTATCGTGAAGACTGAAGAAATTTCCATGGTATGGTTGATATTGGTTTTAGTATGATTTACTTATGCTGTATGTGAACTTAACAGCCATCATTAAGCTTCCACTCAGGCCTGTCGAACTACGATGGGACTTATTTTATCGTATGCAGTATTCGTAGCTTTATAAGTCAGTGAATTTTTGGTCATGAGCGGTTACTAGGAGTTTAATTTTAATGCTGTTATTATTAGTCTTATTTTCCTCAGCAGTTTCATCTCCACACGTGTCCGGAAGTTCCACCTTCTCTGTGTGTCTTACCTTGATGGCTCGCTGGAAACGTTGTCACGCGGTGTTTCATGTTCCCGAGAACAGGCGACCGGCAGTATTCCGATCACGGTGCGTCATATCGAGTCGGTGATCCGGATGGCCGAGGCCCACGCCAAGATGTACCTGCGAGACTACGTCCAGGAGGACGACGTCAACATGGCGATCCGCGTCATGCTGGAGAGCTTCATCGACACGCAGAAGTACAGCGTCATGAGAAGCATGCGGCGGGTGAGCAGGGTGTTGGAAAGTAGAGACTTGTGTAGCTTGTGTTGGTTGGCGCCTGGCTGTTGGCTTTGACGGCGCCTCGGCTAGGCCTTGTGACTCCTGTGGAACTGTTTTGTATTATTTTCGTGTTATTTCTTATTATACTTCTTTTCGTATCTTTTATACCTTTGAATTTTTTCATTTCTTATATTTTTTATTTATGCAATATTTTTATCATGACGCATTTTTAGTGTATAACCATTCGGGTTCGGAACCCGTATTCGGCTTCTGGTGGGAACATTATATACTGCATAATACTTGACCAAGTTTTGCAAGTGAGCAAGATGTTTTTATGATGTAATCCACGTACTGTATGGAGATGATTCAAGTGCCTGGATTTTCAGCTTCAGATTCTACCATCTACGAGACTGTCAGTGCTGCATGTGTTCTGACTGAGCTTCCTCCGACAGAACTTCTCCCGGTACCTGGCCTTTAAGCGCGACAACAACGAGCTGCTGCTGTTCATCCTGCGACAGCTGATTCACGACCAGGCCGTCTACCAGCGCAACCGGTACGGCACCGACCAGGACACGGTGGAGATATCGGAGAAGGACCTGGCCGACCGCGCCCGCCAGATCAACATCCACAACATGCAGCCCTTCTTCTCCAGCCACCTGTTCAGTGCGAACAACTTCCGGTACGACGACAAGCGGAAAATGATCTCGCAGACGATTTAGAGTAGACGTAAGATGAAGACTGGTGTCACCGACGATCAGACCGTTGGCTGGGACGTGGGTATGGCGACTCGCACTGGGTTTGGCCAGAGAAAACGTCTTGTGTATGTGCGCCTTGACCATTCTCTTTAAGTGTGTACAAATAGGTTCCGTGTCCCATGTGTTACGTAGGATATACAGCAGTTACCTCCGAGAAGACACCGTTGTGGTACCCTGCTGTATTGTATGCTTCCAGCGCCCTTTTTATAATAAAGCGTACAGATACCGCATTTTATTTCGCTCCAGATTGACAGCTAGAACTAAACCGAATTTCTTCTCACGCCAGCATTCCACGTTCAAAAGCGTGACTAACAGTCGGACATCAGCATCGGTCGGTCGACAAGTGTTCGTCAAATTCACTTGGCGCTAACGGTCAGAAGCGTGTAAAGCAGCGCCGCGCCCGCGCAGCCGGGTGTCGATGCGCGGCTTCTCAGATCCGTCGAAGGACAGCTTAATGCGATTCGGTGCGTCCCCTTGGACTGGCGATCAGTATGATCCTGTTTCTTTCGATGAGATCGATGTCTTTCTCCAGCGCGGCCATCTGTCGCTCGAGACTCTCCTTGCGGAACTGCTTTGGCAGATTATCAATGCAGAGGGACTGGGCCGAGTACGCTTTGTTGAGGGCAGCCCAGTTTTCCTTCAGGCCTTTCAGCAGTTCTTGACGTTCTTCCTCCGATACCTGTTTTGCCTTCTGTGAATCGATGGCCTCCTGGGCTTGCCTGTCGCGTTCTTCCTTGGTAAATTTTTGTTCTTCCTCTCTTCTTTTTAAGTATTTCGGGGCTGTGCCGAAATCTTTTTTGAACACGTATCGTAATTTGAGGCCAGATGGTTCCAGAGTATGCTTGTCTCCTCCCTTCGTATCCACGTATTTTCGCTCGGGGACATATATGTCCTGCGCTTTTTTCACTTCTTTTTTGTTGTTGACAAGAAAATTTTTGTGTTCCCTCTTACGTTGTTTGAAAGAAATGGGTGTAAGATCGTCCACTTTCGCCAGTGCCACCAATTTGTGCTTCTGAGGTTCGGGAGGCGACGTCATTGGAGTTTTAGAATGCTTTCTCAAGTACTGGCAAGGGTTGGGAGCATTGTAATGCTGGTAGCCGAAGTGTGCATGGGGTCTCTGACTGTCAACAATTTCCTGCTTTGTCTGCCCACTGAACTTCGAAACATACTTCAGTAACTTGGGCCGAGGGGGCGGCTCTTTGGGAATTAAATTGCAAATGTTTTCCTCTTTTTGCCGCGACATTAGCTCTTCATTTAAAATCAGTGGTCTTCATGTGCATCCAAATGTCAGCTGTAAACAAGAAATCTTGTTATCGCATGACTGTGATCAAACAGCTATTTCTGCTTTAGCCCGTAAAGACTTCTTCAAATTTCATCTGTTACGAACGTGGTGAGTGTGATATAAGCAAGGGACTTACTAGATACCATACTGTGTCCCACGACCAATCTCATGATATGGTGCAGGTCATGTTTCCACCAAAAAATTCATCGTATCACTGGGCTCGCCAGTACTAGGCCTATCGTATCAGTAGGTCAGATAAAACCAGTTATTTTTTGTTGCCACATGTTATAGTATTTATAATTACATATCCATCGAGGTCCCTGTATGTGTCACCGGCCTTCACAAAGGCCGCAGCCTGAGGAAAACGGTGACATGCACGCTCCAAACCAGCGGCCCGCTTTCTCAAACTAAGGAGTTCTACCGTCGCTCACTAATGTGTGTCAGCGTGACGATGAACAAACAATTTTTCAATGCCGAAACCTTTTGTCGCGACGGACAGGCGGCTTTTCAGTCCTCCGAGTGGTGTTTGCGAGCGAGGTGGGCCCGCTTGTGAAATGGCATGCTGCGAGGAGTCCGCAACCCGGGCGTAGACAATGAATTTTTGGGAGGTGGAACCCTCTCCAGTTTCCACTGATACCGAGAAAACGGCTCACGTTACAGATGCATCATACAAAAACGTTTCTTATTCCTAATCGGACGGGAGGGATTTTCATTCGAAACGATGACGAGGAAGGAGGAAGCGTATGCGCCCTCACGTCATCCGGCCCCTTATTGAGCTAACGCCACGGGTCAAAGAACAATCGATAGCTGTGTGCCCAAGGAATCCAATGGTGCCCTGTTTGACCCCATCCGGTCAACCAGTGGACCTCTTAGATCAGATCAATCTTTATGTTTTGAAACCACGAGTCGATTTGCCGGAAACAAGAATGACACACGTGAGGCCAAATAGGCCTAAAATCGTCTCCTTGGTCATATAAAGCACCAAAAATTGGTACAAGAACATTCTAAGGTCGAAAGGGTCATTTCAGGTCACTGACCTCTTGCAAAGAGTCTTGAAAAGATCATTGGCCTATCTAAAGTGGCCTGTTCGCATGTTAACTACCATTCTGAACAGGCCATATGCCCGTCATCTGCCGTTTACGCTAACCTGAAAAAAAAAAACAGACATCTGGCACAGAAATCGTTATGCCGGCCTTACGCAGTGACGTCACAGCTCCATGACCACGGATGATCCGGGGTCAATTTTTTTGAAAACATGCTCAATGAATGCATCGTCAGCTTTGCCAAATATGACGGTTCTGTCGTACGCTGTACTACCGTAGTCCCAGAGACACTCCTGGGGAGGGGCGAGGGGGTGGTATCCCACCCCCCTAGTTAGTATGACTTGTTTAAATGCGTTTAAAATTGACTCAAATATGCTCCAAAAATCGCTAGACAGGACTTTTTTGGTGCTGACACGTCAGTCCGGTCAGCAGTCTGGTGGTTTCGTCCGTCGGATGGTGAAACGAGTTAGAAAAAAATAAACGGGATCTGTCAAATGCTACCTGAGTTACATGGTTTCATCAAGGCATTTTACTAGGCTCCTTGCTGATTAAGTTTTTACGGTTTACATCCGAAAACATTCTCTGGTATAAACACGTACATACATTCCGGCATTAATTAATATACCTTCGTCAAAGGGACCCATCGACGTGTGCTTCGAAACTAACTCTGAAATACTCCTGACGATAGATTCACCTTCCTTTCTCGCTTTGACAACTATCTTATACCAAATGTAGAGACTTTTTGACACAACACAACCGCTTTTACTCATGTGCGCCGAAAAAAAATGCAATCGTCATCAGAGGTAGCTTTCTGTAGAAAAAATCAGGCATGTGAGACGTTCTTGTGACCTGTCAAGTTGTCACGCTTAAATTAAGGGAATACTCACGAATTTGCCCCGTGCGACGTTGCTGCGTAGTCTAGAAACCATGCATAATCGTCGCAAATTGGAGGGTTTGTACCGGTTACAAACATATGCCCCATTTAACCTTGTTTTTGTTGCGTTCCTTCGGCCAGGTGAGAGACGGCGTTCTCAGTACTATATTGTTGCCATGGCGATGCACATGTTATTTATTGTTCCTGATTAGAAAATGTGGCTTATTTATGTGGTACTTTTGAGTGAAATGTGTGGCTTCAGGACTTTTTGATACTCGTATTCACTAATTTTTTCTCCCTTCTTTATATTGAGTTAAAAATAAAAGCCAAGAAAATGAAATGACGAAATCTTATGCTGACGAGTACATCAGCTGTTAGCCCCTGTCGTTTGGAGTCTTTTTCGTAATACAACGTATCAAATTATGGCGCAATTCTATGATACATATTGGTAAGAATAATTTCCTTCTGTTGATATGTGAGAAACGAGGAGTTGGGAGCTCTGGGTGTGGGTGTGTTACGGTTCTCGGGGTCAGTGAAGTGGTCCTTTGCAAGTTGTTTTTCTCGTTTGCACGAATGCAGTTAATTGAGACCTCTGGCCATCTGTTGACACAAACATGTTAGGTCTGATCTGCATTGGCATTGGTGGTAATGATCATTGATCACCAGGGCTTCTCAGAAACCAGGGGACGATCTAAGTTTTAGAAGTATTTCTTGTAATATATTGCCTGTGGAGGCACAGGCACAGTTCAGATAGCTGGGTTCACCTCCTCCTCTTTTATTCCTTCTGGTGATAGGTGTCATTGATTTGCTGCATAATGCTACTAGTGATCCACAGTATGGTATGTGTTTGATTTGCTTATATGCATGAATTCAATGCAAATATTTCTAGCATTTGCATTTGCTCATTAGAGAGTTTATGATGAGAGCTAGATTAGCAGTCATTTCTGTTGTTATACAACCTTTGTTCATATGTGAGAAAAGAGGTAAATCACAGAATATGTAAAGGTGGTTGGTATTTCTTGCAGTTTGCTGGTGTGTGCACATGTCGTGTTTCCCATTGTGTCAGTCAGCAGTGCTGGGAAATGGCTTATTTGTTTCTGTTGAGGCACCAAAACATGCCTAATCTTGTGATATGATGTCTAGATGTTTATAGCTTCAGTAGAGATTTTTTCCCAGTTTTGGGAAGATCAGCTCCTTCTACCAATCAGTGCAACTTTGGAAGTACATGAACACCAATGAAGTTCTGATTTCTTGCCATTTTTTCATGTCATTTGATTTCATGTCATTTTTTCTGTCACAATCCTGGAGTACATAATTTCCTGGTGGCCTGGCATAAATGCATACAAATTATGGTATCGTAACGCAATGGCGAGTCTTTTACCTGGGCATTCCTTCTTATGCCAAACAATTATAAGAGCATGAAATGAATCATTTTTGTGGTTTGTGATAAAGCCCAGGATGCATGGGTGGATCCAAGGGCAGCCATCAGGATTGTGGGCCCTGTTATTAAAAAATCTGAGGCAAGCATGCCATCTCACCAAATGTCAAAATAGGTTGGTTGAAGTATGAAGAGAAAACATTTGGGAGTAGATTAGAATTATGCAGGTAAGGCTTGGCCCTCCCTTAGTATATAATGGGGTTCTAACAATTTTCAGATGCTTCATATTTTGTGCATCTTATAAAACTGTAACATTTCAGGAAGAGCATGAGCTCAGATTGCCATGTCAGGTAGCTGAGCAGAGGCTGGAAATCAGAGCCATGCCTGGAAATTGCCAGTGTGGAAAACCAAGGAAAGGAACAGCTGACCATGGCTTTTGTTTGGAACAGTGCTGATCAAAAATTCAGTTACTATGCAGCAAAATCCGTGATTCTTCTAATAGTATCCCTTGGTGCATCTGCACACTCACTTGCAACAAGAAATCAGTCCTCACTGTTTAGGTCAGTCTTGGATTTTGGGCCATCCCTAGGAAATTCAAAAAGTCTGTTTGAAAGCACAATCTCAGCCACTTGGGATGCCATGAAATACATGCACTTCCATGATGAGACAAAGAGCCAGATGCAAGAGGAAACTCGCAGAATGTTCTATTTTGGATATGAAAATTACATGAGGCATGCATACCCTCAAGATGAACTCAACCCCATTGATTGTGATGGAAGAGGACCAGATGTGGATAATCCGTAAGTATGGATGGTTGTTTCATGGTACATTCATCATTGACAGGATCTTATCATAGTGTTGTTGTGATTTAACTGTTAATTATTCTTCCTGACCCAGGAGTTCTTCATGCTTGACTTTACAATATGTTATTCTGTTTATGAAAACAAAAAGCAGTCCATCATCCTTCAAAACATTGGTAGCTCTTGCCATGCATGCTGCTGTTGATTGCACCTCCATCAATTACATGTAGTGGAAAATGATGCTTCTATTGCTGTTCCAGCTCCAACTTGAACATAAATGATGTGCTAGGGGACTTTTCACTGACCCTAGTGGACACCCTGGACACCTTGGCTGTGATTGGGAATGCCTCAGAGTTCCGTAGGGCCGCCCAGCTGGTCATTGAGAAGCTGTCATTCCACAAGAACTCAACTGTTCAAGTGTTTGAATCGAACATAAGGTATGAATGAGTTCTTGTGGATTTTTTTTGCCAGCTTGTTGTGTGATGTTTTTGCATCTATCCAAATCTGCTTTATGGTTCATTTTGTTCTGTTATAGAAAATGCATTTTGGTGCATTGCATAATGTCTTATTTCATGAATTAATCAGACTTGTTAATTCAGCCATAAATTACAAAAGAAGTATCACAGAATGCATCAGAGTAAAATGTAAGTAATTTTCACCCAGATTTTCTATGCAGCATGCATGGGCAGTCTGTGAGCCGTTCTGCAGGCCGCCGTGTTCCACAGAGTGTTGGGCGCCCTCCTGTCGGCCCACCTGCTGATCGTCGACCCAGAAAAGCCGTTCGGTGACCTGGACCCGGGCTGGTACGACGGCGAGCTGCTCGACCTGGCGCACGACCTGGCGTCGCGCCTGCTGCCCGCCTTCGAGGAGACGGGCACCGGGCTGCCGCACCCGCGCGTCAGTCTCAGGTGGGCGGACGGCCGTCCGGCGCACGGCGCGGGACGACCGGGAGGGCGCGATCACACGCCGATTGCGCGTCTACTGAAAGTCCCCTCTTATGGGTTCTTCTAGCTGCTGCATTGTAAAACTGTTCGCAGCTGTTCTCACTAGCCTGCAGTGCCTCAGGTAGTTGTGGACGTGACTGCAACCAGCAGCTGCATCTGTGCGTCCTCACCGCTGGCCTGGATCGGCCGTTCGACTGCGTGCACGCCGCCATGCCGTGCGTCCAATGTGCAGCCGCGGCCGTGGCGGCTGTGTGTGTGACGGCCGTGTCTGCGCCGCCCTGCCCGGCAGGCTGGGCGTGCCGGAGGACGGCGTCCGGGAGACTTGTGCGTCCGGCGCCGGCTCGCTGGTGCTCGAGTTCGGCCTGCTCAGCCGGCTGCTGGGCGATCCCACGTTTGAGAGGAGCGCCCGCCGCGCGGTCGACATCCTCTGGGGCCTGAGGTCACAGGTCACCGGGCTGACAGGTCGGTCACGGGTCGCAGGGCTGACAGGTCAGATACAGATCACAGACTACGGGGCTGACGGGTCAGGTGCAGACCACAGATTCCACGCTTGAGGGTGGTAATATGTTTAGGCTCAGTCTCGCAGGGCTCAGATCGAACAGGAAATGAAAAGCCATTTTCATCATGCTGAAGATTATTTAAAACTCATTTAGAATGCTCGTCAAGACCTGGCCGAAATATTTGTCATTCCTGTGGGCTTGGCTGCGACTCGATTTTTCAGTTGCTCGATTAGGCTCCTGGCTGATCCCTGCCAGTTTGGGATCATCGCTGCGTAGCATAAGCGTTCACATCTTTTGACTGACCTTGCGTGACCTTGACCGCAGGTAACACGGTGAACGTGGACAGTGGCAGGTGGACCAGCAAGCTGTCCGGCCTCGGTGCCGGCATGGACTCCTTCTACGAGTACCTCCTCAAGGCCTTCATCATGTTCGGGGACGCTGATGACTACAGTCGTTTTACTGATATCTACGAGAAAATCAAAATATTCATGCGGAAAGGGTAAGCCACTGCTTCAGCTGGTTTCCAGCTACCGCTGTGTGTCCGTGACATGTGGCGATTGTCACGCACTTGTAATTACAGAGATGTTAGGACTCCACTGTAGAAATGCCAGTTGGTCTGGGACAGCCATGACATGCAGTTGTGCGACGCCATGTGCTTTTCCATATTAGCCCTTGTGCTAATGTAATCATTGCTGCCGACTTTGCTACCTTGTAACCACACTTCCACGCATTATCATGGTCACTTTTCTGGCCGTAATCATTGTGACGTGGCCGGCAGATTTTAGGTCCTTCAGCACTCTGCGTGACGGTATTTAATTCCCGCACGTTTTCCGCCTGCCGCCGCGCGGTCTGTGTCTCTGACGCCGCCGTCCGCCGGGTCCGCAGGCGGGCGCGCTGCAACAGCGGCACCGGCGACCACCCCATGTACGTGAACGTGGACATGACGAACGGCAACACGCTCACCGGCTGGGTGGACAGCCTGCAGGCGGCCTTCCCGGCCGTCCAGCTGCTGGCCGGCGACGTGGAGGAGGCCATCTGCCACCACGCCCTGTTCTACGCCATCTGGAAGCGGTAGGCCGCCCCGGTATAGATCCGGGAAGAGGCGGAGACCGCCGGCGGGCGTCTGCGGCTTGGCTCCAGGTCCTGCGAATGCCCGACGCCATTAAGTGTTCACGTTTGTGGTCCAGCTGGATGAGTCAGATGCGTGGAGTTTCGTTAGGTATCACGCTTGTTGATCGAAGTGCGGCGTTCTCGTCGTTTTCGCTGTTGATGGGGTCGTTCTTTACGCACCGGTTTCGTCATGGCTGGAGCGGCAGCTGCAAATCTCGCCTCCCGTGGCGTGTCACCGTCTGGCCTCGCCACCTGCCTGCTACGGCGCCCGGAGCTGCTGCGATGTCCACCGTCACGTGGTCGTGGTTTTCAGCTACGGCGCGCTCCCGGAGCGATTCAACTGGCAGCGCCGCCAGCCGGACGTGCTCTTCTACCCGCTGCGGCCCGAGCTGGCCGAGAGCACCTACTTTCTATACCAGGCACGTGCACGTGGCCAGCGCTCACGCTGCTGCAGGGGCGCATCGCCTCCAGTCTCGCGCGGGGGGCCAGTGTGGCGCCGTGCATGGCTTTTGTTTTTTAATGTGCCTCTGCTGTGCAGCTGCAGGAGCGTGAGAAGCCCAAGAGAAAAGAAACTGGCGTGATGTTTTCGGCTGACCTCTCGGATGGGAGGACCCGTATACGCCAGGTCATTGTCGCATCACGAGAGGTTCAGTATGCGATGGGCGGTGGTCGAATCTTGCGGAGAGCCGATGCCGCCAGGTGTTCCTCTCTGACGCACTACCGTACGCAGGCGACCAAGAACCCATTCTACCTGCACGTGGGCCGGGAGCTGGTGGAGAGCTTGAACCGGCACGCGCGCGCCCGCTGCGGCTACGCCACGCTGCACAACGTGATCGACAAGTCGCACGAGGACCGCATGGAGAGCTTCTTCCTCAGCGAGACCTGCAAGTACTTGTACCTGGTCAGTCGGGGAGGGAGGTGCGGTGACTGATCCAGGGAAGGAGCAATAGGGGAAAGGTGATTCTTCCGCCCATGGTGGGGAGAGGTCCGATATCGTTGCCAAGTTGGTGATGGTGTTCCGTTCTGATGTCCGGTGTCCAGTCGCATGCTGTCAAGTGGCATTGTGCAGCACTGCCATTTTGGAGACAGAGGTGCGGTTTTTAGTGAACAAGACAACCACTCATCTTTTAAGTTCTCTTTGGCCGTAGCAGTGAAATTTTGCCAGTCATTTTGAGTTTCAGGAACATCGAATCATGATCCTCCAACTTGGGGCCACTGTTCGCTGAGCTGAAGTAATACCGCAGATTTGGAGAACGTACGCCTGTATGTTACTGAGAACGAGACTTAAGCTATATTGTTGCAATATGTCAATACAGATGTGAATGCATGGCCTGATTGCAGCTGTTCGACGAGGACAACTACGTTAACCGTAATCCGATGAAGTACCTGTTCACGACCGAGGGCCACATATTCCCGCTGCATCACAATCACTTGAGGAAGTCGTGGGATACGCTGCACGAACCGCCGCGAACCAACGTCACTGACACGGTGAGTGGTGCCCGCGATGGCTGATCCAGTAACAGCGACCGCGATCAGATAATGCGATTTGTAATCCAACCACATCGTTAACGGCAGAGCTTGTCGCTGGTATGTTAAGTAGCGCCGTAGAAAGTTGCTGTGTGGTTAAAGTCATGGTCAGCCTGACGGATATGGAAAGCAACGGGCCTAACCAGGGTCGTTGATCCCAGACATGGTACCTCATAGACAGGCCCGTGGCACGCTGGGCATTATCTCTGATCCGTATCACCGATGTGGCCCGATGCTCACTCGTCTCGGAAATAGCACGAATTTCCGTTGCTGGCCGTTGTTGGGCCGTGTCGGCTCTGTCCGTGCGCCGCCACTGACCGCGCTCTGCCGGCAGTGCTCGGCCATCCCGCCGGACCGGAAGCTGACTCTGCCGCTGCGGCAGCCCTACCTCTCCCAGCTGTTCGAGGCCGTCGGCACGGCCACGTGACGGCGCCGCGCGGTGACGTGGCGATGACGGTGGTCTCGGTCGTCGTGCCGTGCGGGCCTGTCCAAGGTACCTGGTCGTCCGGGCGCGGCCCGCTGCTGCCTGGCGCGGCGAGGTTGTAGATTTAGTCGGAGGATATGCAGGAAGGAGATGGAAAGTCGTCGGGAAATGATGCGGAAGCTGAATTTCATGGCACTGTTGGAATCGAGACGATCGAATTAATTTATCGGAGCGCCATGACACCCCGGAATGCATTCACGCTCTGTTGTGTCGCGTTTTGCGGACGGCCTGGTGGATCGAACGAAGTCGAAGGTCTGAAACGATGGCGCTCGTTTTTGTCAAACCATAGGACGCATTGCGCCAACAGGCAGGCTGTTGTGGGTTATCACCGAGGGAGTTAGGAGCGCGACAGCCAAATGTTCGAAACTGGTGGTTGTCGTACCATAATTTGTGTGTCTGGTTTTGGGGCGAAACTATGATAAGTTGTTTCATGGACTGTGGGGTTGTTGTGCGTCAGAGGGTGAGTGCATGTTCGGTATTCTGCTGTGGAAACGTCTGGTTCCGATTGAGTGAGCTCCAGTTAATGATTTATGTGTACCAGTACAGTGTTTATTTAGCATTGCCATTATTTTTAAAATCATTGTTTGAACGCTTACAGCTCAAGATAATATTGTGCCTTGTATCAGCATTTTGAAATAAAGGCTATTTTATTTTCTTGGTGTTACGCTGTATCTAGTCTGCGTTCAAAATATGGCACTGCGTTGGCAGTAAACGCCCGTAGGACAGTGGACGGCTTGTTTGTTGGTAATCAAAAGACGTCATGCTCAGGAGACGGAAATCTCGACGGCCCTAAATTTGTCAGTCGCTACACCTCATAATTTTGTAACGAAAGCGCTGGACGTCGTTGCCCCGTTAGGTGTCTGCGGGGAAAACCGCCTCTCCAGCCAGCAAACAGAACAGCGTGCCGAGTTACGGTGTCCTGTCAGGATCATTTTGGTTTAGGGATGTCAATCTTGGAGGTTGCAGCGTAACGGAGATACCGTAAATTGCGCAAGGCATTTTTCCAGATTTTGCACTGCTCCTTATACACATATATTGCCTATCTTTTAACCACTAGCGTATGGCGTTTCGTCCCTCAGCTTTGCGTCCAATACGTCTCTTATTAAAGGCCAAAGATGCGCAGGATACAACAGCAGCCCATTTGTGGGGTTTAGCCACTCACGTTTCCCAAACTTCCTGAACCACTGCAAAATCGCACCAGATTGGTGCATTTGACCTGGTAGACTGCAATGCAAACAAAAGATTATGGTCGAGGAGAAAGCGACACGAAATGACCCGGAAAAGAGAGTCGACAAATAACCTGATAACTGATCAAAAACTATGGAACAGCGAAAACAAACAAAAACTAGGAGAAAAGTAGAGTAATTTCCCGAACATTTCACGTCTTCACATTCACTCCAGTTCGTGACAGCGCTACGAAATAGAACCTGGGAGCACATACAAAATAGACGCACCCGAGACATTCAAGCAATACGGGGGTGAAATGGACAAGAATGGACCTCGTACACTTACCGGCGTAAATCGTTGTTGTTAGTTGGATGCATTGTTTTACCTCTCGTATGGAATTATTTCTTCTATGCGTCTGTCTGTCTATGTCGTCTGTCTACTGCTGCTGTCAGAACAAGCTTTTAACGTTTGCTTGGGTAGGTGTGTTGTACGTGTTTTTAGCTGAGGTTGAAGAATGCAGATAGGTTACTCGGCACCGGCTCGTGTTGCCGTATACAGTTGGTATTTTGTCTTTTTCACAGTTTTTTTAGGCTTTACTTTTAGTGCACGGCTTTATTTTTATTGCATTGGACTCATAATTAGTATGCATTGTCTGTTCCAACTTCTGCACACCCAGAATGAACTTACATAGGAATTGTTGGTGCTGTGCTAGACTGCAAACCAAGTCTGGAAAAGGTGCTGTTTTTTGGTGTTGCAGAACATCAGGAAATGCATCCCAAAAACATTTTATATTCCAAAATGTTGCACATGCACCTCCAGCAAAAAACTACACCATAGCCATGATGACAATTTCCAACTATAAGTGAATGACTGTCTCCATTTAGTGAGAAGCAGGTATGATGTCATAAGTCATGTCTGACTGACACTAAGAATGCCAGCTTAAACCAGTACTATTTGTACAAAATTTTGTGCTCCAAAACAAATTGTATACTCTGGCACCAAGAACTAAAACCTAGTTTACATCCTTTAAGCCATCTCATGACTTTGTCAGGAGTAACCAGGGTACTGTGGTACTCTGCAAGATTCTGATTTTCATGTAAAGAATTTATACTCATCCAGGCTGTTTTCCTTTATTCCCAATAGTGTGCATAAGCACACAGCAAAGCTGTCAACTGCAAAAGTGCATGCTAGATGTTGCCTCTAGACCTACGGCATCTTGCAAAAAGCTTTCAAAATATTTACCATCCCAGTGTAGCAAAAGTATTTGCAAGTGTTTTGCTCCTTTTTTCCAGGAAAACTATGGCTAGTTCATCTGAAATAGCAGTAAATGTCTGTCATAGAAAAAAGCATAGCAAGGTAGAATTCAAGGGCATATTTCCTATACTGAATGCAGAAGATGAACCATATACAGTAGTCCTGAATGGATCATGTGGCATTGTTTCTGAAGAAGATGTGGCTGGCTTAAAGGCTGTGGTAAGTCACATTTTATGTTTGTTTCTAATTATACTCAGTTTTTGCATCTGTTTCTTTATGACAACTTTTCCTTGCATGTTTCTTGCTTGCATTCCACCATGTGTGTGTACAGCAGGGTTGGACTAGGTTTGTTTTTTGATGTTCAGAAAAAAAACATTTCATACTCCAAAAGTTTGATTCACCACCTCCATCAAAAAGCTGCATTATTATCATGTCAACAGAGTCCTAACTCTGTAAACAAATGACTCTGTCTCAAATGAGTAAGAAGCAGGTGTGACTTCATAATTGACTTATGCCAAAAATGCCACCTTAAACCAGTATTACTCTTAGCTGAAAATTATGCTCCATTACCAACAACAAAAACCGAATTTCCAACCATGGTGTACAGTAGAATTATGTAATGATTAATTTATGCATCTTTATGAATGTCATGGTAATATGGCATGTTTTGTCTGTGTGTCAGGCCATATGAATGCTTCTCTGTGCCAAATAGTCATTCTATGGATGCTAATGTCACATGATAAATATTCATATTTTTAGGGATCTTTTGGTACAGAAGTTGCTGAAGATGTCTTGGATAGATACATGCAAATTCAGGAAGCATTGTTGCTTGGTGAAGATGTTCCCTTCAGAGACATGTTTTTCCTTCTCGACTCAGTACGTCGAAGCCACCGACAACAAGATGATCGCATGTCGTCAGAGGGTGCTGACCCCGAAACCCCCTGTGACACGCCGATGGATGAATCGAAAGACTCTGCCTCCTCGGACACGTCAGCAGACGACCTTGGTCTGGACGAGGCATCACCCGCAGAAGGCGGTCTCTCCCCGGACAGCGCTGACGACGCCGAGTCCGACGCTGACCTCGCCGCGACCCCCGGCGCCGCCGCGGCCCCCGTGCGCCGCCTGGTGCTGCAGCCGGAGGAGGTGCTGTTTCTGTCGCACGCGCTGGGCTGCGCGCGCGTGCAGGAGGAGCGCGGCGCCGAGCTGACCGGGGACGCGCTGTTCGCCCGCCTGTCGGCCGGAGACCGGCACCTGGCGGCGCGGTACGCGGCCTACCTGGCGCTCCGGGCCCGTGGCTGGGTGGTCCGCGACGGCCTCCTCTCTGGGGCAGACTTCGGTGAGCTCCTTGCTCTGCCGTAGTTGCTTGCTGTCGGCAGTTAGTTATTTGAAAGTATAGTTTTAAAAAGCTGTTAGCAAGTCACACAGACTACTTTTACTGGCTGTAAAAGTAGCCACAAGTAGTCACACAGACTACTTTTACTGGCTGTAAAAGTAGTCTGTGTGACTTGTCCTTTGCGTATAACGCCCGACACCTGCCGGTCCGTCGCCCCATCTTTACTCCCTGCCTGGGCGTCGCAGCACCTCTGCCTTGTGATTCAGACGTCCAGGCGCGGTCGGTACCGGTCAGAATGCGTCCCTGACACGGCTGACCGTGCCGGCAGTGGTGTACCGGCGCGGGCCGGCCTTCTACCACGCGTCGCTGGTGGCTACCGTGCAGGTGGTGAGCGCCGAGTCGCGGAGGTCGGTGCCCGAGCTGAGCTGGCGCGCCACCAGCTGGTTGTACCTGGCCGGGCTCTGCCGGGCCGCCGAGCAAGCCGCCAAGGTGAGACGAGTCAGGGCCCTTACCCTGGCCAAGCAGGCCGCCAAGGTGAGACGAGTCAGGGCCCTTACCCTGGCCGAGCAGGCGGCCAAGGTGAGACGAGTCAGGGCCCGTACCCTGGCTGAGCAGG
The DNA here is from genome assembly GCA_030062745.1 of Capitulum mitella. Taxonomy (NCBI): domain Eukaryota; kingdom Metazoa; phylum Arthropoda; class Thecostraca; order Pollicipedomorpha; family Pollicipedidae; genus Capitulum; species Capitulum mitella. Next base: position 31,369,302 of record CP099842.1, read on the forward strand.
CCGCCAAGGTGAGACGAGTCAGGGCCCTTACCCTGGCCGAGCAGGCGGCCAAGGTGAGACGAGTCAGGGCCCGTACCCTGGCTGAGCAGGCCGCCAAGGTGAGACGAGTCAGGGCCCTTACCCTGGCCGAGCAGGCCGCCAAGGTGAGACGAGTCAGAGCCCTTACCCTGGCCGAGCAGGCGGCCAAGGTGAGACGAGTCAGAGCCCTTACCCTGGCCGAGCAGGCCGCCAAGGTGAGACGAGTCAGAGCCCTTACCCTGGCTGAGCAGGCGGCCAAGGTGAGACGAGTCAGGGCCCTTACCCTGGCCGAGGAGGCCGCCAAGGTGAGACGAGTCAGAGCCCTTATCCTGGCCGAGCAGGCGGCCAAGGTGAGACGAGTCAGGGCCCGTACCCTGGCCGAGCAGGCGGCCAAGGTGAGACGAGTCAGGGCCCGTACCCTGGCTGAGCAGACTGTCAAGATAAGGGGAGTCAGGGCCCGTACTCTGGCAGTATGGGCTGATGTAAAGTCGGCGCCATATGCAACGCCCCAGTAAGAGTTGACCGACCCCACAGCGGGGGGGGGGGGGCAGAGCGAGCTAACGCTATCATCATGAAATCCACAAATATTTTGGCCTGCCATTCCATGCCAGCATTCATCAATAACCACAGCGAAGACTCTCGATACCGCCGACCCAGTGAAAGTAGCTGATGGTCCCCGTTACCTTATGGTAACGTTCTTGGTTCATACGCGGTTTGTGACGGGCGCTTACGTTCAGTTCTGAAAAGGAACCAGCGCGAATTGACCCGAAACAGGAAAGGTCGCGTAGATCACAGCAGCCATGTCGAGGCGTGGCGGCACGCCAGAATGCCGTCTGGACCGGTGCCCGGGAAGCTATGCCAAATGGATATACTTGAGCGGCGGGGTCAGGACGTGCGCCGCAAGCTTCGCTTCATTTCGACCGCGACCCGAACACGATCCAGTTCAAAGTGGGAGTCAGATTCATCATGAAGGATAGGCGAATGCTTTTCTTCGCAGTCTGATTCCAAATACCAGCTTTTCTCTGGCGTTGCTCATTGAAATAGACGTTTTGCGAAAATTTGGATGGCTGGTGACCATGGCGATGGATATAAAGCGTACGACCGATTGGTGATATCGGGTTTGAAGTGAAAAACAATTGGTAATTATTGGAAATTGCATTGTACTTGTGATGCGCCGTAGGGCTGTGGGCATCGACTTGGAGACAAGCGTTGTTGGATTAGTCGTCTCAAAGCCTTTTACGCGATGTAAGGTCAAACACATAAACGTTTTCTCAGTTCCTTTTTTTAGTCCTTTTCAATTCATTTTCCTTCTCCGCACAAACAAGGACTTGTTAAGCTTTTTCCCATGCTGTTTCACGGCGTCATAAAATTCGTTCAGCCGCCGCGGTAGTCGAAGAGGCCTAGCACTGAATTTGAGGACTCGTATTACGGGACCAGCTTTTGCGAGACAGTTGCATAGGCCGGTCCGTGTGTTCAACCCTGTGTACTGTCACCGACGCCGGCATTAACCAGGACGGTCAGCGACCCTGGGCTCGATGCCTGTCGCAAACTGTTTGGCACAGGACGTGTGACTGTTCAGATACGGAGATTGGTTTGGAGTTGATTAGGGATTCTTGGACGGCTGCTGATGTTTTCAGAACTATCAGATTAAGGGTAGATGTTTGAGAGGCTTTTTTACAATAAGACGGGTTTAATTGTGATATTAATCAGACATAACGAGGGTGAAAGGATGAAGTGTAAGTTCCATTGCGTTGATGCCTCATAGGTAGAATCACTGACAATGTAGTTATCGACATCGATCTGTGATAGCAAAACAGTAGTCTCCTGGAAAAATGCGGAAACAAAAGAGGCACGCACCGCCGAAGCCTCCGTCGATCCGCCGTTGCTGATATGCAGATTGCCAACCTCATCCAGTGCGATATACTTGATCCAAATTGCCGTCAAATATGTCCCAGTCCAAACACCAGGACGCGAAGAACCCGAGCTATCGTCAGCCAGCAGTTCAGTCACGCGCACACATGTCGGCAGACCCATTGTACCGTGTCTTTCCGGTTGGGGACGCAAACGTATGTGTTGCGTATGCGAGACGTATTTCCTTGTGTTGTGTGTGCACGCATATATGTATGTGAGACGTGTCCCCTTCGCTCCGACGTGTGACAGAACAAGGGGGCCCCGGTCCCGAGGGTCCCTATATTTTGGTCGTATTTATATCCGCAGTAGGCAAACGGGTCGGTCGCCTCGTTTCATGTGGCCGTAATGTGACGCGTGGTATAACACCATCTGAGGGGTCGTGTAGCCTCTCCTGAGTAATTCCCCAGTGGCGCTGATTTAAAACCTTAGTCTTGCAAAATGCTTTCACCTGACCGCTACCTTCAGTCGATACGAATTAAAAAAAAAAACATGGGAAAGCTATTATCCGAAGTGAAACCAATAACGCCGGAGTACCAGATGCTGTTTATATATTTGTTTATTTATTTATTAGATCATAAGGACGTAATCGAAACAAGCCGGCCATTCAGATGCGTTAAAGTTGAAAGGTTAACAATAGCCACTCAGTCGTCATGCCAGACATAAACGCACATAAACCCCACACTCGCGTACATGCTGTCAGCAGCTGCACAGGCACTCTCACGGTACGCCTTCAAGGGACATATTAGCATCTCTAGCCTGCACTAGGAGCTGATTATACTTTCGGACGACCTCACAGAAGAAGCGTCGCGTCCCTCCCTCCGTTCGGCTGTACGGTAGTGTCAGATCAGCGTCCTGGCGTGTGGAAACTTCACGAAAAGAAAACATCAGTTTGGAGGAGAGCAACGAGAGCGTGGGGTTCCGTGTTCCAGCGAACTTTGAGAAGGACAGGAGCGTGGCGCTGGTACATCTGACGGGCGGCGCGACAGCCGAAGTCATCCCTCATGTGCGAACTGGGATGTGGTCGAATTTTGGTCGGCAAGAATTACTCGCCGAAAAAAGATACCTTTTGCAGCCGTTTGGGGATCGTTGCTGTAAACAGACAAAACACCGGACGTGAGATATGACCACAGAGTTGACAGTCGTAGGAATTACGCATCCGGGAATGCAATGCCGTACGTGAGCCAATCCGATGAAGATAACAGCGCATTTTTTATGGCATGCGACACATGAGCGTCATGCGTCAAGAACTGGCCGAAAATCCCGCCAGAGCCAGGACAGGCGGACCTCACGGACGCTGTCTGGACGAGACGCAGAGGAAATGGATTCAGCGCCGTGACAGTTCTGATTAGAACCAAAGACCATACCTTCATGCTGCTGCTATTGGCTGGCTTGTGTGGTGAGACTGAGATCAAAGACCAACTGGGGGCGAAGCAGGGATAATGGACACCGAACCTCTTGGGAAGTTATGAAAAACCAAGGAAGCTGTTTACATTCACGTTGGCTACCAAAGAACCCATCAACCAGCCAAGTGTGGACGTCGTTCCACTCTTGCTGGTATTCCTGCGCACAAGATCGCTATCTGGAAAACTCAACTCGAGGGAGGCAAAGAAGGAGAAGTTACAGTTCTCCAAAGGTTGTCCTTCTCGATAGCTCATTGGCAGTGTCGGACTCATGTCGGACTCCTAATAGCAAGGTTGCGGGCTCTCAGTTTTTGTTTGCAGTATTTATTTGGGAACTCATGTGACGACTAGTCACCGAAATGCACCGTCCATTGACGTCAACAGCTGATGACGGCTGGAAGTCCTACTGGCCGACACGTAATGTAACGAGTAATAGCGCACTCTTGATGAATGCAACAGTCCGAAATATGAACACATTTAATGTTTTAGCTTCTTTGTGAAGTATCCTCAGTTTCTGTCCTATTCTGACAGAACTTTTAAAAAATGGGCGTTAAAAGAAATGTCCCATCTGCAAGGTTTCATCAGTGTGATTGACAGCAGAGCGCAGAGTTTTACACCGATGGTTTATATGTACGGATGCCGTACTCTTTTGGGCAGGAATCGGAATTGGCTTATTATCTATCTGATGACGGGAGCGCCTTTCATGGGGTCCTTTAGTGCGAATTGAGGCGAAACGGCGGATATGGCCGGTCTAGGATTGCTGTGTCGCCGCCGCCTGAATTCAGTCACGCTCGCACTGCACTAGACTCGTTGGTGCGGCTGTGGATCATTCTTGGTAATCTGATGTGGTCAGAATAAGCAAGTTTACTTCAGGTATTACAGATATTTGCCCCCAGATTCTAGTTGTTATGTACGTCTGTCAAAGAAGAGAAACGAACTATTGAAAGGCGCTAACTTTGCAATTCGTTTACTATCATCAGAGTAGGGAGCGAAGTTAAGCTTAGGCGCTTAAATTAAGCCTTTATCACGATGCATGCATCCGTCGTGATGTTTGATGCCGTTTGGATACCATGTCCTTTCATTGAGATGTTTACAGACGCTATGAAATCATTAGGGCCATTTGTTGAAAGTATTCAACGCCTTTTATTCCGTGTCATGACAGGAACGGGAGCGCATGCTGCTGCCTTGCCCATTTGTATGATAATGGATGCTATGAGTGTCGGATTTACGCTGGTGATGGCTATTAATGTAGCTGTGTTTGAATTCTTTGTGTCACCTTTGAAATGACATTGGTGACGTTATGGTCTATTGACTGAATTCTAATGTGGTGATTATGTACCGCAGTTTAAAACGAGGAGGGTACCGCTCACATCGCCGTCAAATAGACATGTCAGTGTGCTGTTCCACACGTACGCAGCGAAACTTGACGCACTAGCTGGGTTGAACTTGCATACACTTTTAGCGCCAAAGTCATTCTTGTCCATGTTGATCTCCGCTTCTTGTTCACTGTGTTAGTGGGTCCGGGCCAGCCGGTAGTCTCCCTCCCTGCCGTCTCTGGACCGGTTCCTGCCGACTCTGTTCTGACGCCCGTCCGCCGCCAACAGGACGTCCTGCTGGTGCGTCTGCTGTGGCCGGACGGCCTGCGGGCCGCCGACCTGACGTTCCTGTCGCGGGTGGCCGTGCAGGAGGTGCACGTGCGCCGGTGGACCCCGGCCAGGCGACCGGACGGCGAGCGACCGCCGAGCTGACGGCCGCCGGCCGTCTGGCCGCCCGGCTGACGGCCGCCGGCAGCGACCCGTCCGCCCTGGTCCGCCGAAGGTAAGATCGAGCGGACGGGGGTCGAGAGTGTGTAAGATCGAGCGGACGGGGGTCGAGAGTGTGTAAGATCGAGCGGACGGGGGTCGAGAGTGTGTAAGATCGAGCGGACGGGGGTCGAGAGTGTGTAAGATCGAGCGGACGGGGGTCGAGAGTGTGTAAGATCGAGCGGACGGGGGTCGAGAGTGTGTAAGATCGAGCGGACGGGAGTCGAGAGTGTGTAAGATCGAGCGGACGGGAGTCGAGAGTGTATTTGGTGTTACGTCCGGCAATTTGTGAAGCGGCCAGGGAAAGGTTGTGAATCATTGTTCACGATGTTTGCATTTTGCGGTGGACGCTCGGGGTCATTGCCATGTGGTAGGTGCATTGTTTTGGGAGGATTTGCTCCTCCATGTGTGTGTGTGTTTCGTTTTTTCCATGTTTCTTAGGTAAACCGTCTCGTAATCATGTCCGAATTATCTGGCCACTCCGGATGTTTCTAACCAAACCTGCAGTAAAACAAAATGCTCGTAGAACAACTGAAACGAAGTGATGAACTGTGGAACCTAAAGCCATTTCAGAGAAATCATTGATAATCAAAGATAATCAAATTTGAATTTGACATTGATTGAGACAAAACAAAAAAAGACATTGACGTTGAGACAAAACATTGACAATCAAAGATAGTTCGAGAGTCGTTTTTGCGCAGTTTGCACTCACGCGAGAGCTGCTTATGCAACCATTGGACTGTTATCATATTATGGGATAACGGTGGTAGTTACTCAGTATGTATGATCATTGCTCTGATGCGGCAACGTTATCAGCCAGTCTGTATACCGCCGCTTTTGAGAACTTGCAAGGTAACGGTACAGAACCTGTCGGCGTGACTGACGGCGCGTATTACATGCAGCAAGTTTTCAGAGAAGAAAATAGGTACTTGTCAGGGGCAGTCGTTCCTTGAATCATCCAGCTGTTTGCGAGTACGAATGTTGCGTTGCGGTGCCACTGGACGAAATGTTGTAATCTCGGCACATTTTGCGTTGTTTGTAGCGCAAAGTCTGCGTTGTTCCTGGCGGCTTGTTTTATACACGAACGTAGCATACCTGAGATTATGTCAAGACACTGTCGACACCAACCATGGCAATGTCCATTCACTTACAAACCTCGAATGACCAAGGTCTTTACACATTCCGCATGGCGTAGGGGCAAATCGGCCTCTCGCGAATAACTTAACAGTGGCAGTGTTGTCGCTTAGTGTGTAGAACCACACGTACTATACAATGACGTCAGGGCACTCAGACTTCCTGCCAGGCCTACCCCGATATGACACAGGCTGGAATGAACAGCAGACGCCACCTCAAGTCCACTCATGCGAAAGACACATTCCTGAATTCAAGCTTCACACGACCGCTCAACGCGCGCAGACGGCAGCCAAAGTGTACCCGCTTCAAATGCATACAAATAGCATGATCACTGAAAATAAGAAAGGCAATGTCGATACGGAAGACGGACGCCACTGTCGGTCACGAGTACCTCAAGCGCCTGCAGCCTCCGTCCTGGTGAACCCTGCCATAGGCGGCAACAGCTTTCTCAACGACGGCACGCCGCTCCACCGAGCATTCTGCGACCTCTCACTGCGCGCTGCCGGCGCCGGCGCTGTTAGCGCCTCCACTGCTGAGGCGGCTGGCGTTGCCATTGCTGCTGTTGCCGTCGTTGCTCGCGCTGACGCTGCCGGGGCTCCCGGCGGCGCTGCTGGTGCTGCCGCCGCTGCCGGCGGCGGCGACGGTGGCGATTCCGCCGGCGGCGCTGCCCTTGGCGCTGCTGCCGTCCTTACCGGCGCTGCCGGCGATCATCTCGTAGATGAGGAACACGCAGCAGACGTTGGGCATGACGTGCAGCAGGTAGGGAAACATGCCGCGGTACATGCCGCGGACGCCGTCCTGCCACATCACCCGCCTGATGACGTCCATCGAGCCGGCGTAACTGGCGCGGTGGTCCTGCAGTCGCGCCCGCACCACCTGCGGACAGAGGCAGAGGGAGGTCACGCAGGGTGACGGGCGCACCGCCTCCCGGCGGAGGGAGAGTAATGGTAACCCTGCGGAGTGCCGGAGTGCGCGGGATTGGGGGACATACGATAGATCTGGGGAAAGCAGCGTTGAGAACCCGATTTCCAAACCGCTGCCCGCTGCGCGGGCAAACGGAGGACATGCGTGTTTTGCGCCGCCTCCGCGGCCCTCCATCTCGAAGGCCCGCTGGAGGTTTCCGGTTTCCGCGGCCGTGCCGTCCGTCGCCGCGACGCCGCTCCGACGTACCTGGTATGGATACGTGATGATGGCGGCGAACAGCTTGGAGAGCGCGGCGCACTGCAGGTACGCTGCGGTGTTCAGTCGACTGTTGGTGGGCTGCGTGTGGTACCGGTTGTAGGACGTCTTGAGCTCCTCATACGCCATGAACTGAAGCGCGCCGTGAGAGACGCCCCAGACGCCCGGCAGGAAGCCGCGGTAGAGACCGCGCGCGCCCTCTGCCTTGTAGGTCTTCCACAGGGCGTCCAGCATGCCTTTGAACCGCTTGTGCTCCGGCAGCTTTGCGTCCTTCGGCGACTGCAGACAGAGGCTGGGAAGCGGGAACAGACGTTAGGTGGCGAAGGTGGCTTTGAAAGGTCGGTGCTGGTGTCACCTTCACGGCAAGTTGTGGAATGTTTTAAGTGTATAGGTTTTTAATCCACCGGCGACGGTTAGGCTCTCGCTGCCACCAATCGTTCACCGCGCAATGCCCTGTAACGGGCTGCCTTTTAGCGATGCGGTCAGCTGTCGAAGTTTGCATTGTCGCTGCGTCGTATAGATGGCGCTGATGGGTGCTCACCGTGTCCTTGCAACGCTTAGTGGGTTTGTCAAGGCTAGCGTCAGGATCCCGGCCTCGGAGGCGACCAGTAAGTGGCGCGCCGCGCCCAGCTCGTGGGTGTCGTCTCCTGACTGCATCCACGACTTGATCGAGTTGTAGCTGCGGAGACAGGCGTGGCGGTTAGCTGCATCGCGAGGTCGAACAAAGCGCCGCGAGAATTCGACGGACTGTCGTGCAAGGCTTATCTGTTATCTGGTCTGCCGAGGCGGGTGCTTCCGCGAACTTCAGTTCTCAGAACTGAGCCGGGGTTCGCCCTCGAGTGGCGGTGACGCGGCACGGGGTTCCCGGCACGCGTGTCATACTCACAACATGAAGTAGAAGCCCCAGGAGGCGCCGGCGCCCCACAGGTTGGGCGTGACGCCGCGGTACAGGCCGCGGTAGCCCTCCGTCTGCGTGATGCCGGTGAAGGCTGGCAGCAGGCCGCGCGTGCTCTGCCGGCCGCCGTCGTCGGCCGCGAACCGGATCTTGATGAGGTCGAGCGGGTGCAGCAGCAGCGTCGACGTGACGCCGCCGACGACGCCGCCAGCCAAGTGCCGCATCGGCACCGGCCCCGAGACGGGCGCGGCGGCGGCGGCCGTCATGGTCGGGTCGGCGGCGCCGGCGAGACTCTGGTCCGGCGGCAGCGAGAGCGGCGGCGGCAGCGGCACCAACGGGCCGGCCGCCGGGGGACTGGCCGTCGCGGCTGACGGAGGACCGGCAGGCGAGGCCGCGTCGGCCGGGGCAGAGACGGACGTCTGGACGGCTGTCGGAGCAGCTCCGGATTTGGTCAGGCTCGGAGTCGGCTGGCGTGCGGCGGCGGGCTTGGCGTCGAGCGCCGGCTGAGCTGCGGCGGCCTGCTGGCTGGCTGCGGGTGGGAGCCGCGGGGCACGGAAGGCGGTTGTTTTGGACGGGGCGACCTGTTTGCGATGTCGCGGCGGCGAGGGTCGTTGCCGGGTTATGCGCGTGACGGCCGGGAATGTGACGGCCGCGCTGCGAGCGCCCGTCCTCCGCGACAGCGGCCGCCCGGGCTGATGTTATCCGCCGTCACCGGCACAGCAGCCCTTCCGTGTCCCCGGTATCTGATCTGCGGCCCTCTCCGTAGCGGTTTCTGTTCCTGCGTAGCCTGGGGTCAGGCTGCCCCACCCCTCAGCACGCCAAAGTCCAGCTTTCTGCGCTTTGGGGACTTCGTGCTCGTTTGTTGCGCTCGCGGCTCGTGCGGGCGGAGCTTAAAAGATGATGGCATTGTTGGTTTTCCATGGGTGCATGCATCCATGCTGATATGCTTCAATGGACTCAGAGTTTCGTGCGGCCATAGCGAGTGCTAGGAGGCCGAAATGAGTACAGAAGGCGGCGTATGTTTTCTCAGGCACACTAGCAGACTGAAATGATACTCGGCTCTACTGACCTTCCCAATTTGCTTATTTCTGAGTCGATTATGCCTCAGGCTGTTCATGACAGATAAACTCCTTGATGTTCTGAAAATACGTTTGATTTTTCTACCAGGAGGTCATTGAAATCCATTTCAGTTAATAACAGATCCGTGATGTTAACAACCATCGGAGATAACCGGTTGCAGGTATTGACCAGTGTATCTTGCTGCTAAATATATCTTCTTTTAATAGCCCCGGGTTTACCGGCACTGATCTTACTGATAAAGATATCTTTCCATTAATGATATCCCGCTCCCAGAACCGTCCACTGTTTACCGACATTAGCGCCCTCTCTTGCCAGCCGTTGTCAGATTTGCATTAGAAAGACCAGCGCAGTTGAAACCATCAGAAGCGGTTAGATAACTTCCCTTGTTTGGCTGAAACCTAATATGATTATTGAAAGCTGACGCCTGTCATGACCGGTAGCAGTTTTCCGTCCACGGACAGTTCACTCGCTTTGACATCATCCTTGGCTCGGGTGCAGCCGCCGTGACCGCGGCTCCCCCGCGCGCGCCGCGTCGTCCGTCGGTTGCTCGCCGGAAGGCGGCGCGCGCCGTAACCGTCGCATCCGCCGCCAAAACACGGCCCGACCTCCCGCCCAAGGTCGGCGGGCCTCTGATGGCCGCCGCCTGCCCGTCGGGCGGGCCCGCACGCAGCCACGCCCGCCGTCACGCGCGCCGCGCCTGTCTGTCACGCGCTCGTCACGATGGGCGGCGCCGGCGGGCCGAGAGGACCTCCAGCCCCGGGCGGCGTCACTGACCGGCCCTGATCGCCGGCCGTCAGGTCTGCCGGCCGGCGGTCCCGCGGGGCTGATAGGGGGCGGTCCGACCCGGTCGGCGCCGGAGAACGGGGTCTTTGACCTGTCGCGCTGATGCCTATCGGCCATAGTGGACGCTGGGTCAACACCTTTGGCGTAAACACTGACTTCGTGTCATGGGATTGAGTGCCTGCGTTGGGTTCGCGAATTTTTTCGGATCGTTACTTCTTCGTTTCGATGTGTCCTGCCGCATGGACCTGTTCTGCGCGTGCTTAATTAAGGCCGTGAGTGGAGATGCCACCGTTAAACCAACAGATACCGGCGACGGAGGATCCATGGGAGGAAACTCTATTTCCGTGGCTTTATGGCTCAGATTAAGGACTCCGTCAGTGATTCGAGCAATTTTGAGCGACTGGACCGTCTCACGGGGATAAAATCACGCCTTCTCCCGCCACCTCAGTGTGGACGTCATGAGTGTTAAGTTCGTGATGAATTTAGACTTTGCATGACAAACTCGATTCCTCACTGCGTCGTAAAATGCTGATTGCGTCGGGTGAAGAGGTGGTTATACAGCTACTGAGCTGTTGGTGGTCCGAGCGAGGTTCAGTGATACCGCCCATCAGAAGCGTAGTCAGGGAAAGGTCATGAGAGCGACGGACCCCACCCCTCAGCACCAAGCTGGGCCATTGTTTCCCACTGACTTGGCTCCGATGGCCACATGCCGTGCCGTTTTTAAGATGCCGCCAGCCTGGTCACGGCGCTGTCGCGGAGCGCAGGGATAGGGTGGCGTCGAGCTGCATTACGGTCCCCGGATACGGCTGCATTTGTTTGTAATCCCAGGTCACCTGAGGGTCAGATCGGGGGCGCTTTGTGCCCGTTTGGTGCCACCCAGATGGAACAGGTTTGCCGCAGTCCATGTCTGAACGTGCGATTTCTCTAGTGTCTACTGCGCTTTGTGCTTCGTCCGTCTTATGCGTTAATTTCATTTCCCTACTCTTTTACTATCAAGTTTTCGTGCTCTTCCATCACAGTGGCCGAAAAGCGTGAAACACGTAGTAATCACCGCACTTTTCGGGTTCTCAGTGATACATTGGTCCTATTCCCGGAGGGTTAGACAGTATGGCCGATTCCCGGCAGGGGGGTGCAAATTCGCCCCCCCCCCCCTGAGATCTCGAGAACTACACATCCGATTTCATCGCAACAAACGGCAATCGATTTTCCATGACATAAACTACATTTTTATGGAAAGAAGTTTTCAAAATTTTGGAAGGGCTGGAGACGGGGGCAAAAATGTCAAAAAGGGGTGATATTTTGGACTTCTTATAACTCTGTTGTTTATTGATCGATTTTTGTGAAAGTGGCATGAATCGAGAGATAATGGATGAGACTTTTACCATTGGTACATATATTTGAGATTTGCAGAAAATTCTTGGCGTTCACAGTGTTTCAAAAATAGGAGGAATAGTTTTTCAACGACTGATTGGACAAAAAAGTTGAACGTACTTTTTGGCGTCTGCTAGTCATGTTATGCTGAAGAAGTACAATCGTATTACAATGTTTGTATAATGTTGGCATAGGCGGTGCCAGGGATACGAAAAAGGGGGAACGGTCATGGCCACATGTTCTTCAGATCGGCTTATGACCTTTGACCTTAAATAACCTCCAGTGGCCTTGGAGCCACTTGGAATGATCTCGTGTGCATTTAATATTAATTAATATTCAGCCACTCTATTTTTTGTGGTCTTTGTTGGTGAGCGGGGCCGCCCTGTCATCGCCACGTGTGCCGACCCTGGATTCAGGCAGAGCCGTTCCCGCCATCATTTAGTTTTAGTCATCACAGTGTTATTTTAACGTCGGGGCTGAGGAGCCGACCCCGGGCGCAGATCGGGTTTCAGGCCGACATGTGCGGCGGCGTCGGGGGCAGTCGGAAATAAAGCGTGGAGACGTTGGGACGCGTGTGTGAGCCTGGCGGGTGAAGGGTCGTCGAGACGCAGCCAGACTAGGCGGATGCCCAGTCTTACCACATTTTTAAAATTCCGTTTTATGGCTGTCGTGATATCGGGTGCGCGCATTGACATTTTCGGTCATAGCTCCACGACCTGACCGGATATTGAGCTGAAACTTGGTACGCAAATAGAGGACGCCTTTCTACATCATTTGTATTCTGGGTTTTGCACTTGAAAAAATAGCGCCAAAATTATTGCTACAAAACCAAATTTTGACTTTTGGCCTTCACCTGACCTTGTAAAGTGATCTCAACTGAACAAAATTGTATTCGTGCGTTGCTGAACTATTAACCTATACATCCATATGAAGTTTTAAGTTCTACATTAAAACTTTGTTTTTGGCAGTCATTTTCCTTTTACCCTCAACGGGGCCAAAAACGGCCTGAGGTGCCTCCCAAAAACGTTGCCTGGTTCCGCCCTTCTAGGGAAAGTCACTAAGTTTCGTGAAGCTGCGTCAAGAACCCTGGAACTGGCAATCAAAAAGCCCAATTGGCAATAAAAAACAAACAAAAATGGGGCGGACTGGGGGCGCCTAACCATATCCCCTGCCGGGTAATGCGAAGCGTAATTTCTCGGGGTTTTTCGTTTTTGTTTTTCTTACGTTCGTCTGAGCTTTCCCGAGCGTGGAAACAGCTTGACTTCTCCCTCCCGAATTCAAGTTATTGCACCGATGGCCGTGGTAGTTGTGACCGAAAAGTGATGTAACTTTTGTTTGAACCGTGTTGGCTGTCGAATGTCTGAATGACCCGTTCATTAGTCACGATCGGGTGTAAACAAATGGAAAAAAGTACGCTCTTATTGCTTCAGACTGCTTCGCGTCTCTGAAGCCGCACCTATCCCCTACTTCAGCTGCGTGGGCGGCGGATGACGGGCTGTGGCAAGTGACCAGTGAGTATGTCACGGCATTTCCGACCCCCGCTGCAGGAAGCAGGAAAGAGTTACCCCGTCAACCGTCTTGCTTCTGTTTGGCTGTTTCGATGCGCTGTTTTTGACAGCTGTGGACATTGGCGCAGGAAGAACGTTTGAGTGGTAGCCATGTTGAAACACCCTCGGTGGTTTTGTGTTTCTATTGGGTGTAACTGAATACAGTTGTATGCAATGCCGAATCTACTGGCAACCACGTCGGGTCAAAAATAAAATAAAATAAACGCCACATATACACCACGGTCGGTTGATTTCGTGTTCGTTCTAATCTTAGCCATCCTGCTCCGATATTTACAAACATTCTGCAGCTGACGGCCTCCGCTTCTGACAGAGGGGGGGGTCAAATCACGCCGGGGCCCAACATCTAGCTCGCTGTTCAGCTGGCACCTGGTCGGGGAGGGTTCTCACTAACATCGACACATCCCTGACATCCGTGTCACGGTGTCGGTTCCGGACGAACTTTGAACTTTGGCCATAAAATCAGCGGTGAACCTTGAATTGCGCATCGGGTGCGAGGGCGCAGGTCCGCGCAATAAGCTTTGCGTTGCGCAAGTTGGGCCCGGACAGCACTGTGGCAAATCATTCTGTTTAGATGCATTTTGGAAATGGGAATAAACATTAAACACCCAGTCGTGCTTACCGCCTTACCATCAAGATGACGACATTGGATGCTACCCGATACGAGTGACGAAAGAAGGTCCGTGCCTTTTGCCATTAATTCAGAACAGTAGGTCCCCTGGAACCACACTATTGCATCAAACCCTGTTGAAATATAAACAGCGACATTTTGTTTCGGCTACGCCCGCCGCGGCTCACGCCAGCTTCTTCCTCCACCCAGGAGGCACTCGGGCTTCGTGGAATGAGAGGGACTTCGTTTTTGCTAACGAGAGGGCACGCTACTAATGTCCGGATGTGCCCATGAGATTTTCCTGGACATGCATCCTTCAGTTTAGTTTAAAGCAGTTATTTCGTTAGGCTTTCTTCATTAACACTGGCTTTGCTCCGAACTCTTGGAGATGTCGGAAATAGCATGGTAGCTGATCTATGTCCGTATTAATTTGATTACATTTTTGGCGTTTTTATTGGGGCTCAGTATTTGTGGGGGAGTGCACTGTTGAATTAATGCCTGGGTCCTTCACATATCGCTATTTTCTTTTTAATCTGGCCCACGAGAATTTGCCCGAAAAAAAATCGGCCTCGCTTGACTAAAATCCAGCCTCGGTGCCTTCAGAGGTCATCTTAGCTTCCATGAAATCTTCATCCGTGATGACATATTCGTAATTTAACGTGGTGTTAAGCTCTTTTGTTGGCTCAGATCGGGTTAAATTGCACTTCAGTCAGTGGCACGGCAAGCGCATGCTGAAATGACAAACTACCGGACGTAAAACAGCATGTCACTTACCGGGGTCGACGCGGGTTTCAGTAGCCGAGAATGGGTGATTTTTGCTGGCAGCGTTTACCCCGTCCGCTCCGGCAGGACGGCAGTACACATGTGCGTGAGGTGCATCTTCTGATGCCAGTTCAAGACGAGTCGCCGTATACAAAGAAAAATGTTTTCTCCTGGTAGCGTCTCAAAAATTCTGTTGATAATTAAAAGCAAAAGTCCAAAACCATGAACACTTAAATCCTAAAATTAGTGATCGTCAATTTATGCTTTTCATTGCTGTATATTTTTAAAGGGTTTTCATTTACTCCTAGCGTGTAAGATATTTCACTTTTTGGAAAGGCAGCGCTGGAAAGTGTTTGAAGGCGTCTGGCAAGAGGGATGCCGCAGGGCTGGGAAGGGGTGGTAATCCCTGGGCGGTGGACGGGAGGATGATGGTGGGGGCCATGGTGAAAGGGTCGAGCCTCAGGCGATCGGCCTAAACTAGGGGACCGTTCGAGAACACCGCATTCGTCTACCGGTCCTGATGGCTCCAGAAAAGGCCGGCATGGCGGTGACCACAGCCACAATCTGGTCCAGTCTGTTACTTACAAACTTGTTAAGTTTGTGAATAGAATTGTGTATGCGAAGAAAGTATTAATGCCATGCCATTGCAATATCGCGTACTAGCGGTATTTAGGGCAATGCAGTGATGATGAAGACGTTTTTAATGTTTTTTTTTTTTTAATCTGGCGCCACACCGTTGGAATCATGCTTAATTTTTCAGAAAGCTGCGTTAATATGTTTCTTCTGGGACGTTTTTCTTGACCTATTCACTTCGTATCATATGAAAGTGAGCTCGTGCATCCTCAGTGCACGTCTTTTAGCGTCAGTCCAAAGCATCACAATGGACGCCACAGACATATGTCCTGTGCCTTAACCCTATTCCCGGCAGGGGGGGGGCGGAATCGCCCCCCCCTCGGGTTTTCTGCTTGCCAATTGCAGGCTTTTTAACGCAGCTTCACGAAACTTGGTGACTTTTCCTAGCTATTCTTTCTACGTGCTGTGACAAAATTTCAAAATTCTATTTTGCTCAGGGGCGGAGCCAGGCAACGTTTTTGGGAGGCACCTCATGCCATTTTTGGCCATGTTGAGGGTAAAATGAAAATGTCTGCCAAAAACAGAGTTTTAAAGCTAGAACTTAAAACTTTATATGGATGTATAGCTAAATAGCTGGGCAATGTGCAGATATAATTTTGTTTATCTGAGGTCATTTTACAAGGTCAGGTCAAGGTCAAAAGTCAAAATTTGTTTTTTTCGCTATAATTTCGGCGCCATTTTTTCAGATACCAAACCCGGAACATATATGACGTAGAAGGTGCTCTCTACTTGTGTACCAAGTTTCAGTTTGATATCAGGTCGGGTCACGGAGCTATGACCTAAAATGTTCGTGCGCGTACCCTATATTGTAATAGCCATAAAATGAAATTTTTCAAATAGAGTGAATTCAAATGATTGAAAGCGTTTACAGATGATATTAAATGCACACGAGATCATTCCAAGTGACCCCAAGGTCACTGGAGGTCATTTAAGGTCAAAGGTCACAAGTTGATCTGAGAAACGTGTAACCGTGACAGTTCCCCCTTTTTCATGTCCCTGGCACCGCCTATGCTAACATTATACAAACATTGTAATGCGATTTGTACTTCTTTAGTATAACATGACTAGCAGAAGCCAAAAAAGGGTGTTTGCCTCTTTTGTTCATTCAGTTGTTAGAAAACTAATCCCCCTATTTTTGAAACCCTGTGAACGCCCATGAATTTTCTGAAAATTTCAGATTTGCGGGACCTATGGTAAAAGCCCTATCCATAATCTCTCGATTCATGCCAGTTTCATCGAAATCGGTTCATAAACAACGGAGTTATAAGAAGTCCAAAAGTACCCCCCATTTTGACATTTTTGCCCCCCTGTATCCACAAATTTTAAAATTTTGAAAATTTCTTTTTATAAAAATGTAGTTCACATCACGGCAAATCGATTGCCGTTTGTTGCGATAAAATCGGATAAGTAGTTCTCGAGATCTCAGGGGGGGGCCGAATCCGCCCCCTTCCCCCTTGCCGGGAATCGACCATACCGTCTAGCCCTCCGGGAATAGGGTTAACCCGCCACCGACTGGGGGTGCAGTTGACCGCCCCCCTGAGGTTTTTCTGGGATTACGAGAGAACGAACAAAGACAGAGTCACGAAACTTTGTGTACCTTTTGCTTCATCATTTTTACACCTTGTGTAGAAGGTTTGACCTCAGGTCAGGTCAGGTGCCTGACCTAGGTCAGGTCAAACGGACCTATGTCCAGAAAAGTTGAGCGCCCTGTAACTTTTTCGGAAAACAATATATCACAATAATACTTCCAGAGATTAGTGATATTGATAGATTCAATAAATCTGCTATCTCAGATTTTTCGGGGTTTTCCGGTTCTTTGACCTAAGGTCAAACCCATTTTTAAGACATGTGGTCGTTTTTTTCGGAAATTGACGGAATATTTCATAACACTTTTACTGTGGAGTGAAGCAGACATCTAGTTACCGTCGTTGGACAAAGTATCAATGACTTCCAGCCATTGACCTGAGGTCAGGTCACGAATAACTGTTATGAGCCAAAATGTACCACCGTCAAAATCAGCGATGAATTACTCAGAATGGGTAGAAAATGGCAGAACTGGTTTGCGCAGACGTAAATAATACCAGGAGCCTCAAAAAGTTGTAAAAAATTGCATGGTTTGGGAATAAACGGGCTGTCGCGAATAAAGCTCCGCCAGTTGTGTAGATTGGTAACTAATTAATTTTTCCAAAATTTAAGCATGAAAAACTATCACAAGAACCACTAAGATCAATAACGTTTACATGGATAGGCTTTTTTCGCGAAAATAAAGGAGCGCTAAAATTAGTCTCCGTTAATTTCTTACTGCGTACGGCTGCGGCGCACGCCGACAGCCGGCGCGAAAATTGCCGTGTCTTTAACTCAACGTTTCGGCGTATATATTGAACAAGTCCGAGAAGTTAGATGTGTGTCGGCATTTGCGGACCTTTACTTGTGCGCTGGTGCCTTTACCTGTGCGTTATTAGTTACAGCCCTTGAGATTCAGGCCGTTTCTCGGTCTCATGTAGTCGGCTATGAGAAAACATATATAGGACATAAATTGCTTACATATTATCTAAAACTAAAAATGAGATCAGTTTCGAGCTCTACTCGTCACGAGCTTTCCAACAGTGTGCTTATTTTTATCGTGCGACACACCGTTCGTGAGTTAGAGGGGGGGGCCCAACTGCCCCCCAGTCGAGCTTGATCGTGGCCCACCGACGGTCGTGCGCGGGTTAATAACGCAAATAGAACCAAGCTAATTAGGCGTCTTGACTTGACTCCCGGCTTGGCTTGCTTACCGACTTCCTTACCGGCCGCTTTTGATGTCTTCTTTCTTCAAAACGCTTACCTGCGTGGTCGTTTTTTTTCATACACTCACGGAGCGACCCGTCCCAACGTAGTCCGAACTGACGCGACCGGACCGAATCGGTCAAATGCATTTCGGCGGCTTGGATTTCGGCATCCACTGCTCACACAGCAGTATGCAGTCGACCTGCCCGAAGGAGACATATTCGTAATCATAGCACTGTGAGATCTCACTGTCACTGTCAGACCACACTAACTTGCCGTGCGCCCAGATGTGCTGGTGACAGGTACGGATCCGGGAGGAAGGAAGGCGAAAGCTTCACCTCTTTGCATTTTGGCGCCTTCATCCCTGCGATAGAGGACGAGGGCATTCTTATGTTAAAAGGACGCTGCTGTGACATGGAGAAAGCGGCTGTCTCATGTGCGACCCGTCCAAAAAAACCGCCGTGAAGACAAAGCTGTGTAACACTAACAGGACGTAGAGGACACAGAAGCGCCCTTGCGATGGCGTATGGGCGGCATGGCGTTAACCCGTCCCCGACTGGGGGGGGCAGTTGACTGCCCCCCCTGAGGTTTTTCTGGCATTGCGAGAGAACCAACAAACACAGAGCCACAAAACTTTGTATAGCTTTTGCTCCATCAATTTTACGTCTCGTGTCAAAATTTTGATCTCAGGTCACGTCAGGTGCCTGACCTAGGCCAGGTCAAACGGACCTATGTCAAAAAAAGTTTAGCGCTCTCTAACTTTTTTGCAGAACAAGATATCTCAATAATACTTTCAGGGATTAGTGATCCTGATAGATGCAACAAATCTGCTATCTCAGATTTTTCGGATTTTTTCAGGTCATTGACCTAAGGTCAAGCCCATTTTTAAGACATATCGCCGTTTTTTTCGGAAATTGACGGAATATTCCATAGCATTTTTGATGTGGAGTGAAGCAGACATCTGGTTACCGTCATTGGGCAAAGTATCAGTGACTTCCAGCCATTGACCTGAGGTCAGGTCACGAATAACTGTATTGGGCCAAAATGTACCACCGTCAAAATCGACGATAAATTACTCAGAATGGGTAGAAAATGGCAGAACTAGCTTGCACAGACGTAATTAATACCAGGAACCTCAAAAAGTTTGAAAAAGTAGCATATTTTGCAAATAAAAAGGCTCTCGCGAATAAAGCTCCGCCAACTTTGTAGATTGGCAACTTATCAATTTTTCCAAACTTTAAGCATGCGAAACCATCACAAGACCCACAAAGATCAATAAAATTGACAAAGATCGTCTTTTCTGCGAAAATAAAGGAACGCCAAAATTAGTTCCCGTCAATTTGGTACCGCATACGGCCGCGGCGCACACTGACTGCTGACGGGAGAATTACGGTGGCTTTAACTCAACGTTTCGGCGTACATATTGAACAAATCTGAGGAAATTAGACGTGTATCGGCATCCGCGGACATTTACTTGTGCGCTGGTGCCTTTACCTATGCGTTATTAGTCACAGCCCTTAAGATTCAGGCCATTTCTCGGTGTCATGCAGTCGGCTATGAGAAAACATATATAGTGCGTAAATTGGCCTAAATATTATCTAAAACTAAAAATGAGACCAGTTTCGAGCTTTACTCGTCACAGGCCTTCCAACGGTATTCTTATTTTTATCGTGCGACCAACCGTTCGCGAGTTAGAGGGGGGGGCAGTCAACTGCCCCCCCCCCCCCAGTTGCCGATGTTCGGGACGGACCGACGGTCGTGCGCGGGTTAAAAAGGCATCTCTGTGACACAAAGGAAGCGTCTCTGTGGTGGGGCATGGTGCCCTCAAAAGGGCACCCAGATGACATGGAGGAGGCGCCCACGTTACAATGCATGGATGGTATTTCCGTTAGTGTGACGCCCGTATAACACAAAGGCGCTCCTTCGATGTCGTAACATTTAAAAGGCGCCCCTTCGATGACATGGCGTTCAAAGGCGCCCGTGTGATTAATCATGGTGCCTTAATGTTTGAAACGTCGCGATGACATTGAAAAGACATCTATGTATGAGTATGTATGTGTACCCCTGTCGTTCAAAAGGCGCTCCTGTGACACCAAGGAGGCGCCTCTGCGATGGAGTACCGGCATCTTGTCGTTCAAAAGGGGCCACTGTGACAACAAGAGTGGCCCCTTTGATGGAGTATGGACGTCCCGTTACTTAAAATGCGTTCCTGTGACGCCAGGAAGACACCTATCGAATGGTGTTGGGGTGCCCGTCGTTCAAAACGCACCCCTAAGACACAAAGATGTCTCGGCGAAGGACCATGACGACTGTTTCTTCGAAATATGGCCCTGGTAATATCGAAGAGGCATCAACGTTTTATTATTAGGCGCCCTTGGGTTAAAATGGCTCCCTTGTGACACAGAGGCACAAAAGCACACCGTACGTTCAGACTGGTGCTTGACGCAATTTTTCTCGGACGGATTTTGTTCATTGATACAAACACGCTCCTTCGTTCGAGAACGCACATATGGCGTCGTGCGCTCTTGTAGCAGAACATGGATGCCTTGCTGTCAAAAAAGGCGCATGTGTAATGTCGAGGGAGCAGCCAAAATACAGCATATATATACAAGATAATATCCACATATATAATAGGGGCGTTCCGCTTTCAAGCACGCATGAGTCAGAACGTCCTCGTCAGTCGTTTTGACGCTGCCCGTCACACACAGTTGAACGTTTTGCGTGATTTACGCATTAAGATCGCGTTTATTGCCTTTCCGGCTCGATTTTGGCGCCCTTTCGGCGCGGTTTTTGGTATTGTTTTGGCTCCCTCAAAAGCTCCCCGGCAAAATCCTGGATCCCTCGCTGGCCGGTGAGCTGTACGTGATTCATGGATGGGTGTCGAAGGGGAAATAATGACTGAAGCGTCAGATAATGGACATTTCTGCCGCGAAATGTTACCCAGATAACTGTACCATTCGTACGTAAGCGATTGCTGGACAAAGCAAAACTTTTGGATAAAATTCCCACCCTGTATACTGTGGAATTGTAAGGCATTTTTGACTCGGTTTTTAATTTATTTTGCAGTTTAACGGGGAAAGCTGCAAACTGTTCTATGGAACGTTATGATCCGTCCATTTTCCGCGGCCTTCCATCGCTAGGACATTGCATGGTCAGCGTGACTGTGCCTATCGATCAACAGTGAATCTGACTGTAACCTTGCTGCTCTTTGTCTCAAGGAAAGACTTATTTGCTCGTCTTATCGGACGCATGCAACCGTGTTCAGCAACGGATGACAGTTGACCCTCGCCGGACGATGGGGGTGGATGCCGTCCCACCGTGCAGTGTTCCCGGATCCACGGCAGCGCTGTGAACTTTGTCATAGTTGACGATATATTCATTGCAATGTTTTGCAAAAAAAGAGTGGCCCCGCGTCAACTCAGGTCACCGAGCTATGACATCGTTACTGAAAGCTTGCGGAGCAACTTTTACTTTTGATTTGACTTTTGTACTGTTTTAGAGCAATAGGTATGCATAAGCGGGAAATGATTGGCGTGAAATTGGAGCAGAATGGTGGTGTACATGTGAACAGGTCACCTTAGATAGATCGGACTTTTCAGGGCCAAATGAGGTTAGTAACTTCTAGGGTCTTTTTGATCTTATGATAAACGAGGCGATTTCAGGTCATTTTAGCCCCAAATGCGTCGTTTTTGTTTGCGGAAAATCCACCAATAGTTCCCAAGCATAAAGGTTGCCCTGAACTAGAAGGCCACTGGTTGACTAGACGGGGTCAAACGGAGTACGGCTGGATTCTTTAAGCACACAGTTATCGATTGCTCTTTGACCCGTGGCGTTACCTCAATTAGTGGCCATATGGCCGGGAATGTTTGCCATCTCCCCCCCCCCCGTCATGTGATCGGTGCGACTAAAAATCCCTGCCGTCCGGCGAGGGTTAATAATGCAATTTAGAAAACGGAGTGTCGTCACAGATTTCTGCAAGCATTCTGTTGCAAGTTCGTTCCAACGTAAACACCGTTGGATCCTTCTGGCGTACCCTAACTGGAGAGGACTGCGGCGCCGGTCTGCGAGCAATCACGCTGCGTACGTGCTCCGACGCGTCATTTCTGGTCCTTTTGCAGTCAGACGCGTAGCCAGTATTTTCATGCGTGGGGGTGGGGTGGGAAATGCCACATTTTGCCACATACCACTGGCATATCACAAAGTCCGTAGGAAAAGGAGTAATTTTATGCAGCTGACCTCATATTTAGCGCACAGGAAAGCATGCAATGTTTGCTTTGTATCATATATGTGATCACTATTCCGTATTGACGCGAACGTGCTAAACATCAAGTGTAAGCTTGGCTCGGGGGGGCATGGCCCGTATGCCCCCTCCCCCACCGGCCACATGCCTGTTTGCAGTTGTGTAATGTGTAAAAGCACGCTAACACCATTCATCAGGGGCGTTGAAATCGGTAGGGGGCAGGGTACAGTTGCCTCCCAGCTTTGGGCAACATTTAACTTTAACCCTATGGCGGTGTATGGAAAGAAACGAGGTAAAAATCACGTCACGTTTGCCCCCCCCCCCCTCCACAGAGCTCCTGCCATTCAGTCCGATAATGTACCGTTCGGCGTGTTTGGTAGGTGCGGATTCATGAGGCAGGTATCTGGGTCCCATCCCCCTTTAAATTTCAGAAAATCGAGCTCGGCTGGGCGATGATCCCATAGTAAGTGGCTACAACCGTGCTCACTCTCTCAAATATTGGATCCGTGCCTGGTGGACATCAAGGTGCTTGAAAATGAAGGGTGATTTCGCCGGTCGCATGGGACTTCCAAATGTTTCAACTTCAAACCAGTTATTTCGCAGATGTTTCGTTATCCCGCGTATTGCGCTGCGCAAAGCTGCTCCCTCGTCCAGACGGCAGGGTGTGCCGTTTCGCTGGTAGCCCGGGTTTGCTCTGCACACGATGACCGGGCGTTTCGGCTAGTCCGGGGAACCCCTGGCTCGTGGTTCTGACGAGCCTCGTGGGCCGTCCCGCCTCTTGACTGAGAGCCCCTCCTGAGTACGCCGGGGCGGTCGGGAATTCCGCCCCTGAAACGCGCCGAGCTCAGCGCATCGCAGCTCTTACGCAGCGTTGCGCAATCGCCGGACTCCGGCATAGTATTTTCCGGTCGGCGTCATGCGTTTTCTAGTGGCGCCCGGACCCTCGCCGAGGATGATGCAATCGCGGCCGGTGCGGCGGGCCGCGCGGCCGGCGGCCCGGTCGTGACGTCATGGGTTCAGCTGGCGGCCGGCGGTCGCGGCGCCCTGGCGAGTCGAGTGGCTCTCTGGCGACGCGCAGTGGGGCGACAGTTCGCCTTAGGCTTCGATGAAGGCGAGACCAGCCGCCCTGCCCAGAAACGCGACGCCGGCGGTGTCGGAGATGGTCCCGCCGACGGCCGGCGGCGCGAACCGGAGCGTGTTTGTTTGGTCATGATATCTGGACGCGGTGGCGCAGTAACAGCGACATTGCAGCCATGCATGGCGCCGGATCATCTCCGTGATGTATGGCGCCGTTCCCCGTTCTCCGTGTTGAAGCCTCAGGACAGCGAGACCTGTCTGCTTGTTCACGAGGGCATGACCACAAGCTCCCGACCTGGAGCGGATTAAGATTAGCCTGTCGTCGCAGAGAGATACCGAGTGGTCGTGCAGGCTGGCAGCAATAACTTCATCAAACCTTTGTTGCGGCAGATACGGACACCGGTGGAGTTTGCACTCAGATAATCGGACAGGTCTTCGCCGTTTTCAGGAGCGGATCCGGGGAAAGGGGCACAAGAGCAGCTCCTCCCAGTCCCCAACTTTGAATGCCGCGACTAGTCGAGAACCAGCTGAACGGTGGTTGAGAAACCGAGTTCGGAAGTATCCGTCCCGCCCTCACCTGCTTCGAAACCCTGACTCCACGTCTGGTCTGGCGTTGCCGATAAAGACCGTTTCGTTCCCGTCGTCAGTTCGCAAGTACCGCAGTAGCACTTCAGACCGAACAGATTGCCACGAGACCGGATGCTTCCCTGCTATCTGCACTGTTTCGCGATGGAAAACTCGCGGTGCGGTTCTCCTCAGCTTGACATTGAGGTTGGACTTCAGTTGCATTCAGATTAGATTCAGCATTACTCAAGATTTTAGCTTGGTGCACTTGGCTACTTTGGCCGATCGTTGACGCGCTGCCTCCAAGCGAGTAGTTTTTGGACAGTTTTCTGTTGCGCATGTCTCCGTTGTAACGGGATATCATTCTTGGTGGTTCTAGGCTGCGTGGTAAGTTGTGTGCATACAAAACGGGAGCTGACATTTGCTCACCAACTCTCAGGTAGGACAGAATGTATGCATAAGTCTTTTTCGAGCAGTAAGGGCAAATTTGACCGCAGTAAATATACGGCTCCAAACGTTCCCTGCTCAAACTCTAATTTGGTCAGACTGCTGCAACGAGAAGTGGTTTTAGTGGAGCATCTGTGTCGCGTTCTTATGCATAAACAGCCACCAGAGCTGAGAGTCAGTCTGTTTCGTTCGCACAGAGACCACGACGCTCTTTCATCCGATCTGTCGGCATGAGGAGACGCCGTCGGTGGCCGCGTCGTTTTTAGGGGTGAGTCACGGCCCGGACGCCAGGTCGGCCGCCTGGCGGCGCCTGGCGTCTCGCTGCCTTGGCGACAGTGCAGCGCGTCAGGGCGCGGTGCCGCCTCTCCCCGCCAACAGCTGTCTCTGGTGGCGCGCCGGACGAACAGGGAGAGGATGCATGTTTACGTCTGACCGGGTGACCAAACGACTGCCTGCCGCCGGCGCTGGCAGCACCCATTGGTTCGCCGGAGCTGTTGATGCGCGACCGCGTGTACCCGCGGTCTCAGTGTGCTGTTTGTTGCGGCACCGCTCCAGCCCGCTCCTGAGGAGCGATGGCCTCCAAACGGCTGTCCCGAGAGGCTTTGGAGGCGTGAACGGAGTGGCGGCATCCTATCGCGGGCTATGGTCAGGGGCTGCGGAACGGGGGAGGGACGACGCGTCCCCCCTCCACTTTCTGAAGGGAGGAACGGTAATGCTCCCCCCACGCGTACACAGAGAAGTCCCCGCTCAAAAGTATAGTTTGTCACGGGAGGCCCCACAGTGCCATGAAACAATGCGGATGTCCTTGTTTTAGCAGGAGAATGCCACTTTCCGTGCCAGGAGGCTCACTCGTTGCCAGAGGTCCCGCTCAGCATCACAGGAGGCCCCTCACCCAGGAGCGTCATAGTCAATTTCTGTAAATTATTAGTGTGGCCGAGCCGAGGGCCTGACAACGTACTTTCCTGAAGTGTGAGTTCCTCCACGAATTTAGCCCACGGTATTTTGGTAAACGGCAATTTTTGATTTATATTTATTTTTTTTTTTTGTATCACCAAATCGCAGATTTCGTTCCCCTTGTGAAAACTGAGAGGAAATTTTGGGGGGCCAAAGTGACCTCTGGAGGCACCAAGATCCACATTAGGGGGGAAACATGGCCCCCGCAAAAGAATACAGATCGACACCCCGGCCGTCACCTCTGCAGGAGCGGTGATGGACCTAGTGGTATCGGGTGTTCGAGAGCGCTTCTTGGTGCTTCCGACTGCGGAGTGGTGGCTCGAATTGTATCGGTGAATTTTTGCTGCTTTTCCTTCTTTGAAAAATGCAGAACTGACGCGAAATCAGCGGCGTAGCCAAGCGGGCTCAAGGGTGCCCTGTCCCCCTCTTTCCTTGGGGTTAAAAATGTAACGTTTCTTAACGCACCAGCGGAAATATAGTGGCCAAGGCCGAGGAGTTTGAAGAGTTCTAGGTTTAACCTGGCCTTCTCGTAGGTGACATCCTGGCAACTCACCTGGTGCCGACCACTGTTTTTGACACATGAACGATATGTGACACTTGAGACCTGGTACTTGAGCGGCACTTGACACTTTGAGCCTGCGCCCCAGGTCAGATATCGTCTTGAGGCCCCAAGCCAGGGTGATTCGGAAATCAGCAAGATTCCTTCTTGCTCGTTGCGATGAATCCGTGCCTAACGCGTTGTGATTCTCGGCGTGTGTGGTCACGAGTTTATGAAAAGTGCCTGTGACTTTTTGGTTACACTGCGCCTGAATCCCTCACGGCATGCTTTCCCAGAGCTGAGTTTTCCTGAGTTTTGTTATTCCCATGTGATTGTCGTTACACTTACACCGTCAGCTGCGGACTGTCTCTGATCTGGCCCGATGTCGAATAAACCTGTCGGCAGCATGATCTGGGGACCGGCATGCCCTAAAACCACAAACACGCGAATAAGTTGGCCCCTGGAGTAAACAGTTCGGAGGCTTTTGGTAACGGACCCAGGGCGACTTCCTCCGTGACAGTTCATACCGGCTTCGCAATACCTCACAGGCCTCGTAGACGACGTCGTGTATTTCACTTCGGCGCAAACAGTCCTCCACAATGTACACATTCACGCGCGCGAACATCCATAAAAATGCTGCAATGGTCTATACACGACACCGAGTTTTGATTTCACAAACTCAAATGATAGTCACATTCAACAAAAACAAGTGTTCACAGATGGGCACGGTCCATTTGGCATGAGAGACGCGGGGTTGGACCTCTCTCCCCGCCCCCCGGCTCAGTAACACTATATCACAATGTGACGGCGCGACGACGCTTCATGGCATGCATAAGGAAATACTGTTGTGGACCGTGGCACTGCGCCTGAGGGGTATGGCGGGGCCGCGCCGCGCGCTCCACGCGGCGAGTTCACCGTGACGGGGGGAGGCGCTATATCCGCATCTCGCTCTCCGAGCTGGACGACGCGCCGGCCAGCAGGTGGGAGCGGTGGTGCGCCGCCGACGCGGCCAGCCCGTGCGGCACGTGCGGCGACATGGACGGCGACCGGGTGGCCAGCGGCGACAGCGCCGGCGAGAACGAGGGCGACATGGCCTGCGCCGCGAAGGCGTCGTGCGCGATCGGCGAACGCGGCAGCGACGGCATGGTCACCAGTCCGAGACTAGAGCGGGGCGCCACGGGCGCCGCCACCGAGCGCGGCGCCACGTTCGTCAGCAGCGGCGGCGGCTTTTTCGGCGCGCTCACCGCGTACGGGCTGGGCGCGCTGTCGTCCTTGAGGCGCGCGATCTCGGAGAAGACGTGCGCCAGCGGCTGGTACTGCGGCCCCCAGTTGAGCAGGTAGTCCCAGTTGTAGCTGCCCGTCAGCTCCTCCTCGCTGTGCACGATCGAGCTCAGCGAGCCCGTCATCGACGGCTGCGTCTCGTCCAGCGCGAACGCGCGCGTGCCGTCCATGATGGCGTCGTCCTCCTCGGCGCCGACGGCCGTCAGCTTCGACGAGATGAGGTTGCCGAGGTCGACGGCGCCGTCCTCGGCGCCGCCCTCGTCGTCGAACAGGTGGATGCTGTCGGCGCGCAGGCTCTGGGAGCCCTTGTGCGAGTCGGAGCGCGTCGTGTCGATGCCCAGCCGCGCCAGGTACTCCTGCGTGTTCTGCGCGCTCGCCTCGGACACGTTGTCGTCGTCGCGCAGCCGGGCGTCGGGCACGGCCAGCTGGCGCAGCTTCTGCTGCATCAGCGGGCCCTCGTTGATCATGCGGATCTCCTCGTCCTCGTCGCCGTCCTCGGCCGAGCCGCGCCCGCTCGAGGCCGACCGGTGCGACTGCTCCGACAGCTCGGAGGTGGTGTTGCGCCCGGTCGGACGGTCGGCCGTGTCGTACGGGTGAATCTCGCTGTAGCGCGGCGGGTAGTTGAGGTCCGCCGCCGGCCCCGTCCGGATGTCCGTGTCGAACGACGAGTCAAAGTGGTCGGCCATCGTGGGCTTGCTCAGGCGCCGGTTGCGCATGTGCAGGAAGACGAACGCGGCGCCGAACGCCATGACGATCAGCATGATGGAGACGAGCAGGCCGACGCCCCAGTCGGCCATGCCGCCGCCGCCGGCGGCCGCCGGCAACCCGGTGCCGTTCAGCGACGGGTCCAGCACCACCTCGACGCTGGCCAACGCACTCAGGCTTCCTGGCCGGCCGCTAGATGCCACCACCTCGAGCCGCTCGCTGGCGAGGTCGCGCCGCGTGCGCCGCCGCTCGCCGAGGCTGCGCCGCACCACGATCTCGCCGCTGGTCTTGTTGACGCGGAAGAACTGGTGCGGCGTGCGCAGGTGGAAGAGCACGAGGCCGTCGGCGCCGCGGTCGCGGTCCGTGGCCGCCACCCGGCCGACCACGTAGCCCGGCTGCGCGTCGGCCGGCGACCGGAAGCGGTACGCCGACTCGACGAACACGGGCGCGAACTCGTCCACGCCGCGCACGGTGACGCGCACCTGCGCCGTCGCCGAGCGGCCGCCCAGGTCGGTGGCGCTGACCGTGAACGCGTACGCCTCCTTGGCCTCGAAGTCGAACACGGCCGCCGTGGTGACGTCGCCGGTGACCGGGTCGATGCGGAACCAGCCGCCGCCGTCCGTCAGCGTGTAGTTGAGCCGGCCGTAGCGGCCGCGGTCGGCGTCGTTGGCGTGCGCGGTGAACACGAGCCGCCCGGCCGGCTCGTTCTCGGCCGCAAACTCGTAGTAGACCGGCTGCGGGAAGCTGGGCGCGTTGTCGTTTTCGTCCAGCACGCGCACGTGCACGGTGGCCAGCGCCGAGAGCGGCCGCTGCTGGCCGCCGTCGGTGGCGCGCACGATAAACCGGTACTCGGCCAGCCGGTCGAAGTCGAGCCGTTTGCCGAGCCGGATCAGGCCCGACTCGCGGTCCAGCTGGAACACCTCGTGGTCGTTGCCGGACGTGATGTCGTAAACGATGGCGGCGTTCTCGCCCGCGTCCCGGTCGGTGGCGCGCACGCGCAGCACGGTGGAGCCCACCTGCGAGGGAGGGGACGGTTAGATCTGGGCGTCGTGGGACGAAGGGAAATTTGGGCGCGAAGCCACGCCTTTGGGTTTGGGAGTCTTACGGACTCATCATCCCGTGGCGAAAGCACTTGTGCGGAACACCGTGTAAAGTTAGGGGTGTGTTGTCTGAAAAAGTGGCGCAAACAGTGTGGCAGACACACTTTAAATACAGAATGTGTTTTGTCGCTGGTTTTCGCCGATATGAAGTTGCCACTTTTGACTACGAAATCCACCCGACCCCACAACCACGCAAGCAACACTGCGTCATCACATCGCCGCCGCGCCGGCCGCGGCGCCCACCTGGAGCAGCTCGCTGACGCTGGCCGTGTACTTGGACTGATTGAACTTGGGCTCGTGGTCGTTGACGTCGGTGATGTCGATGACGATCTGGGCGGTGGAGTTTCGGGCGGGCGTGCCACGGTCGCTGGCGGCCGCCTCCAGCACGTACTGGGCGCGACGCTCGCGGTCCACGGGCCGCAGCAGGATCACCTCGCCCGTGTTACTGCAGCCAGGGGTGGGGGGAGTGAGCCGACACAGCACAGCTCAGGTCAGCCCAGCGCCGCTGAGCTCTAGTCAGTTCATACGTTATTTAATGAGCGTGACGAAATTTTGGGCCACATATCGCCAGCATTTGTCACATCCTGCTTAAGTAGCATATCTGAAAACTGGAAGAAAACAGGATGAAGTGCGTAGTATAAAAGAAGAGACTGCCTTCTGCCGGCAGCTTTTTACGGGAAGTCTTTGTCAAGTCTAACGCCCCGCAAAGGCCGTGGAATGGCCACACCACACACCTAGCGATCTGGAAGACTCCGTCCTCGTTTCCGCTGACGAACGAGTAGTCGATGTTGCGGTTGTGACGCGACTCGTCCACGTCGTCAGCCGACACTCGGAGAATAACCTCTCCCGGTGCCTTGTCCTCTCCGATGCTGGCCCTGGGTCGCACAGGTCACGAGGTCAACAGAAGGTCATGCGAACAGTTCACCGGCCAGCGTGCCGATGTGGACCCGTTATAACCCCCTGGTTGTCTCAACGCATTCCTCTTCACCGTCAGGACAGCTCCTGCCTTGAACTGCACGCCGCTGACAACGTGAACCATCTACACCAGGCACGCGTCACAGCGCGCGGCCGCGGGAATCACGTGACTAGCGCGCGATGACCTCCGTCCGTCAGACTGTCCCGCCGTGCCAGACGCCGCGCTCGGCCGGCGGCGGGCCCGACCGGCCAGTTCCGGCTCGATCCGGCCGCGTCCGGCCGGGCGGCCAGAGTCCGCGCGCCGCGCCCCGGACACTCACTTGTAGACGGAGCGGCTGAACTCGGGCGCGTGGTTGTTGATGTCCTCGATGCGCAGCCGGACGGCGGCGGCCGCGCTCAGCGCGGGCCGGCCGCCGTCGCGCGCGCCCACCACCAGCTGCCGCGTCGGCCGTCCGGGGTCGAACCGCACCGTCGCGTTCGTGTAGAGCACGCCCGTCGCCGGCTCCACGTAGAAGTCCGAGGTGGGCGTCAGCAGGGAGTAGGTGATGCGCGCGTTCTCGTCCGTGTCAGCGTCGGCGGCCGACACCGCCAGCACCTGCGGGCGGCGGACGGGGCCGGGTTGTGGAATGCAGGCCGACGACGGCTCAGTGGTGCATGAGTACGCTGATTTGGCCTCATGCGCAGGGAATTGGAACCAGGGTGGATTGCAGATGTGGTGGACTAGAGACAGTCCGTTATTGTTTCATTTATTTTGTGCACTCGAATGATTTTCCATCGTGATGTGCCAGCCCATTGTGACCATGTCGAAAAGTGCAAGAAATTCATAATTATCTCCATGTATGCAATGTCAGGTAAAACTAAGAACGTTGTCACAGCAAGTTTTATCAACTCAATGCTTCTGAAGGAACAGCGTCGGCCGTCTGACACTTCTGAACATCCACAAGCGTCACGAATATCCCACAAGGGCCCACTGGATCCCCCATCCGTCCTCCAGGCGTCTCACTCGTTCGCCGGCCGGCCGCCAGATGTCTCTGGCGGCCGCGAACCTCCGGCCAACCCACCTCCATGCCGGGTCCGGTGAGCTCCAGCACGGTGCCACTGTAGGACGTCTCGGAGAACACCGGCCGCTGGTCGTTCTCGTCCATCACGTGGATGTGCACGCTCGTCTCGGCCTCGTGCGCCGTGTCCGAGGCCACCACCATCAACACGTACTTCTGCTGCGTCTGCGGACGGCGGCAGGTGCGGCGGTCAGCGGCGGCGCCGGGCGGCATGGACGGGGCAGGAATGTATGTCCGAGGCATGCTGAGGGCGACTCAACACGAGCATGATGCACTTAAACGGATGCTGCTGCGATTGAGATTTTGCACCGTAATAATACTCGTCTTTAATTTCACGCTACCTCATCAAACCCATACTTCGAATTAAGCCTTCACACGCAACAGGATTGTACATACATGTAACGCCTTTCAGTAATAATGGTAATATAAATCCCTTCTTTATTTGTTCACAGGTATGCCGCTGAGGACTAGCGGCTGCATCACTTGTCACCACATTAACCGACGATGAGCACTGGCGGCCGGTCGCGGCGCTCACCTCGCGGTCCAGCGGCTCGACCAGCGTGATGCGGCCCGTGAACCGGTCGATGGCGAAGGCGGCCTGGCGCGCCGCACCGCCGGCGAAGCTGTAGGTGAGCGCCGGGTTCGTGTCGACGTCGTTGGCTGTGACGGTGGTGACGACGGCGCCCACCTGGGCGCCCTCGCTGACGCTGATGACCGAGTGCGGCGGGAACGTTGGTCGGTTGTCGTTGATGTCGATCACCTTGATGTGCAGCGAGCACGAGCCCATGAGCGCCGGCCGGCCCTGGTCGGTGGCGATGATCTTCAGGTCGTACGAGTCGCGGATCTCGCGGTCCAGCACGATGTTCGTCTTGACGATGCCCGACGACGGCGTCTCGATGACGAAGGCGTTGTCCAGGTTGCCCTCGACGATGCTGTAGACGACGTTGGCGTTGGCGCCCGTGTCCGCGTCCGTGGCTGATACCTGTGGTCGGAGGAGTGCGCGTGAGGCAACTCTGTTCTGAAATGTTCGACGTTTTGGCGATAATCACAGCTCGCGCACCCACGGAATGCCACCGCAGATTGTATAAACGGACTCGTTGACGAAATACAAAACAGGGTGACGCCAAGGAAAATTGTCGGCTGCTTACGGGCTGTTTACTTGAAACGTGTGAGTCGTGACAAATGCTGGTACCATTCCTCATATCCTGTAACGTGACCACGTAACACTCATCCTGGCCAACGCCGTCGGTCTGGTACGGGGCGAAGGCCGTAGCCACGTCCAGCGCCTGACCTGGACGACGAAGGTGCCCTTGCTGTTGCCCTCCCAGACGGCGCTGATGTACTCGTCCTGCGTGAAGCGCGGCTTGTTGTCGTTCCTGTCCAGCAGCTCGACGAACACGGCGGCGTACCTGCCGACGCGAGGAGGCGTCACCGGCCGCCGCCATAGCCCGGCAGCGCGGCCACTCCCGGCCGGCGTCACGGTGTCGCCATCTGGCCGGGCCTCGTGTGACGGCAGAGGCAGTGGTCTAAACTCCGTAACTCAACTGCTCACCAGTTGTTGTCGCCCCGGAATGGATGCGAGATGGATGTTGTCTGTCATCGCCCAGGGCTACGAACAGCGTGCTGACGTCAGGCTGCGTCTGACGGCGCAAACCCGTCCCGGCCACCCACGTGGCCTTCGAAAGTGGACCGGCTCAGCGCGCCGCCGCCGGCCGTCGGGCGGCCCGGCGCTGGGACTCACCCGTAGAGCGGCCTGGCGCCCTCGGCCCGCGCCACCACCACCAGACGCAGCGTCCGCGCCAGCTCGAAGTCGAGCCGGGCCGGGTCCCGCACCCGGATCAGACCGTTGTTGGCGATGATCTCGAACGTGTTGTCCTCGTTGCCGGAGCCGAAGCTGTAGGTGATGCGCTGCCGGCGGCCGTCGCTGCGCACGGCCGTCACCTGCGGGACGGACGGACCGGGCTGAGGTGCGGCGGGCGGGGCATGGTGTTGACGGGCTGCCGTCATGGTCCGGTTTCCCGTTGTTTTCTTACGTTCGCAGGGCTCAGCGGATGCGGTACAAATCCGTTTAGATCGTCCTTCGTGACGCAGTGACCCTTTCCGATGCCAGTCCTTCAGTCATGTTTGCAAAATAGATTCATGGGTTCCGAATCTAAAGCTTCCTCCAGGGTCTGTGAGGAATACTTGATTCATTTGCCAGTCACGTCAGTTTTGTCGTGCGGACGGTTTCGGCCCTGGCCTCCGGCGCCGGCCGCTCACCTGGATCACGTCGCTGCCGGTCTGCGCGTTCTCCGGGACGCCGACGCGGTACGTCCGGTTCTGAAAGCGCAGCGTCGTCTGCGCCTGCTTCTCGCCGACGTAGATCTCCACCAGGCCGGCGGCTGACTGCGGCGGCGTGCCGCGGTCCTTGGCCACCAGCTGGAGCGGGTCGACCCGGTCAGGTCACATCGGGAGGGCGGGATCGGGTCCGGGAGGACGTGGCCGCGAGAGCAGACGAAAACGACCTCGCAGACTTGGCTTCTACTTGACTTTTTGGCTAGCGGTCGGAAAAGACCACATTAGCTTCAAAAATGGTTGAATTAGATGCGAACTGAGACCGCTAAACGTCGCGCTGCCCATACACCGGGAATGCCGTTGCCCGCGCCACGAGCGCTGGCTGCAGGCCGTGTCCGGTGGAGGCGCTGCTCACCTCCAGATGGAAGAGCCTGCCGGACTCGGCCCCCAGCGAGCCGGTGGTCTTCACCACCCCCGTGACCGGGTCGATGCCGAACGGACTGGAGGCCGGCTGGTTGGCGAAGCTGCAACCAGAGCGGACAATGACGCGCGACGCTACTGGAGACGAGATGGCCAACGCCGGGTCCTGCTGTCCGTGTTTGTGACAATGATGTCCTTAGCCCGCGCCGACATGTTCCAGGGCCATTCCATCTAGGACTATGTCATTAGGTACAGGTTAGGTGCATTTCGTGATAGATGGCCGCATGCCAAATGACTAACGGTTGTTTGACTTGATGACTATCTGTTAGATTTTTTCGTAAATCCGTGAAAGCGACGGAGTCGTTACCGTTATGGCAGCAAACGTAACTTCTGAACAGTAAAGTCCAAGCCGGCTCACGGTACCAAAAAGTCGTCGTACCCCTCGTCGCCCCACGCCCAGGTCGCCACGCTGACCTGTAGGTGACCTGGCCGTTGGCGCCCAGGTCCTCGTCCTCGGCGCTGACGGTCAGCAGCTCGGCTCCGGGTGGCGTGCGCGCCGGCACGTGCGTCGTGAACGGGTACTGCGCCAGCACCGGCGCGTGGTCGTTGGCGTCGTCGATGGTGACGGTGACGGTGGCGCGCGTCGAGCGGGCGTCGTACCGACCGCCGTCCGTCGCCTGCACCTCGAACGTATACGTCGACTTCTGCTCCCGGTTGAACGTGCTGGGGAGGGCGAGCTGACGTCAGGGAGAGGATCTAGGGAGCGTGTCCCGAGTGACGTAGTGACTTTGATCGGTCGAACATTTATTGTGTGTTGGTTAATTGCAACGCCGGCTACACGAAGACTAACTAGGAGACCACATCGTGCGAGCGGCCGACTGCAGTTAAAAAACGGCTTAGTAACGGGCACCAGTAGATTTCGAGGTTCCGACAATGCTGCACGTGATATCATTGTGCTGGCAGTGCCGCGGCAAATGCATGCCATGCACATTTCGAGAGAAGACTGTTGTCCCGGCGAATGCGTGACCGCACAGCGCAGTCACCAGCCGCCCCCCCCCCCCAACTCTGTGACGTCACGCACCCAGCCGTGGTGATCTTGCCGCTGTCGTTGTCGATCCGGAATCGCCACTGGGTCTCGTTGTTGAGGCTGTAGGTGATGCGGCCGTTGACGCCGTGGTCGTCGTCGATCGCCTGCACGGTCAGGACGTTGGAGCCGAGTGCGGCGTCCTCGGCGATGTGGGCCTGCCGATGAGGGGCCTGTTAGGGGGTCTGTGGGGGGGGTTTGGTACATGAGGTCGGTCGCAAAGCCCCTGTTGCGGGACTTTCCGAAGCTTCGAGAGAGAGAAAAAGACAGGAGAAGAGAGAGGGACAGTAAGAGTTAGAGGAAGAGAGAGGAGAGAATAGGACAAAGAAGAAGAAGGGAGAGGGAGAGTAGGAGTTAGAGGAAGAGAGAGAGAGAGAGAAAGAGAAATAAGAAGAGAGAGAGGAAGGGAGAGAGAAAGGAAGAGAGAGAAAGGGAAAGAGAGGGAGGGAAAGAGATGGAGAGGAAGAGAGAGAGAGGGAGACAGAGGGGGGGAGAGACGATTGGGATCCGGAGCGGAACTGGCAAGATGAGATCGATGGGCGATAACCGCGCCGTCCGATCGGAGATAACGGCCAGTCATCGCCTCACGAGCCCGGCTTTCGCCCGGTACGAATGCACCTCGTGAGGCTGCGAACGGCGCTCAAGCCGCCGACTCATCGCCGCGCGTCGTCCCCGGCGTGTCGACACATCCGGACAGACTCCGACGCCCCCGCCCCGCCGCCGCCCGGCGCGCACCTGGTACTGGCTGAGCTGGAAGACGGGGTCGTTGTCGTTCTGGTCCTGGACGCGCACGTCCAGCGTGCAGACGGCGCGGCGGGCGGGCGAGCCTCGGTCCTGCGCCGTCACCTCCAGACGGTAGCTGTCGCGCTCCTCGCGGTCCAGCGGCCGCGCCGACAGCGCCCCGGACCGCACGTCGATCGAGAACTTGTTGCCGACGTTGCCGTCTGCGGAGGTGACACCGTTAGCGGTGATGAGGCGGAAGAAGTTGCGTGGATAGGTAGTCGACTGGATGAGGCAAACGGGAGCCCAAAATAAGGCTTCAGGCTGGTGGTTGTTATCGGCGAAGTCATCAATGCCCTTTTCACTTCATCTTTTGACGTGCCGTTTAACTTTACTGCATGGTGGGTCATTAAGCTAGTAGATGAAAAATGTAGACCGGTGCCTTTCTTTTTGCTTGGCATGATCCTGCTGGAAATCTGTTATGAGCGAATAGCGTAAATAAGTAAATGGAGGGATGAAAGGTCAGATTTCCATTGCTGGTTGTAATACGTTTGTAACGCACATAAATATTTGCCGTCATTCTTATGCTTTTACGCACAAGTGTTAACGCTGGCCCATTGTCAGGTGGTGGGACGGTCTGACCTGTGATGCTGTAGGTGACCTCGCCGTTGATACCGCTGTCCGCGTCGGAGGCCACCACGGCGTGCACCACGGCCAGCTCGCTGTTCTCCGGGATCCGCAGCGGGTAGCAGGAGCCCCTGCAACGGCCGGGGCCGTCAGCGCCAGCCGACGACACGACGAGCCGCCTTCGTTAGCGCGGCGCTCGGGGACACACGCGGCCGCGGTCTGTCCCGAGTGGGGCCAATGCCGCGGCGGCGAAGGCCGCCGAACCGATACCGGTCGCGCTCAGGACGACGCCGGAGCCGCGGTGGCGGCGGCGGTGAGTCGCCGCTTTCCTGCCGCGCCGCGACCGAGGCGACACGGCGGCGCGTCGTCGCAAGGTCAAGAGCGCCGCGGCGACACGTACTTGAACTCGGGCGAGTGGTCGTTCTCGTCGAGAACCTCCACGACGACGGTGGCGGCGTCGAACTGCGGCGGGAACGAGCCGTCCCGGGCGTAGACGGTGACGTTGTAGCGCGCCACCGTCTCCCGGTCGAGCCGCTTGGCCGTGCTGATCTCGCCCGAGCGCGGGTCGATCTTGAACATGTCGTCGGCGATGCCGGCCGGGATGTAGTAGGTCGGGTTGCCGTTGGAGCCTGCGGCCGGCGGGCGCGGCGTTAGTCGGCGCCAGGCTCGCCGCGGCGGACGCGCCGCGCCGGCATTGTCTCGGCGGTGCGAACCTGAACCACGCGCGACGGCGGCCGGACCCGGCGGCCGGAGGACGGGCCGTTGTTGTTTCGTCAGAGGGCGGCCTCCGGCGCCGGCCGGACCCGCGTCCGCCGCCCTGGCGCGGAGCGGCCGGCCGGCAGGCGGCGCCGCGTCACCGCGACCCACTCCTCCCGCAGTCAGTCCACGTCGGCCTTTGCACCAGTCTTAAGTAGGCGTCCACTCACTCATCACGTGATCGTGATGGGCAAAGGAGATTTTGCCGACTCGAGCAGTCGTGGCCACTTCGTCCCCTCCCCATATGCATCCTGGTGAGGCGCGTTTTGTGACCATAAAAGCGGCCATTTTATCGGCTCTTGGAATACAACCGTCCCTCATTATGCCACGGTCTTTGGCTGTCCCATGTGTTCTATGTCTACTTATCGGGTGGCACGGTACGTTGTAATGCATGCACCAGCCCCATAGCATCACACGTTACAAGACATCACGTGGATCAACCCGATAACCTCGCACCTCGAGCTGCTGCAACGGTTCTACATCTCACACCACTCCTCAATGATCCGCCCTCGCGACAGCTTGCCCTCACGCCTCCCGGGACGTCGTCGTGACGTCACGGTGACGTCACCGGGGCCTACCTTCGTCGCGGTCTGCGGCGGAGACGCGGGCCACCAGCGTGCCGACCGGCGAGCGCTCGCTGATGTTGGCCTGGTACACGGAGCGGCTGAAGATGGGCTGGTTATCGTTGACGTCCTCGACGGTGATGGCCACCGTGACGGAGGAGGTCAGCGGTGGCTTTCCGTGATCGGACGCCGTGATGTTGAGCAGGTACTGCTTGCGGGATTCGCGGTCCAGCGGCTTGCCGATGGACAGCAGGCCTGCCGGCGGTGGGTTCGTTAGTGTCCGGCGGCCGGTTGTCAATGGATTTGTTGTCAGCACGGACCGGGGAGGGGCACCGCGATTTTAATCGTGGCTGGTTGTAGTGGTGCTCATGTGCTTGAGCTGAGTAGCCCGGCGGTACATGGGTGCACTGCACTTGGGTCGAGGAGGGAAGAATGCATTGGGACGTTACTGACTGTAGTGACACTCATGTACTTGCACCGCCTAAACCGGCAGAAACTGCGATAAAAGTTGGTCTTCGAATGCCACCTGTTTTCGAATGACTAAAAATAAACGATGACTTGAGCTGTAGTGATCTGCCAAAAGTTGCAGTGCGGCAGATCACAGTGCATGCCATTCGTGGAGACCGTGTGACTCATTACTGATCAAGTCCAACAAAAAATCATGTCCACTGCCCCCAGTCACCCAAATGCTAACCTTAACAGGCTGCCGGCATCGCAAACTAATGACTAACTGACCGGAACCGTTTTTCAGTCGTTCCGTTTTTTGTCGCCAAGGGAGTCATGTGATGAATCACCCAATTCCATCACCAACCCCAGTCCGCGCCGGTCTCCGGGCGCTCAGCGGGCGCGCTCACCTGTCTCCCGATGCAGGCTGAACACGCCGTCCGGGTCGCCGTCGGTGATGCCGTACGTGACGCGGCCGTTGTCCCTCGAGTCCTTGTCGACGGCGATCACGTGCAGCACCGGGTACCCGACGCGCTCGTCCTCCTTCACCGTGATGCTCGTGCCGGCGGCGCGCACGAACATGGGCGCGTGGTCGTTGACGTCCTCGATGATGATCTGCGAGGTGACGGAGGTGCTGAGACGCGACGGCTCGTCCTCGCTCTGGTCGGTGGCCGTCACGATGATGGTGTACTCGGCGTGCACCTCGTAGTCGATGGCGTCCCGCAGCGTCAGCGAGCCCGTGTACTGGTCAATGGCGAACACCGGCTCCGGCGACTGTTGGCTGATGCTGTACCTGACGGGGAGGAGACGCTGATGTCAGGAGGGGCACCACCGTCTGGTGCCGCACATGGCAGTCGGTTGGTTATTGGGGCTCTAGGGCGCGCCGGCGGCAGGGTCATCGGCGGGGTTGCCCAGGCACCTGGGGGGGGAGTGAGTGGGATTACACGAGGCGATCAGGATGGGTACTGTCGGTTAATGCTCTGAATGAACGACTGGTACAGACTCGTGCACTGCTCGGTATGAAAGCTGTTCTTCACCGTGAAGACTGAAATGCGGCGTGGTGAAACGAGAATTGGATCCTCCAGAGAGATCTGCCAATTACCGCTTAAGACTGCCGATTTGCGAATTTAGAGATACTTTACAATACTACCAAATGGTGTGCTTGCTTCATTTTGCCGGAAAGTGCAAAGGGAAAATGCATCTGTACTGGCTAATAACCACATACTGCAATTAACGGGCGGAGCGTCTGAATGTGGACCAGAACCTGATGCCCCGCACGCCAGACTGCCGGGGCGATAAGGGAGCTTCTACGGAGCAGCCCAGCAATAGCGCAGTGTCGTGACGGGCCTTGGGGGCCGGGCTGGGCTCAGTCCCGGCCCGCCGGGCAGCGGACAGTCGCAGTAGCGTGACGTCCATTGTCGTACAAGGCAATGCGGGGCCCGTCCGGTCCAGTGGCGACTGGTCCTGAAGGTCCTGACGTGCAAACAAGACCGGGCCCACCTGCCATTGTCGAAAGCCACGACAGCAAAAATCCGCTCCGTGCAGTTGCGGTTGGCGCATGGGGTTTGATGGAAACAGGTGTTGGTGAATATCTGTACATGGTTATCGCATCATTTTTGGAACTTTGCAATGCGGGTTCAGGAAAAACATCAATGAAGAAACGTGCACCCATGAAAACGAAGCGTACGGAAAGAACATCTCAGATCAAGCGTGAGAGACGACACTGCTTTGTTTGAGCTGCATCCCACGGCGCAATGCTACCGCTAAAAGGGCAGAGCGCATTCCGGTGCGTTAACGACAGGTGGTATGTGTCTCTGACAGGAACACAGTACTGAAAAGGTCATGCATGACTGAGGAGACAACACCATAAATTAAGCGCACAGTGTCCTTTTCCAAATCAGCGTCACCTTCCTGGCCGCCCCACATAACTAAAGTTACGTCGGATGTTCGGCTGACGAAACCGCGTCGCTTTCCGCTCTTTTATTTGGCTGTCTGGGTCGTCGAGCACCGGCAATACAATCGCCCTCTGTACCCGGCTGTAACTGTGGTAATGGTCGTTTGGGACTGCGTTGCGCGCTAGTTTCACACACTCACACCGTCACCATCAGATCATGGTGGCGTCACCGACGACCGTCGCGTGAACGTCCAATAAGGAAGATGAAGCGGCACTCCCGCAGGCAGAGGGCGCAAGCTAAGAGAGCCATCTGTCCAGGAAAATGGCCGAGGTTTTCTTGTGTCAGCACGTCATCGAAGCCAAGGACAACGCTCCCCTCGCCGGCCGACCTTATCGTTGATTAAATTTGAATGTCAACCAACCTGATCCACGCCGGTATTGCCGCAAAGGCGCCAATGAATCATGAGTTCGCATTTCTCGGGAGCGGTCGGGAGACGACATATTCGGGCCGGGCGTTTGAGTGGCTTGACATGCCAAAGAATATGCCGAGGCACATGCGGTGACCCCGTTCGAATGCCACGGAGCTTCGGAACAGGTTCCCGCGCCCGTCGTGGAACGCTTTCCCTGGTTGACAAGGAAGTGTGCCCTTTGTTCTGGGGACCCGGACAGTTCCGGCGCCGCGTGAAACAGTGGAATTCGATTCAGCCGAGGCCTGATTAGATGGTGATGTGCTTCGATCATCCCGGCTACCCGCCATGTCCCAGTACCTGGTTGTAAACACATCAGTGTTCCTGGAGTCTCAAACGAGCGTTTGTTTTCGGGAGAGGGGGTACTCTGGATGATTTACACCGTCATTCTACACAATGGTAGCTCTGACTAATCCCTGAATCGCTTCCGAGTAAACACGTATGTTCACATATCCATGCCTGTTTCTGCATCGGAATTCTGAACGGAGCCCTGTCAACAAATGCCTGCTCAGTGGTTTGCATTTCTACCTAGCGCTTGTTTTACACCCCAGATGCTGCACGATGGGCCCAATATATGGGGCCCAGTGGGCAGATGATGCTGGAGAAAGCCGTGTCCAAGCGGACAGCGGTCTCCGCTGGCGCGGCGTTCCGGCGGCTCGGGCGGCCGCGGCCGGCGGCGGACCCACCTGACTGTCCCTGCCGGACCGCTGTCCTTGTCCGTGG
Source organism: Capitulum mitella (assembly GCA_030062745.1). Taxonomy (NCBI): domain Eukaryota; kingdom Metazoa; phylum Arthropoda; class Thecostraca; order Pollicipedomorpha; family Pollicipedidae; genus Capitulum; species Capitulum mitella. The sequence goes on from CP099842.1 coordinate 31,410,065, forward strand.
CCGAGAAGTTCCAGACGGCTGTGCCCGGCGGCGTGTCCTCGCCTACCGAGAACAGGATCGGGTCCTCGCTGAACGTCGGCGCGTTGTCATTCAGGTCCTCCACCGAGATCTTGACGGTGATCTTGCTGTTCTGCGGGTTGGTGGCGCTGGCGTCGACGGCCTCGATCTGCAGCAGGTACTCCGTCGCCATCTCGAAGTCCACCTGCCGGAGGAGGACGCCAGTCGGTCCGTGAACACGTGTCGGCGGGGGAGATTGGTGTTCTGTTTCTGGGACCGGTGTTCGCCGAGAGTGAGTCTGATCCGTTTCCAAGGCGACGAGCTTTGCGGGTGTGTCATAACGCAGGCGAAAAGCACCAGCCTTGGCAAGGTGGCAATTGCTCATTGTTGTCTATTGAACGTGCGATTCAATTTATTTATAAGTTACGGCAGTTTTGAATACAGGTCACGGCATTTTGAACTGGTAATGCACTACTTTGGTTTACAATTGACATAACGCTCCTGAATATCTAGTTCTGAGGGTGAGAACTCAACAGACACATCCAATCGGGCGCCCTTCGAAATAAAAAAAAGAAAAAAGGAAAAACGCGTCACGGCTGGACTCACCTCTCTGGTGGTGAAGAGCGCGCCCGTTGAACGGTTGATGTCGAACGTGTCGTTGAGGTTGCCGCTGAGTATGGTGTAGGAGACGCGGCCGTTCTCGCCGGCGTCGCGGTCGATGGCGACCACCGAACCCACCTGGCGACAGGCCACCGGCGTGAGCGGACTGGGACGAGGCCGGGCCGGCGCGCTGCACCACGCGAAACCGCCGCCGCCGCCGCCGCCGCCGATTACACGGCCCATCCCAGGCTTCCGTTGGCTTAGCGCGGATCAGAATGGCGGCTACAGGCCGGCTCGGCGCGGCTACACGGCGCCGCGACAGGCCGCTGACGGCTGCGGTCGGCCGGCGCGGGTTTTTTCGAGCCGGCGATCGCGCCTGCCGGAGACGTGGCCGCGATCGGCATTCGCGCGGCCGCTGCGGCGCCGGCCCGGCCGCCGCGGCCGCTTTGAGCCGCGCCGTCGTCGGCCGATGCGCGGCGATACGGGGCACGTGCGGCACCGCCGCTCACCTGGAACCCGATCGGCGAGTTCTCCTTGATGTTGAAGGCCAGGCTGGAGGTGGTGAACGTCGGCGAGTTGTCGTTGAGGTCGAGCACCTTGATGGTCAGAGGGTGGGTGGCCTGGTTTGGCCGCACGCCGCCGTCCATCGCCACCACCATCAGCCGGTAGACGGACTTCTCCTGCGGCGGTAAGACAGCGTCACCGTTGCCCCGAGCAAGCCGGCGCCGCTAAGCCGCAGCGTGGGCGAAAAATGACGCCCGTCATTAGCGAGACTAAGTCGCCGGACACCGGTAACACACCGTTTCAGGCGGATCGTTACAGCGCCGGGTACATGACAGCCGAGAGATAGCGGCGATTCATGGAGAAATAACAGATCGAAACGAGCCGCGACAGTCGGCGTGGAGAACCCCGCCGCCTCGGCACCGCTGCGATAAGATATTCCGGCGGCTGATCAACAGCACCTGTTAGCTGGGCCACAAAAGTCATGTACGGCACACAACCCGCCAGGGTAAACACAGGCCGGTATTTACGACTTGCCGTCCGGCGTCGATGGCCACTCCCATGCGGCGGCGAACCAAAGAACCGCCGCGGACGCCGGACGCCCCTCGCTCGCATGCGGCGCGCCCCGAACAGAGGCCATATACAGATAGTGCACGAACCCCGTGCATCACAATAGCTCGCAGACACTTGCAGCTGGCACGTGCATACCTCGTGATCCAGCACGCGGGTGGTGGAGATGGCGCCGGTCTTCGGGTCGATGGCGAACGCGCCGTCGCGGTCGTCCTCGGCTCCTGCGGGCAGAGCGTGCCGGTCAGGCCGTCCGTGGGTCGCGCGAGTCGGCCGCTGCTCCGGGTCGGCTCCAGAGTCGGGCAGGGGCAGGAGTCGGGCGGGGCCGGCGTCCAGCCCCGCCCGCCGGCCGGCCGACGGCCGACAGACGCCGCCGAGCCAGGCGGCGCGGACTTCCGAGCCGGGACCTGCGGCGGCGGCGGCGGCGTGCCGCGGCCGGCCGGCCCCCGCGGCCCCGCCCGGATCAGCTCCGGCGGCCGGCCGAGCCGCTGCACGCCGCCTGCGCCGCAATCAGCGCCGGACTTTCGGGTATCTTTGATCGCGCACGTGACCGGCAGCCATGCAAATCGCCGGCCGGCGGAGCTGGCGAGGGGGGCGCGTAGGAGCGGCCGGGCGGCGGCGGGCCGGCCTTGCACGCGGCCGGCAGGAAGTCAAACACGGCGGATGTTTCGGGCCATGATGGATTTCGCCGCGGGGCCCGCGCCGGTGTGCTCGGCGCAAATATCCGGGCCGCGCCGCCCGGCCCGTCTCCGGCGCGGCCGAGCGGCGGCTTAGCGCGCGCGCCGCCGCGCCGGCGGAGAGCCCGCGCGTTGGCCGTCAGCCGGGACGGGCGGCCGCGCCGGAACGGCCGACGGAACACGCGCGACACGGCGGAACCGACAACGACAGGCGGCCGCCGACCTTGGCCGGCTGTCGGCGCGGCCGGACCGTGAAAAGTCGGAGCCGGCCGCCGACACGCCGACGGCGCCCGCCGGACACTAATCTGGCGTCGGCGCCGAATGCACGGCTGCAGCGCCGATAAGCCATCGACAGCGGCCGTCACCGCGCGCCGCTCCAGGTGCCGGCGACGCGCCGCCGCGCCCTTGGACGCCGCCACGCCGCCTTTGGCGCGAAACAAAGCGCGCTTCGCCCGCGCCGCTGATCGTGCCGCGCGGCGGGCCGACGTGGGTGGTGCGAAGATTTTGCCGAGAGCGGCACGGGCCGTGCGGCGATTCCCAAGAACGAGGAAAAGTTGGGGATCTCGGCACGAAAGTCCTTCAGAGTGAAATGGCGTTATCACGCACGTTTCTGGAACGTGGGCGTGTCTGCTGCTATTTCTGTCGCATTTCTCTGACCTCCATCTCGTCAAAGGAACACGGGAGACGAAAATTGCGTTGCCTTTGTGTCAGTGTGGGAAGTTTTTCCAGTGCGTTTGGAACTACGCAGCTTCTCGGAATTTGATTTCTCGTTACGTCGCTTTCTCCGGTCAGGCTGCATCAGTGTTGGCGGCGGCCTGCGCTGTGGCAATGACGAAAGAGGCAAAATGCCTCGACCAGCTCACAGCCGTCCTACGCCGAAGACGTTCGCCGCCGGGCCGCGTTCTGCATGGCCGGTTACCGAGAAACGGAGGCCTCTGCTCACTGGCGGGCACTGCCATGATTCCATCAGGGAAAAACGGGCCACTCGGCGTAAAAAGTCGCCAGACGTTGCACGAACGGCGCGAGGAGCGCACCCTGATGGAACCAGGCCGGCCTGACCCTGCCGCCGTCCAGTGAGGCCGCCCGCAGGACCGGCGGCAGGGGAGGGGCGCCGGCTCCCCGCCCGGTGCGGACCTGAGGACGCCAGGGCTTATCCCTGGGTCGAGCCGCCACTTTTTGCCCGGGCTGGGTGATGCTACAGCCCCGGCACTCCAGTGAGCGTCAGGTCCCACAAAACAAGCCGCTGACTGTCGCTGTCGTGCAGGTTTAAAAACGCACGGCCCGTCCACCCGCTTCAACCAAAAAACACACTGGTCCCAGCCCCATGCACAGAATGAAGCCGCACGACGAATCTCTCCGCACAGATGCTCGAGTTCAACTGGTCTGCACTTCCCGCGCACCTGGGCACAGGCCGCACGCCCCAGCGCCCGTCACGCACCTGGACTGAAGCTATAGGTGATGGTGGCGTTCTCGCCGTCGTCGGCGTCGGTGGCGTGCACCTGGACCACCTCGAAGCCGGCCTGCTGCTCCTCGCGCACGGTGATGACGCCGTCCAGCGGCTCGAGGAACTGCGGCTCCGAGTCGTTGTCGTCGAGCACGCGGATCTGCGGCGGAGGCGGCGGCGGCGGCGTGAGCGACGCGCGGGGAGCGGAGGCGACGGGTCGGACCGGCCGGCGCCGCCCCGAAGATGGCCCGGGTCAAGGCTCGTGGGCGAGGCTGCAAGGCGGGCTCGTCGCGCACGACGGCGCCGTCCGCCGCGCCGGCCGGCCGATCGCGCATTTCGGATGCAGGCCGGGTGCGGGTCACGCTCCGGCTCCGCGGTCGTGCACTGGGTCACGTGCCGGGCAGAATTTGGGCGGTTCGTGCAGGCCGCCGCTGCCGGCGCCGGACGACCCGCTGCACCAAGGTCGCCGCTCGCGCCGCGGCAGCCGGCCATCACGCGCCCTTCAGCGGCTCGAGCGCGAAAGGTCGCCGCTCGGGTGAACAAACTGCGAACAAACGGCTCCGTGCCGACCATCCCGATCAGTTAGCGCCTCGGCGTGGCGTGCAACGGCGACGCCGAACGCTAATTAAAACGTTCACTGTTCAATAGTTGCGATGCCCGGGACTGACAGCGGCGATAAGCGGCCGGCATCGGGAACCGGTTTGCGTAACGCAAGACCCGCCGGAACCGGCTAACGAGTTCTGGCATAATGCCCGCGGGATACAAGCCGGTCGTTCGGCTTTGTCTCGGTGCCGCAGCTAGCGTGATTCTATCGGCTTTTATTCCGACGTCCCGCAGCTTTGAGAGGGCATTCCTTAGAACGGACTGCGGATGGTCCCGCCACCACCTTACAGTGCTGGCTTTCGTACTGATCACTGTTCAAAATCAGAATCGGAGAGGGTCGGACTGCTTGAGATTTTTTGGCGGAGAGGACGTGAGTTCCGGTGCGCTTCCATGCCGCGGCGTGGCCACCGCCGGCTCTGGTTACCTTGACGACAGTGGACGAGCGGCGGGGTGGCGAGCCCTCGTCCGAAACGTCCGCCGTGAACTCGTAGAACTTGATCAGCTCCCGGTCTAGCTCCACGGCGGTGCTGATCTCGCCTGGAAACGACACGACAGGGTGTGGTGAGGAAAAGATGGAGGCGTCGACCCGCGAAAAGTTCGGAACAATGCGGAACACGGCGTGCACCTGGCCGAGAGAATCATGCCTGAACATCACTGAAGAATGTCAGGAGGTAACGAGCATTACACAATTACTTTTCATCATTTTCTTTGTAGGGTCGAAGTGCTCTGGTGGGATTAATTTACTTGTTAATGGTACCAGCCAAATGCAGGTGTGAGTTTTAGCACTGGAATGGATCTAATTTATTGCCCTCCTCTTTGAACGAAATGGAGTAAAAGTGAACGAACGCAAATTTTATGCAAGAATTCAAGTTTGGATGGTTCGGTACGACTCTGTGGTATCACAGGAATTATTTAAGCAAACATCATGTGCGTCAGGGCTAGAGGGAACATCAGATGCTTGTTTCGATAAAATTTGACTAATGACCTGTTGGCTTTATGCTTCAGAGCACGCCCCGATAAAAATGCAAAATATTACGCATGGAATCCAGAGCGCAAGTCCACATAACGACCACTTACGTCTTCCGAGCAGATCTAATCAGTGCTACGCACGTGGACACTGCTACACCCGTCCCTCCGCACACGTCCTGCGCACTGTCACCCCGTCCCGTGTCCCGCCACCTGTCCTGCAACGCCGTCAGCAGCGGCGTGTTTTTGTCCAGCGCTGGCTCCCGGCGGGGCAATGGCCCCGGAGACGAGCCCCAGTTCTGCGTGCGCCGACAGCGGGCGCGGCGTCTTCGCCCGCGGGCGGCGGGCCTCGCCGGGGGCAGTGTGCCCGGGGCGGGGCGGCGGTGCTCTCGGTGTCAGGTGCGCTTTTTGCACGACCAGTTTTTGGACAGGATTTTTGTGGCGGCCGTAGGCGCTCGGCCGTAATGAATTCACATCAGATAGAGCGGCGGAGGGCCGTTGACACGATAGCTGCATCACCCGGCCGGACAAAAAGGCGCCGGCCGGCGCGGCGCAGCCCCAGCCGCCTGGCCGTCAGGTGCTAACGGCCCGCTCGGCCTCGCACCTCATGGCCAGAGCTGGGGCCCTCGGTGGGGATTGGGCCGGTGATGGGTCCTCGGGAGGGGGTCTGAGCTGGTGCTGGGGCCCTCAACGGGGAATGGGCCGATGCTGGGCCCTCAGGAGGGCCTGAGGTGGTGATGGTCATCAATAGGGAGACCGAGCTGGTGCTGGAAGCCTTCAGGAGGAGGTCGGAGCCGGTGCTGGGGTCCTTCGGAGGGGGACAGAGCCGATGCAGGGACTCTAAGGAGAAGACTGGATTGGTAAAGGGCTCTCAGGACGAGGACCACATACGGCCTGATCCTCACATAAGAGCCCAATGAACACAGCTGGGGCCGAGTTGAACGAACGATTATCGTTGGTATTTAGCTATTGGTAGCAAACTTTGATGGGGATGATGCAACCTGAACTGAAAAGGAGATATCTGGGAGCCGGTTGTCGATACTAATCGGATCTGGAACTCCTGAAATGGAGTCCCAGGAGGATGAAGAACGGAGAGCACTGCCGGAACAAAGGAGCTGGAGGTGGGCGTCGTGCGTTCGGGACCAGATCCCGACGAAGCGTGTCCGAGACTGCACCATGAGAGAGCGCCTGGCGCTCAAACACGGCAGCCGTCCACGACAGACCTCGGCCACCGCGGCCGCGGGTTCGAGAGCCTCTCGCCGAGTCGCGGCTCGGCGACGGGCTCAGCGGTCTCGCCGGCAGCCGCGCCGCGGCGGAGTACTACACGGCGAGACTGGTTTTCTGGGCGCTTTCACACTCGGCTGGCGGCCGAGGTGTCCGACGGCCAGCTGGGACGCGTGCTGAACATTCCGCGGCCGCGCTCCCGGCCGCAGATTTGGCGCGGGGCCGGCTGGTCCAAAACTGGCCCGGTTCCGGGAGTGGAGACAGGCCAGCGCATCTGACGCCGATGGGACGTGAGAATGTCACGCATTTGCGGTCCAGCTTATGCAGATCCCTCACGTGCACGGGCGGGACCACGTGAAAGTTACGCTTGTCTGCGCTGGACAAACCCCAGACTTTAGTTCAGCAGTGTAAGCCAACTTAGAGAGGAGTAAGGCGTCGCGCACGGCCATGCCACCGCCCGTCCGAGGGTGTCGTCCTTTTAAGATCCCGGAAGAGGCCCGGTCCTGATCTGCCCTGCCCGCTGTTTTGTGCGGGACTCGTCCGCGGCTCCGGCTTGGTCAAGCCCGGAGTGACTGACCTGCGCGCGATTCAGCCTGTTAACCCACCCTGCTCAGGCCCAGCCGCCTGGACGCTGCTACTGGTCGGACGGAAACTGGGTGACGTCGCTCACCTGTGCGCGGGTCCACCTGGAAGCTGCCGTTGGTCGGGTTCAGGCTGTAGCGCAGCGAGGCGTTGGCGCCCAGGTCGCGGTCGGTGGCGGCCAGCGAGCCGACCGGCGTGCCGGCGCGCATGTTCTCCGACACGGTGAATTCGTACGTCTCGCGGCTGAACTCAGGCGCGTGGTCGTTGACGTCGAGCACGCGCACCACGGCGCGCGTGCGCGCGCTCTTGGACGGCGTGCCGTTGTCGGTGACCTCGACAGTGAGCCGGTACTGGTCGACGGTCTCGCGGTCCAGCTGTCCGCGCAGGTACAGCCAGCCGCTGTTGGGGAAGATGCCGAACAGCTTGCCGGGCGGCTCCAGCAGCCGGTAGGTGAGCCGCGCGTTGTTGCCAGTGTCGGCGTCCGTGGCCGTCACCTGCAGGAACTGGGCGTTCACCTCGAGGTCCTCGCGCACGGACATCTCGTACTCGGCGCGCTCGAACGCCGGCGCGTTGTCGTTGAAGTCCTGCACGTCGATGCGCAGCGTCAGGTTGGCCGACAGCGGCGGCGAGCCGGCGTCGGTGGCGGCGATCACGAGCGTGTAGGCGCGCCGCCGCTCGAAGTCGACCGCCTTGGCGAGCGACAGCGTGCCGTCGTCGGCGTTGACGGCGAACACGCCGTCCGGATTGCGCATCAGCCGGTAGCGGACGCGGCCGTTCTCGCCCGAGTCGTGGTCGCGCGCGTGCGCCGCGTAGATGGCCGTGCGCAGCGCCGTGTTCTCCGGCAGCGACAGCGTCGCCTCCTGCGCGTCGAACTCGGGCGCGAAGTCGTTCACGTCGCCGATGGTGACGTTCACCTGCGGACGGTGCGGCGCGTGAGCTCGGCGATTCGGACCCACTCGGACCGACTCACCGCCGGCGGGGCCGCGTCCGCCAGCGGACGTGCCCGGCCTGGACGTGCCCGCCAGCGGACGTGCGCGGCCGGGACGTGCACACGAGGCTGCCGCCTAAAGCCGCTGCCGGGCCGGCCGCATCGTGCAGCTGTAATCTTAATTAATCACCTCGTCAACAGAAGACCGCAGGATGGCGGAGACAATCGGTTTCGAAACGGCGCCGTGTTTGCAGGCCGGCGGCGGCGGAAAAATGCCGCACTGCCGGCTGTCAGCGCCAGTCACGCGGTCTGCCCACGCTACCGGGGACACCTCCGCCGGGGAGGCGGCTGACGGCAGACTCGGTGGAATTCGCAAAGGGTTGTTCCGCGACGTGACAGACAGATAGACACAGTGTATCAACTATACGGACCGTACAAAACCGCGACAGTGGACTGCACTTGGGGCTGATGGTATTCAGATATTTAAGGGCGTGTCGCGGACGACGACCGTTTTGCGCGCTACACGCGGGAGCCACGGCACCGGCGCCCGGGGATTTATGACGTCACGCCGCGGCGGCCGCCCTCCACCAACCTGGCTGTGTCCGAAGGTGGGCGGCTGCCCGGACATGGCCTGCACGTTGAGCAGCACGAACGTGTGCTTCTCGTGGTCCAGCTGGCCGGCCGTGCTGATGGCTCCCGTCTGGGCGTCGATCGTGAACGCGCCGTCCGGGTCGCCAGAGTAGATGCTGTACCGCACGGACCCGCCTGCGCACACCGGCAGCCGTTCAGTTAAGGGGTGTCCATTTGTATTCTTTAGAGGGCATCCCCAATGTAGATCCCCTCCCCTCAAAACGTGATTTTTTCCCTTCCCTGTCCAGTTTTTCTGCCAGTTTAACAAGGACAACACACTTTATTGACGGATATTTTAACATACTTCAACAAACTGATACTCTGACACGTAGATATTTCCAATTTTAACAAGGGCAACCTGCTTTGCTATTCGATAAATGATAATAAAAATTAGAACGGAAATTGCCGTTGGTCAAAATAAAGTGGGTTAAATGCGCCGAGAAACTCACCTTTGGTGGAAGGCTAGGATCTCGGACCCTTGGCTCGGCCCCAACCCTCAATCATTTACATAAAACGACATCCCTGGATCAGCTACCGGCCCTCGTGAACCGTGCAGTGATGCGCCGGCTTTCAAGCAAACGAGTGCAGCTTTTGCGCAGCCGTTGCATTGTGTGCACTGCGGATTTATGGGGCTGGGCGCGTTGTCGCCTTTGCAAACTGTCCGTAGCAGTCTTCGTGTTCTTTGACCAGCATGAATGCAAACACACAGCACATACATATTCTTCCGACTTTCATGGGCGAGAAGAAAGTCAGAACCAACGGGCGGTTGTTGCACAAGACAATGGATATTACACTGTATCAATACGGTTGATATTTTCAGTGCGAGCAGAGCTCATAATGCCGTTAGAGCTCCTGTAACCGATAAACGCAACAAAAACATGTTCGATAACTACAGCTGTGGGTCCGGTACTTCTGCTTCCATTTTGTACCAAAGCATTGCGTTTTTTGTACCCTGAAAGCACCTTCAGTGAAACTGAGCAGGTAAATCGGGGTGTGGTTGGGCCGTTTACGACGAGCTAAAGTAGTCGTTTTCCTCCAAACCGCGTCCGTCACTCGCGTACGTACCCCGTGCGGCCGGCTCAGAGGTCGGCGCGTATCGTCTTTGATCTTTCGGGCGGAACCAGAACTTTGACAGACGCTACCATAAGCGGCCCTGCCGGGCATGGCGCCGCCATCGACCGGCCGTCGGGTCCACACGATGGTAAAAACGTTCACGAACACTGTGTTAGCATTTGGAGATCTGGAGATGACTTTATTTTTTCTTTGTCCGATCCTTTTAGGTCGTGTAGCGTTTGTTCGTGACAAAGACGACTGTCCCGTCCTTCTCGGAATTCACGTGTTATGGCAGAAGGTGAAATGCTGTCCGGAGGTTGGCGGCAGTCGCCGAATGGCCGCGCCTGTCTGTTGAAGACATTCCAACATGGCGACCTTGTAAGTCCGGCACGTTCAGGAATTGTGTCACTGAATGCCGAGTGCAGACTAGCACGTTTAAGGATTTTTATCCTGCCCTTGGTTTTCGATTGTAGGCAAGCATGTTCTGGTCATGCTACAATTGCAAGCATTCAAGCAAAACAAAGTTTCGCATAGGGAACATCTTACTTCGACGTTTTTCTTAAACACCATATTGTTATCTTTGCTAGATTATTTGCACACTTTTGCGACGTGCAAGCAAGTACGCAGGTGTGAGTGGATATGCCTAGAATTAAAAGGCGTATCTTGAGACAACCGGCATGAGAGGTTGAAACGCCTACAGCCCGTAACAGCAGTTAAACATTACAATCCCTGATAAGAATGCTCAAAAAGTTGAGCATCCAGAATGATAACCGGGGGAAGGAAAGCCATGGACCCTGTGAAAATCACGCCACCAAATCTATAATACATTTCGCAGGTCATTTTTCAGAGCGCCTACTACGGTGGGAAAACGTCTACGTTAAACGGAAATGAAAGCGAAAATCAGGAACGTTTGAAAGAGTGGCGTGAAAACAGGCATGAAGCACACAGGTTTTGGGAAGCAGAAGCCAGTTCTCGGGTCATCGGAAGTCGCAAAATCCAAACTCTGGGATCGTGTAAAAATGCGACAGGACTTTTACATCTTCTGCTGATGTGCAAGCGACCTTGGTTTCCAGAAGCCACGAAGGCAAATCTATAAGCAAAGCCTGTTTGCACTGAAACGGAAATGGCTGTTTATGCAGATCGGACGGGCCAGGCATCGGGTTTATAGCTTAAGTGGACGTCTCTCCTCCTTTTATGTTCCTCCAGCCTAAGCTCGGGAGCCGCCTGATGGACTACGCTGTCAGCAATGTGTCCTAGACAACACCGTACCCAAACAACTCTTGGCCGTCCCTGACGTATGCAGTCGTGAAGCGCTCTGCAAAGATACTGATTGCCCACGTGTGCATGACCACCAGTGTCACGCCTTCTGATTCGCCATAACGGTACCCAGAATCCTGACCTCGCCTAGCCCCTTCGTCTCCCGCCTCCTCGGACCCTGACCTTCCCCTATGACTCTGGCCCTCCCCGACTCTGACCTTTCTGCCGGGAGGTGGCGCGGACGGCGCCCACCAGCGTGCCGGCCGCCACGTCCTCGCGCACGGCGTACAGATAGCGCGCCCGCTCGAAGATGGGCGGCTGCTGGCGCGTGTCGATCACGCTCAGCGCCACCTCGGCGTTCACCAGCGACTTGAGGCCGCCGCCGTCGGTCGCCTCCACCGTCAGGTGGTGGACCGTGCTCGACTTGGCCGGCGCTCGCGTGACGAACACCTGCGGGCCGGCGGCGGGTCAGGTTGGCGGCGGCGGAGGCGCACCGGAAGCGGGTGGCCGCGGGAGGAAGAGGCGGGCACCCTGCACCATGGTGGCGCCTGGACGTGACGGTCCTGGCGACTGGGTACCAGCGTGCGGGCACTGGGCGGAGACATGGGCAGGTGACAATTCTTAGGTTCGTTATCTTACTGCAGGTGCACACAACCATTGCTTAGGACTCGCGTAACCTCACTATGTCTTTCCGTTCTAACAATTTATCCTCAGAGAAGCAGAGAATGCGATCGATACCAGTTTGTAAACTTGTCAGTTGCAAACCAGTGAGACAACCGACGCGACATTAAATGTTCCAAACCACCTCACGCGCCACAACGGGCACGAGCTGCTCACCTCGCCGGAGGCCGGGTCGATGCGAAACAGACCCTGGCCGTTGCCGCGGACGATGCCGTAGCGAATCCGGCCGTTGGCGCCCGAGTCGAGGTCGGTGGCGGCGACGACGACGACGGGCGCCGTGCGCGCCTGGTCCTCGCGCAGGCTGACGTTGTACTGGCGCGGGTAGAACGTCGGCCGGTTGTCGTTGACGTCGCTCACCTGCACCTTCACCATGGCCGTCGTGCTCAGACCGCCTGCGAACGGAGACGGGGTTAGTTAGCTGCCTGGGGGTAGCAGGGCCTAGATAAAGGCAGAGGTAGAGAGGGAAACAGGGAGAGTGAAGAATCGAATCGAGCAGTTTTTCCTAAGATTCCATGCTGCCCGCTGGTGTGGAACGCATCGGGAACTCTTAAATGACGTCAGACGACAATCGGTAAGTACCTGTGCAACACACAAACCGCTGATGGCCATTCACGTGCTGAGAGGGAGATTGTTTGCTTATGGCACACTCCACACCACACCTCCCTACTGCCCAGCTTTCCTTCGAGGAGAGATGATTCATCACGATATGCTACTTAGATCCACGGACGAGTTACAGAACGATCAAATCTCGGAGTGGGATGCTCGTGGCGAATCGTCATAACCGCATTTTCGGACATGTTTTATTCATGATACCGCGGATATGCAAACAGACGGACGAGGCGCGGTTTGGGTCCTTGTGCCAGAAAAACTAGGCTGATGGGCGTTGCTATAGTCGTTTTCGCTGCCCGGACAGCAGCCTGCCGTTAGCGCCGACTCCGCGTTTTAGTCCTTCGGCTGGAAACCTGGGTTTAATGAGCCGCGGAACCCAACATGCTTCCAGTGAGGCTCGGCGCCGCTGCACAGTTGCAGAACAGCCGGGTAAAAAGTCTTTCCGCGACGTCGCCATAACCGGGCGCAAAAATCCAGGCACGGCCAGGCCGAATTCGTTTCATGCCAATGCGATCCGATCTGCAAGTCAAGCAGAAGTGCAGCGATCGGTTATCGCGACCGGCGTCGTGCAGGGCGCCGCCAGCCGTTGCCATGACGACGCGAGTGGAGCGCATCCGGGGCTTCGCCGCGGCGTTTACACGCCTGATGGCGTGGCAGGCATGTGCGTCTGCGCCTGGTCGGGTCAAGTGTGTCACCTTGTTTTACAGCGGCGCCGCCCGAGACGAGAGTACAATGCAGGCGGCGCGGCGCCGAAAAAAGCCGGCACCGGTGCCACCTCTCGCCGGCGCGTCCATTGTGAAAGGCTCTCGGATTGCTTATTATTCACTGGGCGCCGTGTCCGGCCGACGCGACCGCTAGGAGACGCGGCGACAAAAATACCAGGAATATCATCCGTTTGCTTTCATAGGCGGACGTGCAAGCTGAGTTAATGATCGCCTGCCACTATTTGTCGTTTTTGTGGCACAACATGGCCGACGAGCGGGGCAGAATAGAAACATAATTGGCCTCGCAAATCCCGGAGGATAATGGGGGATTTCCTTTCAGTCCTTTTGTCCGGGTACTCGACCATTCAATTTCTCCCCCGCGCTTCAGGTGATCCCTGCGTCCGTCCGCGGGCTGTCCGGGCAGGGGTGAACTCAGGGCCGCCCACTGGTAGGCCGGCCGGCGCCACTTCGACCGGCAATCAACCTCACCAGTCAACTATGCTGACGCCACACCTGCACCATCACGGCGACCGCCGGCGTCCGCCGAGCCGCACGGTACGGGCGGATCAAGGCTCGGCGACGGCGCGTCCGCTAGCCGCACCTCCCAGAGTCGCGCGCCCCGCGCCGCCCCTGGACTAATCCCCGGCCGACCCCTGTTTGAACAGGGCGCCGGCGTTTGGCCGCTGTCGGCGCGTGAACAACAGCGTCTGCACGGCGCGTCTGAACGGCGACGGCCGCCGGCCGCCGATACGCACCATTTTCGGAGAGTGCAGTGTAATGTACGGCATCAATCAGGCGTGCAGCAAAAAGGCCGTCGCGGAGCGGGCCGCAGAGATCAATATCACGTGTACGCCGGTGACCGCCCGACTCTATAAATACTTCTGGTTGGGCCCATTTCTCTCTGTCGCCGCTTGCGTGCGCGGCTAGGTGGGAGAGCGCCGGAAAAACGCCCGGTGCGCCCACAAAAACGGCCGGGGAGAATGACCCGGTCCCCACCTCGGCCGGCCGCCTTATCTCGCCGGACCGGACCGGACCGGACGGCGGCCGGCCGCCGGACCGTGCGGCGGGCCGGGCCGGCCGGACCGGCTGTTGACGGCCGGCCGGCGGGGCAGCGGCGGCGCAGCCCGCGCCTGCGGTAAGCACCTCGGACTGATTAATGGTCGCAGCCGGAGCCTCCGCAGCCGCGGACGGCAGTGCGGCCGCCCCGACGGAAGGCGCCGAGCCGTTATCCCGAGAATCCGGCGGCCGGCGCGCTGCAGCCGGAGCGGCCGCCTCGGCGCGCGGCCCGCTCGGCGCGGTCGCGCCATGCGTCCGGCGCGATGAAGCGCCCCGTCGCGGCGCTTCCTCGAGCCGGCCGGGAGCCGGCAGAGTGCCGCCGCTCCGGCCGGCCATTGCGTAACCGCCGAACGGCCACTCGAGTCAATTAAACGTAACGTGTTGGGTGCTATTTCAGCCGTCCGGCCGGCCGGCCGACGTGCCTGTGTGTGTTTGGCATGGCTGGCGGCCGGCGGCTGTAATGAGAAGAGCGGAATGCCGGCCCCTGGACCGGCCGGGCGGCGGCGGCGGCGGCCGGGCGGCGGCGGCGCGCCCGCCCGGCTGGACACCGGCGCCCGGCGGACCCGGCCCGGGCCTCGGCGGGGTCCGGCGGGGTCCGGCCGCGCCGCGCGCCGGGCGCCGGCCGGACACCGCCCCCAGCCGGCGCGCCGGGCCCGGCCGGCCGCCATCTTATTTATTTCCTCCGGGGGGCGTGATCGGGCCGGCGCCCATCTACACACGACAGGGGCGGCGCCAGGGTCGCGGGCAGGGGCGGCCGGCGGTAGACGGACGACGAACCGCTCGCAGCGTGACGGCGGTTCCGAGGCCGGCCGCGCGCGCCCTGGCGCCGCCGCTGCCGCAGCGCGTCTCCCCGGGCGGCGTCGCTGGCGCCGCCGCTGCCGGCGGCCGGCCATTATCCGGGCGGGCTCCGACGACGGCGCCGGCGGCCGGGCCGGCGGTCACGTGACGTCACGCCGGCCGGGCGGCGGCGGCCACGTGACCGAGCGGCGGGTCGCCGCCGGTTTGTCAGCGGGTTCCGTAAACATCCGGGGCCCGGCGCGGCCGCGGCGTGGCGCCTTTGTTCCCGCCAGCCGGCCGCCCGGCTCGGGGACACGACCGGGAAAGAGGCGGCCCGCGCTGATTCGGTCATTAATTTTTGACCCGTGACCCCGTGGGAGGCGGCGCGCCGGCCGCCGGCGGCGACCGCCGGCAGTCGGCCTCGCCGCCGCCCGACGGACAAATATGCCGGCCGGGCGCGGCCGAATCCATCACCGCCGGCCAACGGCTGGAGTTTCACCGACGGGACGGCTTCACTGGCCGTCCCGACTGCTGGCGGCGGCGGGCGGACCGCGCCGGACGGCCCCGACCGCGGACCAGCCTGAGGACCGCGGGCTGACCGTCCGGGCACGAAAGCCGTCAGTTGAGGGCAGACCGGAGGACCATCAGCTGTCAGACCGGGCCAGGACCAGGGGCTGATGGACAAGAGCAGAGGATCACCGGCAAATGGACCGGGCCAAGGACCGCCAGTCGATGGACCAGTTCGAAAAGCCGCTATCTGACGGACCAGGTCAGAGGACCACTGCCTGACGGACCACTGGCCCGCCATCTTGCCTCAGATCGGAGGGGCTCACAGACGAGGCCATCTGAGTCGCGGCCGCCGAGGCCGGCAGAGGAGTGGCTGTCAGCGGTGGCCGTCACGGTCCGATCCCGCCCCGGCCGCCCGATCGGCGGACCCGGTCCGGACCGAGCCGCCGGCCGCGGCCGCCGGCGCAGCGAGCGGTCCATTGGCCGCCCATGGCCCGCATTACCACGCTCCTCGCGATCCTGTCGGCAGCGCGGTTCGCCCGGGACGGCCGTCGCCCGTGACTGATGACGTCACTGGCCCGTTCCAGCGCGGCGCGCCGCCGGATGATGAATGCGACGTGATTTCGGCCGTTTCGTGCGTTGTTCACGGTGACGCAACCGGCTCAGACGATTTGTTTTCCGTGGCGCTGTTTATGTCCCTGAGGAACAGGCCCGCGCAGCGCGCAGACACACTTGATACCGTGAAGCGGGGAGAGAGAGTGCGCGAGTTATGTTGCGTCCTGGAGACCGCCTACCACGTTAAAAACAACGCATCTATTTTACTTTCAACTGGCCCAGGCGCTTGAAAAAGTGGCAGATATACGCACCTGCCTGGCCTACGCGCACGCGCGCGCTGGCCATGAATATAAACCAGTTCATAGAGGGGCCATGATTAGGGATTGGGGCGCGTAAGACTCTCTCCCTTTCGCTCTCTCCCTCTCTCCGCGGCCTCTCCCGGCCACTTTGGCCGGCTCGTGACTCTGGTTTCTCCGCGGGGTGGGCGGCGGGCCGGCCGGCTCCGCCTGGACTCAAACCGACCGGCCGGACGGCGGCCAGCCGCGCCGGCGGCGGCGACGTCGGCGGAAGCAGGTGGAGCCGACGGACGCGTGGCCGCGTCTCCGCGTCGTCCGCGGTCGGACGCGGCGGTGACGCGCTCTCGACAGCCATTACGCCCTATTAGGCTGTTCCGCTCGCCTAATCGCGTTTTAATGGGATTCGGCGGAGACGGCCCGCGCCGGCAGGGAAGCGCGCCGGCCGGAGACTCACCTCTGTCCATGGCGACCACGGGGAACTCGAAGATGGCGCGCTCCTCGTGGTCGAGCGGCGCCGAGATGCAGATGTCGCCCGTGTCCGGCTCGATGCTGAACGCGTCCATCTTCTTGAAGCCGTGCCCCAGGCTGTAGTTGACCTGGGCGTTCACGCCGCAGTCCGGGTCGGTGGCCGACACCTGGGGAGAACGAGAGCGCGTCAGACGATCACTCGGCTCGGGAGGCGCCGGGCCGGACGATCGTGTGCGAAAGCCGGCCTCACATCATTACTCTGCCCATGAAAATGTAGATGCTGTGAGGGATTCATTGTTATTTTGGCCCGCTATCTCCTGAATATTTTTTTCCTGCTTTTGGGAGTCAGCAACCCGAGTTCCAGTGTGCTAATCCCACCACCTGCCCAGCCCAGGTTGGTATTGAAGCGGGCGACACAGTGGAGGGACGGGTAGAGTCCTCTGTTTGCTTTTTTCAGAAGAAAAATGAACCGTAGCACTCTTCGACAAGAATCGACGTGGGAACCGGCCATGACAGACGAATATCAAAAGGCGGCTGCTCCGCTGGCGGCCGGCGGCGGCCGCTTCTCTCCGACCGCGTCCGTGGCCCGGTCTGGTCCGGTCCGGTCCGGTCGGAGAGCGGCCAGCTGCAGGGCGACCGCCGTCCAATCGAGGCCATCGGTCGACATTCCTGCCGACTGTCACTTGACAGGCGCCTCGGTTTCGGTGACCGAGCGGCGCCCGCGGTCGCAGCGACAGCTCCCGCGGGCGTCGGCCGGCGTTTCCCGATCCGGCTCCCCCTGCCGCGCGGACCCCGGCCGCCGAAAACGACGGACGACGTTTTTACCGCGTCGCGCCGAGACGTGAACCTGCCACCAGACGTGTCACCGGGACGGCTCAGCCTCGTGATGACGTGGGCCAGGTCGCGGCGACCGCCGGGCGGCGGCCGTGCGCCCGGGCTCGTCCCCAGCCGCCGCCGGTCGGCCCCAGCCGCGCGGGTCACCCGCCCGCGGCGGCGGCCGTCCGTTCCGCCCATTTAGCGCCGGTGCGTGTCATTAGGACAGCTCGGGGCTGACACAGTTTCCGGCGGCGAGCGTTCCCAGCGCCGCGCCTCTCCACCTACATGTCCCAGAAGTGGAGCGCTGATGCCGCGACGCGGCCGATCGGCGTCGTTAATTATCCGGCCGACCGTTAGCGTATCATTTGGAAATGGCAGCGTCGGCCGAGCGCCGCCGATAAAGATGTCCGCAACGCCGCCGCCGCCGCCGCCGCGTCCGCGCGGCCGGCGCGGTTTTAGAAGTTCAGCATCAAATGCCTCGGACAAAAAAGAGACTTTTCCGGTTACACAATAGAAGGGATCGTCTCGTTTACAGCTTAATTGCTTGTAGGATGGCTGTAAAGGAGCTTAGTGTTCTTCAAAGGTCTGCGAAGAAGTTTACGAGGCCAGCTGCCGGCTTCTCCGCCGGCGTTCTGCCGACTCTCCGGAGGCGGGTCGGCAGAGGTCCGGGACGGCGACGGTAAGCCGCGCCGACTTCGCCGTCCGCGCCGTCCGAGGAGCGGAAAATATGACTCAAAGCCGGAACAGCGCGCAAAATGGCTGCCGAGGGAGGCTCGCACCCCGGCGCGGCTTTCTCTGCGCGCCTCTGCCGTGGTTGTCTCGCAGGAGAATCGGCGGCCGCTGCTTTTTTTTGGGAGGAGCTCGCGTAACCGGAGCCGCCGCCCGACAAACACCGGCCGCCGGCCGGCCGCGACAGGTGGTCTGCAAATCGGGCTCGCTTTCTTCGTAACGGCGCCGCGCTGCCGCCCCGCGCGCCGGCGCGACCGCGCGGCCGCAGCGCGTCCGCCGGCCGGCAGGCGGCGCCGACTTTCAATCCTAAAAATATGTGATTAATCGACGGGCCGTATGCAATCTGAGCGGAAGACAAGCGCGCAGCGAGGGGCGCGTATTAGCCGGGATTCCTGCGCCGCCGCTCCGCCCGCCGGGACGGATCGGCGAAATTAATCTTCCCGTCCGGATCCAGCGCTCGGGCCGGCCGCGCTCGTCTCGCATGAATAAATTCCCGGGGAAGTGGCGGCCGGCCGGCTCACGCGCCGGACGCCGGCCACCGGCCGACGCCATCTTGGGGCGGCGCGCGTCCTCCCGCGGCCGCCGCGAGGGGCGGCGAGAGGACGTTGTCCCGGCGTCGTAGGCGGCGGCGGCGGAGCGTGTATCGCGGCGATCTGCCGCGCACGGCCGCCGCTCGCAGGCCGCTGGCTGCCGACCTCCGCCGGCCGGCTGACCGCGGCTGCGTGCGAACGCCGGCGCTTTTTGGGCCGCGTTTTGCGTGAACCTGCGGCGGCGCCCGTCCGCTTCTTCTGCGAGTCTGCGGCCGTTCGCGGCGAAGACTGCCCGCTGCCGGCGGTTCTTTGCGAAGCGCAGAAGCGGCGCCGCGAGAGCGCCACCTGTTCGGCCGCGAGCTGCGGACGTGCCAGCCTCCGCTGGCCGCGTGGCGACGCGCATCACCTGCTCGCCGGCCGTGTCCGGCGCGGAACGTCAGCTGCCGACGCGTTTCACGCGGAGAGACGAAGGGCTTCGTTCTCACACCTCGCGGCCGCGCGCTGTCCGATAATCGAGTAACGGATGGATTATATCAGAAATGCCTTTGAGAGCCCATTAGTCAAACGGCGCTGGCCCCGAGGCCGGGAGCCCTGGAACACCGACACCAAAACAAAAGGCCGGACGGCGCGGCGCGGTCGGTACGGACGGGTTCGTCAGAGGCGCGTCCAGGTCGCCCGGCGGCGGCGGCGGCAGGCCCTGTCACGGGAGCAGCCGCGGGGCTCGCGCCGCCGTCCGTCCGGCGGCCGGTCCGGTGTCGCCTCGCCGCGGCGGGCGCCCACCGGCGGCGCCTGCCTCCGTCCCTGCGGCGGCGAGATGCAGCGGAGATGGCAGGGCGCGCCTCTCATCGCCGGCGCCGCATCAACAAGCGTGAAGGGAAACACAATGCCGAGCCGAGCGGCGGCACGCTTTCTACGTGTCACTGCCGGCCTCGCCGCCGCGCCGTCGCGTACGGCGCGAAATTGGGCGTCCGCCCGCGGCGCGCTCTTCACGCGCCGCCGCCCCCAGCTGGCCGCGCCCGGACGCCGCCTGCACGCCCCGCCCGGCCGCGGCGGCGCCGCGCGACCCGCCTGGCCTCGGCTGATTCACGGCCGCGTGCGCCGCGCGACGGGCACCGCTCCGGCCGGCCGCCGACGGCGCCGCCCGCGCCGTCGGCCGGCCGCCGACAATGTCGCGCGCGGCTGTAACCTGCAGAGCATTGGTGCAGTCGGGACGGGCCCTAAACCGGCCAGGCGTCCGGCCGCCGTCGTAAACGCTCCAGCGGCGGCCCGCTCACGGGGCCCGACCCGGCCACGCGGCCGGAACGGTCGGGGGCGGACTGCAGCCAGCGTGAATGCACTCGAGCAGGCTCCGATCTGGATCAAACAAGGCGGTGGCGAGGGCGAGCGTGTCTGCAAGCGTGCTCAGGACATGGAAAGTGATCCGGGCACTTGTGGCCACGGAGGGAAGGGAAAGTCAGATTGCAATCGCGCTGAAAAGCGTTAAGCCGTTTAAAGCGGGTCTACAGACGGGTAAAGGGCCGTCGCATGCCTGCTTCGCTCAAGCCCTGCACACCCTAATCGTAGTGGCTTTCAAATCACAGCAGGACGTACATAAAGCTCCTGAATTATTGCACACGCATTAGCCTGGCACGAAGTCGGGGGAGCGGGGTCGGTGAACTCTCGCACACAACTTCTAGTTACCAGAGCAATCTAAAAAAGTTATAGACAGGTACAACCTGTAATCCCTCTGAGAAACCGCAGTAAACGCTCCTGGAAAGCTCCTTTGTCGTCGCCGGAAGTGCCCGGCCAGATGCATCAACCTTCCGAGGCCACAAGTCGTCGGGGAACGGAAAATCAGAACCAATTTTTTGCGGTACGTTGCATCGAAGGGGCGGGTAATGGCACGGCCATTCTTGCGGCCGATGCCGGCCCCCGATCTCCTCCGCGTCGGCGTGTCCGTGAGCGAATTCCCTCGAAAGCCGGGGTCGTAAAAACAATGGCAGAAACCCGGCTGCCGGGGCGGCCCGGCGAGAGGTGGCGCCCGCGGCCGGCCGGCTTCGCCGAACTCGTTCGTGGCCATGGCAACGGCGGCTGATTGCGTGCCTCGCTGCAGGCCGCCGCCGCCGGAGAGCGCCTGCGCCGGCGCGGCCGGTTGACACGGCAGCAGAACGAACGCTAATGACCGGGCGTGCGGTCCGCGCGGCCTCCCCTCCGCGGACGGCGTGTTCGCGGAATTTCGCGGCGGCCGCGCGTGAGCCGGCGCCGCCGAGACGCCGCGCGGCCGCGGTTCGCCGAAGCGCGGCGCGGTCCGTGGGCCGCTCCGTGCGTGTGCGCCGTTTGCGGCGCGGCCGCGGCGGAGCTGCGCCGCCGTCGCCGCCGCTCTGCGCGGCGCGTAATGACAGCCGGCATGCAAGCCGGGCATCAGCGGCCGGCGGTGATCATTTCTGGACGGTTAGCCGGCGCGTCCGGCCGTCCGGCCGTCCGGGCGGGCGGCCGCCGCGCCGCCGCCGCGCCGGCCGGTAATAAGCACGGTCGCGGACGGCGCCCTGATTGATCCCGGCCTGTCGCGGACAGCCGCGACGCCCGCGGCCGCCGCCGCCAATAATGACTTATTTGTTTCGGCGCGGTGACCGGGGCGCGCTTGACAGGGCCGCGGCGCTTGTTATGGTGTTTTTACTGTGAGAAGACACGGCTGATGACGCGCGGTGGGTGGCGCGGCGCGGCGCCGGCAGCCGGCGGCCGCCGACTCGGCGCGGCCCTGGGCGCGCGACCGCCCCTCTCATCTCGGCCGTCGCCGCGCGCTCATTAATGCATTCTAACGAAGGGTACAGATACGGGACGGGTCCATTAGACGGCGGCGGACAAAGCGGCGCGGCCTTGATAGCAATGACGAAAAACAGCGGCCGGAGCCGCCGCATCACACGCTCGGCCGGCCGGAAAGTGGCGAGGCAGCCGCCGGCCGCCGCCGAAAACAATCGGACGGTCATTTCAACACGCGCCGCCTGCGAGCCGCCATCGGCATGCTGCAGCCCGACGTGTGATGGCATTGAGATGGGCTCTAACGCGATGGCCGCACGCGAAGCGCCGGCGCGCCGGCGCGCCGGCCGCGGGGCGGTCCCCTATCGCGGCGGCATCTGTCCGCGAGGGCGCGCCGGCGGCCGGCGGCCGCGCGGCCGCGGGAAGCGCCGAGTTTAGCTTATCGGCGCATCGTCTGGGCGGCGGCGGCGGCGCGGCCGCGGCGCGTTGACAGACGGAGAAGCGCCCCGCCGCTCAAAGCCGCGCCGGCCGGCTGCCGGTATTACGGCGCCTCCGCCGGGACGCGAACCGGCGACAGCTGCCGCCCAGCCTGGGACCGCCGCGACGGAGGTGACTTCAGAGGAGTGCGGTGACGTCACCGGTCAGAGAGGCTCCTTCCGCGCGGTCGCCGTGGCGGTGCCATGCAGCAGCGTTACGCTGTCACACTAGTGGGGAGTGGGACTTCCGTTCCGGCGCCACCAGTCAGTTCAGTTGCCCCGCTAAGCCGCGAAGATGCTCCAGTCGGACACTTCCTCTCGGGCATGCCTGCTCCGTGGAGCGCCGTGGCTCCGCTCCGCGGCTCGGGCCGGCGCCGAGACCGGCTCCGACGCGGAGCCAGGAGCCGGAACCGACGGCCGTCGTCGGCCGGCAGCGCTCGCCCGTCTTCCAAATGGACCGTTCCGACCTCAAAAGTGGCCACTTTAGTGTACGGCACAGTGGAAACCGCCGGCCGCGGCGGGCCGGCGCGGCCGGCACGGCGTAATTCGGACGCGAATTAAGTGACCAAACCGCAAACTGGCGGTCCGATGCCGAGTTTCGCCACGCTCGGCACGGCGAAAACGCTGCAAATGCCTCGAACGAGATTAATGGTCTCGCCGCCCCGACGGCCCAAGCCGGTCAGGTTTCCGAGAAACGTGACGGTCTTACGGGACGCTAGAGTGACGCGAAGCGTGCAAAAGACCCCTGTGTTGCGGCTCGGTTCTTACCAGTCACGCCTGTGAATTCGGCAATTAAAGCCTGCTTCTGGTCTTTACCTGTGACAGGACGACGAAAGTCCTACTGTCTGACTCGAGTTGATCTCTGACATCATCAGCTCAGGGAAAGAGGGTAACGAGCCTTTAAAGCACAGGCACAGCCAAAGGGGGGCCAGGTGGCCCGCCCACCGGGCCAGCATTTTTTTGAAAACCGTTCCACATCGTCTTCCCGCCAGTAGACGGTTTCCGTATAATTTCAGTTTACAACGAGCCCCACCCACCCCTTACGAAAAACCTGGTTGCGCCCCTGGTTTAAAGTTTATGCTGAGTAACTCTGGGCAATACGTAAAGAATCAGACAATACTGTAATGGTTCGGATAAATGGTTAGGTTATGTTAGATATATTAAAACTGCAATGATGACAATTAAGTGCAATGTAAATGCAAATCCATATGCATAATTGCAATTCAGTAAACGCTTCCAAATGTTGGATGCCATTTACCATTAGGCTGACAAAAAGCCTAGACGTCAAGTGTTATACTGGCGGAAAAACTTATCACCTGTCGTTCTCCATTAATTCTAGTCCAATCTCCCTCAAATTACAGAATCGTTTTTTTTGGCACCATCTGAAAGCTTCTAGGGTACACAGTCCGAAGCTGTTCGTTCTAAACCTGGGTCTTTTTGGTTGTCATTTGCGACTGGCAACGTTCCGAGCTCGGTCCACTGTGATAATTCTTACTTGTGGTGTGGAGGATAGCGTTTCACTTCATTGTTTAAACCAAAGTTTACACCACGGCTCCGCGCCTATTCTGACTTAGATGGTGTTTATTCGGGACAATTCAGAAAGTTCTTAGGCTAATCTAATGTTTTGGAAATTCATAGTTATGCCAGTGGGGACTGCTGTAAGGGGGACACTGAGATCCGAAATATTGCATAAACTACTCGAGTTTGGCTTCTGACCTTCCCAAAAAGCTCCTTGACACCCCTGCGTCTCAGGGATGTCGATTTCTGAAAATGACTGGGGGCCGAGCCGAGGGTCCGACGACCTAACCTCCCTGCAAATGTGGGTTTCTTAACGGATTCAGCCCACTTTATTTTGACCAGGAAATTTGTAGTTTTCTTTGTTACTATTTATCAAGCGAAAACTGCTTTTATCCCCATGTTTACAGGTACATGTACAGACAGAAGATAGAAAGATAGATAGATGGATCGCTTTAGATTTTATTCTTTATCTTTTGCCGATCTCTAATCTGTTGCGGCCGTTCTTTTCATTATTACTACCCATTTTTCCCTTTAAAAGCCAGTAGAAAACATTGAAGGGGGCTGAACGAACATTGTTCGGGTCTAAATCAACACTGGGTGGGCCGGAGCCCTCTGAAAAGAATACTAATCGACATCCCTGCTGCCTTTTGACATTGTTCAAAAGGGAAGCAACTCACCAGAAATGGGGACTGCAATGCGCCAACCAGCCCAGAAGCTGCATTTCATCACACGACGGTAACACCATGATACTCTTTTACTGTACATTGTAGTCTCCATGTGTAGTCGCGCCCTTGTTCGTTATTGGCATGGTGATTAGAATGCTGACGTTTTTAACACACTGTTTGTAAAGAAAATATTATGCTTCATTTCTTCAAGCGCTTCATTGGCATACTCTACGCAATAGCCCCATTGTTATCCACTTTCAACCGTTTATCACATCAAACTATTTTATTCACTCCGGTAGTCTCTGACGTAATCACTTCGGACCTGGCGATAAAAGCGCGACATTCATTCTAATAAACATACTTAAAGTCGGCTCTATTGCAGAATAGTTGTTTAATCTGCCCCAAAATCTTGTTTCGTGAGAGTGAAATAATGTCGAATCACCGCTCCAATCACGACTGTACGAACGTTCGGTTCGTTTTCGCTTTCACCAAGCGCCCCTGCCAAATCATGCTGGCTCGGCGCGCGCGGCAGCACGCTCAGCGGCACCCTGGCGCTGCGGTGAGTCGGCACGCAGCTGTCCTGCCAGCTGCAACGAGCGCTCCTGCTGCGGCGGCAGCGCAACCTCGTCGCCGACTCCGCCAAGGTGTTTCAGCCAGGCCCGCGCCCGCGGCCTGCGTGACGTCTGCCTTCGGACCACCGGGAGCCCGCGACGGCCGCCGTCGAGCGCCGCCGTAACCCGACTACAGTCGCTCCGCCTCCCTCGGCGACCCGAGATGCGCACCTCAGGCACGAGCCGCCCGGCCGGCCGGCCTCAGCTGCCTGTTAAGACCGGCCTGTTGGGACTAAAATACTGCGCGTCAGGCAGCTGACTCGGCCGGAGAAAGTCGAGATGGGAACGCCGACGGCGGCGTGCCGGGCGGCGTAACTGTACCGCCGAACAGGAGAGACTGTCAGACAGCAGCGCTAATGATCTGCCGCCGGAGAATTAACGTCAGCCACGCGGAAAAGAATCCCATTAAATCAAGTCATAAGGGAACAATGTACACAAGCACTTTACTCCCATTGTCTCTGAAACGCCGCCACCATATGCCCTAAACTGACGCCAAATCCCCGTTTTATTTACCTAGAGTGTAAAAAACGGTACATCCCTCCGCAATAATTTCGAAAATAAATGAAAACTTAATTGAATTTTCTTGGTAGCGATCGCACTGGCTTTGAGTTCATCGACTCCAGCCCTCGCGCGGGGCAGGCCGGCGTCCATGTCAGAGCCTGTACCCGAGCGGCGCCGTCAGGCCGCGGCTGGCGGCCGTCGCCAGAGGCCGTACCTGCCAAGTGCCGGCGGACCGGCAGTTAAACCTCTAACCCTATGTTTACCAAAGCCACGGGGCCGCCGGCCACGATCATCTAGCCAAGAATGCATGGGCCGGGGAGCGGACTCAAGCGCAGTGCGGCTTCTCTGAAGCGACGCCGGCCGGCCGCGGGAAGCGCGGGCAGCGCGCGCGAGGCCGCGCCGCCGGAAGAGCGGCCGACACGTCTACAGAGGGGAGCAGACAAAGCCGCGCGGACGCACCCGCATCGGCGAGACGACGGCGGCTCCCGTGTTCCGGCAGAGCCGGAAGACAGCGCGACGACGCTTCCGATCGAAACACACCCAGAGGGTGTCTCCTCGCGACGCGGTCACGGCCGCCGTCGGCGCCGGCGCGGCGAAGCTCGGTGCCGTGAACGCGTCGCCGGCCGGCGGCGGCCCGGGTCACGGCGGTCACGGCGCGGGGACACATGGCGGCGCCGGGTCAGGCGACCTTCGGCCGGCGTCCCCGCAGCCGGCCCGCCCGCGCCCCATCGGCCCGCCGTAAACCGAGACGGTGCAATTTTCCGAGCAGTTAGAGCCGTCCCGAGCCGGCCGCCCAAATTAGTGGTGGCGACCGCCGGCGGCGGCGAGGGCCGGCCGGGCCCCGGCCCCGCCAGCGCGGACGGACCTTGAGAAGAATGGGGCGCATAAAAATGAATTGCCAGGTCCGGAGAGCAGATGGCGTCCAGCGCGGCGAGTGCGGCGGCGCGGTCGCGCGGCGGCGCGGACGCCGCGTTTTCTCCGGCCGTCGGTACATTGTTATTCATGCGGGGGCGTCGCTGATCTGTGGAAAGTTACATCAGGTGCGGACTGGTCTGCGGTCGTTCGGGGCGACCGCGATCGGCCGTCCGGCCGCCGACGCCCGCCGATGTGATCGACCCGGCGCCGGGCTGCGCCGTCTAATGGCCGCCTCGGACAGGCCGATCACAGGGCACCGGCCGGCCGGGGCACGTCTCCGGGCGCAGCGGCGCGAGACGCGGCGGCCGCCCGGCCCGGCCGGGCGCCGCCGCCGGCTGCCGTGCGTCACCGCTCCACGAACTGCTCTTGCTGCCGCGCCGGCACCGGCGCCGGCCGGCGGCCGCTCGTGACTCACGACGAACGCATCCGTCATCGGCCGGCCGCCCCCGCCGCCGCCGGAAAGTGGATCAGTACGGCGCCCGAGCACGCACGCCGACATGGGAGCCGGCCGCGCCGCGGGAAAGCCGCGCTCTGCCGCGGTCCCACGGCCGTGCCGCGCCGCACGCGTCCGCCATTGTCGACGGGCCGCGCCGCGCGCCGAGCGCACAATGCGACCGCCGGCGCGGCACAATACGTCGGTAAACACGGCCAGCGCCGGCCGCACCGCCGCCCCCCGTAAAAACCGCTATCTATCGGCGCCGTACACCGGTGAAAGTGGTTTTCATGAGCTGCCAGCCGGGCGTCTGCACACAGCCTCCATAAATAGCGGCGTCTGTCGCCGCCACGAGCGCGGCCGGCCGCCGCCCCAGGAGGGCGCGAGGCGCGCGCTGCAGGCGTGACCTTGCCGGCCGGCGCGGCCGCCGCCGAGCGCCGATCGGCCGGCCTTCCGCCGCACCGGCCCGGCCCGGCCCGGCCTGGCCTGGCCCGGCCTGGCCTGGCCCGCGCTCGCCAGGCGCGGCCGGCGCCGGGGAGTGGGGGGGGGGGCGCCCCGGGCGGCGGCACGGCGCGGACGACCCCTGACTCGGACAGGGGAGGGGGCGGCGCGATGACGGCGCTCGCGGGGGCCGCTCGCGGTCCGGGCGTGGTGACGAACGCGTGATGCATCACGGGCGTGTCCCGCCCAAAGAAGGCTTCCCAGGCGACAGCGGCGTCGCTGCTGGTGTAAACGGCTTTTTGTGGCGCAGTTAATGGCATTGTTCGTCGCGCGTCTCGGACATTGCGCGATCCGGAACTCAGACCGTGATCCCATCGAAAGGGCAGGAGTGTTTTCCAAACGAGGTTATGTGTATCCCAGGCTCACTGTGCGGACAATGGCAGCTGTGTGACCAAATGAAGGTGTCCGAACAAAGGAAGCGTCTCTAAGAAACGACTACACTGCGCACGAGTAATAATCGATTCATTTGGGTTATGAACGTCAAGAGATGTTCTTTTGACAAACCTCGTAGTTTCGCTTTTTAAGCGAAAGCGAAACTTTCCATAACTTATCAAAGATCCGTCAGCATGAGCTTCTTAGTCCCTTTTTGCAACGCATTTCCACTCTCACGACGTTCTTCACCACGGGCCACTTTCATTGGCTTTTCTATCTCCCGGGACGAGTTCCGCAGCAGGCGCCGGAGTACAAATCCTACTAGCCCTTTCTACCGATTGGAGCAAAAACCTCGGCTTAATACGCCCTGAAAAAGTCCCGCACGTTCCTACCTCAGACCTTCGGCTCATTCAAATGAGCAGCCCGCCGGACTGTACGCATTCGGCACCACGCCGACCCAAGGACACAAAAATCGTGCCCGCCGTCATGTAATGATGGGTGATAGCAATCTCTGCACTCAGAAACCATGCTGGGAAACATCGTTTCGGCTTCTGTACTCCGCTTGGCCACGTGAGGGCTCCGACAGCCTTCCGCCTGGCCCGGGCTGGACCGGCCTTTGACGCTGAGGCGCATCTTGGACGGAGAACAGTGGAGTTGCCTTGGCTCAGGTCACGCACTGTGCGCCATCATCTCAATGGGACAATGATGCGCACCGAAACTGGATGCAAATCATGGCCGTCACAGAACAAAGAAACCATCTTTGTAACCGTTGAGGTGCGCTAGAAAACAGGTGGACAAAAAACCGCACCCGCATTCAGAGCACAGATATCTCAGTCAGGAATCAAAAGAGCTTTTTTCGGTCGTCCTTAGTACTTGATTCATTGTCTCGTATCTGAAACATTAATCTAGCCCGGACAAATTTAGATTGCGAAAAATGAAGCGCTTCATAATCGTGCTGCCTCACCCAGTGCTTTCAATGGCAGCAATGGCCCGTGGTGACGTCATGCGCTCGTATATTCTACGGCGGCCAGCGGCCGAAGATCCGCAACAGGATGTTAGTTTTGACATAGAGGAGCAACTCTGAAGAAACCCTAGCATGGGTGCTAAAGCCTCCTCCCAAAAACAACTGGCACCCATAGAAAGGCAAGCTCTAACATATTCCTTTCATCCGGTCGCCGTCCGACAAAAGTCTCCACTCTGGCCCAAGCTAAGCCTGGCTGCGTCTCCAGTCCTCCAGCTCTCCAAAGCGCATAACTTAAAACTCTGAGTACGCAGTGCAGAATGAATTTTACCGGTTAAAGCCACTGTCAAATGGGACGCCATGAGAAGATTATAAATGCAAGTTTCCAAAGGCCGTGTCTTTTTAACACGAAACGTCAAGGCATACCATTTTCCCCGCACATAAGAACATTCGCTGCAGAATTCTGTGCGTGCACGCGGTGGCCGGACAGCGGCGGCGGCTCGGAGCGCGCGGCCGGCCGGCGCCGGTCCGCTCGGAGCCGGCCGGCCGGCGGCGGGCGGCGGCCTCCCGCGTCGGCCGGCCGCCGCCGTCCCGGAATGCGGCCGGCCCTTCGATCTCTGACAAAAATGGCGCGCCCGGCCCGGCTGGAAACGGAGCGCGCCGCGCCGGCATCACGATCTAATTGGGGATCGTAGCGGTCGGCGCGGCCCGGTCACGAAGCGCAATCTGTTTGCCTGTCCGGGCGCGTGTATTGCACCGCGGCGGCCGACGGGCCCCGGTGGGAGACAATTTCACGCGCGCCGCCGGCCCGGCGCGGCCGGCGCCGAGTAACGGTGAGGGGAGCGCGTCCTGAGCCGCAGTCCGGGCCAGCAACGGGCGCGGCCGCTCGCGCGCCGGCGGCTGGCAGCGAGGCCCGCCGCCGAGCCGGCCGGAGACTGCAACGCCGCCCGGGAGCGCGGCGCAGACTGCACGTCGGCACGGGCCGCTATCCGCGACCGGGCGCGGGACGTCGTGCGGCACCTGACGCCTTATCTGATCGGGCCGGCCATCTGCACTTAGCCGGATGATTCAGGAGCTCGGTTTTGGCGGGTGTCGCTGGTGGCGGCTGCAGGCGGCGCGGCGGCCGCCATAGATCACGGCCGGGCGGCGGCCGGCGCGCGCGCCCCCGGCGGCGACAGCGGCGGCCGGCGCCGGGCCCCCGGCCGCTTTCTACGCTGACCGCACGGCACGCAATGGCCGTCCGCCCTGGACGGCACAATAGATCATAAATATCCAAACAGGGACGCTCGGGCACAGTGCTCGGGTTTTCCTCCGATGTCGGCGATACAGGGCCTGAGCCGACCGCCATGTGAGGACTTTCGGCCGTGTTCGCTGCACTACTTTGCGGACAGCCGTGACGTGCCAGCAGAGTATGGACATATGTTGAGAAATTTTCGTAATGCAGGAGTGAATTCTGCGGAAGGAAAAAACGCGGTCGGTGTGAACCGCAAAGGTACTTGGTCTATTTGGACCACACCACCTGATCATGTTTTTCCATGGGGGACTGGAAAACTGGCGTCTTTATGGGGTCTGGAAATATGGAAAAACTGACGTCTTTATCACTGGCGTAAAAGCGGCGCTCGTATAACAAGTGTACAGTGATGGTGTTTGCAGAATGAGAACAAAACGCGACTGGTGTGAACCGCAGAGGTACTTAGTCTATTTTAATCACACCATGTCACGTTTCGGCAGAGGATTGGTAAACAGGCGTTTCTGTAAAATATACATCATCAGTGATGTAACCGGGGCGCAAGTGCAACGTCACCTGCTCGTCAGATTTGCATTTACCACAGGAGATCAGTCACATAACAGTGACCACAAGTCGTGAAGATGATCACGAACAGGGAATGCAAGGGTGCAGGGAATTACCAGTTGCAGTAATAGATGTCCATGCCTGCAAACTGCACCGTTCCTTTACACCGGGTGAAGAGAATTCGACGAAATAGCTCCAGTTATTTCGAAAAGCACGGAAAGATATTTGAGGTTAACATTAAAAGTGTGTTACACCATATGAAGAAATACAAGTGGTAGAAGAAGACACGAAGAGGGAGGAGAAAAACGGACAGAAAAATAGGAAACAGAGTGACATTAAAAAGTAGCAGTTAACCTGACATGATATCTTATGTGATCAATAAGCCTCCTTGTATGAAACATTCCATTAAAAACATTTTAATCAGATTTATCTAAAACAATGTTTTAAGACGCGCTTGGAAATAAGTTAAATGTAGCCGATTTTGTAGCTAATCAATTGCATTTCCTCGTTTCGGTGCAGGTAAATATCATCTGTCCATAAAAAACTGGAGTGCAAATTCATGAGTAGACAGCCGCACATGTGTAGGGTTCCGACTACCCTACTCAGAGCAATGAATGCAGCCGCTTAATTTGTACCGTACTCTGTTTATGCTTCGGCTGTGCCCTCACAATATGTCTCCATTTAGGCCTGACTTTTCCGAAGGAATGGAGAGACTGCCGCCTCGCCAAAAATGCCATCTCCTCAGCTATGGCGGGCGAGGTCCTCAGTATTCCGGCCGCTCATAGCGGTATCGGTTCCGGCATGACAGCATTCCCGACGAGGTCGAGCTGTCCCCTCTTCACGCCGGCGACCCCCTGCCGGCGTCGGCCGCCGCCCGTGCACTGGATGGCACACAACAAAGCCGCCTTTCATGTAGGTCCCCGCTAAACATCCGTTCCCGCTTGCTCGCTCCCATTCAGCGGCGACCTGAGCGGCCGGCGCTTCTCGGAAGATCGGCCGCCGCCCCGTGTCAGAGGCTGTACGGGCGCGGAGGCCGTACTCCCGGCGGCTATTGCATTCCATTCTGTTCACAAAGAAGCGCGGCGCGGCGCGGCGGCGGCGGCGGCGGCTCGCGGCCGGCCGGTGGAAATACAGCGGAGCGGGCCGACCTCGGCTGACCTGGCCGCCGCCGCGCGGGCACTTGCAAGCGGAGCGATGATGAATGCAAGTGGCGGCCAGAGGATAGGGCGTGCTGGAAAAGGCCATCGACATCCCCAGCTGCAGCCATTGGACTTTTGCCGCCGATCCGCGGCGAGCCGGGCTTCCGAACGGGCCGCCCATACAAATGTCATATAAATAATCTGGAGGAGGGCAAATGCACCGGAATGTGGCCTCGTCATGGTCCGCCCCGACAGGAGGTGTTGTGCCGATGAATGATGAACGGCGCGTCCTGGGGCAGCTCGCCGGAGAACGATGCTTGCAATACGCTACCGATTAATATACCGGACTGCTCGTGAATTAGACCATTCTTGTCGCGGCTAATGCGGTTCCAATGCCTCGATGTAATGGCCCGTGCAAATTATGCATCGGTGTTAAAAATGGACGGCCTCCATGGGTTCTGCTTATAAGGACGAAAAAACCTACGATGTACAGCAAGTTTGACCATTGTCTTGAAATGACCACTGTATGTCCTTCAGTTGGACACGTCTTTGAAAGGCATGTATGAGCGAAAGAAATGATGTACGATGGGCGACGACCGGCGACCGCATTATTGCTATGCGATACGAGGTTGATTTATAACAAACTGTAGTACCAACTTTGCAATGTGCAGTGTTCAAGCACCGTCTTGCCAAACTCCTGCTCGCAAATCCTTCCCATTGTATGAACCTCGCAACCATGAGCACAAAAATGGAGCGTTTATAAATTTCCAGAATTCAGCAGTCGGTCTGATAATCCGAAAATAGCAGAGATTCGGCCCGTCATGCATAGGACCGTCCCACCACCTGGCTGTTCGATTGCAAGATAATGTCATCCTCGTGGTTAACAAAACGTGCACTCACTGTTCACGAGACTCGTGAAATAAAATAGAACAAAACCAAACGAGAAACGAGCACGGTCGGAATAAAACAATGGATCACATGTTGTAGACAACGGCCTAGTCCACGGTCTGTGCGGTGTCTAGCCCGCCAGCGTTCCGTCCGGCCGCTTCGTCAACCTGTCTCGAAGACGAGTGGCACTGTGTGGGTCAGGATTTTCGTTTGGGTGCTACTGGCTGCCGCTCGAAGGGCGAATCAACCCTGTCCGGTTCCTAAATAAACACCCGATGGCCGCAGTTGTGCCGTCCCGTTTCACGATTATGAAGCGGAACAGGACCCGCTTCACGGTTCGAATGTTACACATGCAAGCTTTAAAAGACCTCAGAGTCTCACCATGGCTTCCAATAATGTGCTTAAGCTGCAATGTTGTAAACAATTCATGTTCAGCCGACAACCGCCCGAGCCCATCTAGCTATTTACAAATGTCGCTCATGAAAACGTTTACTTGAGCAAACGAGAAACTCATAAAACACCACCCGCAACCAGTCACATGAGGTTTTCTGAAAAAAAAACTGCAGTAAATGATGAAAACGGCGGCCTAGCGGGAACAGAAGCACGTCCATTGCTTTCAGAAAAACCGGTGTCCGTGACATGAGATAGCCTATGTTTTCAAGAAATTGATTCAAAAGTGAACGGACATGTGATACCACTTACGGGAGTTACGTTCTTAAGTAGATTTGGCGACTAACCGTACGGAGTACATGGTACTCATTATCAAGCCCAGTCTACCTTGCCTTCAAACATATTTGTTACTGAGCACCTGTCTCTAAAATCGTAACCAAGTTGAAAGCTGTGTTGTGGGTACGAACAAAGCGCAGGACCCACAGTCTTCTCTTAGTTTAGCATCGAAGCAATATTACTGTCATGGCAGGACACCTCACGGAATGCTCCAGAGAAGATCCTGACCTCTTTTGTATTGCTAATGAGAGCTGAAACCACATAATTAAAAAGGTGGATGAAATAACCACTCAGTGGGTCAAAATGTTTAACAATCCGAGCTTGCCATCTGTTAGCCCTAGGTGGCGTCATTTGGCTGACGAAACGTCGCAGAAAGGCTCACATGAATGACCCAGAAACGATCCCATGCTCTACGAATCATGTGAAGCATATTACATGTTGTTCGGTTATAGATATTGTCACTTGTCAAGACGGACGTCCGGTGCGAGGCTGAGACAGCTGTCTTTATTCTACCATCCACCGGCAGCCATCACTAAAAGACGGAGAAACTGTGCTGCTCATACAAAAAATGACGAAACATCGCTTGAACGACATTTTTTGAGTCTTTGTTCACAAGCAATGAACCAAGTTTTACTTCTACGGAGAAGCTTTTGCAGGATCTAAATCATTTCGTTTCCAGCTATGACGTAAAATTCTTCTCGAAGCATTTTGGAAGACACACACATTTTTGACATGACACGCTCCCACGTTATACGGTGAAAAATATTGTGCATGTTTTTGTAACAAAGTTAAAACGTCAAGCATAAAATGCAACATATAAATGTATATATATATGTATGTATATAAATATATATTTCACGTTATACGGTGAAAAATATTGCGCATGTTTTTTTTTAACAGAGTTAAGACGTCAAGCATAAAATGCAACATATAAATATGTACATACATATATATATATATGTGTGTGTGTGTGTGTGTGTGTGTGTGTGTGTGTGTGTGTGCGTGCGTGTGTGTGTGTATATGACATTCATGACCTACGACCAATATATCGCAATTTCCCAGATATTTAAAATTTCTGTCAAAAGTGGAAATGACATGCAGTGATACGTGAAATGTTTTGAATACACACGTTTCCAAAGTAATGTGAAATTAGCAGGTCATGTCATGCAACTCAGACCGCTGGTCGATATTGAACCAAGCGCGATATGTTCTACAGGGCCCTAACCGAAAGTCGTGTCCTTTTACCATACTGGGCACTATGGCAAAAGTGACACAGAAAAAAATTGCACGGAGCAGTTGCTGTACAGGGTGCATATCTTCATAGGACGCACACCCGAGTTCCCCTGTCCTGATTGCCCTTTGGGAGCGGTTGGATGACAAAATCAGCGTTCGTCGTACGTCTTGCAAGGAGAACTTTTCCTGCATACAACGTCATTTTTTCTCTGCCGGGGAAGACAAACTTGTCGACCAGCATAACTATGCTTGTCGACATTCCACTCCCTAGACGTTTCACTAACACACTGGCTTCATACGGACGCTCTTCATTGGCAAACTTTTGCTCTGCATGTGGACCAGAATTGTTTGTTCCCGCGTATCACATCACTGGAGGAATTTTACAACTCTTGGAATAATTACAGTTCCGGCAATTTCAAAAACTGTCTTGCCTTTCCAGGCTACTTAACAGCAAGCGATAACATTGGAAGGAAGCCACTAAACAGAACCATGATTTTGGCGAAAACTAAAGTATGACTTCTTACTTTGACAAACTCTGACACTTTAAGCAAAGGGAAATCGTAAGCACCGCATTTGCAAAAGATCACATACCGCGCTTGTACTGCATGTTTCGTTTTTTGTCATTTTCTGTCACCAGACGCTATAACTGAAAGTAAACGACAAGTAAGAAATGCAAGTGTGTCACCCACTTCACGAAAAACTATGGCGCCTATGGCATTACAAGAAAAACGATGAACTTCAGAATAGCGGATCCCCAATAAGACTAGCACAATACCGCTCGTGCCAGATACAGGAAACCTCTGCTGTTACCGCGCCAATGCGTTGGCACCTGTCGTGACGACGGTCATCCTTTCCAAGCGGCTAAATGATTTGTCATCCCGTGTGGCAGGTACGTCAGCCATTGTCTGCAGCTCCTGGCCCCGGTCTCCGAGCGGACGATAAAATGGCAGTAACCCGGCCGTAAAGCCAGCGGCATCAAACAATCCGGCTGCAAATAATCCAAATTGTTCGTGCATGTCGCGAGACTCCGACACGCATTCCGCAGAAACTCGTAAACGGTTGCAGCTGCTATGGGCGCTTTTACGAGCTATTAAAACAAATTCAGGGACGAAATACGGCGTGGAGAAAATATTAGGGTCGCCGAGCGTTCCCACGGAGGAAGCCAGGAGGGCAGCGGCTTCAGCCTCCGGCTGAGAGCTCCCATGGCGCCTGTCGGCTCACAGGAGCTTCAGCGGCACCGACCCACTGTCAGGCAGTGATAACGGGTAGCTAAGCTCATTTGGCTCCGATTTCTACCGGCTTCCAGGACCTGGCCGGCTAGCGAATCAGCGTTTCAGTTTTGACATGTGTGATGATTTCATTGAAATGCGGCCCGATACGATCGTGGGCACTAATCCGCAAACATGTCGACGGAATGTGTCTATTTCAACCGCAAGAAAAACTCGCCGACGTGGGACCGGGACTGGCCGAGTCGCATCGACCCCGGCCGAGACGAGTTCGAATGCCAGTGTGCTAAACTGGACCGGACAGGACCGCCACCAGGCGTGCGCGTGCAAATACGGATATCTATCTCTGGAGATTTATTTCTGGATGTACTAGATTTGGGTTTGGATGGGCTTTCGGCCAAATGATAGCTGCGTGTTTCTCACTCGAAATTTCGTATTAAAAGCCCAACAAATATTCCCATTTCCTCCACGGACACAAATTTCACCATTCCGCTCTTTCGATCTATCTTTTTCTCGTCCCCTCTCTCTCCCTCTTCCTCTATCCCTCTCCCTCTGTCCGGGCGGCCGCCGCTGAGCCGGGCCGAGCCGGGACAGACCTCCACCGATTTGTTCCAGCCCCGGCCCGGAGCGTCGCTGACCCGCTTACGGCCGACACCGCGCCGGATGACGCATGAGCCGCGCAGACGCCGGCGGTGCGAGAGCCGGCACGCGGCGGACGCGGCCGGCGCCGGTCCGCAGCGGCAAGATCATGTTTCCCAGGCAATAAATACCGCGCACGCGGCGCCGGCCCGAGCAGGGCTGGACACGAACCGGAACTCTCGGCCTCGGAGGAGGCGGCGTAGGGTTCACAAGCAGGAGCGGCGCTTAAGGAGCAGCGCAAACGCGGCGCTCAGCGGTTTCGATGCAGACCGCGCCAGAGGTAGGGACCGGGCGGACGTTTCAGACGGACGAGTCTGCATCCTACGCGCGAGACCTCGATCAGCTCGGCCGGCGGCCGCCAGCGGTCGGCCCTCCTCGGGCCGGCCATGTTTTATCTCGGGCCCCGACCGGGCCGGCCGGCATAAATTGTCGATTTTCGGCGCGCGGCCGGCCGGCGGGTGCGTGTCTGGCGGCCGGAGACCGAGGGGCGCCCCGTCCCGGCCCGCCTGTAATAACCCCGGCGTCGGCCGACCGGCCGGCAAAAAATGCCGCCCCCGGCCCGCCTGCGACCGTAATCCCAGTGGTTAGCCGGCGCCGGGGCGCGCCGTACCGAACCGCGGCTGGAAACGAAACCGAGGCGGCGGCCGGCCGGCGCGCGGCCGAGGCGGCCGCGCGGCGCCCGGAGTCGCCGGCACAACCGCTCCGAGTCGGCCGAGATTCAAGATGGCGCTGACCCGTCGTTACGTCGGATTCACACCCGCGGTAGGTCGACCGCACCCGCCGACAATCACCCGGCATTAGCCAGCCGGCTTTTCCTGGCGCTATATTTACACCGGGACCGGGCCGGCGCCGCGGACCCGGCTAATTACGGTGGATGGAGGCCTGCACAGTGTCAACGCCGATCAGGCTCCCACGGGGCCCCGGCAGCAGGTGGCGCGCCAAAGAAACGGCACAGGAAGGACGGAGCCCCGCTCACGCGAGCCACCGGACCGGCGATCACAGACCATTAGGGCGCCGGTATGGTGCCGAATCTTGATGTGGCGCACAAACAAGGCGCCTGGAAAAAGGCACTTTGAGTTTCGCCTGATGGCTATAACACTGAGCCTCTCGTCCTCGCAATGCCTTGCTGTCCCAAACAAGTTGGAGCATTAAACAACAGCTCAGAGGAGTCCCAACGCAACAACCACGAACAATAGCCCACCTAAAGGCACGTCTTTCATAAGACAGCCTTAACATGGGTAAGTGGTTCAGTACCGATCAATCGAAGCGTGAAGGTGAAATTCCGCAGAGGCTTAGTTCTGAGGTCATGTCGGTTCACAAGCAGGTATGGGATGGTTTGAACAGCACGAAAGGACGATTTCGGGAGTCGTTTGAAGAGGGCTTAAAACGGGGCATCCTCACAATGCACGTGAATACGATCTTTCACAGCGAGGAAGTCCCATTGATTGACACGTCCCCCACCTTTCGCGTCAAAGCAGAATTCTGGTCTGGCCAGTTTTAACAGCTGTGAAGATCAGCCCGTCCCATCTCATCAGATGGCTGCTGTCTGGCCGCGTTCGCTTGTTTCGCTTGGCCGAGTTCGGCTGGCGCTGTCCCCCACTGGAGTGGGACAAGCCGTCAGAGCCTGGAGCGGAGCTCCGGCCCAGTCTGACGGCCCGTCCGACTCCGGAGTCCGGAGCAGTCAGCTGACGGCCATTATTTCGGCCACATCACCACCTCGACGCGTCGACAGTTAGATGTGGCAGCTGACTGGTGGTTCGGATCGCTTCCATCTGAGGCTGAGCAGCACAGCCGAGACGGCTCCTCCGAGGGCGCATCCCGGGCACAAAGAGTCTCCGCCGCGTGCTCAGGGAGACACCACTGAGGACCAAGGAGGGCGCCGAGGGACTGCTTTGAGGAAACAAAGGAACAGCGCTCAGGATTCCGACGGACTGCACTCGGCGAGAGTCCGGCGCCAGAGCAGAGGGCGCCGAGGAGCGCCTCCGAGAGGCGGGCGGCAGAGCGGGCGGCGCCGGCGGCGCGCCGGGCCGGCTTCCGCCAGGTCCGGGTCGGCCGGTCTGGCCGGCCGCCGGCGCCGCCCGCCGTCGGCGACCTTGGACGCCGGCCGGCCGCGCCGCGCGCCGCCCGATTAAATTCAATTTTCTGCCTCGAATGTCCGCGTGAAAACAATCGGCTCTCGTCGGTGGCCGGCGTCCTCGCCGCGCGGCGCGGGCCCGCCCGGCCGGGCCGGCTCCGGCCGGCGCCGCGCCGCTCGCCGGGCGCCGTCCAGCGGCCGCGCTCCGCCGCTGAATCAGACCAATTATCGCGGCCGCCGCGGTGTCCGGTGTCTCCGCGCGTCTCTATCGGCCGGCCGCGCCGCGTGCAGGCCGCGCGGCGGGCGGCCCGGCCACGTGGCGCGCGGCGCGGCCCGCGGTGGCGCGCCCCGACGGCCCGCCAGTGTTTTTAGCGCGCCGGCGACCGGCTGTTTACCTGGCCGGCCGCCGCCATTTTGGAATGCGGTCGGCCCGCGCAGGCCGCGAGCGGGCGCGAGAGAGGCAGGAGAGTGGCCGGCTGCCGGCCGCCGGCCGCCGGTCGACTCGAGCAGCACGCACGGTGGACAAAGAGGGCCGCGCCGACACGGCCCGGGCGGCCGCCAGCATTGTGGCCGGTGACGACGACGCCTTTCAGCCCTGTCCGGCGAAGAAAGGGACAGACGGACAGCGGGTACCAGCATTGTCGCCCTACAAACAATTCCTGAATAAACGGATGCGTGACTATCATGTCGGACGGTGACAGATAATGGATTTGGTTCGCGCCGGGCTGTGCCACTTTCTGCATTCTTTCGGCGATCACGGAGTCTGGAAGGTGGAAGGTGTTGTGATGGAAATCGTTTTGGGAAGATGTGCGCACGAGAAATAATGGCATGCCGGTGAGACAAAACGATCAGTCAGGCTTCGTGCGTCAAGTGAGCATGTGTCAAAATGCCCCTCTCAACCACTAAGAAATCCGCAGTGTAGAAACTTCAAGATACGGAGAAACATGACTACGGAAACCACGTTGGCAGTTTCTAAAATGAGTGGCCTAGTTGCGAGCACTAAATTTAAAGTCAGATCCACAAAGACGGAAATTTTAGTGCCAATGAAGAGTTGCAAAACTCAGAGCGATCCGCGTTCTTCGTGAGTGCCCGCAGAGAGGCAGCGGATTAATGCACACAAGCAGAACTCGTGCCGGTGTCACCTTCACAGCGGGGAACCTGTCCGATAAATTGGTCGGATGAGTCTGCACGATGGCCATCTGGGGCAATAACGTGGTCTTAATACTGATTCAGAAACGCCAAATTTGGAGCTATAGTGGGCTATTGCGAATGCGTCAGCTGCACCGACACTCATGCAAACCACCACGTCCATCAGCAGGCGTAATTGATGGATTCTGTAGTGCTATGATGTCTTACAAACCGACGTTTTTGGAGTGCAAAAATAGATTTTGCAGCTTTCTGCCATCTTGTTTTCGGTTCACTAATCCCGTTGGCTACTGCCTGGAAGTTTTAATTTTCTCAGGGATACCTTGTGGTTAAGTTCGCGTAGCTTGGTTTTCTCTCTCTGTCGCTTGGAAGCGTGGGGATTTGGAGCATCAGCAACACAAACCACCAAGGGCTTAACTGACGGCTGTAATTCCATTCCATAGCATTCCGACGCCCCACGCCGCAGCCTACATTGGCCATGTCATAAGGCGCGGCGTAATGCTAAGCCGAACACAGCCTCAGCGCCCCCAGTTCCAAGAAGAACCTTTACACAGCCACATCTGCGACTAAGCGACACAGTCTCCTCTCCTGCCTGCAAGCCAGGCGCCGCAGGCCGACTCACCTTGAGGATGCAGTGGCCGACGCTCTGGTCCTCGGCCACCGAGACGTTGTAGAAGCTCTGGTCGAACACGGGCTCGTTGTCGTTGACGTCGACGATGGTGACGAGCACGGAGGCGCTGGCCGAGAGCGGCGGCGAGCCGCCGTCGGTGGCGACGACGATGAGGCGCGGCTCCGGCTCCGTCTCGCAGTCGACGTGCGTGCGCGTGGTGATCAGGCCCGTGTTCTCGTCGATCTCGAACCACTCCGAGTGGGTGTCCTCGCCCGGCACGATGGCGTACAACACCTGCGAGTTGGTGCCTTCGTCGCTGTCGACGGCCGTGACCTGCAGGACCTCGGAGCCCGGGTCGGCCACCTCCAGCACGCTGGTGCGGTACTCGGCGCGCTCGAAGCGCGGCGCGTTGTCGTTGGTGTCCGTCACCAGAAGGTCGAACGACCGGGCGGCCACCAGCGGCGGCGTGCCCTGGTCGGTGGCGCGCACCGTCAGCGTGTAGTTGGGCTTGAGCTCGCGGTCCAGCGGGCGCGACACGATCACCAGGTAGATGATGCTGTCGCGCGTGGTCAGGCCGAAGTGGCCGTCGCCGCCGGAGAGCGTGACGTTGACGCTGATGTTGTCGTACTCTTCCTTGGTGTCCGGGTCGTTGACGGAGATGCGCGCCACGAACTCGCCCGGCTGCGCGTCCTCGGCGATCTTGGGCGTCGCGTCGTCGCTGAGGAAGATCAGGTTGATGGTCGGCAGGTTGTCGTTGACGTCGGAGACACGGATCGAGACGAAGGCGGTCGTCTCCAGCGGCTGGGCGCCGTTGTCGCGCGCCACTACCACCAGCTCGTGCACCTCGCGCGCCTCGAAGTCGAGCGGCCGGTTCACCGAGATGACGCCCGTGTCCGAGTCGATCTTGAACATGTTGTCGCGGTCGCTCTGCCGCCTGTTGATTGAGTAGGTGACGCGGCCGTTGGCGCCGCCGTCCGTGTCCGTAGCGAACACCTGCAGCACCGAGCTGCCGATCGTGGCGTTCTCGGCGATGGTGGCGAAGTAGCGCGACTGGTTGAAGATGGGCTGATTGTCGTTGACGTCCTGGATGGTGATGTTGACGGTCATGGAGCCCCGGAGCGGCGGCGAGCCGCCGTCCAGCGCCTCGATCACCAGGCTGTAGAAGGCGGTCGTCTCGCGGTCCAGGAAGCCGTTGATCTGCAGGTCCAGGTAGAGCACGCCGTCGCTCTCGCGGTGCGACGACAGCCGGAACGCGTTGTTGACGTTGCCGGAGACGATGTTGTAGCGCTGCGTGTTGAACACGCCGAGGTCGAGGTCGCGCGCCGGGGACAGTGTCCGCTTCACGTCGCGCGGCGTGTTCTCCGGGAACTCGATCGTCATCGTCTCGACAGGGAACGTCGGCGCGTTGTCGTTGGTGTCCTTGACGCGGATCACCACGCGGATGTTCTCGCCGCTCTGCGGGATCGCCACCAGCGAGTACGAGCTGCGCACCTCGCGGTCGAGCACCACGCGCGTGCGCACCAGGCCGGTGCCCTCGTCAATGTTCAGGTCGGCGTCGACCGCGCTGCCCGGTACCGGCACGATCAGGTAGGGCGGCTCGGGCGGCCGCGGCCCCGAGTTAGTCCGGCCGATGAAGCCCACACTGGTGCCCACCGGCGCGCCCTCGGCGATCTCGAACTCGCGCACGTACTCGGCGCCGGCGGGCAGCGCGCCCAGCAGCAGCAGCAGGCAGAGCGCGGGCGTGCGGCGGCGGCCGGCGGCCGCGGCCGGCGCGGCGGTGCAGTCTCTGGCGGTCATGGCGGCACGGCGCGTCACGCCAGCCCGCTCTCATCTATTATTCATCGCCGGCCCCTGTGGAAAGGAGAAAAATGCCTCAGACGGCGGCGCGACACGAGGCGATGCCATTTCAGGCCGCCTGTAAATGGCGCGCCGTCGCCGCGCCGATCGGCCGCCGCCGGCGAGTCCTCCCACACCAGCCCGTCGACGGCCCGCCAGCAGGTGCGCGACGCCCCGCTGCCGCCCGACCCACCGCCAAATACAACTCACTTTTACCGGCGGCGCGGCGGGTGCGGCAGGAAAATCCGCCAGCGAAAAAGAGGGCGCCCGCCAGGCCGGTGCACGCTGCACGGTGACGAGGACGTTCCGCGACGCGACGC
Organism: Capitulum mitella; assembly: GCA_030062745.1. Lineage (NCBI taxonomy): Eukaryota > Metazoa > Arthropoda > Thecostraca > Pollicipedomorpha > Pollicipedidae > Capitulum > Capitulum mitella. Next base: position 31,452,140 of record CP099842.1, read on the forward strand.
GACGTCGGCCGGGGAAACGGCGCGGCTCGCGCGGCCCGGCGACCGGACCGCCGTCCGATCACACGGCAGCCCGGCGGCCGGGCCGCGCAAAAACGCGCCGGCCCCTTATCGCGTCGCCCGACGATAGCTTTCCGCGGTAAAAAGCCGTCCGCGCGCCGGCGGGCCAGCCACGCCGGGCGCAGCCATCTTATCGGCTCGGGCCTGCCCGCGGTCCGGCGGCGGCGGCCGATAACCGGCCAGCCCGAGTGCTTGAAATTCATTCCGCCGCTAATGGCCGCAATCAAAAGCTTCTCGGAATTAGTTCTGGATCATTGATAGGCGCCTCATGCGGAAAGACAGGCCGATTGTTTCACATTGTCACGTTGCCGGCCGGGGAGACGCACGGGACCCGGGCAGCGCGGTCAGCTTTTGGCGGCTCGACATGCGCTCCGGACCGGTGACGAGCGCTGACAGGCGAGTGACGTGAGCCCCGGAACTGCCTGAACGTGCTGAAGCGGCCGGCCGATAAAGGAATGATCGCCGCACCCCGGAACTAGGGCATAGTTTCCTTGTGTTCTTGGGAACTGATGCCCAGTATAGCTCAAAAGGTTACACTTACATTTTTCTGACCTCTTGCTGATGGCAGCGCCACAAAATTGGTGAAAGAAATGGCTAAAAACAATACCACTGTAAATATTTTATTTCCCTCACACTGGTCTGACGGCGTTAGGCATATTCTTTCCTGTCTCTGCATCCCATATAATCGCACTTCAGTGGAGTAAAAATATGGAGTAGGAATGCTTATGGGAAGTCAGAATCCTTCGTGAACCAAACAGCCGCCTAGCTACCAAAAACAGGACACTAAGTCAGAATAGCCGCGCTAATTATAGCCGTCTCCGCAATCTCCGCCCTACACCTGCCTCCATCAGCACTCGGTCCGCCCGTCTCACCCCCATACCTGCCGAACAGACTCCCCCCCCTCCCGGGCACCCGGCCGAGGTCCGCCCCGCCGGGCCGGCCCGGCCGCCCGCGGATGCGTCCCGCCAGGCGTATCCGGACACCGATCCGGCCGGCGATATGCAAAGCAGCGGGCATTGTTATTGGCGAGCCGTTCACACCTCGCTCGCGCTGCGGCGCATCGCCGCGGCCATCTGCGTGCCGCGCCAGCGCCTCCGCCGCCGAGCCGGCCGCCGTGACGCTGCCGTCCGGAGACGCTGCCGGAGACGGAGACGAGGGTCTCCGCTCTCCGCGCGGTACACTGGGGACACTGTCCTGGGGATGATGCCCCGTTGACGCTACTCAAAAGACGGTATCCTTGGAGTGTTGCCTCGGACGCTGCCCTGGAAATACCCTGGGGAAGCTATGCTGGGGTGGTACCCTACGGACGTTGTCCTGGGACGGTATGCTGGGGTCGCTGCCCTGGAGATGGTACTCTGGGTGCGCTCTTCTGGGGACGGTACCATGGAGATGCTACCTCGGAGACGGTACTCTGGCTACATTCCTCTGGGGAAGTACCATGGAAACGCTGCCTCAGAGACGGTACTCTAGGTGCGCTCCTCTGGGGACGGTACAATGGAGATGCTGCCCCGGAGACGGTTCTGGGTGCGCTCCTCTGAAGATGGTGCCATGGAGATGCTGCCTCGGAGACGGTATTCTGGGTGCGCTCCTCTGAAGATGGTACCATGGGAACACTGCCCCGGAGACGGTACTCTGGGGACGTTGCCTTAGAAATGGCCGACGGGGACGCTTCCCCAGGATCCCAGGGACGATACCAATGGGACGCTGCCCCGGACACGGTTCTCTGAGGCACCGCCCCGGCATTGCGCCCTGAGAGGGTATCGCGGAGACTTGATTTCAGAGAGACACGGCTTTTCAAGCTGTTTCTCGAGAGACGAGATTTCAGTGGAACGCTGCCGGGGAAGCTGCTCCCCACAGACCGGCCAGAAGCTGCGCGATGCGCGTAGTTTGAGCGATGTTCCCGAAGACGCACCGTTCCCGGGATGGACATGTCCAGAGCGGACATGTCCGGGAAAGTGCGTGTCCCTGGGACGCTGTCCCAAAGAAGCTCGGTCCCTGAGGTGCCGCCTCGGAGACGTCGAAATACCAGGACTCCGTCGGCGGCTAACGACCAGGCTTCCTGTCGCCGGCCGGCTCGGCACGACCGGGCCGACGCAGGACGGCGGTCGTGACCGGGGAAACGCCGTCCGAAGACCGAGCGCCGGATCCGGCGAGGGCGTCGCAGGAGAAAGGAAAGGCGTGAAGTCGTCTACGCGGGAGCTTTCACTGAACCGCCGCGGACCGGCGACACACGGAGACCTCGGAATCCTGCAGTACCTCTCATCGACGGGCTGACATCCCTGCGGGGCGCTGCGGCACTGTTCACGCACACTCACGCACACCGCTCACTCGCGGTCGCCAGCGCAGGGGGCGCGCAGTCCACCCTTCTCAAGCGCCTCGCTCGCACTGCCGGACGCCGGCGGCCGAGCTTCCCCACTTGCCCGCGAGGCGGCGCCACGCATTGGCGCCGGCCGAACACCCACTGACCGCAGGCCACTCGGCCGGCAGGAGCGCGCTCAGGCGCCGGGAGAGCGGAGGTCGCCTTGCTCCCGGCGGGAGCCGACCCCGCGCGCGCGTCGCCGCCGCCCGCGACCCCGTCGGCGCCGACGGCGGGCGGCGAGTCGGCCGCGTCTACGTCGTCCCCGCAGCACCCGCCCGTCCAGCGGTACTGAGCGCGCCCCCGCCGGCCCCGTGTACTTTGCATGATTAGACTCAGTTATCTGGCGGGCGCTGGTCGGCGGTGGTTGTCGGAGCGGCCGGCCAGCGCGGCGTCCTGGCCCGGGGCGGCCAGCCGGAGAGCCGCCGGCGCTGTGCGACACCCCACCTGCCACGCAGCCGCGCTCGCTGCTCTTCCCTGGCGCCGGTCCGCCGCCTGGCCGTGCCGTCCTGGGGTGGTCTCCATCCAGGCACTGGCAGCTGTTTTCAGGTGCTTGCCAAGCATACGTCTTCGTCGGTTTGTTGAGAAGATTAGCTCCGACAGTGGTTCTTCTAGCTGAATTATTTCGTCCACGTTTCTTGAGAGAAATTTTGCAGCCGTCTGGAGAGCACACTACGGTCACTTTTGTCTAGGCGCAGCATCACAGACCCATCTGGCCAATAATGGAACTTTTCGAAAACGATTGGGAGAGGGGGCAACAAGGTTTTGGAACCCATTTTTGCCAGTCAGCGTCCATAGGACCCATGTCAAATGTCTGCAACTGAGGGTGGAGGGAATGCCCATCCCAAACATATTAAAGTTCCATTCCTCCAGCTGTCTAGCCATGCCACTGACTTTCCCACCCTGCCCTGTGGCCTGAACTTTTATCTGTTTTCCGTGGCCTATCATCCCTCCTTTGTTCGTTATCCTTATCATTGTATTTACCCTTCCTTCCAAAGCCCCAGTCGGTCGTTCTCTTTATCACCACGGTCCGTTTGTGATGGATTTCTTGTGTTTGGAGGCTCTGCCTCAACATTCCCCTATTGTGTACGGTGTCCCTCTTCTACTGCAGTAAGCAGCACGGCTCAGTCCGTGAAGGAGATAATGTCCGAGAAGATAAATTTCGAGCTTATGTCATATATGCCGTGTATTATTCAGAGCTGTTTTATGAGGTTTGGGCATAAGTTCTTTGGCTGTTTATTTTTTGCTTTTGCTTTTATCGTTATTCATTTATTTACTTCCTTTAACGTGTATTCCATCCAATATGACATTCCTCCAGTCAATGCAGTATCATACACTGAGCACAACTCTTGTACGACGTCGCACAACACACATTCGAGGTATTCTGGCTTACGCGGAGAAACACCTCTCTGTGTGAAGCATTGGTGCGAATATAGGTGCGTTCACCCCCTACCTCACTCAATACTCCCCCTCCTCTTTTCACTAGCGCCCCCGGAAGGTGACGGCCGCGCTCTGCAGCTGTTCACTACGTGAGTCATGGGGGACACTCATTGTCTGTTAGAAGCTCGATCAGTCGCACAGGCGCAGCCAAAGGGGGCCGGGGGCCCGACCCCCCTTCCCCGCCCCTAGGCCCGCATTGTTTGTGGAAACCATTGCACATCGTCTTCCCGGCAGGCGGTTTTCGTGTACTTTCAGTTCATACTGGGCTCCCCCTTTCTTAACGAAATCCTGGCTGCGCCCCTGATCAGTCGTGCCCATTTGTCATTATATCTGGTCATCGTATCTGTGATCGAAGCCATGTACTTTTCAGCTGTTATGTAACGCAATGCCATATTTATAAATCCTTGCAAAGTAGGACGCTGTCCCAAATATCTGCGCAGCCACACGAAATGTTTTCCCCAAAAAATACACATCAGAGGTACCCTGTGGAATTGTCGCGCTTGTTTGAGGAATGCCCAAAATTACAGCCTGTGGCGAAAACTGGAGCCGTAAGCATTTGTTGAAGTCTGGTCCAGAAGTTATAAACTCTGGGGCAACCAGAAGTTATAAACTCTGGGGCAATACCAAAATAAATGGGAAGTGATTCTTTTTGTCCTGGACATCTCACAATTACCTGAGTCGCGGATACCCTAGATTGCCAGGGAATTTTTCGTCGGCAGTATTCTATGCATGATTTTTAGCTGGAACCATCGAAGTTTAAAATGCTTGGTATTTTTATAAACGTGAAAAGATTTCACGTCAAGACATGTTCAAAGGAAGATTGAGTTCCGTTTTCCACTTACTCTGAGCTTTTGTGGGACATGTTGTCTCTATATGGCTGGGCAAAATGGTGTATGCCCAGCTGGCGCATTTGGCGGCTTCGTTTATTTGTTCAAAACATCCCGGCAGTGCCTCTGAATCTCGTTTTTCTCTGGACGAGTTCTGCATTTCAGGGAATGCGGTCTAGAAACACAAGGACGTGAGGTAAACAAATGTCTTACCCTGAGTCTGTTGTCGAAGATTTTGTACATACACGTAACTCCCATGTTTGTCTATTCATTGGACTCAATAATGTACATTGTGAAGTTCAATTGTCGAGGGAAACGTTGACTGGCCAAATCAGCAAATGTTAGAAAGCAGCTTCATCCGACTTATTGGTCTATGATATGGTCTACATGGTCCATTGCTATCTTGCCAGCATCAGTGGATTCAAGAGGATCCAAGATACACCGTATGGGGCTGATGTCTAGTAATGGAGCCACCAACAGCCAAAATATACGTGTCAGTAGGTCGTGATGTGCCAGATGGTTTCAGATAGCGCTTTCAGTTGCAACTTCAATTATTCCCTTTAAACAGGCACCCGATTAGGCAGTTAGATGTTCGCTCCTGATCCACGCCAGGCCTTCGTCGGTCACATCAGCATCAGGCCCCGGAGAAAAGAGAGCGCGGGCGTGCGGTGTCGCCAGCTGGCGGCCTCCGCCCCGGCAGCGGCCGCTCTCCCAGAGTCCGGCCGAGTCTGGCCGTCGTTCGCGGCAGGTGGGACAGACCTTGCGTCGCTGCGGCTGGCGGCTGACGATACGACCGTTTAAAAACGCATCAGACGGCCGGTTACAGCTCGCCGGCTGTAAACTGCCCAGCTTAGGCGCTATCCCCGCCACTGAAGGGACGGCCCGAGCGGCAGCGGGCAAGGGGCAGGATGAGACGGACGGTCAGATGCAGCGGGGGCGACGCGTTCGCGGGACGACGCGATCAGGGACCGGTAGTGAGGGATAAGTGTAAAATGAAGCGATCACGGCAGCCAGATGGTGTGGAAGGCATGTCGGCTTCGGGGAGATTCTCAGCTTGCTGACGATTCGGACTGATGACTTCCCGTAACAAATGCGATGGTCTTGGCTGAAACTGGTTGTTACTATTTGCGCACCCGTTGATTTGGGTACAGACTACTGGTTCCAAGGAAGTGTTCTGTAGAGGGAGATCCTGACGGCGTCTTCGCTTTCTGCGCGTGGATGTTGCAGCTCGACACTGCAGCCAAAATCCGTTCAACCGCCTGCTGATGTGTGGGTATTTCAGTGCCGATGAAATGTGTTTCATCTAAACCTGAGACTGTCTAGATGCGTTGACCACATGCCATTCGAAGTGTATTAAAGCACCCAGTGTTTATGGCGGTCATGCGTCGAAACGTTGCGGTCCAAGAGTTTTCTTAGTCAATCGAAACCTGTCTTGTTACATGTTCCCTATTTGAATTCCATGATTTTTATCAAGTGACTATGCAAGGTAATCCAGAATTAGGGATTACCTATTTGGCGATATGACGCTGTGTATTTCAATGATTGGTTTTGAAACCTTCGTCTCGTTTCTATGTAGGTACATATATCATATTCTACACAGTTGCATTTATTCTAAAAAATAGCGTAAAGCGCACATTAATGACTTTTCAATGCATAAATGACGTATAAACAGTCCACGAAGATGAAGTCGAACTCACAACAGTTCGTTGAAAAAATTCCACAGGCGTCGAAGCGAGTCTCGGATTTCTACCTTCAGCAGTAAGGCGACTAGGACTTGTTTTCCAAAACGAGTGTCAAGAAATGTTACTAAAAATCTCATGAAGTAGCACTGGGATATTGTGGTTACTTGCCTTTTTTGGCGCATGCGGTGTCGACAGAGAAATGTGGTGGCGCAGTAGAGGGACAATTGAGGCGCGTTTAGCACGGCGGGGACGGGGCTGATCCAGAATGCGTCGCATGTCAGAGAAGACGCCGAATGTTCGGTGTGCGGTTTTAGGGCAGGGGTGCTTTAACAACGCACAGCAGTTATGCTTCTATATGGCACATTTATTGCATTGGAGTTTTCAGCCGTTTGCCCTGGTACTTCTATATTTTGCAAGTAAAATCGGTTGAAGAAGTTTTGGGATGTGGTGCTTGTGAGGTGACAAGAGAAGGACATGCAACAGTAACAACAGAGAAGGACACGTAATCGCATTTTGGACAAATAAGAGCATGTCTCTTCGGCAAACGTCGAACATATTCAGCATCCAGTTCGTATAATTTGTGATCATCTCCAAAAAAAATCTTCATTACGCGACGCGAGGGCGCCCCCCGGTGTTTTCCGTCCAAGAAGAAAGGGCGCTTTTCGGCGGCTGCAGAGGTTGGCGAGATTAGGATTTGGTCTTGCCAGAGACGAGCTGCGCTCGGCGGTGTTCGAGTACAGCGAAACGCTTGGAAAACCGAACCCGTTTAACGGGCAAGACACGGTCGCTGACCATCACTAGGTGCGCAACTTCCTCAAACGCAACACCACAACCGTGATCAGATAAAACTGGATAAACCTGATAAAACTGGAGTCCAACTGACGCAGGAGCTGGCACCCATAGTGTTCGCCGCTAAAGGAAGCAAGAGGGTTCATGGTCAAGTTCTCAGCTAGAAGGACGAGACTGTCTCTATTATGGGCGCCGCAGACGCGACTGGCGCGTGTATTCCTCCCTTCTCTGTGTATAAGGGGCCGAGGCAGAAGCCAGCTTGGGCAATCTTTGCCCCGGGTTTCCGCCGACCCCTTGGTGACACAGTGTACTTCAATGCCAATATGTTTCCTGGGAGGTCAGGCCACTTTAACCGCCACCGTCCGCCAGAGAACTGTCTGCTTGTCGTTGATGGCCACTTGAGCCACGTCAGCCTAGCCGTCGCGAAGAACGCTGAAGAGCTGGGGATACAGATCATGCGTCTCCCAGCCAACACAACACATGGACTGCAACCGATGTGCAGTCTTCTTTGGGCTCTGTCCATTTAGAGGGAGATCGAAAGTGAGTCCACAGGTGGGCTTCGGAGCAAACCACGGTAAAGCTATTCAGAAGGGCTGCATCTTCGAGAGACTGTTCACGGCTGCCTACCACAGGTCAGCGAAGCCATCAGCGGTAGTGGGCGGCTTCCAAAAAAGGGGCGTGTATCCGCCGAACTTTGACCAGATGGACGGAAATGCCCTCGGACCGTCGGAAGTATCTTCTGCACCTCTGCCGACGGAAAACGCCCTTCACATTGAATGGGCCGGCACCCACCCGCCAGGGGACGGTAACACTGACTCCGGGACATCCCACTGCCCAGGTGGGAACGTCAACACCGGGCCAGACCACCCTTTAGGAGGAAACGCCAACGAGGAAGCAACCCACCTCCCAGGTGGGAGCGTCATCGCCGGGCCAGCCCACCCGCCAGATGGGAACGTCGACTCCGAGCCAGCCTTTTCCCCAGCGGATAGCGCAGATATCTTATGCAACAGCTTGAGCAGGGCGGTTCCCACACCTGTGATGAAGAGAAGGACAGCGTAAAAGAAATGCTGTAAACAGAAAACACAGTTGTGATGAAAAGGTCATTGTTCGAAGATAAAGAACAAAGTGGGAAAATGTCACAACGTGCAAGGAAATGCCACCCAAAAGTTTTCGGAAACAAGAGAAGAGAGATTTACACCGGATGGATGAGAAACCGAGTTGCAGTGAAGCTTATGAGGTTAACTGCGTTTACTGCTGCATGCGGTGCGACCTCTCTCGTGAAGACTGAATTCAGTGAGGAAACTGTAGAGGTTGGTCTTGTGTTCCGTGCACGGACACAAACCTGATCAGTGTCACTTCACCTGTAACTTTCGTCGCCCTTGGGAGTTAGGCTGCGGAGGAACGGGAAATGACTAGAAGAGTTCTCTGCTGTGAAAGAGTCATGTTCACTGCCGTTTCATGCCTAGATGTGTTCTTGTTGCATGAAACAGACGATGTAACGTGTGCTCTCTGTGGCATGTTCTTAATTAATACATGTATTAGTTTGATGGCCGATTGTTTATTTCGCAATGATCTTTGTTGCGTGAGCATTTAAAACAGCACATTATGCATGCTTAGGACAAGCATCCCGTTTTTACGCACATTTTTACCTGTTTTAAACCTTGCTTGTTAAAACTTACTGAAATACTTTTGACAGCAACACAATAACTGGGTCGCTTAGAGCATTGAAAGAGATATGAAACAATACCATAGCTACTTTACTAACTGCCAGTACTTTGGAGGCAGCAGATAGTTTTCAGTCATGTGTGCGTTATAGGAACTTCTCACTCAAATCTTTGTCGTACTTCTTAGAGCATACAAGCATTCGAAACCTGACATAAAAAGGAGCATTAGTGTTCTCTTTTCTAGCCAGTATAGTTCAGTTCAGTCAGCATAGTTCAGCATGAAAAACTTAACGATTTCTGTCAAGAATTTCGCCATGATGATTGTGGTTAATGGTAAACGGTGGTCTAATGGTCGCTTATCTGTTGTTTAAAGGAATGAGGAATATTTCGAGTTCCATGAAAGAATCTCCTGTCAAGAATTTCGCCATGATGATTGTGGTTAATGGTAAACGGTGGTCTAATGGTCGCTTATCCGTTGTTTAAAGGAATGAGAAATATTTCGAGTTCCATGTAAATTGTACACACGACTGGGTTGAATGCCAGTAACACGAAACTACTCGCAAATTTCAAGCAATAGATAAGCCGAAAGACAGCTCAGAAGGTCTTAAAATGTCAACGCTCAGATATATGCGGTCAAAAAACATGGCGAACGTCTCCTCCAAAAGTTCAACATCCATATTAACATCCATGAGCACAAAGGTATTGAACCTAATCTTGTTTGAAATGTAATAATCCCTAGCTCATATGGCAGAAACTGCCATCATTCGGTGGTATTTTTACTAATTTGATTTGTAATATTTTGTTGCGAAGAGGCGACGGAGGGGAAGATAACCATACGTAGGTATTCTTAAGCTTATGTCGCAAGATACGTCTAACCACCCAAATGAGTGGTGATCTTCCTGGGTGATTCAACATTGTCGACGTCTTTACGACTCTGCGGTTTGGTCGTTTAGCAAGACTGTTATATAATTTTGACTGACTTGCATGAAATCTGCACAAAAATACCCATAGGATTTGTCATTCACCTTGTCGCTTCTGACCTCAGTCGGTCGTGGAAACAAATCCGAAGGAACTGTGAGTCATAAGCTTCCTATTTCGCGGACAGTGGTGAATACGGTAGACATTAAATGAAACTACAAACATTGAGCCAAATCGTGATAGATCACGAGGCTGTGAAAAATGTTGTGCAAAAAAATTAGAAATATGTTTCCGATTTAGGAAACACGTGGCTTTTGCAAATTTCTTGTGACAAATGGGTTGCAAATGTATAGAATTAACTGTTTCACCAAATCTCTACGCATTGCCAAGTTATCGCGGCTAAATGGGATTATTTACATGCCACTGGGAGTGTACGGCATTGCATTTCATTCAGGCCCCGGACATAAGTGGGCTCGGCAATCTGAAAAATGCATAGGGGAAGCCGCCCAATTTGCGCCACCTTTTCGAAAAACGGGCACTATGACTATGATATGAGAGAAGCTGCCTTATTTCTTTCTCATGTACCTTCGCTGGTCTTTTGACCACCATAATACCTGGTGCTTTAAAACTTCAGACTTTGCCTAGCATTTATTATTCAATTTTTAGCAAGAAACTGCAAAAGGTGCAATTTAAGCAATCCTACCATATTTGTGTCACGTGACGTGTCTAATTGAGCCACCACAGAACTTTCACTTTTATTCTTTTTGCCAACACTTGCAAACAGGTCGGGAGAAGTGCTGAGATCCCGACAAGATGCTGGGCAGCCCCATGGAGGTGGCTACATAGGCGCGTCCAATGGGTCTGTGGTCCTACCCCTTTCCCTCTTAAACCCGAAAATACAGTAGTCCTGCATTTCCTAAATCTCAAAGTAAGCTCGCCGAAATGGAAAGGGTTTGGGGTTTGAAAAGGGTGCATTCTCCCCTTCACTTTTTTGTCTCATTTTCAGCATTTCAGTGTGTCAGTTAGGGAGTAAATTCTTGCAGTGGCAGGGAAATCCCCCGACAGAGAAGGGCGCAGCGACGTCACCGGGCTCCTAAAGGCACAGTGAGTATGGTCAGCGGCGAGTCACCCCCTCTAAATGAATTGGCTGAAATCTGAAACATGTTTGCCAGAAAGATTGATAGGAGGTCCTCCTTCCTAGGATGTCGCCAGGATTCTCGGCCTGGGGGCTGCCTGCGAGACTTGGGGCGCTGATTACGTGGTGAATGAGAAAAAATGATGTTTTACATTAGTTTCCGCGGCCAATGGACGATGGAGGCTGAATGGGCTCCGCAAGGGGGTGAGGGCTAAGGGCTGCAGCCCTTCCAAGAAGGCTCTGGCGACATTTCTGCCTCACTTCCAATGTGCCCCCTCGGCAGCCGAAATCCCCCCCGCGATTTTCGCTTTAAATGGGTCCCAGAAACGTGCAAAACATTGGAGCAACCGTAAGCACACTGTTCGTCCTGCCCGATTGTGATAATGGCGCAATAAGGCCCGGGAGATGGTGGCGTAAGAAGGCAATGGCTCTACCATGATAAAACCAACCGTGGATAAAAAAGTGTGAACTTATCATCTCTATTCTGGTCAAATGGGAGCGTAATAGCACAACGGAGGCAACGTATAGGAACGATTTTGCTCCGCGGTATTGATAGCACAGTTACACACGGGTAACACAAGGCAAAAAATTATTTCAGACTTGCACTGAAACTTCACGGACCCACGATACGTCTGCATCGCTGACAGAGAGAAAGAGGAAGAGATCAAATCTGCCGCCATGCTGTTGCTCCCAGAAAATATCTTTTGTCTACCAATTATCTATCTCAGCTGGGACATAATCGGGCGTGGAGGATTTAGTCAGGGTGGCGTTCATTGCGCAGCCTCCCCAGCCACTGTTAACATGGCAAACGGTTATGACGCATGAAACGTTTCCGATCGTTGCTTTGAAAATCAACATACTGCGTGCAAGGCTCGGCGCTTCATTGTCTTTGGGTACTGGTCCAATGCATGTATTTTGCACGTTTGCAAAATTGCGCAAGCGCCGTGTGCACGTGATCCCCACGCGACGAGTATGTCTGAATTCCGAGGGTTTGCAGTACCACTTGAGGTGGCACCACGTGGGGTAGCTTTTCAAAACGTAAGCGCTGATGGGCTCACTGTGAGTAAAATACGGAAGAATGTGTACCCTAGAAGTCAGACTTTGCAAGTAGCTCTACGAAACGTTCCGCTGCTTCTAAACTGCCTGCTACTGATGCCAGGGGTGTGGTTCTCTACCTCTTTGTGGGTGCCCCGGCACCCACAAAGTGGAAATGGGCACCCACAATGCAACTTGGGCACCTCCAACTTAAAGTATGTTTAAATATTCAAATATAGTTATATTTTTAGGCCCATGACGTTAACCACCTAAAATTAGCTTTATCAGCAATAATCGGGACTTATGTATCCCATTGTCACCCACCAATTGCTTTTCCCCACCATCCTCCAAACAAAATTATGTCAAGCTGAGTCCTGGAACAAGGTCCTCCATTACAGGGAGTGTATCTAATCAGAACGTGATTTTTAACTGCACGCGTGCGATTGAAGAGTTCATTTTTTATGAACTGAAACGTAGGTGCCATTCATTTTTGCCAACTCCTTCTCGTTACGTGATATTTTACTGGGGTAAGTACGCTGGCTGCCAGCCCAAGTTTTTTCTATTCACCCTAGTTTCTTTCCACCACTGAAATCACCGACAAAACGTGTACGCGTACCGTTAGCCTCAGCGATGTCGAAGTTGACACCAGCTGACGAACATCGGAATTATGAAGGCGGCCATCATGTATTTAGGCAAGTATCGTTGCAGTTCCACGAATTGCCTTCCCCCGCAGGTATGCATCATGTGAAGAGGTCGAAATACCTTGGTGTTATTTCTCAAAACAATCGTCGCTGCCGTTTATAATTCTGTCTGGTACTCCAAGGCAGAGTGCTGGGCAAGCATCGGGTGCGTCCGAGGTTTACCTACGTATGTATCTTTTGCTCAATGGTTCCGTTCTCTAGTACTGTGTTATTGTATTTCGCGTATCGATAGCACAGTCGATAAATACATTGACTAAAATGCGTGCAATATTGGTCTAATATTACCAAAATCCAGTTTTCATTCACATGATGATGCATAACCAATCATAAATATTCCCCGGAGTGTGTTTTGAGGTAACGAAAAAAGCAGATATACTCACTTTAAGGATGACGCCGCCAGTCACCCTTCTGCAATTTACGTCCCGTAATACCTTCTTAAATCCATTTCTCTGAACTTTGGGCATAAACACCTGTCACGACCTTCTCCCCATCTCCGCGATACGCAATGTATGGATATCCCCATATGCTTTTTTGGACACCCACAATCATTTTGCAAAAACCACACCCATGACTGATGCCGAAACACGACACTGCCCACCTTGAAATGATGTGAAGCACGCCGCGCGATCCTGGAAAGTCCTGAGTCTAGTTCTAATAAAATGTTCCGTAAGAATATAATTGAGGTGCGCAGGGCAGGTACAGGAAGTTGCGAAAGAACAGAGAGGTACACGACCCGCAAAGCTGGTCATCCGTTAGATTATGAAAATATAGAATCAGGACGGGCAAGTTGGCCGAAGACTGATTGTTCCACCTACTCAGGCACGTAGCCAGGATTTTCCTGGGGGAGCAAATGTCGAATTTTGTCATATGCTGCTGGCATATGACTAAACTTACAGGAAAAAGCAGCAATTTTAAGCAATTTGCCTCACATCTGACGCACAGAAAAACATATAACGTTTGCTTTTGCAACATATATGTGATCACTATTACGTATTCCTGCGAAACCGCTATATATCTAATGTTGACCGCTAAGCTCAGGGCGAGGGCCATGGCCCCCATGGCCTCCCTAGCTACGTCTCTGCAGCTACTTAGCACAAAACAACATGTAACACGTACGTAAATCAATGGCAGTAGTACAGTTTTATTTCACCTTTTCATCTTTAACCTCTTTTCCTCAATAGTTTCTGGTGCACTTGCACGCTTTGTGTGTTTCCGTAGTTTCCCATTTTCATGCTGCATGGTCCGTATAAGTTAATATATATATATATATATATATATATATATATATATATATATATGTGTTGTCGGTATAGAAGTCAGTTGTCATGCTTATCACATATACGTCTAGAAATAAGGCAGGTCTGATTTAGTCGCTGTCATTGCGATCACAAACATTCGCCTACTACTTCATCTAAAGTTTATCGTTCTTTTTGGCTTCGCAGTTCACAGACCTTTGCAAAACCAAAATAAAAGTGAGCGCACATATTGTACTGAGAGTCAAAACACTAACCAATTCTTCCTACAACTTTTTATTTAAAATTCATAGGGTCCCCGGCAGAAAACCTCCACTTACGTTGGGACCTCTCTACTTGCTTAAACGTGCCGTTCTTGTTTACCCTGGGCTCACAGTCAGAGACAGCTCCAGTATTGCAGAGCTACACAGAGCCGCTCCAAAAATCAGCGCTAGGACCCACGGACCATGTATTCAACCCGGCTGGCTGGCTTCACAAAAAAGATGGTGCTCCAGCGCACCGTTTCTCCGATCTGTTCCGGGTTTTGAATTTTTCACGTCTGTTTCTTACGGTGAATTCTGTAGCTCCTGTGCTTTCTTCCCTTTCCCTACAGTTCTTGGGTCGGCTGGAAAATGAGCCAACGACTGTTGGTATCTGACTTTTGAGTCTAGCTGTTGGTATCTGACTTTTGAGTCTAGCTGTCCAGATCTGTCACAATGACTTTCCAAGATGAATCATTCCTTTTCAGATGAGGAGCATTGCTTTTGCATGAAGGTGAGTGATTTTCCAAACAGTTTCCAAACTTAGCTCAAAACAACAGAATAAACCATGCGGGCGACCGTTTAGGAAGTTTCATAACATTTGTCGATTTTCAGGAAATTCTCACAATTACCACAAGTGGTTGTAGAAATGTCGTACCAGCACGCTTTATCCGCTTTAAAAACTCAGGGGCTAAAAGAAATACATTTCCGTAGGTTGCCGGCTGACGGAGATTTCATAAATAAGCTGGCGCCAGTACCTATAAAACGCCAGCCAATCAAAACAAAAACATGGTTAAAATGACACATAAACAGAAGCATAGTTCACACTCTTCCAACCGTGTTGAACAGCGTGAAGGTTATCTTCCGTGGGATCTGATTCCCTTGAGCCCGTTGGTAAAGCTCCAGAGACTAATTCGTACGATGGTAAGGAAATAAGTTGACTTGACCTTATTACCTGAGCTGTCACGGGTCATACGCTCGCCTCTTCGTATTCTGCTGAATACTTGGTTCCTAACTCCTAGCAACATTTGCTATCACCTTGAAAGGGTAAAATCGAACCATTAAGCCGCGCCCTTGCGTGCCCGTTCCTGACAACGCTTTGAACCCAACCGCCGTGATAACTCGGTACAGTCACGCTAGATCGGAAGATTTTGCCGGTTTTCAGGGGTTTAGAAATATGCAAATGGCCGCCAATGTGTTGGCCATGGCTGTGATGAGACTTAACCACTTCTGCGTTGGCGGAAATTTAGTGGCATCATCTGCATAAGAGTGTTGTCGAGGAATGAGAGAACTTGGACAGGAGAGTGTTATTCCGCATGTCCTTGGGCGAAACTGATCATTCTTTTTCCGTATGGTTAAAAATTGGCACAATACTCGTTATGCCGATGGACACTGGCTTATTCGCCAAAGTGTTCGCAGTGTTATCAGCGGTCTCAGCGTTGTGCCATCTTCAGAAGTGATTGGAATGTTAGGTTATCAGTAAGACGCCTTGTGAGGTTCACGAACTTCGTTGATGCCTCCATCATTATTACAGAACTATGAGATGATAAGGAGTGAATGAATGAAGTCACCATAGGAGCGTGACGAAAACAGTCAATTCATTCCCTGTAAACCTGCCCATCATTATTACAGAACTATGAGATGATAAGGAGTGAATAAATCAAGCCACCATAGGAGCGTGACGAAAACAGTAAATTCATTCCCTGTAAATCTGTATAAATTGTTTCAACCAACGTCCCGAAATCCGTTTCGGATATCCGCTTCCCGTCGCTCCTGCGATCAAAATCTCGCACTTCGGGGCCGGCTTCTGTTTTAGCGCTCCATTTAGCACTTCTGATCCCAGAATCAATAGGCTGCATGACCCAGGCCACACCAGTGAAGAGCTGCCTCGGGGAACAGAAGGGCTGATAACAAATGATTAGAACGCCAAATTTTTTTTCGGCATGAGCCCGTGCGTCACCTTGGGTTTTTTGTGTTTTCTAACTTTTGTCTCAAGGCTGGTAATTCGTGTGTTCCTCGCATCCACTGTGTATCTGGGCATCTTACTTTTTGTTTCCAGTGAAAATGACGTATCGCTGAAGGTTTTTTTAAACCATCACCCTGATCAGACCGATCGGTGACCTTTCCAGACTTTTTTGACGAACGCAATTCACAAAAACCGTTGTTCGCGTTGATCGCAAATGGACGCACACGTCAGCGCACTGAGTTTGAACAACTCTTAGCAATCCTTGCCAGTTTATTTGTCCCATGAGCATTCCATGTCAATGGCATATAGCGACATGTACGTTGTCACATGTATGTTGTCAACATGCATGTCGTCTGGTTATCAATGATCAGCTGTCATATGATAACTGCGCCGCTGACGGCACCTCGCCAGCAGCACAGGGCCGTTTCTCCGTGCGACTGAGCAGTGCAAGCGTCCGAGGCGAGTTTTGAGCAGGATGTGAATATGCTGCAGCTCCATGCTCTCGGTCCGCGTTCGGCCCTGACCCCCTGCACATAACTCATAATTTGCTCCCACGGCCGGGCTCACTTAGCGGCCGTTAATCAGCACAGACAGCGCCGGACGCCGGACGCCCAATGACAAACGTATCGTCCCGGCTGGCACTGCGGCCGGAAGCGGACGGCCGCGCTGGGCACGCCACGGCGCGGCGTGGGAGGCGGCGCCAGACCGGGCCACGCCCTCAGCCGGGCCGGCTGCACGGCGCGCCGCCGCCGCCGCCGCCGACGGGGGAAGGAGGCGGGTACGGGCCGGACGGGACGGGGACGGTCGCCAGGGAGGCTGGAGGCAATTAGTCAGAGTCAGTCTCAAGATGGTACTGGTGTCTTTCAAATCGGCCTCCTGCCGAAACCCACTACTAGGAAACAAGGGAGGGTTGGGTGCCCGAAACAGATCGCCGTCCGCAGCGACCAAGGAAAGCCTCTCTCTCCCGCTTTCTCTCGACTGGCCAATGCGCCGGCGGCGCGCCGGCCGGCCAGCCGGCACCCCTGCATCTCGCCACCCTCCTCCCGCCGCCGGCGGCGCTGCCCTGACGGCGCGGCGTTCAACTCGGCGCAGTTCCACGGACCGCCCCTGCACTGACAGCGGCGGGACGCCGGCGGCCGGCCGGCCGCGCCGCTAACGCGCCGCCATCACGTGCTCACGCGGCTGGCCGGACGCCTCCCAGAACGGCGGCCAGTCCCTGTAACCGCCGCTAATCGGTCCGTATTGAAACGAACTCAATTAGCTGGCGGCGGTCTGTGCGGCCGCGTCCGGGCGGCCGGCGAGTGCGGGGCCTCAGGGCTGACGGCTGGCGAGTGGCGGGATGTTCTTCAGGATGACGAGTGACGAGTGACGGGCTGCCGCGGGTGACGGCTGACGAGTGGCGGGATGCCGCGGGTGACGGCTGACGAGTGGCGGGATGTTCCTCAGGATGACGAGTGACGAGTGACGGGCTGCCGCGGGTGACGGCTGACGAGTGGCGGGATGCCGCGGGTGACGGCTGACGAGTGGCGGGTGACGAGTGGCGGGATGTTCCTCGGGGTGACGAGTGACGAGTGACGGAGTGCCGCGGGTGACGGCTGACAAGTGACGGGGTGCCGCGGGTGACGGCTGACGAGTGGCGGGATGTTCGTCAGGGTGACGAGTGACGGGGTGTACACCGGCGGAGGGAGTCAGTCGAATTGTCCAAACCGGGGAAAGGAAGAGGAGGAAAGCTTGCGGGCGGGGTACAGAAGCTGTCACGCAGTGTTTGCGGTGTAGATGGACGGACGCCAGCGCTTTGCGCGGCGCTAAAATAAGCGTAGAGGTCGTCGTGCCGCTGTGTGGGGACACAACGCGCGCTTTGCGGCAGATTCACGAGAAAGGCCTTGATATAGGAGGCCATTTTTCTATTAGTTCAGACCAGTCACACATCTTCACTGAGATGTCCGACAGATTAACTATTTCGTGAATGGTTTCTGTTTATGTAGGCTCACTTTCTCTACAAAATGTTATGCACCACGTGCGTTGTTGTGCCTACATAGGTGAGCTAATTCAGCAATTCGCATACCCGTCGGACATGATTAATTCCAATGTGAAAACCATCACGATGCCATGGTGATGAAAACGCGATTGGCATGCACGCGAAGACCCCTCCAACCAGCTGACGAAATATTCCCCAGCAATAACCACATGACTGCAGAGCCATTGCGCCATGGAGTGTGGACGGCTTCAACCCCAACATGACTGCAAAAATGCACCGCAGCCCTGAGCGACCTCATCACGAGCGAACATCACTGCCTTGCAATCACGCGCGCAGCATTTAAAGAAACAAAATGTATCGCCGCTTGTAATTTCGGACCGTGGCGAGTTCCACCTCCGCGGCCGGCCGCCTTTATTGGTGCCCGCGGACGCTGCCGGCCGCGTCTGCAGTGGCCTCTTCCCGTGTGAAGCCGCACTTCATTCGGCTAATGCGCGCCGCTCGGACGCCGCCCCGGGCCGTGCGCCTGTCTGTTCGCCGGTGTCTCTGGACACTGGCGAACAGGCCGGACGGAATGCGGGCACGGCCGCTGGTATCGGGCCAGAAGCTCGCGCTCGGCAGGGAGCGAGCCTCCTGCAGCGTCTGCAGCGCGCGTCGCTCGCCGTCGCCCGCCAAAACCAGATTTCGACTGCCGAGCAGCCGCGGCGGCAACTGAATTCGGAATGGCGCCCGAATCGGCCCATCCGGCGGGGGCGCTCCGGTCCGAGAAACGCTTTGCAATTCGGATGCCGACGCCGACGAGCGCTTCACAATGGCCGCATGCACGGAGTGGCACGGACTCCGTCGTTACACGTCAGCCAGGCGTCAGTTTTGCTGACAGGACAGGTGTGGGGCCCGCAGAATCGGTCAGGCGTCCCTTTCGGCGCCGTGTAACCGCTCATTTGCAAGAACTCTGCATTTCCGCGAAAGATGCTATGGGCTTACCATGTTTTACTGGACGGTTCTGGGTGGTTTTTTGTTACCTGTGTAAACGCCACATCGATTGGCCGTCCACGAGGCACGTAGGGTTAGACGCATGCGGCTCTAACGGCAGCGGCGAAATGACTAACTATGCGCATCTCTTAGATGCCACCAAGGCTGTGTCAGCACTTTAAAGCCAGTACGCTGGTTGACGGCTCATTTGCGTGTGAAAAACGGGGACCGGACTTCGTGGAGGTGTCGTTGATGTCACCGATCCCTGTCCCTGATGGCCTTCGAGGCGCTCTTCTTAAAAAGGACACCAGAAACAGATGAGCCAGGCTCCATCTGCAGCGCTTATGCTTTGGATTTCCTCTCGAAACCCGATACGCAATCGCGAGTGCGCGCTTTACTCGTTGTTCCAAGAATTTTCAAGAACGTCCAAAGTCTCCATCTCCATAAATGAAAAAACGGGGTTCAGCTGACAACAGCCAAAAATTCCTGGAACTTTGAAATTATTGAACGCGTTTCAGTCATTTGTGAGGCATCACAACAGTACCGATACTAGGTAATGCCACGCCTCACTTCTCATAACATAAGAAGAGTTGAATGAAAACGCCCTGTAATCGTGTTAGCTAAATCAACGACAGACTGTGATTAACTGCTAGCAATGGAATTGGAAACACACAAAATATGTCGAGCTTATGAATTGCCACAGCATGATATTTTCGCCAGAACGATGCCTTTATCATAGGTCAGTGTCACAAGGACTGCAACGCAGATGTGTTCCGAAATATGGGAAGGAAGGGAGGGGCGCGATCGCAAAGTTTAACACATGTTTGCAGTCTTGAAATATGATCTTTGCTTTCTGTCGGGTCATATTAACATGTTGCACATGCCAATTTACTCCCAGATCACTATGCTATTTTGCAGTACATCAGCAATCTTTGAAATCCTTGGAATTTACCGCAACCTTTCAGCGTTTTGCATTGCAGGCAATCGTGCGTATCGGCACTGCTACCAGTCACCGGCAGTGACTATCAAAAACTAAGTGTGGTTTATGTGAATATGTGATAGTCAGTGTCAATGTCTCAATAATGATGAATACCCCGTTTCAAATTGTCTTTTGCATTATGATCATGGTCAGGAGGAGAGGAGTAAAAAAAAATAGCAGATTGATAGGTGAATGATGTTTGGTCGAGAATGGAACTCGATTTTGAATGCTAATACGACTGCGTCATAAACTTCACGGATGTGCAAACACCCCCCAGTGGCTGCTACCATGACTTTATTTTTACAATGAAACGTCAAATTTTTGTGCACAACATAATCTTGGGTAAAATCAAGTTGCTTATGGTCATGCAAGAACATGTCTAAACTCATCGTTATGTGATGACGCTGTGATGATGTTTGAGTGTCTGACGTAGTTACTCACGTCTTTGCGACACAAATAAACCATGTGTTTGCTTACTTTGCCAGATCGCCTCAGGTCTAGCCAGGCGTGGGCCGTAGATTTTACCCAGCTTATAGCGATGTGACGTGGGTGAACGAAAAGGGCGCCGTTTGCGGGCGCTGTGGTCCTGTACGGTACCGCTCATTGATTGCCATTAAAAGACTATCTTGGTCCGTCTCTGTTGGCTCTCATCACATCGTGAAGATCATGTGGCCGTCTTTCTCAGGTGGCCTGAAACTCCAGCACAGCCAAGATTAGGTGACATTTTCATAGACTTCGGATGCCGACAACGTGACACCACGGGACAACGCGCCTTACAATGGGTCAGACTCACAGCATGACTGAGAAGGTTTGATGCGTTTGGTCCAAGTCGCAGGTGCAGTTTTTTCTGCGGAGCATACTGAACAATGTGCGATATAAGTGACATACAGTGTCACTCATGACCATGAAATCATGGTCTTTGCCACGAAAGCTGGACCAAGCCAATGACATGCCTGACATTTCTGCTTCCTGAATTGGCGTTCAGTCTGGCGGCTGATGAGCTGTGTCACAGAGCCATGAAAACACGGACAAAGCCTACCGCCTTTAACGAGAGCAGCACTGTCCTTCCGGCTTAAAAGCTCATGTTCGCACATACCGAGGGCGCCGAGCAAGCCAGCGCTGGGCTGTTCGCCGATCGAAAGTACGAAGAATTCATTTTTGTGAGAAGCCAATTGGCCGGCGCCTGTGCATCTCGTTGGCGTCCCCCCGATCCCCGGCCAAGGGTCGGGCGGGCGTCTTCTCGAAAAAAAACAGTGCCTCGGACCTCCTCAGCCGCCGCCGAAAGATTCGTCTGAGAACTACCGTCGCGGCAGCTCGCACTCTAGACGCGCTATCACACATTAAGTGGCCTAGCCTCTTCTGCTTTGGCCCCTGTTTGATGTCTTCCAGGCGCGTCCAGTGCGGACAAGAAACCATCGCGGGCAAAACGGATACCATGTCCAAGTGCATCGGATCTCGAGCCACTGCCGCGCTATGGACGATCCCGGGCGTGCCGAACAGGTGCCTTATCTGAAGATCGCCGCCAACCGCCTGGGTGGCGTAGGCGTCATCAGAAGCTGCAAGATCGGCAGCAAACGGTAGTTCGTCTGAACCTACCGGAGATCGAGCAGAACCCGGTGTAAACTGCATCAGATATCGTCATTGGCGGCCGTATGAACAGAAGAACATTATCATCCATAATTTCTTGACTCTTGACAACGTGCAACGAAGAAAAGTGATAGCGATCAAGTGGCGTTTGATTGTATGTTAAAGAATAACATGACTGCACAATCCTCCATACTTTTTCCGTGGTATTGTCTTTCCTCTGAACAGATGGGTTGTTCATTTTGCTTAAAAATGCCTTCAGTGTGATGGTAGATGATACGAACACTTAATTGCTTGTACTTTGGCCCATTACCAAGGAACAGAGATGAAATAATGGTATGTAGTCAGAGACGCCGATGATTCCTGCAGAATGCTGAAGATCCTGCCAAAGAGCAGATCCATCGTGCAACGGAGCGCATAGTTCATCGCATCGCCGTAAGCCACCTGACGTCGGAGGCCATCCAAAGCGCGCCTGGTAATGTTTTTCAAATAATATCTTGAAACTCATTCGAGCCGCTAAACCAAGTGCTATGGCTAATTGCTACTTCATGCACCTATTTAAATTTGCATATCGCGGCTAGAATCACGACTCCTGCAGTGACGGCAGGATCTGTCGTGATCCTGCCGTCATGATGAACTGTCTGAAATACAGACTTTGGTTGCTTCGGCGTCCCAGTGGGAGAGGTGTAGTGGAAATGTTGTAGCCTACGACGCCCGTTCCTTTCTTTGGCGTCCAGCCGGTCTGCGGCCAAGGGTCAGGGGGGGGGGGGGCGCAACGAGATGGAACAGTGCCTCAGGCCGCCCCAACCGAGTGCTTGTTCTCAGTCAAATATACTGGCAGCGCTGTCAATAGATTCGACTGAGTACTACCGTCGTGTTCGGACGCACAACGAAAAGTTACCACACACTTTGCATCTTTCGCGATCAGTCTGACCTACAGGTCATGCGGCAGTTTTGCTGTTCTTGCATAGATATATGGATATCATGGAAACAGAACGTTTTTGAAAGCATGGGATCCGGATGCCTGGGTGCGATAAATGGTTCCTTCTTCCGTGATGAAAACCGGTACCCACGCTCCCCGGTAACAGTCCCGTTAAAGCTTCCTGAAAAGAAAGGCCCTTCGCCTCAGGGTGGTGGACCAATGCCCCGTAGCCCATCAAAATTTAGATCTCCCCAGCGTCCATACCGCCGTGCGCCACGTAACGTTCGTTCATCGGAGAGGCCTCGCTCTACCAAACGCCTCGTCTGTCCGGAAAGACCGTCTGGCTGAGGATGTTCCCGTGTGCCTCGGAGCGTCTTCTGTCTGCGTGTGCCGCCTGCCGCCAGACAATGCCAACCTCTGTCTGGAGATGCCGCCGTCTGCCCGAGAGAGGGAATGCCCTCCTTTGTCCGGGAAGCGGGGGGAGGCACTGCGTCCCAGCCGCAGCCTGCCCTCTGCCGCCCAGATGCCGGCGCCGAGCACGCAAGGCCGACGCCGGCCGATTGCCGGTCGTTGCGGCGGCGAGCGGCGGCGGCGATGGCAATCGCGGAAAATGAGCGGGCGCGGAACGAGTTCTCTCGGTCGGAATCCGGTCGGAAGGGCCGGCGCTGGCCGCCCGCCTCCCGGAAAAGGGAAGCTCAGGCACGGAAGGGCTCGCCGCCGCCACACACGCCGTGGCATAAGGCTGCTGCTGCGGACCAGGACGGCGTCCACGCCGGCTCGGAGGCAGCAGCGGCGGAACGTGTTCCGGCAAGGTTTTTTCCTTTTTTATTATGTTGTCTTTTTTACTCCTCGAGCTATTTCTTTTATGCAGTACCATAGGATTTATGTTAAATTTCGTCAGTTAAGGGGAGACACTTTGCCCCGCTGCCCCCTCCCCCCGCTTCCGCCGCCACTGTTCGGAGGCCACCGAAGCTTCCAGTAGATTGGGTGGACGTCACAAGGTGTTTTTGGCTTCAATATATCACCGTGTCCTGTAAGCAACTTATGTACGTTAACGCATGCCTGAAGATGAAACCAAATGCGCTTTGAATAGCAACTTCTTCCAGCTTAAGTCGCTTTGATAAATACCGCCGCCAGAAATCGACTTCGTTAGTACTGAGAGCGTTTTAGTGTGGTCGTTTTGAAGCTCACTGGCGATGAAAATTGGAGTTTACTGTTGCCTCTCATTTTCGCAGGCTGATTTCTAGTTTTACAGAAGGACCAGGAAAGAATGGGAAAGAGGAAAGTCGGACATCGTTGAATGACAGAGAGAGAGAGAGAGAGAGGGCAAGACAGGGAGAGAGAGAAAGAAAAGAAAAATATGCCGTGTGACTGTGCATTTAAAAAAATAACAAATTCCGCTCCTGTGGTGCATGACATGATCCAACACGGAGTCAAATCCGAAGCTGAGAATTGCGAATGAAGCGCGGATTGTTGGAGCGTAGCCGTGGGAACTGACATTGACCCGCCGAGGAATAAAACTTAGAGCACCGCCGCTTTCTGAGACGACCGATGGAAAAGATACTCCGAATCTGGAAACTCGCATGTGGATTTTCCCCAGAATCGGGCTGCCGCCCGTTTAATCCCCTAATCCTGCCGGCAACACAGTCGAGACACGCTAAACTAATGCAGCCATTTTTGGACGACCACAGAGCGGCAGCTCTGCTGCTAATGTCATAACGTGTTTCGGCTTAAGCTGGACACTGATAGTGTTGGCAATGACAGATTCTATGACAATGGAAGCAGAAGATTTCTTTCGCCAAGATTTACCACGCGGATTGAGTCGCATTGTTCTCGGACATTACACGCTGAGAAACTGTCATGTCTGCAAAAAAGCTGACAGCTTCTGTTGGTCATTTGCAAAATCTTTAGCGCCGGTGAAATCTTTGATGGAAACATCGCGGCTAACATGCATTACACAGAAATCCGCCACACCGCAGCTTATTAATGGTCTTATACTAAAATTTTGTCATCTCACCATGAAGACGTCATAAGATGCCGCAGAAAACAAGCGTTGAATCTCCACGCTCTCGTGGAAGTCTTGTCTATTGAAAAGGACGCTGTAATCGATATGCAATTAGTGCAATGTCAACAGACGATATAAGCCGATTAGTCCGTAGTGACGGTCATAATGGTGTTTTTTTTCGGGGGGGGAATCACGGATTGCAAGGTAAAAGGAAACAAAAGCACGATGTCGTTCAATGAATAACGTTCAAAACATCTGAGTATGGTGTGGCATGATTGATCATTATGATTTGCGGAGTCAGTTATCTAAAATTTCCACAGCGGCTTCGTGTAATTGCCCAATCTAATCCTTTAATGGATCATCGCATATTAAAAATGCTTTCTTAAAAATCAGCAGTGACGTGTCGACGGTAAAAACACAACTCCGCGGAGGTGGCCTGTAAACAACTGTATCATGGCTAATAACAAAAGCCTCTCAGGAAGACATACAAGGTCATTCGGACGCTTATCCCCCTCTTCATCCGTTTTGATGGACAAGCCGCGATTCGCCGGCACGTGCGGAGTCTTCCGACGTCACGCAACACAGCGGACGGGAGCCCGACAAAGGCGGCTGCGCCCGCTCCCGCCCGGCGCAGTCTGACACCGCTCCCGCCCGGCGCAGTCTGACACCTGTCCTGTCTCTCGGATCGCCCGGCGCAGTCTGACACCTGTCCTGTCTCTCGGATCGCCCGGCGCAGTCTGACACCTGTCCTGTCTCTCGGATCGCCCGGCGCAGTCTGGCACCTGTCCTGTCTCTCGGATCGCCCGGCGCAGTCTGACACCTATCCTGCTCTCGGATCGCCCGGCGCAGTCTGACACCTGTCCTGTCTCTCGGATCGCCCGGCGCAGTCTGACACCTGTCCTGTCTCTCGGATCGCCCGGCGCAGTCTGGCACCTGTCCTGTCTCTCGGATCGCCCGGCGCAGTCTGGCACCGCTCCCGCCCGGCGCAGTCTGACACCTGTCCTGTCTCTCGGATCGCCCGGCGCAGTCTGACACCTGTCCTGTCTCTCGGATCGCCCGGCGCAGTCTGACACCTGTCCTGTCTCTCGGATCGCCCGGCGCCGTCTGCAGCTTCACTGCAGACGGCACGGCCTGGGCCGGCCGCTGGGACAACACCGCAACAGTCTGTCCAGCCCCGAGGCCTCCGACCGTTCGTGAGAGCAGGCGATTCTCCCGGGCTTTCCTGCCTCTTCCGATCCCGTGCGAGAAGACCGCACCGAAAACGTGCTCTGCCTTCTTCAGCGAACGAAGACGGGATGAAAAGGTACCATTTCTTTCAGCACTGCTACAAAAAAATGCGGGTTACCAACCGCGTGTTATGTCACTTTTCGAAATTAAATGTCGATTTAACCACATCTGTAACAGACATTCCGTTAACTCCCGATGGAACACAGACTGGCGCCATTTTGCGTCCGATCCTGCGTTGACCAAGGTGAAGTGTTGCGTCATCCAAGTCCCGTTCAGGAACTGGCCTGCGAGGCCCACACGTTGGCCTAGATTGGCACATTCTGCCAAAGGACGTTCATACACTAACATGAGACGTGTCACATATATATCGACAGGCACACCCAGCTAACCCGCAGTTACTTTGCCTGGCGCCGAGGTAAGTCCCCGGTAAGTATGGCGACCTCCATGCGAATCTCAAGCAATCCGCACGCCAAGTTACACGCGCCGTGATTCTTCCGAAGGCAGTGATTCCTCTCGGCAATGCGAACGCCAGAATCAATAAAGTTCAAGTAGTGTCCGAGAACAAACTTTACAGCATTGCACCAGGGCCGATGTCGGTAACCAGCGAAAAAGAGGCTCGCGAACGGGGTTCTGGGCACTATTTTGCTGCGCCGGAAACTCGGGACACGACGTTTACTAGATGAAGCAATAACACGTCTCGGTCGGCAACGGGGCCAATACAAAACGGGAACAACCGGAACTCCATCGGAATCCAGCGGCATGCCTGGTTTAGACTGGCCTGGTAACAGGCCCGCTACGAACACTCAGTAAGCCATGGCCACGCAATGTGTGTTGTGTCGCGGAGAACACAGGCCAACTCCTTGTTGCGATATACGATATTTGAGCAGGCCTCTCTGCCTCGACGTGTTTTTGCAGCGAGCGTGTTAACAGGGAACACAGTGACGAAAGCGTTTGACCTGGGGTTTTTGCTTCTCCCATTTCAACGTCTTAATGTTCTCGACTTCCTCACGATGACGCGACGAAGCAAGAAGTTCCTTCAGTCCGATTTATTATAATCAAAGCCTGTAAACAAGAGCGCGCTGATCACGCAGCATAAATGGGTAATCAAAAACAGTTCACCGCGTAACCAGAGGACCCCCACGCGCCCGCTCCGCGATGCCGGTTCCGAGTCGGCCCAGCGGCGGCGGCCGGTACACAGCGCAGTCACTCGGCGCCGATCCCGACCGGAAGGCTCGGTCCAGGCCGCCTCCCTGGACGGCCGCCGTTCCGCCGGACGCTGCGTCACTCCTTGATCTGGGCCACCTCGTTCATGTACGAGCCCAGCACCTTGATCTGGGGGCACACGGCGCGTCACAGAGTCACAGAGCGTCACAGAGCGTCACAGAGCGACTGGAAAGAGGCGGGGAGCCGGCACTGGCCGCGGCTGGCGACGTGTTCGCGGCCACAGCGGCGTCTCTGAGAGAGGCTGAGCCGCCATCTGCGCCCTGTGTAACCGATAATGGCTCAGCTGCTTCGGTATCAAACAACATTTTCAGTCATTTATACACATATATACACACATATAATATATGTATATGGTCTTCATATTATTCCAAATAATATAAGCATTTAGCATGACTAGCATTACTACTTTTCCGTTGCCATTACTTGTTTTTAACTGAAAAAACAAAAATTGAACAAACAAATAAACTCATGACAATGTTTGCAGTCTTAGTAATCACCTGAAAAAAACACAGCAGACAAAACGCCGAAGAAATAAAACACAACTCCCGGAATAGTTTGTGGACAAAACGGCTCACAGGCCGACGCACTACGGATGGAAATGTAAAACTCTGAACGACATAAGCTATCCTCTGATGAAATATGCACGGTGTAGTGTCACGCGGTTGCAAACTTAGCATAAACCTGTAAAGCACGTTACGGTCAGCTGGATCACCGTTCAATGTAACGTTTTCTGATCGCTGAAGTAAGACTCATTGGGCCTCCGGCCAACCTCGTAGTCATGATCAGCATGCTATATACTTTGTAAATGGAACGCGTGGAATGTCGAAAATCACCTAAGACTTCACATTGCATTTCTCAGCACATCACGAGCCCAGATCCCTACTTTCGTCAGATAATGTCCCGTTCCGCCAGCGTTTCTGTTAGGAGTCTCCGGGATTCCGGGCCGCTCAGTGACGGCCGCGTGCGTCCAGTGTCCGCGTGCGTCCAGTGACCACGCGCGTCCAGTGACTGCGCGCGGCGCCGGCCGGCCCGGTACTCACGCCCTGGATGTAGTTGCGCACGTTGATCTTCTCGTTCTGAGAGTGAGCGCCGTCGTCGCAGGCGCCCACCGGCAGCAGCATCACGTTCTTGCCGGTGACCTCCTGCAGACGGCCGGGTCGGTGTCACACGGCGCCACGGCGGGCGGCGGAAGGCGGCACGGGGACAACGGCAGCACGGCCGCACACGACCATGCAGTGGAGCGTTAGTACAAAAGGCTGGGTGTTCGCCATGAGTTCGTGAAAAGCTCACGAACCGCTGTTCGTTTGTGTTGGTGTTCGTTCGCGACGTCGGCCGCCGGCCGGCCAGATGTTGACGAACACGCCCTGTTCGCGAACAGTTCGTTGGTGTGCGTTTGTTACTCGAAGCTGGCAGACGCCCAACATTGCTAACACACGGTATGGTGTGTGGCACACCGAGGCCGAACGAGGTGCTGTATCCAACATATCCCTTTCCAATGACGAGTAATGCTTAGAGCATATCGTGACGCCATTACCAACCGTCAAAAGCACCAAAAAAACGCCGATGAGCCTAGAATCAAAAACCTTAACGCGCCCTTTCCGGCTTCAAATCATGCCACATTACTTCTCGGTGAATCACTGAGCGCCGGCACTGAGCGTCGGGTTAACGCCAGGCGAGTCGCGCGCCTCTGTGTAGCCGCCGGCGTGCGGGCAGCGCAGAGGCGCGGGCGACCGCCGGCCGCCCTACCTGGAATGTCAGAGTGACGGGAATGCTGCCGCCCTCGCGGGTCAGGTCGGGGTTCACGCCGAACACAGACTTCATGGCCTTGACGCCAGCCTGGTAGTGCGGGTGGTGGGGGTCCGTGACCCAGCAGCGGCCGCCGTGGAACATGTACGCCTGGAGCAGGGAACAAGGTCACATCAGGGTAACAGCGGTCCGACACGGTAACACTACACCAGCTGCAGCCTCTGTGAAATATGCAGGTTCAGAGGTAAATGGCAAGGTGGTCACAGCGTCCCTCCGAAGCGCGAAATCCCGCTTCGCGCTTGCGAACTGGACTAGTTTCTCTTTCACCGTGAAAACGGCAAGAAGGGCATGTCTTTTGTACCAGGGCACCTGTTGGGTTTAGTTGTCCGAACGGGCAACATGTGCATGTGTGCCCAAAACAGACCAACTGGTAATGACAACGGCTGGGTCAGTGTGGTATCACAATGCTTGAGACGGTCGCAGTGAGAAATCAAATCAAAAACAGAACTGGTGCCCGCGGAACGCCACAATCGGCGAAACCTTCCACCA
Source organism: Capitulum mitella (assembly GCA_030062745.1). NCBI lineage: Eukaryota > Metazoa > Arthropoda > Thecostraca > Pollicipedomorpha > Pollicipedidae > Capitulum > Capitulum mitella. The sequence goes on from CP099842.1 coordinate 31,481,385, forward strand.
GTCCTAGTCACAGGCACTTAGTCACAAGCCAGATAATATGTGCAAACAGACCACTTCAGCATGCAGATCAAAACAAAGCTCTCGACCACTCAGGAAAACGACGGATCACTTCCTACCACGAGAGGCATCGGCTAATCAAAACGACGAGGACGTTTCGGACAATGGAGGGAACAGTGAGGGTTTGGCTGGAATTTTTTCGTTCAAATGCATTCAACGGTACCATCGACGTAGCTATTAACGGCTAACGGATATCCCATATACCAATAACGACACAAAGTCCTAGCAACCAGCAACATGCGCCAAACGACGGAACCTTGATGGCTTGGACGACAGAAGGATGTAACCGTATGTAAATAAATACAATAAATAATTAATGAATTAACAGATAAAGAAATAAAACAAAAAACCTTGCCAAACAACCTGTCATTTGCAGCAATAGTGACAGGAGTTCCTCACAAAAGGAGAATCCTCCCTAACCCCCCACAACTTCCCCGCTGCCTCGTGCGCGCACCTTCATCTCGTTGGGGCTGCCGCGCTTCGACCACTGCTTGTTCAGATAGTCGACGACGCACTTTTCCACCGATTCGGGCGTCTGGTTGGGCACGATACGCACCGAGAACTTGCCCGTCACCTTCATCGGGATCACCGTCTTGGCGCCGGCCTCAGAGAACGCGCCGTGGATGCCGTGCAGCGACAGCGACGGGTGGCGCCACCGGTGCATCAGTATCTCTGCCTGCCGACAGATGGTAGCAAGGTCACGGTCAGGCGCCGACCGCGCCCGACGTGGTTCCACGCGCCAGCCACGTGCCAAAGGGGCACCAAGGAATAAAGACAGCAGTGCTGTTTCACGAGCCAAATTAGAAGCAGACGACCACTTCCCTTCCGTCCAGTCGCTGAATGTGGAACTAGTCGCGTCCCTGTCGGCACGGTTTGAACCGAAGCCACCTTTTCGGAGGGCACCGTCGCCCAGTTCTATCGCCCCCAACCGTGACGCTTGCCCGGGCGGCAATGGATGCCGTACAGCCGTACCTTGTCGCCCTTCTGGATGCAGCAGTTGGTGCCGATGTCCCTGCGGTAGTCCTCCGGATCGAAGTCGATGTCCTTGTACAGCGCGCGTTCCTGCGGTGTCAGCGGCGCCACCTGGTCGTAGATGCCGTCCACCAGGATCTTGCCGCGCGCGTCCACCAGCGTGTTCATCAGGTATATCAGGTCGGCCATCGCCTCGTGACTGGCGGCACGGGTTATGGAGGTCAGCTGACGCACTGTGAAAAGGATCTAAGATGTGACTTTTGGTGCCTGACGCCCTCGCAAGAATTACCAAATAAAATTTCATAGCGGCAAGTTGCGACAGGTTCAAATTTCAGGAGGAGCACACAGGAGAAACGTTGCACTGATAACCAGAATCATTTTTAAAGAACCGGCAAACAGCTTTTTGAGCCCGGCCTTAACAGCTATAATACATGTACGAGAATGAACGATTTCATTCTTTCCAAGAAACGACTTCATGCTATGTCTTATACGACAAAATGTCCCAAAAAGAAATTCGTCAGAGCCAGGGACCATACCCATCCCTGGATGTTCCGTCGCACTCGCCACGGCCGTCGACGCTTACACAGTGCCGCCGAAGATGCCGCTGTGAAGGTCCTGCTTGGCGCACTGCACCTCGATGAAGAAGTAGCAGACGCCGCGCAGGCCGTACGTGATGCACGGCTTCTCCTTGCCCAGCCAGTAGTTGTCCGAGATGCAGACGTAGTCGACGCCCTTGAGGAACTTGTCCTTCTCGGCGGCCAGCAGCTCGTCCAGGCCCTCCGAGCCGGACTCCTCCATGCCTTCAAACACGAACTGCGAAGGAGAACCTGTTACAGCACACGAAGAGCAGATTTCAACGTCGTCAGCGCCGGTGGGCAGCGGTCGAAACCATGAACACGGCGGGACCGTGCTCCTCTGGGCTCTGGAGAAAAAGGAGCACCACGGACAACGCCGTCACAGTGGAGGGAGCACTCGTCGTCCCGCTGCATCTGTAGTGCATGTGCTCCCGTAAGGACACCACAATGTTCGCGTACGGACACGACTGTCTTCACTTTAAATTTGCTTTACTTGAACAACATGCTTGTACGGGCACCTGAAGCATACTGAGCAGAATATCTTACCTTTAATATGTATGCATTTTGGGCTGAGATAGCTATGTTGTAGCATATAATAATGAAAAACTTCCAGTATGAACCGTCTTAAAAATCCATATTTACGGACTTTCAAAAAAAAATTCCCGTGAACATCCTGTGCCCTGTCTATACGTACCCTTCCGTTTTGTCCTCTGATCTATCCTGCGAGACAATACGAGAGGGCAAACACCAATGAATGCAAAAAACTGGTCGTACTGCATATCATCAATGCGTGATGTCCATACCTAACTATGATTCACTGCGTTTTTGACGATACCATGCATTCCTGAGAAAACGAAATGAGAGCCAAAAACGTGACCAACAACAGTTTTTTAGACCAGCCGAATCCATTCCTCAGAACAAACAAAGACGCCGTATTACTCGTCAACAGAACAGGTCAGGCAACAAGAATAGGTCAGAAGGTCTAGCGTTCAACATTGTCACATCCTAACTTAACTACACCGGAAGAACTAGTTACTCCGTCCCAAAAACTTGCCCCTCACTCGACAGCTGATTGTTCTTGACCCATGCTGGTGTCGTCAATTAACAACATCTAACCAAGGTAAGAGGCATTTCAACATTTTTTCTGCCAACAGTAACAGACAGTGGATCGCAATACGAAGATGAGACGCACAGCAGAAAAAAACACGTTACCATGTAGGCTGTTCAAAATGCGGCACATTCCTTTCCGGATTTATGAACGACAGAACCCATCTGCTTCTTCCCTCTTCCCCCTTTCCCCTCCCACCGCAACGATGTGCCACTCGTGCACGATTCGTGGCGGATCTCGGCAGTTAAGTCCAAACGCGGCGCGTCAGTCACCCATTTGTCTCTCAACTGGGGCTCACGGGCACACCGACCGCTTCCGATCACAGGCGCCCGGCACTTCACCCACCTTGATGTTGACTGGGATCTTCTGCTTGGTGGCCTGCAGGGCCTCGATGGCGTGCAGCCAGCAGAGCACGGGGCCCTTGTCGTCCGTGGCGCCGCGGCCGAACAGCTGACCGTCCTTCTCGATCAGCATGAACGGCTCCGTGTTCCAGCCGTCCTCGCGCTGCGCCGGCTGCACGTCCAGGTGGCCGTACACGCAGAGCGTGCGCAGCGACGGGTCGGCGCCCAGCTGGCCCAGCAGCACCGGCGGCAGCGGCAGCTTCTCGCCCGACGGCAGCTCCTGGGCAGCCGGGCGCTCCGGTCAGGGCCCGAGGGGCACGATCATGTGTACGGCACCACATGGAGCCGGCTCTACCAGTCCGCGGACATCAGCCCACTGCGTGAGCACAGTTTCACAGCCGGCGTAAGTGGCCTTCCAGCTGTTTGCACATTTTAATACTTCTATATTTTTTTACCCTATTTGTACTATTAAACCGCATCTATTTCATCATTCATTTTTTAAGCCAGCCCAGTTCAGTGAGTGCGAAGCGACAACTCCGCGGCCGGAGAAGGCGGCGACACGACCGAACAGCGTCCCTCCTCCAGCCAGTCGGAATTCCGATCCTGCCGTCCCGACGGCCCGCTCCGAGCGGCACGCCGCCGCTCCCCCTCCCCCCCGGGGTGCAGGTTTCATCAGCCGACAGACCGCGCGGCGGCCGGAGCTCGCCGCCCGGTCCACTCCGCGCGAAGGCCGCTCTCCAGTGCGCCAGATAGCCGCCGCCGACCGGCTCCTATCGCGCCGGCCCGGAGTGGCACGGCAGGCCGATAGCGCCGGGAGAGAGCGGCCTCCGGCGGAGAGACGACCGGTCGGCACGGATCACGCCCGACCGCACGGCCCGGACGGGAGACCACACCGACCGGACGGCGGCACCGCGATGATATTCTCTCGAGCTCACAGAGGTGCGGGGACAACCCCCCTCCTGATGGCGACAATGAAATGATTTCTCCATCTAGTGTTGGTGTAACGTAACCGTCAGGAAAACGCATGGCACGATCTCCACGACCTCTACAATACAGGGGACATTGTAAACGATTTGGTGCGCCCGGAGTGAACTGTACCCGTGCAAAGCTAAGTGCAATGTCCATCGCAGGAAAGCCGACGGTTACTTTGCCAAACGGGGATAGAAAGTGGGCCAGCTGTCCACGCCATGGAGAAAAGAAGAAACTTCAGCCCAAAGGTATGCTGTCATAACGCTACACGGCGGTGACAAAATGACTACATAAACGTTCGTCAATTCAGGAAGGGAATGACATGATATCAGTATCTTGTGACCGGATACCATGCGGTACCACCATACCACCATACTCATGCATGAAACAAGAATGTGGGGAGTCTTGCCAGATGAGCGATCTTACACTCGTACAATAACATAATTACTCTCTTCTCCTGGGAGCTTCTCGAACGATCCGAACAACCAATCCGGCCACTATGGTATCTAGCACCGTCATACATGGCTAAAAAACCTATATCAAGACAGAAGACGGTACACCCTGCGTCCTCTTTTTACGCATGACAAAAACACGTTCCAGCTCAAGAACAAAAACGGCGAACTCAGGTAGTTACCGGCCATTTTTGCTCTCCGCCAATGTGCGCTGGTAAAAACAAGCACCAGCCATTTTCATTTTCTGGTTTGGCGTTTCGCTGTATCATCCCCGCAGTCTCAAAGGCACCAGCCGTACATTTCGGAACAACGCCAGGCACAGTGGAAGTCTCGACAGGGCAAGCTAGCCATCAACACGATGTCCACTCCCCAAATAAACACAATGCATTTCACAATACACGACTGCTGGTTCGACTGGCTACACTGACTTGTGTGACATTGCAATGGCGTCGGAGTATCGTAAAAAGCCCGGGAGCCAATGACCGATTTGGAAGCAAGCTTTCATACAGAGTCAAATGTCAACGTGTATAAAGTCGTGCAAAAACGGCGACCGCGGTCCTCTTGCACGTTCCTCCCTGACGGATCCCCCCCCCCTCCCGGCACAGTCCATCCCCTCGGCCCCTGCCGCGGCGGAGAGCTGGCCCCTCAGCAGGGCCGCCAGACCGCTCACCTGTTGTCCGACATCGCGGTACTCGACCGAGGCGCCGAGCTTCTTGAGCCGGTCACCGACCCAGTGCACCATGCGCACGATCTCCTGACGCGTCTCCGGCCAGGCCGAGACCGACTTGATCTCGACGGCCTGGCGCAGCAGGTCAACGTAGTGCGTCTGATGCTCGTCCACGTACCTGGAGCACACGGGTGCCGCTCCTGAGCGCCACACAGAATGTGCCTGGCCGGTGAATCGCTTGCCTGTGTGCGACAGGCCTGTAACTGTTCCTTGCAACCAAATGATTGGGTTATAAAACAGGCATTCCATAAAAAATATGTTTGGCTCATGCTTGAGAAACAAATTTTCTGCACACAGAGATCTCATCCGAGAATCCAAGCTGGATAATGTTGGGCTGTTTGATGCTATTGGATACTGTCATTGTTGAACCTGCTTTAGCTGCAAGAAAAATACATTCAATCTACAGAAAGGTTTCCACAAAAGCACTAACTAGAATTCAGCTTTCCAAACCAACTAAAGTAGCCAATGTCTACTATTATTAACCAATATATCAAACACAGCTGCAATTTCAATCTTCACTGTGAGCACAGAACTATGTGAAAGCTATATCAGCCCTTTCTCCACAGAGGCAGACAGAGACAGAAAATCTTATGGCTTCAGAGTGTTTAGATATATACTGACATATTTTCATGTATGTATTTTCATGTATTTTCATGTATTTTCATGTATTGTAAGCAGAAAAATAGGTTAACAAACTGTGGAGTTTCCAGAAATCCCACTTATGAGGAATTGGCACACATTGGCTCCTCAGTACCTGGAATCCACTACAAAACTATGAAGAGATTTTGCATGAAAACAATTTGCAACCTGCATATACAAGAGCATACACTGCCCCATGATGACATCACACAGACATTCTGTATATATAACACATGCATGAAGCTCCATTTCAAGACCGTCATCTTCCACCAAGATAAAAATCAGAATGTTCCAGGTCAAAATGGGTCCAAAGTAAAGCAGCAAAAGGCAAAAGGTTATTACTTAATGGGGTTCATCACAGGGTTTTGGACAAAGAAAACTGTGCCTGACAACAGTGACAGTGTCATAAGTTCTGATATCAGTGTAGAACTGGGAAAAATTTCAATATAGCAAAATAAATCCATCAGACCTTAAAATGTGATACTGATAACTTATTTAAAGAACTCTTCTTTATAAAACAGGGGGTCATGTGGTGTAGTAGTTACCATGCTCACCTTGTGACCAGAAGGTGCTGGTCCAAGTCCATGTAATGGAGAATGTCATTAAATAACCCAGTAGTTAACTAACCAATACTTCATGAATCAAGAAAACATGAGAATGAGCCAAAATATTGGTATGGAATTACATACCAATAATTTCCTCTGATATGGAAAGCTCCATACTGACTTTATATAAAGTGATGCCTCTGCATTCAGACCATGACAGTTTGAGTCCAGGCTAGAGCTTCTGTCCAAAAGCAAAGAAGGATATAATGCCACAGAGGAGTCAACATGCTCTTGTTTTCCTTTGAACAGCAGAGGGAGAAGACATCTTATTACCATTTTCCTTCCACATGGCTGTGGGATAATGCTACATTTGCTCTCACCAGATGGTAGGTTATTTGCCCGCTATCCCAATTGTTCCCACAACAGCTGAGAAGCTAGAAAATATGCATTCAAATGCATCTGGACATTACCAACCAAATACATACATATAGATATATAGGGTGATGTGGAAAACTTACAATTTTTCTTCCCACTTCAGATACCTAGATGTGACTTGTGTGCCATGATCATAACACTAAATCTCAAAACCCTTCTAACTGAGCAACTCAAATAATTAAGGAGCCTGCAGTAAATCTTAACCAAATCCATAAAATCAAATATACTCACAGCAGATAAAGATGTATATACATATACAATGTCAAGGGTGCCAATGGACGATAATCCCCAATAAATTTACTTAGTTGCATACATAACACAGGAATATATGTATATATATGCATACGTAACACAGGATCAGGGCTCAGCACGTTTGAAAACTTTGAAGTAATTGTAAAAAAATGGAACCGAGTGCCTTACTTGAAGAACTTGACGAGATCCATCACTGTCGTCGAAAGATGCTCGAGCGAAGCGCCACCCGATTACACCCCCTTCCGAGAACAGTGAGCAACTGGCCGGTTTTGTCGCAATGTCGCCAAGAAACCTCTCCTGATTCGCGTCACTTCCCATCTGCTCGATACAGGACGATTTGGCTCAGGTGTGCAAGTACATCCGTCTATTGATTGGCTGATTCAAAACAGACTTGAAGACATTGGCTGTACTGTGATGATACTGTCAGTGGCGCTTCGCTTCGATCACTATGTTTTGACTGACTCGACCTCATTACGAAGGCCTGAGGACTCCTCGATAAAAATGCCGGCAGCGAGGCGGTCATTGCCCGAAAGAGAGAGTTGTGGTGTCATCTTGCAGCAGACGCGTCACAGCTAAACTCATTCGATGAGATATTAGTGGGATACTGGTCACTATGCCTACTGGGAGACGAAAAGCTTCCATGCCGTTGTGTTCGTACAGATTCTGGCTCATGGCGGTAGGCTTGCACAGCATAAGCATGCTCCCCTCGTTGCGGACGAGATCACCGCATTGTCGACTATGAAATCGAATATAGTTCGACGAATGAAATGATGGTTGTTGCGCTGCAGCGGGAGGAGACAAATCTTCATCTGCTTCATCCACTTTTAACCAAACTTACCCTGATTCTGATTTTCCCTGGATTTTGGTCATTTTGTCCCGCTATTTTCGGACATCAAAAGGCCTTTTTTATGGTTGGGGAACGAAGAAGCACACTTTTCCGTCTGGTAAGGGGGTCAGAAGACATGTTGGCCCTCCCTTTTCCAACGATTGACTCCAATGCTCCCTCCTGGATTGGGGACGTTGGAACGGGGGGACAAGGGACAGCTGCCCCGTTACCTTGGGCAACACTTCACTTGTGCATTTTTCCGTCCGAGTACACTTCTCTGTCCGAAAAAAGTGTCAAAGACATGTTGGCCCTCCCTTTTCCAGCGAATGACCCGAAGGTCCCCTCTTGGATCATGGGCGTCGGAACGGTGGGGCAGGGGGCAGCTGTCCCTTGACTTTGGCCAGCATGGACTTAACGTTATGGTGTTGCATGGAAAGGAACGAGGTTAATGTCACGTTTGCCCCCCCCCTCCCCCATCTCAATAGCCTCCAGTCTCCTGCCCTGCATCCGCCAGTGGCAACGATGCATAAAGTCGAGAAGCTGGTATGTAACGCAAACCAAGAAGTTTAGAGGACCATGGTTCGGGTGGTCCCTCTCAGACTCATTGTCTTAAGCCCATATTCCATCATGTGAGTACCTACGTGGTGAATGGCTTTAATCCTCGCCCAACCGGGAAGGGGGGAATGGCGTTTCGACGTTCCGCAGGACGTTTGGTGACAGAAAAACATCCCGTGCAGCGCGCTGAAATTTCCAGTATTTTTCCTTACATCCTTTGCGCATATCCTGTCGAATTTTCAACTTCCGGTCGTGTTAGGCCATTCGCCTAGGTCAAGTTAAAGAGGTCAGCCTCCAGTCTTAAAAAAGTCTTCTACAAACCACGCCGTGCGGTCGATGCACCTGAAACTTCCAGACTAGTATGCTATGCCTGGAATAATCTCCTATAATCCCCTCGACTATAGTCGAGGAAATTCCTAAGAATGTGCCATGTCGATTTTTATACAGGTCAAGGTCAGTGATCTGAGTTCAGCCCAATGTCCGCCCTATTTCCCTATTTCTAACGGTTTTGAACCGTTGTCCGGCTTATTGATGCCTGAAATGCATTTTTGGCCCAAGGAAGTCACTAAATATGACAAATAATGTTGACCCCCCATGAAGCGTCATGAGCTCAGGTCAGGTCACGTGAACTGGAAAAAGGAGTCTTAAGTCCCGTCTTTGATGATGCTTTGGGATAAAAATACGCAATGAAGGCAATTTTGAAGTCCAAAATTGCACCAAGACGCTTCCAAGTTGTGAAGTGACCGTAGACTGCCTGAGGTCATACTAGGTCACGATGGTAAAACCTGGAATGTATTTCTTGGCCTCTGAAATACATTCCCGAGCCAATCAAATCACTTTAAACACAACAAATAGTGTCGACCCACATGAAAGATCATGAGGTCAGGTCATGTCTCGTTTTGGATGAACTAGCAAAAAGGAGTCTAAAACCACGTTTTAATGGTTCCTGAGGTTAAGGTAGATACCGAAATCGGCTTCCCAGTCCAGATTTCCGCCAAGGCGCTTCCAAACTGTGAAATGACCTTAGGCCACTTAAGGTTATGCGTGGTCGCCGTGGTAGAAGCTCAGTTCATATCCAGGTGTCCAGCTTTATCTTGCGGGTTATTTCATGAGTCAATGGCAGATCTAGGCATAAAACAATAAAATCCAAGCGTGCTCCAAATCAGGCCATGTACCTCCATCAGGTCGTCATATGACCCAGCTTATATAGCACCCTACTGATCACGGTTGTGAAACCCAAGGAGTTTTAATCCAAAGGTATTCCTTTCCCACTTGTTTGCATTGTTATTGGCCCTCGACAGAACAATAAACAAAGCAAAGAAAACGACTGAATGTTAGGTCACAACACCATGTCAGGTCATGCCGGGTCATTGGCATTCTGTTCTGTTGGTATTTAAAAAATTGCCGTTTTAGAAGCGTACACATACAACATCTCACCAGCAATATTCAAAAACCTCACAAATGTAGCGAAATGAAAAATGTGGGCTATATCTGGTCACGTGATGCGATATATGATTATATGCATGTTATCAATTATATATCAATGTAATCTGCATTGTGCTAGCTTTCCATTGGCATGCTCCTAATTGTCTAGCTTTAGTAGGAAGGGATCTAGAGCTCTTCGCAAAAAGTACTACGCTTTAACCCTATTCCCGGCAGGGGGCTGAATCCGCCCCCCTCGGGTTTTTTGCTTGCCAATTCCAGGCTTTTTAACGCAGCTTCACGAAACTTGGTGACTTTTCCTAGCTATTTTTTCTACGTTCTGTGAGAAAATTTCACAATTCTTCTTTGCTCAGGAGCGGAGCCAGGCAACGTTTTTGGGAGGCACCTCAGGCCAGTTTTGGCCATGTTGAGGGTACAAGGAAAATGTCTGCCAAAAACAGAGTTTTTAAGCTAGAACTTAAAACTTTATATGGATGTATAGCTGAATAGTTGGGCAATGTGCACAAAAAATTTTGTTTATCTGAGGTCACTTTACAAGGTCAGGTCAAGGTCAAAAGTCATTTTTTTTTTACAATAATTTTGGCGCAGTTTTTTTCAAATGCCAAACCCGGAATATATATTATGTAGAAGGATGCCCTCTACTTGTGTGCCAAGTTTCAGTTTGATATCAGGTCGGGTCACGGAGCTATGACCTAAAATATCAGTGCGCGTACCCTATATCGCAATAGCCATAAAATGAAATTTTTGGAATAGAGTGAATTCAAATGATTTAAAACGCTTACAGATAATATCAAATGCACACGAAATCATTCCAGGTGACCCCAAGGTCATTGGAGTTCATTTAAGGTCAAAGGTCACAAGTTGATCTGAAGAACGTGTGACCATGATAGTTCCCCCTTTTTCATGTCCCTGGAACCGCCTATGCTAACATTATACAAACATTGCAATGCGATTTGTACTTCTTCAGCATAGCATGACTAGCAGAAGCCAAAAAAGCGTTTTTACCTTTTTTGTTCTTTCAGTTGTTAGAAAACTAATCCTCCTATTTTTGAAACCCTGTGAACGCCCATGAATTCTTCCCAAAATTTCAGATTTGTGGACCCGTGGTAAAAGCCCTATCCATAATCTTTCGATTCATGCCAGTTTCATTGAAATCGGTCGAAAAACAACGGAGTTATAAGAAGTCCAAAAGTACCCCCCATTTTGACATTTTTGCCTCCCTGCATCCACAAATTTCGAAATTCTGAAAATTTATTTTTATAAAAATGTAGTTCACGTCACGGCAAATCGATTGCCGTTTGTTGCGATGGAATCGGACAGTTCTCGAGATCTCAGAGGGGGCCGAATTCGCCCCCCCCCCCCTGCCGGGAATCGACCATACCGTCTAGCCGTCCGGGAATAGGGTTAAAGATATGGACTAAAAAGCTACATCTTGTGCAGGTTTTTCCACAAATTTTGAGTGCCTTGGAGCGTATTCATGGCAAGCTTTCCGTTAATATACATTTAGTTTTTCTCGGACGTTCCGTTCGCGAGACGGATGAGGACGTCGACCCCCCTTCCGGCGGGCTCCGGTCGCCCTCGTCAGGGGGCTGGTTGAGCAAGGGTTGACAGCAGGGACGTAGCCAAGGGGGCCATGGGAGCCATGCCCCCCGAGCCAAGCGATCTACACTAGATATATAGCGATTTCGCAGAAGTGCGCAATAATAATCTTATATATGCTGCAAAAGTAAACATTTATATGTTTTCCCGTGCGTTAGACATGACGTAAACTATATAAAATTACTGCCCTTTTCCTATAAATTTCGTCATATGCCAGTGGCATAACAAAATTTGACATTTATCCCCCCCGAGGAAAATCCTGGCTACGTGCCTGGTTGGCACGTGTTCAGGTGGGGGTCAATTTGACCCCCGATGTTTCTTTTAAATAGGCCCTGAACGGCGCGGCACAGCCGCACCAAATTTGGCATAGCTGTATGAAACTAAATAAAAGATCTTTTGTTGTTCAAAATGTCAAGGTAATTCAGGAATACCGAGTTAGAGCACGTCAAATTCAGGTCATCGCCGTCAGAAATTGTCATTTTGACGATAAAATTCAAACTGCTGTCATGCATAGAGTTTTAAACACAGACTTTCAAACTGTTATAGGTTCACAGATAACTAACTAAAAGATACGAAACGAGTTTAGTTGATCTGAGGTTACGAGGCCACGAGATCAAGTCAAGGTCAAAAGTCACAAATTATTTCCGAATATAGAACTTTTATTGTAATCTTCTCAGCGAAAAAACAAAAACAAAAAACGAGCATATGTAAGAGACCACTTTATCTTCTACTGGTGTACCAAGTTTCAGGTCGATGTAAGGTCAGGTCGCAGACAGATGACCAAAAATGTGTGCGCGTTTACCCGTTTTCTGTAGTGGCCAAGCAACGAAACGCCGCCAGTTTCTTGTGCATTGCCTAATTCAAGGTTAAAACGATACGAAACAAAAAGGTACAATGCGTGCTCGGTCCGGGACGACCGAGCGCACGTTCCGTTAACTTTGATCTCGTGCAGGTCATCTGAGGTCACGGACTTTATTGATGACTTTATTGAAGAACTTTATTGATACTGATGCACCTTGATGTAAAACCTTGCCTTTCGAGACCAGTTTAGGTCATTGACCTAGGTTGACCTCAGATGACTAGGTTACCTTGATTAAAGAATTTTGATCTGTGAGATATTTTTGAGTGCTAAACTCGAATTCAGCGCCAGAATTTACTTCGAGAAACTACAATGCAAGTTATATGACACTTCGCAAAATTGTAGCCTTATGGCTTCCGTTGAACTGAAACACTGCTTTAAGCATAAGTCCTGACCCAAGCACCCCATATTACATGAGATTTATTCCGGTTTCGTGTGCCCTGCAAAATATGACCCGTGCGTTTTGACGTCGTGACCAACGATTTTCACGATGCCAGCGAAAGTCGGGCGAGCCGCATTGAATTTGACCCCGTTTGACCTCTTAACTTGAACGTGACATTCTAAGTCGCACTCGAGAAACGTCACACAGGATAGTTCTTTTAGGGCTGCATCTGCCCCACAGATATGGTGGCTGTAGCCCGTTAGTTGTCCAGATCTTAGGGGGGGGGGCAGCCCATCCCATCGCGTTATATTTGACCGGCCGCCCGTGCAAATGTTAGGGGCTTCCTGAGACCTACCAAATGTTTCCCACTTCAAATGCAGTAAGAAGAACCACTAGGGGCGAATCCAAGGGGGTTGGCGAGGGGCCATCGTCCCCCATGAAGCTGCGAGGCCTCCCGAGGGGTCCAAATGGACCTCGGGCCGATCTGCTTGTCATCATGATTTTTCTCGGCCTTTAGCCTGAAGGGTCGGTGCGCGTACTCCTGGCCATGCTGATCGCATCCTTCGAACAGGGCTGGGAAGGCCTCGCAGGCTGGCGCTCAGGACCTTTGTGCGAATAAGATTACTCTGTTTTACCGTTGCTCAGATTGGACTGGTTCATGTTGGGATTATGGCCAGATTCAATTGGTGCGGTGTTCCGTAATTTCATCCGGCACAGATTTCTAAGCCAGTCTTTACTTGCACCTTCCGACGCTCCTAAGACAGACTGGTTCGTCTCAGGTGATGCATGCCTCTTATCGCAAGCTGAGCAAACCTAAAACGGCTTTTCAAAAAGTGGGGGTCCCCGTCCCTTCCGGAGTGGCCTCACTTCGTAGGGCTCCGAAAAAATAAATCTCCTTTGAAGTAATCTTGGATAAGCCCTGAGAGCCATGATATCCGCCATGATGGCCATCGCTTGGTTGAGCGGTCAGTCGTGAAAGTTGTGGGTTTCGCCTCCCAGTGACAGCGCCGTGCGTTGCACTAACGTCCAGGTCGGTAGATGTCGCTGCATGCTGATTCAGGCCTCCACAGGTGTCGCAGCACGGGAGGCACGGGCTGTTGCGAGGTACGGGTCTCCACAAAAAAAAATGGTAGGTATCAGGCTCCGTGACAATATCAAACGTATTTCCTGTACCTTAGGTAATATATCGTCACATCTGGTTGCAGTGCTTCGCATAGTTCTAAACAGATGCGCTCATTTGCATTGTCTCAGTACTGCTAAAATTTTACAAAATAATGTTTTTTGTTTCATTCGTCGGAACTTTGACCGCCTCCTGCTGGATGCGTCCCTGCTAGTTACGACCCTTCGCTGACATGTGGCCGGTTGTCTCGGCAACGTGTTTAGAGACTGCCTTTCGTAGGAGATCGGACAGGTGTTAACACGCCAACCAGTGAGGGATGTGTTTCGTGCGCCGTAGGAGGGAGGAAAGGACCGGCTTCCCTATGATTGGCGTAGTGGCTAGATTCCAAACGACTTGGCCAACACAGCCGTGCTCTGCACAGCGTTCTCGGATGGCCGAGTGGTATTAGGGTTCAAGCTGAAATGGGTGATACGGAGCCGCGAGTTCGCGTCCATAAACAGCCGTTTCGTTTTTTCTCTCTTCCATTCTCATTTATGAGTACATGAGTTGCATGGGAACACTGGGATGCAGACTCTGTGATTCATACTGGAAACACACGGAAACACATACGTTGCACACCGCGATGACACCCAGCGACTGGAAATAACCCATCATTTGTAAATAGTGATGGGTCAACCTTGGGGAAGGCATAAAGCCCATCCTAACCCAAACCGGCATGGTCAGCAATATCTTCAGCTTTGATGTCATGCAACGGTATTTAGGCTACCCTGGAAGAGACAGAACCCTATTTTTTTAGCATGCCGTGAAAAACAATGAACTCCTGTCGTGTCCTGTCTTGCAAAATGTTTGCAAAGTTAAAAATGCTGGACACGCCAGGCATCTATCTTGGTTGTTACCTTCATGCGTAATTACGCTGAATAAACAGCTTGTATATATATGTTTTTGACACGCGCCGTAGAGAGCCTCTGGAAATTACGCGCAGTGGAGGAGAGGCGCAAAATCCTCCACCCCCACCCCCCTTTAACGTCAGAAACCAGTTAGAGACACGAAATTTTCAATGTCGGTGGTAGGCTGTAGGCAACTAGATTTGTCCAAATTTCGTGACCATAGGGCAATATCTTCGAGGTCAGAACGGGTCAAGTGCTCAAAATTTTGTCGATCTGACAGTTTTTATGACTCCTTTCGGCAGGCGCGGATCCAAGGGGGGACGATGGGGATGATCGCCCCTCCTGAGGCCCGATAAGGGGTCCGACGAGAGAGACCCCAAAGGGGCCCCTCTCGTCGGACCCTTTATCACGTCGGACCCCTATCTCGTCGGACCTCCTGAGGCCCGATAAGGGGTCCCACGAGAGGGACCCCGAAGGGGCCCCTCGTGGGACCCTTTATCACGTCGGACCCCTATCTCGTCGGACCTCCCGAGGCCCGATAAGGGGCCCGACGAGAGGAACCCCGAAGGGGCCCCTCTCAGACTCAAAAAAGGCCTGAAAGGCGCTGGGGTCCCTCTGAAAACGCGACGGGTTCTTGATGCAATCAGGGAGGCTCGGGACGGTTGGATAACCCCTGAGACTCATAGAAGGGCCCTTGGGGCCCACAAAGAGCCCCTGAGACCACAACAAGGTCCCAACACGGCAGATTGTCCCTGAGACCGTCATAAGGGTTGCAAGGCCCCTGAGACGCCCAAAATGAGGACTCAGTCAAAATGGACGTCATAAGGTCCCTTGGAATGCCATAGGGATCCTGAATGGATTTCACGGAACTGTGTGAAAAACTGAAGGTTCCTGATACAGTCAGAGGTCCTCCGGGAGGGTTAATGAGACCTTGAGATGGCAAGATGGTCCCTAAGATGGATAGAAGGGCCGTGAAACTCTCCAAAAGTCCCTGGGACCGCAAGGAGGCCCCAAAACGACGAAGGGGTCCATGAGACCGCTAAAAGTGCCAGAGACGACCCGAGACGGGAAGAACTAAGGAGGGTGCCTAACGCGACATAAGGAGACCCTAACCAGCCAGAGGGACCCCCTGAACAGGTATTCATCAGTGGCCTTCTCAACCTCGAGAGGGGCCTTAAATGAGCTCCACTGCTCTTTTTGAAAACCTGAAGGATTCTTGATGCAGTCAGGGGGCACCGGGAAGCTCAGCTGGGTTCTGAAACGGCAAGATGGGCCTCTATACGGCAGATGGCCCCTGAGACCGCCAAAAAGGTGGGAGTGAGGCAGACAATAAGGAGACCTCTGAGACCGCTGGGGGCCCTGGACGGCCAGAGGGTCACCGAGTGTGTAAGGCGTCTCCTGGCTTGGAAAAAGTCCTCCGGCGACCCCCAGTGAGGCCCCTGAAGCGCCAGCAGAGGTCCCTGATACGGCTAGAGGAGCCCCAAGACTGTCAGGTATACCTCATTTTACAAAGGAGGATCACTTACACAGCCATGGAGACCACGGGAGACGTTCAGAGGGCCCATGACACTGCGTAGGGCCCCTGAAATCGTCAAAAGGTCGTTTGTAACTGCCAGAGGGCCCTTGAGACGGCAAAATTGTTCCCCAGAGACGATAGGAGGATAGCAGAGTCATGTCATAACACAATTAACCTAGGATAACAGGAGGTCCACTTAGACTACTAGAGAGGGGCCTTTGAGACTGCTAATTGACAGTCTCTAGCAGTAGGAGCCCCAAGACGACCAGAGGAGCCCCCGAAACTACTGAATGTTGAGACGAGAGACTTATAGAGGGCCCTTGTTGCGGCCTGAGGGGCTCCTTAGAGGGCAAAAATTGACCAGGGACGAAAGGAGGAAACCCGAAATGGCTTAAGCATCCCTGAAACTGTCAAATGGGTCTACGAAACTGGTGCCCTGAAACTGGCAAAGGAGGGCCTAAGACTTCCTGAGGTGTTACACGTGGAACTGTAAAAGGAATCTGAGATCACTAGAGGGCCCTGACACGGAGGACGGCCCGTGACCACCCAAAGTCCCCCTGTAAATGCAAGAGGGAACGTCATCTAAGCTAGTAAAAAAGTATCCAGAAATTACGACAGGATAGAGGGTCTACTGAACCACATACAGACATTTGAAATGGAGGGAGGGACGCAGCCGCCTAAAATACCACCGTTGTTGTCATATTTCGGACACTTTGTACGGGAACAAAACGCAAAATGTTCTCAAATAAGGCTACGCACTTGACTATTTTTGGTTACTTTGTATGGTAAAGAACGCAAAATTATATGAAATATTTTCCCCTGAACCCTAGAAGATCGACGTTTTTTCATATCTGAAGAACGAAAAAGTGGGGCGAAGGCCCGGCCGGGAGGGGGCGCTGACCATTCGCCCCCCTCTTTGGGGAAATCCTGGATCCGTCCCTGCTTCCCGGATAGTTACCATAGTTGACCAAAAGTATGGCAAAATCAGACATCCCTGTTTCATGGGTGATCCACGATGGCTGGCAAGTAGAACACAGCAGTTAACATCACTCGAATATCATCTAATACCGCCGTTGGTAACGTATGGCGGATGGGGGGAGGGGCGATCGGCTGGTTTTGCTGCTCTACAGTGGACTTGCAGGGACCATATCTCCAGAAACGTCCGGCTAATTTTCCGTTTTTTTACCCCTGACGACGCTTTAGATATCAATTTAAAATGTCTAAAAATAGGCAATCCGCGACAAACAAGGGGTCGGGGCGGGGATGGATTTCGCCCCTCCACTGGATTTCGACCAAAGATTTCCAGCGAGAGGACTTCTCAGAACTAATTCTCATTTCAGGCTAGCCCCGCGAGAACATTTTACACTGTCGCTATTCTGAAGAATGATTAATATTTACGCCATATGAAACGAAACATCTTTGCCGAACTCAACCACCCCTCCCCGTCAGTCCCTAGTCAGCAAAAAATTGACCCCTGCCCTCCCCCCTTATGAAACTACGCCCCTGCGGTCGTACCGTCTACTACTACTGTATGCTTATCTCACGACACATGGTCACCCCTTTCATTCGTTACGTTGAAATGATGCATATGCAAAGGCATGCATATCATGAACAACTGGTAATCTGCGTGAACAGTTTAAGCCTAGCCAGTTCAAACCTAAACCAAACCTGCATTTGCGTGAAGCCATTCAATAGAAGACATCGGTGATATGTTATTGGTGTCAAAAGTTACGCTCCGACTGGTCATCCCGGGCCCATCGGACCGGGAACTAATAGCTGACCTACCATTTGCTCTTTTCTCTTCATATTATCAATGACGTCACTGGAAATGTCTGATATTGGTAGGGTATGAATGTACATGTTTTCCAACATTGACAGCACGAATGCGTACGCTTGTTTAACCTTTGCCGGAAATGCGGGGTAGACATCCCCTCGCCATTTAGGCCCTAATGGAGCCAGCGCCTCAGGACAAAAAGACATCGATGGCCTTATGCCTAAGGAATCCAACGGCACCCATGTCGACCCCGTCAGTTCAGCCAGTGGCCTCCTAGGTTAGGTTAAAGTTTATGGTTGGGAACTATAAATCAATTTTCCTCACTTAAAAACGACACATTTGGGGCCAAATAGGCCTGAAATCGTATCCTTTATTGTCAAAAAAAAAAAAATGGCATAGCGACGTTCTAAGGTCAAAAATGGTCATCTAAAATTATTGAATTCGTTTGACTCTGGAGAGATCATTGACCTATCTTAAATGTGCATGCCCATTGCCCTAAATCAGTAAAAAAAAAACGACATTTGGCGCAAAAATCGCTCTGCACGCCTTCAGTAACGACGTCATAACCCAGTGTCCTGAGACGACATCGGGTCATTTTTTCAAAACATATGCAATGAATGTGTCGTCAGCTATGCCAGATTTCACGGTGCTGTCGTACGCCGTTTTGCCGTGGTCCCGGAAACATTGCTTAGGAGGTGACATCCACCCCTTCGTCCGGCAGGGGTTAAGTTCGTATCATTGCGAACTGATAGAGCATTGGGTGTATTGGGGGGGGGAGCAGCTCAACATCGGGAGCCAGCTGAACATTGGGGGGCACTTCCCTTCCAAAGGATACAGAGTTCCACCCCTGATAATGTGCTTGCATGTAAGCCAGAATATATTCAGGCGAGTGAAGTGCCCGCATGTACATAAACATAGTATTTGTCCGTTTAATCTCGTGTCATTGCTATTAATCTGCACTAGCAATGGTATTCACCAGTAATTATCACAAAAGGTTCTTCTGTACACAGAATGAGTCGTTCATTCGACAGTAAGTCATTTCCAACGCTTTTGGTTAGAAATCGCTCAGCCGTCATTGCTCGGGTCACACGTTCACATCCAGTCAGGTGAAAAACTACATGTTTGGAAGGGACTGCGGGTTGGATAAGGCCCGGGCAGTCCCCGCAACACCCTCACAGCCCTCCGACAGGTGATCAAGACGGGCTCCCTCCTCATAGCCTCTACCCAGCATCTCATTCACAACACAACTGATCTTATCAGTTTGACAGGTTAGCGCATTGGCAGAACTAAAAAACCTGCTCAACGGCCCCGCCTACCGAGGCTAAATATGGTTTTCTGTGTTTTTAGGGATGGAATTAAAATATGACACCCAGGTTTAAAGTTGTTACGGGTACTGCTACGTCGTAGCAGCTAGCTGCTCAACTTACATTACATTAGCACCATAAATACCGGAGCTATGGTCGGTTTACCACAAGGACTCGAATACCTGCCATTACTTTTGCGGAGAGCTGTACGTCCTGGCAAAAATGGATAGCTCTGACAGTCCGCGCACGAACCGAACGTTAGAAGCAAATGAATGGCAGACGAACACTGCTGGATGCTTAGTGTGCATGTATCTCATGCTGAACCTCGCCACCAACTCTTCGAGACGAGCATAGTTGACATTCGTATCGGTCACACGAGGTGTTCCTGTCAGGGAAAGACGCTACTGTGTGACATACTTCGAAACGTTCAATAGCGATGAGGCAGTGGCTGATCCGGGAGAGGGAAGCATCTGGTCCCCCTTCCATTGGAAAAGTGTTGCTCAAGTTGTCCTTTGCTCCCTACCCACCATTGCCGGACGGAGAGGTGTATCTTTTGCTTTCGTAACATTTCTTGAAATACACGCTTATTTTTCGAAAATTGCAGCCAGAGTGGCCGAAATCCGGTGGGAAATCAACATTTCGCGGCAGGTTAGGTTACGCGGCTGGAGATTCGCCCTTCCCTCCCTCCCTCCCCCCCCTACTCCCTCCTTTGGCGCATGGCCTGGATCTGCCCGTGGATGACGGTTTACAGGTATCATCAATGTCAGGAAAAACACGGCGACAGTCCTAATGTTTGCTGAGCGCTGCAGGATGCCGACCGAGCACGTTATGACTCAGAGTCCTGAGAAGCCCAGCGGTGGTGTCTGGGAAATACCCCGCCACGGAGTCTGAGTCATCCGGGCCATGTGCCTGTCGGAGTTCGTCTCCGCAGCGCCGGCGCTAGACCGAGAACTTCAGCGGGGCGTTCGAATCCGCCGACCATACGAAACTCCAGATCTTATCGTCTGATCACCAGGTCAGACCACGTGATCGCATCGGATTCGGGCCCTGAGGCACGCTAACGGATAAGGCAGCTGTGCTTCAGAATGTGGCTTGCGGCATGCAGGTTTCCGATAGACGGTTCTGCGACGAACTGGCCGTGCTGTCGCGGTGAGATGTGACGTAGCGTTACGCTCAGCAAGCAATTATACCCCGACGGGAAAATCAGCCGGAGCACTGAGCGGACGTGCTGCGCTGATGTTCATATTCCTTGTTCATGATGACCATCCGATATGCGGACATTGCCCAGGCAGTGTCAGTTCCACTTGAACTGGGCCTGAAAACGGAGAAATAATTAACGCTTGCAATTCATATGTCTTGCATTGTTTATATGGAACTCCCCTAACAATGCATCATACATTGCATTACGCATAAGGAACTTTCGGTTACGGCAGACAAACGGAACTAGTTGTTTCGTGGAACTGAATTGCATGGAATATGGACCTATTCTGTTTCAGGTTAGCACTAATTGAGACTCTGGAAAACTGTTGGTTTTGCCAGGGACAGTTTCTTGTCCATTATCTCCAACCATTAACATATGCGTATTATTGATATGTTGCTAAATTATGGACTGATCAGTGTTGCATTAGCGACGTCTAGAAATACGAGTTCTCTCAAGGCCAATAAACATCAGTCTTTATAGCTGCGTCTTTCTTCTCTTTTAAGGCCTTTTTGTCGCTACTCTGTATCGTCCAGATTGCAAAGATCTTGAAACAATTCGATAGAAAAAATGTGCCAGTTAGTTCCCGTTTCCATGCGATCCGGAGCCTTTTCAAAGCTTTCCGCTCGTCGTCATACGAACGATTCACAAGGTGCTAGTCTTTTGGGGCAACTATGGACTTGTTAAAGATACATCGCTCTTAAAAGACTGATTTTCCCTCAGCGCAGCTACACAGCTGTGCAAGACTTATTCCGTACTGCGCCGCCGCCCCCCCCCCTCCCTTTACCCATACCGAGTAACGCATCGTAATGAACGTTGTATATTATGAGCCACACATTCACCTCGCAGATATTCATAGCACATCTTACATATACTCACAGCACCACACTAACCCCGATCACTTGTCCTTATCGAGCGGACTCGGACCAGTTGCCCGTTCCTGGAGACATCAGTACTGATCGTCCCCAAAGCGGCGCATCACCGCGCCGACGACTGTATGGCTGCATCGTCTCGCCGTCGCGTGACCACTGCAGCGCAGCCAAACGGCATTCCATTTTGACGCCGCGCGACCGCGCTTACGGAACCCGGGAAGTGACGGACTGCGGGCGGCCGGGAGTTCCGCAGGGGAGTCCCGCAGGCGGCGGCTGGGGGGATCCCGGCGGCCGCCGTCCGGGCACGCTCAGATCATGTCCCGAGGACGCCTGCCGGGCCGAGTCTCGCCGGGCCGCTCCGTCAGACCGCGCCTCGGGTCGCGCCGTCCCGCCGCCGGCCGCCGTCCACCGGCACAGCCGTCCGCCGTCACCCAACGAGCGCCGCCGGTGCGGCCGGCGAGGCGGGCCGCTCGTCACCATCAGTCGTCATACGCCCCCGGCGCGGCTGGCGGGTCAACGGCGGAGAGACTGTCGATGCGTCCGAACTCGAGCTCGGAGCTCTCCTCCGGCAGGCGGGCCGGGCTGGCTGTGGAGCCGGTCGCCGCCAGGCTGCCGGCCTCCTCCAGCCGGGCGGTCAGCAGCTCCGGCTCGGCCGGCTCGCCCTCCAGCTCGCGCAGCGCCCGCAGCCGCTCCACCACGGCGCGGCCCAGCTGGTCGGCGCTGTCGAACTTGACCAGCTCCAGCTGCCGGCCGATCGCCGGCTTGCTCTGCAGGATCTCCTGCAGCTTCGGCAAGAACCGGCGCGCGAACTCCTCGAAGTCGGCGTCGCTGAAGTCGACCTGCGCGTCCTCGACGGTCTGACCGGCCGTGCGCAGCGGCGAGGCCAGCTCCATGGCCAGACGGTACGGCCGGCCGTCCTGCACCACCTGGTACACCGACGTCTCGCCGTACTTGCGGCCGTTCACGGTGGCCGCGCTGCGCAGCGCCTGCGGGCAGAGCGGACCGGGTCAGGGACGGACGACCGCCCGCTCGGGTTCCGGCGGCACGACCCTCGGTGGGCCGGTCATGCGGTGAGCTCAGACTTACAAAATACGGCAGTGGACGATTCGAGGCAGTCGAATTCGTGCTCTCGTTACGGCATGGTCGCTGGTCATCCTTGGACAGCGGGAAAAACACGAGCGAGGTTTTAACCTTGTCACACTCAGCATGTATAGCGCACCGCATACTCCACATCGCCGTTCACAATCAAACTACATGTCACGAAAACGGCTTTTGTGCCCCTGAAATACACGCTGCTGCGATCATGAATGTTTATTTTCACCGAAAGACGATGGCACAGCGCATCGACATTTACATACAGACTGCATAAGCACTAGGGCTGGGAATTCGGATTCGAAAGATCCGAACATTCGGATCCGGCGGTTGTTCAAATTCTGGTCTCAATATTCGAATATTCGGCGAATATTCGGTTGGCTATTTTTCCGTCCGAATCTTCTTCGGATATCCGAATGTCAGCTGAATACTCTGGTCTTGTTTTGAATTTGATTACAAAATCTGGGAATCTATTCGCGCCAAACTGTGCAGAACCAAGCATGACACTAGCTGGGATACTCCCCAGCGTTTTTGCGGCTTCTGCAAACCCTGCGATGAACAGAAGTCCGCGGCAGTGTCGATGAAATACCCTCTTCGCCCTGGCACTAATTTGCGCCCAAATTTCGACTGATGCGTAGCCCTGCAAGTGACATCACGCCTTAGCCGTGTCTGGCCACGACTGGCAGAAAGCCCTGGTTGGGATTAGTCCGTGAATGGAGCTGGACGCTACCGGAAGGTAAATACCGGCCTGGTTACATCGTCTACTTTGCTGAATATACACATACACACGCACACATACACATACTATATATATATATATATATATATATATATATATATATATATATATATAATTTCTATTTACACATGTTTGACTGAAAACGACCGCTAAAAAACGAACGCATTCACTAACTTTTGGATACATCGCTCGAAGTTTCTAGTTTTTGTCTTCACAGTATCATTCAGGTTACAAACTGTTCGTACAGAATCACTCACATGCTCGTCGATGTCTTAAAGTCCAACGTTTTGAGACCATATCTCATCGCTGCAGTAAACTAACTAGCACAAAATATCAGTTTTGAGTTTTTCAAGACAGAAGCTGCGCAACTACATCATTATGGCACATTTTAGTACGGAGAGAGCAAATAATCCTGTGGTGATGCACACTAGGGGAGGAATGTGCGCCGGCAAGGGGGGCGGGGCACCGAGTACTTTCCAAGCCATTTCTTTTCATGCAATGCCATATGGCCAACGTTAAATTTCGCCAGTTAAGGGGGGACACGGTGCCCCGTGCACCCCCCCCCTTCCGCCGCCTATGGTTATGCAGATATCGTTTGAATACGTTTCAAATACTTAGGCAATGGGAAAAAGTACTAACCACCAATATAATGAAACAGACACAGACGCAATCACAAATAAAATCACATCAACAGTATTTCGAGCCCAACATCCAGTAACTCAAGGTTGCAGAAGAATTTGACTATTTCCTTAAGGCTGGGGACGATTCATTGATGAATATACTTCTCCATATCAGGAGGCATTTTCTGTCGTTGCATGTCCGAGATGTCAGTGTCGTCGGTCAGCTGCTATCGCGTTAATGTCCTGTCATGTTCGTGTCGCATGTGCTCCGTTGGTGCCCCGTCGCCTAAATGCAATGTCAGACGTGAGAGTGTCGTGGTTACACCAGTGTGGTGTATCGAAGTTTGCAGCCTCCGAGATTACATTTGAATTGCTGTGCTATATCGGTGCACATTAGTATGTCGCGTTTGTCAGAGCTATTTGTCTCGGGAATGTCAGGAGATTATTCTGTTGCGACAGTACATGATAACGTCTATTTTGCGTTCGTTCTTGTCTTTTACGTGTCGAGAGATTTATCGCATAGAGATTACGTATCCCGTACAGCTGTTTCATTTCGTTTTCATACAGAAAATGGCATCTGATTTTGATAGAGCATTCGAATGTTTGGACGTTTGTCTTTCTTGGTTCATTGTCAAGGTGCCTTGTCATATGTCGTTGTGTTTAGCTTTCAACGTCAGAATCTGAGAAAAAACATTGTTCACCAAGATCTGTCTGATTCCTACTTCCTAATTCTGAATGCAGTCCTGTTCAGTCAGAACAATGTTTAAATGCACGAGTGAGAAACGAACGTATAACGCTAATCTTGTAGCGTCCAGGACATACACTGTCAGCGTTTCAGCACCGCCCTTTGTTAGTTTTATCTGCTGCCTTTATGTAGGCGATATCTTTCTGCATTTGAGAAATAAAGAGCAACTAGAGCGCCTGACAGAGCGAGACATATTTGAACAACGGTCTGACTTCAAATCCACAAAAGAGCTATGTGATGAAAATGTAATCCCTTTTATTGACGTGACTGTTGATGGATACGGACACCGATATACAAAGACTGTGTACCGTAAAAAGACCAACAATGGACGATGCTTAAACGCTGACAGTGAATGTCCTGGCCGCTACAAGATTATTGTTAAAAGGCCATCCTCAGACGTGTATTTAAACATTGTTCTGACTGGACAGGACCATAACCAGAACTGGGACGGATCAGACAGATCTTGGTGAACTGGGTTTTTCAAACTCTGACGTTGACGGCGAAATACAGCGACATCTGCCTACAATCGAGACGAAAAGGCTTCACGGGAAATCATCTCTCGATACGTAAAAGGCTACGACGACTGAAAAGTAGACGTTATCGTTTTGTTTCGGTAATGCATCATGAGCTCAAGTTCGTTGTCTCTTGCCCTACTGTCACGTGTCTGCGTACTATATCTTTTATCACTTTTTCGTCCGTTTTGTACGCTGGTATCACCTGATTTCTCTAAAACACTGATTACGTTCTTGTTGTCCGTGCCAGTCTTCTTATGTACCAGTGTCCATGTATGGTCTGATTTCTTTCCCAACCGTCGCGTCTGTGTAGCCGTTCCTCACTAGTTTGTTTTAGTCTGTCGAGTTCGGAGTCAAGCAACAGCCAGTTGGAGCAGTTACGGAGAGCACGTCGGATGAAGGCCTTAGCGACGATGACCTTATACCGTCGCTATAAGGTCATCTGTTCCGGGCACTCACTGTCGGCGGACATACACCGACCTTCATCAGTCGCCTTTCGATACAGTGTCGTTCGGCATGAGCCATCGCGTACATCAATGTTCACATCAAGAAAAGGAATCACATTGCCCTGACTCATTTCGTATGTAAACATGACGCTTTTTCGAAGTCCGCCTGACGCGTCTTTAATTGACTTTCGTCGCAAACTTCAACAAAAATGTCATCAACGTAACGGCAGTACACGTCAGGTTTGTCAGACTTAATGTCACGAATTACTTCTGCCTCGACACTGCCCATGTAGTATGACGCGTGTCGAGGACCCGGTGGAGAGCTCACATATACTCAGTCGATCTGGCGGTAGAGCTGGCCACCGGGACAGCACAACAACGTCTCAGTGGTACAGGCCGAAACAGCATCTTTAATTACTGATCGCGATAGCTTATGACGCGGAAGACTGGAATGGTTGTGCGCACGCTCAAAGATGTACTCAGTCGTCTCCTGAGCAGGTACTCTCCGTAATGTTACATTCCGACAGTGTTCCCAAATTCAACCAGTTCGGTGTCAAGGATGTAGATGTTCACTCATGCTACTGGATTCCCCTGTTGTTAGGCTTCCTTGCAGCTGCAACGTTCCTTATCTTGTCAGAGATCGTCAATCAGCACTGAGCAGAGGACGCTGCCAAACCGGTGTCTAACTGTCCCAGGCAACACAAATCGGACGGGCAGGTCTTGATGCGCGAGGGATGCAAAGGTCAGTGGAGACGCAGCCAATTAACAGAGGAGGCGATTCAGAACCACGGCAGGAACAAGTCTGATAACTTAAATTTCAATCTACATCCTTGTTATCTAACTGACTGAATTTGAACACAACGTGAAGGAAAAGGGCCCTTGAGCCTGAAGCCACTGACACAGACTTTTTGACAGTCCTGGGCCCTTTTGAAAACTCACGAACGCTTTGGTTAGCTCATGGGACTTAAGGATCAAGAAGCCCTGTTGACAATCCAAAAGCATTTGGATCTCTCCGGACTCTATTTGGTCGTTGACCTCACTACTGGGTTGCCTCTAACGCGGGTGTGGCAATAGAGATCTGTTTTACACGCGCAAAACTCGTCGAAAAAGGACCTCTAAAGTCAGGAGGAAGGGAGGCATTTCCCCGGCACCTCTTGATAACGTCTTTGGTAGGGCACTGCTAATGATGAAAGAGATTTTTAGGGGAATTAAAGGAAAACGTCTGCCGATCTCATTAAAACATGAATGGAAGGTAATTGTCAGCTCACCAAATTTCAATCATGTCCCCTCGAATTTACTGATCGCCTCACTGTTTTGCTAAAACCTCAATGTTTTCCCCATACGTTCACCGAAACTGCTGATCCCTGTTCTTTTTTCTCTTATTCGTTACGTCCTCCATGAAGCATATTCTAACAGCTTTGAATTGATATGTGGCATGCTTTCACATGCTGGTGTAAAAATTGTGGGATACTTTTAGTTATGACGTGGCACACTGATCTAGCAGCTGTGCCCCTCGCGTCCAGTAATGACAGCGTTAGTGGATTGGGCAGGGAACAGGAAGGGAAAGCTGTTTTTGTGTCTCGGAAAAGTCTGATACCCATCAGTAGCGATTTGGTACCGTTTGGATTTTACTGTTTCCACATAGCATTTAAAGTGAAAATTCTAATACCAGCCAGCAGTGGCGGTATCATGTATCAGGCACCAGATCAACATTTTCGAGTGCTTTTCCTGCACCACCATCCGGATGATGTTTAATTTTTCCAGGCCAGGGGACAACAATCCCTGCTACTCCTCCTCTCCGAATGGTGCCGCCGATGCAGGACAAAATATCATGTGGCGGAATATCGAATGGAAAATATCAAAAGCAAGACATCAAACGTACAGCATCGAACAAGATAAATGTCGACAAGTATAACAGGAGACATGTTAAATGACAAAAATGTCCATCCGGGATGAATATCGGAAGAGTAAAATATCCACCATGCAAAACATGCGATGGCGAAATAATGAACTCCAAATACGGGACAAAAACGAGTAGGTTAAACATTAACATGTTTTGTGCCAAAACAATGAATGAAAAATGTGATGAATGGATTAAAAACGAGCCAGGTAATTACTGTAGAGTAAAATGACAAACGCATGGTCAAATTCTGATAGAGCAGTCAAAGTCGTGCGGCAGTACTGCTTGTCCCAGAAAAAGGCACCTAACCTAACCTTACCTGACCTGACCTGACCTCATCTGACCTGACCTGAATGGCCTGACATAACCTAATCTGACCTGGCTCCTACGTTAGGCCAATTTCTACGCCTAAGGGAAGCCGATTAGTATGTCTATGGCAAACCGATTACTACACCTAAAGTAAACCGATTACTTTGCCTACAGCAAACCGGTTCCTATCCTGCGGCAAACCGAGGAAGTGGCCTTAAATGCCCACTCCTGTACCACGCCCTTCGATATTTATGGCGATGTTTTGCTATTCGATCTTTCACAGTTTCTCTGCTAATCCTGGTCAATACGTCTGTCCCTCGGTATTTTTTGCACGTTGGTTTTCAGTAAGATATTCTGTCCGAAGATATTTCCCCATTTCCATATATATTCACATTCTATATTTACGGGAAGCTGCGCCATGGACGCCACCCTACCTAATTGCGCCACCCTATTTCATGGCACATTTCAGTGCAAGTTTGGAATAATTTTCTGACTTGTGCTACCTGTGTATACCTGTGTTGTTAATACCGTGACGCAACACTTCCTCTACAGTGCCTCCGTTGTGGAATTACGCTTCCCATTTAAGCAGAATACGGATGATACGTTTGGGCGTTTTTTAACCGCGGCTATTTCTGTTGCGCCATTCGTCAACCTTTCCGCCATTTGTCGAGCCTCATTGCACCAGTAGGACAATCGGTACAGGACTAGCTAACGGTGTGCGGATGGCTGATCCAGTGTTTCGCACGTTTCTGGGACCCAATTAAAGCGATAATCACGGGGGGAGGTGGGATTTCGGCTGCAGATGGGACACCTTGAGAGTAAGGCAGAAACGTCGCCAGAACTTTCTTGGAAGGGCTGCAGCCCTTAGCCCTCTCCCCCCTCGCGGAGCCCGTTCAGCCCCGCCGTCTGCTGGCCGGGGAAACCAGTGTAAAACACCATTTTTCTCATTCAACACGAAATCAGCGCCCCAAGTCTCGCAGGCAGCCCCCAGGCCGAGAGTCCTAGCGACACCCTAGGAACGACCTCCTATCAATCTCGCTGGTAAATGTGTTTCAGATTTTAGCCAATTCATTCAGAGGGGGTGGCTCGCCGCTGGCCACACTCACTGTGCCCTAAGGAAACAGGTGACCTCGCTGTGCCCTTCTCCATCGATTAACTTCGTAGCCAGTGCAGGAATCTGTTCCCTAACTGACACGTTAAAATGGACCCTGAAGGACACCCTTTCCACCCTTCTGCACCCTTCTCACTTCCTAAACCCCTTTTGATTCCGGTGACCTTACTTCGACGTTTAGGGAGAAACAGTACTATTCCATTTTCGGGTTTAAGAAGAAAACATTTTCGGATGACAAGAGGGGCATGGACCCTATCCCCAATGGGTGCGCCTATGCAGCCACCTCCATGCGATGCCCAGCATGTCGTCGGGATCTGGGCACTTCTCCCAACCTGTTTGCAAGTATCAGCAAAAAAATAAAAGTGAGACTTCTCTGGTGGCGCAATTATGCACATCATGTGGCACAAACATGGCGCGGTTTCTTTAATTGCGCCTTTTCCAGCATCTTGCTAGAAACTGAATAACAAATAGTAGGCCAGTTATCAGTCATCTTAGCGCGGCCGGTCGATATTTTGCTCTCGACAATTTTCTATTCGGCATTCGGCCATATAATATTTTGTTTAAACCGGCATTTCTCCTGACGCGATCGCGCTGATACCGATACCGAATACTAATTCTGGTGATCAAATGAGCAATTTTGGTGCGTGAATGGGAGGCTTGATCTATGTCTGTCAACACGCTGGATCCAGAAGGGGTGAGGCATGAGCAGAAACGGTGATGGGAGTAGTAAACGCGGTGATCGATAAATTCGGTGAGGGAAGAAGTAAATTCGGTAAGGTCTGACCAGAATCCGGTGGGACAAAGAATTACTCTCAATATAAATAAGGAGCCAGGACTTCATCCATTCATGGGAGCATGGAGGAAATTATGGGAAAATGTGTGAACGAGACGGGATTTCCTCTAATTCACACCTTTCATGTTCTGAGTTATTCTTTGGCTCGCCCTACCAGAGCGCATGACCTTCTTGCAGGCGCGCAGTTCGGATTTCGCCAGGAAGGGAGCCAGGACAAACGTAGCTCTCTCAAAACTGAAAACCCTCGGATTTCGACCATTTTACTTTCCTATTCCGGACGTGTTTGTTTCCATTTTTCATGTGTAAGGGAACGCTGATTTTTTACCCCAAGGGAAGGGCCAAGTCCCCTTGCCCCCTTTCTTAGCAACGCCCCTGGCCGCTTCCACGCACGACATTGTCGTCTCGCCTACGGACACAGCCTTCAGCATGCTTACCCGCTCCTTCGTGACGCTGGCGTCGTTCTCATGGAAGTCCTTCTCAGAAAGCATAGCGGCGCGGCGCATCGGCACCAGGATGAACATGCGCCGGCAGTAGGTGTACCGCTCGCTCTCTCCACGGATCTGGTTGCTTGATATGTAATCGCGCATACGCTTCTCGAAGGGCAGGCCATGCTCGCCGAAGATGATCTCCAGGTAGCCGAGGAAGAAGATCCAGGCGGCGCCCTCGCTGTAGCTGGTCTTGGTCACGCGCAGTGCGTCCATGAGCTCGGCGCGAGGCGTGCCGCCCAGCTGGGAGGCCAGCGCCAGCATGGGCGCCGTCAGGGCCAGGTACCAGTGCTCGGCTACCAGCCACAGCGTGGCCGGGCTCACCAGGCACAGTACGACGACGGCCGCCACCATGGCCAGAGACATCAGCACGGGGCGGCTGCGGTAGCGGCCGGTCACGTGGGCAGGCCAGCCGAGCCGCCAGTCCTGGTAGACCTCTTGCAGCGCGCGGCCGACACTTACGCTCAGCACGCTCAGGCAGAAAAGCGTGGCCAAGTCCCAGGCATCGTACGTGAACAGGTAGGCGGCGAACACGACCGTCGGTAGCGCCAGTGTCAGCCCCTGCCGTGGGTCCATCACCGACGGCCAGACGCCGCTCCGCGCCGAGAACCCAGCGCCACTCAGCGACGACAGCGAGAACTCAGCGCCGGGAACCGTGCCGGACACCCCACACCGCTCTGCGACACAGACAGAACCAAAAGTGGTTACTCCCGAGCAAGGTCAGAATTTCACTTTTGCGACCTGGGGCTGATGAGAACAAAATGAGAAAATCGGAACAGAAGAGAAGAAATTCACACAAGTGTTTCACATGCACAGGCATAAATTGAGAAACAGGCTCACTAGGAAGTGGGACTTTTGAAGGAAATCTGATTAATAATATACATACATATAAACTGAGAACTTTGACCTGTGCCATCATCATCATAGCCTAGTTCTCATATGGTGGCCAGGAGTACCTTCCCGTGCCCCTGTAATCTGCCTACATTAGTATCATGTCATTGCCACCATGATGTTTAGGCATGTTGACACCACCTTTGGATTGCACACTCCACTGGATTACAGTACTTCCAGCTACACTGCATTTCAAGCAAAGCAAACATATGGCTTGAGATTTATGGGATTTGCAATCTGGTGTGACTCTCATCACACACAGTGCAATCAAAATGCTACAGGTCTACATTTGGACATTTCACCTAAACACAGGCCAAGTCCCCAAGTCACCACAGTCAACTGCCAAGCAACCATACAAAACCAAGGGCAGGCACCCAGCCACTGCTTCCCCCTTCCACTCCCAGAAACAACAACTGGCACAGACTGCCACACATGCCCATAAGTCCATGCATTGCTTTTGGTATCCACATCCCATAAAATCAGTGGCAATGGTGGACCATCTGCATTCCAGGTCCCAACCATGCTTCAATCCATATTGCATACCTTACTCACAACCAACCATTTCATTACAGTTCAGAACAACTGGAAAGTACCAAAATCACTGACATGAAATAAAGAACACACCAGATCACAAAGTATGAAGGGGTGGGGTACAAGGAAACAAGTTGCCACACTCATACAAGGGACTGATACAAGGTGTTTTTTCTACCTACTTAAACATCACCCTACCCATTTTGGGTAGGGTCACACCACATGATTTGTTAGGCAAACCATTTTTCACATTAAAAAGGCCCTACTTTAATTTTGAAAACATACAGGTATGCTATTTCATGTGCATTATCTCATGTTTGCTGCAAATGATATGTTATAACTACAATGTAGCATAAATGATTATACAAAAATATGCAGCCTTCCTTACACTAGTACAGACTTGGGTTTACATGCAAAAAATGGATATAGTACCAAAGGCTCTTTGTTTACATATTTGCTAATATATACATTCTCAAGTGTAAACCTAAGACTCCCCAGTGTAAACAAGGCTGCATGTTTTCATAATCATGCCTTATGCACAGAAGCCTATACCAAGGCCAGGAAAAGTGTTTTTTGTGCTGAAGAACACCAGAAAATGTGCTCCAGAAATATTTTATACTTCAAAAGTATGATCTTGTGCCTCCATCAAAGAGCTGCAATATATAAATGTTGCCAAATTTCCAATTCTGCAAGCAAATTACTCTGTCTCCATTTGGTACGAAGTACGTATGACATCATACCTGACTCCAAAACAAAATTGTTCTCTGACAGAACAAAAACAAATTTTTCAAACCTGGCCTGTACAGACCATTCAAGGACAAAGCCAGAATTTTCCTTGGGTGGGGATGAAATGCCAAATTTTGTTATATGCCACTGGTATAAAATGAAAATTTGAGCCAAATCAGTAATGGACTCATATTTAACTCAAAGGAATACATGTTTGCTTCTGCAATGCATATATCACCATTATGGACCCCTTGACTTGGGGCATGACACCCATGCCCCTTTGGCTACATCCCTGAGACCATTTTTCACTTCACTAAGCAGGATAAAAATAATCCATTTTCAGCTGTATCCCCCAGTCATAAAATTCTGGCTACATACATGGTACAAAACAAAGCAAAAATCAAAAATCCCCCCAAACCCAACTCCACATAGGTCAAGCTGCTACTAGAATATTATGACGTAATGAAGTGCATAACACACTATTCAGAAGTAGCCATTACAGGGAAAGAAATCTGACTGAGATTAAGTAAATGACTCAAAATGGTCAAAGCAGACCCACCTCCCCAATATTCCATGGAAATCTCCAGCAACTGCGTCCACTAGGAACAGACTGTGTCCCGGCAACGGGGGGAGGGGACAGCGGCTACTTTTCGAGTCATTTCTTTCCATGCAACGCCATAAGGTTAGTGTAAAATTCCGCCAGTTAAGCGAGGGACCGGAGTACTCTAGGAGCAGGTCTCCCACTTCTCAGAACTGCAGAAATCCGCGTAGTTACCAAACTATATTGGTGTCTAACGACGCGCAATTAAAAACATAGCCCACTTACATGCATTCAGTGCCTTGCCACCATCCCAACTCCCTCACAAGAATCTCTTGCAGTAACTCAGCCACATATCGCCTCAAGGCCTCAACAACTAGCACGGGTTCCAAGCACGGAGCATCCCTGCAAGACAGATCAACACCATCTTTTTGGCGTTGACCGTTGACAAACGTGCCGTGAAATATGACGTCACTGAAAGACTTATCAAAACGTGGCCGTCTCGAAACCCGAAATTTGCTGAGACGGTGTTGAAACGGGACAGGGGGTGGACTGGGACTGAACAATGACAGACATGAGTGCCTGGGAAGAAGCAGGGAAAGACCAGGGAAACTGGGACAGTCATAGAGGACCTGCATGAGGTTAGGAGAGAGATGAGGACCAACGGAACGGGCATGGAAGGGTATTAGGACAAAATGGTAAAAAGGGACTGGGCTTGGAAAGGAACAAGCAAGAGGGTGGGGCTATCAATTGCGGTTTGAATGAGTCGAATCGTGCGGTTGATTCTCGAGATACACAGGGCCGGGGTGTTTAAGACCCCCAGTCTGTGGAAGGTGATGAAATGCCCCAATAAATGCCGGGGTAAAGTTGTCTTGCAACATCCCATCACTGCGCCAATCCCGTGATTCAGTCCGTATTTGTTTTTATCCCTTCATTGTACCCCGCTTTTGCCTCCCCCCCTCCAGGTCTCCTCCCGCAGGGGAACGGTATGGAATAGGACTGAGGAAGAAGGACTGTAAAGATTGTCCCATCCCGGTCTACTCCTTGTCCCTGTCCCGCTGCAGTTCTCCTTCCTCAGTCCTATTCCACATTGTTTCCCAGCGGGACGGGAACGGGAGGAAGAGAGGCAGAAAGAGCAAACAAGGATCATGGAACAAGAGCAAATACGGACTGAAGGGGGAGTGACGTAATGATGGAACACTAGACAAGACCGTGAACCAGGCAGTGACAGGGATATTTCATCACCTTCCACAGACTGGGGGCCTTAAACACCCCGGCCCTGTTTATTTCCAGAACCAACCGCACGATTCGACTCATTCAAACCACAATTGATAGCCCCATCCTCTTGCTTGTCCCTTTCCAAGCCCCGTCTCTTCTTACCATTTTGTCCTGATACCCTTCCATGCCCGTTCCTTTAGTCCTCATCTCTCTCCTAATCTCATGCAGGTCCTCTATATCTCTGTATAGTCCCAGTTTTCCTAGTCTGTCCCTGCTCCTTCCCAGGCACTCATGTCTATCATTGTTCAGTCACAGTCCACCCCTCTGTCCTGTTTCAACACCGTCTCAGCTTATTTCGGGTTTCGAGACGGCCACGTTTTGATAAGCGTTTCAGTGACGTCATATTTCAAGGCACGTTTGTCAACGGTCAACGCCAAAAAGATGGTGTTGATCTGTCTCGCAGAGATGCTCCGTGCTTCGAACTTGTGCTTGTTCAGGCCGTCGTTGGCTGAAGCGATTCAAGAGATTATTTTCAGGCAACTGTGATGGAAGCAAGGCCTGCAATTGAGCTATTTTTTAGCTGCGCACCTTTTGCTACCAATATGGCTTAATAACTGTGCGGATTTCTGGAGTCCTGAGAAATGGAAGGCCTGGTCCTAGAGTCAGGCACGTTGCCAGGATTTTCTTAAGGGGGGAGGGGGAAATGTCAAATTTTGTCGTAGGCCACAGGCATATGACGAAATTTACAAGAAAAGGCAGCAATTTTAAGTAATTTATCTCATATTTAATGCACACGAAAACACAAAATATTGGTTTTTGCAACATATATATGATCATTATTACGTATTCATGCGAAACCCACATGTATCTAGTGTAGACCGCTTGGCTCAGGAGGGAGGCCATGGCCCCCATGCCCCCACCCTTGGCTACGCCCCTGCCTAGGGTACCGAGGCACGGTGCCCCGTGCACCCACAGCCCCGCCGCTTATGACTGTGTTCCATGTGACAAAGTAGCAGTGTAACTAAAATGTTCGCAAACACAACGTTAGTATCGTAAAAGGTTCGAATCTGGCAAGGTTCGTATCGGGAAACGTTGGTTCCGGGTTCGGGCCGAAGACCCAATCCCGCACCGAAGGCGCTGTATAAGATACTGGGGGCCACAGGCCAATAAAGGGTGCGATCGGATTTGGCTGGCTCAGCAAAGAGGTTAGGTTTGGTTAGGTTATGCTAGGTTACGATTTTAGGGCCGTTCCTGTTGCGAAACCAACCATTTCGGATACCAGCTTTTTTACCACGCTTTGATTAAAAACCACAGGCGCAGCCAAAGGGAGGACCGAGGGGCCCAGGCTCCACACCCTTAGGCCCGCATTTTTGGTGAAAACCAATGTACATCGTCTTCCAGACATACGGTTTTCGTATGATCTCAGTTCACACTGAGCTTCTAGCCCCTTACCCTTTGGAAAACCCTGGCTACGTCCCTGTTAAGGACATTTTGTATTAAGAGCCTTTTCTCATTCCAACCGTTTCCGTACGAATCTTTTACAGTGCGAACGTAGCCCAGAACGCGGTCCGTAACCTAATACCGCTCTTCGCGCGACCTGACCTCTGTTGGGCAGCACCAAGTCCTACCGCACCCTTTTATCGGCCCCCAGACTGGCACCCTAAACCACGCCTTTGGCGCGGCGTTGCGCCTACCGCGCAACATCACACCCCATGAACGTCCCTGCAGTCAATGAAAAGTGGCGGCATACCAGTACGTTAGTGTGGAAAACGAGTCTACACGTCCTATAGTTCCACGGCCACCACCCGTGGCGCCACTGTAGCAGGCGACGAGCTATTCGGGTGAGTTGACGCCTGCCAGACTGTCACGGGAAATGTGTGCCTGAACTACGTCTCGCATCACGAATGTCAGTCTGTAGTCTGCATGTGCTGTGAAATAGCTATGGGTCATCTGCAGATATTACATCTGTTTCTGGTTTGCCGCGCCATGAGAAAGTTGTGCTCCTTCCATAAGGGCAGTGTACCTGTTTCTAGGGTGCATGGGCAGCCCCAGTAATCTCGAAACTGAACATTGTGCCTGTGGGCGTTGCATGAGAAAATGGACCTAAAACCTGGTCGAGTTTCTCTGTCAGCATTTTCATAAAACTGCATTTATGGTCCTCTGTGATTTCTAAAGTAATGAACTTTTAGACTAGTCTGTGCTGGTAAATGGTGGCATACTATATTGTGTTCTGTTTGGATATTATCATAGCATTCAAATCGTAACCAATGTGATGCTTTCTAGTTTTCACTTACAAGTCTATGATGATTGGTCTGACCAGCAGCAATCTTGGTTTACTTCAAAGGTATGCTTTAAGGATATGGACATTTACTGCATGGAATTGAATAGGCTATGCAAAGTGCAGAAGCCTAGCCAACAGTGTTGAGTAGCCATCATGACAGTTTTTATGTCATGCTTGGAGTTGAATTTACAGCTGAAATATTAAGCAACATTTGGTTTTGTTAGATTTTCTGGCAGTTGGTTTGCAATATTCTGTCCAATTTTTCCAAGAAATCAGTGCTATTTCCAACCGATTTCCGATTCGGAAATGGGAAAACCTTGGAAACGCTAGAATTCGGATTCCGATAACTAACACCCCGGCAGCTGGACGCCGCTGACGCTGACTAGCGAGTGCAGCTCGTTTTTTTGCATGCGGCTCGACTGCAAGCTGGTTGAAGCAAGACTGTGATATGGGAGATGAGTGTTTTGTGCCAGGGCTGGCTGCCTCGTTGAGAGCGCCTCCATTGCCTGTTGGCTCCGTCCGTCCTTGGTGTGACCTGGCCAATGGCCGTAATGTTTCTGACTTACCTAGGCACTTTGTGAGCTCTATGCGCTGTGCGAATCGTATCGCACCATGCGTTTCAGAACGGACAACTGTTTCCCTGTGCGGTCCTTTCTTTGGTAACTGGCTAACTTGTTTGACAGGTACTTGTAATTTTAACTGTTGCTCCGCCAAGGACTGCGCGGTTACTTTCAAGCAGTTAAGTATGGCTGCATATTTGTCTTGTTTTCAATCGCATTGCGTTGTTTTTACCTGGAATAGCATTTCACAGTTTGCGTGTGCGCGAGACCCTATTGGAACACCTTGGTCGTTTACAACCGGACAGGCAAATTCTTTAGTCCCAGTACGGTATTACGACGTATTCACGCCTCTGGGGAGCACTGGACATGAGACCTTGCAATCTCAGTAGACTACAGATCTCAGGCAGTGGCGTCACTTACGCAAATCCAGGACCACTGGGGAATTCGGTCGGCACCTGTTCTTCACGTCCCATGCCCTAGATCCGCGTCTGCCGGCGAAGGTCAAAGCCGACCGGGAACCGAGGAGCGATTGCTCGGGCAGGGGACTAGGGGCCAGACGGAGTTTGCCATTACCAGCCTGCTAAGCGGGGCCTACACCACTCGCCCAAGGGTGCATTCGCGGCGCGCGTGGAACACTATTCTGCGTGACGTCACGTAAAAGCTTTCCCGGACGTCTTCGCAGCGTGCCAGTTTTTTACAACTGTGTTACGCTGAGCATCGTGCATCGTTTCCGAACCCACTGTACTTCACGAGTTCGAACAGACAGAGAATTCACAGAGCTCACATTGTTCAAACGCAGTTACTTGCGGCTGCCGGGCGGGGCAATGTTATAATTTGTGTCCCCTTCGATTCCTGTTTTCCCTGGCAGGTCCCTTCAGACATTGGCCACGTCGCTATATACATATATACGATAACAGATTAACCCATTAGTCCTGTCACTGCCTGATCTGCATTATTATTTAACAGTCCTGGTTCGCTTGTACTCTGCCGCAACCCCATGGAACAGAGCGCAAAGAAACCAGTTTGTACATGAACCCGATGCGCCATTTCTGTCTAATTTTGACCAAGTAACGGAAAATATTCTGCGCGTCCGGCAAAGATTCTACGTGACGTCACGTAGCATCTTTGTCGTCCGGGTCGCTGCGAACACCAAAACGCGCAGAACCTTCGGGGTATGACGTCATGGATGACGTTGACGACGACGACCTCATGTAGATTCTACGTCGTCCGGGTCGCTGCGAATACACCCCAAGCCTCGGGCTGAGGCGACGATCTGGTCGGCAGCGCTCAGGAAGAGTTGACTGGGGACTGTCGCGCGACGACACCGTGCCGGCCTGGCTGCGCGTGCAGGGTCGATGCTCAGCAGACAGTTGGCTCAGACGACCGACCGACGCCTGTCTTTAGAAGGCCCACATCAAACGGGAGGGGGGGGGTCAGGGCGCTCACAAAAGGATACCAATCGACATCCCTGACGGACAATACCGGCCAGCTGCGCCGATTCGTATTCTTCTGCGGGGGTCATGTCCCCGTAGGCGGCGGAACAGGGGTGCATGGGGCACCGTGCCCCCCTTAGCATGGAAAGAAATGGCTCGAAAAGTAGTCAGTCGGTGCCCCTCTTGCAGGCCGACGTTCCGTCCCTATTGCATGTCCCCCACCCCCTAATGTTGGTCTGGGCCCTTCCAAAGGTGATTTTTCCCTCCCCCCACAATATATTTTTTTGCTAACTGTAGCAGTGGAACATCGCTGGTATTCTGTAAATATCACTAATAAAAATAAGCAAAAAGTGAAAAATTGCTGTCGATTAAAATCAAGTACACTAAATCCATTGTGAAACCCATACATGGGGAAAGTTAGGTTGTCAGGCCCTCGGCTTGGCCCCTCATTCATTTACAGAAAACGACACCTCCGGTAAATGGCAGTACACCCGTTACACGGGATCCGGCTTCGCCACCGCAGCGTGACGTCAGAGGTGACGATAACGAAACCGCCGTAGTGGCGGTGGTTTCTCGATGTTTCTCTCGGTCGACTGCAGCTTGGCAAACAGTCATCAGTGAAGCGATGCTTTCAAAGTTAAAAAACAGAGCCTTTTTGAAAAAAATCCTTCCGAGCTACGCCACAGCGCTAACGTTAAATTTCTTCAAAGGTGAAGGGGCCGCTGGCGAGTTGACATGGCCACCGCCGAGCCCGCCATCAGATACTGCAACTAACCAGACAGTGGCGTCGACGGCGGACTGCTCAGCGGCTCCCCATCGTGCCGTCGTGATATTCGCGACCATAAGCTGCGCCACGCTGAGCCGCGGAGCGGGCCCGCTGACGGCTGCCGCGGCCCGACGGCGCAGACCGGCGACTAACCGCCAGGAGGCGGCCCGTCCCCGCGCCTGCCGGGCCGGCGCGTCCGTCACTCTCGCGGCGTCAGGGCCCATCTGAGGACGAACCCCCGCCCGTCGCGAAACCATGCTGCGAGGGGCGTCTGACCCGGCACGGTGACTCAGTCGTCTGCGTCTGTAACCTGGCGGCCCGCGCCTGCAGCCTGTGACGTCATCCCGTGGCGACTGCTGGGCTCACTTTCACCGTGATACGACGACGGGAGCAGGGCAGAGAACGACCGCTGGGACGGGCTCAGCCGTCCCGGGAACCCGGCGACGTCCTTCCTGACCAGTGGTGGCGAGTGGTGACAAGGCTAGTCCATCGTAGCCTCCTGCAGTCAGGCTTGTGCCTGATTTACCTGAAGTGAATCGATTCATGTTCTAATTTCCAGACCGGAGAATAGGTTCCGATTCAGATTCACTGCATTTCTAAAGTCGATCAATTCAGGTCTGGTCCAGAGCCACAAGTGAATCGACTCGGTTTTGATTCAGTCCAGAACCATATGGACTCCGTTTACAAAAAGAGGAAGACAGACAGAGACAGATACAGACAGATAGATAGATAGACAGATAGATAGATAGATAGATAGATAGATAGATAGATAGATAGATAGATAGATAGATAGATAGATAGATAGATAGGGAGAGAGGGAGAGAGAGGGAGGGGGAGAGAGAGAGAGAGAGAGAGAGAGAGAGAGAGAGAGAGAGAGAGAGAGAGAGAGAGAGAGAGAGAGAGAGAGAGAGAGAGAGAGAGAGAGAGAGAGAGAGAGAGAGTTGAAGTGAATCGATTCGGATTCTGCTAAATTCCTTAATTCAGAATGTTTTGATTCAGTTCAAAGTCAAACACCGGCCTGCAACGTGAAGTCTCGACATGTCCCTAGAGCCGCCACGGTGGCAAAGTAGCAAGTCAAAGGGCAGAGAGGCGGTTTATTTACTCTGCCACATGTCTCCTTGATATGGATCAAACAGTCGAGCTGGCAACTCTGTTACATGCTGTTGTGGGGTCTGTTCTTTGGGATGACAAATTGCTATATGAATTTTGCTACACTGTCGTTTTGGGAATATTCTGTATGGGAACTAGTAAGCAGGTTTATGCTTGTTTGTCCTGAGGTGAATCGATTCACTGCCGGATTCCCAGACCTGGATATTGGTTCTGATTAAGATTAACGACATATTTTTAAGTGAATGAATTTAACTCTCATTCCGACTAGCCCTGAATCGACTCAGTCTTGACTCATCTCGTAACAAAGCGCATACTGACAACTTTTCAGTTTTTTAAACAAAAGAATAGCGACGTGTGGACTATAAAACGACTTTATTGGACAAAGCGGACATTTAAAAAGATGGGGTCTTCTGCGTATTTCAGTGATTAGATTCTAGATGGATACCTGAATATTTAATAGGCGTTGTTGCGGAAAAATAATAGGAAATCGATTCACGAGTGATTCTTTGTAGGTTATGAATCTGAATCACTACGACTTTAAAATGAATCGATTCTGGTCCTGAACATTCATGTAGAGCAATAGCTACTCAATAGCTATCGGACCACAGGGGCGTAGCCAGGGTGTCGCCAGGACAAAACTAACCCCCCTCAAAACAAAAAATATTCCTTGAATTTCGACCACTTTATTCTCGAGTTTCGGAATTTTGCTCCATTTTTATTTTTGGTGCGAAAGACGTGTAATGTTCAACGCCAAGTAGGAAGTCATGTCTGGGGACCTCCTTGGCTATATCTGTGCCGGGTCGCCAGGCGCAAATCCGGAGGGGTACCTATGGGTCAAAGGCATCTCTAATGCTGATGAAATCTAATAAAAATGGACAAAAGATAGAAAAACTGTGATAAAGAAAACGGAAAAAAGTGATTCCCAAATGTAAGTATCCCCCCGATTCATGCTCCCCTCGGTAGATTTCTGGATGTACTCCCTGAGGATTATAAGCCATAGACCACCAAGTTCAAATTTTATTAAGTGTGCCTTATTACGTCCTCCTTCGTTCAACACTGATTAGCTTATTAGTGTATTTTTACCTTTATTGTTTGAGGGAGGGAGTTGCTTGGCTGCACCGTCTCTTCATGAGCAGGTAAATGTCAACGTCAGTTAGGCAGAGAGAGGAGTCAAAAGACTGATTTCCGTACGAGCACATGCTCTTAATTGCTACGCTTCACTAACAGCAGTGTTTAGTCAAACCGAAATGTTTTGATGTTAATTGTTCAGTTCCTTTAAAACAACTGCCCTTCAGTGATTGAGCAGAGCTTCAGCTATTCGCTTCATTCGGGTTTTCATTTTCCTGTTTTTTTTTCTATCATTTCATTGTTTCAACATCGCAATTCCGCCCAAAAACATCGTGAGCTCGGTTTCTTCACTTAAAAAGCAGTTTCAAGTCGGGTCGCGCGTTGCCTTCTTTCCGACCCTGGCATAATATTTTGCCCACTAACGACATCAGCTGACCAACGGCCGTCTTAACGGTATCCACCTACAGGCGGGGCGCTGATGATGGTTGCCAGATCGTGGCATGGAAAATGTTTCTAGTTTTGTAGGTAAAAGCCGACATGTCTGGTTAAAATCTCATGAAATTAAGACGCGTACGACTAAAAGGAATGAAGCATTTTTATGGATTTACAAATTGGGTAACAGTTAAAGGAAGTTTTGTTATTAAGGAGGTCTACTTATGTACTTAAATCATGTATGTTCTCCTCCGTTTAAGGGGGTCGTATTACGCGACCCAAGCGACCCTCTGGATACTGCATTACATTCACGACATAAGTGCCAAATTACGTACAGAATTCAGAATGACGTACAGCCATGCTAGAAGACAAATCAGCACGTTTTGGGCTGTTAGCCATGACGTATCACGTTATGTCAAACATCTCGAATATTAGGACCAGTCAGGTAAAGGCGAAGGAACCGGCGCGGGGACCACACCCCATGGACGTGGCCAAGGGAGGGGAATGAAGGGGCGGTCGCCTCCCTCCCCTTGCCTTCTTGGGGAAAAGGTAAAGATGGAGGCCCCGGAAAGGCCTCCATTTTGCCTTTCAGGGTCCCCTTTGACCCCCTATGACAGCTAAAGGGATTTCAAATATTGTCCCTGCGGCCATAGCGGATCCTCCAGACCCTCTTGTGCTATAGGAGACCCCACTGAAGTTACAGAAGGCCCCCTGAATGGTATAGGAGGCCCGCTTGATGCTATAAGAGACCCTTGAAGCTATAGCAGGCCCTTGTTTTCTAGAATATCCCCTTCAAGCTATAGGAGGCTCCACTGATGCTATAGTTCGCCGCCTTGTACTACAGGAGGCCTCCTTGAAGCCATAGGATGCCCTCTTGTGCTGCAGAAGGCCCCCTGAAGCTATAGGAGGCCACCTTGAATGTATAGGAGGCCCCTTGATTTTACAAGCCTCCTCGATGCCACAGGCTTCCTTCATGTTTTAGGAGACCTCCTGTGGTTGATATGTCCCTTTTTAGGCCATGAGGTTACTACAGCTATGGTTGGAGATTTTCGAAAATTATTGGTGAGGTCCATACAGGGTCTCACACCGTTTCTTTCTTGCCAATGCCATAAGCTTGGTGTTATAATCCCTGAATACTGGGGGGTCAGAAACCTCCCCCTGGATTGCTGGCCATGACCAAGCCGCTTTTTGTTGGAGCTCCCTTGGCCTGAGGAGGCCGCCTTAAGAGGATCCCCCTGGCCGACTCCTGAAGCGGGAGTTCGATCGGCAGCGCTCAGGAAAAGCTGACTGGGGACTGTTGCGCGACCGCACCGTGCCAGCCAGCCTCGGGCTGAGGCAGCGGTCCGGTCAACAACGCTAAAAAAGAACTGAATGGAGCCTGTTGCGCGACCGACCACGCAGAGTCGGTCTGTCTCACGCGTTTTCCCATTGACAAGCGGGACATCGCAATAATACAGTCCACTCCTGTCTGCATTCGACATTCATCCCCAGATACGCATTTATCGTTATTCAATAAGCGATTTTCTTCCTCAGAAACTCGAAAAACTAAGAATGTTCTAAGCACGCTGCGAATACACCCCTAGGGTGTGTTCGCGGCGTGCGCAGAACATTCTATTCTGCGTGACGTCACGTGGAATCTTTCCCGCACCTCTTCGCAGCGTGCCGGTTTTTTTTACCAGTGTGTCACGCTGATGAAAATAACTGCGCATGCACATCACTGTGTTTGGCTAACAGTAAGTTTCTGCCCGACGAAATCGCAAACAACGCTTTGTATAATTGCCACCAATGTAAAGAATGTATCATCCTGTTTCTAACCGTACTTTCCACTACTTGATTTTCTAAACAATAACAACAAAATCGTAACGATAACATACGACTCAGTAATACCGTGCTGCAGTCGACTGGCGGAGAACAACATTATTCCGCGGCGGAAAATGTAGTGCCGCCAAGGTTAAGGTTATTGACATCAAGGACGTGTAGATCCTGCATGCATCTTCAAGCGATTAATGACGTCATATATAGGAAAATTCTATTCTGTTGCCAAAAACTGAACTTGGAAAAACTGCTGTATTATTACGCCGTTATATTATTGTATTAGATAATTGTTGGGATGTCTGATATCAGTATTATTACATTATGACATTTAATACTCGTTAGATTAGGTTGCTAGGTTGGGTTGTGCTGGGCTAGGTTAGATAAGGTTAGGTTAGGTTAGGTTAGGTTAGGTTAGGTTAGGCTAGGCTAGGCTAGGTTAGGTTAGGTTAGGTTAGGTTAGGTTAGGTTAGGTTAGGTTACTATGTTAGGCTAGGGTAAATTTTTATTTATTGTTTTATTTCACTTCCTAATATTTTCCAGTTTTGTTCCGTGATTTCTTGTGCTGGGCTACGTTAGGTTAGGTTAGGTTAGGTTAGGTTAAGTTAAGCCAGGCTAGGCTAGGTTAGGTTAGGTTAGGTTAGGTTAGGTTTGGTTACTATGTTAGGCTAGGGTAAATTTTTATTTATTGTTTTATTTCACTTTCTAATATTTTCCAGTTTTGTTCCGTGATTTTATTTTAGATATTTTATTTCACTGCTTTTTGTTTTTTTGTATTTTTCAAATTGGAACTACGCTTTGCCATCTTTGTAATATTTTTACTTTTTTATTATTCTTGTTTATTATTATTATTATTATTACCGTTATTATTACTATTATTATTACTATTATTATTTTTACAACCGTTAACTTCTTTATTTTAAAGATAATTTATATCGCATTAGTTATCCCCCAAAACTTTTTTATTACTCTTGATTGGACCTTGAGTCCGACCGACGACCAATCAGCGTCGAGATCTCACGTAAACAAACTATTTAACGCAGACACGTCAAAAATCCCTACGCGAGCGTCTGGCGGTTAGCATACGAGTGACGACGCAATCTGTTTCGGGGGAAATAATGTGTGTTTCAGGTTTTTCCGGCTGAAATCGTAAGTAATACTTATCAATATTGCGTTTGAAACGCCATGCAACCACTACTACGATTATTTTCCCTGGAAGTAAGCGCTCGGGCTGAATCTTACTGTTGACCCCCCTTTTGGTTCCTG
The DNA here is from genome assembly GCA_030062745.1 of Capitulum mitella. Taxonomy (NCBI): domain Eukaryota; kingdom Metazoa; phylum Arthropoda; class Thecostraca; order Pollicipedomorpha; family Pollicipedidae; genus Capitulum; species Capitulum mitella. The sequence continues at coordinate 31,526,176 of CP099842.1, forward strand.
TTTTACCTGACGGGTCCCTTCACACATTGGCCACGTCGCCCTCACAATGACACATTAACCCATTAGTCCCATTAACAGATTAACCCATTACTGTCACGTAGATTCCACGTCGTCCGGGTCGCTGCGAGCACACCGTAGGAAACAGCCTGATCTATCCGTACACATCATCTAGAATTCGAACATAATAGACGCGACTTTTACCGCCGACAGCCCTGGGCCCCGTAATCAGTTCACTGACCTGTGTGGAGTTCCCGCCTGTCCGGTCTCGCAGTCCGTCTGCCGGGGCCCCGAGTGAGGTCCTGCTTCAGCTGAGAGCGCCCCTGCCCGACCCTACCCGCGCCACGGCACAGACGAGTGTGGCGCTGCCGACCGGCGTCGCAGGGCCCGTTCCCTTCGTGGCGCTGACGCCGGCGCAAGCGCAGGGCGCACCGTCCCGGCGCCAAGGCCACCCCTTCAGAGGTGCGCGGGCTATTTTGTAGGACACCATCCCAGGAACTGAGACGTCATCTGGCTGACCGTCCGGCGCGCGACCTATTTTGGCGGTGGTTTGCGATGTCCCCGATATAGCATGTAACGAACTGCGGCTTTGGTGGTGAGGAAGCTTCTCAGCTCGCCGGTGATATCTGCACTACTTGTTTCGTTCGGTCTGATGGATATGCTGCGATAGGATGTTGTTCAGATGTTGAAGCTGAATGTGATCCGTGAATAACGTGGGTACACGGTGTATTCTGCGGGTCCTTGCCTTGCAACGCTTCGGACCAGGGGCGTCGATTTAAAATTCCATGCATGACGTTGTTTAAAACTCTCTGCATGACAGTAGTTTGAATTTCATCCTCAAAATGGCAATTTCTGGTGACATTGACCTGGCTTTGACGCGCTCTAACTCGGAGATCCTTGAATTACCTTGAGAGTTTTAACAACAGATCCTGAATTACCTTGACAGTTTTAACAACAGATCCTTGAATTACCTTGGACAGTTTTAACAACAGATCCTGAATTACCTTGACATTTTTGGAGCTCCCATGGCCTGAGGAGGCCGCCTTTTGAAAATACCCTGGCCGACTCCTGGCTACGTGCCTGTCATCATCCCACTTTTTTCGAAACCCTTCGCTAGCCAAGGGGCAAAAATAGGTGCCACACACACTTTTTCAATGCTCCTGCTCTCCTGCAGTTAGGTATCCTCTGATGTGTTTTGGCTGAGACTGGTTCAAAAATGGCTGATGTTTCAAGAATAATGAAAATTAAAAGCTCAGCAGTTTGCTCAATTGGTAATCAGCATCGCAATATCCGATATCCCAGTCCTAATAGCATTAAACAATATATGTACATACAATGTACATACAACCTGCCACGAATGTAATGCGTCTTAACGCTTTACGCCATCCACGAACATGTCTGCAAATAAAAAGTCGGTAGCCATCTCTGGGATATAAGTTCCGTTTCTATGACACTAGCAAATCCGGATTTCCCTTGAGATCCCGATTTCAGTGGTCATGGAACATTTCTTATAGCATTAAATCTGCGAATCCAGATTGAAAAAGATTCCCCGAGAAAATCTGGATTGCCCGTGAATTGAAAGCATGTGGCAGCATGAACGCCGCATTTCTTTTGGTGTCCAGCGAAATGGGAGCTAGCGCCGAACTCAATTTCTTGTCCGCTGGCAGCTCGTTGACAAAACACGATAAACTGTCACTACGACGTTTTCAAATCTCACACATCACCAGTCCGTCACAGCAACTCAGTCCATTCGGTAATCTACCATGCAATAGATTTCTGTACGCTCTGATGGGAAGTATTTCCCTTGATACCTAACAAACATCCCACCCCCGTGTGACATCACAAATGCGCCATAATTGGCAGCAAATCCGAGATTTCCCGAAGTAATCCGCACTCGGAAATCTCGACTGTGTTCAGGATTTCCTGAGTATGGTCACTTGAAATCCCGGTTGCCCTCCTGAGGCAATCCGACTTGTAATCCAATCCTGTCACGGAAACGGGACTACAGCCCCCACCCGACGCCGCTGTCTCGGCGTTGGTCAGAACTCACGCTGAGAGCTCAGGTCATACCTTCGTCAGGGCCCGGGCCACCACCCCCGTCCAGTCCCGCGTCTGATAATGTCCCCACATAGCCCGTGGGGCAGCCCCGCTCAGCCCGGACGCAAACGTCATGCTATGCGGCCAACGGCCAACACGTCATGCAAGACGATAGCCGGCGCGCGTTCATTGGTCGGCGCGACCGGCCGGCGCCATGACGTCACCCGTGGCGTTATGGAGGATGTCGGCGGGGGAAGTCCCCTGTACGGAACCGCGCAGGCCTGACCGGAACCGCGATGGTGTGCAACACAGCGTGCGTGTTGCACACCATCAGGTACCCGAGAGCATTGAGATGTTTAGAAGGTGGTCAGGGCCACGGGAGAAAGGGATATTCGGACCTGCACTTTCTATTACGATTGCTTCTCGGAAGACTTGGATCGTGCATCCGCGTAAGTGTTGCATGCGCATTAAGTCTTGGTGGAGGTGATTGCAACAAGGCGTTACTGATCTCGACTAACGTGAATACCTAGGAAGCTTCATGTATCTGAACCTCCCACGGGTTAGTATTGTGGTGCTCATAAGAAGACAGGCTCGTTTGTTTTAACCGACATATCTCCCTAGAGGTGTTAAACTGAGACTTCAGCATCATTATTTTAAACAGAGCAAGTCCAGAAACGCGCAACCTTCATACCATGCTGGACGAGCTTAGCCCGGAGCAGCTGGTGGGCAAACCCACTCATCTTCATCCAGGGGCGCCAATTTCTGTAAATGATTGGGTCCGAGCGGTCGGTCAGACAACCTTACCTTCCCCCAAATGTAGGTTTCTCAATGGATTTAGCCCATTTTATTTTGGTCAATGGAAGTTTTTGAGTTTTTTCGGGATTATTTTTTCAAATAAAAATGTATATGTCTTATGTTAAATAGGTATATATGTACATATATATATATATATATATATATATATATATATATATATATATGTGTGTGTGTGTGTGTGTTTGTGTATATAGAAGATAGGAAGATAAATTGGTACATCACTTTATGCCTTATTCTGTACTTTTTGCCTGTATTTTATCTGTTGCAGCCGTTTCTTTCGTTATTTTTGTCCAATGGCCTTTAAAACAGGCAGAAAATATTGGAGGGGCCCAAACCAACATTGGAGGGGTCCAAATCAACATTGGAGGGGCCAGGGCCCCTTCGGAAAGAATATAAATCGACACTCCTGTCCTCATCCGACGCGTAACGTAGTGGACCTGACTGTAACCAATGAAACCGGTCTCATTAACTCGGCCAGGGTCCTAACCGAGCCCATTGCTGACCACCAGCCAGTCTTGTTATGTGCTGCGGTCCCGAGAGAGCGGCGGCGGCCATCCACGTTTACCGGACGACCATGGAGACGTGTTGACTGGGATGCCCTTTCGCTGGACCTGTTCGTTAGCACCGTTGATGAGAAGGTCTCTTCGTTCACAAAGATCTGGAACGAGACAGTCTACAGACACTGTCCACTCATCACGGTGACCTCGCGTAGATCGAGCTGCCCGTGGCTACGACACATTCCAGAAGTGACAACTGCGATGGAATAAAGAACTGAAGCCCGGAAGACCTGGGAGCGTCAGCGTACCCCTGAGTCCCGCCGCGCGTATCAGCAGTGCCGGAACCGCGTCAAAAGCCTGTTTGCAGCCGCGCGACGCTCGTTCCTGTGCGATGGCCTTCTGAATGATGGGCGAAGATTCTGGGACCGCCTCAAACGGTTCGGCCTACAGCCCGCCCAGAAGCCAACCGATGTTGACACAGCCGACAGAAAGGACGGCTTGAACGCGCATTTCGCTGCTGTAGGCCCCCCGATCGCGGCCGAGGCAGCGGCAGTGCCTGCCGGGACGGTGGCGTCACCTGCCGTGCCTCGACCCCACCGTGTCTGTGCGGCAACACTCACCCTTCGCCCGATGACGCTGCTGGAGCTATCGGCGGCTGTCGCGCGCCTAAGTCGGACCAAGGCTGTTGGCACTGACGGCATTTCTTTGTTTGCCTTGAAGAAATGTTTTTTTTTTTGTCATCGGGCCACACATTCTGACCACGGTTAATTGCTCGATCACAACTCGAACTTTTCCTGATGCCTGGAAAATTGCCCGAGTCACACCAGTGTACAAGTCAGGCGACAGATCCGATCTCTACAACTATCGACTCATTTCTGCCTTACCAGTAATGACAAAAATTACTGAAAAATTCGTGTGCACCCGACTGTTTGCGTACTTACTTAGTAACCATGTACTATCACCGTTTCAGTATGCCTACCGACCCAGTCACTGTACGGAGGACACCGTGCTTGACGCGGTCATATGGTCAGCGAAGATCATTGATGTCGGTCATGTCGTGTCTCTTACAACAACTGACCTGATCAAGGCCTTCAACAGTTGATCACGGCACCCTTCTGAACAAGCTCGAGTGGTACAGTGTTGAGTCGGACTGGTTCGCCAGTTACCTGAGTGGCCGGAGACAGGTCGCTGGTGGCTCGGCTACCTTACCCTTGTCCCGTGGGGTGGCCCAGGGATCCATCGTTGGCCCAGTCCTATTTCTAATCTTTATGTACGATCTACCCAGTTTTCTTCCTTATGGCCGACTCCTTTCCCATGCTGACGACACCCATCTTCTCGACCACGCCTCACCCGACACCCACAGTCTATCATGTCTCAGGACCCGAATCGAGGATTCCATCTCGTTCCATCTTCAAGACTGGTTTCGGCCCAGCAGTCTAAAAATAAACCCAGGAAAAACGGACTTCATGCTCGTTGGCACCAGAGTCTCCATAAGATAGACGAAAAATTTTCACATGGACGTTTCGGGTTCTGTTCTGATTCTAAAAAAAAGTCTGTGAAGGTACTTGGTGTAATCATCTACCGACATCTTACTTGGGAAGAGCACATATCCACCATTGTTCGGCGTCGTAATAACATCCTTGTCTCACTATTCACAACTCGTTTCTACTTCACTCCCGACGTCATGAAGCTCCTCGTCCACTCCCACGTCTTCCCTCACATCCTTTACTGTATCACTGAGTGGGGAGGAGCCGCCGGTTTCCAGCTGAGCAGAGTGCGACAGGTGATGAACTTTGCTGCCAGGTTGGTGACCGGGGCGCGACGCGGGGACCACATTACCCCGACTCTGGAAGCCTTGGGGTGGAGTCGTGTGGAGTCCCTGGTCAGAACGCGTGACCTCCTGAAGGTCTACAATGCTTTGCGCTCCCACACGTGCCCGTCCACTGTACGTACTCTATTCCCCATGCGTGCCCAGGTCTGCTGCCGCCGCACCCGTGCGGTTGCTGTTGGCATAGGTGTCATACATTTTTCTCGCGTGCGGCTGGCGGCGACCTAGCGGCTCTTTTTCTACCGAACCTCAGTGGCCTAGAACCGCCGGCCTCCGGCAGCCTCGAATGTCACCCCGCGGGCTTCGTTTTTAAAACATTTGGAATATCTGACACTGTGAATACCGTTTGTGTTCAAATGAGGGCGTTTTGCTTCACCTGACAAGTGACTGTGTATCATCGTTTTTGTAATGTTGACGAGAGGGCACAATAGCCATTGCGAGGACGCCTTCAATACATACATACATTTGTATTGTTTTGTGAGGGCCCTGCCACTCTTCCCACACCGTGCTGATTTCCCCCATGTTGGTTTGGGTAGTACGGCGTTGCTGCTACTCCTACAATGTTAACGACATTGCTGCTCCGACAGTATTGCTAATGGCATAACTGCCAACGACGCTGCTGCTAACGACAGTAGTTCTACACGACACTACTGCTAATGGCACTACTGCTGCACAACACCACTGATAAGGTCAGCACTACTGCACGACACTACTGCTAACGACAACAGTACTACACGACACTACTTCTAATGACACCGTACTACTAACACAGTACTTCTGCACACCACTGCTACACGTTAATGCTGCTACCGATGTTACTGCTACCCGACATTACTACTACTGACAGTGCTTCTATACACTACTACTACAAGTCACTAATGATAGCGACATTTTTGCTGACGACAGTACTGCTACTGACATAACTACTACACGACGCTACGGCTACCGACACTATTGCTACTCGACACTACTGCCAACAGCACAACTGACACTACACCCCTGCTTCTGACATTACTGCTGCGCGACTCAACTGCTACTGACAGAATCCCTACGTGACGCTCTGTTAACAACAAAACCGTTGACGACGAAACTGCCGCTGTTGCCATGGGTTTGGCTTCTTCCCAGTATCTCACGAACAGACTGCGTCAGACACGTAAAACTTTCATTGACTTAATGAATACCTAAGGTACCCGGCAGGGGCACGGGAACTCCTCTTCATTTGAGGGGGAGGGAGAAGCATTTTGGGTCAATTCTTTCCAGTCAACACCCAAAGGGTCTACGTTGAATTTCAAAAAGAAAAAAATGGGGACTGAAGCCTCCTGGCCCCATGGCTCCCGTGCCTATCGTATCTGGTGTGAACATTTGAGCGTGCGGTCCAGCCTATGTCATGTCATTAAAACGTCATAAAAAATCGCCATTTTCAGGACCCCGTAGTCGTCTTCTGTGGCCTGCGCCATGGTTGGGAACATGCTGATGGGTTGAATTACGTGCCATGAAACTGTGGGGGACATCATTAATGACTTCAATCGAGGTCATCCTAAACCAAATATGTAGTATTCTGGAGTTGCAAATATTGGCCATCTGCGGTTCTTCAGTGTGATTTGAGACCGTTTGAAGGCTTCAGAGACCAGATGCGAAGTTATACCTGATGTACTCTTTCGATAATGTGGCAAAAAGCAACCCGCAAGCATACAGGTATTGTACATCTTCAGCGGAAAAATTAGAATTTGGCTTTGGATTTACGATCTTGCCGTGACCTCGGCCTTCCACGACACGGATTGTCTGTTTACTCTTTCGTGTGTTGCCAGCTTCCGGCACATTTTGGCATACACATTTTCAGTTTTATGATGCCTATGTTCAGTTTATGAGGGTCCCTTCAATTTTCCTTGCAAAACCTAAGTATTTTCGCCTGACCTGTCCAATGACGTCATCGGTGACCTGCAAACCTTCATAAATGATTTCCCCAACCAAAATCCTTAAGCCATCCACTGCTGTTCCAATCAGTGTGATCCGCTGGTTGAATGGAAAGATATCAACGGGGCTAAAAAAAACTCCCGTGAGTCGCGGTATGAAATACGCTATATTAACTGCTACGTTGAAGCCAGTTGGCAGAAAAACCCACCACTTGACAGTCTCCGGACCGGATCACGGTCCTAAATAGCAGAACTGTGAACGAAAAAATAGTTGCAATGTCTTGACACAAAAGGATGCGAACCTTAACCGGACCTGTGCTCGATTCCAGCGGAATCATAGCCGAATCCGGATCCGCTTCTATTTGGACCGCAACTGAATTCGGAATCGATTCAGCTAAAAGTTGTGTTGAGTCGAATTCGGAATTGATTTAGCTCGTCTGCGGAAACACTGGAGTCGGAAGCGAATCAAACGCGAAATGTCCTATTTCGTTTCGCACTTTAATTCTGTTTTTTTTTTTATTTCAAAATACGTATAACCACTCACGGTCATGCATGCGCCGGGTGCATTTGGTTCTGGCTGTTCTCACCATTTTCATGATTGTAGTTATATAGCATAGATATTCTTCAGTCAAGGTCCAGATAGTAGTTACGTACGACGACATACGGACATGTTTCAGCTTCTCGTTCGATGTAGCTGCTGTGGGCCTCGATGACGGCCTCCACACGACCTCGAAAGGAGCGGCAGATGTTGACGATGTAGGTCTCATCCATTCCGTCGAAGGCCTCCGCGATCTGAGCATTGAGGGACTCCTGGCCGGGATGAGACATTCCTTGGATTCCTTCCAGCAAAACGCTCCTCATGGAGTAATCCAGCGTGTTAAGGTCTGGGCACTGAGAGATCACGTCTCCTACCGTCAGAAATGTGGCTCCCAGTTCCTCCGTCAGCTTCTGCTTCGTGACATCGGCGATGTGTGCGGTTGTCCCGTCCTCTTGGAACACAAAATTGCCATCCGGGTAAGTCTCTCTGATCCTGGGGATAACCTCCGTATCCAACAGACACTCGTACATCTTCTTGAAGATCTTCTCGTTGGCGTCCAAGAAGATGATGGGGCACTTTTGCCGTCAGAATCGACCACGCCGAGGACCATAACCTTCTGTGGATGCTTGTTGACTGGGTTAAATCGAAATCTGAGGTTAACTTCATCCACAGGGCTAGGTCATACAGGTATCTGAAATTGTTCCTGCTCAGCTGGGCGTCCACGTGGAACAGCTTCTCCTCGGAAGAGATCCTGATAAAGTTTGACGTCCTCTTGTCCTTCCCGACGTTAAGGAGGCGTTTGCTTCTTTTCAAATGACTCAGACGGGCTGCCTCGGTCAAATGGGGTTTGTCCTGGATCATCCTGGACCTCATTTGCATATCCTCCGCACTTTTTGGCTCGTTGTGCGGGCGTCCCCTTTACGCCACGGGAAAAACGGTTCAAACATCTCTTAAACCCGATCCCCATTAAATGCCGAATACGGGGAGTTCTCCTTTTGTTTTGATTGATTGAGGGAGGGCCTTTTTAAATCTTTAGCAACCATCAGCCTCTAGGCGCCCCCCCCCCCCTCCCCCTACGCATTGCTCAGCCACTCCTCGAGGACACGCCGCGCCTTACATGTAAGCGCTGTCGTTCAGACCAGGCAACGCTGAAATGCCCGGTACCCCATGCAGGCCAGGCGCCTCGTCTTCTTCTTCCGATGAGAGGCCTCTGAAGACTTTGGCTCCCCTCACAAAGCAGACACGTCTACGATTCAGGCGCCCCTAACAGGTCAGGCGCCCTCCGTGCAGATCAGGTGCCCTCGGGGGCTCGGCGCACTTGGCGAGCGTGGAGCCACGTACACATCACGGCGTCTCTTCTGCACACCAAGCGCCCGCACGAGGCACCTCAAAGACCAGACACATCTACGATACGGTCGCCCCTTACATGCCAGGCGGTACCCGTACTGAGCAGGCACCCCTCGAGTGCTCAGCGCCATTGGCGAATGAGACGCCCCGAACACATCGAGGACCCTCATATGTTTGGCGCCCTCTCTACAGACCAGGTGCCCGTACGGGACGCCTTACAGACCAGACACGTGTACTATGCAGGCGCTCCTTGCACGCCAGGCGCTTCCCATACAGATCAGGTGCCCTCGGGGGCTCGGCGCCATTCGCGAGCAAGGCGGCCGTACACATCAAGCGCCCCTCGTATATTAGGTGCCCCTCTAAAGGCTAGGCGTTCGTACGGGACACTTTGCAGACCAGACACGTCTATGACGTGTCTTTGCAGGCGCCCCTTGTTGGAGGCGCTGACCTCCACCCCGTTCCTAAAGATAACACGCCCCTCAAATATTTGGTGACCCATCTATAGACCAGGCGCTCGTATGGGACCCGTACATGTATCTAGATCAAACCTGCATTGATATACATGCCTTTAAATCCATAAATACATAAGTAACTACCAGGTTCGTTCTGAATAGATGACGCCCTTGCTGGAGATCGGCGTTCCCCTTGGAAAATGGCGCCCCTGGACGAATGGTCCCCCCACTTTTCGTCGCGCTGTTACACCTTTGGGTAGTGTTAGTTATTAGTTATTAGGCAGTTATACTGCCTCCTTTACTTGTTTTTACCGCTTCACAGATATGATTGTTTGTGGGTTTAAACACGCAGCCTCTTGAGCTCAGGTGTCCAAAGACTTGCGTCAAGTTGCGTGTGTCGTCAGGCCCCAGTCAGTCGTCTGTTTTGGCGACGAATGTTGATTCTTCAGGTATGTCGCAAGAGCACTTGGATTGTACATCGTTAATAGTGCGAAAAGCTAAGATTGATGGATTTCACACGGCATGCCTCCTTTCTCTGTTCGATATCTTAAAAAGTAATATTATTGAGAAAAACATTGGTCCTCGTCCTTCCTACCCAGACGTATACGCCTCCGTCTTACTCGAAACCCTATTAAATTAAAAGGCTTTCGTTTAGTTAAGAAAGTACACTCGACAGGCTCGCACCTCAGATCAGCAGACCCCGACAGACATACCGTCCGGCAGCACCATTTCTGGCGAGTTGGAGGATGGTCGTTCAGCTCCACTGCTTTGAGACATCACGCACGTTGCTACTTCTCATCGCATATAGTATTTAAATGCGCGAATGCCGTTCTGTTTGCATTTGTATGCGTGTGTTTGATGGCTTCACTTTAGGTCGCAACTAGTTTCACTGTCCTGCTGTCTGAATGACAACACAAACGCGCTGTTATTACCGAAGAGACTAAATGCATTAGCCATGACCGTATCGCACACTGTAGTGAGCGTAGTTCAAATAATCTTCAAAAGATAACGTTTCGCAACAAATTATCGGCAGCACGCCACACCTCTTTTAGCAGAACAAAATGCGGCAACCTGTTTATTTTTTAACCGATCCATCGATAGAAAACGGTGGGACGGCATCCACTCCTTGGTAAGAGATCTGTCGACTCGCTATAGGTAAAAACATGAGCAGTTAAGAAACGGAAATACAAAACGCAAGCACTCCTACACGACAGAAACAGCTGAGCCACGTACACCAGTTGGATGGAACAATGTCGTCGACCCGAGACGAAGAAAACATTCAGTCGAGAGTGGTAGCTCCTCCAAACTAACAGGTGAGCTCAGGGACGGGTCCGAAGTTTTCGGAGCATCACCACATCCCCGAGCATGAGCCAAGCCCCCTGCTTCACGGCGGCACCCTCCTGTCCAATCTCGCTGCGCATCATGGCGCCCCGTCGGCAGTGCTGCAGTCCAGTCCATCCGTCATACAGTGCAGTACAGCCAGTCTGTCACCCTTTCAGTCGTCGGCCGGCCTCTGCCCACCGCCTGCCGATCGCCGGCCGCCGCTCAAACCTCCGAGCTCTCTTCGTCGTAAAGATACTCCCTCAGCACGACCGGGGTGCCGCCGCCGGCCGGCGCGCGCACCACCAGTCGGCCCGGCCGCGGCCGGTCGCCTCGCTCGGCCAGGCCGGCCCAGCCGAGCCCGCTGGCCGAGCTCCAGAGCCGAGGCGCCGCCGAGCCGGCCGACAGCTGCGACCGCGCCGAAATCGTCGCGCAGCTGGTGGTCGGCGACAGCGGCGCGTAGTCGGACGCGCAGTCGGCGTCGGCCGCCGCCTTCCAGCCGTAGCCCGTCAGTGGCGTCATTTCGCGGGCGGATGCGCAGCTAGAGCCTTGCCGGTCGCGGCGCGGCGATCGCGGCTTTTTCCTGCGCCAGCGGCGCCGCACGAGCAGACCGAGCATCAGCGATGAGACGGCTCCGAGCATCAGGCCGCCGAGGATCAGCAGCAGGTCGCCACTGTCCGGGCCGGCGCCGCCGGCGGACGCCGAGGACGTGTCGTACTCCAGCGAGATCACGTGCATGTTGGTGCCGCGCCCGCCGCGGCCGATTCCCTCGACGTGAGTACTGCGCGCCACACGGCGGTCAGCCTTGGTACTTGTGTTTTTTATATCTGCCGCTGAGGTCAGCACATGCCGCCTTTCTCGTTCCTTTCCGTCTCGGGATGACTTGATTTCGTAGATGCAGTGAATGAACCAGTGACGGCCGTGAGCCACCTGCGCAAGAAAGGAGATAGCATTTAAGTATCCCGACCAGACGCTAATTTGAAACGGCAAGGTGGGGGTGACTATTTTGAGCACCATGAAAATACATTTATACGTGTGGTGTGCCTTTCACAGCGTTTAAATTGTACATACCATGTAACAAAGGAGCCCCAAAAGGCCTTGGAGACAACGCCTCCCAATTTTTTCCTCTTTTATATCTGTAATACACATTTTTTTCTATATCATGAAAAAGTCAACCAATTCCTTTTTGTCCCTCCGACTTGTCTTGTGATATGCATATGCCCCAAAATCAAGTTTCATGAAATTCGATATCAGTCGGGCCGGGACTGCAAGGTGGTCATGGCCCTCACACCCCAAGCCACATAACGAGAGCGTTAACACATTGGCGTGAAATGTGGTGACATGTTACGTGAAATGATTCCCAGCCTTCCTTAGCCCTGATATCCCCTCACCTAGATGTTCCTCACTTCCTGCCTGTCCAGATTCATTGAATGCTGTTAGCCTTTAATGCAAAAGCGTGAGTCTGCCTCTTTATAGGACTCTCCTTGGCAGATAAAAAACAATTTGTAGGAATCCATTTCACCTGGAATAGCGGCGATGAATCGAACGAGAAGCCATCCAAATTCGTATGGTTTCGCTGGCCAGCTGCCTCTGGGTCGTCCCGCAAGAAGCGCGAGTGAAACGGCACCACCTTGAACGAGCCGATCACCGAACTGGGAGCGTCTCGATCCTGCAATGTAACGCCGCATGTTGCTAAAGGTAGTGAATGATGGGAACCAGGGAACGGCACTCAGAACAAGCATTCGACAGGCAACACTCGCTGAAAAGCGAAAAGCTTTGGCCAGTATGGGGGTCGAACCCATGACATTCGCGTTATTAGCACGACGCTCTAACCAACTGAGCTAACCGGCCGGCGTCCGATAGTGGTGTGTTGATTGGTACGGCTGTAGTGTAAAAGCAAGAAATTTCTTACTTCGTTTGAAAATTTCGCTTTTGTTTAAATATTCCAACCCAAGACGTCAAGGTCATTTTTTCACTCCTAATCTGAAAAAACAAGTGAAATTATGAAGCTAAGCTTCATCCAACAAAAAGCCTTCATGGGATGGCTCTTATTGTCGAATTGCAACAATTATGCTTTTCCGTGAGAATGTGTATTTACGTTCTCATGGAAAAGCAACGCGCAAAGGGACGGATCCAGGGGAATGGCAGCTGAACGAGCACCCTCCTGCCTTGGGCTCTACGGGGAAGGTGCATTTTCGTCCCCCAAGCATTTTGGCGCCCTCGCTCACCGAAGGCGGATAACCACGCTGAATGCGAAGTCCTTATAAGGGCTTCGCAGCCCTTATTTAGCTGCTTATATAGGCCCTCTTCGAGGACCTGCTTGCGTGGTTGCGCAAGCCGTGTGCTTGCAGCCAAACACAAATGCTGTTCGGGGAGGGCCGCAAGCATTCGCAAGCACATAGAATTTACAACACAATGTTTTACTTTACACGCTTAGTTTACGATGCGAATTTACAACATTTTACATCACATCAAGTATTTCACATGCGGAAATGATAACAGCCCACGACTCTAAACACCGTTATGCCGTCTGGCCTGTATGGCTTGCGGCTGCTTGCGGTAGGTTTACCTGTTTCAGCGCAAGCAGCGCAAGCAGCCGCAAGCAAAAGGCTTTGAGCTTGCGCGCCATCTCTCGTCTCAGCGTTTGAATTTCATTGGTGGATCTCTGGCTACGGGGTTGCGCAAGCAGCCGCAAGCAGGACCTCGAACAGGGCCATAGCCGCTTTGAGGTGGGTAAAACCATGGAAGTCATCCACTGATGAATTTTGTTTGTGGATACAAAGGCACTCTATCAAGAAAGAGCGTACATGCGACATGGCACAACCTTGTGGTAGGGGATGTGATTCCATTGAAAAGTGCACCTTTAACGTCTATTAAGTTACACCATAATTGAGTACATACGTAAGTTAAAAGATGGGTGTCCCGCTTCCAAGCGCGTACGTAGTCAAGATGTCCTCATGAGCCATTTTAACACTGGCTGTCGTCGGAAACCGCTCAGCGATCCACATGATTTAATTGCAATTATGATCGAATGTGACGCTCTTTCGGAGCGATTTTGGCGTCCGGTTTTACGCGCCCCTTAAAATTCCGTTTCCCATATCAAAATCCTAGATTCCCTCTGATCCAGGGACATAGCCAAGGAGGGGCATGGTGGCCATGGCCCCCCTGAGCCAAACGGCCCACATTAGATATATAGCGCTTTTGAACGAATACGGAACAGTGATGATATATGTGTTACAAAAAACAAACATGGTGTAAATTCCTTTGGGTTAAATATGAGGTCATTCACTTAAAATGGCTTTTTTCCTATAAATTTCGTCATATGCTAGTAGTACATGACAAAATTTGACAATGGGCCTCCCCTTGAGGAAAATCCTGGCCTACGTGCCTGCCCTGATCATGCATGAGATAACTAACGAGCATTAAGTGATGTAAGCACTCACAAGTATCTTGAACTGGTGAAGCAGGTTGTCTGACTGAACGACGCAGCCAAACTCGTCCGTGGCCGGGCTGAACTTGGGCACGTAACCGTCCGAGCCGACACACAAGAAACATTTGTCGATCGAGAGGTGGAAAGATCCACCCAGGTACTGCACTGGGTCCACCATGATCCGTCCCAACACGCGTTCACCTGACAAAGGGAAAATGTTAACATTCGCAGTGAAGGAGGCGAAATTCTCCGGCTCAGCTTTTTTTCTTCTTCCTGGTATGCCTGCAGATGAGTGCCAAATGCGCTGATTAAAAAGGAATGTCGAATATCTACATTTTCAGTCACGTTTTAATCAATCCTACGTTTGCAACTGTCACGACGTCGGAATACGCTGCAACTCTCCGGTCATATGACGGTTGGTCATGCCCGGTCACAACTCCGTCAAACTGTCCGGCCTCCCGCTGCCGGTATGTGTGGCAATTTCCACCGATTCGTTAACAGATTGCTTGTACGCGAAACATCGAGCTTATATCACTTTTCGTGGCCTGGGAAGACGTACACTACATTATGGGCCAGCTCTCATCCCTCCGTTGAGTTGGTTACGAGGTAACATGATGGCCATCAAACGCGAAACAAACCAAAAATTCACTGGAAGCCGTTTTAACCAGCAACGCAGCACGACATTCGCCGCAACTGAGTTTTTTGTCCTTTGTAGCTTATTTTCAGGCATTTCAAGCACCAAAACTCTGCAGTGTCTTCCGTTAGTTCTTGAGACGAGGATTCTGGAAAATGATCTGTTAAACGGCCGGTCTGGAGCGCTTCTGGAAGATTCAAACAGAAACCACAAAACCAAAAGTTTGCACATGCCCTGAAAAATTTAATCCTTCTAGGTAACACCGCTTCCAAGACAGTGGGTGAACGGATTTTCCATTGCGAGAAGCGAACCTTAGAAACCCTCTTCAGTGCGTGCTTCATACGCTTGTTCCGATATATGAGTTATTTATTACTATTATTTATTATTATTGTCTATTATTATTTTATTTATTTACCTTTTATTGTTTATTATTAAACATTTATTTATTTATCTTATTCCTTGCTTATTGTTATATTTCATTATTTTTATCATTATTATATAAAGCACCATTTAGTGCGCTCAGGTCCAAATTCTATTGTTTTTCCCACGGCATTACACAGCCCTGGGCGGTTTACGTCCTGAAGTCACAAACTCCACTTGGAAGGTCAAGACCTTGGTTTATATTTGAACGACGCGATAGATTAGACCTGGGCAGTCCAGACGACGAGAAAATTGACGGAGGCAAACATCAACGTGAAGAACCGCGCGTGGCCCGATCGCACGCGACGGCACCGGGCAGACCTGCCAAACCTGACAGCAGCGGGGTGAAACAGAATCGACGACGAACATCTCACCGGGAGCGAACGTCACGTCGTTCCTGTCGTCGAAGGCGCCAGCACCGTCCGACAGCCACGCCTCCCTCTTCTTCAGCACGTGGAACTGCGTGTTGAGCGAGAACTCGGCCGGCACCGGGTCACTGACTTGCTGGAACCTGTCAGCCGCCGCCGCAGGATTGCCAGTGAATTGTTAGACTTTGCAAACTCAGAAGAACTATCCGGCGGCGATCAGTCCCGTGTGATTTTACGGGACCCGTGACTGTCTCTTTTTGCCATCAAAGACGCGTCCATAATCAGCTTAAAGCCGCTCTTTTTGCCGAAATGGAGAGTAAATGAGATCGCATGGCTCCTAAAAACACTGCAATGGCTGCCTATACTTTTACACCGTTGAGCCCTTCTCAGCCTTGAACCCACGCTCCTGCGCCCGAATGGCCTCACCTGACGACCAGGTCGAACTCAGTGGGCGGCATGGGATCGCACTGAGGTGGGTCGGAGTACAGCGCGTCCTCCCTGGCCAGGCAGGGGATCAGGCGCACAGTGAAGTTGCCAGAGTAGTCCCGTGCCTGCGGAGGCGCACACACAGCAGCCGTCGGTACCGCGTTCCGGCAGCAGTTTCTGCCCATGGGCGTGGGAACAGTGGGGCCATGTCCCCCTCCTTTGGGGAAACTGAACAGAAGCCTTATGGAAAAAACGTCTGCCCCCTCCCCCCACTTTTCCGGATATTCCTACGCTCCTGTTCTTGCATGATACAATGTTTGGTCGATACAATTCCCAAAGTCCGCACAGCCCTGTGACGACTTCCGGAATTGTATCTATGAAGTGCTAAAGGGCAAAGGGATAGGCATGTCTTAATTTTGCGCGTTTATTAACGTTT
The DNA here is from genome assembly GCA_030062745.1 of Capitulum mitella. Classification (NCBI taxonomy): domain Eukaryota; kingdom Metazoa; phylum Arthropoda; class Thecostraca; order Pollicipedomorpha; family Pollicipedidae; genus Capitulum; species Capitulum mitella. Next base: position 31,542,635 of record CP099842.1, read on the forward strand.
CGTACGTTGCCGGTTGCCTGCATGGTTTATATCCCGTTCAACTTTCCTGTTACAACTTTCCAGCCGCGACAGACGACGTTCGGCTGTGTGCCTCAGAATTACTGCAGTCGGCTATCTACACCGCTTCTCAGCGCCTGAAATACGTCTGCTGAATCGCGCCAATCAAAAGTATTCCGCTTTGCTGAGGCACGGCTGTCGGCACGTCCGGCTGCGTCTCTTACGGCGAAGTCGGAGACGAATTCCCAGCGCTGGGCAGGCCGGTCGAAGGTGGGCTCCGTGTGCGTCAGGCTCAGGCTGAAGCCCATCTCGGGGTGCTCGTTGCTGGTGACGAGTGATCTGACGCCACTGAGGAGGACGGATACCCGGTCAGACTCCGGCCGCACGCTCGGTCAGACTCCGGCCGCACGCTCGGTCAGACTCCTCAGCCGCAACCGCCTTACGGACCGAAAGTGTACCGGCTTCAGACCGAGCAGGCGCGAGGGCCGGCCGTCTTGTGTTGGCGATGACAGAACCAGGCCGTTAACAGAGGAGAATGACTCGCCTGCTGCCTGTTGTCCTCAAGACGCACACACAAGAGCGGATGCTGTCCGACATCATCGGAACTTCCCGAATAGAGATCCTCGAATTGAAATTCAGGATCTTTTAAGTCACGCACACAACTTGTCTGCAATGAGACGGTAACTGTGTGCATACCCAATAAGACTTGCTGCCGACCAGAGGGTGGCAGGTGACCTGACCGTTACCTGGGCTCACCTGAACATGGCGTCTTCGGCACGAAAAGGCCGCGGAAGCCAGCCTCTGTGCGGAAGCCCAGAGGTGTGATTCTGATCCACGGCTGACCTGACCGTGACGTGGGCTGACCTGAACATGACTCACGGCTGACCAGACCATAACCTGGGCTGACCCCAGCATGACTCGCAGCTGACCTGACCGTTATCTGAGCTGACTCCCCATGACTCACAGCTGATCTGACCGTAACCCGGCCTGACCTCAGCATGTCCCACAGCTGACCCGACCGTAACCTGAACTGACCTGAGCATGACGTGTTCGGGCACGAACAGGCCGCGGAAGCCGGCCTCTGTGCGGAAGCTCACGGCCAGCCTGCCGTCCTCTCGCAGCCGCATGGCGGTCGGGTAGAGCTGGCCCCGCACCTGAGACAGGTCGGGCGGCCCGATCCCCTCCGACCACAGCACGGACGTGTCGTACGCGAACGTCAGCCTGCGGCGGAGACGGCGGCAGCGCTGACGGCGGTGCGGCACGGTGACGGCCTCCGCGCGAGAGACCGGTGACGGCTGACGACCTGATGGGAGCCGTGGAGCGGCGGCATACGGTGTGATGTCATGCTCGAAGGGCGGGGGTCGGAGGATAAACTCTGGCTCTGGCTGCCGACGGAGGGGGGGGACAGGGGCTGTCACGTCCTTCTCATCACTCGGTACGCAGTTGCCACGATATGCCATGCCCTGGAAGACGAGCTCGTGAAGGGAAGTCTTCACGCTGGCGTTCACGGCCGGCATCACGCAAGCCGTGGAAGCCCTTCAAATGCGGCTGATCTCGGTGCATTCGGTAATTAGAAAACGATAGTTAAAATTAACCCGCGCACGACCGTCGGTCCGTTTCGAACATGGTCGACTGGGGGGGCAGCTGGCTGCCCCCCTCTAACTCACGAACGGTTTGTCGCACGATAAAAATAAGCATACCGTTGGAAAGCTTGTGAAGAGTAGAGCTCGAAACTGGTCTCATTTTCAGTTTTAGATAATATGTAAACAATTTACGCCCTATATATGTTTTCTCATAGCCGACTGCGTGAGACCGAGAAATGGCCTGAATCTCAAGGGCTGTGACTAATAACGCATAGGTAAAGGCACCAGCGCACAAGTAAAGGTCCGCGGATGCCGATACACATCTAATTTCCCCAGATTTGTTCAATATATACGCAAAACGTTGAGTTAAAGACACGGCAATTCTCCCGCCATCTGTCGGTGTGCGCCGCTGCCGTATGCGGTAACAAATTGACGGGAACTAATTTTAGCGTTCTTTGTTTTTCGCGAAAAAAAGACGATCTATGTAAATTTTATTGATCTTTGTGGTTCTTGTGATGGTTTCTCAAGCTTAAATTTTGGAAAAATTGATTAGTTACCAATCTACAAAGTCGGCGAAGTTTTATTCGCGGCAGCTTGTTTATTTCCAAAATACGCTACTTTTTCAAACTTTTTGAGGTTCCTGGTATTACTTACGTTGTGCAAGCTAGTTCTGCCATTTTCTACCCATTCTGAGTAATTCATCGATGATTTTGACGGTGGTACATTTTGGCTCACTACAGTTATTTGTGACCTGACCTCAGGTCAATGGCTGGAAGTTATTGATAATTTGCCCAATGACGGTAACTAGATGTCTGCTTGACTCCACACTAAAAATGTTATGAAATATTCCGTCAATTTCCGAAAAAAACGGTGACAAGTCTTAAAAATGAGCTTGACCTTAGGTCAATGACCCGGAAAATTTCGAAAAATTTGAGATAGCAGATTTGTTGCATCTATCACGATCACTAATCCCTGAAAGTATTATTGAGATATCTTGTTCTGCGAAAAAGTTACGGGGCGCTAAACTTTTTTGGACATAGGTCTGTTTGACATGACTTAGGTCAGGCGCCGGACCTGACCTGAGGTCAAAATTTGGACGCGAGATGTAAAATTGATGGAGCAAAAGGTACACAAAGTTTCGTGACTCTGTGTTTGTTCGGTTCTCTCGCAATCCCAGAAAAACCTCACGGGGGCAGTCAACTTTCCCCCCAGTCGGGAACGGGTTAAAGTAAGGCAGCGTCAGAAAACGGTGGAAAAAATCAAGTAATATTTCACATCGAATCAAATCTATGTATGTATGAAATAATATGTAGGAGTATGTAGGAACCAAACCGGACGACATGGTCACTCGGTTCTCCACCGGAAGCGCCGCTGCCGGGCGGCGCGGCGCACCCACCTGAGCTGGGTGGCCATGTCGCTGTGCTGCCAACCGTCGGGCGCGCCGGCCGCCAGGAACACGTAGCTGACGTAAAGCGGCAGCGTCAGCGAGACCAGCGACTGGACCAGGCCGTCGCCGGCGCGCTCCGAGTGGATGCGCGCGCCGCACGCGGCCACCAGCTCCGACATGGAGTACGCCGTCTCGAAGCGCCACACGCAGCCCTGCCAGTCCAGGCTGCGGTAGAAGCGCAGCGTGCGCGCCGACCGCAGCCCCGCGTCCCACTGGTGCGGGGCCACGCGCACCGCGCCGCTGCCGCCGCCGCCGCCGCTCGAGGTGGCGTTCGTGACGAAGCCGTGCCGCGTGCGCACCTCGGCGGCGTCCAGCAGGTTGGAGCAGCGGTGGTTGCCGAGCCGGGCGGCGCGGCTGCTCAGCGTCAGGTCGAAGTTCGTCAGAGGCCGGGTGGACAGCGCCGGCAGCAGGCCGTCCCGGTGCGGGATCAGCACGGTCACGCGCACCTGGTGCGGCTGCGTCGGGTCGTCGGCGCCTGAGGCACAGCGGGCGGACTGAGCAGGGTAGACTGGGGGCAGGCGGAGCAGGGTGGGCGCCGGGCTGTCCTCCCGCGAGAGGGGACGTGGCTGCGGTGAAGAGGCGCCCGCAAGGACGCTGTCAAGCGGGCTGACCCCGGCAGAGCGTGGCAAACTCCACCGAAAGTCGGAAAGAACACGCTCTCTGGATTGGGCAGCGGTGACGTGACTTCTGACAACGAAACGCGTGGCCACGACATTTTGCATTAATTGCGTCACTAGCCAACGACCAGGAACTTCCAGACAACGCGCAGAAAACCCGGCACCAAACCCTGGCGGACACCAGCGAAGATCCCGCTGCGGCCAGCCGGTCCCGACCCGGCCGCAGCGTCTGGCAGGGCAGCGGCCGATCGCGGCGCCCGCAGCCCGCTCACCCGTGTACTTGAGCTTGGCCGTGAACGGCTCGGCGCCGAGCTCGGCCGAGCGGCGCGGCTCGCAGAGCCCCTTGTCGGCGGCGACGGCGGCCGGCGGCGAGAGCTGCTCGACGCCGGGCCGGCCGGCGGCGTCGGCGGCGCGCGCCGCACACTGCAGCCGGCCGCCGACCGGCACGTACACGGCGTCCAGGGTGCGCGCCGTGGTGCTGTCCGGGCGAGGTGAGACCAGGTGAGAGGTGGCCCGAGACGAGGGGACGAGCAGAGTGAGTGAGTGGGCAGAGTGACGGCAGAGGGAAACGAGGTGAGATGCCGTGGGAGTCGGTGTCAGATGTGGCTGGGGCGGTGTGAGAGATAGCTAAGGAGGCTAGGAACGGCGGGCGAATGGTGGCCACGGTAAAATGATGTTAATGGTCAGGGCGATACGCGGCTACAAGTGGCATCGAGGGATTCCCATTTACCAGGCATTCGCTCACTTGAACGACGGCGGAATCAATGCGTGCGTTTCGGCCGACATAATAGACATGGGTTCTCGCTGACGCACAGACTCGGACATGCACATCATGCAAGAACGACGAGTTCACGAGACACCAGGCGATGATACACCGAGAACGCACAAACAGCTCTCACGTCAATCGCCAAAGTTCCGAACGCAATGTGCACGTCAAGCAATCTCGCAGCCGGCCACCGGGGGCGTCGGCAGATGACAGCACCAGCACCCACCTGGCGAAGAAGACTGCGGTGCGCAGCTGTCTGAGGGGCTGGGGCGGGCGGCCAGCCGGAGCGGCGGGCGCCAGCAGCCAGCGGTACGTGGTCTTGTTATTGTCCACTCCCTCACGGGTGCAGAGCGGCAGCATCTTCTCGCGCTCCGGGTGGGCTGGGTCGCAAGCCTGAGGACGGAGATGGGCTGGTCACTCTTGCGGGGGATACACCGCAAGGGGGCAGCCCCCACGCTCGCCGGACGTATTGGAGAAACTGAAGAAGGACGGGCTCCAGGGCTCCTCTTTCCCCATCTGTCATCATCAGCTCTGCAGTGCTGATTTGGAAAAAATTAGGCAAAACAACTGCAAGTGGCGCCATTTATGGTTTCTATGGCAGTACCTTACGCTAACGTTGTATGGCGTTTTACGATCACCACGTTTGTAAAGCGTTGTACGGTCACCACAGCCCGTCCGTTGGCGAAACGACCAAGAATGTTGCCCGCCAGTTCCGCTTATCCGCCGGGCGCGTTAAGACGCCGCTGACCGTGACACAGACGGCCGGATATCCGGCCAGGAGGGTGTCCGGAGCGGCGGCCACGTCATCGTAGTCCTGCAGAGAGACCACCAGAGGGGGCGCCGGGAACGTCACGTCGGCCGCCACCTCCACTTCCTGTCAGAGCACGTTCGGAGCGTCACAGTGTGACAGGGAGGACATGGAGGGCTACAGCGTCACGGCACGGTACAGGTGGGAGTGTCACAAAACCACAGAACATTACAGAGTAGCACAGAACGTGACAGAACGAGAAGTCACAGAGCGTTATGATGTGTCACGGAACGTCACAAACATCGCAGAGCATCACTGGGCGCCGCAGCGTTACAGAACAGCACAAAACGGGCACAACTTTAAACCACAAATAGCGGAATAAAGGGTGTAATTAGCGTGGCCGTTATTTGCGAAGCCTCGTCACAAAGCCAAATCTGATGTCAGCCACGTTTTGCCAAAGCTGGCAAAATGTGTCCGAGAGGGTTTCGACAGGAGCTTTTGGCCAACGCATACCACCTGAACGCCACCCTCTCCACTACAGGGAGTCCGGTAAGTTTTGGTCACGCCGAGATGGCCGTACCTCCACATAGACGACGGCGCTCTGCTCGGAGACGTTCGCGGTACGCCGCTGATCGGGCGTCAGGTGAACGCTGAACGCCTCCCGGTGTTCGCGCTCCTCGTCGAACAGGATGTCGACGGCCACGACCAGCCGGGACACGTTGACGCCGAACTGCAGCTCTGCGGGCGGCGGAGCCGGCCGGCCTCGTGATCGAAAGATCCCGGGCTCGATTCTGGCCGGCGGCTGTTTGTAGGGTGCGGGCTCGGGTGTAGGGATGAGCTGAGAGACCTCCTGCGTGTCGAAATAGAGGAAGGAAAGCGGGAAACACGCTCCGCCATCTCTGGCAGAAGGTCAGAGGAGAAGTGCTGAGGAAGGAATGGGCCGCAGCGGATTCAGTGGGTGTCAACAGCCGATGCCGTAGGACTGGCCCGAAGCGTCGCAAGGCAGGGACCCACAGAATGCTCCGTGTACCGAGGTTACTCACAGATCACATTCGGCTTCAGCATGGCTGGAGATTTCCGAAAATTCCTGGGGCGAGGGGATTCACACAGGACTTCTAACCGTTTCTTCCCAGTTATTGCCATAGGTCTAGTGTTAAAATCCCTGAATATTGGTTGGTTCGGACCCGTCCCCACAGCCGGCACGTAGCCAGGATTGTCCTGGGGGGATGAAATGTCAAATTTTGCCATATGCTTCTGGCATATGACGAAATTCATGGGAAAAAGCAGCGACTCTATGTAGCTGACCTCATTTTTAGCCCACAGGAATTCTTTTAGTATTTGCTTTTGCAACATATGTATGATCATTATTCCGTATTCGCGTGAAATCGCTATATATGTAATCGCTTATATGTAATCGCTATATATGTAATCCCTTATATGTATACGATTATATGTATATGATTATACGCTTATATGTATGCTTAATTATATACGAAATCGCTATATATGTAATCGCTTAGCTCAGGAGGCCATGGCCCCAAGGCCTCCCCTTTGGCTACGTCCCTACCCCAGACCCCCCCCCCCCGCCGGGATCTCCAGCCATGAGCTTCAGCATCTGAGCAACATCCTTTTGTTGCACATCCATCAAAAGGAAAGAAACAAGTAGTGCAGATATCACCGGCGAGCTGAGAAGCTTCCTCACCACCAAAGCCGCAGTCGGTTACATGCTCTATCGCAGACACCGCAATAACCCACCACCAAAATAGATGGCGCGCCGGCCGGTCAGCCAGGTGACGACACAGTTCCTGGGATGGTCCCATGCAAACCCCGCGCACCTCTAAGCGGGTGTCCTTGGCCGAGGCAGTGCGCGCGCACATCAGCGCCACCAAGGGAACGTGGCTCTGCAACGCCGGCCGGCACCGCCTCACTTGTCTGCGCCGTGACGTAGGGAGGGCCGCGCGGGTCGCTGTCAGGTAAAGCAGGACCTCACGCGGGACCCCGGCAGACGGACTGCGAGACCGGACAGGCGGGAACTCCACACAGGTCAGAGAACTGGTAACGGGGCCCAGGGCTGTCGGCGGTGAAAGTTGCACATAGTCTGTTCGAATTCTAGATGACGTGTATGGATAGATCAGGCTGTTTCTTAGTCCTTCGAGTTTGTGAGAAAGAAAACCACTCACTGAACGACGATAAACGCGTGTCTGAGGATCAGTGTCAAATGCAAACAGGGGTGGACTGTAGTTTTGCGACGTCCCGCTTGTCAACTGGGAAACGCGTGAGACAGCCCGCGCGGTTTGTGCTCGTAGCCGTTAGCGGGAAACCCAATGTAAAGAGCATGCCGTGTACCATCACTAACTCCTCGGCGTTCCTGTGTGATTCAGATCGAACATCGGCCGTGCGGAAATCTCGACACTGCCATGCTAACAGTGGCCGATAAAACGAAAACCAGTAGAAACTCAAACGTGGAATCGAGGCTTCCGTTCTCGTTCATATGGGACGTGGGCTTTAAATGTTACTGCCGACCTGGGGCGTAAGGTTCTGGCACGACTTCTCCACTCATTTTGACGGCGCTGGCGCGATAACCGGCATACAAATACGCAGCTCACAGTCCCCTCCTCTTCCGAACGAACTATGTCCGCGCTTACTCAAACGATCACCAGCCCGAAAACACGGCCGTGTTTGAAAACTGGACATCAGCGACCGCCGATCGCCCGCAAAACTGCGAAAGTTCGGCGTTTTTTTTTGGGCCGCGACAAGAGTAAAGGATACCCCTCCGCCACCCCCTCCTCCCCAAAGCTCGACCGCGGTCGGAAATATTCTCGTGTTGCCGGGGACCGGCCGGCGGAGAGCAATGACGCACAGACCTGTCCCGTTCCCAGACCGTCACGACACAGTGACTCAGCGAAATGGATCGCCCAGCGCATTTGGCGCCCGGGGAGGGGATACAAGCCTGGATGGGCTGTCCCGGGGCAGAAAGTCGTGGTCTGGACTGGCCCGCTGTCGGGTATGGAAGGTCCTGGAGGCGCACGGCCGGTGCACCTCGTGGTGCAGTGAACTGCGCAGGCGAGAAAAGCGTTGATCGCTCGTAACACGATGTTTTGTTTTCATCGTTTGACATGTGGGAGGTTTTCAGACTTGTTTTGCACTTTTAGTACCACATATTCGCCCTAGAGTTGTTTGCAGTGTGAAGAAAGAACACGTGTTGCGGACTGTTCCAGCCGGTGCGTCCCAGTTGTTCGGTGTTGTTGATTGGTGCTGCCCGAATTACCAGCCTGTTGAGTTTTGGTTCATCGAATCGTGTTTAAATGAGCCTGCAACTACTACTAGGCTGTTCAGTGCGCGTCCTACTTTACACTAACGTCAGGTTTCCGTTGGCGGGGTTTTCTGGCGCCCACGCCACCCGCCAGAACACTCCATGAATTGCGCAACCGGCAAATCATCCATTCCTAACCAGTCTTCTCCCGTTCAGATGAGTTTCTCAGACTCGCATGAGCTGGCCTCGTCAGCACCTCGGCCCTCCCAGTCGGGCCGTCCCCACCCCACCCCCGGCCCGGCCCGCGCGCTGACCCGGCCGCGTCCGTTCCAGCTCCGACATGGACATCCTGAAGGCCACCACGCTGCAGAAGGCGTCCGGAGAGAAGGTGGAGGGCAGCGCGGCGCTCGCCGACAAGCGCGTGGTCGGCGTGTACTTCTCGGCGCACTGGTGCCCGCCGTGCCGCATGTTCACGCCCATGCTGAAGGACTTCTACGACGCGCTGCTGGAGCTCGGCTGCGAGCTGGAGATCGTGTTCGTGTCGTCGGACCGCTCGCCGACCGACATGAAGCAGTACATGGAGGAGGCGCACGGCGACTGGCTGGCCGTGCCGCACGGCGCCGCCGCCGGCCAGCAGCTCAAGACCATGTTCGAGGTGAGCGGCATCCCGACGCTGGTGTTCCTCCGCGCCGACGGCAGCGTGGCCGAGCGCGACGGCCGCAGCGTGGTGCACTCCCAGGGCCCGTCCAAGGCCGTCTTCGATCGGCTGGCCGGGAACTAGGCGGCCCCGCGTCGGCCCCAGCCCCCAGCCGCCGGTGGCCGACGGAAGCCCGAGCAGGTCCCGCCGACGGTCGGCGCCGCGCCGTCTGCCGGACCTGCTCGGCGCGGGGATCCCGCCGCGCCGTCTGCCGGACCTGCTCGGCGCGGGGATCCCGCCGCGCCGTCTGCCGGACCTGCTCGGCGCGGGGATCCCGCCGCGCCGTCTGCCGGACCTGCTCGGCGCGGGGATCCCGCCGCGCCGTCTGCCGGACCTGCTCGGCGCGGGGATCCCGCCGCGCCCGCCCTCGGCTCGGAAAGTCCGCTCTGGAAGTGGGGAAGTCCCGCAGGTTCGGCCCCGTATCGGACCGGCGGCCGTCCAGGGCTCACACAGCGTGCCGTGTGACTCACCGCTCACGCCGGCCGACTGCACGGCCTTGCTATGGCGCTTCGCTTGCAAGGTGGCTTTTGCCGTGTGTTTCGTTGTTGTGAGGTTCACGTTTATCCCCGAATCGGCCGAAGAACTGCGAGCTTGGGAGCGGCAAAACAAGACCAGACCACGGCCCGGCGCTCACGCTTCAGCCGCAGCCATAATCAGCGCGAAAGCTCGCGTACGTCGACTGCCTGGTAACGTGCATCGATTCACGTTCGTTCCACGGCGCAATGTCGGTCACCACAGGCGCCTGGCAGCCGCCAGCGCGTGTGGTGACCACGGCGTGTCCAGGCCGCTCCTGGACTTGTTTCTGTCGCCCTGCCTGCCGTTTCGCCGCGTCCTGCCGTTAGCTCCTGATCAGTTATGCACCCTGCGAACGCCGTTCCGCGTGCGCGCGACATCATTGATTGCGGCCTCGAAATACATGAGCGCAGGGCGTGTACTGCGTGCCGTCCACGCGCCGGGTGCGGTCAGCTCGGACGCGTTGGGAAGGTCGCGCTGAAAGGCTGCTAGACGTCGCTTCGATCGCTGCGGAACTGGGAAGTTCTAAAGGAGACTGCAGGCTCGTCAACACCTACCGAGTGGCGAACTTCGTATTGAACCAATGGAATGGAGGTCATTGGAGGTTAATGGGGGTGACGGCCCACGATGGAGGCCAGATCCACGATATACTGCTGTTTTGTTTTGTTGAAGTCTACCGATGAGATAAGATAAGACAGTTTGCCCTCTCAAAACATCTAACAAAATCACGGCGGTCAAATTCTCTGTTCACTCCACCGGATACGTAAACAGGCCACGAAACCCGCTGTTTTTCTCCAATCGAATCCAGCTTCCCACCATACGTAGATGCTGCGCTGCCCTGACGGCCCGAAACCGCGCCGGCGGCGGCGGGAACAGCGCGGGCGGCCTCACCTTTGGAGACGCCGTGGTAGTCGAGTCCGGCGCGGGCCGAGCCGTCCCGGGTGTAGAGCCGCACCCGCGCCGGCCGGCTCAGGTCCCCCTGGCGGACGACGGCCACGCGCGCCGAGACGGCGTCGTCGGGCCCCACCGGCTCCGTCACCCGCAGCCGGCCCGACTCGAACTTGATCAGCGGCTCTGGAAGGCACCGGCCGCGTCAGCTGACGCCGAGCCAGGCTGGGTGCACGGCGCGATCTCACCGGTGGAGCGGAGGGGAGCAGGTGTTCCGGCAGACGGCTGTGTCGTGCTCGGAAGTTGAACTCCGCTGCTGAGTGCCGGACAATCAGAAAGGCCGTCGTGGTGCGTGCGGCGATATTTGCGGGAATAAAGGAACGGGTGATTGATGGGGAGATGACAGCGCAAAACGCGCCCTCCGTCCATGACGATGTGCAGCTGAACGGCTCAGTTTACGCTGCTAACAACCATAAGGAGCTCTCTAGGTATTCTGCCTTGTGAAGGTGTCCCGTGTCGTGGTTGACTGCGCTGTGATGCGCTGCAGACACTCCATCAGCAACCGCAAGCAATGAGTGAGTTTCAGCGTTACAAAATTACTCGACAACGAATCACCCCTTCCCAGTCCTCACCGCAAACCGGGACGTTTGTTCACGCGGCCAATGCACGGACACCAACTCACGCGCTGCCATGTCCCGATCGTCACTGTTGTTCTGCTCAAACCGGTACTTTTCGCGCGAAGAGTTCATGTCACCAGTAGGTGGAGCAGTGCGGCGCCTCTCAGCGATAAACAGCGGCTGGTCGAACAACATGGACACCGCAGAGCTGGCGTTACCCGGTTTCTCTGAAGTGCTAATGCGCCTCGGCGGGGGAGGGGAGGAGGGGACCGAGACGTCGTCGGCCGCGAGGCTGTTGAACGAAGCAAAACAGTACGGCTCGATGCAGGTACGCCTCGATCGAGCCACCGAAAAGACATTAGCATGCATAAGCATCTAAAACCGTCTGCATTCTAGTCCCTTGGGCTCTCAGGCAAAAGGTGCATATCGGGTTATCATGGCGCTATCACTAGCCCAGTGGTACTGTTCCGGATGGGGTATATTTGTGATGTTAAGAAAACCGAAGTGCCAGATGATTTTCCAAGCAAATGCTGGCCAGTAACCTATGAAGACGAAAACATCACGTACGACTGAGTCAGATACATACCGGAATGTGAACTACCGATCATACTGCTAATATAGAGGCATCACGTTAACTCTGACCCCCGCACCGCATTCGTCGGCCCCTACCATCGCCTACAACAGCGTCCCTGTCAAGATACCGGCTAATCACCGGATCAGCTCCGCTATCGGCGCCACTGCCACAACGGACGCGCGCGGCCGCCGCCGTGCGGGCAGGCCCACTCACGGTCGGCCGTGTCCCGCACGGTGACCTCCGTGGTGTTGCGGTCGCCGAGCCGGGCCGGACCGCCAGCCGCGGCCGCCGAGCCCAGCACCAGCCGGAACGTCTCGGCCGGCTCGTGCGAGTAGTCGTTGACCAGAACCACCGGACAGGGCCTCTCGATGTCGCCTGCCGGCGGACGCGAGGAGATTAGCGGACACGGAGCGCGGCCGGGACCGGCGGACGCTGTGGCCAGTGTCCGCGGACAAACAGCGTGCGTCGGCAGCGGACATGAAGCAGGGTGTCGCCGGACATGCAGCGTTGTCAGCGTACAAGAAACGCGACCATGACCATCGAACGCACACTGTCCACGAGCGCAGAGCGCAATCGAGATTACCACCGGCGGCTTGCCGCAAAGCCCGCGCCGAGTGAAACCTCAAAGCGGGTCACTCGGGGACAAGGGACAAAGCCGTCATACATACACGTCGCCATACACGTCGGTCAACTAAGGGCTGCCCCATCTGACTGTGCGTGGTCCTATCTCAAAGTACACAGAGACAGACGTGGATATCTGTGTGCGAAGCCGCAGCGATAGGGACCAACGATCTTACCGACGCCGCGTACCACTAATTTGGCGGTCATGCCCAGGATCAACCGTGATTACGATTATGTAAATACAAGTACAAGTATGAGCAAATAAAAAGCATTTGCGCAAAATGCAAGACCATTTCGCACTGTAGCAAATCATTAATTGAGACGGCCACAAGACCGCGCGAAATCTGGGGCAAAACGTGTCCACAGAAAAATGTTCATTTACAATTCAACATCAGCGCTTATGTGTGTATCAAAACGGCGCAAGCCTCCATATTTAGTCTGTGGTACCTGCCATGGCACACGAGAAACTAATATTGCATCACGCATCACACACTGAAACCCAAGCAAGCACAAGGAACTCCGTGCTGACCATTTTGTCCGTCATGTTAACGTCATTTCATAAATCGGGTCTGGTTGGCACACTATGCTGCACGCTGTGCTTTTCCTACATCCGACGCGTTAACCATGTACAATCTCAGGAAACGTAAATAAAGCCCAAATGTAAGCCGGTAACCTCTGTGGCCGCTCAAGTTGGCATGTTTTCAGAGACGATGACTCATGACTGCTCCTCATTGCCGAAACGTCGCCGGAGAAGAGCATTCGATAATGCAGAGATACTCGCATGATGTGTAAAGCAGTAAAATGTCAGGCATTTGCCTTGATGATATTGATGTGGAGGTAGCAGCAATCCACCGCAATCCACCAACGCAAAATTAAAACTAGTCGGCCTCACGCTTAAAGAACACTCGAGAAAACACCATTTCACCTGGACCGAAGACCAGCTGGCTGGCGTTAGTGTCGGGACGTTCTTCGAAGTCGGCCCCTACGGAAGCCGTGCCTTGTCGCGTGTAACAGCGCACCGATGACGTCATACTGACGTCACCTCGTCGGACTACGTATGCCGTCACCAGGTCGTCTTCCTCGAAGCCCTTGTAAGCGCTCGCCGAGAACTCATGTATGGGGACTGCGCGACAAAAGCAATCAACTCGGGGACTTTTTGACTCTGGTAAATACAAACAATGCAGGTGTCACAAGGAAAAGCTTGTTCAGCGAATCAGGTCACTTTTCAGCTTCCACTATGCCTCAACATCGTTGCAGCGTGACATCACATCACACGCCATCATGCTCCCCGCTCTAACTCTCATTACGTCAGCGACTGCACCCGTCCGCACTGGAGCCAAACCAGCCGAGATCGTTCTGACGGGGCCCGAGTCTGGGCCGGGTCCGGCCCGGACCAACGAGCCGTCCGGGGCCGACGGGCGCGCGAATCGCTCTCACGGTCCGACTCGGAGTCGTCGACGGTGACGTTGAGCACGTGCGGCCGGCGCAGGGTGGCGTTGACGGGCAGGCGCAGCAGCAGCTGCAGCCGCTCGGGCCCCTCCCGGCGCGGGAAGCCGGCGTCGTCCAGCACCCACAGCTGGAGGGAGGCCTCCGTCTGGCCGGCCGAGAACGAGAGCGTGGTGTCCACGCCCAGGTAGTCCTCGCCCACTGTCGGCAAGCAAACGCAGTCAGCGGCGGCCACTCGGACGACCAACGACTCTGAACAGCGACAAAACGTATGCATTTTACGGGACTGACACCAGTATGTAATGGTAATGGTAACGAATTCCTGATTTTGTAGGCCACGATTTAACAGACATTTACATTTTCCTCAATTCATTGCAGCGTATCGGGAACCTCCGATGCTTTGCGAACATCAGTGCATTATTAATCGACCGACCCCGGTTTTTGCGCAACGATGTGGGCAGTAAACAGGATATGTCGTCATAATCTCAGCAGGCCAGCCGGCAGCTCCAGGATTGCCGCAGAGCCGACTGAAGACCGATGGTAGCCGGGCCCGTCTCAGACAAACAGTGATCAGATCCGGGGACAGACGGGCACGGCAACTCACCGGTGGCCTGCGGCGGTTCGCCCCGTCTGGAAGTGACGGTGATGGCTGACGGACCGGCCAGGTCAGTCCCAGCCCGAAACACGGTGATCGGAACGGCGCCGGCGCTTTCATCGACATCTAGCGTCGGCTGGCCGAAGTAGAAGTAAGGCGCTGCAAAAAATGACGAAAATTAGGCGATGTAATGCGGAACACTAGCGATTTTCTCTGCGTTTATAAATTCAAGTTGACACATCCATCACGTTACAACCACTTGGATCAAGTAAATTTAACAAATAAACTCAAAGTTTTCAAAATCGCGGCATTTAGTTAGTTCCTCAAAGAATTTTGATATTCTACTAAGACCTTCATCGACAAAATGATCGGTCGCAAACACAACTTCACCACATAAAACCGCCATCTCTGTCACTGGCCAGCTCTACCTACCGTCGTCGTCGTCGCTGAACATGATGACGCGAGCGGCGCGGTGTCCAGCGGCGGTGAGACGGCCGCCGCGCGGCTCGTGCAACTCCAGCCAGAACGCCTCCTCCGGCTCGAACAAGGCGTCGTCGATCAGCCGGACGGCGCAGACGGCCGCGCTCTGGCCGGCCGCCAGGGTGAGCCGGCTGGTCTGCTGGTCCGGCCGGCGCGAGATGAAGTCGGAGCGGGACAGCACGCCGTCGCCGGCCGTGCCGCCGGCCGTGTCTGTCCGGGGAGGGTGGTCGGGGCCCGGTCAGAGGAGGACAGCCTCGGGCCGCGACACGGCAGGGCCGGACAGTCGTGCCTTGAGAGTGTGGGAGCGATGGCTGGCGCATGAGAGACTGGGATAAATAACTGGTCGGAACGCTACGGCAAAGCACTGGAGTCGTTATCTCAACAAATGTCTGAGAGCATCTTCTTCCTTTAGAGAATGCCTGAAGCATATTATTTCCATGTCTGGCTGCAAAAATTAAGCTTGAATGAAGTTTGGTAATGCGTTACGTTTTAAAAAGAAAAACAACGAAACAGGACCTCCGACAATGAGCACAGATCATCCTAAATTCTCCTTTCTTCCCACCGTTTCCGGTGATGCAGAGCACGGTCATCTCTTGGCTGAGGTCGCCAGCCCGCTCCACGGCCACCTGCAGCTCGCCCGCGCTCTCCTCGATCCGGTACTCCGCGACAGGGAAGAACACCACAGCCTCTGCCGGCGCCAGCGTCGGTCGTATTGGAGCAACACAACAGGCGATGCGACTGGAGACACGTGGAGTCATTTTCTGTCCGCTGCCAGTCATGAAATCGTGTCCACGTCCACAGCGCGAGCCCGATGGGCTGCGAGGATCAATGTTATCCTCCTCCGAAACGCCAAACCAGAAAACGGCCATTGCAACTCAGACCTGCGCAAATAGACCATTGCATTACCAGGTCCGTTTTCAGCACCGGCGGTAAATGCAGCACGCAAGCCAGTGAACAAAAGCCGCCTCTATGCATCGTTGGCTTGGTCTTCTTTGTTCTAAACGGCGTGCCTCGTATTCGCGAGAGCTCACCATCCTCGGCGTCCAAGATAACGACCTCAGCGTTGGCCGGCTGCGACACTAACGCCTCTACCGGCCGCTCCAGGGACAGTCGGAACGTCTCGTTGCGCTCAAAGTGCGAGTCATCGTGCAGCCGCAGCCGCCAGGTGGCGCTGCTCTGGCCGGGCGAGAACTGCACCTGGTCGGCGTGGGTGGCGCTGAAGTCGACGCCGGCGCTGGCCGTGCCGTTCTCGACAGTCACAGCTGGAACAGGCGGGCGAAACAGGTCAGTGACAGACAGGGAACGAAAGAATCTCGGAGGGAACCTCGTGAGGCAGCTGTCAACTCTAGAGTACCTGGAATGAAGAAGATGATACGGCTATGATTTGGACTTCGGATAAGCAAGCAGAAGTCTGGACAGCTTGGGAAATGTATCCTTCCTCGTAGCCAAAAACAAGTACTCAAAACGATGTAAGTAAAGCGCAAATAGCCAAGAGGACAAGAAAGCAAACGCACCGGCATGAAGTAAAACACCAAAATCGGACCAAAACATCAAGATTTGCTAAACTCATCTAGATAACCTAACCGAATTTGTTCGCCATGCAACATTTGCATCTCAGATAAACGTTTGGCATGTGAACCTCGATATACCCATTCTGTCATCGTGACCTGCCGCTTCACGGAGCCCGGCGGAGGACTCACAGACGAACGACGTTTCGCCGAGGTAGCCGGTCCGGTTGAGCCGCACCTCCAGATAGGAGGCCGTCTCGTTCACTCGGTAGCTCGCCGTGCCGAACGACACCCAGCACCAGGCCAGGCTGAAGGTCAGGTCGCGCACGCGATTCCCAGCTGCGAGCAGAACGCAGCTCGTGACCCGCACGCAGCTACAAACAGCGTGCCTTTCGATGTGTGACACTTTTGCCACCAAAGAGGTAGATATAAGCTGCGGCCGGAGCCACAGAAGTTAGACTGCAGCGAGTCTAACGCTGTCTGCAGCGAGTCTGGCTCAGTGCAAAGCAGTGACCAAAGGCTCGACAGCAGACACGCGGGGGTCTGTCACATACCTCACTAACGTACCAACTGCGCCAGGGGTGCCAGGGACGCCTCTTCAACTTCTATCAAGTTTACGGTTAGGTTCTATGCTTCGCATGGAAAGCATTGTCCTAAAACCCCCCTCTCCCAGCCGCCCCCTCCAACGTTCGACTATTTCGCGTCGCTCAGTAACTCTCGGCAGCCCGCCCAGGTGCCGACGCGCCATCAGCTGATGGCTCGCGCCGCCCACGCCGCCGGTGCGCCGCCAACTGCCGAATTATGCGGCGGCGCGAGTGGCGACGATTTGTCTGTGTGGCGGGCGGCGCGGCGCCTGACCGCGGCCTGATGGATGTGGCGCGGGCCGGCTGGCGGGACGCCCGGCCAGCCGCCGATCTCCGACAGATAGCGGCCGGTAAGTACCGCGCACTGATGGTAATGGCACCCGCCCGAATATCATTGGCCTGGACTGGCGCTGTTCGGCCCGGTGCCGGCTGACGATACGCGGCGGTAGTGACTGATGAGTGGAGACAGGTGTCGTCTTCCTGTGACGGAAGCGTGCTTTGTTTGAATATGGCGTCGAATTTGCGCAGGAAAAGGGAGCGATGGGTGCCGTAGGTTCTCTAAAAGCGATGCATTCAAAGCAGTGTAGGGTGCTGTAAGCCGCATCAGTTTCAAAACACTTCGGTTAGTTGTTATGAAGCAGAAGATGGTATGCAGATGACGGTTTCGAATTCAGGTAATCTAAACACTATTAGGCTATTGAGCGATGTTTGACTGCTGCCGACAAATGGTGTCGACGTCCCCATCTGAAGTCCAGTTTCGTAAACACCTCATATCGTGAGACGTTTACCTCAGATAGCCTGACGGCATGAATACGAATCGGGCATGTACGTCCCCGAGCGAACGCACATTCGTCAACCTCCAAAGGTTGACGAATTTATGAGCTGTGGTGCTCAAAACCGTCTCCATTGCCCCTGGTCCGCAGCCTTCGCTCAGGGCTCCCTCAGCGTCACGTCCCCTCACCTTCGTCCTGCACGTCGTAGACGAAGCTGTCTCGTGACGTGGTGGCGTTGGCGTCCTCGGCCAACAGGTAAGCCACCTCCCGCCGCTTCAGCTTCCCTGCGAGCGCAGCAGAGCGGCAGTTATGCGTGGAATTCGCGCCCGGCCCGTCGAGCGCGTCCGTAATTGTTTTCTCATTGTTTGTTTAGCGGCGGTGCTGCCGGCCGTGATCGATGCCACGTCCGGTAACAATTGGTAATCCGATTGTAAATTCGAGCCGTCTGCACAGATACCTGCATGGTAACGAGTTCCGCACCTGGCGGAGGCGGCCAGGTCCTGGGGGGGGGGTGCGGCGACTCCCCTGGGCCCTCCCGCGGTACAGCGGGTACGGCGGGCCTGTGTGTACTGCCGGTCATCGCCACGGAGGAAGCAGCGAACGCGCCAAGGCATCACGTGAGCGGCCGCTAAAATCAATAACACGCCTTGCGGGACGCGTTACGAACCAGGCCTGTTCGTTTCGCAGCAAGAATATGAAAAACATGCTCTGAAATGCGACTGTAGCTCTAAATATGGTTTAACAAATTTGTTTCTCTGCGTTGCATTTTGCAGTGTACTGCATATTTGCGATCTGTTTCAGCATACGTGCTCGTGGAGTTCCAGTTCAAACGTCACGCGCGGTCATGATATTGTCGTTCCAGGGCGGTTCAAAAACACCCGTGGAAAATAGACCTGAAAGTGGCATTGCTCCCGCAATAGCTTTATGGACACCTTTAATCTTGCAATCTAACGCCTTGTGGATATTTTAGCAAGACTCTTAAAAACTTCAGCCATATTCTGGCGGAAACTTCATTATTCGGTGCCAACTTGTTGCGAAGTTGACGAGTGGGCACGAAAATGACGAAAATGTTGTGGCCGGGACGGTCCGCTGATATTTTTATTTCTATGTTTATCTTTTTGCAATATGAGATTCACTCTGCCTACGACGTCATTCGTAAATAAATTCCAACTGCACTGTGATGAAGTTTGTACTGCGTTGCGGTACTTCTTGACATACGTTAACAGAACGTTACGTCTAACCATTTGACTCACGAATGTGCCGCTGGTGCTGACGCATAGTTTTAGTGAATAGTGTGGATCCCACGGTTTCTGTCAGTTTCGTGAATCCGTGACTGCAAATTAATCTTGTGCCTTGGAAAGCAGCAAATTAAGGGTGTATTAAAAAAAGATTAAGAAAAAACATTGGCAGTCGTCACTCGAAACGTTTCAAAAGCTCATCGGAGTTTTAGTTTTCCAGTTTTACACCGGCGTTAGCACGTAAGTGCTAACTGAGCAACTGCTTCACCCCGTGAAGACTAGCGGAGTCGTGTTCTAGGAGGTTGTTTCAATACGGGAAGGCGCCTCGTCTCGCACGTATGGCAGGTTATGATGTATGGAAGCATATGCAAATTCACGGGTATGTGCTCTGGTTCAGACGTGTTTACTCACACTCCACCTCATTGATGGTCGGCAACACATTGATGAAGACCGCTTTGCTCATGTTCAGCGATACCTGAGGTAAATGAAATGATAGTCCTCTGAATTGGCTATGAGGGTAGCTGAACACTGGCAACAGGGTTTTCGTAACGTCTGCACACATTAGTTATGAAAGTCCTGACTATTGCCATGTGTTTGACCGAATTGTGGCGCAGAACGTTTTTGATGCTGACAGGGCCAGAACCATTTTGAGGTAAGTTTTCTCTTTTTACAACCAGAGGGTTCACGTTAAACTTATGCCAGGCTGGTTGGGCTGCTCTCTTCCTGCCCCATAGTACTTTAACAATGGAACGTTTAGTTCAAGGGGCTGTCCCACACTTAATGTAGTGATGAAAGGTTCAAGGGCTCGAGCGGATCGCACCTGACATCTATTTGTGGACGCCCATAGTTGCGAAAACCGGGTGCTTGCGGCTAAATTCGAATACTGCTATTTTCCAGCCGCATTCCTTCATTTCAGGTGTGTGGGGACTACAACGTTACACGTGGCCGGTGGAGATTAGACCAGATTTCCCCCGAGGATCGTTCGATCAGAGCACCAAGCGGTCAACAGCGTCTGTGCCGTTTCCGTCACCAGAGATGGGTTCCGAGGGACCGTGTTTGCATCATTTGGTCTGCTGCTGGAATGATCGTGCAACAGTCTTCTGTTTTCTCATGGGAGCCACATTCGTGTTTCAGTGGCTTCGCCACGGAGCGACGCTCGCGAGACAGTGTTCTGAGGGCAGCCTCGGTTGTGTCACGGCCGCGCTCAGCTGACTGTCGGCACCGGGCGCCCCCCAGGCCGGCCCTTGACTGATCGGCCGGCGGGGGCGCTCATTAATGCAGGGCACGATGGGAAGCGGTGGAGGTGGCGAGGGCACCTCGGGCGCGACAAGGCAAACAACATCGGCCGACCGGTGGCGGCGGCGGCGGCGGCGGCGGCGGCAGCTCAAACGAACCGACCGGCCGACTGCGAGGGCTGGCCGACCGCGGGCCGGGAGGAGAGGGAAGGCGCCGGCGGAGAGGAGAGCCGCGCGGAGACACGTGGCGCACGAACGGAGACAACACGAGAGACACCAGAGTCTTTTCGTATACGAATAGTGTGAATCGTATTATACTGTATTGTATTATATTATATATCATATGACTTATATTACGCATTTTGTGTTATATAAAATATATAGTATATATGATATAAACATATTAAACTATATGAGTCACGGGGAGGGGGGCGAAGGGACATGGGTGAAGAAAACATATGGATGGATATGAGGATGGGGAGAAGGGACATAAAGATTGACAGAAGAGACATATGGACAGAAAGAACAGGGAAGAAACGGACGAAGAAGGCATTAAGAGGAGCTTGTTTGACCGAGGTAAGACTAACACGCAGGGACAAAAAAGTGCTCCAAGAAAATGTGCCTGGTAAAAAATAACCCCTAGGATCGGTTTCCACACGAACGAAAGAATTTCCGTTTAGGCGCCATACGTGCTGAATAACTGTGTGTTATTGAAACGGAGAAAGGCCAGCTTGCGGAAGTAACAAGAGTATAATACGTACACTGTAATAAATCCTCGTTAACGGATCACTCGTGAGCACCTTGTTGCCACCTTAAAGACGTGAAGATTCTACGATGTGGCGCGGGATCAAAGAGCCGCCGTAATTCGTGGAGTTCGACTCCGCCCAGTTGTAACGAGGCCCGGCCGCAGCCACTACATTCCGCCGCGCCTACCATCCGCGAACGCCGCGATTGATTAATTCGCGGCGAAATCGGACCCAGGTACGCGCTGCCGGCGGTGATTACGACAAGCACGGCCATTAACTGGCCCGGCCGACCACCGGGCGGGAGGCCATCAGGCGCCGGACTGACCAGCAGCGGACGGCACGTGCGCCTGATGTGGCGTCCCCCGGCGCTCGCGGCGGGGTGCAGCGGGGGCGGGGCGGCCGGCAGAGAGCAGACACCGCTCATTACCGATAAGAATTTACAGCGGGGTTTATGATGCAGCCGGTGAATTGGTGCAATTTTATCGGGCGAGAGCGGAGACGATGAGAGGCGGGAGATCTGTTTCGATTAGACGCCGCTGCAGGGAGAGGGTGACTGACTCCAAGCGCCGCGGTGTTAACTGACTCTGTTAAAACAGTTAACTTGACCCCCGCGGAGCAGAAAATCGTTCCCATTTATCTCAGCAGGAACGTTGTTAGCATGTTCAACGCAGGTGGTTTTATTGCTTAGGTCCAGTCAGCAAGGGCGGGTATCGTCTTGGTCTGTTGCGGAGCTTCAGCGTTCACTTACATGTCGAAAGAAACGCAGGATATATTGGGCTGAAATGTAAATAATCCGAACGAGATATCCTGCAATTACAAAATCGTGCCTTTCAAATAACTGGAACCCCTCCATTTGTCCTGGATAGTGCTACACGAAGTTGTTAAGAGGTTTTACACACAAACAGCCGCCTTTCCGGACGGAGCAGGTTGTTGAACTCGCGTCGACCGCGTAAATATATTTCGTTTCCACGGTTATTCCTTCTTTGTGCGACGTCGCCCCTATTTCAGTTGTACCAAACTCCGTTATCTTTGGCAACGCCGCAGCAAATCTGTGTTACCGGCTACCGCCCCGGGGTCACTCCACTGTCTGAAATGTTTCCATCGCCCATTGTTCTGTCGTCGTTTGTTACGCACGTGATTTTGTCGTCTCGGGAACCTCTCACCCTATGTTAACTGGCTCCAGTTCTCTCTCGCCCTGAGTTAGATGCCCGTCCCTGCAGAGGCTCTCATTCTGCGGGCGAAGTTGATAACGATCGGGCTAGAGAGCATGTCCCTGTGGTCTCTCACCCTGGGTGAAGCTGCTGACGGTCTGGTTGGAAAGCATGTCTCTGTGGAGGCCTCTCACCCTGAGTAAAGTTGCTGACGGTCTGGTTGGAGAGCAGGTCGACGATGGCGCCGTGCTCGGGGCCGGCGGTGACCTGCAGGAGCAGCTCGTTCTCGGCCGAGTCCGGGTCGCTGAAGCGCAGCTCGGCCGGGCCGAGCACGGCGCCGAGCCGGCCGCCGGCCAGCCGGCCGAGCGCCGTCAGCCGGCGCGCCGGCTCCGGCCGCGGCGGACGGTCGTCCACGGCCAGCACGCGGATCCGCAGCTGCGTCGGCTGGCGCGTGCCGTTCACCGTGTCCGGGTAGACGTAGTACATGGGGTCGGCGCCGTCCGACACGACGAAGCTGAAGCGGTCGGCGCCGGCCGGCTCGCCGCCGCCGTGCCGGTACGAGATCATGCTGTGGTCGAGGTCGAGCTGCGTGAACTGGCGCGCCGGCCGGCTCCGGTTGAACAGGAGGCGGCCGAAAGCGCGGCGGCTCGACGACCGTGTAGAGCAGCCGCTCGGGCGTCGTGTCGCGGTCGTCCAGCTTCAGCTCGAACGGCGTGATGACGCGCTCGGCGCCCTCCTCCACCTGCACGTCCTCCTTGAACAGCACCGGCCGCTTGTTGTCGACCGGCAGCAGCGAGATGCGGAACGTGCGCGACACGGCGTGCACGCCGTCGCTGACGGCGAACTCGAAGCTGTCGGCGCGCTGCTCCTGCTCCGGGTGGTGCACGTAGCGGACCAGGCCGCCGGCCAGCTGCAGCTGCGTGAACTCGGCCAGCGGCTGGCCGGGCCGGCCGGCCAGCTGCAGGTGGCCGTGCGCTGGCGGCCGCGTCAGCCGGTACGTCAGCCGCGCGTCGTCGCTGTCGACGTCGCTGCTGCTCAGCACGTCCGTGGTGAGCACGGCCGTGCCGCCCTCGGGCAGTCGCAGGCCGCGGCTGACCGCGCGCGGGTACGCGCGGTCGCCGCCGGCCACCGTCACCAGCAGCTGCCGGTCCATCAGCAGGTTGGCGCCGTCGCTGACGTCGAAGCGGAAGCCGTCGTCGCCGCCGGCGCCGTCGTGTGCGTACCGAAGCCGGCCGGCGGCCAGGTCCGGCTGCGTGAAGTTGTCGCCGGCGGCGAGCGCCCGCCGCGCGCCGTCCGTCTCCAGCGTCAGCTGGCCGTGGCGGGGCGCCGAGCGCAGCACGAACGTGAGCGCCTCGGCCGGCGTGTCCAGGTCGGAGGCGCTGAGCAGCGCCGCCGACAGCGTGGCGGCGCCGCCGGCCGCCACGCGCAGGCCGCGGTTCACCGTCAGCGTCGGCGCCTCGTCGTCGACGGGCAGCACGCGCACGCGCACGCGGCCGCTCACCGCGTGGCCGGCGTGGCCGTCCTCCAGCCGGAAGCCGAACCCGTCGGCGGCCGTCTCCGAGTCGTCGTGCGAGTAGACGAGCGCCATCTGGCCGCGCAGGTCATCGGCTGAGAAGACCCGCGCCGGCTCGCCGCGCAGCAGGAGCCGGCCGTGGAGCGGCGGCTCAATGACCCGGAAGGTCAGCGCGTCCGGCGGCCGGTCGGCGTCGCTCGCAGAGAGCAGCTCCGAGTCGACGGCCAGGTCGCCGCCCTCCAGCACGACCAGCTCGCGCACGAGCGCGCGCGGCCGCTCGTCGTTGCTGGGCCGGATCAGCACGCGCACGGTGGCCGGCGCTGAGCTGCCGACGCCGTCCGAACAGCTGACGCTGAAGTTGTCGGCGCGAGGCTCCACGCCCTGGTGCACGCTCTGCACGTAGCGGACGGCGCCGTCGCGCAGCTCGGCCGCCGAGAAGGCCGACACGGCGCCGGCGCGCGCCAGCTCGGAGCCGGCTGGCGGCGCCGTGCTCTCCAGGTAGCCGACGTGCGGCCGCCGCTCCACCACGCACTCGAGCCGCTCCTCGGGCGTGTCGGCGTCGGAGACGGTGAGCATGTTGGGCGGCAGCGGCGCGCGCGCGCCCTCGTCGACGTACAGCGCGCCGTCCGCGACTGCCAGCAACGGCCGCCGGTCGTCCACCGGCCGGATGGTGACGTTGACCGACACGCGGTCGCCGCCGGCGCTGGCCAGGTCTGAGAGCGCCAGCAGGAAGGCGTCGGCGCGCGGCCGCGGTCCGATCTCGCCGCCCGTGTGTCGGTAGCTGACGCGGCCGGCCTCCAGCTGCGGCAGCGTGAACCGCTCGGACGGCGCGCCGTCCACGCAGACGGCACCCTCGGTCGGCGCGCGCTCCACCAGGAAGGTGAGCCGGGCGGGCTCCGAGTCCGGGTCGGCGGCCGGCAGCAGGGCGGCCGAGAGCGGCGCCGCGCCGCCCTCGTCCACCGTCAGCCGCAGTGCGCCGGCGGCCAGCACCCGCGGCGGCTGGTCGTCGACCTGGGCGATGCTGATGGGGAAAACGACCGGCACCGTCTGGCGGCCGTCGGTGACCTCGAGTCGCAGCCGGTCCTCGGTGCCCTCCGAGCCGTCGTGCATGTACAGCACGCGGCCGGCGGCCAGGCTGGCGCGCCAGAAGTGCTCGCCGGCGCTCAGGTTCCTCCCGTCGACGCTGAGCGCGCCGCGCTCCGGCGGCGCCGTCAGCACGAAGCGCAGCTCGTCGGCCGGCGTGTCCGGGTCTGAGGCGTCCAGCAGGCCGGTGGTGATGACGCCCACGCCGTCCTCGGGCACGGCGCGCAGGCCGGCGCTGGTGACGCGCGGCGGCCGGTCGTCGACCGGCGTCAGGAACACGGTGAACACCTGGTCGCGCAGCGTGTTGCCCGGCGCGTCGGCCACGCTGAAGGCGAACTGCAGCACGCGCGGTAGCACGCCCAGCTCGCCGACCGTCGGCAGGAACGCCACCTTGTGGTGGTTCACCTGCGCCTGCGTGAAGTTGGTGACGCGCTGCTCGGGCCGCTCGGTGAGCACCAGGTGACCGGGCGCGGCCTCCAGGGGCAGTGGCGCGCCGTCCACCTCCCGCGCCGGCCGTGTCACCGTGAACACCAGCCGCTCCGGCGGCGACGCGTTGTCGACGTACTCGAGCGCGGCGCGGTCCAGCGGCTTGGCGCGGCCCTCGTCGACGACCATCGACAGCGACGCGCCCGGCCGCAACGCCGGCGGCTCGTCGTCGACCGGCAGCACGGTAACGACGAACGCCTCTGGGTCAGAGCGGTTCGGCGGCTCGGCGTCGTCGCGCACCGTAAACAACACCGGCTGTTCGTGCACGGCGGCGCGCGGCGGGCCCGTGTGCCGGTAGAAGAGCCGGCCGTCGAGCAGGTCGGCCTGGCTCCAGGCGGTCACCGAGCGCTCGTAGCGGCCGTCGAGCAGCCGCCAATCGGCGTCGTCGTCGGGCCGGGCGGCGCGCTTCAGCACGAACACGCCCTCGGCGGCGTCCGGCTCCGACAGCTCGAACGTCAGCCGGCGCGGCGCGCTGTCCACGTCGGCGGCGGCCAGCAGGCGCGGCGTCACGCGCACCTCCTGGCTGCGGTGCACGGTGACGCCGGTGTTGACGCTGACCAGCGGCGGCTGGTCGTCCACCGGGAACACGGTCACCGGCAGCACGAACAGCACGGCGCTGGTGCCGTCCGTGGCGCGCAGCAGCACGTTGTCGCTGGTCGAGTCGCTGCCGTCGTGCTGGTAGACGACCAGGCCCGTGTCCAGGTCGGCCGGCGAGAAGCGGCTGACGGCGGCGCCGAGCAGCAGCAGCCGGCCGTGACGCAGTCCGTCCTCCACGTGCACGCTCACCTCGGCCAGGTTGTCCTCGTCAGCGATCTCCAGGTTGGTCGAGCTCAGCAGGCGCCGGCTCTGGCCTTCAAACAGCGAGAGACCCGTGTTGCGCACCACTACCGGCGCGCGCGTCTGCAGCGGATGCACAACGATGGTGAGCACGAACGGCGCCGACGCCAGCCCGTCGGCGTCGACAACGCTCAGGCCGAGCCGGAGCGTGCGGCGGCGCGCGGCGCGCGTGCTCGGCGGCTCGTAGCTGACCTTGAGCTCGGCCAGGTCGCGCTGCCGGAAGGCGGCCAGCGGCGCCGCCGGGTCGTCAGACGAGAAGAGCCGGCCGTCGCCGTAGCCGAGCGGCTCGGTCACGTTGAACACCAACTCGTCGGCCGGCGTCTCGGCGTCGACGGCGCGCAGCGCCGCCGGCCGCAGCGGCGTCGGCGACGGCTGGCGCACGTCGAGCGTGAGCGTGGCGTCGGCGGCCGGCGCCGGCGGCGTGTTGCGCCGGCCGCCGGTGATCGCCACCTCCAGCTGGAAGTGCTCGCGCCGCAGCAGGGCGCCGCCGGCGTCGCGCGCCTCCGCGGCCAGCGCGATCAGGTCGCGGTCGGCGGCGGTGCCGCCGGCGTGCCGGTACTGCACGCCGGCGGCCGCCAGCTCGGCGCAGTCGAACCACCGCTCGTCACCGAGCTGGGTGACGAGCCGGCCGTGCCGCGGCAGCCCCAGCTCCGGCAGCAGCTGCAGCCGGCAGCTCTCGCCGTCGTCGACCGCCAGCTGTACGTGCTCAGACCCCAGCGGCGGCGACAGGCCGCCCGGCTCGGGCACCGGCAGCGGCGCCATCCGGCGCACGATCGTCAGCGGCTCGGCGCGCACGCGCACGTCCAGCGTCAGCGGCACGATGGCCGTGTCCTCGTCCGAGTCGTAGCGCACGAGCAGCGTGACGCGGTCCGGCGCCGGCCGCGGCCCGCCGTGGTGCGTGTACACGACGTCGCCGGGCCGGAACTGGCACGGGAACTCGTCCGGCTCCAGCCGGCCCGGCAGCTGGGCCAGCGCCGAGCTGAGCACGCGCACCCGGCACCGGTCGCCCGGCGGCACCCACAGCGCCAGCTCCGTGTCCGGGTCGACCGCGTGCCGCCCGCCGAACGGCACCTCGATGCCGTGGTTGGCCTGCACCACGTCCTGCTCGTTCAGGTAGTCGAAGGCGCCCGAGAGGCCGTAGTCGTCGTAGTAATCGGCGTAGATGTCGGCCGTGGCAGCGGCCGCCGCCAGGCAGACGGCCAGCGCGGCCGCCGCTCCCGGCAGCCGCATGTTCGGGTACTCACCGGCGTCAGAGGGGCTCACCGGGGACGACCGAGAGGGTCCAGATGACTGCGACAAGGACCTCGCTGACTGGACCGCTCGGCCTGGTCAAGCTCGCGCGGGCCTCGCCAAACTTCGGATCACCGCACCGGAACAGGCAAGGAACCTAATGTACCCTAGAAGGGCTCAGTGTAACACAAAGTCCCCAGGATAGTTGGTACTTGCGGAGAGCGCAATACAATACAGTGCGCCGTACACAATATCTGACTGCCAGCAGCCGACGGCAGACTGGCACGCTGGCGGAGGTTAGAGACCGGCCAGACAGACCTCGGAGTCCGTGACGACGTCCGGAAGCCGACTGAGCTCTCCTGCGCCTGTCGGCCAACCCCTTTCCGTCCGGCCAGAGACCTCCTCCGACGGCGCTAGTACCGCCCCGCCGGTCCGCCGCTAGATGGCAGGAGTGGCGTCCGAAGCCCGGCCCGGCGCTGCCCGATCTAGTCCCTGCTGGTGGAACTCCGGCTCCAGTTATCCTCCATATTTTATCAGAGAGAGAGAGAGAGGAGAGAGAGAGAGAGAGAGAGAGAGAGAGAGACGCCAAAACAGACTACGCAAACCTCGTACAAACAAAAAAGTACAGGAAAACAAAATAGCGTATGACATTACCGCCACACGGTTAAGCGTGTTGGATTCATCAGTCAGTTGCGCAAAGTGAGTTAAGCCTTGCAATGCGGTAAGATGCGCACCCATTTCATTTTTTGGGGCCTAGGTTTTTCAGAGATGGTGTCTTTCGGTTTTCATTGTCCCTTCAATAGGACACTGGTCCTGCTTAGTGTTGCTCGGGGATTCTGGCACGTACTAGCGAGAACGAAAATGGTTAACGTCGTTGAAATGGCCAGGGAAAGCGGTGCGCTCCTTGTTCGTGAAGCCAATAAGATGCAAACGTACTGGACATCTAGATGTGGATGTCTATTTCTAGCTAACCTTTGATCGCCATAATAGGTTGGATGAATATTCATGTGGCAATTACAGTCATAGTCAATCATAAATATCTTCAACACATCTCTACAGCTGATCGCGCGGCCAAAGGCCAGGCGTAAACAACCGCATTTATCTTGTAACTTCTGTCAAAATGCTTCAGAAAACTAGTCGGTGCGGTATAGACAGAGTTGTAGGTCTGTGGCGACAAAAGGAAACAACCGCTTCGAAACAAGCGTACAGCTGTCTTTCTTGGCTGAAGGTACCGAAACAGTTGGTTTTGGCCATTTGATTCAAATATGAAAGTTCACACACAATAAGAAGTATTTTGGGGGCACAATGAAATATTACAGTACAATCACGACTCATTTCGACTTCATTTCATGCGACTCATTTCGTTTTGCGAATGTATGGCGTGATTTTGAATGCTTCTTTACACTCGTTGTAACACAAGACTGTTTAAATATATTTAGCATATACTGTGCTGTATTGTATTATATTGTCACGCTGTAACTTATCCATTGCAACATGGTTATGTACTAGCGTACTGTCTTTGTCTAACGAGCATTGTGCTTAATGGTAATGACCAACGAGGTATTGATGCAGCAAAAGGCGGTATCCGGGTTTACTGCGAATATTCCAAGTCAGACCTCGCGATGAATCCAAATATTAATTGTAACTCCAATACATCTTCAGTTCAGACGTGACGATTTTACCCATCGCAAAAGAGACCTTAGTGACGGACATGCCCGGAACAAGTCAGTACTTTGGTGACCTTCGTAACCAAAACGTTTCAAGAGTCCAGGGTCTCGTCCTTATCTCCTGTTATCAGCGAATCTACGATACCGAGCCATTCGAGTCTGCAGCGGCGTCATGAGTCAGACGGTGAGACAGGAGGTACACAGCACGGTGAGCAACGGCGCAGCCAAAGGGGGCCTGACTGTGGGGGAGGCCTAAGAAGGGGGGCCTGGCCCCCCTCCTTAGGCCTTCATTGTTTGCGAGAACCATTGCGTATCGTCTTCCCAGCGGCACTTTTCGTACGATTTCGGTGAGCTCCGGCCCCCTCCCTTACAAAATCCTGGCTGCGCCCCTGACGGTGCGTTTCCGAAACACACCGCTGAAGGGGCTAACGACCTCCTCAGGAGCCAGTCGCAGCGCTCGTGCGTGCCCCTAAATTAGGCGGCCCGTTAGCGGAGCGGGCGCCTCCTGTGGGCGTTCCCCCGTCTCGGCCGCCACCTCTGCCGACGGAGGCGGGGCGGGGCGCGGCAGCGGCCTGTAACAAGCGGCACCGACAGCACGCTAATGAGAGCCGGCAGAGGTGAGAGGCTCCCGGCCACACGGACTGCACGGACAGCAGGAAGCGCCGCACACTGAAACAGCGAGGAGCCTGTTGAGTGCGGCTCCTGACTGTTAATGCGGCAGATACAGCAGACGACACGGTCGTTTGCAGGGCGTACACGTGCAGGCGAGTGCAAGAGTAATGCCGTCCAGCGGGAGCAGTTTGTGACTTAAAGGCCACTGAGAATGTCAAAGAATAGCCCCGCACATACAGTCACGTCCTGTTGTTTATTCATGGACTGGGATAAGATAACCATGTCAGTGTCCTCATTCAAACCCAAATGTATACGTGTTATGACCTTGCCGATTTCGATACCAGTGCTGGCAAGTGCGGTGCACAGTCAGCAGATGCATTCGATGTTTGACACCTTAGCTACGTAAGTCAATCTCCTGAACAGCACTCTAGTCCGCGATGGTCTTCCTCACACCTCACAAGCGGTTATCAGCTTGTAATAGGGGCAAACCAATCAACACTCGGGTCAGCTATGCCAACAAATCCTGAGCCGCAAATCACAGAAAGACGTCATGTGGAGCATCGCGCATGAGATCGCCAGGTTCGCTTACCACCGGGAACATGTCCTACCGCACGCCGATCCCATCCCCAATTACTGCCGGCCGGGGTCAATCGGCCCCTATCAGACGGCCGGGAGGTGCGCTGATTTACTGGCCTATCGCCCGATCTGGAGGCGGCGCGGCGGCGGCGTGAAGCGGCGCGCTGCGGCCACCCGCCGGCGCGGCCAATCAGGGGGCGGGGGGTCAGTTCGCACCTCGCCGGACGGTATGTGGCGCGATCGGCCGAGATATCGCTGAGACGAGCCGGGCACCGGTTTACGGTGTTTGTGATGCAGATTGAATCGGGCGGCTGGCTGAGATGATCGGCCTGGGCGGAGGTGTTCTGGGGCTAGGGGACGGCTTCGATCGGTTCCCACGCGGGCAAGGCCGCAGCTGAGAGGTTCAGAAACCTCAGCTGGAGGATCTGTGCGCTTACGCCGTTTCGAAATCCTTGTAGCGTTGTGGCGACGAGTTTGCTGCATGGTGCACCGCCGCATGTTTCACGCCGGCTGAGATTCGACCAATAATCGCCGCATCGAACGCAACAGACGCGCAGGCAGTGACGTAGCCAGCGGGGCATGGAGGCCATGCCCCTTTCAAGCGGTCTACATTAGATATATAACAATTTCGCCGGAATACGTAATAGTGATCATGTATGTTGCAAAAGCCGACATTGTTTCCCTGTGCATTAAATGAGGCAGATTACGTAACACTGCTGCTCTTTCCTATAGACTTCTTCATACACCAGTCGCATATGACAAAATTTGACAGATGGTCCCTCCCTCTGAGGAAAATCCTGACTACATGCCCGTGCGCAGGCGATTTGTCGCCGCTGATGACTAAGCAGTGGGCACAGAGACATGTTCGGTTCGTCTCCAGCGCGCCTCCCGCGTGGCTGCCCGTCCGTCTTTTCTAACGAGCCAAATGCAGCGCAAACGGAATGACATTTATTGCACTAGTTAATCGACACGTCTGACTAGAATATGTTTGTAGCGACCATGAGCCGGAGTCGGCCTAGATGTGTCCTCCAACAAGACGACACCATTCGCCCGGAGCACGGGGCGGGGGCGGCACCAGCCGGGGATGGGCTGGCGGAGCGGCACACAGGAAGAGTTCGGCGGACGTGACCGGAGCGCTCTGCCGGCGCGCCGATCACACACGCACTCGGCCGCCGGCCGGCAGGGTCCTTTACCGGCGCCTGAGGCGACGCCGCCCTGGAGACGCGGCCTTCCGCGGAGCAGCCGGCGGCGGGCACGCAGCCGACTATCAGGAAGGCTACCGTCGCTACCGACGCCGCGGCCGCGGCGGCGGCGGCCCACTCCGCGCGTATCACAACGGCGCGCGCCCAGACCGGCCGCCGCAAGGAGCCACTGGGCCACGTCACGACACAGAACAAAGGCACGGACCATCATTAGTGGAGACGGGGACTAGAGGTCTGCGGACGCCGAGCGGGCCGGCAGTCCCCCGCGGGCTACTGACGGGACCACGACAGACTACCGCCAACATTGGCGAGCCGCTGCAGCTGCGATTCGGCCGGCAACTCTCCAGGCGCATCGGACAGGTGCCGAGATTTAGGGACCAAGGATACACGGATATCTGCCTCACGCACACCGACGCCACCCCCTGTGACCCAACGTCTACACAGTAGCCCATCTCATTTAACGACTGTCATCACTGACATTACAGCAAGCACCTGATTCGGCATGGAATACTGTCAGCGATAAGCTCAAACTGAGGATACGCGATAGAAAAACAGAACATTATCAACTCATGCCAGCGTGCAGCGCGCGCTCTGCTGCGCGCAGACGCGACCAAACTAGCGACCACCTCCAACTATGAGCGGAACTGTACACGGAAAACCTCGTCACTCGCGTTCTCAGCGCCAGCCGGACCTTGTGACGGTCGCAGACCGCGGCATCGCCTGAGGGCTACCAGCACACCTCCAGACGCGGCTTTCCGAGGGCCAGGCAGGCGTGGTGCCGTGCCCTCCCAGCTGCGTCCCGCCGCCGGCCCGGACCCAGTCCGGCCGTCCCCGGCCAGCGGCCGCGACCCCTGCCGGCGCGGCACGCCGCCGCCCGGCCCGCCCGCACGGCTCGCCGCCTCACGCGTCCGACTCGGGCATCGTCTCCAGCTTGACCAGATGGATCGGGTCGAGCTCGTCCGGCGGCGGCGCCTCCGCCTCGGCCTCCCCGGCCGGCGGTGCCGCCGCCGCCGGCGGCGGCGGCGGCGACGGATTGTCCGCCGGCTGCGCGCCGCCCTCGGCTGGTTCGGCCGTCTCCGGCGGCACGGCTGGCGCCGGCGCCGGCGGAGGCGGAGGCGGAGGCGGAGGCGGCGGCTCCTCCTCCGGGCTGGACGGTTCGTCCGGCGGCGTGGCTGGCGTGTGGATGATCTGCGGCTCGCCGCCGGGCGTGGTCGGCGACCGCAGCGCCTCGGCGGCGGCGGGCGGCGGCGGCGGAGGCAGCGGCGCCGTCGCCTCCTCGGCCGCTGTCTCGTCAGCGGCAGCCCCTGCCGGCGGCGGAGGCGGTGGTGGCGGCGGCGGTGACGGCTGAGCGGCAGCCTCCGCGCCGGCCTCCCCGGCGTGCTCGGCGGCGGGCTCGGCCGGCGGCTGTCCGGCCGGGGGCGGGTGGAACTCAGCCGGGGCCGTCTCCGAGCAGGGCGTCGGCGCCGTCACCACGATCTGGGCCACGCCCAGCTGCGCCTCGGCGACCGCCGGCGCCACGGTCGGAGGCGTCCCGTCCGCTGGTTCCTGCGGTCGACCGGACACGGGTCAGACCAGGCACCGCCGAGACGCTGGGAGCAGCGACAAGCCGACAGAATACATCGGCTGCGGCGCGGGAGAATGACCGTGTGCAGATTCCAACATAAGCCACAGGTCTGTAGCAACCTTATATCGCTACGTGGTCCGCATGAACGCTTTCTCACAAACAATCGGCATGCCATCCGAGGACAAACTGATGTCGCGAAACGACCAAACCAACGCCACAGCGAATCACCAGACCAGACGTCATCCTCCCAGCTCCCGGCGTCGGCGTACCTGCGGCGCGGCATCCGTCCGCCCCTCGGCCGCCACGGCCACGGTGACGGCCGGGCACGACGGCGCTCCGTTCTCGGCGGTCTCGGCGCCTGCGCAGCGTGCGGAGCCGGGGCACGGGTCAGCACGCCCCGTCACGTCCCGCCGCTCCCCGACGGCCGGCCGTTCGACGCGCTCCGCCCGGCCGGCGCGGCGTCGTTACACGGGCGGCTAATGGACGCCGTGAACGGACGCCCCGCGGCCGGGCAGGTCGCGTCGCCTGCCGCCGCCACGGGCGGCCGCCCCCGACCGGTCCCCCGGCCACCCGGTACATCGAAACGCAGGACCACACAGGGGTGAGATGAACCGAGCCGGTACCTCCTGACGGCTCCGAGTACATCCCACGGTAGCCGGGAGTGGGCAGGCCGCCATCGGCAGCCGGAAACACAGAGGGCGACTCTGAGGCGGCAGTGTCGATGGCAACCAACCGCCGTCACGGTGATGTTCAAAACAGCCACAGAACATAATCAGCCGGGTCAGCAAAACGGTCTGCCATATTTCACGATTCGAGACGCCAATCTGAGTCGTTAAATCACCCCGTGCAATATTATCAAGGCCCCAGTTATGACCAGAAATCGTGTACGATTCACGAGGATCGAGCGGGTTCACGGAGCACAGCTTCACCGCCGTCGTCCCCGGCGACCTGACACCGTCGCCCAGGTTCTGACCGCCGACCATGCCCCGCCCACACCAGAGCCTCCCCCGACCGGGCGGCACACACCGCCACCGCCATCCTCTCTGCATAACGGCACACGGACGCATTCCGTGCGCGCGCGAGACCCTCTCGGCGCCGCGACCCATCGCGCGACCATTACCCGAGCGGGGAGCGCGCGACCGCGACCGCATCCATTTGAATGTCATTAGAAGGTCGGCGGGACGCGGCAACACGGTGTCGGGCAGCGGGGGAGCTGTGCGGCGGCGGCGGCCGCGTCTCTGTTAGCCGACCGCCGCCGGCGCCGCGCGGTCCGGCAGCACGGCGACCAGGGAATGCGCCCGCCGGTGGCGGGGTTTCGCCGCCGGCGCCGCCGGCCTTCGTGTACTGCCGGGGGCGGGGACCGCGGGACGCCTGTGTGTACCGTGTACTGCCGGCGGCGGGGACCGCGGGACGTCTGTGTGTACCGTGTACTGCCGGGGGCGGGGACCGCGGGACGCCTGTGTGTACCGTGTACTGCCGGGGGCGGGGACCGCGGGACGCCTGTGTGTACCGTGTACTGCCGGGGGCGGGGACCGCGGGACGCCTGTGTGTACCGTGTACTGCCGGGGGCGGGGACCGCGGGACGCCTGTGTGTACCGTGTACTGCCGGGGGCGGGGACCGCGGGACGCCTGTGTGTACCGTGTACTGCCGGGGGCGGGGACCGCGGGACGCCTGTGTGTACCGTGTACTGCCGGGGGCGGGGACCGCGGGACGCCCGTGTGTACCGTGTACTGCCGGGGGCGGGGACCGCGGGACGCCTGTGTGTACCGTGTACTGCCGGCGGCAGGGCTGGGTATCGCCAGCGTACTCTGTAACGCCGACCGCGGGGCCTGTGCGGGACAGGTGCAATGTGTGTACACGCTGCTCACAGTAGTGTCTGCGTCTCAATGCGTCGGCTATGCTAGACGATCAGAGGCAGTCTATCCAAAGGAAGCAGAGGAGGGTTGTTCGTGTTCCAGCGGTAGCAGAAAGGACGTTCTGCGCGAGACGAAAAGACAGCCGATTCAGCGCTGAAAATCTGGGCAGCAGGCTATTTGCGGGGGCTCAATACAGCACTCGAGTCAGGAGAAGACGGCAATCGTCTCAGACAGAGGTCACGAGAATCGGAAACCCACATTCTCCAACGCAAATACGCGAGTGAGATCGGTCAGGCGAGTAGGAGCAGGAGTTGAAAGATGTGAAACCTTAAACTGTTAGTCAGTCAGCACACTACGTACAGAGCGACCAGTGCGCAGCAAGCGGCTACAAGAGTAAATAAGAGAAAAGCGACAGTCAGGCGAAGAAGCCGCACGTCAAGATCTCACCTGTTCTCCCTTCGCTGCCCTTTGCCTTTGCGCGGTACGACTGCTGCTGCTCTTTTGACAATTCCAAATCAAAACCGGGCGAGCAATACGAATAAGAAACCACTGAAAACGGAACGAGCGAAATAATCACAACGGATGGAGAACGAAACCAGACGGACGTACCGGCACGCAGCAAAATGCCCATCTCCAGCACAACACGCAAACACAGGTACGATCCCTAACTCGACACAAGACAATTTCCACTAAGCGTGGCCGCAGAGTGTAAACGGTGCAGCACACAAACCGGCACGCACTAAACGCACCGCCATCGAAACGAGCAGCGGCGCCGCACACAGACTGGAGCCCGGCAGCGCCCGCTCGCCCGGTCTGACCTGCGAAGATGACCGTCAGGCGCCACCGCGGCATGACAGCTGATGCTGCTGCAGGCTCTGGCGGCGCGCCCAGGTCACACGGTGCCGGAGCCGGAGCCGGCTCTCATGCGCGCCCGACGCTACGGCTACGGTAAGTCGCTCACCAAACACAAACGCCTACAGTCATGCCAAGACTGCTGCCACCAGACTCGCCAGCCAAACGCTACGGCACATCCAAGACCAGACGCTCTATTCGGCCCGCCGGCGGCGGCGGCGGCGGCCGATCGCGGCGCCGGCGACCAGGGCCGGACCGAGCGCGGCCGACGGCTCCCAGCCCGCGTCGCGCCGTGACACGACGCTACGGCTTTACCCACCACGGCCGACGCCAGCACAACCCGCCGCCTGCCCACCCAGGCCTAGCCCTCCCGCCGACGACGGGAGGGCGGCGGGCGCCGGTCGCCGCCGGTCCGGCCCGTCCCCAGGGCACGGCCGCCTGATTTAGGCGCCGGCCGCGCCGCAATGGGCGATATTTCTGGCAGCAATTTCGGCGCTGTCAGCGCACCATCGGCCCATCGGACGGCGGTAACAGGCCGCCGGGCGACGCCGAGGGCCGCATAATGCGACCCGGGCAAAAACGCAGCGGTCGACCGCCAGAGCCGGCGGCGCCCGTCGGGCAGCAGAGTCCCGGCTCCGGGCTGAGGAGGGTGGGCCCGGCCCGGCCCAGGGTCGGCGTGGGAACTAAAGATGGATGGTCGAAACGCAGCCCGCGCAACACTGGCGGCAAACCCACGGCTGAGGCTAAAATGGGCCCGTCAAAATGCCACCGGACCGCGAAAGCTTTGGACGGATAATGTTGTTCAGTGAACTGCATTCTTGCAATTTAGTCAACCTCGCCCTCATCGGGCAGGTAAACCCAGATCACTCACCGCTCCCCCTTTAATGTCAGTATCCTTACGGCAAACGCGGCGGACTTTGTCAACGAACTACGTCTGAAATGCGAGCAGGGTGGCTAAGTAGCAACCTAGGGCGACTGACCGGTGATATAAGTAAATGAGGGGGAATATGGCAATTGGTCTTTCGCCTGCGCTACTCCCGAGTGACCGCCACTCGAACCGCCATCTACCGCGACCGGGCCCCGACCGGACGACTGACCTGTGACCCGCAGCTGCTGACCTCTGTCGCAAAGCGCAGACCTCCTGTGACCAACTGGCGACCTATGACCCGCCGCTGACCGCCGGCCGCCGGCCCGGCACTGACCTGTGACCTGGGGCGGCTCGGGGCTGCCGTTGTCCTCGCTCGGCTGCGGGGTCGGCTGGGTGACGATCACCAGCTCGGGAGGCAGCAGGTGGCCGGGCACGTCCGGCGGCGTGAACACGGGCGGCGCCTCCCCCAGACCGGAGGCCTCGCTCTGGGGACCGGCCGTCACCGGTCAGCCGACACCGGGACACAGGACCGGCCGACACCGGGACACAGGACCGGCCGACACAGAGACGGTGGACCGGCCGACACAGAGACACTGGACCGGCCGACACCGACACATTGGACCAGCCGACACAGAGACACTGGACCGGCCGACACCGAGACATTGGACCGGCCGACACTGGGACAATGGACCGGCCGACGCACATCAACGGACACCGAGACACCGTAGGCCGACACACACGTCAACGGACACCGGAACGACTGCACGGGCACAGCAACATTTTCAGGCCGGATTCCCTTTAGCAGTTTAAGCTACTTGTATTAAGCGACAATTGGAAGCTCAGGCTGGTGCGCCAACCGTGCAAAGCTCCAGTGGGTCACCATGACCCAATGATTTCTCCGACCAAACAACACTGCCTATTCAACGCTCTAAGACGTCCTAAAAAAAAATATTACGTAAATCGCACACCGACGATACAATCTTGCTTCATTCATCCTGTCAAAATTTCCTGGCTACTTTTTTAGGTAAATCTGACTTTATGGATGCCGGACTTGTTTTCTTTCACTCTTGCTATGGCTTTTGCTATGATGCATCTGCAATTATGCATTACCACGCAACAAAACTGTTCACCATATGACTTTGAATACGTGCGCAGAATACCACCTATCAGTTTCCTACATGTCATAATGAAATCAGCAACTGGGATCAATATCAATGTATACAGATTGGGTTAAAATGTCCCTCCAGGGTTCCGGCCGGAACTCTTCAGAAGTCAATCAAACGTGGCAATCCGTCAGCCTGGCAGCCAGCCCCCACACCACGTCCTTTCCGGGCCGGATCAGAGGCAGTCACCCTCTGCGGTCGCTGGCCAGGCGCGGGCGTGGGGAGAAGGCAGCCCCTCCCCGCCGGCGGCCGGCCGACGCCGCCCGAGACGGCGCCGGCTTTAATCGGCCGCTGCCGAAACAAACACCCGCCGCTGAGCGATCACGCCGAGCCGCCGCCGCCGCCGCGTCGTTAGCCGTGTTTGCCGCGCGGCGCATAGCTCGACCGCGGTTTAAAATTCCGGCCCGGCGAGCGGGTTGGCGCGCGTGGGCGGGCTGCCGACCGCGGCGCGCCGATTCATTAACGAAACGCGGAAGCGGGCTGACGAGAAAAACGAGGCGGACACACGATCAGCGCAAAGCTATTATGGCAGAGTGTATGCAGTGTGCAGCTGGCTGTATTTTATGAGCAGTACGTTTTTCTAATGAGCGTAAAAAGCAACTGCATTCTTCAACAAGTCTCAACACCAAAGTTGCGTGACGAAATAATCCAGAGATGGTACGCTCGTGGACGTATAACATAGCAGTAATCACAATCTCCATCCTAACACATCTCCACGCCTTGCCATGGTCGGCGACGGCACTTGTTATCCATATCTGACGTCAGCCAGTCGCGGACACGGGGCCAGTCCCTCAACAGAGCACACACACCGTCACATCCCCTATCACATCACACCGCGCATGAAACCCACGCCGGACGACACCCACTGCCCGCCCTGGTCGTCAGGTTGCGGCCGGCACCCACCTCGGGCGTGAGCGGGTCGCCGTTGGCGTGGCAGTCTTCCACCACCAGCGACGGGAAGAGGCCGACCCGACCGTTCAGCTCGCCCTCCCACCAGCCGTCGTCGACGTCGTCGTGCACGACGGTGCGCAGCACGCGCACGATCTGGTCCTCGACCAGCGAGAGCTCCTCGTCGCAGGTGGCGTCGTAGTCGTACAGAGCGCGGCAGTAGTGCGAGCCTGGCCGCGGACACGGCACCGGCGTCAGACGACGCTGGCTGTCGGTCGGGACCGAACCGACCACTCCGTCCAGCGCGCAGGGAGCCAACCTAGCCTGACGTTTCACACGAGAAATGGCCGCCGTGGAGGGCTCGGACCAGCTGAAATCCGAGCCAAGTCTGGAGACGACGTTACGCTGGCCAGCGTCCACGGCTGTTGGTGACGGAGGGCGCTAGCTCAACACTTTCGGGTTTCGGACATCGCATTTCATTATCGTAATGGTACCGCCGGTGACTGTCCAAAACTGCGAGCGGAAAGCAAAAACAAAAACAAAACCTTCACACGAACGCCCAAGACCTAAAACGGGCCCCGATGGACGAGGCGTCAGCGGACGCGGCAGAGCCGTACCGTCCGGCGGCTGGGCGGCGGCCAGCGGCAGACTCCGCGACGGCTCCACCAGCACCGGCGGCGCCTCCGGGGCGCCCTCCTGGCCCTCCTCGATGGTCGGCAGCTCGTTGCCGTAGTCGACCGAGCTGAAGCTGATGCCCTCGGCCTCCACCTGGGGACGAGGCAGGGTGATCGTGAGACCTCTGTGAGGCACGTCGCAGACTGTCCAGGTACGGGATAATTCCGGCTATCTCCAGGCCGCGGCGTGATCCCTGCCGCGGCCAGTGTCACGTGAAGCGGACGCCGAGCATCGAGCCCACGCTGTGTTATTATCGTATCTGTTTCATAAACAGCATTCACCCATCAACCAATGTTATTACAATTAGACCGTGACAAATCGCCTTTAGAAATGCTTCCAGCCGACTTAACCTCCAAAAACACATCCACGCCCAACTGTACCACATCAATCAAACGTATGACTGCGAAGGAAGAAACCTTTCGCAGAGTCATCAGTTGCGTCTGTTGTGGGTTCCCAGCCGTGACGGCCGGCAGGGGCGGTCTAACCTCGACATAGTTGTGCGGTATGAGGCCCTCGTCGCCGTTGTAGTTGCGCGCGCGGACCCAGCCGTCGCCGTCGCCCTCGCTGACGATCTCGAGCGGCTCGTTCTCCATGATGCTCAGCTCATCCGGGTTCTGCGCCTGCAGCTCGCACACCGGCCCACAGTCAGGTCAGGGGAACCATCAGGGGGAACACACCGGCCCCCAGTCAGGTCAGGGGAACCATCAGGGGGAACACACCGGCCCCCAGTCAGGAGCAGGGGAACTGTCAAAGAGGGCACACACCAGTCCATGGTCAGGTTAGGGGGACGGTCACAGAGGGTACATACACACCGGCCCACAGTCAGGTCAGGGGAACCGTCACGGAGGAAACGGCCGGTCGGGGGGGGGGTCGCATATGCAGACGTCGCACGCGAAGACGAGCTCGGATGACAGGCCCGCTGTTGGCACAAGAGGCCGTTGCCGGAACATATGACCTAGAGACAATGGGACGGATACCATTGCTGGAACTGTGGCTGGCCATCTTCAGTCTAAAGCAAGATCGCGGCACTTTCTTGATACAATGGCTCAGCGGGGAGCGAGTCTGCGCAGATCTAGACATTACATATGTACAACAACCTGCACAGTACTTTTAACACTTCCTTTGGGTTGCTTTAAACATTCAAAAATCGACAGCTGCTATTTTTACCTCCAAGTGTAAGGGAACCACATTTCAACCGAAAACTCGACCGTGAAGACCACATTTCATGCTGTGGGGTTGTCGGAACCCACCGCATAAGACTTGTCGACTCAAACTGCATCCGGCTGTGAATAAGCAGAGCTACATATCTCGGTGGATTTGTGAGCAGTTCCTGCGGGCCGCGTGACCCAGACCACGTCCTCACGTGAGGCACGAGTCGTCGACAACATACGGGGATGCCAGATCCACCGAGGACATCCGAAAACGAGCTCAAAGTCGTCTCTGACCAACGAAACCATCGCGTCATTCTGCGTCACGACGAAGCAGCGTCCAGTGTAGGCCAGCACCCGGCCCCTGGCCGGTGCCGACGCCGTACATCGGTCAGACCGCGCCGACATCCTGCCGACCGTCAGACAGCGCGACCGACGCGAGTCCGACCCGCACAGCACACAGGCCGGCCGGCCGCGGTCTGGCACGCCGCCAGCGCCGGCCCGCCGCGAGCACGGCGGGCCGGCCGGAGCCGCAGCCGGGGCGGAGCCGTGCCGTGCACTGTGCAGCGGCGCGGTGAAAGGGGGCGGGGCGACCGGCCGCCGCAGCTGGCTGGAGACGGTCTGATATGGGTCACGGCGCCGTTACGACCGTCGTATTGCAAAAGGAGCAGAAAACAACTCAGTGGCTCGTTGGTCTAGGGGTATGATTCTCGCTTAGGGTGCGAGAGGTCCCGGGTTCAAATCCCGGACGAGCCCAATGTCTTGTCTTAATTGCGCTATGTACTTTCCAAATAGGCATCATGTGCAGTGCGCGGGAACGGTACACCAGGCGGGCGGTGGTGTCAAGTGTCCTTCGAACAAAGCGGCATTTTCTTTACCATCTGCTAGCATGCATAAGCCGTAACTATACATTAACCTGCTCCATACTTCCCAAACAAGATTAATTCTGACCAAACAATCGCAACGTACCGAAACTAATAACTCCACACGCGTGAGTCTACCTCCGAGTTGCCACGTACCACCCTACCGACCACCACAGCAGGCGCCCAGTCTTCTTCGTTTGATCTCAACTCCCGCGGTCTCCGCGACATCCCGCCCGCCGTACCTCGTACGCGAAGAGCGCGATACAGCGCGAGCCGACGGCCGGGGGCGGGCCGGCCGCGGCCGCCTCCGTGTGTCCGTTGATCTGTCCGAGCGTATCGTTGGAGTCGGCCGGCGGCGGCGGCCCGTCCTCGGCCGGCTCCGGCTGGCCCCAGCCGCCGTCCGTCGGCCAGCTGTTCTCCACGCCCGGCAGCGTCGGCGCCGGCGGCACCGGCGTCGTCGGTACGGCGCCCCAGTCCGGAGCCGCGCCCCACCCGGCCGTCAGCTGCTCCATCTGCGACTGGGCCGCCATCACTGGGAACAGGATCAGTTCAGGTGAGGCAGGGTCAGGTCAAGTCGCGACAGGTCATGTCAGGTCGAATCAAGACACGTCAGGTCAAGCCGGCGTCATCTGCTCCATATCCGAGACTGGGCAGCTAACACTGGTGACAGGCACAAGTCAAGTGAGGTCAGTGCCGCGTCCCGCTGATCGTTAGCGGCCGGGCTTTTTCTGCGCGGCGACGTCGGCGCGTGACGTCATTCGTGCCGAAAACATTCGCCTGACTTGGCATCCCCACCTACGACACGGGCCCACGCTGATTACGACTTTGGCGCCATCTTTCGTCGCACAGGACAAGAACAGCAAAACTGAGGTACTTATCAAGGACCTTGACATATCGATGTCTTCACTTTTGGACATTCTGAGGATCACCGATAACTGGCATCGGCTCGTTGGTCTAGGGGTATGATTCTCGCTTCGGGTGCGAGAGGTCCCGGGTTCAAATCCCGGACGAGCCCGATCAAGCTTATTTTGGAAAATGTTTGAATAACTTGCCTGTCCCAGGTCATGAATAAAGGCTAACTTTGCCACGAGTAACAACAAACCTTCTGACTGTCAATGACGTTGCCATCTAAGACCGGTTTAAACATAAGAAATTCCTGTACCCACCTACGGCAAAGACGTCCATAGACTTCTGAAAAGACGCGGGCTCGTCCGGGATTTGAACCCGGGACCTCTCGCACCCGAAGCGAGAATCATACCCCTAGACCAACGAGCCGACAATCATGCATTCCACATTTTTTTTTACGACGAAGAAAACCTCAACGCTTTCAACCTGAAGTTGCCGTACCTGGACATAAGCTAGGCTCCAAATACTCACACTCGCGATCTACCTAGTCCCGGGAGACACCCTCGGAGTCCGTTTGGTCCTGGGAGACACCTTTGCTGGGAGACATCTTCGTCCGACGTCCTGGGAGACGTCGGGACCAGACACCGTCTGGTCCCGGGAGACTAACCCTCGCGGTCCGTCTGGTCCCGGGAGACTCACCCTCGCGGTCCGCCTGGCACTCGTAGTCGTCATCCTGGCCGTCGCCGGC
Organism: Capitulum mitella; assembly: GCA_030062745.1. Taxonomy (NCBI): domain Eukaryota; kingdom Metazoa; phylum Arthropoda; class Thecostraca; order Pollicipedomorpha; family Pollicipedidae; genus Capitulum; species Capitulum mitella. Next base: position 31,585,390 of record CP099842.1, read on the forward strand.
GCCGGCCGCCTCCTGTGAGTCGTACCGAGACGCGGCGCCCGGCGGCACCGGAGACGGACACAGCGACGCGTCGTTCAGGTCACTGTCGTCATCGCGGTACTGCCGACACACGGGCCAGGTCAGGTCACATCGCGGTACTGCCGTTACACGGGTTACGTCACGTCACATCCTGGTACTGTCCATACATGGCTCAGATCAGGTCATATCGCACTTCTGTCAGTACGCAAGATCAGGTCAGGCTTCATCACGGCGCAGCCGATGTATGGGTCAGGCCAGGTTACGCTGATATGTACATGTACACAAGATATGTTTAGACGAAGGTGGGGCTCCGTAGGTACGTAGCAGGGTCATGTCAGGTCGTATTTCCGTACTGACAGTGCATAGACAAAGCCAAGTCACATCGGTCTGGTCGTATTTCCGTACTGACAGTGCACAGACAAAGCCAGGTCACATCGCAGTCCTGCCAGTACACAAGACTGGGTCAGGCCGCATAGGGAACTGTACGGCCGCGACGCGGAGTGAAGTCAAGTCAATGTCGTCACCGCGGCACTGCGGGCACGCGGGGCCCGGCCGGGTCAAATGCGGGTTACGTTACTGTGGCCAGCGCGGCGCTCCGCCGACAATCCGGTCCTGAGCCCGCCACTACGACCACCGGGAGCTGAGCGGCCGGCTCGCCGCCGCCACCAAAACAGCCGTGCGGGGACCATCGCAGTGTCCGGTGTCCAGCGCCAGCGGCCCCACCGGTCGGCGGCTCCGGCCGCTGACACGGCAGCGCCGCAGCCCCGGCCAGACCTGCCGTCGGCCGCTCCGACAACAGGCCGGGCGGCGGCCCCTCTCCCCCTCCCCCTCCTCGGGCGGCCGCCGGCGTCGCTCGGACACGGTCCAGAAAGGTCACGTCGGCGACCCGGCGGCCGCCGCCGACTATTCATGAGCGGCGCCCGGCAGCGCGGCCAAATCCGGCCGGCGGCCGCCTGCTCCGGCCCGCTGCCGGGCGGCGCGGGCGGCGCATGGCGGCCGCCGACAGCCGGCTGCGGGTGGAGGTGGGTCGGAGCCGCCGCTCGCGACGTATTGATTAACGGGGCCGCCCACTGGCCGCGGCCGGCCGAGTCGGCGGGACTCGGCCGCCGGACGGGATCGAGTCCGGACGAGAAGGACGCCGCCTCGCGGGTACGGCGGACGGGATCGAGACGCTCTGACGGATCAGGGAGCACGGCCAAGACCGTCTCACGGCTCCAGATCTCAGGTCTTAGTGGCGTTTTTCGATGTTCCTCCTGATCCTTAGGCTTTCCGCGCTAGTCTGCCGGTCTGTTTCTCTGTCTGTTTCTGTATGCCGGCCACTTTGCTCACATCTATGAATGCCAGTCCATTTGTGACTCTGTCTCCTTGTAAACATGTCTGTTTCTACGACTGCGTTTTATGTGACATGGTCAAAGCTACGCACATCACTCAAAGAAAACATCAATCCATGCTCCGGACTGGCTCATCAAACACACTACTGGTGATGCTCCATGTCTTTCGGCACATGCAGGATCCCTCATCTACTCAGTCTTTCTGTGCACCAACGCTGTGACGCACCATCAACCCATCTTCCTCTCCGTGGGCCTGGCCGCCTGCCTGTTTGCCTGTCGCCAGACTGCACGTCTGGCCACCGTTCCCACTGCCTCCAGCCCCTCCGCCAGCCGTGTTATCCGCACCCCTCCCGCTGCTCCGCGCATCCTCCGACCAGCCCGACGGCCTCCGACCGCAGCGGCCGCCGCTCGGCCGCTCGGCCGCTCGGCCGCCGGTCGGCTCACCTGTTCCCGGACGCTCAGCTGACTGCTGGAGCGACACATGGCGTCGCTCACGGCCAGCGAGTCCACGTCGAACTGACTCATGAACTCGTCCACGTTCACTGGAACCGGGCACGGCGCGCCGTCAGACCTCAGCGTCACCCATCGCTCGCCGCACTTCGCCCGGGACGAGACCGGGATGAAGACGGCAGCTGTCCAATCAACTCCGCGCGCCGTTCCCGCGGCGAGAGACAGCTTGTAAATACGAGATTAAAAACGCGGCGCAATCGCGTGAGTGTTCTGATCGATTAAAGCGGCAGCCGATAAACGAGGAGTGAGCGGCATGACCAAGCGATGTCCGTGGGACCTGGCTTGTCGTTCAGCACGCGGTTACTGCGCCGAGTGGGACCACGAGGGGCGTGAACCTGCCGGTTCCTAACCTCCGCCGTCGCGCAGACACTGTATTCTTGCCTGGCACTTGACGATCGCCGTCTGAAACACATGCGAGCGACCATTCGAAATGTCTGCGGTGTACGTTGTCACAAAAAAGAGGCTAATCAACATTTCATACTAACGTAAACTCCCAAAAACGAGCAAACGTTGTGCAAGCGCACCAAGACCACATATTTACCAACACAAGCCCCTAGAACGAAATGAGGTGGATCGGCCTTGCAACGCCTTCCGAATGCATCAGGGTCCATTATCCTACAATTCCACCAAAATACACCAAAAATGCAAGCATACCTCACACACGCAGTTGTAAAACAACCAGCGCATCTTTAGCAGCGGCTCGGTGATGACGCAACAGGCCGGCTGGCGTCAGCCCTCCCCGCTAAATCAATCACGGCCCGTTCGCGGCCACCGGTCCGGGACATTCAATGCGGGCCGGAGCACGGCCGGCTCAGTATGCGGCGGGCGCGGCGGCGGGCCCAAAGCAATCAGCGGCCCCGATAGCCGCTGCGGCAGTACGCCGGCCGGCTGCCGCGGCGTCATTTCAAGTGCCGGCTGCCGCCGCGGCACGCCGCACTGCTATGCTTCGACACGTCGCGGGCCCGCGGCCGGCCGGCGGCGGCGGCGACTGCGCGCTCCGGTCGGTCTGTCGCTCCGAGCGGTCTGTCGCGTCAGCGGCCGGCGCATCACGCGTTTGGCCGGGGACAGGCGGCTCGAGGATGGCGGCCGGCAGCGACGGCTGCTCACCTGCGACCATTATGGTCTTTAGAAAACAGGTGTCAGTTTCTGGTCCCTGGTTTCTGTGTGAGTTCTGGCGAAGACCAGAGGCCGGAGACCAGCGCCGACGGCAAAACTAGTGCGTTCGTCTCCGACGACCAGCGAATTGCCTTACCGGCGACGGGGTCATGACACCGTCATCTCCCACGCTGCCCACGCCGACACTCCGACACCCCTCCCGACCGGCAGCATCAGCGCCGGAGCCGCGTGGCCGTGGATCGCTCGCCCCGCGCCGGCCGGCGAGGCTCGGCCCGTCCCCCGCGCCCCGGCCGCCGCCTGCATATGCATGCTGCACGGCCCGGGGCGGCCGGCTCGTTACCGGCTAACGGGCCGCCGCCGCCGTTCCCACGGCCGCCGTGCGATGAAGACGCGCCGCCGCCGCCGCCGCTCGGGGCCCGGTGAGCGATGGAGCCGTGCGGCGTGCGACCGCGCTGGCCCGCGCCCCGGGCAGTCCGCTTCACCCGCTCAGCCCGTCCCCGGCTAAGTGATTTGTACCGGAAACAATGTTCGGGCCGTGTGCGGAGCGCGCCGGACGGCGAATCCCGCCCGGCGGCCGGGGAGGCCAGGTCCGGGCGGCCGCGCAGACACTCCGCCGCCGGCCGCGGCAGATTGGCTTCGTTGGCCGTCGGCAGGCGCCGCCTGACGCCGCCGCCGGGGAACGGCGGACACCCGGCAAGTCGGAACAATTGGCCCGATTCGATTTTGGCGCCGGGCAAAAACGTGACGTGATTACGGCGGTGCCCGGGACGCAGGGAGCGAGCCGAATGTGAAAAGGTAGACTCTGAAGTACAGACTGCTTGGCGAGCGGACTTCATTACTCCCGCATCAGTCTGGTTTTGGCAAGATTGCTACGGCATCGTCTCAGTGAACAGTAATGGGATGCAACAAGTATCTATCCCTTGCCCCGATATACCTGCGGACGTACGTCTTGCATGTTTCGTTTTAGGACGTAAGTCACGACCACGAGAGAGACTTAAGGCATTTTCCGGCAGATTAACCAATCACCCCGCGATCTCAATCAAATGTGACACCCCAGAAAGCGCCAATAAAGCCAAGCGAAGGAACTGCGGCAATGCACACATGGTAACCTAAATACAAAACGGGCCTGGCCGTGAGAGCAGCTGGAGTCAAACCATTCACCTCGCAGTCACCACACTCCCTCAGGCCTACCGAGCACAAACAGCCGCCTCCGTCACCCCGAGCACACCCGTCCACCGCCCGCGACCTGCGACCTGTGAGCGACGACCGCGGCGCGGCGTCCGTCCGGCCTACCTCCGACCAGCGGATGTTGTTCCTCATCTCGTCCATGCGCAGGTCGATGTCCATGCCGGCCGGATCGGCCGGGTCCGTCTGCGGCAGAACGTGACGCAGTGACTGACGGCACCTGGTCGGCGGACGAGGCCGGAATCAGACGCTAAACGGCGATCAGCGGAACACGCATTCACGTGTCTCTGGTCTGTCCTATTCGTTCAGGGGGCTTCGAACCGCTGGTCAAGCCGCATGCGACCGGATTCCGTTGCAACGTCGTCAGAATCCAGGCGATGAAAGCACAACGAACTGATGAAAGCAAGTTCTACCGCTAGGCCAATGGTTGCGTTACATCATATGACGTCGGTTGTCACAGGGAAGACAAGGCGTCACGGATATCCTCGGTCGCTCCCCTCTTTCTCGTCCTCTCCTGCCAACAAACACCGGACAACACAATCCCCCCAATCTCCCGTCGGATCCGGGCCGTCCGCAGCTGGGAGCCGGCGCTGTCCTCTGTCCGGCAGGGTCCGCCGGGCCGGCCGGGCCGCCGCGGGCACGTGTCGGCTGCAGCGCCGGTCCATGACGCATGGCCGGACGGCGCGGACACCAGACGGCTTGGCCGCTGCCCGGCGACCGTCCCAACGGGAAGCGGCGGCCGAGTCGGCGACAGCGAACAGATTTCAGCGGAGGCCCGGCTGCCGCGCGGCGGCTGACGCCGTAACGAGGTGCCTCGCCGTCGGGACCGCGTCGGAACCGGCGGCGCCGCCGCCCGCGTGCCGTCATTAGAGACGGCGAACGTCGAGACGCGACCCGCTACGTCAGACTGTTGCGAAACAGCTAAACACGAAAAAAAAACGGAAAAGATACACAAATGGAGAAAACAAGCAGACTTCTGCGGTGCACTGGCAGTGTGCTGCGTGCCAGCATTAACAGACGTTTTACGACTACACGACAAACGCAAACAAGATGAGATGCGTCTGAGCCGACACAGCTGCAGGGCGGATCTTCAAGGCATATCCCAACGTCACTCCAGCCATCGCGCGGTCTGGGTACCATTTAAAACTTGACTGACCGACTGCGCCACCGCGACAGCTAAAGCAACGCCTGCGACCGCGAACGACCCGTGACCGAGGCGGTAACTGCAGCCCTGACCCAATAACGGCACTCTTAACATTCATAGAGCCAACACGGCCCTGCAGTGTGTCGCAGCCACGGCACCGCGGCTGATCCTCTCGAGAGCAGCGATCTGCTCAACACCCACGCCGCATCCAGGGGTCCCCTCCCCTCCAGACGACGCCCGACAATGCCACCGAAGAGCCTCACCTCCCCGTGACGGGAAACCGAATCCCTGTCGGGCGCTCCTCCCGGCGCGCCGACACGACACGCGGCACAACAGCGCTGAACACGACATCGGTGGCACGTATCCGGCTCCATTTCTGCCGCAGTGGCAGTCTAAAGTCTAAAGTCAGTGGCAGACTAAAGTCCATCACGCCCGCCGCGTGAGCAGCATCAACACACACAGAGTCAACACACACGCCGTACAGTATCCAAGAGCAACGGCGAACACCAGAGAGAACTGGCACCAGACACAACCTGCCACCAGGCCCACCTTTTCACCGCGGTCCTTCAGACTCTGCAGCTGCTGCAGCCGGTTCTGGCTCTCGCGCAGCGTCTTGGTCTCCTTGGCCAGCCGGGAGGTCCACTTGATGGCCTCCTCCTCCAGCCAGCCGGTGCAGTTGTGGTCCATCTTGACGCGGTCCACCTGCGCAGAGCGCCACGTCACCTTAAAACGGCTCAGCCCGGCGCGAGCCGCTCACGGATACAGCAAACTCAGAGACCTGCATAGAGGTAAGAGGAAAACAATGTGGGTATGACAAATGTTGCTACCTAAGTGATACCCTGTCAGACGACGGCATGGACAAACGATATTTCCTCGCATTTTTTATCCCGATGACTTTCGATTACTCTTGCTTAATGCCACCTTTGCTGATGGCGAGGCGTCCCTCCCATGCAGCATACACAACATTCTCGGTAATGGCAAAGATATGGGACCGCCCGACGCCCTGAGATTAAGCGCCGTGGTGAGCCATCAAGAGGGTGTTTGCTTTCCGGCGCCTAAGTTCAGCCATAAACCGACAGCTTGGCACGTCGCACCGCACCAAAGTTGAGCAGCTTCCAGCCCCCGCGGACGTCGACCGTGGAGCGCCGACGGGAGCGCGGGAACTCGACAGGGCGCGGAGCCCGGCACCGCGCGACAGCAGCCCGACCGCAGCGGCCGAGCCGGCAGCCGGGGTCCCGCGAGCTGCCGAGCCTCACCGAGTCGCCCTCGCAGGGCTCGAACTCGAGCGGCACGTCCTGCGCGATGACCGGGTACAGCCGCTGGTAGCACTCGATGTTGTACTGCGGCGTGATCTGAGGCAGGCCGCGCGGCCGGTCAGAGGAACGCCGACGACGGCCGACGCCACACCGCCGGCAGGCGCTCTCGGCAACAGGGGCCGTCACAGTCACAGTCTGGTGGTGCACGCATTACCGATGCCGGCGTGAAAGGAACGTGACCTGACGACTGCGCGTCCACAGGCATTTCTACCATAATCTCTCGAAAGCGTCCTGTCAAAATGCTGCAGTTAACGAAAACTTCTACACGTGAAACACAGACGAAATTACCCCAAAAATTCGGAAGTAGAAAGCAAAGATTCCGGGCTCCATGTCCGTGCATTTTGCCACGCAAACTCTAATTGTTGTATGGTACCCTTTGCAGTCTTCAGTCACATCTGTGCAGGAGACATCAACTACAGCAGACCGCGGGTCAGGAACAAGAGGTCATAACAAACTCACTCATGTTCACACAAGACAAATCAACAGCGTTGTCGGTTGCTGGCCAGACCAGCCGTCCAAATGCTTTCAATTTCTGCGGCGTGGCCCGCTGTCGAGCTGCCAGCTCCCCGTCACCTGAACCTCCCTCCGGTTGAGTAGTTCTCAACTGTCTGCATCTTTACCAGCAGCCGAACCCATGGCTACTGGTCACACAAAACGCAGAGTCCCCATGTCGAAAAGGCGCCGTCCCGCCCCGCCGGCACGCTGTTTCGGCGGCAGCGCGCGACCGTCCGCCGCCGCCGCCGCGTCCGCCACCTACCGACTGGGCCTGGTCGCGCACTTTGGTGAAGGACGCCTGTTCGGCGGAACAGGTGAGCAGCTCGGTCCGGCCGATCAGCGTCAGATACTGGCCGATCTTCTCATACGTGTCGCCCTCCATCGTCTGCCGGCAGGAGGCCGGAGGCAAATCAGTGAGCAAGAACGGCGAGTCAGCCAGAGAGGCAACAGGGGCCGGATCCATGCGTAACAACGCTTCGGACAATCGCAGTCAAACGTGTACTAAGCAGCCACCATGGGATTCTACGAATCACGGACAATGCTGTTCGTCAATCTATTACTAGGGACCACCAACATCGCTATGACAGCTGTATAGACAAGGAGTTGCGTGACTGTAGAGATAAGGAGTTTACGACAGTTTATCTGGCTAAAAGTCTGAAACAAATGAATCCAATTAATCGGACCACTTAAGCGATGGGATCAGACTACGTGCAATCCCTGGTTAATGCTGATTCTACCGTAATGTCACACGAACAAACTGTTAGGTTAAAAATCCCGGTATAGTCCACTGTTAATAAATATTATCATGGTAGACAAGGAGTTGTCCGGTCAGACCTTAAATGGGACCTAGCCCGACACTGCAGTAAACCGGACAGTCGTCACCTGTAACACCGCCGACTTCATATTTTTACACTAATATATATTTACGCCTACGATTTGTACTCCCGACATCAAGAACAAAACACTGCATTATCGTGCACGCGAAGAACCAGTCTCGAAACCGTGACAACACCATCCGTTTTCAGTTGTTTAAAACAACTGCCAGATATCTGGTCCACGACACCCGGCTTGGAGACGACGATGACATTTGCCAAGCTTCAGACAATCAAAAGGCCACCGCACCACGAGCCAATTTTGCACATAATTAATCAAGCGTATCCGAATTCCACGAACTTCAGTGAAATGTTCCTAAAGTCGTCCAATACAATTAGCCGCACCAGATCTACCAGCTGGCCCGTGACCTATGAATAACCAACGCCCAACAGCTGCTAAATTTGATTAACCGAGACAGCCGGGCAGCACTAAGCATCGGCTACTTGTTCCGTGGCAACGGACGAAACCGACGTAAGGCGCTTCGGGGAACACGGGGTCAGGGAGAGCTTCCAAAACGAACGATATATCGGACCCCGCCTGGCGCGAAGCGGAACTCATTACCAACGCACACAGTTTAGTACGCTTTAGTATTACCACTGATGTTAATAGCTACGATCCACATAAATACAGCGCAGTAGCACATGAAGGAAAACGTCAAACTTGACTTTAGTATCGCCATCAGCATGCACTGGCCAACCATCAAACGACAGAAATCGAAAGCATATGTAACTCCCCTGAACCCAGATATGTCTCCATGACTACTGATCGGAGAAGGGGCCAAAATAAACCCGTTAGCCGGATAGGCAGCTCGACCACGGTCCCAAACCAGCGGTACAACGAAACGCGACATCCAAAAACATCAGCGGATGGCACGGTCACATACTGTGTAAGTTGGTAATAATTTTAGTGGCGTTTTGTTGCACATGCAAGACAAAGCATAAGAAGAAATCATCAGCACAACAAAACCTGAGAAGAAAGGGTTCTATGAAGTCAGCTGCAGCAACCATTCTTGTTTTCATCGACGCAATGAAACCTTTCCACGCATTATGCCCCACAGTGCTACGAAACGCCAATGAAAAGGTGCCGCAGGTGACCGGGCTCCCGCATGTTACGACCAGTGACTGCCGCGGTCTCAGCATGAGGACTGCGACATAACGACGGACCATCAGCAGCCCGCCGTCAGACGGACCGTCCTGGCCCGGTCAGCCGTCAGCAGACGGCCGCGCCCGCTGCGCCCGAACGGTGCCCCGCCGGCGGTCAGTCAGGTCTCCGGGAGCCGCCACCGGACACGCCGGTACCGAGGGCTCCGAACCGGCACAGCCGTGACCGACCACGGCGGGGAAACGGACACCGCGACCTCAGAGATTTGGACCGGTCGAGCCATAGCAAGACTGCTCATTTCGTCTTGTGTTCAGATTTCCCGGGTTTCTCAGTCACACCACGGTTCAGATTTCTCAGGTCAAGATTATTCTCAGCTTTGGGCAGCGTTCGCCTGCGCGAATGCCAAAATACGGTACTCGACAGCGAATGAGACAGAAAGGCCTTGCTGAATACAAAAAAGGTAGAGAAATGCTAGTTGGCAGACAGAAGAAAAAGCAGCCGGTCAGACGGCTGCGAGTCGACCAAGTGACGAAATGACGAGCACTGTAAACGATGACTCCGCGCGATTTCAGTATTCCAATACGTCGATGACACTGCAACGATCAATCGATAGGCGACAACAGGCCACAATGTTCATCAGCTAAACGTAAACAACACCGCTAATAGTAAACAACACCGCAAAGCATTCTAACAACCAATCAAAAGCAACGAACAACAACAAAGATATGCGGGACCAGGAGGAAGCCGCCAAGTCCGCTGTCTTACGCACGGTATGGTTAGTCATTTCCGGTGTATTTTAGGGGTGCTCAAAGCCCAGGGAGTCGAAGTCTGGGCTGAGGAGATTCTGTCCTAGTCTGTATGAGATAACACCGCATTAAAGCCGCCGTCTGCCGCAATCTGCTGTCTGTACACCGGACAGTCTCTCAGAAGTGCAGCTGAGTCCAAGTCTCTCGTCTGCCAGTCTGCCGACCGTCCCGGCCCATCTGTCGGCGAATCTCTGTCCGCGCCGTCAGCCGGCGGGCCTCACCCTGAGCAGCTGCTGCAGCTCGTGGTGGTGGTAGCGCTTCTGGTGGGCGGCGGCCGAGGCCAGCTGCAGCAGGTACTCGTTCCGCGCCGACGTCGACTTTTCCTCCACCTGGTCCTTCTTTGCCGACAGCTGCGGCGTCCGGCAGACACGGTCAGACCGGGGCAGAGGCGGCGGCACGCGAACGCCAGGGAAACCACGCTGCAACGAGATCTACTGAATCACCGTATTTAAGGTCAGCTTTCCACTGCATCAAATGATAAACACAATTACTTATTCGCTAAGCCTCGCTTCCCAAAACGGGCACCACTGCCCAACACTGCAAAACCTTCACAGACTACACCACAACGCCGAACGTGGCACCCCCGCAGGCAGGACGGCCCCAGCAGCCTGTTGTGTCCTGCTGCCCAGCGCGGTCGACGCCAGACATGCTACCGCTGCAGGGCGCCGACAGACCCGTGTTGTGCGGGTCGCTTCACGCAACCACACGCGATGCTTCTAGCCGTTATCAATTCCCCGCGTCAGCTGCAGCTGCAGGGGTGCAACTGCACGACCCATCAAAATTAATATCCAGAGGGACGCACTGCCAAGCGACATGACGCTTACTGTCCAGGCACAGCGAAAAATGTGAATTCCTTCCAAAACGGCCTCGTCTCGGTGCCGAAATAACGGACATCTGGTCGCCCTATATTTCCATCTGGTCGGTAGGATCGCCAAAAATCCCCAACGGAACGTCGTGAAAGGTTCGAGCGAGGCGCGCAACAGGTCGAGGAAAACGCCCACATCCTTATCACCCGCCACAAGAGGTGCTCAAAACAGGCCGACGGCTAGCGGCGAACGGATAAGCAGTCGTCAACCGAGGTGTTGTTGCCGACCTCCCGGCCGGTCGTGCTGTCAAGGTCGCGCCAGCTGACGCCTGCTCGCGCCCGCCGCAAGGTCCCAGTCCTAACTGCGCGGCCGCGGCGTGCGTGGAATCGTGCGTGGAAACTGATTCATTTGCTGAGACGGAATGTCAGTGCGGACGAGACGCGGTCCAGACGGAACACAAGGGCTAACAGAGCAGTGCCAACACGGCCGACGTCCGCAGATCGATCCCGGCCGCGCGGAGGCCGGCAGACCTGCGTGGGTTGATGGAGGGTCCACGCAATGTTGAGACCACCTCGCAGATATTGTAACGAGGATCGCTTTTCACCTTGCACTTGGCCCCCCAGCCGAGACTGAAATTCGTCTTTCTCTCGCGCCTCCTCGGGTCACCGATCGCGGCCCGGGTCAGGGCGGAGATCATGGCAGGGGTCGGAATCGGGTGACCTCGGCGGGCTGGGGAAAATCTCGACCCGGGCGCGAGAGGACGACTCCGGTCCGGTTGGAGACCGACGTCGACCAGCGTCGGAGGCGGATCTCTATCGGGGTCGGAGAGTGCTATCGGCCGGGGTGGGAGGGGGTGATCCCCGCCGGTGGTAGAGGCTAATCTCGGTTGGGGTCGGCGTCTGGAGGGGGGAGATCTCGGCCGGGGTCGCACGGTGATCCCTGTCGGGGTCGCGGCAGTGATCTCGGTCGGGGTCCGCAGGCTGATCTCGGTCGGGGTCCGCAGGTTGATCTCGGTCAGGGCCGCACGCTGATCTCGGTCAGGGTCCGCAGGTTGATCTCGGTCGGGGTCCGCAGGTTGATCTCGGTCGGGGTCGCACGCTGATCTCGGTCGGGGCCGGGCGGTGATCTCAGTCGGGGTCCGGGGTCGGGGTCGGGAAGGGGTCGTGGTCGGGGTCGTGGTCGTGGTCGTGGTCGGGGTCGTGGTCGGGGTCGTGGTCGGGGTCGGGAAGGGGTCGTGGTCGGGGTCGTGGTCGGGGTCGGGAAGGGGTCGTGGTCGGGGTCGTGGTCGGGGTCGTGGTCGGGGTCGGGAAGGGGTCGTGGTCGGGGTCGTGGTCGGGGTCGTGGTCGGGGTCGGGTAGGGGTCGTGGTCGGGGTCGGGAAGGGGTCGTGGTCGGGGTCGTGGTCGGGGTCGTGGTCGGGGTCGTGGTCGGGGTCGTGGTCGGGGTCGGGAAGGGGTCGTGGTCGGGGTCGTGGTCGGGGTCGGGAAGGGGTCGTGGTCGGGGTCGGGGGGGTCGGGTCGGGGTCGTGGTCGGGGTCGGGGTCGGGGTCGGGGTCGTGGTCGGGGTCGTGGTCGGGGTCGTGGTCGGGGTCGTGGTCGGGGTCGGGAAGGGGTCGTGGTCGGGGTCGTGGTCGGGGTCGTGGTCGGGGTCGTGGTCGGGGTCGGGGTCGGGGTCGTGGTCGGGGTCGTGGTCGGGGTCGGGAAGGGGTCGTGGTCGGGGTCGGGTCGGGGGGGTCGGGGTCGGGGTCGTGGTCGGGGTCGGGAAGGGGTCGTGGTCGGGGTCGTGGTCGGGGTCGTGGTCGGGGTCGTGGTCGGGGTCGTGGTCGGGGTCGGGAAGGGGTCGTGGTCGGGGTCGTGGGGTCGGGAAGGGGTCGGGTCGGGGTCGGGGTCGGGTCGGGGTCGTGGTCGGGGTCGGGGTCGGGGTCGGGAAGGGGTCGGGGTCGGGGTCGTGGTCGGGGTCGTGTCGGGGTCGGGGTCGGGAAGGGGTCGTGGTCGGGGTCGTGGTCGGGGTCGGGAAGGGGTCGGGGTCGTGGTCGGGGTCGGGAAGGGGTCGTGGTCGGGGTCGGGGTGGTCGGGGTCGTGGTCGGGGTCGGGTCGGGGTCGTGGTCGGGGTCGTGGTCGGGGTCGGGAAGGGGTCGTGGTCGGGGTCGTGGTCGGGGTCGGGAAGGGGTCGTGTGGGGTCGTGGTCGGGGTCGTGGTCGGGGTCGGGAAGGGGTCGTGGTCGGGGTCGTGGTCGGGGTCGGGAAGGGGTCGTGGTCGGGGTCGGGGTCGGGGTCGTGGTCGGGGTCGGGAAGGGGTCGTGGTCGGGGTCGTGGTCGGGGTCGGGAAGGGGTCGTGGTCGGGGTCGGGAAGGGGTCGTGGTCGGGGTCGTGGTCGGGGTCGTGGTCGGGAAGGGGTCGTGGTCGGGGTCGTGGTCGGGGTCGGGAAGGGGTCGTGGTCGGGGTCGGGAAGGGGTCGTGGTCGGGGTCGGGAAGGGGTCGTGGTCGGGGTCGGGAAGGGGTCGTGGTCGGGGTCGGGAAGGGGTCGTGGTCGGGGTCGTGGTCGGGGTCGTGGTCGGGGTCGGGAAGGGGTCGTGGTCGGGGTCGGGAAGGGGTCGGGGTCGGGGTCGTGGTCGGGGTCGGGAAGGGGTCGGGGTCGGGAGGGGTCGTGGTCGGGGTCGGGAAGGGGTCGTGGGAGGGTCGGGGTCGGGGTCGTGGTCGGGGTGGTCGGGGTCGGGGTCGGGGTCGGGGTCGGAGGGGGGAAGGGGTCGTGGTCGGGGGGTCGGGGTCGGGTCGGGGTCGGGGTCGGGGTCGGGGGGGTCGTGGTCGGGGTCGGGGTCGTGGTCGGGGTCGGGTCGGGGTCGTGGTCGGGGTCGGGGTCGGGGTCGGGGTCGTGGTCGGGGTCGTGGTCGGGGTCGGGGTCGGGGGGAGGGGTCGTGGTCGGGGTCGGGGTCGGGGTCGGGTCGGGGTCGTGGTCGGGGTCGTGGTCGGGGTCGGGAAGGGGTCGGGGTCGGGGTCGGGGTCGGGGTCGGGGTCGGGAAGGGGTCGTGGTCGGGGTCGTGGTCGTGGTCGGGGTCGTGGTCGGGGTCGGGAAGGGGTCGTGGTCGGGGTGGTCGGTCGGGGGTCGGGAAGGGGTCGTGGTCGGGGTCGTGGTCGGGGTCGGGAAGGGGTCGTGGTCGGGGTCGGGAAGGGGTCGTGGTCGGGGTCGTGGTCGGGGTCGGGAAGGGGTCGGGGTCGGGGTCGGGTCGGGGTCGGGGTCGGGGTCGTGGTCGGGGTCGGGAAGGGGTCGTGGTCGGGGTCGAGGGTCGGGGTCGGGGTCGGGGTCGGGGTCGTGGTCGGGGTCGGGGTCGTGGTCGGGGTCGTGGTCGGGGTCGGGTCGGGGTCGTGGTCGGGGTCGTGGTCGGGGTCGTGGTCGGGGTCGGGGTCGGGGTCGGGTCGGGGTCGGGGTCGGGGTCGTGGTCGGGGTCGGGGGGGTCGGGGTCGGGGTCGTGGGGTCGGGTCGGGGTCGTGGTCGGGGTCGTGGTCGGGGTCGTGGTCGGGGTCGTGGAAGGGGTCGTGGTCGGGGTCGTGGTCGGGGTCGGGAAGGGGTCGTGGTCGGGGTCGTGGTCGGGGTCGGGAAGGGGTCGTGGTCGGGGTCGTGGTCGGGGTCGGGAAGGGGTCGTGGTCGGGGTCGTGGTCGGGGTCGGGAAGGGGTCGTGGTCGGGGTCGTGGTCGGGGTCGGGAAGGGGTCGTGGTCGGGGTCGGGGTCGGGAAGGGGTCGTGGTCGGGGTCGTGGTCGGGGTCGGGAAGGGGTCGTGGTCGGGGTCGGGAAGGGGTCGGCGGGCGGGGTAATCTCAGTCGGCTCCGATGCCCGCCGTCCCTGATCGATCCCGACAGCGGCCGTCCGCTCATCCGCGGCCAAAGCACTGATTGGTCGATAACCACCCGTACCGCGAAGGAATCATTACTGAGCTCCAGCGCACAGGCCCCCGGCGGTCGTCGGCCACTGACCCGCGGCGCTCCATCATCACCTGGCGTTGAACATATAGACCACCACCGGACCGGCTACACTCGCTCCAGACCATTACTGAGCAACAGACTTGCACCCAGACCTCACAGCTACCGGCAACGCACAGGACGCGCAGGCTGCAGTCTGACCGCACAGGCCAGCGATCACCGCCCGTCCCCAGCACGCCGGTGAGACGGCGCGTAAGAGCGGAGCCCGGCCGCTGTCGGCCGCCGCTCCCGGTCGGCCGGCGGCGTCAGCGGCTCTCGAGTCGTGTCACGCGCCGGCCTGGTGACGGCACACGGCACCGTCACGGTGCGGGCCGCGGCGCTCTGAACGGTCGGCCGGGGTCAGACACTGGCGGCTACGGCTGCCGATAAAGGACAGCTTACCTTGGCACTGTTCTTCTGCAGGGAGGACAATGAGGTGAAGAAGCCCTTCTTCTTTTTTAGCCTATGGGCACAATTTGAACGGTATGTTACTCGTCAGTGCATGCTGATGATGGGAAAAGGCGCGCACATCACGTCAGGTCTTCACACATTTATCGTCACCTCACTTAAGGATAAATCACGAACGTCTCTTACACATTCACCTGCTCCGAAGCCAGCGTGGATGAAAAGGATTCACATTTACGAACCTAGCAGGAGCAAGTTAAGCTAGAACATCTTGATCGCACGACGGTAAACACTAATAAACGAGGGTCTGCCTAAACAAGCGGGACATTCGCATCGCAGGACACAAGCAACTGCCTGCGATCCAATTCGGGAGCCCTCTGGGAATCTACGTCCAGGTAGTCTGTGCGTCATCAAACCCACAGAACTAACCAGACGCCGGACCTCTCATCTCCCCCCTCCCCGCTAATGGACTGGTGCGACCAGGGCCTCTGCGGGGATATGGCGAACAGAGGCCGCAGAGACCAGGCCGCCAGACGCCCACTGGCAGAGCACACCTAACCAATAACCGGCCACAGGACACAGCATGCCTGCCTGCTCAGCAACCAACAGCTGCCCGGGCGAACTCTAACAGGTAGGTAAATGCTATGCACGAAGACGGTGAGCGTAAACCCTCGCAGAAAGACAAAGTCAGAGAAGAAACACTGTAATGTCATCGCAGCTACTTCCCAAGAACACTCGTCTTCCAGCGTCACGTCCCTTGGCTCGAGTTCTCCGAGCTACTTCCAGCAGTGCTCGATCCTCCCATCCTCTGCCTGGCACCCGCGGCCGCTCGGGCCCACGCCTCCTTCCCCCCGTCCCCCCCCCTCCCCTGGTCGGGACTGTTGGCCGGCGGCGCTGCCTCGTCCGTCGTTATTGGAGACGACGGAAGGCGCGCGGCTGCCACCGGCGAACCTCCTCTGCAATACCTCCCAGCCCCGGCCGGCCGGGATTCGGCCGGGAGCTGCCAGCCACTAATCCTCGCCCCTCCTCTTCCCCACGGCGACCGGGAGCGTCACCGTTCGGTGCAGGCAGAGGCCGACGCATCGATCGCATGCTCATTGTGACGGGCCGGGGTGTGACCGTGACGGGCCGGGGCGGGGCTGTGACGGGCCAGTGTGACTGTGACGGGCCGGCGTGCGCCTGTCACGGGCCGGGTGCGGGGCTGTGACGGGCCGGGGTGTGACCGTGACGGGCCGGGGGCGGGGTTGCGACGCGTCTCGGCGCTCTCGTGGTCCAGCGGGCCGGCTGGGAGTCGCGCAGCATGCAGCGTCGGGTCCACCATCGGCGCCCACACGTCCACAGCGCCCGGACCAGGCGCTGGGCAGGAGCGGGCGTGCCGGGGCGGCACACGGGAAGAAGCGAGGCGGGCTCCGGCGTGCGGGCAACACGGACGACTAGACGGGGTGACGCGGACGTCACGCGGCGGGCGTCAGCCGTCACGGCTCGGCGCGCACGTCCGTGACGGCTGACGCTACACGGCAGCCACACGAAGCCAGGCCTCGGCGACACGTGCCCCTGCCTCACATGCGACCCGGGCGGCGAGGCGTCCCCACGTGCTCCCTCCTCTCCCGCGCACACACATGCGGCGGCGGAGCGCTCACAGACAGGTGGGCCGGCGACGGCACGGAAGGTGGCACCTACCAACTAAACCGGCCCCTGTGGCGTAGCGGACGGAGAACACGGCCGGTCAGTGGCGCGCCACGTCTCGGCGCCCCGCCCCCACATTCCCGAACCGCGACACCACCGACCGGTGACCCGGGCGCTGCCAACATGCCGACCACGCACCACGACGACCGACGCGGGGTGCTTGTGCGACTTCACTCCGCTATAAGCTTGTGACTGCACGGAATGCTGAACGTACTCGCCAGTGCATTACCCAGCGCACTCTCGACGGAATGAAAACAACTGTTCGGTGCAAATCGAATGTGCCGCCTCTCAACATCTCGCGACTGGTGCAGCTCTTCGGTTCAGGGCTTTTTGATCAGGCGCGCGCTGCCACACATGAGACCGGGAGCTGCGGTCCGTTTTAGAGCAGCAATCCAGCTTTCCGAAAAAGATCGGCAAGGTTCAACCGGCCAGCTGGGTGCAAACCCATCAAAGTGATCTGTTTCGGGGTCGAGACCAACAAAGACCAGGAAACTTAACCTGTATGTTCCGGTTTACTTCGCAAAAGTTAGCCGACGAGAACTGCAACCTTTCAGCACCAGGGACAGGGTCTGGGTGGAATACAGCACCGTTAATATGCATTGTTCGCGGGAATCTGACACAAAGACTATTTTACATCCCAACATGTGAACACCAGAGATCCTTCGGGCAATGGCCTGCTGTATTTTGGGCGTCCACCAGGACATTAACGTGTTCGAGCACGATTTTGGACGGTATATCAACGAACCAACTCAGTTTCTGCCACAGAATCCTACCATTTCTTGCATTACGAACACGAAGCTCAAGCGTCCCCTAAAAGTATCCGTCGTATGTCCACATTCTAAGAGAAAGCATTCCTAGTGAACAAGCATTGAACGGCAAGCTGGCAAGTGCAATTGTGCAACTAGCCAACTACTATGCAAAAGAATGTGCCTCATCACAGCAAACACCATGCCAATCTACATGAATGAATGTCGATGAGCGCATTGGCTTCCTCAACTAGCACGGCGCTTCGCCGTGGCCTGCTATCCCTGTGATCTGCATGCGGTGCCGGTCGCTGTTGGGCGGGACAGTCTACCCCTGCCGGCGGCCAAGCGGCAGCGGCGGCGGCGGCGCGGCCCTGAGCGGCGTACTCACTTCTCTTCGGCCTGCTGGGCGCGGTCGCGCACGTCGTGCGCCACGTGCTCGTCCTCCAGGTAGCGCTTCTTGCAGTTGTCCAGCTCCTGGACGCAGCCCTGCAGCTCCTTCTGGATGGTCTGCAGCTGTTCCAGACACTGCGGCACGCCGGCCGGCGCTCAGGCGGGCCTCACGATGGCCCGGGGAGGGCAACAGCGCGAAGCCGGAAACCGCACCGGATGAGAGCCGGAGACTCGGCATAGGCTGGCTGTGTTCGAAATGGCAGTTGTCGGTTGTCTCTAGCAATGTTCCTTGTTCGGAGGCAGATATGCAGTAATGAAACTCGCAGTGCCAAAATCTGAATGTCGAAAGGCGACTACGTCGTCTTCGCACAAACCCAAAACGTGAGTGGAATTCCAAGGTGAGATTTTGTCATACGCTGTGAAAACGTGCTTTAACCCTGACAACTCTTCAAGCCCAATGGGCCGCGCTAACAGTGACCGCGATGGTGGGCAGCCCACTCGTAAGTAACACCTGAACACGAACACAGCGAAATCGGACAAACACGCTCCGGTCCGCAGTTGTTCCAGCCGGGACACTGAATGCCGCTTCACCGGCCTCCTCTGTCACTCGCCCGGCATTATTCATTCGCCACTCACCCCTCAACGCGCTTTCCACTCGTTCAACTGGACTCAGCCGGCCGCAGCGGCCCGTCCTTCGGACGTGTACGCAACACATGGTCTCAACCCACGGCCCGGCCGCCGGCGGCTCACCTTTTTGGAGGTCTGCACCTTGCTGGTGCGCACCGACTTGGCGTCGTCGGTGATTCGCTGCTGGAACACCTCGACGGCCGCCATGCGCGCCTTGGCCAGCTTTTCCGTCTCGTCCAGCAGTGTTCGCCACACGGTGAAGACGTTCCTGTCCACACCGTCAGCCCGGTCACGGATAGGCAGAGCGGTCCGATCACCGGCAGGTCACATGGAGGCCAGGTCACACGGCCACTGGCCGTTAACAGGGCCAGGCCAGGGTGGGTCACTGGGAGGTCAGGGAGGGGAACCTGCAGGGTTGAGACCTGGGTTGCGTAGATGTCCGAAGGACGGACCGCTGCGGCCGGGTGAGTCCAGCTGAACGAGTGGAAAGCGCGCTAAGGGGCGAGTGGTGAATGAATAATGCCGGGCGAGTGACAGAGGAAGCCGGTGAAGCGGCGTTTAATGTTCCGGCTGGAACAGCTGCAGACCGGAGCGTGTCTGTCCGATCTCGCTGTGTCGGGGAGGGGCTCACGCAGGTCACAGGCCACGACCATGGCGGGCCACCAACAGGTTACAGGAAGGTCAGGCAGGGGCCCCGGCATATCACAGGGCCAGGTCAGGGAAGGTCATCGGCCGGTAGTATGACAAGGTCCGCAAAAACCATCGTCAGGTCAAGGGGTCATGTCAGGGAGAATCACCGGCCGGCCGCACAGCCAGATCAACAGGTGACCGGCAGGTTAGGTCACGGCAAGTCACAAGCGCGCCACAGGTTCATCCTAAGGAGCGTTACCGCCAGGGCAGAGGCCCAAGTGAACGAGTCACCATCAAGGAGGTTGCTCGGCAATGCACGACCTAGCGCACTTCAGAGTGGTCGCCGACCGGCCGGCAGATCGATGGCGGCGGTAATAAATATGTGATGAATGGAGACATTCACAATCGATTCTGGAGGGCAGACGGATGGATGGCGACATTTGACGTCGATAAATTGATTCAGACGGAAGGCAGGCGCCTGAGGTATCGACACACCGGAAACCCGCACCGCTCTTCTCGAATGCTGGTGTCCCCAACGACCATCACTGTGGAACTCCCGCAAATGTCCACAAGAGAGCAATCATGGGCCGCCACTGCACCCCGCCCCCTCCCCCCCCGACATATATTGCACGGCCTGCTGTCATGGCTTTCAGCCTCATCCGTCTCAGCCAAGCTCAGCGAACGCCGCCCGAGACCGGACGGTCGGCCGCGCCTGTCGACAGATCCGCAGCCCGCTGAGCACAGCAGCCTGGCTCCCCGTCCCCGAGCGCGGCGGCCGCCGGAGGCCCGCACCTGCCCGAGCGCCTCCGAGCTCGGGCGAGGCCGCCAGCCGAGCGGCGACGCTTCGCAGCGCTCATCGCATCCCGCTGGCGAGGTCCGGACGCGGGGAAACGGATCCGCGCGGACTGAACGCCACCGCGAGAGGGAACCGCGCCGGTCCGCCGCCGGACCGGGCGACGGGCCGTCACGGCCGGGCGGACCGGCGGCCGGCGTCAAGCGTACGGCCGAGGCGGACACAGCCGCGGCTGCGACGTCCAACTGGGGGGACGACATGGGAACGGAGAGTGATGAACGCTCTGAGAGTAGCAGGCAGTTTCTCCAGGATCCGCGTCAGTTCTGAGACGACAACTACCTCGCGTCGCAGCCAGGTGATGGGTTCCGCCGGAAACGAATGACCGGGAGAAACAATTTCCCTTGGAAGTCCGACAATCGATCGGTGCGCAGGTTCGACGTTCTCAGAACCCGCAGTCGGGTCGGGGCGACACAATTCGTGGAGCTCCCACGACCCACGTTGGGCGCTGACCTTTCGAACAACAGCACAGAGTGCAGGAGTGAACTTTGTAACTCAATATCATGTAAAGGTTTACCGTGCTCTGAATCCAGTAATCAGCCGAACGACGACCATACACTTTCCGACGCAGAACATATGGCGCAGGTGGTCGTAAAATGTTGCCCTGTTGGTTTCAAATCCAAAAGCTACATCAAATGCGGAAAATGCGTATCACGCCTTTGAAATGGACAGAGTTTTTCCCTCAATACTCTGGAAAGGTGGAATCACCCTGTGATCGTATCTCGGGAAAGGTTCCTTCCTCGGCACGGAGAGAACTCCGAAAACACTGACTCAATCTCTTCGAACAGACAGCAGCTGTCAGATGCTGCAGCATACGCTTACAGAAAACACCACACGCTTGGCTGGTTCAGGCAGCCCCATTTGGGGACACCAATAAGGTTCCGACCACCCGCATCAACCATTTCCGTGGACCACACCTGTTTCTCGGGAAAGAGTTTCCGCTGGACTTTCAGGGGTTTTCAAGACGCCCGGGGGCTCAAGGACTCCATCAGACGGGTGGTTCGCACGCCAAGCTTTCACCTCTCGTTTGAACTTTCGCCCACCTTAATCACCACGTTCAATAACGTACCATTGCTGGGGCTCATTGTCGGAGATGTCAGGCACCTGAGGGATCTTCTTGTGCAGGTAGGCAGAAGATATCTTCAGCAAAGCCTGCCGAACGTAAACCAGGAATATCTGTGATAAGTTCTTCATTAAAAAATAAATAAATAAATAGTAAAAAAAAAATTAAAAACTGAGCACCATTTAAACCAGTCGCATTTACCTTGACTGACAAGGTGTGAAACATGCACGATGTGAAAATTACTAGGCGGTGACTGTGGAGCGTCCGCGAAGCAACACACGACTCAAACCTCTGACGAGACTGTGCTGCTGCTCAGCGAGATTTCACTCGCCACCGTACCTCGGCATATGACTTTTCGACGGCCGCTCGCTGCTTTGTGAAGTTCCTACGACAGGGAGCAGTGCATTAAGATTCGTTACAGCAGAATAAAACACTTGCGTCGCAGTCCGGCACTGGAGCTAACGCCACGAAACAACAGAAGACTAGCGATGCAGACTACCAAACGTTCTCTCGATTACGACAGTGCCGTCGGATTCTGATCATTACGGTTCAGGAAACTGCTTGCGCAGAGAGGACCCGATCTTACTGCTGACGTCACGGTTAACAAACGTCTGTCTGATCGACTAACGACGGAGATGGGAAGACCCACAATTTTCCCGGAAATCCCCTTCCCCTTCCAAGAAAGGAAATGGCCTTGACATATTTCAGCAGGTGACCATTTTGCACCGACCCCTGCCGCCGGCCGCAGGGCGCCTGCTCCGTCCCGCAGAGCACGGCCGCCTCCGTCTCTCGGCGCCGCACCTACCTGATGTCCTCCAGAAGATCGCACTCCTGCTGGTTCTTGGCCTGAATCCGGCTCAGCTGTTCCGAGTGCAGCGACTTCAGGAACTTGGCGTGCGTGGTCTGCGAGCGGAGGCAGGGAACAAGTGGCGATCAGCGCCCGCCGCGTCCACGGTCCGCCCGCTTCGCGGCCGGCTCGTCACAGCGGACGGCGTAGATCGGCCGGACGCCCCTCACGGTTCAGAGACGGCCTCAGCCGGCCCGGTCAGGCTGAACACGTCCGGAGCGGGGCACAGCGAGCGGCCCGGGGCGGCCGGGAGTAACCAGCAGCGGCGCGGGACGGACACCGTGCACTGACAGCACTTCTGGGTCCCCTTCAACACGAAACAGTGTGTCACGGATGTTCGCTCCCACATATTTTAACAGATTCAGGCCCTCCCCCACAGAAAAACTGTTAACCTCATACTGCATGAGTTCAAGTAGCTAAAATAACCTAACGCCTATTAACCCCTTCCAACATAGAGGACAAAAATAGAAACTCAATTAAGGTCTTTTACGGACACAAAGCTCAGGGGATTTCAGGGCACCATGGCGTGTTTTTAGATACATGTAGATAACGTATTAATAATATTAACAGCCGTAACAGCTGGAGCAGCGTTCCAGCGTCACTCTTCTTTGCGGACGAACTCCAGTACAAAACGCCCCTGATTTTCTGTTCATTTACGTAAGAGCACTCAGTGGACGGCGTGGATTGCATCGTTCTGTTAGTATGACAATGTAGACACCAAGTAATCTCAGGAGTATTTTGGTAATAGGCCACTCCTACCAGCTTCCCCCTCTTGAATCGAGTGCAGCATCTACTAACACGTTCCGTAAACCCATCACATGAGCCTGTGAACGCAGGCGCGCGGCGGCCCGCTCTCGCCGAGGACTGCTGCCTGGAGCGCCGCTCGCCGCCGGCCCTGTCGGCCGAACAGAGCCCAACGGACCGGCGGCCGGCCGCAGCATGCCGTCCCTCGGACCTACTGGTCGGCACATACAAAGGTCACTGGTCTGGTGACCTCCCCGCCCCTCCCGGCCGGGACGCTGTCTGCGGGCCGGCCGGCCGGGGGGGAGGGGACGGCAGTGTGCACACACGGCCACACAGCGAGAGAGCACCGCTGAGGGCTCCGCAAACACGGCAGCACACCACGTGGTGCGCTGCGGGATTGGGGGTAACGCTGGAGACGGTCGTCAATAGACAGCGTATAAAGAAGGGAAGGAAGGTGCACCAAGCACCGCTCAGGCCTTGGGAATGGAGCCTAATGATCTTATCGTGCAAAAGGATATCGGTTGTAAGGGCAGGTTTCGACAAACGTTCTCGCAACGGAGTTCTCGCACTCAAATAAACAATCGGGAAATTCGGATTCACGAATGTCCCGACTGTTCTGTTCTCCAACGATGGTCCATTACACCGGCGCAGCCAAAAGGGGGCCGGGCCAGCTCCCCCCCCCCAAGGCCGGATGTTTTTGTGAAAACCATTGCACATCGTCTTCCCGTCAGGCGGTTTTCGTATGATTTCAGTTCACAATGAGCTCTGCCTCATCCCCTGAGGAAATCTCGGCTGCGCCCCTGGTCCATTATCAAGAGCGCAAGAGCCTTCCGCCTGACTTAGATGACACCCACTCCAGCGTTTTGTAGACAGTGCCCATCCAGGCATCTCATGGGAGTCAGTCTTCAGCACTTGAGCGTTTCCCTGGTACCTGGCCATGTCTAGCCCTGTTTTGGTTATCACAACAGCAGCGAGTGGAATACCGGCGGCGGCTCAGGTGCCGCCACCAAAACGGAAGGGTCTCGCAACAACTGCTACTGATTCGAATTAACCCGTAACCGTTTCCCACTACTTGAACTGCGAATCGTGACGAAGGCAACCATCAGAATACATCACGCTTGCAAAACATACGGCATCCTGTCGGTCTGCGTTCAGCAAAACGACATGCATCCCTGCCTCGACTCGGATTAATCCCGATTTAATCTCGACTGGTCATTGCCTCCCGACGCGGTCTCAGTCGAGCGCCGGACGGCTGGCGGCCGCTCCTGCGAGCCGGCCGGCCGGCGGCGGCCGAAGGGGCCGCCCCGACCTCCGCCCGCAGCCGGCCGTCCCAGCTGACCGGCCGCGGCCGGGCCGAGGTCGGCCGAGTCGCTATCGATCCCCGGCGGATACCGGCGCCGCTCTCTGGAGGCCGGCCAGCCGGAGGGCCGCCGGCCGGGCGGCCGCCCTCGCCGCCGTCCTCCGTCGCCGCCGCCAGCCCCAGGCCGAGACGAGCAACAGACGCGGCCACTGGCGGCCGCCGGCGTCCGGCGGTCGGCAGGTTTTCGCGCGGTTTGATCGGTCTCGACCGGCCCCAGCGCCCGCCGCCGCGGCGGCCACCCTGGTCACCGTGGCCGTCCTGCCACCGGCGGCGGCGCATCTCGGCACCGACGCCGGGCGGGCTGGAGAGGTCAGCGCTGACGTCGACGCCCGTCCGACCGCCGCCCCCGGAGCCGACGGCGTGCTGGACGCCCGGCGAGGGGCTCCGAGACGTCGCGGGGAGGAGCAGACACGGCTGGTGACACTCTCCGGGTCGAGTTCTCCGACCGCGATTCGAGACGCCCAGAGTGGAGTAATCTTCGGGGAAGGTCATGACAGTTGATGTCGATCGCCGATTACACGACCCCCATGGTGCCCCGGTTGCGTCCACAGCGACGAAAAGACGGAGGAACCCCTTCAGCCAACGAGTTCAGGGCGAAATGAGATGAACCGAGAACAGAGAACACTCGCCGGTCACGTCCATGGTCCGTTTCATTCCGACTCCGACCGCCCGCGGCCCAGCGGCCGTCACAGACCAGCGAGAACCGGCGTCGCCAGCGATCGACACGACGAACGCCGTCACCGCCGCTCGCTCTGGCTTTGACGTCGTCCCGGACGCCGACGCGACACCATAGGCCGAGCGAAACCTATTCGTCCCCCACGGTTGCCAACGAACCCTTCCTCAGGACGCGCGATTGCGCTCCTCTGTTCCGAGAGCGGCGGCGCTCTCGGGTTTCACCGCTCGTCCGCAGCGCCGCCCCAGGCACGACGCCGGCGGCCGACAGGCAATCCTCTCGGGTTTCAGTACTCGGACTCGGCGACGGAGCCTCGTCTACGGAGGCGGTCCGTCCCGACACAGAGAGGACGTCGCATTGCCAGGTACCTGGCTGAAGTCCCCTACGACGGATCCTGTGCGCGGTCACAAAAACCAGCCGGTGCTGCGGAGAAGACCTCCGCAGAACAGCGTCTCCATCGACGCGGCCATCCGGGTAGACCCCAGGCGGTGCTGTCACCGGCCCGGCGGCACGGCAGGGGGGAAGGGGGCTCCGTGCCGCGGCTAAATCCGGCCGGAGCCGGCCTGGCCGCCTCCAGTGATGCCGGCCGCATTAGCCGGCGGCCGGCCTATCTTTACGGCCTGTCGCCGGCCCGGGCAGGCCCGGCCCCGTCCCGGAGACAGCCGGCGGAGACTCAGCGGCGCGCCGTCCCTCGGAGCAGCGGCCTGGCTCGTGAAGCACCCCACGAACAGCCGAGCCCCTTCATTTGCCAGTCCGCAAAGGTCAACGGATTGAAAGGACCGTCCGCGAACCACACCATCCAGCAATGTTCATCTGGCAGGACAGACGCTGCAGGACGATTCCACACCGGAACCCGTGCCGACAGCCGGCTCTGCTCACCAGATGGAGACAACACACACAGCCGGCTCTGCTCACCAGACGGAGACAACACAGACAGTCGGCTCTGCTCACCAGACGGAGACAACACAGACAGCCGACTCTGCTCACCAGACGGAGACAACACAGACAGTCGGCTCTGCTCACCAGATGGAGACAACAGACAGCCGGCTCTGCTCACCAGACGGAGACAACACACAGCCGGCTCTGCTCACGAGACGGAGACAACACACAGCCGGCTCTACTCACCATACGCAGATAACACAGACAGCCGGCTCTGCTCACCGGACGGTGACAACACACAGCCGGCTCTGCTCACCAGACGGAGACAACACACAGCCGGCTCTGCTCACCAGACGGAGACAACACAGACAGCCGGCTCTGCTCACCAGACGGAGACAACAGACAGCCGGCCCTGCTCACCAGACGGAGACAACACATACAGCCAGCTCTGCTCACCAGATGGAGGTAACACAGACAACCGGCGCGACGCTCCCCCGGAACCATGGCCCAACGCCACGCCAAGAATGCGGTTTTCGCCGTATTGCACACAATCCTGCACCCCAATGTCACCCCAAGCAGGCTTCTGACTGAAGGGCGCCGACTGAAAACATCAAATTTGGCCGTCTAAGGGTTCGCGTTTGACATGCAGCACTCATGGAGTGGCAGCGCCAAAAGCCTACAGGACGCCAGGCGTACATATTTTTTTAGACGGCAGCACGCAAGTCGCCATCTGCAGTCCAGCACACGCCATGCACGGGCAAGTCAACACATTCGCAACAGCGTACGCTGTTCGGTTAACGGAAATGGTCTCCGGACTTTGGGAGCCACGGGCTTACTTCGCCTCATGTGAGTCGCTTTACTGTGCAGAAACACTAAACGGCCATACCAGACGCACTGAATATGCAGCTATTTGCGCCTGCGGGTGCGGCCAAATACATGTATGTAGCAGCCCTCAGCGCAGGCACGGCGGCGGCCCTACCAACTTTGCAAAATTTAAAATAAACTCTCCGATACTGTATGAAACGAAACTGCCTACAATGGCACAACCAATTCCAAATACACTCCCACAGTTCTGGCCGAATGTCATTTTGCGCCGAGATCCAGCCGTTCAGCCTCAGCCAGCCTGAAACACTGCAGGTCCGGAGAGCCTAATCAGCTATCCGTTGTAGCTTGGTTTCAAAGCTGTAATTAATGGCCCGCAATGAGAAGAATGTAGACTGTTGGTACTTTACTTAGCAAAAATACATCGGTTTGGTCGTCAAACGTTACAGCAGCTTTCATTGGTCTTCGTGTTAAGTGAAACATGAGACCACAGAAAACAGACGGTGTATCAGAGTCCTACTGAACGCGTTTGACACAACAGGATTCTGTCAAAGCATATGCAAAGACAGAGACTGAAACCTTCCGGATCCAGTTTAACCTGATCATCTCATGCCACTTTCCGTGTGTGGCAATCCCAGATATCAATACACTCACCACAACCGCTCTCATCTTACAGACTCGTCGACGCCGGCTAGAGTCCACACTTAAACTGCGCCTGAGCGTTCCGCTTCCACCTGGAACTCGCTCCCGATCACTGAAGGAGCTCGTAATCCCCGCGCATTTAAGAAGTCCATCCTGTCTGTTTCGTCCAACGATATGTGATGCGCGCTGCCTCGCAGGTCTATGTTAATGTCTCTTCTAATCAGCTCACTGCGCTTGATGTGGTCGCTCATTGCGGTGCATTGCATGACTCTGTAAATCTAGATCATTTCTATTGTTATTATCCATTTATTTCACATACTTTTTGACTATGACTTGTACGACGACATGGTGATAGCATCCACGTGAATCAAGCGTCTATTGCCCATATGTGCAACAAATAAATAAAATAGGGACACTGGCAATGAAGCACGGGTGATGCGCTTCAGTAACGCACCGACGCATCTTCAACGGTCGGAAGAGCATTGCTTAAGGGCTGATATTCGGCATATATCAGTCTCTGACCACGTCCGAGTTCGTATTCACGCCTCGCATTGGGAACGGTCTGCGTGAACGGAAAACCCGCATGATCAACGTCAGATAATGCTGACTCTTTTCTAGTCATCACTTTGCACGATAAATTACCCACTACTCCAGCCCCATCCCAAAACGACTATTCTGAACAAATGAAGCAGCCGTTCCATTTCAGCCGTGTTCCAGACCTACAACAATACCAACCAATTTCAGAAAACCCTTCCCTTGAGAAAATCGTGCGGTCGCGTCACGGTAGTCCACCTTGGTTTAGTGCCGTGGTGAGAGTGACGCTACTGACCATAACGCCCCGATCATTCCTGCGTGCGACTCGTCAACTTTGAGACGTCGATGAGTCCGTCCGATAACTTTTGGTCTCCGTATACCAAACTGGCCGAATGTCGCCGTTACAGCAGCTTCACCTCGAAAACATGGGGATGATGAGATCGCCACCCGTGAAAAACACGGTCGGCTATCATCAGAACAGAACCAGGTTTGTCAGAAGTCACTTTGAAAGGTCGGACCACGTCAGCAAAACACCCGAATGAAACGTGCTAGAGCAGAATGGTCATAAGCTGACCCCAAATCTCGAGGGAGGACGGAACCCAATCACTTCCGCAGAACTTCAGAAATCAAGGGACAGCCAAGGCACAGCTGACACACCAATGTCACTTTCGTAATCCTCCAAACGCCGGCTGGCTCTTCCCGGCTGCCGCGGTCCGCAGCCCCGCGCGTGAAGCCGGTCGGCTCGGCGGAGCCGGCGCCACGCCAGACCAGACCGGGCCGGGCCGGGCCGGGCCGGGCCGGGCCGGGCCGGGTCGGGTCAGCCACTGACCTTCCTGGGCAGGTTCTGCATGGCGGCGGGCTCGGCTCGGCGGAGGGCGTTCAGCGCATGGCGCGGCGGCGGCGGCGGCGGCGACGGCCGTGGTGCCGCATCGAGCCCTCGGCCGGCCGCCACCGCCGGTATTGATCCCAGCCGGGAGCGAGGTGCGCGCGCGCCGCCGCCGCCGCCGCCGCCGCCGCCGCCTCCGGCCGCCGAGTACGCCCCGCCGGCCGGCAGAGCGCCGCTCGACAGGACCGCACGCGGCGCCCGCTCGACGACGAACGTGGGAACGGGAACAGGCAAGACGAGCGGGGAGGGAAACAGCTCCGCCGCGTATGGTCTGGCTAGAGGTGATGAGTCAATGTTTCCACGTGCAGTCTCGTCACGTTGCTTCTGAGAGACTATCGCGGCTTGTGCCGTTCGCACAGACTGATTGGGAAGAACTATATCGGCAGCACAGGCTGACGGTGACTGGTCCGTATGAACACGAAACCCCCGAACAGTTATGTAAGACATGGGCGGGCTCGAACACTAAACAAACATGTCTGAAAGAGTTGACAAGACCAATGCTCGTAAGAACTGATGTCACCGTCACGATACACACCTGACTGGAGGATGGCGCAGCAAACGTCAGCGGGCTGGCGTCCGACATCAGCATCGACCGAGTGCTGATAATATGTCCAATGGCCGCTAGGCATCGGCAATAAAAGTGGAAACTGTCTGGAAGAACACGCCCGTCTGAGATGTTTGTCGCACACAGCGGAGCAGATAGTGCCTCGGTCCGCAGCAATGGATACCTGCAGTCTGGCGCGTCCATGCAGGACGAGAGCCACGGTGGCTGCTAGATCGCGCTGAGCCACGACGGATTCGGATTTTCCGCACTGTTAACGAATCAAATTATCTGCTTTGACCAATCCGGAAAAAAATCCTGCTAAGAAACGGAGATTTATCACGGTGGGAACCCACAACACTAGCCCAATAGCACGTGCGGTCAAAATCCCGCCGTGTCCAAGCAGACTTCATCCTTCGCTGCAGTTTCAAGCCTCTCGACGGAGAAATAAACTCATCCTCTTCTTCCTGTAATATTCATTCATCCCGAGTCAAAACTGACTCGTCCAGAGTGTGCATAGGTTGGAAGAAACACCGAGTCTTGTTCCGTGCTAATGCTTACACACCTGCGAGCAGAGGATCTGCGCCACAGTATGAGTCACCAGAACAGGAGAGTGGTCAGGTATGAACGAATCTACCAAAGCCTTCAGCTATCCCGAGCTTCTATGTACGCTTCTTACGTATCTAAACCACCCGACGATTTGCAGAACATAACAGCACAGTACTGCAGAACTACCACTTCACTTCCACAACTAATCTGATCTCGGAATTTCCAGGTATACTCGCAAGTCGACCTGGCAGTCCGCATGACATGAATGGTTCAGGTGGGAAGTCAGATCTGAAAAGTTCGAAAGGTACCAACCACGACGTCTCGTAAGGCACGCCACGCCTCAAACGCCCTCCGTCGTCCCGGCCAGCTGTCACCCCCGGCCAGCTGTCACCCAGCTGTCACTGCCTACTGTCACCGCTCCTCGTACGCCGCACGGCTTCCGTACAAGAACGCCAGCCCTGCATACCGATCAGCAGCCATCCCTCAGAGCCAGGTGAACATCAAAAGCATCAACAGGAATCGGCAACGGTCCGGAGATATTAATCACCGGCACTTACATGACCAAACGGAGGTCCCCCGGCTTTGACCTCGCTAGTCTAAACAGCCTCACACATACACATAAAATACGAGGTATATTTATTAAATTGCCATAATTAACAGTCGATGCTATGTACAGCATGCCAAATGTTCACTTACAATATTCACAATGTTTAACCATCTCGGTATGGCCAGGTAACAGTTCAATAGATTCACAATAAATACGAAAGAAAAGGTATGTACACACAATACAAAAATATGACACAAATACAAAAAACTACCACTCCGCATGATTGGCGTCTAACATTAAGTTACTAACCTATGCCAGACATCCAGACCTAGGTGGGGGTGCGCGCCATAGGGCGCCCGCTGCGACCGAGGCCCGCCGGCCGCCGGCTGCTGGCGCGAGATCACACCCTCTCGAGCGGCGGCCGGCGGCGGGACCCGCGGCGAGCCGCTGCCGCCGCCGCCCGCCGGCCGAGATCACATGTACTCGTGTTTAGTCACACGCGACGCGATTAGCCGTCCGGACGAGCGCGCGCGGCCCGGACAGCGGCAGCGGCGGCGGCGGCGGCCGAGACGGCGCCCGGTAAAGCTCTTACAACTAGGCGGCCCGCTGCGGGAAGCGGCCGGCGCGGCGCCGCGGCGCAGGGGAGCGGGCAGGAGGCGGGCGGGGTGCGCTGACCGCCCGGCCAGGCGTCAGGCGACCCCGACAACGGCAGGGCAGCGGCGCCGAGCCGACTGAACTGAGCGCGCGCGGCCGCCGAGGCTCGGTTCCCGTCACGTGACCGCGCCCATCGAAATCCGGCCAATGCGGCATGTCCGGTCAGAATCAAATGTGTTGGTGTTCCGGGCACTTGTGAAGCGATGCTGGCGTGATGCGGCTGAGCCCGTCAGTAAATTTCAGCTATTTTTAAAACGGTCAATATTTATGATGCCAGGTGCAACACCGTGAAATCAAGCTTAAAATTATAACATCAAAAACAGCCGGCCTTTTCGATGTAAAACTTGATGAAAATCGATAACTGCGCTGGAAAAGCTGTTTGTCATGAAGATTTTACGACAACCTTCGTCACGAACACCGCTGTGATTCCCACTTTCACAAGATCCGCCTAACAACATAATAACGCATGATTTACTCCTTTTTGAGAACACCCATAGCCCGTAGACCAAAAGCCTACAATCAACTCTAAAACGCCAGATGGCAAACGCGGTCCACTCGGGTTCATTTATGACTGCAGAAACATGCCCCCAAATTCTAATGCCTGATCGCCGTCATCGACCTGCATTCCACGAAAACCTCAACAAACAGCACCCGCCGGCAGCACATCATTCCTCAAAAGCCCCGTCGTGTACAGCGCCCGCGGGATAAAAACAATACCCGTTGCTAGTCTTCCACGTCCCGTTCCACAAGCGCGTGCTCAAACCCCGACCCGTACGTGGGGAGCGGCCGGTTACCTTGCGGGCCGACAGGCGACGGCGGCATCGGCGGCGGCGGCGGCGGCGGCGGCGGCGGCGGCGGGGGCGGCGTGGGCGGTGACTAGGGTCGGTCGGGGGTCGGGATCAGCGGCAGGACGGAGCCGCCGGCCGGCGGCGCCCGGCCGCGCGGCACCAGGAGCAGGAGGAGGACACTAGCGGAGGGAACAGAAACAAACGATCAATACGAGTCGGCACGCGTCGCGCGCGCGCGGCCGCAACGAACACACGCCGGCGAATGCACCATCCCAAACGTAAAAAGGAATGTCACGTGGGCGCGAGGCGGCCGCGTGCGGCCGCGGCGGAGCACTTATTGGGGGGCCGCACGCAGCCAGCGCCCGTCACACGGGCCTAACGCACTGCCATGATAAATTCTAAAACAACACACTCAACGCACACTGAGGCCCATATCACAAAATAGACGCCCGCCGGCGGCTGTGCGTGTCGGACACGAGGCGCGGGCGGCCGCCCTGCCCGTCTCGAGTATCACACTATCACATCCGGGGCGGCTGGCCGGCGACGGGGCCGGCGCGGCGCAGCCGGGCGGCGGGCCGGTGGGCGGCGTCCGGCGCTTTGTACCGGGCAGGCGGCGACGGCGGCGGCGCGCGCTGCTACCTCACGTCGCACCCCTCGGCCAGGTCGCCGGCGCCAACCTCGGGCGTGAGCGTGGGCGGCGGCGGCGTGTCGGCACTCGCGAACGCCTGGCTGCGCCGCGACAGCGTCAGCTTCAGCGGCTGCAGCCGGCCCGGCTCGGCGTCGGCCGTCACCTGCTTGATCTTCACCACCAGGTCCTTGTGACCGCCGCTCTCGTCACTGGGCGGCGGCGTGGGCTGCGACAGCGGCGGCGGCGGCGTCTCGGCGCCGCCGCCTGACGCCGCCGGCGAGTCGCTCGGCTTGCGCCCGCCAAGTTTGATAATCAGCTTGGGCGCAGCGGCAGCATCGTTCATGACAATTTGTACTTTGGAGTGTTTGTGAGACTTATCCTTTTTCTTCTTCTCCTTGTCGCGGTCCTTGTCCTTGTCCTTCTTCTTTTTCTTTTTCTTTCCCTTCTTGTGCGACGGCTCCTCGTCGAAGCTGGCCAGCATGCGGTCGCCAAACTGCAGGTTATCCTGTCGAATTTTCTCGAACACTGATAGCTCGCCGGCCGGCGCCGACAGCTCGCCGGGCCGCTTCTTGGGCGGCCTCACCTCACTGCTGCGGCCGTCCTTCCCGAGGCTGATGCGCAGCTTGTGCGGCGCCGCCTCCTGCACGGCGGCCGCCGCCTGCTCGCGCGCCTGGCGGCCACGCCGTTTGGGCAGCAGGGCGGCGGCCGCCGCCGCGCCGCCGCCGTCCTTGCTGGCCACGGCGCCGCGGTAGTCGTCGCGCGTCGGCGCGCTGCTCACCGACTTGACCGCCTTCGGGCAGATGAAGCGCTGGCTGACCAGGGCGCTGTCCTCCTGCGGCGGCGCCGGCTCGGCCGCCACCTCCGTCTCGGTGCTGTTGACGTACTGCCGGATCAGCTCCTTCTTGCGCTTGCGCAGGTTCGAGTTGACGGCCACGGCGGTGGCGGAGGCGACGGCGGCGCTCTGCGCGACCGCCGGCGCCTCAGGCGCCGCCACTGGCGGCTGCACGTTGTAGCTCGGGTTCAGGAACGGGCCCTTGATCTTGAGCTTGAGCTGGTTGCGTTCGTCGCACACGCTCTCGATGGGCGCAGCCAACGGCAGCTCGGGCGGCGCATCGGCTGTGCCAGCCGCCGCCGCGTCCACCGCCGGCTCCGCCTCGGCCTCCGCCTCGGCCTCAGCCTCAGTGGCGGCCGCTTCGTGTAGCGTCGGCGGCGTGCCGGCCGACTCCATGCTGGTCTCGGAGGCGCCCGGCTGAGTCAGCGTCGGCAGCACCTGAGGCAGCGGCGCCGCCGCCGGCTGCGACGACTGGCTCGACGCGTCGTCGGCCAGCTCCGACATGACGGAGCCAGCCCGGTCCGAGCCCATGTCGGCGCTCTGGAAGCGCTCACGCACCGGTCGCATCCGACCACGCGGCGTCTTCGGCAGGTCTTCGAACTCGTCGTCGTCGAAGTCGTACACGGTGCCGGCCAGGTCGTTGGGCACCTGTGGCTTCGGGCAGAAAGGCGCGGCGCGCGTGGCGGCGGCACCGCGACCGCGACCCCGGCCACGGCCGCGGCCCCGGCCCCGGCCGTACACCGCCTGGGCGGCCGACTTGCCGCCGCGGCGGCCGCGACCGGCCGGCCGGCCATCGGCGGCGGCGCGCGGGCTCTTGCCCGGTGAGCTGTGCCGCGCGGCCGCCTGCCGCCGCGCCGGCACCACGGTGTCCGCGTCGTTGAACTCGCTGGCGTCGGTCGACTGCATCTTGTGGATCTGCAGGCTGGCCTTGAGGCTGGACTCTCGCCGGCCGCGAGAGCGGACTGGCGCGCCCGCGGCAGGCGGTGCCGCTGGTGCCGCTGCCGCTGCCGCCGCACCCGCCGCCACCGTCGCCGCCTCAGCCGGAGGCTCGGTGGCCAGCGGCGGCAGGGCGGGCGGCAGGGACGGCGTGGAGGCGGCCGGCGGTTGCTCGGCGGCCGCCGGCAGCTCCGGCGCCGCGCCCATCCGGGGGAACTCGGATACCAGCTCCTGCGCCGACGGCTGGATAGGCGTCAGCGACTTGGCAGGCTGCGCCTCGACCGGCGTCGGAGGCTGCGGCGCCTCGACGTCCACCTTGGCGGCGGGTAATTCGGCCTCCTGCTGGGAGACCAGCTCCTGCAGCGCCTGCAGCCGGCACGCGTCCTGGTCGGCGGGCGACGGCCGCTGCTCCTTGGCCTGCTGCACCGGCTTGGGGCGCAACTTCTCGATAGGCAGCGGCGGCGGTGCCACCAGCTGGCGTCGCAGCTCCGCCTCCTCCTGCGCCATCAAAGCTTCCAGGTCCTTGCGCTGCTCTTCCTCCTGGCGGCGCCGCATCTCCTGCATCAGCTCGCGCTCGCGCTGCGCCCGTTCCTCCTCCTCGCGCCTCCGCCGCTCCTCCTCGCACCTGCGCCGCTCCTCCTCCTCGCGTCTCCGCCGCTCCTCCTCCTCCCGCCAACACCGTTCCTCCTCCTCCCGCTTCAGCCGCTCCTCCTCCTCCCGCCGCCGCCGGTCCTCCTCGCCTCTCCGTCGGCGGTCCTCGGCCTCCATGCGCGCGAGGTCTTCCTGGCGCTGGAGCATTTCGGTCTGCTGCTTCCGCAGTTTCATCTCGGCCTCCTCCGTCCGCCGCTTTAGGTCGGCTTCGGGGTCCTGGTGCATCATTAACTGCGCGTCGTACTGCATCTGCAGCAGCTCGCGCAGCCGGTCCTCCGACCAGTGCGGCATTATCATCATGTGCGGCATCAAGTTCTCCGTGGAGAACGGGCCGAATGGCGGCATCGGACTGGCAGCGTTGATGCTGGCCGGTGTGCGCACCGTGACGTGGCCGAGGCCGTGGCCCTGCGTCGCCAGCACGCTGGACACGCTGCCCGGCGCCGACGGGAAGCCGGCGCGCTCGGCCGGCGCCGCGTAGCGCAGCGCCGTCTCCGGCCGCGACTCGTGCCGCTTCCGCGGCGGCCGCACCACCAGTGGCTGCCCGTGCGGTTCGGCTAACGGCGGCGATTTGAGCGGTTCCGCCGGCCAGTCGGCAGCGGTAGCGGCGGCGGCTGCGCTGGCCGGCGGCGGTGGCGGAGGCGGTGGCGGTGGCGGCGGCGGTGGAGGTTGTGGCGGCGGCTGTGACGGCGGCTGTGGCGGCACTGGCGGCCGCGATAGGTCGATGCTGGCCGGCAAGTGGGCGGCCGCCGCTGGCGGCGGCTTGCCCGGCAGGCTGCTGACGGCCGCCGTCGGGCTCGGCTCCACCTTGCGCTCGGCCGGCGCCGACTTCACCTGCGGCAGCACCGACTCGACTGGCCGCGGCTCCGGCTCGGGCGCCACAGACGCCAGCGGTCGCCACTTGGACGGCTCGCTGCGCGTGGGCGTGCTGGGCGTGTCGCCGGGGCCGCCACGGCCGGGCGTCACCGCCGGCTTCTCCTCGGGCCGGTCGTCGGGACATTGTTGCGCGTACCGCAGCCGCAGCTTCTCCACCAAGTCCATCGTCACCTGCTGGCTCTCCTCCTTGGTCTCCATGATCACAGGCGCGCGCGGCGCCGGCTGGACGGCAGCCGGCGCCAGCGCCGGCTTCTGCCCCGCCACAGGATCGGCCTCCGGCTCGAAAGCCGCCTCCCGGGAGCTCCGTCGCGGCGGCGAGAAGATCGACGACGGCTGCGCCGGCGCGGGCCGCTCCGGAGGCGCTGCCGACGCCGTCACCGCCGAGGACGACTTCTGAGCGTTGAACAGGTCCGTCTCGAAATAAAAGATGGGGTCGCCGGCGTTGAGTCGTGGCGGCGAGAAGATGGAGGACGGCTGCGCCGGGAGCACCTGGTCGTCAGCATCGGCGGCGGACGCGCGCCGGCCGGTGGCGACGGACGCCGGCGCCGGCGCGGCGGCCGGCGCCGACGGCGCCGTAGCTGGCTCGTCGTTGATGTCCTCCAGCCGCTCGACGAGGATCTCGTCGCCGGAGGTCTTGTAGCCGCCGCGCGCCTCCGCCTCGCGCCCGTCCTTGGCCGACTTCTCGTTGAGGATGCTGTCGATGGAGCCCCGCAGCGGCTTGGAGCCGCCGCTGGAGAGGCGACGCCCGTCCGGCGGCGCCTCCTGGCCGCCGTCCGAGTCCGCCTCCAAGCCGAGCGCGATCTTACGGCTGCGTGGCATCGGGCGAGCCTTCTTCAACGCTTCGGGCCGCGGGCTGCGCAGTCCGCCGAGCGCAGCCCCTTCCTTGGCTGTTGGCTGCGCGTCTTCGCCCGGTTCTCCTGCTCCTCCAGTCGACGGGCGGCGGCGCGGCGCCGCTGCGGCGTCGGCGGCCGCGGCGGCAGCGTCGGCGGCGGCGTCGGCGGCGGCGCGACGCGGACTGTCAGCGAGAGCTCGCGGTCGCCCAGCCGTGAGGCGTTCACCTCGCGCAGCAGCCGCCGGCTGGGCGCGGCCCTCGGCGTCGGAGTCCGCGCTGTCGGAACTGCTGCCGCTGCTCGAGCTGCTGCTGGAGCTGTCGCCGCTGCTGCTGCTGCTGCTGCTGGAGCCGCTGCTGCTGCTGGAGCTGCTGGAGCCCGAGCTGCCAGCGCTGCCGCGCCGCTGCTGCTGCTGAGCCGTGGCTGGCCCAGCAGCGGTGTCTTCAGGTGTCGCATTGTGCGACTGAGTAGTTTTGTAATTGTGCCCCGACCGCCCTCCAGATCGAAAGGGCTGCTTCTCGGGCCGCCGCAGCCTTATATCGAGCGCCACGGCCACGTTGTCGGCGCCCTCGTCGGTCGGCTCGGCCGCCGTCGGGCGCAACGGGTCGCGGCCCGGCGCGCCCACGCGCGGCGACTTAGACGTGGCGCGGCCCTCGGGCGACTTGCGCGGCCGGCCACGGCCCCGCTTCTGCGGCGTGGCCGGCTCGGAGCCGGCTGCCGGCGCCGGCAGCGCAGCCGCCGGCGCGCCGTCCGCCGGCTTCTGACCAGCGATCCGCTTATTGGCGTCCAGCATGGCCTGACGCGGCGGCACGATGAGGCTGAGGTCCGGCAGCGGCGCCTTCTTCGCCTTCATCGGGCTCGTCTCCAGCGAGGACGCCAGCAACTCCGACTTCTTCTTGCGGCCGCGCCGCTTCGGGGCGCCGGCGGCCGGCGGCTCGCCCGACGGCGTGCCGTCGGCCTTCGCCGTCGAGAACGCCTTCAGCGCCCCTTTGGTACGAATTGCACTTGAGCTCACGGCAGAGGCCGGGCACAGCTTGTCGTCGGGCTCCGACTCGCTGTCTGTGTAGATGTGCCGGCCGAGGCCGGTGGCCGCGCCGTGCGGCACGCGCGAGTCCGAGTCACTGGTCACCGCGTCACTAGCGCCGGGCGGCGGTCGCGCGTCGCCCGGCCGCGCTCTCGTCCGGCCGCGGCCGCGGCCTCGGCCGCGGCGCGGCGCACTCTCGACATGCCGTGGCGCGTCGTCGTCGCTGCTGTCGGCCGGCTTGCGCGGGCGCTCGGGCGGCGCCGCCTTGTGGCGGCCGGGCCGCCGGTGCGGGCCGCCGGGGCGCGTCACTGACACCGCCGCGTCACTCTCGCTCGAGTCCTTGCCGAACAGCGACTGCTTGGTGAGCCGCTCGGTGGCGGCCGCCGTGCGGCGCCCACTCACCGTACCCCGCCGGTCGGCCTCGGAGCTGGAGCCGCCGCTAGCAGCCGGGCGCCGCTCGCGCTCTCGGCTGCCCGCGTCCGACTCGCTGGTGCAGCTGCTGGCGCCGCGCCGCCGCTCGGCGCCGTTCACGTACGTGCGCCGGTACGGGTCGGCAGCGCAC
This sequence comes from Capitulum mitella, assembly GCA_030062745.1. NCBI lineage: Eukaryota > Metazoa > Arthropoda > Thecostraca > Pollicipedomorpha > Pollicipedidae > Capitulum > Capitulum mitella. The sequence goes on from CP099842.1 coordinate 31,623,241, forward strand.
GGCCGGCGCACGGCGCCGTTCAGCTCGCGGCGGGGCGCGGCGCCCGCCTTGCGGCCGCGGATCACATCCAGCAGCTGCTGCAGCGGATGCGACGGCACCGTCGCGTCCGGGTGCGAGTAGTGCCGGTCGTAGACGTTGTCGCGGATGTGGTTGGCGTCCAGCACGGCGCGCCGCTCGTCGGCTGACAGCCGGCCGGCCGGGTCCCGCAGCACGGCCGCCTGGCTGCGGAACGTCTGCTCGCGCAGCCGGAAATAGTTGCGGCACTGTTTCTGCCGCTTCGTCACCATGTAGCACAGGTTGCGGACCTGGGCGGAGAGCGGGCGAACGGGTCAACGAACACAGGGGCTGCAGGCGTCGTCGCGTCACGCTGTCAAACCCAGCACCCCCACACAGTACCTCTTTGTGGTTCTCAGTTTAAAAGCCAGACATTCATTAAATCGCTACTCCCAAGTTGACAGCAAAACAGTAATAACACTGAATGACGAACAAAAATAAAAATGAAGCGCACTCTGAGCGTCCTGTGAGCCCATTGAACAGGGTACCGGTGGCCTGACCAGATGCACGTACCTTCTCCAGGTTCTGACGGATGTGGACGAACTTCTTGATCTTCTCCAGATCCTGCTGCTGTTGCTCGGTGCGGAGGTCGATCTCGTCCGTGTTCGGCGTTAGCAGGGCCTTGTTGTGCCCCGACTGGTCGTCCCGACACACAGTTAGACATCGAGGCGTCGTCAGCGTGGCGTCCGACTAGGCCCCCACAGAAAAAGAGGCCAGTCCGCTTGTGGTAACAACGATCTGCAGCTTCCTTATACGGTATGTCTCCACAATCACGGCTCCGTCCTCAAATTTACCTGAGGTTACAGCAACATAACCAGCAGTTCTATGCGATGAAACGACCATGAGAATTCAGAACAGACTCATCTGTTCCAAGCGCCAATGATCGCAACGGCAAGATTAAAAGGCCGACGAAAACGCAGGCAACGCCTCAGACGGGACAGGACGCGACGACGGGAGCAATCTACCTTCCGCTTCAGCTTCCAGTAGTTGTAGATGTACTCGAGCGCCTCCATGGGCACGCCGCAGGCGGCGGCCGCGCCCCGCAGGTCCACGTGCTGGTAAAACTCGGACTCGATCTGCTGCAGCCTGGCGAGGCGGCGGCGCACGGGGCCGGCGTCAGACACGGCGCCGATCAAACGGCGCACACCAGCTGCCGACTGGGAGACGCACCCGGCCGGCCAGCGGGCAGCGGTAACATTATAGACTTGACCGTTCGTACGCGGCGTGTTCCAGGCGGCCTTACATATTCACCTAACCCGATATTATACAATGAATGGGCATAAGGCACGTAAAACGCCATCATTTTTGTAAGCTGGAGCTTTTTTCGCACGTCTCCACGCACCATGAAATCTACAGTGTTCACTTCCAGCCGCACGAATCAAATGTAACATGTCACAACGAAAATAGCCTCAGGTAATCACTGCAAATGTGGTTTATGTCCAGCCCTGGGTAAGAAAAGTGAACGAAAAAAGAATAACGAAAAACTATGACAATGATAATGAAAAGACCAAATGTTGCATGCCAGAACCTCAATAACCTGTAACGAGTCGTACGAATCCAAACGAAGTTTGAGCCTGCATCGACCCATTCCACGCACTTACACAATCGCTATGTCTCAGTATAGGCCATAATTACTCCTGTGTCATACCAACGAGACAAGATGTTAACCGTCAAATACAAATTTCCTATTAACAGATATCCCTACAATGCTTACGCCTTTCAGCAGAGCCTTACACGACAGGTACCTTCATGATACAGCAAACCAGTCCCTTTCCGCCCTGTGACGACTTACTCTCTTCAAACACCCAAAGATCGCAAACCGGCAGCCGCCTAATCTCCCTCGTCACCTCAGAGCGCGGCCGTCCGCGAGCCGGACGGGCCGCGGCTCGGGCCTACGCGCCGGCCAGCCGTTCAGGGCCGGCCGGGGCCGACGCCTTACTTTTGTTTGCGGGTGCGCCGCTGCGCCTCCGAGTCGGCGTCGGCGCGACGCGGTTCGCCGTCCGAGTCCGATTCGCCCGACAGCTTCTCGTTCTTGCTGTGCTTCGGACAGTACGACTGCAACGGCGGGATGGCGACGTTACGCGACGTGACGTCACGAGGCGTCGCGGAGCGGCGCGGGGCGTCCCGGGCGCGCCGACCGAGACACGACACGACACGACACGAGACACTCACAGACCGACACGAGACACTGACAGCGTCGACACCGCGCTGACCTGCGGCGGAGGGGGTCAGTAAGTTATTTACCCACGCCTGCGACTGACGGTCCGAACCTCGCAAACAGACTGTCGAAGGGACGGTACAACGTCGTTGTCACCCGTACATGGACCGGCTACTTTTCGGTCACCATGAGACCACGACAGTCACTACATCGTGTCACTAATGCTGTCACCTACTATCGAACGTCAGTCAGCAATGATTCGAACCTGTTTACTGTGGAAGTAAATTTTCGGGAACACAGATATGTTATCGTAATCTTTCCTTATGTACGGATGAATCACCCACACTGGGACACTTGATCAAGATGTCAGAACGCGACAGAGAACCACCACTGCCCTCGGTGAGATCATCCGTCCCGCTAAGACTGCAAGATTGCCGCCACCTAGGAACGGTATCGTAAGAATTAGCCAAGCAACGCAATCAAACGTTGATTCCCCTCCTTTAACAACACGTTCCACTGTCAGGGACCGTGCGATGATTGGTAGGGGAATTCCCAGTCGTGCCGACGACCAACAAAGCCATGCTGGGAGCCTTGCCTCCAGTAAACTCACCATTCCGCCCACCACAAAAGTAATCACGAGCACGCTAATGCCCCGGATACCGCAAACCGATCAACGCTCAGACCAGAATGAAGCCTGCGCCTGCACCCGGCCCAAGTCCGCGGGCTACCAAATACACCACCGCAAACCGGCTAGTCTGGTCCCCTCACACAGCGCCACCGTACCCAACAACTAGACGCCCACTGCCTTCAGGTCGACTCCAGCCCGACTCACTGACCTTCAGCTTGATCTCGTCGTCGTCGCTCTCGTCCTCCACCGGCTTCATCTTAAGGTTGTGTTTGAACGCGCACGTCACGTGGTAGGCCGTCTTGCACGACCTGACCGAGCACTGGATGCAGGCTCCGACCTTCTCCTTGCACAGCATGCAGTTCAGGGACCAGCGGCCGGCCTGCCGGAGCGCACGGCAGAGGGTTACCGACAGCGCCGGCGCAGAGCACCGACAGGGCGGCAGAAACGACAGTCAGCTGGGCCCAGCCTGCTGCCCTAGTCAACACCACATGAGCCCCATCCTGCGTTGTTTAAGAAGCATTTGCACGTCCCAAGACGCACTTTTTGACACCATCCAAAGTATGGCAAGAGTTCCATGGAACCGTCAACGTCTTTTCATATCTTAACTTCGAAACAAACATAATGCATTCGAACTTGTACACTGGCAGTCAATCAAGCAAAAAATACAAACAAAAATGTGGGTTTTCACCGAAGCGTTGGTCGGCATGACGAGCGCTGCGTGTATTTTGGTGTCGTCCACAGACGTGCCATGGATCTCTCAGATGTGTTTCTGCCAGATGTGCTCAGCCACAAGGAAAAAATACATGCTGATATAGCCGCAACTTCCTGTCCATCACGACGACTCACAGAGATGTTGGAGATCTTGGTGACGGGCTCCATCTTCTCCACATCGCCGATGCTGACCTCGGGGATCCAGAGGGCGCAGCTGACGTGGGCCCACTTGTGACCCGACCTGGTGCTCTTCATGGCGCCGCCTGCCAAATAGCGCGCTCCCGGTGTGATTCATCCAGTGGATAATGAGCGTCGAGTCGCGATCGACGAGAACAGCGTCCACATCCTAACCAGTTCATACCCACCCTTGAGAAGCTTTAAAACGGTGGAAAGAAGACATGGTAGAAGTGCACCGCGCTACGATATTGGTACAACTGTACTGGTAATACTGGTAAGACTGGTTTTGAAATGCTCAAAATGAGCTACAGGCGTCAGTAACTCAAAACCAGTCAGCTTTCGTCCCAAAGACTGGGCACGCGATGCGAGCACGATATCAGCTTCGCATAGGCCCAAATAATTTTGAGAAACGAAGATCTCCCAAAACAACAGAGTAGCTACGGCAATATATGGCAGAAGGGAACAGGATGTGAAACGCAATCACTCTGTAACAGCCTAATCACACTCTGCCTTATTTAGTCCTGCTAACAGCAAAGCAGTCAAAGCTGCACCAGTCGAGTTACGTTCTTCTTTTACGGACGCTCGTGTCGCCTGCGCGAACGTGTCTCCCTAGCCTGACATCAGCGGACGCACGGCCGGCCACAGAGCGCGCCCTTCGCCTCGCCTGGGCGTCGACCGTTCTGGGGAGGCTGTGCCGGGGGGCTCACCTTTGTTAGGGCAGAGCACGCAGTCGGGCTTGATGCCGAGAGTGCAGGTCTTGCAGAGCCACGAGCCGTCCGGAATGCTGGTGATGCCGTAGCACAACTGGTGGACGCAGATGTTGCACTTGTCGCAGAACACCATCTCGTTGTCCTCCTCGGAGTCGGGCTGCGGGCCGCCGGCAGGACGTGAGACACTGCAGACGCAGAGCCTGGGCCCGGTCTGCTGCGGCCGGCGGCGGGTCGACCGACTGCACCGCAGCTGCCGTGCCAGATCTCCGTCTGCCGCGGGCGCCGCGCTAGCCGCTGATGCGGCCCGTCCGGGCAACTGCCCCGCCACGCCACCGACAGACGCAACCCACCGCGCCGAGCTGGCTGCTGGGCGGCGAGGCGGCGCCGTTCGGGGTGATGAACGGGCCGGCATGACGGCTTCTCGGCACACCCCAACGGACCAATATTTAACACGCATTATTGGCACCAGATGCCAAAAAAAAAAAAAAAAAAAAAAAAACAGAACGGGGTGTAACTAAAGACGATAAACTCGAAACACTATTCTATGCGCGGATTAAAAAGCAGAGATAATGAGCAAATTCGGGATACAGCTCATTGAAGTCGCCAATGTTTGCTCGTACTACATGCTACTTTGAACAAAGTTGGAAAAGGCATTGTTTTATGGTGTTGAAGAACACCAGGAAATATGTGCTACAAAAACATTTTATACTCCAGAAGTATGATGTCAAATTTCTAACTCTGGAAGCAAATGACTGTCTCGATTCAGCAAGCGGCAGGTATGTCATACTTAAATTATACCACGTATGCGAACTTAAACTAGTATTGCTCCTTGAAAAATGTACTCCAAAACAAAAATTGTACTCTGACACCAAGAACAAAAACAAATTCCAAACCCTGAGCTTGAATCAGAAAATAGGTTACATTATCTACAAAGATAATCTACAATGTGCACTCTAGAAAAGACCAGAGACAGGGAAGTTGCATTATGTAACATCTAGTATGTTCAGCTGGCACTGGTTTGATGTTTAAAACCTGACTTTAAGCAAACTCTACCACAGACGTAGAGCGGCTGAAAATGCGTGTCGCAAAATGAAATGCCCGCATTACCCCTGGTCTGGCAATGGTTAGAAAAAGAGCATAAAACAAAGAAGAATAAACGCGACGTGGGTGCCATGAACGTAAGCACTCAATACGTCGACCGCGCTGAACAAATCTCGTGGGGTCCAAAGACCCATACCCTTGCTAATTCTGTTTTTGTTGCAAAATACTGCACAGAAGCGCAATAACCAAGCAGCAAGACATACATAAAAGTTTTTCACATCCCATTCACAAGAAAAAAATACAATGAACGAGCTTCAGTCTGGTTCATGCCTTGAAATGCGACCGGTATCAACTAAACTCAGTCCATACGTCTAGGCTACAAATATACAGCCTCTCTTCCCTTCCTCCAGCCACACGGCAGCCGCCAATCAGTCCACCGCCCCGGGACGCTGCGCAGCGTCCCGGGAGCTCTGCCCCCTCGGCCGACGGGGAACCCCACAGCGTCCAGGCAGTGGGGGGACGCCGCTCCGTGCAGCCGGCGCGCGCCGCCGCTGCGTCCGGCCGGCAGCTCACCTGCTGGCAGACGTCGCAGACCACGTTCTCGTCGTACTCGATGCTGAGGTCCTCCTGTGTCTTGACGATGGTCTGGATCTTGTTCCAGCACTGACGCTCCATGTCCTCGATGGCCCGCTCCATCTCCAGGTCGGAGATGGCCGGCAGACCTGAGGACGGCGGTCGTGGACTCAGGTCGACCGGCCGTCCGGTCGACCTCGACCGTCCCGTCGCCCAGGCGGCCAGTGGCGGGGACAAACAGGCAACGGGTCCCGCGGTACACTCCGCGGTCGCCACAGGGCATGCTATGCACAGCTGCGACGGGCTGATGGCGTGTACATCGCCCAATGCGGCAAGAAGGAACGCCGCAAAAGCATCAACACATGATTTTCAGACCAGATTCAATGACTGATCGTTCGACCTAGCACGGCTCAAACCCGTGTACAGGATTTACGTTGAGATTACATCACATACTGTCAGGGTAAGCAAAATTCGTGCATGAAGTGCCGTGTCAACATCCTGCAATCAATGGGAAAGCCAAACATTTCAATAACTTGGGATTAGGTGTGTGATGTCATCCACGATGCTGATCAACCAACATCCTATTAAGACGGAATGAGTCCTTAACAAAAAATTTCACATCACACAAACGCATGCGAAAATCGCGAACCGGAACTCTCATACTGATGCACTATCACACAGGAAACAGTCTATGGATTGCATCATCAGGGACACCAGTGACAACTACGATCAATCTGAAGCGCAGTACCAATCTCCAACAGTACCCCCGGCAGAGATCCCCGCCAACACCACAGACCCTCTCGCAACTCCTGACTCTCGGCTGCGGTCAAGGCCGATCCCGCAGCACGCAAACTGGACACGGAAGGCCCTGCAAACCGCGGCGCCCAGAGACGATCGCCACCTACCGACGCCCCGCACACGTCCACGGAGTACGGCTCCACTTTGCATTAACGCCCAGCCGGCCACGTCATACGCAAATGAACGATAAAGCCGACCAGCAATAACAATAAACTCCACGAAATATGAAATTAAGAATCAGCACAAGCTGGAAGGACTTGGCAAAAATGGGCACGATTAGCGAAAAGTTCGAAAAAGTGCCAGAACAACATCTATACCTTACAGATATTCCTGAAAGCACGTGACGTTCAAGATACCAAAGACACAAAAATTTTCGTAAATTGCAGAAAAGATTAGTCCTCGTCAAATGAGGGGGTAGTTGGCACTTCCACCTCTCCCTGAGGTTTCTCTTACATCGCCAGTGAACGGCCGAAGTCGAGAGCCTAAAATCTGCAGAGGTTAACCTCACATTCTTTCTGTATGTAAAAAAAAAAAATGTTAGGTCATGCCTCGTCACAGACTTACGACATCATTCTCGATGGCATGCAAGCCCATTTTCGGGATCTCAGCCATCGTTTGGCTTCTTCCTCAGGATTTTGACAAGAGGTGTAGCCAGTTTCCGATACAGGACTGTCTGGACATATGCTTGACAAAACATCAGGGTTTCAAAGATCAGTGATTTCTGCAAGGTCGTATGAGGTCACTGACCCTACATGACCTTAAAATGTCTCTGAGCCCCTTAAACTGTAATTTTTGTTGCTGATTTCAGCAATGGCAATAATTTTCACCTTTCCCAATGATCACAACTGCAATCCGAGACAGGTGAACATCATTACAACTGCTAGTTCTGGAACTAGCAGTGTGTAAAACATTGGAAATATCTGACCTTTCATTAACCTAATCTTGACTTCAACCGGATCATCAACAATGACTACGACGACTAACAAATTTCAAAACCAGGTCAGTACAAAAGCGTTGTTTGTCAGCCTCAACAGTACAAAACCAAACGATGACGATGGAGACGGATAATGAGGTGCTTTCATTCCCCATTTTATGAGAAAGCATGGGTGCCTGGAGAGGTCAGATCAGGTATCGTTCGAATCAAAACGAAACGTGCTGCACACTGGTCTTTGCATCATCCCTCTACCTTGATAAGGAGACATTGGGACGGGGGTGACCCCCCCCCCATCCCATCGCCCGGGAAGTGGGTGAAAATTCTTACGTTCAGCGAGGGTTGAGATGTTCTGGTCGTTTCGGCAGAGTTCAGGTGTGCTCTAACTGCGCGGTCATATGGCTCGCTTCATCGCAAAAAGACAATGCTCCCATCAATCACCTTTTCATACTATCATGCAATGGCTGTCTCTCGCATCAATCTACGCCCGAAACCATCCTACATACGTCGCTTGCAGAGTTCGTCGACAAAAGAAAACTGCTTGGACGTCGCCGACCAGAATGTTGAACCGCGCACTTCTCAGAACCGGCCCAACCGTCCCCCAGGCCCACTCACCCATGCGTCCGCGCTCGCCGTTGAACGTGCCCAGCCAGAGCGAGTCCTGCTCGTCCAGGTCGTACCGGCACATCTTCTCGGCCTTGGCCGGCGCGTTCGACATGTGGTACAGCTCCGGAGAGACGTCATCGTGCGTCACGCGCAGCAGCTTCTTCGGCCTGAGCAGCGAGCAAGGCGTCAGGCGGCACACAAACATCAGGCGATCGTATGTGACAGAGGAAGTACGCGTTCCTTTCCGCGCGGCGGACGGCGTTTGCAATGTCAGCGCAACAAAGCGGCAGCAAAACAGCATTCCGCGATGAACTATTCAGGAGCAGTCAGCCATTCGGAATAATCGGTCCTGAGGCAAGGTACATTCCCCATGACACTTTGCCACCTTTAGCTTATTCTACATCTCAATGCCAGCACAAACAGCTAACACATACCGTCGTCCAGGAAACCACTCCAACCAACGCCTGCCACCTCCCCACCGCGCCTGGACGCATTCCAACGGCCCGGGCGCCCAAGGCGGCGCACTCACAGTTTGAAGTCCTGCTGCCGGGAGGGCGGGCCGGGCACGCAGCTGACGCGGGGGTGCGGCAGCGTGTCCGGGTTGACGGGCACCTGCACGCCGCGCTCCCACTCCTGCTTCCACTGGTCGGCGATCTCCAGGTACTCGTCCGGCGACAGGTACTCCGAGTCCGGCAGCTTCATGGCGCTGATCAGGTCCTTGCGGATCAGCTGCGGAGCAGGGACGGCCCGGTCAGCGGCGCACGCGGCGCGGACAAGGCCAACATGGCGCGCCTCGTGGAGCCCGCAAAAGCAAACACAGGATGTCATAATAATGCGTTGATGTCAAATGGCCAACACACGCAGCCCAAAAAAAACTGAGAATCCGCACGCATCTCTCAGCGAGTAAAATCCTGTTTACACAAAGGGCCCTGCACGACGCAGTTCGGTAGATCTCTCACTCCCATTAACGCACTGTCGCACGGCCGCCGAGTCCCAGCAGTCCGGCTTCCAGACCGCGTGTCTGCAGTCTCCCGGGGATCCCCCCCCCTCCACCGGACGGCGGCGCGCTCACCTCCCCCGGCTTCTCCACGGCCTTCTTGTTGTAGGCCTTGAGGTCGCCCAGGTGTTTGGGCGTCCAAACATGGCCGGAGGCCGACGGCAGCTGCGAGTCGGCGTCTTCGGAGCCGCTCAGTTTCCGCCGCTTCCGCTTCCCCATGGGGCCTGCAGAGGCACCGGCCGTCAGCTGTCGGACGGCCGGCGAGCCGCTCGCGCGGCGTCTGTTTGTTTGTCTGCGACTTAGGACGCACAGCCTGTTGGGCTCAGGTGTCCAGAGTCCTGCGCACGTCTTCTATCTCGTCGGACGTCAGTCAGTCGTCTGGCTCGCACAGTGGACACCCCACGCAGGCCCGTCACACCGCATCACTCCCCACTGAGCCGGGGGAGGTCGGTATCAGCTGCGAGCCTACACTGGGTCAGCAATTTCGAGGACAATCCCCTCAGCCTGGCGGCGACGCCACCAGCACCGAACCTCTCCATGGGCTTCAAGATCCCACTGCATAATACAACAGTGCTATGCAGAGCACCTGACAACCAATCAACAGAAAAGAAAAATAAGGAACACATTCAGGTGGATACTATTTTGTAATCCATAGGAGCCACACCACAACCATGTGGTAAAACACTTAAACCATTCCACCTACATCACAGACATGCTCTTTGCATGGTCTTTGGAGAACAATGAGTCTCTCACAGCAACATGAGCATTCTGAGCCCCATAACAATGGGATAGTATTTAACCTGGCATTAAAGCCCAAGATGGACAGTAAAACACTAAACCTAATGTTTCATACTGGAAACACAAATGGAATAAATGAAGACGTTTTCGTGAGTCTGTGATCTCATTTTTACTGAGGCGATGATGAGTTGTTTTGTGCATGCATATGATGTCAGAAATAACTGAGATTACTTTTATCTCATGTACAGCGTACTTTATTACAACTGTTTCCCAAAGAGCACTGCTAAGGGTGTCTTTGAAATAACTTGTGCTTTGCAACTACCACTTCCTAAAACAAATTCAAATACACTGTTGACTTTAAAGTTTTTTTTACTACTACTGGTTTAGGTATTATGAACTGAATGTTAAAGGGATCATTATCAGGATAACCATCAGCTGTACATGCTACACGACATTAGCTGGATTGAAGCAATACCAATCAATATGCAGAAGCATACAAAATTTGCACTCAATTTGCAGGGATTCAAATGTGTGTGAGTTCAGCTGATGCCAACCATGCATTATTTTAATCTCTATTGACTACGTACATCTTGAACCAGTTATTTCAATGGTCACTTGGCTGAAAGGTTTAACAGTATATCTTACCACAGGAGTGGCACAACATAGGTGCTTTGCCACCTTCTGCATCTACTACATTCAGCCCATGGAGTTAAACCAGTTCAAACCAGTGACACAAGTGAACTTCAGCCAACCACTGTAAGCTCTGCTCATCATGCTTCCATCCACATCAACACAAAAAAAGGTGCAAAGTAATATAAAAACAACAAACAGATACTGCACGGTCAGAAACAGGTCTCATCATCGAACCTCACACCCTTGATTTTCAAGACAATATCACTTACCTGGGTCATCAGGCTTCCCGGCTAACCTCTTCAGCCTCTGAGACATTTCTGCTCAAAGGTCTGCAACAAAATAAAACCAAGTGAGACAAACTTCTCACTCATCTTTACAAAAACATCCATGTTCCTAGGACGATGCTATTCATTTCAAAATTCTGATATTTCTATGGAACTTTCCATGCCAATGTCTAGAATGTAAGTGTTCACCTTGGGTTTTTGGGGAAAGGGTCAGAAGCAAAGCATGGATAATAAATGTGTCAGCCAGCTTCCTGTCAGCATTTTTTGTTTGCTATGTGTTTTCCATCATTCATCCACATACCCCTTGGGTGCATCTTTAAATGTAAAAGCATGACTGGTGCAAACTGTAGATTAATGGGTCTCACACAAGCATCCTCAAAAGGGCAAAGAACAAACAAAATATGCAGATGGATTTGCCACACTGTCTGGCTGTGGCACACTTCAGCAAAATTAAAGACTTGAAAATCCAAAGCCAACTGTATGCCTTTGATCTGTGTTGTACTGAAACATGTTCATCACTTGCTCAAATGGGTGCAGAATGCCTGGATATCTTGCATCATTCATTGAACATAATCTGGTTTTCTAATCACTCTTAGCCAGCCCAATGGATATGAAACTGGCAACAATAACTGCATTTCAACTTGAAGTACTTGCAATGGATAGGTCTGCACGCAATGAAAGATAAGCTTAAATCTGATCTTGACACTCAGAAGATGTAAAGAATAAAAAACGAAATAATGTAAGCAACAGAGAGGAAATGTCATCAGATTTCAAGCCATTATATGAAATCACCACTGATGAAAACAGTTAGGATCAAATGCACATACTTCAGTGGTTAATATACATGCTTGGGAGAATTCCTGAGGCATGAAAATTAATGATGAAATTGCATCATACTCCATGTGTTTTCACCATGGCAATCAGTGGCACTGATGAATCAGGCAAACACTGTTATACTGTTACCTCAGCTGAACATTTTGCAGCAAAACAAAACAAAAGACAATGGGTCAAGCAATGCATGTAACCAAGACCAGTTGCTTTCCCACTACTCTTTGGTAGTGTTCACTGGCAAGCACTCCCTGTAACAACTACTTTGCCTTCATGCAATCACTGTAACTCCCATTCAAATCAGCACCTTCAAGTTGTGCACAATTAGACAATAGCAAATCTTGAGTTACAAAGACTGTGCAGGAATGACTCTGGCCTCCACAACATAGTCAAGTTCAGGGGCATTTATGTTTAAAGTCAAAATAGACTTCTAGATTCTCCAACATTCCTGTTTCAGCTGGAAATGCATCTTCATTGCATCCTGTTTACCTGGCATATACAATGTAAATAGAAACAGCTTTATATCATTCAAACCTTCACTTATTTTCCACATCATTACTCCTACCATAGTTTTGTAAGGATTGCAAGGAAAAATACCAAACTTCTGGCTACTTCTGATGTTATTGTTGCCTCAATGTTGTTTTTCAGCCCTCTGGAGCACAGCTAAGCTTATACCTACTGCATGTTTCCGATTCAATTTATGTGATAAACCTTGGGTCTTCCAAGCCCAAATGCGTATGTGTCATGTTCTTCACAAAGAACATGACACAAAAAAGATCTTCAACACAACTGAAGGACACAAAGAAGATCTTCAGACTTAAAATACAGCATTATATACCACATAATAAAATACAGCATTAAAGTACAGCATTATGTTCCACTGCAAGAATGAGAAAAGGGAAACAAATTCACAGTATCTGGTACAATTTTCAATCAATTATGGGAAGCATCAGCAGAAACAGGGACATAAACCCACACAAAGAAAAAGGTTAGATTTATGTAACTTTATTTTTGTCTTCTGGATTGTTATGTACCCATCACAGATCATGCACATCCACATGACAGGATGCCATACAGCTGATGTCACTTCCCCACTGCCAGGATAATTTCTGTCAAGACCTGAGGTATAACAACTAGCAATGCACATCTGCAATGGCATTTTGTGCTCTTGTAATGTGTAATATCATTATCACTGTCCATTCTTGCAACATTCTACAATTTACACTTAAAGAAATACAAAACTATGCCATCCAATATTTTCAAAATCTTCAACAGAACACAGATATACACTCTACTGCTCATGTGCTGTGAATCCCTCCAATCCCAATCCTTTTACAAATCCAAGTATTGTGGGAGGGATAACACAATTCAACTGGTCATGCACACAGCATATTGAGAAAGCATGACATTGAATGGTTTCACCAGCATACTGAGACTGGAAGTAAACCAAATGTTGCAATTACATACCAATGACAACATCCAATAGTAATTAATGTCCCATAAAATTCTGAATACAGGACAAAGCCATGTCTGGGTGACTACTTACAGTAAATGAAATCACCAAGGGATGGAGATGATCACTTAGGATCGATTTTTCTCACATGTCAGTTCATATTTGAATGACATGGTACAGCAACTTTAACATTCATCTACTGTTACAGCACAACTGGCAAAGTTCACAAACACCTATTAGAAAACCTGGGCAAATGCATGCAGTGGTATCATGCACTCTGAAACTGAGGGCACAAACAGGACAAATGGGAGCACCAGTTGTGTTCCTGAGAACACTGAGGCACTGGTATACAAAATGGCATAGGTCAGGGAGATTAATTCCATCCAGTGAGATGCCATTTTGCTGTTGTTTATTGGTGCTTCCAGGCACACCAAGAAAAGTCAGTTCAACAATGTACTTCTGGCCCAGAGGTACCTATGTGTATATTGGTTATCCCTGATGAGTTGCTGATGAATTTGGTTACCCTGAAATGGCAAAATGCAAAGGTGAATGCTTTACTTTTCATATCTCAACAAAAAACAATAATAATGGCAATGTTATACTTTTCACAGGGCATATCTACCATTCTTCTGATTCCCACCATACAAGAACTTGAAATTATTGGTCAGGCAACAGGTATCAGTGACACCAAACCATGACCCATAAATGAACCCTTGCAAACGCATAAATGAATTGACTTGTTTTGATTATTATCAACATTGCAAACCTGTGACTTGCTAAAACTTGTTAACTGTTAGAAGAGCTCATCATACATGGCATCTTGGAAAAATAAAACTCAGAGATTACCAAAAATGTGCGATCACGAAACTGCAATGTGGTCAGTCCTCTGCAAAACTGCTACAGTGATGAGCCTATACTTTTCCCCATGGCTGCACAGTATTAACAACTAAATGGTTACACACATAGGTCATGCCTTACAAATTTATGTCCAGCACTTTAGACAAAAGCATTCATATTCATCATTCATAAGCTTGAATATATGTGAACTGTGATGTTTTACATGGCAAGCCATGCAGTTTTCCTTTACAATTCTGCAAACCAATTATATTTTGATATTCATAAATACTATGGTTATCTAGGCAGTTTTTACACATTTCCAGAGGCATGAATATTTGCAGCTTCTGGTAAATTATGAATTCACATCAGCTAGCTGAACTCTGACAACTTAGCTCATGTGAATACTGGTACTATGACAGCCTTCAAATACACAAGACAGCATGGAAGGCTATATTAAAGAACCATAAACAGCCTACTTAATGGTAATTTCCTGGCAAACATTTCAATCCCCTTATTATTTATTCCATGACACGGCAACATCATAAGATACATCTTGTTTGAAAGCTTACATCACTACCATAAGCTAAATAGTAGAATGCCCCTGGTAACATCCAACATTACCACATAAAAATGAGCCATGCCCAAGACAAATATGGCATAAACACAGGAGGCAACAGCAATCTCAATGCTAAGAACAGATCAAATGAAACAACACAATAACAAATGCCTCAACATTCATACAGGATGCAACCACATAATATCCATTCATAAACCAAAATATTTGGTGCCGCAGGACAAATATCAACATGTATGTGCACCACAAAAATGCAGAAATCTCACTCGAAGTGTAGAAATGAGATTCTTGGGAGTAATACAAATGAACATAACCATTACTATACATTTACTAGCAATTTATTGTCCTCCATTGCCCATAACCACCATTTCATGACTTTTGCTACATGAAACAGATCATTCCTATGATGCACTTTCAAGCTGACTTTCGATCTCGATATATATCCGTTAAGTCGAAAAACACTTACATCCATCCAGCACCACACAGTCTGCCCAAAACTACCCAAATAATAGCCAAAATATAAAATATCTAACAACAAACAATCCGAATGAATCTGCGCCGCATTAGGAACACTACGATTACGGGTATCTCCTCACCTGACATGAGTCAACTTAGCCAGTACTCTATTCCCCTAGTCCTTCGCTTATCAATTTATCATTTCAGTTTCGTCCATTATGCACCACTTGCAAATAATACTGGAATTTTGCAAAGGACGGTTAGCGCCATTTTAGTTACGAAAATAACCTGTATGGTCACGTGACCAGTAAATCCCGTTAACTTTCGCTGAGTCTCGCCGATTGCGAGACTTTGAACCTGTTCTTAAAATACGAGTTATTTGTTTTTAAAAACGATTGTTGATGTTTTAAGTCATATTTCACGCTCAACGTAAAAATATCATTCAAAATTATGTCCTTATCTCGTATTTTTACATTCTTTAATCATTTTATATGCAAGTAACGAACAGGTATATTTATCGATTTGGTATTGAAACATGGAAACCTCTCAGTCATGAGAAAATACAGTCTTTCGTTGCAAGGAATATTTGTTCCTGCAAGTATTCCCCTTTAAGGTTTATTTTCCTTCCGAGACATTTACCGAAATTTTGAGATACAGAATCTATGCTTATCATTCACCAGAACGGAATGCGAGTACAACGTCCGATATCGATGTGAAATATATACTTGGGAGAACCGTGGAATGTATGGAATATTTTTAAAGCGTTGCACAATCCAGTCTCGTGAAATAACAACGACTCTTTTGCAGACTCGTGCTTGATTCTAAATAACTTCGAATCTGTCCTGTATCGATGCAGTAATTTCATATTTTCGCCCTAAATCAGAATCAGAATCGATTCACTTAAAAATTGCAGTGAATATAATTCAGAATCGAATCCGCGCATACCTGCTGTCATTCAGTCACCATTGAACCAAAATTCAATCAATTCGCTTTTTAAAAAGCCGCTGTGATGAGATCCAGAATCGATTTTCATCTCGTTCAGAGCCTTACCGCTCTCAACCAGCCAGTCCCAGTTAAGTTGATCCACCTGAGATTTCAAACATAAGTGTCCACTGGCGGGTACCGAACGTGATAGGTTATAAATTCCTGCGCTTAGAAAAAATATGATGAGCCTTGGTTATGAACGTCCAGCACCCCATGAGGACTATAAGCAAGGTGCTGCACTACTTGAGCGAGTGCTCGAAATTTTTAGCGCGCATGACACAATAATAACCTCGATGCCTTGATTTAAAGCGTTCCGCGAGGCACAATAAAAAATAATGTTTGTTTAGTTGTTGAATGACGGCGCAGCTTAGAATGTAGTGCGCAGCAGCGTACAGTACCATGTATTCACGTGTCTTAAGATGCCGAATGGATCCCTTGTATGTGACCGGTTTTAGTTGATATGGAATTTTGTCCTTAAAACGTCATGTTTCCATCACCTTTGACCTGTAAAGGCCATTACTTCGCAGCACACTATAGATGATATATGCTATGCTGACTTAGCATGCATTCAAGAGTTCAAAACGTTACGCGAAGCTTTTTAATCTTGAAGCATTTGGCCGTGCAGTCAGTGCAGCGAGACTAAGCATGCATTCAAGACTTTAAAAGGTTAGCCCAAGGTCTTACAGGCTCGGCGCAGCTGACCGTGCGGTCGGTGCAGCGTGCTGCAAAGACTGCATTGTTATCCGACTAAGTTCTATCCCACACCGACTCAATTTTACCCCGCTACAGCGGGATAACATTTTTCTGAGCCGTCGGTTCCGGGTTTTGAAACTGGATATTCGAATTTTGAAAGAAAAATAATTCGACCTTAGTCAGTATCTGTCTAGCTTGATCCAGGTCGTTTGCGCATATGGTCCATATTTCTCGGATTCCTCGGCGCGGAGGGTATCAGAAACATGTTATGACGCCTCCCTGTCATTGTCTGCGGGTGGCTGGCCAAGAAAACCTGTTCTCACAACAAATAACAGCCCTCACTGCCCATAGACTACTCACTAGTTTTACTACCGTCGCGTACACATGTTTTCACTGACGGATCCAGAGGGGGCCTTCAGCTCGGCCATACCTCCAGCCACGATTAGGGGGAGTCAAATGGTAATTTAGGCCCCCAAACGACATGGGCATTTCTGCTTAATTAGGGTTCCAAGTTGCGGGCACCACAAATTTAACCTTTGACCAACGTCTTCCACTCCCCCGATGACCTACCATCCATACTCAGCCGCTAAAGTACACTCCGAACCCATGGCCAGCGTCTTCCACCGTCCCCCCGTTAACGACTCTGCTGACCTATCATCTAGACACAGGAAACTCTGTTTCCCCCCCCCCTCTCTCCAAACGGAGGCACTGAATCCGCACCTTCATGTTTTTGTTTTGTCCTCGTGATTGAGCTCTAGATTTTCGATAACCACCAGCGTCGCGAGTGAGGAGCGGGAGTCGTGTTATAGATGGCGCTGCTGTACAGACGGCCGGTTCTCGGAGCCGAGTGCACTCGATTCCGAGTACAGAATGGCCAATCAAACCACTCGAATGGTTTCATCGACCGCTATACGTAGGTGCTTGCCATTCATTAGCCATTGTTATCAGTTACTGTGTTTGGTTCCGTATTTTTCACCTATCAGCCGCTCGCCATCTGCGTTGCCAGTGATCGGTGGTGACATTTCGCATTTATCGGATGCATATGCGCGGTGCCTAGTTTTGACGTTTTCTGTACAGTTAACCTTTCGGTGTCGGATCGGGTGTTTCTTTCCATTTTCCCCGCTAGCATCATCCCCTTCAGGTGGTTGAGAGCTGCGTTGTATGTGTCGACATGTCTTCGTGTGTTCTGACTCTCATGTCCCAGTGGTGGGACAGTAGGACCAAACGTTACCTGGACAGACAATAAATTCATTCCGTTTTTGGGGAACGATACTCAGCCGTCATTAAACTTCAAAAAAGTGCAGTTCACGGCATGGAAGTCGTCGCGTAATATAACAGGCGTAATATAACAGGCGTAATATAACAGGTGTAGGTCGTACTGCCGAAAGTCGACGAGCTGGCAATTCGCTAGCATTCTCTCTGAGCTCTTCCTTGAAACGCAAAATTTTGATTCTAGAGTCAGCTTCAGCAGGGACCGGAGTTTGCCCATTTGGGGGCTGTGCCCTGCGACTGTTCTGTTTGTTTCAGGACGAAATCCTTCCCGTTCAGTGCAAAGTCGTTGACGTTATCTCAAACGGAAGCAAGGATATGCAGCAATACAAGCCAAGCGAACAACACCATGGTCCATGGCGGGTCTAGAAGTCGCCCAAGTGAGGGATCATTGGCCAGCTGATGCCTCTTCGATAATAGGAATCCAATTCGAAGCTGGGTAGACCCGTTGTCATCCTCCATTTTCCTTTGATACTGTGTATGTTTCATTTTTATTATTTTATTCTACTCGAGCGATGGGCATCAAAACATGGAAAACATTCATTGGTTCCATCACCTGACGGGAACGTACCGCTAATTGCATTATATCATGCGTCATGTTTTATTATCCCAACAATCGGTGACAGCCCAATTTATGGCACGTGCTGTTTTACGCGGTGTAAATCTCAGAAGTCGTCTGTAATTTTCTGTTGCCTGGTGCGCTGAAGTCACATAGATATATAATTTGCATTCATATCACTAACATGCATTTATTATTTAAGAATCATTCCGGTCCAACGCGCCAGTTCTCAACAAATATCGTTAAGGGTGGAATGTCGACAAGGCCATCATGGATCCACTTGCTACAGCGCAAATTCGCTACAGCGCAAATAAGCTCACTGTGTAACGGCACGGTTTCATTATCTTCCGGCTTCGGGGAGTGCGCACCGTCGAGCCTACTGGTACCATCGGCCGTGTCTCGCGCCAGTCAGAGGGCACCGCTGCGAGCGGATCACTATTCTTGTTTGTCCGCTATGTCGCCGTGCCGCTGATTTCAAGCCCGTCACGCTGTCCATCGCCTCTGTGCACGACCAGCAGCGCTCCGCGCCAGAGCGAGCGGTCGCGTCCGGTGCCCCCCCCCCCCCCCGCCGGGCCTGAACAGGCACTGCAGCACACCGTGTCGGCCCGTCCTCTGGGAGGCCACGCCGACCGTCTGACGGACTCCTGCGGGCGCCTCCGCTGCTGCGACAGCCGACGGAGTGCGGGGAGTCGCTCGCAGTGTCGTGATGGCTGTCTGTCGAGGAGCGCGGGCCTGTGCGGGGACGCCCAGGCCAGCCGCAGCTCCTCGCCAGCCGAGGTACGCAGCTGATTAGATCATGTCGTACCGAGTCTAACGACTCCTGCCGATATCTGATGGCAGCATAGCAGTCCGGAATCTCGCGTGCAATGTCACTTTGCACTGGATCATTCACAGACAGGTCGTCTGGCCGGCAGCTGCTTAGTTATCCGCTGGCCTGGTCAGGGGCGAGTCCAAGGGGGACGCGGGTGCCCCATCCCCATCTCCCGTGGCCTGAGAGGAGCCCGAATGAGCCCCTCATACGAGGCCCCTCTCAGGGCCCTCTCATACATGTCATACATTAAGCTCAAACGGGGCTCCGAAAGGTACCCGTGTGGACTTAATGGGGTCTCCGTGAAAACCTGACAGATTCTTGATGCGGTCAGGGGGCCTCCGGGATGGTCAGAAGGACGGAAAAGGACCTGAAACTCCCAAAGGACCCTGAGACCGCAACAGACGGTCTCAGGGGCAACACGGCAGAGCAGGGGCGCAGCCAGGATTTTCTTAAGGGGGCCCGGAGCTCATTGTGAACTGAAGTCATACGAAAGGTATGACTTCATACGGGAAGACAATGTGCAACGGTTTTCACAAAAAAATGCAGGCCTAAGAGGGGGCGGACTCCTCGGTCCCACCCCCCCCCCCCTCCCCACCTTGGTTGTGCCAGTGCAGCAGAGTGTCCCTGAGACCGGCAGAAGGGTCATGGGGCTTCCGGGACGGCAGAGATCATCACCGAATCCCTAGGACGGCACAGAGGCCCCTGGAATGTGATAGGGACCCCGAACAGACTTCACGGGCCTGTGTGAAAGCTGAAGGTTCCTGATACAGTCAAGGGGTCTCAGAGAGGGTTAATAAGATCCTGAGACGGCAACATTGCCCCTAAGAAGGGCCCCGAAGGTTTTTCAAGGGCCCCTGGGACCGCAAGAGGGTCCTCAACACAGTAAAGGGCCCATGAGACCGCTAAAAGTGCCAGAGAGGCCTCTGAAATGGCAAGACCTTAAGAGGGCGCCTAGGACGGAATAAGGAACGCCTGGCCAGCTAGAGGGTCCCCTGATGGGGGATTCGTCGGTGACATTCTCATACTCAAGAGGGACCCCAAATGGGCTACAATGGTCTTTTCGAAAATCTGAGGGATTCTTGGTCATAGGGATCCGGGAAGGTCAAGTGCGTCCTGAGACGGCAAAATGAACCACTACATTGGCAGAGGGCCCCTGAGACCGCCAAGAAGATCACAGGGCTCCTGCGAGGGCAAAAACGATAAAAGGGCCTTTAAGACGGCATAGGGAGCCTGGAAGGCCAGAGGGCCCTCGGATAATGTCAGACGGGCTCCTGGCACGGAAACAGTCCCCCTGACACTGCCAGTGATGCTCCTGAAGCACCAACAAAGCTCTCTGATATAGCTAAAGGGGCCCTAAGACTGTCAAATATACCCTATGTAACAGAGGAATCCCCCTGATACAGCCATGGAGACTACCGGAGACGTTCAGAGGGTCCATGACACTACACAGGGACCCTGAGACCGTTAAAAAGTCCTTTGTAACTGCCAGGGGATCCCTGAGACGGCAAAAATGTTCCCTCTAGACGACAAGACAAGCACATAAAACAACAGGGGGGCGGTCCATTGAGACTGCTAACTAGCAATCTCTAGCAATAGCAGACCCCTGAGACCACCAGAGGGTCCCAGGAAATACTAAATCCCGGGACACCCAGACAGCTCCTGAAACGGCCAAAGAAACTAGAGGATCTCCAGAGGGGCCTCTGACACGGCAGGGAGAAACTTAAAGAGGATTCTTGTCACTGTTTGAGGGGCTCATTATGCGGCAAAAATGTTTGAGGGTCGACACGAGGGACCCGGAAATGGCCAAAGCGTCCATGAAACTGCCAAATGGGCTCCTGAAGCTGTCCGAGGTGCCCCTGAAACTGCCAAAGAAGCGACTGAGACGTCCTGAGGGACTCGTGAAACCTCAAAAGGAACCTGAGACCACTAGAGGGCCCTGACACGGCAGACGGCCCGAGACCACCAAAGGTACCCCTGTAACTGCTACAGGGAACCTAGCTAGCCCAGGCTGGCAAAAACGTCTCCAGGAACTACAAGGAGGCAGAGAGGCTTCTGGACCGTCCCTGACCAAGCACCTAAAAAGTGTCAGATACGGTTTTTAGGTGGGGTTTAGACAAGCACCTAAAGACATGTCAGATAACTTCAGACAGATGGGGGGACACAGCCGTCTAAAATTCCGCTTTTTTGACACATTTCTGCCACTTTGTACAGCAACAAACCGCAAAACCTTCTCAAAGAAGGTGACGCGTTCGAATTCTTCGGTTACTTGGCGTGGCAAAAAAAAAAACGCAAGATGTTCATATCTGAGGAGAAAAAATGGAGGGGGGGTGGGCAGAATGGAAGGCTCATGCTGACCATTGGCTCCACCCCCTCCCCCTGGCGAAATCCTGGGTCCGTCACAGAATCTGGCTCCGTATAAGCGGTTTTGTGACACTGCTCATGTATTGTTGTGCGCTGGGAACTATACAAACGCATACTTGGAACAGAAGAGTTGCAAGTTTCTGCACAGCTTCCGATAAACACGCAGCCTTCGACGCTGAAAAAAACTGCCTCTAGGTTGACTGATCTTGAACACTCACGCTGTTCTGCTAATGGTCCATAGGGGACCAGTGCGATGTGGACCCAACACGGAATCGGAACATAAGTCTGCTCGGATCAAACTAATTACGTTGGATCAATTAATTGTTGTCTGTGGCCATAACGTGTATAAAACTGCTGGTCGTCAATCTGTCTAGCACACAGGTGGTCTCCATTGCCACCCTCCTCGTGCGAGCCAGGCCTGGTGGTGATAAATTCGCTTGCGTCACAGAGCAAGTGCTCGTGTTGTTTCCGGATCCCAGAGGCCCACTGGATATGCACAGGTGGTGAAATCGAACGGGACAAAAACAAATGGCACTGGGCTATATAAATTAAGATACGACAAAAGAAAATAATTTATTTCACAAATAAAATAAATGAAAAACAAAAATGCAGAACATACATAGCACATGCTAATGTATTAAACATGTATGAATTGCCTTTGGTGGTAGACGTTTCATTGCAAGCGGTGGTATCATGGAAAAAGCTGTTTCATTTTTAATTGCTTCTTTGCACATACAGGCTGATCGTATTCTATTATAATCGAAAATAGCTTGTCAGAAGCCATCGATGACAAAAAAGCATGTTATGTGTATGAGAGTATGTTATGTACTGGAGAGTATGTTACGTAATGTTATGTACTGAAGACGATGTTCATGTGCGAATTCTTCGCTAGGTCGCACAGAAGGCGAAATAAAATGACCCGATTCAGCCAAAGTGCTTGTCTATGGATCATCACCAAATAGGCTCAGAGATAAACAGTTCCGCTCGCCTATTCAAGGCTTCAGACTTGAGTGGACGAGCTGTCGGCGTTGTCGATGCAGGGACATCTTTGCTGAGACATCCCGCGATGCCCACATTCCACGGTGTTCTGGACGTGGATCGTGAGGGACCCTGGAACATTCACGTGATCAACGTTGGAAATCAGCCGAGGTCCTGACATGTAAACGGCGGCGACTGCAGTGGGCCAGTACCAGGTCGGGATCACGGGATCGCGAATTCGAAGATGGTCTTGGCCCCGGGTTCGATATTTTTCGAATCGAATGACTCCTATCATTTTTGTCTTCTGCTGATTCTAGATAGCAAGACTACAATGCATCGGTTTGTTTGCAGTCCTTGAGGGATGCATGACAGACGCTGCGAAAGGCACGTAGTGAAGAAATAAGACAAGAAATGCCGCCATATCTATATAAAATCTGAACGCAAAGGGCGGCCCATGAGACTGGTACTCTTTCGCGTTTACCCGAGAGAGTCGAAATACTTTTGGCACGAAAGTAATCGCACCTTTAATGGAAAAGAAAAGTGCCATTTCCTGTCCGAGACTGATGGAAAATGGCGAACAGGTCCCATACAAAACCACAGGTGCATCATAACACTGACAATCAAAAGTAGGGTGTCCTAGCTGGAAGGGGCGGGGAGGTTTCGGCGGGTCTAAACCTTACCATTGTTGGGAGTTTATGAAATAGAACACATGACAATGACCAGGAAGATGCGGTCCGGAAACCTATTCAGACCCCACCCAAATCGATTTCGGCAATTTCCAGTATGAACGGTGCCGACGTTGCCGCGATGCGGATGACTTATTACGAACATGAAAATCGAATGAATATACAACCACCCAAATTCCATAACATGATGTGAATGGATCTGCTTATTCCTAGGTCTTAAGACATACACCTCTTCTCGTCCGAGATGTCAGCAGGTCTCATGGAAGGTTGAAGTTCGGCATGACTCTTCTGCGATCTTCCTTCAGAAATAACGACGCTGTCGGGAAAATCCGCCCATGAGCAGAGCGAGCATTGCAGCCTCTGGATATTTTTGTGTGAGTTTTAAAATATATTCTTTCGTAAAAGACCAGCGATAGACACCCACACCATAAAACGTATCTAGATTGAGAGGCAGGGCCCATTGATCCATCGGAGCCCTTTTTTGGCCCATTGGATCCATTTTGTAACTCTGATGTGCCGCACTACTCGTGGATAGCTCTTCAGGTTGGCAGGCACGGCAGGCACGTTGTTTCAGCGAAAGTCGTCCCACCTCCCGCCGATATTTTACCAAAAACCCGATGCCCCTGCGTTCTTCGAAGCTTCAAAACGCCATCTTGAAAGAATAAGGTCAAGGTCAGTGTCGGTAGTTAGTCCACTATGGAGTCTGCTATCCAGGTCCTATGATTGTTTAACACGGTGACCCCGTAGCTTTGGAAATTTCAACGTTATGAATATTTTGACATTTCAGCAGTTAATCCACACGCAGCTGCACGTGACATGGCCTCTGGCACCTCAGGAGCTTCAGCACGTCAAGCAAATCTTAGCCAACAACAACTACGACCTTTCGCCGAACATCAGATTGAGAATGCGACCAACAAACATCTGCACCCCATCACAAGAGGAAAAGGACACTTTCAGTATGTAATACAAGAGCCAAATATCACCTGCCTGCAAAGAGAATGAAAAACTATTGGCAGACATCGTAAGCACAAACTGTGGGACCCAGCAGCCCAACGCTGAAATCCGGCTGAACACATACTACCAAAGTCCAGTGACATCTGCATTGATAACGAAAAACGACGTGCCCAAAAACCCATCGCCATTCAAGCCGAGCAGTGTTGTTTACCGCTACATGATAGCGGCAAACGACATCACCGCATTACCGCAACATGGCAGACCGCGTGCTCCTGCATTGTCAAGACGCCTCGCCACGCATCCACAAAACGCCGGTCCTCCAAACCACACAGAACAGCATCGCGGCCGTCACCGACATTTATCTTAGCGCGAGCGCGTGACATACGGCGCCTTGTGACGATCGAATCGATTTTGATTCGCGAGGTGAGATGGATCCGATACTCAGCAGGCAGGTGAACGCGAAAGGCACCCTTCAACTCTATGAGGGACCTCGGTTTTCATAGGAGGGACCTGAACCAAGCAGACGTTTTTTTGTAATATGTTACTGTGTTTGACGTTATTGGGTCCGCGATGTAGAAAATGCGATCGAAGTTTAGTGAACATAAGCTGAGATTCATAGCATTAGTTTGAAATTTGCAATATCATTTCATATAGGCTCTCCCATTCTTGAAAATGTATAGAGAATATACGAAACCAGTCGAATGTTAGATCTTATAATCGTATAATATATATATATATATATATATATATATATATATTATACGATTATACGATATATATATATGTACATATATACATCGTATAATATATATATGAGGGATATGTAAAAAGGTTCGTAACCTCTATTCCCCAAATACACAGTTCTTCAGATATGAATTCTATTTCCCTATAGCCCTTCAGTTTAGTCCCCATGTTCCAGCCACAGTCTCCCACCTCTGCGGCATGGACTACGTGAGCCACGTACCACGCTGTTTTTATGGAGCACTTTCACCCTCGTGAACACGGTCTCCTCGAGCGCTGTCATGCCCCTGTAGCGCTGTCCCCTCATGGGCTCCTCGAGCGTGGGAACGGGTCAAAGCCCAGTGGTCTCAGGCCTGGGGAATAGGGCGGGAGGGAGCACCTTCCAGTCGTAGGTCTCCAGGAGGGCCACGACAACACCCGCCTTGTGTGGAGTGGTGCTGTCATAGAGGATCAGTGGCCGGCATTCCGACAGCTCCGACCGCTTCTTGCGGATCGCCACCCTCTTATAGTTACTCAGGTGGGACTTGTAGTACCTATTCATTGTTGACTGTCTAACTTGGTGAGTCACGTGGGCTGTGAGTACGACCTAAGGATCATAAGCTGCGGTGACTATCATCTTCAAGCTGGTAAGGGCGGGCCGCACCGTCTTCGGCCCTGGTCAGTTTGGAGCCCTGCATTCTGCCGACTGACAGTTCAGTGTAAGCTCGTATGACCTTATCCAGGTCTCGTCGATCGCAACAATGCCTTCTAAGAAGGATTCAGCCTCTCTCTGGGAGCGAGAGAAGAGCTGCTGGCAATATTCAATCGGTGCTCCTTTTCCCCTCACCCAGTGAGCGAAGGATCCATCTTGCTCACATCTTGGTCTTCTGCAGTTTCGTGGTCAGGAGGTCCCAAATGGACTTGGCTCTGATCCAGCGCCTGTCTTCTTTTAGGTGCTTCTGCACTGCCCGCGCGTGCAGCTCATCTAGTGCCATTGGTGGCCGGCCGGCACATGCGTCATCCTTAATGACGGCTCTGCCGTCGCAGTAACGGCTGGCCCACTTTTTTGTCAGCCGACCACGACAGGCCGTCGTTCCTGCATGCCTTCTGCAGAGCGCGGTGAATATCCGCGGTGGATTTCCCCGCGCGACCTCCGCCTTTATGCACACACGTTGCTCTTCGATCGAGGTCGTGGTGGCGGTAGAACGCGCTCAAGAGTGACGCCGGTGTCTCAGGGGCCATTCGAGATATCCTAATGAAGCTTCTACAAAAAGGAGAAAAAGCACGTGCCAATGCACCAAACAAATATTGTTTTGTTACCTCAGTTATAGGAAACGTATGACTAAAAGCCACGAACTTTTTATATTTATTAAATGCAAAAAGTTCATTATATATATATATATATATATATATATGAAAAGAACACACGGCACAAAAGCGTCCCACGGAACTGAAAGTGAGGAATCATATATATATATATATATATATATATATATATATATATATATATATATATATATATATATATATATATATATATATATATATATATACGCATATACGAAAAGAACACAACAGCAAAAGGCGTCCCACGGAACTAGAAGTGAGGAATTACATCAGGACAGTTTGGTCTCAAAGGTACTGATGAGCCACAATTTTAGTTCGTTATGGAATACCACATAGCATTAAATATTATTGAGTATGGTGGCCTCTAAAGCAGGTTCATTCCATTTACAGGCCTACAGAGCCCTGTTTCACAATTCAGATGGGGTCTCTTGTAGGTCAGTAGGGGTTCCGCATCACACCATATACGTAAATGAACGCAACGACAAAAAACGCGTCCAATTGAAGTGAACAATTAAATGAAAAATTTGCGCTCCCAGTTGCATCTATGGACACC
Organism: Capitulum mitella; assembly: GCA_030062745.1. Classification (NCBI taxonomy): domain Eukaryota; kingdom Metazoa; phylum Arthropoda; class Thecostraca; order Pollicipedomorpha; family Pollicipedidae; genus Capitulum; species Capitulum mitella. The sequence goes on from CP099842.1 coordinate 31,650,343, forward strand.
ACCTGTTACAGAACCGCACGCGTTTCTTCATATTGTCGAATATGACGGTGTCTAAAGTGCGTTCATGCTGGTCCCATGCACCCAGAGGCCTGTTTCACAGCCCAGCATGGGTCTCTTATAGGCCAGCAGTAGTCGTCCTTACAGGTCAGCAAGAGCCCCCTTGCTGCCGAGAGATCACGATGAGTTTCATAGGGGCCCGTGCTGTTTACATCCCAGAGGATGTCCTTTCAGGAGGACAGGAAACCTGCATTGCCAAATGGAGACGATTTTACGGGACGCCATGGGCCACTTTACATGCCGGCACCTGCATGACTTCCTTCACATACGTTCAGGGGCCCTTTTAAAGCTTGCGTTTAGGGATCTTTACAGGGCCACCTCTACAGGCCCGCAGGTGCCTCTCTCCAGGCTGGAAGAGGGTTCCTTTGCAGGTCAACATGGGCCCCTTTACGGGCCAACAGATTGTTCCTCTACAGTCCAACGGGGCATCCCGTTGGACTGTAGAGCCTGCAGAAGAGGCCCGTTTAAAGGCCAGCAGGAGGCTACCTAAAAACCCGTAGACGTGCCCTTTACTGGCTAGCACGGGCCGTTTATTGGCTAACCAGTCACCTTTCATATGCCTGCAGAGGCTCTCTACATAGGTCCGTAAGCAGGTTCTGAACAGGCCAGCAGGGGCCTCTCTATGTGCCAGCAGGGAACCTTTTACAAACTAACATGGGGCCTCTTGACAGGGCCCGTCTACAGGCCCGAAGGGGTCGTCTGCAAGGCGACACAGGAACCCTTTACAGGCTAGTAGCGGGCCCTTAAAATGTCGGCAGGAGGCCTATCTGCAGCCCGTAGGCGGACCCTTCACAGGACGTTAGGACCCCTCCATAAACCAGCAGGAACCTTCTTTGCAAGCCAGAAGTTGCCTCTTTCACATGCCAGCAGGACTCCTTCACTAGTTAAGTAGCCTTAGCTCGTAAGTAGCCCCAAGTACAAACGGCTCCTGATAATGGTGACCCTTGCCCGAGGGGCCCGAAAGCAGATAAGTCAGGAAATCCCTCTGCGCGAAACGCACAAGAACACCTTCCAGTTTAAATGCAGGGCCCTTCTGCGGGCGGCGCAGAGGGGACCACATTTGGCGCAGAGGAGGAGACCTCCTCCGCGCTAAGGGAGAGACTCCAGTCAGGCACGTAGCCAGGATTTTCTTGGGGGGGGGAGCAAATGTCAAATTTTGTCATATGCAACTGGCATATGGAGAAATTTATAAGAAAAAGCAGCAATCTTATGTAATTTACCTCATACTTAACGCACAGGAAAACACATGTTTGCTTTTGCAACATATATATGACCGCTATTACGTATTTCTGCGAAATCGCCGTATCTCTAGAGTAGACCGCTTGGCTCAGGGGGGGTCATGGCCCCCATGACCCCCCTTGGCTACGTCCCTGACTCCAGTCACCTAAGCACCCCCCCCCCCTTTGGTGGGCCTCTGGTATCTTTTCCATACCAAAAGCTGTGAGCGGGACATTGCGTCGGATTTGTCTGAGCCTGCTCCAGCAGAAGGAAATCGCCACCGACACTACAGTGGTGTGTAAGATAAAACGCTGACGACAAAACTTGTCGCTACTTCCGTGTCTCTTTGTTTTCGGGGACTAACAAAGAACAAATGTGCGCCAAATAAAAATTTAAATTAAAAATAAGCTTTCAGCACATCCTGGCTGGTGTCATCGAAAGGACGCCCCATCCGTCATTTCGCGCGATGTTCATAACACAGACACGGTTGATACTCACTTCCGCGCTCATAAATCCGGCATCTCTGCAGTAACACCTGCGAGGGAAGCAAATTTCGGTCAAATGTCGCACAAGAGCACAGGTATATAAGGCGCTTGTTTGACCGAACACCTATCCTCGTCCCTGGAGGCCACAGGACGGAACAAGATGGAGCCGATATCACTTCTGGTGAGTAGTACCGCAACACGCGTATTCAAAACACAAGAAACTGGAGATATTGCGGGCTTAAGCCTGATGTTTAAAGGAAGGCTGCACGTATAACGCATATTTAAGTTAAGATAGCCGAGTCTAGTGCAGTAGCCAGAGGGTCACTTGGGTCGCATGTTGAGAGCCTGTGAAATGGAGAACATGCATGACTTGTACATTATTTGGTGTCCTCAGTACCGAAACTCCCTTTTACTGTCACCTTTTTCGAAAACCCTTTTCAGAAAACTTCACATACGTATCTTAATCTGATGAGATTTTGGCTACGCATGAATGCTTTTACCCACAAATCTGGAAACATTTCCTGGGGCGCGCATGTGGCAACCATTCGGCCCCATGGGTGTGGTTTTCGGAAAATGATTGTGGGTACCCGGGTGCCCAAAACGCATACGGGGACATCCAGACGTTACGTATCGGAGGGGGAGGGCGTCGTGACAGGCGTTTATGCCTAAAGTTCAGACAAATGAGTTTAAAAAGATATTGCGGGAGGTAAATTACGGAAGAATGACTTCCGTAAGTCATAGATGGCTCATGGCGGCGACATCCTTAAAAAGAATAATGAAAAAAAAGAAATGGTTTTTCCCGTGTCCCAAAAACGCACTCCGGAAATATTTAACATTGGTTATGGATTACCATGTAAATGAAAAGTGCTCTTTGGTCATCTTAGACCAATATTTTATGCATTTTAGTTATTGTATTTATCGACAGTGATATCGGTAGGCAAAATACAATACACAGTACTAGAGAAAGCAGCCAATCGGCGAGCGGAAAATACGTAGGTTTGCTTTAGACGAAAAAACTTTGGACACACCCGATGCTTACCCAACACTCTGCCTTGCTGTACCAGATACAGTTACAAACGGCAGCGACAATTGTTTTGACGAACAACACTAACGTATTTCGACCTATTCACGTAATGCATACCTGCGAGGGAGATTCGAGGAACAGCAGCGGTACTTTCCTGAATCCATGATGGCCACTTTCATAATTTTGGTGTTTGTCAACTGCTGTCAGCTTCGACATCGCTGAGGCTAACGATACGTTAACCCGATTTATCGGCGATTTTGTACTGAAAAGAAAATGGGGTAAATAGATCAAACTTGGGCTGGTAGCCAGTGTACTCACCTACTCCAATACAATATGAGCAAACGAGAGCGAGTTGGCGAGAATGAATGGTACCTATGCTTTTATTCATAAGAATGTCCTCCTCATTCGTACGTGCACAGTTAAAAAATTACGATTCGAGTAGATACACTCCCTTTCATGGATGACCTTTCTCCAAGACCCCGTGATAATCCGGCTTGACAGGATGTTACTTTTAGGGTGGTGGGGAAAAGCATCTGGTGGGTGACAATGGAGTAAAAGGGTTAAGATTATTGTTTACAAAGCTGATTTTAGATGGTTAACGTCATGGGACTGAGAATATAATCACTCCCTTGTTCGGCCCGCCTATGGGCCGCGGTATTACTGGCTGCGGCCAGCTGAAGGCGCTCGGGGACGGAATCGTATGCCAGGGTCGCAAAATAGGAAACGCCGTCTCCTTGAAACTCCCGGTCTGAATTTACTTCTTAACTGCAGTAACAGAGGTCATGATATTTTTGGACGGAATGGCGATGTCTAAACAATGAAATGAAGAATTAACACAAAGAAAATGAAAATCTAAATGAAGCGAGTAGCTGCAACTCTGCTGAACTCATGGGTGGAGGATGCGGTGGTGCAGGTGTGGCCTGCGCCACACCAGCTGTTAACAGTATTTTTCCAAAGTTGGGTGTGGCATGAAACCAACCACGCCTCAAAATTTGTTTTTTTGGGGGGGAAAAGTTCTGAAATATAATATTAAAAATAAGTTAAATAGCTGGAACCAACAGGTCGTGGAACAATGTCATCATAGGGCACTCCAGTCCAGTGCCTTTCAGGGTGCTTCTTTCCCAAAAGTTCAATGAGGCCCCGAAATAGTTAGGCATCTCTCAAGTTAACTTTGACTAGGGACAAGTGCTTACGTACCTCCTCTCAGGCAAAAAACAATGGCGTAAATGTATGATTGAACCAAAAGCAATCTATTTCAGCCAGCTCCCAGCCATATTTCATGTGCAATAGTACCCACATACTGAATATCATGTGACTTTTTTTTAGCAAATATTGAGTAAAATCGATCTTTCTCCCACCAAAATATTCTCAACATGGGAGCTGACGTACTACTCCAATAGCACGGGAAGCGGGGAGAGGGGAAGGGGCAAGGGGGCAGGGACATCCATTTTTTTCTTAATTTAACGTCGACCCTGCGGGCGTTGGCTGGAAACAACTGACCCGAAAATGTTTATTTCCCCCCCTCCACCAACCGTGAAGGAGCTCCCGCGTCCCCGTACAGCACACAGCATAGGGTATATCAGCCTCACTCGGCGTTCCTTGAATCGGCAGGAATGTTGCCGAAAATACAAGCTTTATCAGTAACTGGCGTAAAGAGTAGCGGTCGCAGCGCCTGCTCGCTGCGCGGTATGTCAAGAATGTCCAGAGCGCACCGCTTTTTATTTATTTATTTTTCACTGATCCGAATGTCCGAGCCGAATGAAGAGGTAATGTCAGGAATCAGAGTCGGTGGTAAGCATAGCTTGTTGCATAAATTCCGACCCATATAACCGATCGAGCGATTCCAGGTAACAGCTGATTTTGTGGCGAAAGTTTAACGTGCCGCCAAAGGTGCGACACGACCGTGTAGTAGTCACCCAGGCCCTCTTTTGGCCAGTTGCCAGCTGGCCAACGGGCCAAATATCGAACGCCAGGGGACCCGAACCCGTCTTGCCAGGACGGGGAGACCAGCGCTCTGCCAGCTCTGAGCTACCGATCAGTGTGCTGAGTCGTTTAAAGGCCACAACGATGGTCGTCATGTACAAACAGAAAAAGCAGGATGCGGCATCGTCTCGTACATCTCGCATTTTTCTTGGCACGGACGCGACCCCGCCAGGCGCGGCGCCACGGATTTTCAGCAGGAGGGGTGGACAAAGCGAAATGTGATCAGGTGATACGAATTAAGGCGATGTGAATAGCCGCGCAGTCTGCAAGAATTTAAACGCTGCATAAGCGTTGGGATGGGGATAAAGACACTCATTTTTATGCTCGTAAGAATAATCATGCAATAGTTTCACTAAAGAAAAAAACAAGACACGTTACGAACTGTCTCGGATTCATCCCGTAACACATCATTGCGCGTTTTTATTTGTTATGTCTGCGGTACATTGTATTACAAAGTGGACGTATTACTAGATATAAATGCAAGATGTTTAACGTCACCTCCATGTATCGCTTAAAGGGCAAAAATCTCCAGACCTGGCTTGGCAAACTCAGGAAAAGGATATGTATTATTGTACTGATCCTTGATGCGCATAAGTATGCTACTAATGGGGCTAAATATCCATAACGAAAACTCGTGAGTGAGGGACTTTTAAAACAGAAATGACTTTTTAAGTATTGTTTTGAAACCGCAAAATCCAATGGTTAGGGGGCCGGATCTGATGTCACGTCTATTATCTCTTTCTACGGGCTGTGAAGTTTACGTGAACTTGCAGGAGTATGGGCAGATCCTGCTCCCTCCCCCCCCCCCAGATGTCGAGAACCGCTTGTCCGATGCTAATGGGTCAAACATCACTCGATTTGTCTCAACGAGGTCTTCATTACTAGCCCCCCCAAAAAAACTTGAAAATTTGGAGCCAGGAGAACCTCCATGATACAGGTTTCATGGGACAAACTCGGTTCAGCTCGGAATGTATAAAACCTTTTATATGTATAAAGCTGGAATTTAAAATGAATAACCATAGGTCGTTCCACGAAGGGCAGCCCCTTCATGCACAGCAGACTACCTCCAAAAGCGAGGGCCTGGACTCGTCTCTTTGCCAGAGATTTTTTTTAATTTTGACACAACACGTGTATATCAATTCTATGAGGTTACAAATTTCGTGGTGCCGCGGCTAACGGTTTGGGGGCGGCAAACGAAAAACCACAAGGGAGGGCAGAACCTGTCCCTTCTCCCTGCAGGTAACAGGGTTATGCAGACGGCGCGATGAATCGGTGGCTGGGTGCGGGACCTGGGAAGACACTGCATATAGCCGTGTGTGACAAATCAAACTGTTCACTGAGACCCTTTACCCTTACTGGCTTTTTGGGCCCCTCACCGCTTACAAAAAAAAAACAAAAAACAAAACAAAACAAAACAAAACAACAGAAGACAGTGACAGAGTCGATACAAAGTAACACTTGGATATGCCACATTAGAAACATCAGTTATGATGAATATCATGAACTGCAGCAACCGAAAAGACGCAAGCGTGCGGACGTAAAAAAGGAACGTTTGAACAAAACCAAACAGAACAGAACAGACAGAACAGTAAAAGGGAAAGGTCGATTAAAAGCGTTGGCAAATTAAAAATGACGGTGTTTGAAGGAGACGAGGTCGCCAGAGGCAGGCGGCTCCACTGGCTGCCGCCGCCCGGTACGGGAAAGACCGCTGGGAGGCCGCCAGTCGGCACAGCGGTAACTGGAGACTGACGGCCGCGGACGAGCGGGCCTCCCGCACCGAAACGGCGTAGCGCCCCTGGAACGGCGGGCGAAGATAAACCAGGGAAGTCTTTCGCGAAATGCATAAAACATTTTAATGCGGTCCACTTGCACAAAACTGGGGCGGAGGTCAGCTGACCGATAATTTGCCACGTTAATAAGATACACATGTATATATATATATATATATATATATATGTATATGTATATGCCATGATAATAACGAGCACGATATCTTGTAGGCACTTTTATTTACAGCCATTTTGAGTCACCCAGGTTGTGGAACCGATAGCGCAAAGCGTTTTGGTTCCACAACCTGTAATTGTACAGGTTGTGGAACAACCACACATTGTAATATCCATAGCAGCTGATGCTATAGATATTACAATTCGAATAATATCGTATGTCTACGTATTATGACGGCATGATACCATCTTTCCACAGGCATAAGATTCCTGCTTCCATTACAGGCTGGCACAGTCTGACATAATAAACGTGAAAATCCGACATTCTTTCACTTATCGCAGATGGTGGTGCTGCTGGTGCCGGCGTCCAAGCCCGAGCTGAGGCTGCCGAAACTGCTGCCGACGTACGAACCGGTGCCCATCTCCATGTCGCCTGAGCGGCTGGCGGCGGCGCTCAACTGGGCTCGAGAGAAGGTGGCCGGCTACCGGGAGCTGGAGAAGGCCCGCGTCCTGCCCAGCGGCCTGCTGCCGACCCACCACCGGCGCTACGCGGCCGCCGACCCGGCGGAGCAGCAGCTCGGCCGCGAGGCGCTGGCCTGGGTGGAGGCGGCGCGCGCCCCGGCCAACCTCACCGCCTGGCAGACGACGGAGCGGCCGAGCTGCCCGGCCCCGGAGCAGCCGAACTGCGAGACGAGCCCGCGCTACCGACGCATCGACGGGGCCTGCAACAACCCGGACAATCCGCTGTGGGGCGCCGCCAACACGCCGCTGATGCGGCTGCGCGCCGACACGTTCGAGGACGGCGTGAACGTGCCGCGCAGCCTCGGCCGCTACGACACCCCGCTGGCGTCGGCGCGCCGCATCAGCGCCACCGTCAGCGGTAGCAAGGACGAGGTCATCGAGGCGCTGACGCTGTCCGTCGCCAACTGGGGCCAGCTCATGGACCACGACATCACGCTGTCGCCGCAGTTCCTCAGCACCTATGGCGCAGAACTCGAGTGTTGCCGCGACGGACAGATCATCACGTCAGGGGCGCACCCGCAGTGTCTGCCCATCGAGATCCCGAGCGACGACTCCTTCTACGGGCCGCTCGGGCAGCGCTGCATGAACTTCGTCCGCTCGATGCCGGCCATGCCGCCCAGCTGCCAGCCGGGGCCGACCATCACCAAGAATGTGCTGACCGCCTTCATCGACGGCAGCAGCGTGTACGGCTCGAGCACGGAGCGCGCCGACATGGTGCGCCTGAAGAGACACGGCCTGCTCAAGTCTCAGGGCAGACGGGGCTACGAGCTGCTGCCAGCCGAGCCGGCCGGCAGTGAGAACGGCGAGAACCCCTGTTTCAGCCCCAACGAGACCACGCACCCCTGCTTCCTGGCCGGAGACGGGCGGGTCAACGAGCAGAGCGGTCTCACCGTCATGCACACCATCTGGATGCGCGAGCACAACCGGGTGGCGAAGACGCTGTACCTGTACAACCGCGGATGGGACGACGAGCGCATCTTTCAGGAGGCGCGCAAGATCGTCGGCGCCGAGATCCAGCACATCACCTACCAGGAGTGGCTGCCCATCATCCTCGGGCGGCGCTACATGTGGCAGATGAACATCCACAACTGGCACTACGGCTTCTCCCCGCGGTACTCGCCGGAAGTGAACCCCACCATCGCCACCGAGTTCTCCACGGCCGCCTTCCGCTTCGGCCACACGCTGATCCAGGGCAACCTGCGGCTGTACTCGCGGTTGACGCACCCGCCGCCGGGCGTCTCGCTGGCGGTCGACCTGCGCGACCTGTTCTTCGACCCGACGCTCATCTACCAGGGTCGACTGGACCAGTTCGCCATCGGCATGGTGACGCAGCCGCCGCAGCAGTTCGACAGCTGCCTCGCCGAGGACCTGACCAACTTCCTCTTCCAGGAGGACGGCGTCGACTTCGGCATGGACCTGATGGCGCTCAACATCCAGCGCGGCCGCGATCACGGCATCCCGTCCTATAACACGATGCGCGAGCACTGCGGGCTCGGCCGCGCCGCCCGCTTCTCGGACCTGCGGCGCCATATCTCGAGTTCCGTGTGGAGGAAGTTACAGCGCGTCTACCGGCACGTGGACGACATCGACCTGTTCGTGGGCGCCGTGGCGGAGCGGCCGGCCAGCGAAGCCGTCATCGGCCCGACCATGCAGTGCATCGTCGGCGACCAGTTCGCCCGGCTGCGCTGGGGCGACAACCACTTCTACGACCTGGGCGGCAGCCGGCGGCCGTGGCGGTTCACCTCGAACCAGCTGAGCGAGGTGCGGCACGCCAGCTGGGCCCGCGTGCTGTGCGACAACATCCGCGGAATCTCGACAATCCAGCGCAACGCCTTCAAGGCGGCCAGCTCCAGTAACCCGATCGAATACTGCAACAAGCTGCCCAGCGTGAACCTGCTCAACTGGCGAGAACACTGACGCGCCTGGCCTCGGAGAATCGACAACGGAAGACGATCGTCCGCCAGTTCCGACGACTTTGCAAGTTTGTGATGTGTCCGTTGTTAGGGCCGGTGGCTGGCTGTGGTGCCGTTGTTGTCAAGTGTGATCACCGGACGGCAGGGGTGTCGATTTCTGTAAATGACTGGGGGTCGGGGAGCCGAGACGAGGGCTCGACAACCTAACCTCCCCCAAGTGTGGGTTTCTCTACGGATTTAGTCCACTTTATTCTGACCAACGGAAATTTACAATCTTTTTTGTAACCATTTATCGAATGAAAAATTACATTTGCCCACGTATACAGGTATATGTAAAGATAAAAAAAATAGAAAAATAGATAGATGCTTCTCTTTAGACTTCATTCTTGACTTTCTGCCTATATCTATCCGCTGCGGCCGCTCTTTTCGTTATTATTACTTTAACTCATTTCTCTTTAAAGACGGCAGAAAATATTGGAAAGGGGGGGGGGGGCAAACCAACATCGGATGGACCCAGATCAACACTGGGTGAGGCCAGAGCCCTCTCAAAAGCATACAGATCGACACCCCTGCCGGACGGTAGGTGTCATGACAAGCGTCGTTTTGCTGCCGAATGTTTCCAAAGGCAGCCGGTGTTTTTCTTTCGTTATGTTGTTTGCATTTTTCTTCGTTCTGTTATTTCATTTTTTGTTTAGGTGTTCAGAACGCGCTGATTTGGATTTTCAAATTGCAAAAAACAAATTGCCAATAAAGTTGCATTTAAACTGCAAAATATGGCTTTTGGTGACGCATCAATTACCAATAACACCGATGCAGAAATAAACAAAAACAATGCGTTTCCGGGCTGTCAGTGCTGCACCCTTATCTGGACAGAAACGGAAGGCCAACTTGGGCCTATCAGCACGAGGACCAACTCCGGTGACGAGGACCAAAGACTGACTAACACGTGACAGGCCTGTCAAACTGACCGTTTCGCCATGGGTTAGTTGATAGCTGAGAGACATCGGCGTTTCAGGATTTTTCTTCATCCAACGCTAATTCCGCACGAGCTGTTCCGACGCCCCGCCAAGTTCCCAAGTCGTTTGCAAGAAGTTTGCCTGGTCACCGTCCTGCTTGCTTTTGATGTTGGCCAGACCTTTTTTGGCCCGTACTGATTAATTCAGAGTTTGAGGTAATGAAAGAGATTCGAGTGAGACATAAGCTATCCGTGTCAGGATGTCAAAACGCAAAGCATGAGCATACGGATTGCACGGGGGCGTCGATTTCTGTAAATGATTGGGGGGCCGAGCCCCGACAACTTAACCTCCCCCAAAATGTGGGTTTCTCAGCGGGTTTAGCCCACTTTATTTTGAACAAGAGAAATTTACGAGTTTTTTCTTGCCATTTATCAAATAAAAAAATTGCGCTTATCCCCTTGTATATACGTGTATATATGTACATATATATACATGTGGAGAAGATAGAAAGATAAATAGATACATCGCATAGGAACTTTATATTTTACTTTCTGCCTGTCTTTTATCTACCGCGGCCGATTTTTCGCTACTGTTGCTCATTTCCCTTCAAAACCGGCAGAAAATATTGGGTGGGCCCAGACCAACATTGGATGGGCCCGAATCAACACTGGGTGGGTCAGGGCCCTCTCAAAAGAATATAAATCGACAGCCCGGGATTGCACACCAACAGCCACGAGGACGAGGGGGTTTTACGTAATCGGACTCAATTTTAACCCACAGGAATACATATAATGTTTGTTTTTTTCAAGAAATATATGATCACTATTCCTTATTCGTGCGAAATCACTATATATCTAGTGTAAACCACTTGGTTTGGGGGGGGCATGGCCCCCGTGGCCCACCCCTTGGCTACGACCTTGTCAACCACATCCTTATGCGTGTGTTTCTTTTTTTTGGGGGGAGAACAAAACGTCACGCAAATATTATTCGAATTGTGCGCCGGAACATGCCGGCCCATGACCGCGACCACGGGCACAGAATCACATGGCATCCATGAGACAATGCTATTACAAAGCGCATGCGACGTTCGGTAAAGAATGCGTCGTTACAGGAACAAAGACGAGCCACTTTATTACGTGAGCATCATCATGACACGACAGACGGACAAGAATGCGGCTTTTGTGTGTGTGTGATCATAGGTGAGTTCTCTGCTGTAGCCGACATACACGAGCGCATGCTACGCGTGATTTAGATAACTGCTGGCTGCTGAGAAAGACAAGGCGAGGTGACTGGCGATGCACAGAAACATCTGACGCTCTTAGCTTGTGACTGGCTCGTGTTGCACAATTGTTTGCGCCCTGAGCATTGAACCCGGGTCTGTTTCTCAACTACCAACGGATCTGGGGTAAAAATCACGCCGACAAGCTTGTCAGTCAGCCTTTATTTTCATTTGTCAGATCAAGTCGAATTTCGTGCCGCCGCAGACCTCCAAGCACTAGACCAGGGTTCGATGTCCGCGGCGAGAACAAAATTCCGAGCAACATGAGCCGGTTACAAGCCAAGCCAAGCCAAGCTAGACCAGTTTGAAGCAATATTTAATACAAGGAAAACCAAGTGAATGAGGATGAGGAGCAGGCATAACGAGGACAAGAGGAGAATGGCTCGCCGCTGGTTTTGCGGTGAACACAGCTCCTCAGGTCACCATTGACACGTGCATACCCATGCGACCGGCCAGAAAAGAGGCTTCGGTGGCATATTACTTCCGAAAGGAAGAGGAGCGTTGACATATGAGGATGCAGGCCGGACATAGCAAAGACAAGTGGGCGGATGATGGCTACCGCTATTTACACCGGACGCCAATGCCTTGGTCTAACAATATAATCACTAGGGCAGACAAGTCCAGCTCACGGCATCGATCGGCAATAATCATCGGGTGACAGTCGAGGGAAGTGTGAAATTTCTATGTGATTTCAAAACGGTTTGGTCCATACGGTTTTAAACCACCATCGGCACAAGGAAACACATTTTTGTCTTCGGCCGCAGTGTAGTCCTTCACCGCGGTGGCGCCCGATTTACTGCGCCGTTTTGCAGCTCGGAGTCTGCGTCGCACCAGATCTCATTGTTCGTGTGAAGTCAAGTCCGGCCGATCAATCAGCGCATGGGCGTAGGAACGGGGTAGGGGTGGGGGGGGGGGGGTAGGAGGACAGGAGGCTATGGCCCCTGCCCATTTTTTGGCGAAATTTAACATTAGCCGTACGGGAAAATCGTCTTTGCTCCTTCACGTCAATGCCACTTTTTCTGGATGCTTCCACGCCCCCGAATTAGCGACTTGCGAACGCCGGCCCAGTTTCAACGGTCGATTGGCGCGCAGCGTATTTCGGAATGCGTCGCGTGGGACGTGAACCCAGTGCCGTTGCCAGGATTTTCGTAAGGTCAAGGCCACACTAAAAAGGCTTGCTCCTGATCTTACTATTTTGTTGCAAACGTAGGAAAACTGGCCCTGCCCAACAGGGGCGTAGATTTCTGTATATGATTGGGTGGGCCGAGCCGAGGGCCCGACAACCTAGCCTTCCCCAAATGTGGGTTTCTCAACGGATTTAGCCCATTTTATTTTGGCCAGCGGAAATTTATAGTTTTTTGTTACCATTTATCAAATAAAAATTTGCATTTATCCCCATGTATACAGCTACGCATGTATATATATATATATATATATATATATATATATATATATATATATATATATGAGTGTGTGTGTGTGTAAAAGATATAAAAGTAGATATATCGCTTTGGACTTTATTCTTTACTTTCTGCCTATCTCTTATCCATTGCGGCTGTATTTTTCGTTATTGTTACTCAGATCCCTTTATAACCGACAGAAAATATTGGGTGGGCCATTCCAAATTCCAAGCAACATTGGGTGGGCCAGGGCCCTCTAAAAAAAAAATACAAATCGACATCCCCGCTGCCCAAAATAGCACGCTTTGAGACTTTGAAAACAAGAGTGCATTACTTTTTCATTTTCTTTTTTTGTCTTTTGCACAAATCATTTGTGATAACAGCCAGTTTTTGGAAACCTCTGACCACAGCGTCGGCGGGGATCAGTTGACCTCTCTGGCTCCCTCTGGTTTCGTTACTGCGAAAACCGTCCAGGTTATCCTGCCAGGGGCGCGGCCGCCCCACCCCCTGGCATTTGGACGCCCTATCCCGTCGAAGGCAGTCAAGGGTTGCAAATGACATACCCTCAGCTGCCGAAGGTGGCGATGGACAATGGGCGCCCTGTGATGATGCACGAGCGCCCCGTTATTTAAAACGCGTCTCTGTGATGCCAGGAAACACGTCTGGCATGGCGTATGGTAGCCCTGCCGCTCAGAAGGCGCCCCTGTGACACCAAGGACACGCCTCCAGGATGGTGTACGGAAGCCCTGTTGGTAAGACACCGCACTTGAACACCAAGGAGACGCCCCTGTAATGGAGTATAGTGCCCTGTTTGTCAAAGTGGCCCCGTGACACCAAGCAGACGCCCCTGAAATGGAGTATGGTTGCCTCGCCGTTCAAAACGTGCCCCCTGTGCAAGGATGCGCCTCTCTAATGGAGTATGGACTCCCTGTCGTTCCAAAGGTCCATGTGACATCAAGAGGGTGCCCTTGTGATGGTTTATGATCAACCTATCGATTAAAAGGTGCCCCTGCGACACCAAGGGGCTGCCCCTGTGTCAGAATATCGTAGCACTGTCGTTCAAAAGGCGCCACCAGTGAAATCCAGGAGACGCCTCCGTGATAGGGTATGGGTGCCCTATCGTCCAAAAACACCCCTTGACACCAAATAGGCATCCATGTGACGGAGTTTGGACGCCGTGTTATTCAAAACGCGCCCTTGAGAAGACAAAGTCAATCCGGTGGAAGAACGTGACGCCTAATTGTCTAAAATAACGTCCTGTAGTAACACAGAAGAGTCACTAACGTTTTAGGAATAGGCCATAATATAGAACAAGTCAGTGGCGTAGCCAAGGAGGACCAAAGGGGCCGTGCCCCCCCCCCCCCTGGAGGCCAAGCGGGTCCCCTTGGGACCGAAGGCCCCAGTTCTTTGGATAGCGTGAGGCGCCCGCAAGGCGTCTTACACTGTCCGAAACAGACAATTAGAGCAAAATAAGAATATTTTAAGCATTAAAGAAGGCTCACGAACCCAAAGAAAACGTACTCAGAGTATACAACAAGGCTTTGTGTGCTATGAAGAGAGGCCCCTGGTCTGAATGAGCGTTTAGGTGACCCCTGCTAGCTTGTTGGGGAGTTCACTGCTTGGCTAGGGAGGGCCCCCTGTCGGCCCATATAGGGCCCCTGTCAGCCTCTGAAGGAACCTTCTTTCGATCCGGAAGAAGGCCCCTGTCCCTGCCTCCAGAGGTCGACAGGGGCCCTTTATAGGAGGGTAGGGTGCCCTCTGCAGACAGGCAGTGACCCCCTGGCCAACAGGGGCCCCTAAACGATTACTCAAGGGCCCCTGTTTTCCTGTAAAGATGTCTCTGCCGACCTGTAAGAGGCACCCGCCAGGTCAGCAGGAACATCTTTACAGGCGAGTATGGACCCCCTTAAACTTCAGCGAAGCTCCTTTACAAACCGACAGTAACTGCAATCACATGGGGCCCTACTGATTACAAGGGCCAGGCGCGGATCCAAAGGAGGAGCAATTGAAGCCATCGCCCCTTCCCCCTGAGGCCTGAGAAGGGGCCCCTGTCAGACTTAAAAATAGCCCCGAAGGGGCCCCGTATGAGCTTCATGGCGTCTCTATAAGAACCTGACGGGCTCTTGATGCAGTCAGGGAGGCCTCCTGGAGGGTTAGATGACCTCTGAGACACACAGAGGGCCAATGAAACTCCTAAAGGGCCCCTGAGACCACAACAGGGCCCCAAAACAGCAGAGTGTCCCTGAGATGGCTCATAGGGTCCCTGAGGCGGCCAAGACGAAGACTGAGTCCCTAGGGGGCCCCTGTGAGTGAAAAGCTGAAAGTTCTTGATGTAGTCAGAGGGCCTCCGGGAGGGTTAATGAGACAATAACGCGGTAAGATGGCCGCTAAGATGGAAAGAAGGGCCCTTGAAACTCTTCAATGGCTCCTGGGACCACAAGGAGCCCCCACACGGCAAAGCGTCCATGAGACCGCTAAAACTGCCAGAGAGGCACCTGAGACGGAAAGAACTAAAGAGGGTGCCTAGAACGGCATAAGGAGACCCTGGCCAGCCAAAGGGGCCCCCTGAACGGGGATTTGTCGGTAATCTTCTCATCCTCAAGGGGAGCCACAAATGGGCTGCACTGGCCTTTTTGAAACCTTGAGGTTTCAGAGGTCCTTGATGCTGTCAGGAACCCCCGGGAAAGTCAGGTGGTCTCTGAGACGGAAAGATGGGCCCGTGCACCGCAGATGACACCTGAGACCGCCAGAAAGGGCGCAAGGCCCCTGCGAAGGAAAGACGATAAGACAGCCTCTGGGACGGTATTTGGGTTTTATGGGGGCGCTGGATGGCCTGAGGGTCCCCGAGTGTAATAAGCGGGCGCCTGGTATGGGCTAAGTCCTCCTGAGACTGCCAGTCAGACCCCTGAAGCGCCAACAAAAGCCCGTTGTTACGGCTGGAGGGGCCCGAAAAGACTGCCAGATTTACCTAAGAGGAATACCCCTGATACAGCCATGGGGACCACCGGAGGCGTTCAGAGGGCCTATGACACTGCACAGGGGCCCTGAAATTGCTAAAAGGTCTTTTACAACTGCCAGAGAGTCCCTGGGATGGCAAAAATGTTTCCCAGAGACGATAAGAGGGGTACCCACGACCACAGGGGTTCCACTGAGACTGCTAGAGAGGGACATTTGAGACTGCCAGCTAGATGTCTCTAGCAACAGGGGTCCCCAAGACGACCAGAGAGGCCCCTGAAACTACTAGACCTTGAGACGTCCAGACTGCTTCTGAAACGGCCAAAGGACCTAGAGGATTGCCAGAGGCGCCTCCGTCACGGCAGAGAGAGACTTAAAGAGGATCTTTTTTAGTGCCTGAGGGGCTCCTTAGACGGCAAAAACGTCCCAGGGACGACAGGAGGGAACCTGAGATGGCTTAAGCGTCCCTGAAGCTGCCAGATGGGTCCCTGAGACTGTCCGAGGCGTCCCTGAAACCGTCAAAGGAGCGCCTGAGACGTCCCGCGGGACACGTGAACCTATAAAAGGAGCCTGAGACCACTAGAGGGTCCTGTCACGGCAGACGGCCCGAGAACACCAAAAGTGCCCCTGTGACTGCAAGAGGGAACCTAAACTAAGCTGACAAAACAAACAAAAAATCTCCCAGAAGCTACGGGATGGGGGTGGGGACGGATGGGCTCCTGGACCAGATACAGATACGACATTTCAAAAGGAGGGAGGAGCGGAACTGCCTAAAATCTCGCCGTTTTTGTCATATTCCGGCCATTTTGTTTGGGAACAAAACGCAGGATTTCCTCAAATAAGGTAACGCGTTTGAATTTCTTCGGTTATTTTGTATAGTAAAAAACGAAATAACATAATTTTTCAGATCTGAAGAGAAAAAAATGGGGGCCCAGCGATGACCATTTGCCTCCCCCCCCCCCCCCCTGCCTTGGCGAAATCCTGGATCCGCCCTTGGCGAGGGCCCCCATTGGCTACGAGGGCCCCTTGATCCAATTTGCCTTCCCCCCTGGACGGAATCCTGGCTACGCCCCTGGAACAAGCATGATATGATAGGCCCATGTACAATACGGGCATCCCGCTTCCAAGCGCGTACGAGCCAGAACGCAGTTGTGGGTCGTTCTGACGCCGCCCACCATGTGCAATTGACCGTTTCTCGTGATTTAAGCGTTATTACGATCGAGTTTGGCACCTTACCAGCACGGTGCTGGCGCCTTTTCGGTGCGATTTTGGCGCCCCTAAAAAGAAATCGGCCTTCCTTGGAAAAATCCTGGATCAATCGCTGCCTGCTGCCGGCAGGAGACCTGTCTTTACTTGTGCTGAATATTATGGTCGAATGTAGCAATACCTATGGTGCCACAAGACGCGATTTAGACGAGTCTTGCGACAATTTGGAACATATTAAGTCGGGATCATATACGATCTACGAATGGATCCAAGAAACTATCCAAATTTCAAGGTTAAACAGGCTCACGGTCGTCCGGATTACTGTAAATAGGCTCGTGTGTCCGGCGTGTAAAAGCCATATCCGTTTGGAGTGCAATGCGAAAAGAGTCAAGAACAATAAACACGAGTGAAAAGACCGCTGATCAGCAGGCGCGGCAATTGTTTCTTCATGGATGAAAACGGAGGATGGCCGTCCGGCCGGTCCGGACGCCGGAACCGGCACCTCGGCCGATACGAAAACTGAATTCGTCCTGGTCGCATTACGCCTTAGCTACAGGCAGCGGATCCGCCACGTCATTTTGATTGGTGGGTATGGCAAAGGTAGCCCCAGACAGGAGTGGATTCCGCGGCAAGTTTGTGAGGGGTCAAACCAGACTTTGCCGGGTACGGATGGTAGGTCAGCAAGTCAAGCGACCGGGGGGAGTGGGGATGACGCTAGCTGTGGGTTTGGAGTGTCAAGCGACTTCAAACTCTGTGTGTATAGAAACAGCCATGTGTTTGGGGAGAGGGCAAGTGGCTGTTTGCTCCCGTAATCGCAGTGAGAGGGGCACGGCCGAGATGGCTCCCCAGGATCCGCTAATGGCCCCAGAAACCAATCTATCAAGCTCTAAAAGTGCAGAATTTCGGCCAAAACTCATCGGACTTGTATTTTTACAGGCACCAGGTTGTTCTGCAGTACTGTATGGGTAAAATGCGCTTATATTTCAATAAAGATGCAATTTAACTTCTGTTTTGCTCAAAATCATACAATGCGGGCAAGTGGCAGGACTTTACATACATACATGTATGTGTATATATATATATATATATATATATATATATATATATGCACCAAATATGGAGTGATTTTGTCCCAGGCGCCGAACCAGATGGCATAGGAGGATCTTTACCGTGTTGTGCAATGCCAAGACACAGCTGGTCCATGCCTGGCTGACCCTTTCGGTCTCTGGCCAGACACAGGCGGCCGTTCTGGGTCTCGAACCCAGTTCCCGCCACGCACCGGAGCTGTTGTCCGGCTCCTCATCCATACCGCGGCGCTTAACCCAACTCCACAACAAAGAGCAATTGAATTCGGAGGTTACACCGACAAGTTATGCCACTCCCTATTCGGCTTCGGAAAATACGAATTAAACGAGTCTGCTAATGCCATGCATGTATTCGTCCTGCGTCATCTGTACCACGGGAACGACAAAACAGCGTACAATTCCATTTCATCAAAAAATGTCAAAAACCGTTCCCAGATCCTGAACGTCCGCTTCAAACTGCTGAATCTTCTCACAATTGTCCTAACGAAATCTCATCCAAATCTGCCATAGTGTAGTCAGGGGTGAGGCAAACGCTAATTTCAACTCATTATTCACTATGCAATGTCATATAGCGTTACTGTTAAAATTCTTCAACTGCTGGGAGACAAGATCCAGTATCATACGAGTTGGTTTCACCTCACAGAAGGAAAACGCCACCTGACGGTGGCGCTGCCAACGACAGCTGAGAAAGCCACCACGCGCTAACCGGACTGCGTACAGTCTGTGTCTGTCGGCAGCTTTTAAATGCGTATCCAAACCTAATAATACCTTACCTGACCAATCTAACCAGTCCTTTACTTTCTACTACACGTTGTCCTCTCCCTACGCTTAAGTTTTCCGACAGCAGGCCTTCGTCTGGAAAATGAGGACTGTCTGACCGTCAAGACGAGTTTACTGTAGTTCTGTGCAGGATTGGTCGCACCGTCGCTGCTGGTGGTGCCATTGTCACGGGCAATGATCTTCAATGGTGAGGTGTTGCCAAATCGTAGATTACCCCGAAACCTGCCCCCTTGGATCCGTCAGTACCTTGTTGTTTCATCTTTAGCAAACGATATAAAAATCAGAACACAATCTTCCGTATTTTGCAACAGTTTAATTTAATGATATTGGATAATACGCGAAGCACGAATACGTTCTTGCTGAAGACATCTCTTATATACATCTTAATCCTGTAGCCATCGCACAAGCGATAGTATGCAGGTGCCCATTCTTAGCGATGTTCGTATTGCGTCATTTTTGAATATCAATATAGCTGCCATTTATTGCTAGATTTAAAAGCAGGAAGAAAAAGTAGCAAAGAGTATGTATTTCTTCTTGCAACATCCAGCAAAGGCAGCATAGTTTTTTTTTCGGCATAAATATTGGAGCCTACAATCGGCAAATGTTGGGGTATAGTCCACCAATCAGATGGTTGCAAGGGATGCATCCCCCATCCCCATCCCCCCTGTGGTGGAGCCCATGGCTACAAGGCTACCGGTAACAAAGCATTGGCCAAATGACTCAACGTGTAACAAGTGAATAGCACTCCAGCCGGACGGCCTCTCAGGGAATCCGCCCGGCCGTGCTGCATTACTGGCAGAGCCGCGAAGGCTTCCCTGAATACGGAACTGTCGGGCGCAAAATTCCCGCTGGACTTCAACGACGGCACTGTACGTCCTTGGTTAAGCCGTGGGCGTTACTTCAGATCCGCCCAACCAATCAGCAGCGAGTAAATGTAGCCGCGTTGGAATTTCAGATGCGACCAGCCAATCAGCGCCCAGTAAACGTCGGCGCATGGGAACGGTCGAGGGATGGTCGCGCGGGGCCGGAAATCGTTCCGTGGATGCCGAGTACGGCACCGGACGTCACACCACATGAGACGCAGGGAGGCGAAGACGCCTCCGGGGGCTGGAGCTCCTCCCTTAGCACGGACGAGGCCTAATTTTCCTTTTATAAAAGTGAGCCTTAGAAAAACCTGTAAACGTGTCCAATGTGAATCTTACCAATACTGTAGTGTCTGGAATGTAGCACAAAGAAAAAAATTCGGCACCAATATGGTCTCTGCAAATTCGTGCCAATGTTCAATACTATTAAAGCAATCGAGGTAACGCCACCCACTTTGACGGGGCTACATCGCACATGGGCGGGCCTATATGACTGGGTAGCTGGCCGACCTTTATCTCATTTTGACCCAAAATGACTATATACATGTTTAAAAGCACTTCCTCTGCATTCCTGAGGCAAAAACAGTCTGGGAACATGTATCACTTGGCTAAAATCATTTACGTCATATTTCGACCTTTTTGACATGACTTTGTCCTTACCACTTCAATTTGACTCCAAAATGACCTAAATACATACTAAGAGTATTTTCATTGCGTTACTCTCGCGAAAATAGCCAGGAAGCATGTGCCGCATGACCAAACTAAATTACGATACATGTTGCCCTCTGTTACCTGACCTTGACCTTGGCTTAGCATCGGCTTATTACTCATTCGATATCTTCTCGTGGCTATGGAGCGTACTTTTGGAGAGAATGAATCTCGTGCTTATGTTTGTGTGGCTTCTATGGACCCTGATGTAAAACGCCCGATTTTGACCTTAAGCCTGTCCTTGCCTTGGCCTTTGACCTCAAAATTTAAATTAGATGACTGCTTTAGAGCGATCTCGTATGGCTCACAGCAACTGAAAATCGGACGACTGGTTCCGGAGATAAATAGGGGGCAATATTTGCCGTCCCCCAGTCAATAGTTTTCGGGTTGGATGCTAGTCAACGGCGGGTCAAATGTTGTCTATGCCATATGTTATAGTCGTAGGAACATCTCAGAAAGTGGGGGCGCTAAAGCCAATTTTGAAGTCGATTCTTTCCACGCATGGCCATGGGGTTAATGTTCAGCATTCTCGGAAAATGGAAGTGCCAAGGCAACGTGCCAACCGTTCCTACGCCTATAACATATACGACATACGATATGGTTCAGAATTACTTAAAACGCTAGCCTAATACTCCCTACCCCCTACGAATCTCACAAGCCATTAAGCGCCCCGTTCCACTAAATATGTCATATTTTAGCCTAAGACTATGTGTAATTTGGAAATAGAGTCATTCAAGCCTTCGTTGATATCAAATTTCGGGAACATATGGCCGGTCCTACTCCAGAAAATCAATGTTCTACATTGATTTTCTTGATCCGACCGTTTCGTTTTTTTTTTCTTTCTTTTAAACGAAACAAAAAAGTCTGAGGTTTGTGTTGATATATCGACATTTTATGTATTTTGGGCAATTTTAAAGAAAACCCCGAAGAGGCTTTGAGGGTCAGGCCTACTTCCGCCTACCCTAATGTCGGCTAGGACAGTACTCGCACTGCCACAAGACATGTGATTTTAGCGAAATCTTGTTGTAATTAAGAACAAGACGCAGTAGTCATTAAGCCGCATGACGCCACATAGCACTGGGTCGAGACCGAGATATAAGAAAACTGGGGCGGTTCCAGCGGCTCGGTTTGGGGGACCAAACCAGAATTTCCCGGGTATGGATGGTAGGGCAGCGAATCAACGACGGGGGAGGGGAGAAGACGCTAGCCGCTGGCCCCGTGGGTTCGGAGTGCCCAGCGACTTCAAACTCTGGTTGTGTAGGAATAGCCATGCGCTGGGGGGGGGGGGGCAATGGCTATTTGACCCCCCAGTTGCGGTCGGGGACAGCATGGCCGGATGCCGTCCCCCGGATCTGCCAGTGTAAGAGAACGGATCGACATAGAGTGTTCTTGAACAAGACAAGTAGCCTGGATTTTGCTCGTGAGGGGGGGGGGGGCACATGTCAAATATTGTGATATGCAACTGGTACCTATATGACAAAGTTTAAAGGCAAAAACAGCAATTTTATGTAACTTGCCCCATATTTTGCGAACAGGGAAACATACTGTTTGCTGTTGTATATATATATATATATATATATATATATATATATATATATATATATATATATATATATATATATATACGAGGTGTGTCAGAAAAGTTCCAGGACTGATGTCACAAAAGATTTATTTCAAACTCAAACTTATTTTTAATAATTTAATCAATTTATAAGAGTTTTCCCCTTCAAACTCAAACCTATTTTTAATAATTTAATAAATTTATAAGAGTTTTCCCCTTCGAAGTCATCCCCCTGGAGTCTAATGCACTTTCCAATCCTCTGCCACGCTTGCATGCACGCCTGGAAGGATTCTTCCGGGATCCTCCGCAGTTCCGTCGTCACGGCCTTTTTGATGTCGTCCACGTCTTCAAAACGGGTCCCCTTGATGACCCCCTTGAGCTTGGGGAAGAGGAAAAAATCACACGGAACCAGGTCGGGGGAGTAGGGAGGTCACATCACACCGACCTGGCTCCGTGTGATTTTTTCCTCTTCCCCAAGCTCAAGGGGGTCATCAAGGGGACCCGTTTTGAAGACGTGGACGACATCAAAAAGGCCGTGACGACGGAACTGCGGAGGATCCCGGAAGAATCCTTCCAGGCGTGCATGCAAGCGTGGCAGAGAAGGATTGAAAAGTGCATTAGACTCCAGGGGGATTATTTCGAAGGGGAAAACTCTTAGTGTGAAATTTGAGTTTGAAATAGATCTTCTGTGACATCAGTCCTGGAACTTTTCTGACACACGTCGTATATATATACATATATATATATATATATATATATATATATATATATATATATATATATATATATATATATATATATATATATATATGTATATATATAGGGGAGAGTGGGGTAAAGCGCACACCTTAACGAAAAACGGCAATATCATATGTGGTCGCAATGCTGCAAAGGAATGAAGGATATGGTAAGAAGCTCTGATAAATTGGCTTGCTGTTGTAAAATACCTGTTTTGAAGGAACGATTCTAAAATAGATGAAAATGTTTTTTCCCAAGGCGGTTTAAAATGGCGCTTTACCCCCTATATGGGGTAAAGCGCCCGCTGGTTTGGGGCAAAACGCCCTCAACCATAGCTCCGCCATAACCGCGATATTCTGTACTTTACCCCGATATTATTTCTTCAAAAGGATGAATGAGCAGTCACCATGTGTTGTTATTCCAAGCACACGTTTGCCAGCAAAACCAAGGAGTTCTGGACCCGATGCGTAAGCAGCAGCACATCAGTAACTCTAACCATCTCAAAACGGAAAGCTCACCTAACTTCAACCTCTTCGATGTTGAAAGCGGGAGAATTTAGCTATGATTTTATTTTGATTGCCAAAATTTACTGTTATCGAAGTCTCGTTGGCAACACGAGAGACAAACTTGGTCTGTGTTGGCAAAATTGTATGCCTTTAAGTCATCCAAACGTAACAGTGTGTATTCCTTCACAAAAGGTCTATCAGCACGCATTTCTTGCAAAGTAAACTTGCTCGAATACATCCGTGCACGTAGAAACAAGACCTGAACCCCCACCTGCAGAAACGGAAAGCCCAAAGGCTCTTCGCTCGCTACAACCTGCGAGGACAAGAACTCAATATCGCGTTCCTCAGAAATGTACCAACGTATCTACCAAACAGAATCGTGGCTTCCCACTGCCATCCGCCAGTATATCACCGAAGAAGGACTGCCATAAAGAACGAAGAAATGTTAAGTTTTAGAACAAAATCGACCCTGCTGTTTCCACGAATGACTTCCACCGGTGGTTACGGCTACTTTTGCGGGTTTTACGGCAGATATCACAGACATACGACTTCTGCTTTTCGTCTGCATCTGTGCACGGCTCACAAGCCCAGGAGCTGCACTCCATGCAC
Organism: Capitulum mitella; assembly: GCA_030062745.1. Taxonomy (NCBI): domain Eukaryota; kingdom Metazoa; phylum Arthropoda; class Thecostraca; order Pollicipedomorpha; family Pollicipedidae; genus Capitulum; species Capitulum mitella. The sequence goes on from CP099842.1 coordinate 31,674,134, forward strand.
TGGATCTAGCGCTCACAAGAGCGCCTAAAGAGCATGCCACAGACGAAGCAAGTGATATCGCCACTCTTATCGTTGCGCACTGTGCTTTTGTTGGCTTTCTTCTTCACTGCCGGCACTTTTTTCTTCTCCTCGAGACGCCTCTTCTATGGTGAAGACGTGAGGAGTTCGGCCTTCTCCGCCTTCCTCGTTCTCGTTCTGACCGTTGCTTTGACTGGCGAAAAGATGTCAGGTAAGCCTGAAGCTGAGGTGCTAGGCATGGCCGTTGACGCACAGAACCCCGGGGCCCGCTCACAGGTCCTCTTCTCTGCACTGCTCGTAGTCGCCGAGTCTTGCACGGCATGAGCTGTTGCCTCCGCTTGCTGTCCTAAGACGATGAAATTGGTGCTGTTGGAAGCGTCCTGCTCTGTCTGGACGGCAGAGGACGTCCTGCTCTGCTGCTCACAGACACCCGCGGGACCATCCGGACAGTGGGGATCTTCCTCTTTAGTTAGCATTGACGGAGCGAAGTCTTCTTCGGTGAAGATGCTAGTGTCCAGGGGCCACAAACCCGTACACCGGAACCCGTTGATAACTTTCTCGATGGTGGCAGCTTTGCTTTAGGCAACGCAGAAGATTTCCGCGACCTGGTAGTCCGTAATGCGCTTGCCAGGATGGCAGTGCATCCAACAGTCTGCAGCAGTGTTGTGGGCACTTTTCAGTGCTTTGTAGATACTTGCGTTCAATGGCTGCATGCGATGGGTGCAGTGAGGCGGAAGAGTAATCATTACGATTCTGTACTTTCGGGCATAGTCGACAGCGGCTAGTGACATGTGGCTCTGGTGTCCATCTGTAATGAGGATGTGTTTTGCCTCTTCACTGGGTTTCACGACGCTTGCGAAGTACTTGAGCCACATCAAGAATGAATCGCAATCCATCCAGCCGGAGGATGTTACTGTGGCTAGTGAACCAGGCGGAGCACCTTTTGAGAGTGTTTCTACCATCCTCTTGCACTGATAAATCAGCACTGGTGGGACGTACTGTCCGCACGCATTGACGGCGCACATGACTGTCGCCGTCCTACCTTTCTCTGCGCTAGTTACCTTGCCCACTCGGCGTTGTCCCCTGGTAGCCAACACAGAGTCTAGTTGCTGTACCGTCGTCAGTCTTGTCTCATCAGCGTTCCATATTCGCATCGGATTAGCCTTGCACGCGTCGAGCTGTTCTCCGTAGTTGTCAAAGAAGCGTTTCACTTGTGGGCGGTTGAATCCTAGAGTTCGAGCCAAACTGGTCGCCTCAGGCTTCCGGATATAGAGATCAGGATGGCGTTGAAAGGAAACAACGTAGCCAGTCTCGCCCGGCCATCTTCTACTCCATATTAAATGGGTTAGTGATGCCTTCCATTTGGACGAGCTCGTAGGCAAGGCGCCGGACATCGGTAGTCGTTAGGCCAAGGAATGCCTTCTCCATTTCCAAAATGTAATTTTTAAGCTTCTCCTCAAATGCTTCATTGATGTCTGGCCTGAGATGTCCCAGCTTCGGACGTCCTGGAGATCGGACAATCTTGTCTCTATGGCGGCGGAGCGTCCTGCGGGGGATACTGTATCGGGTCGACACGCTTTTCAGCTTTTCGCCATTTCCTAGAGCAGTCAACGCAGCTTGTAGACTTTTAGCTTGCCTTATAACTTATATATAACTTAACTCATAGCTTGCCCACGTAGTCTTCGTTATGTATTTTCGAGACATATCTGCAACAGTACACCCCTGACATCACTGAAAGTTCGTGCATTAGTACAAATCAGCGCAGCCCTTATGCGTATCGTTATATGTGAGGGGAGGGGCAGTATCATCTTGTACTAGGATGAAGGTGATAGCTCTCACCGGTCTGCGTCACGTCATGCATTATTTTACTAGTTAAAAAACAAGACCATACTTTGAAGCGAGGGGAGGGGGAAACAGTGCACTGGCCTTCTACCCCTCGGTCAGTTTTGTCATAGGTCCTTTCGCTCCACTGCCAACCAAGCACCGATTCTAACTCTTGACTTCCGGAATGCATAGATGCAAGGATGTTTTTTTTTTCATTTGCACGAATGTAGGGTAAAGCGCCCATCTAAATGCGGTTAAAACGCCCACTGGACGCTGTACCCCAACTCTGGGGGTGGGCGCTTTGTCTACAGGCGCCATTTGCAATTATTTCAAACGTATCAGGATGACGAGACAATCACGACGCAAATAGATCATACCATACACATGCTCTTACACAAGGCTCTTTGCCACTATATGTTGCTATGCGTAAGCTAACGGCCAGATACACACAAACGTAATCTTAATGTCTGTATTTTTATACATCGTAACGTACGGAAACAAACATCGCTTCGCCGTAACTAGCTCGAACTCACCAGGTGCCCCAAAATCCACCCCGCCGCCTTTCCGAAAGGCTTCTGCTTACCAAGAATTCTAAAATGGGGTACGTCGTTTAGTTTCGCCGCTAGATGGTGGTGGGCGCTTTACCCAAGTGGGCGCCTTACCCCACTCTCCCCTATATATATATATATATATATATATATATATATATATATATATATATATAATCGCTATACCGTATTCCTGCAAAATCGTTATGTATTTCGTGCAGACCGCTTGGCTAGGGGGGAATGGCCCCCATGGTCTCCCTTGGCCACGTCCCTGTCTTGAACTGCTTAACGAACAAATCCAGACCACATGAAAACCTGCAGAAAACAATCTAAATAATTATGTCAACCATTGAAGGTCATCACAACAAATTTTACATCCGGGCCTAAATATCCGACGTGAATTTTTTTTGCCGTACTAGTCATAACCCAAACAAGTCGTCGAGACCGGCTTTGGCCCAGGAAGCGGTGGCAACGGCACCGGGGGGAGAAGAGGAGGGGCAACGGGAAAAACTGCCTCCTAGCCATAGGTGTGGTTTTTGGAAACTCACTGTGGGTGCCCAAAGGCAGATGGGGATATCCATATCTTACGTATCGGGGGGGAAGGGGTTGTGACGGGCTTTTATGCCTAAAGTTCGGAGAAATAATTTAAACAAGGTATTTTGGGAAATAAGTTGCAGAAGGATGTGCTACGTCAATCACGGTGGCGTAGCCAAGGGGGGCCAAAGGGACCACACCCCACCACCCTGGAGGCGAAGCGGGGATCCCTGGCAGCCGAGCGGACCCCCTGGGGCCGAAGGCCCCAGTTCTTTGAATAGCGTGATGTGCCTGTGGGGCGTCGTACGCTGTCCGAAACAGACAACTAAAGCAAAATAAGAATATTTTAAGCATTACAGAAGGCTTACGAACCTAAAGAAAGTGTACTCCGAATATACAAGAAGGCTTTGTGTGCTATGTAGAGAAGCCCGTAGTCTGAATGAGCGTTTAGGGACCTCTGCTAGCTTGCAGGGGAGTTCATTGCTTGCCTGGGGAAGGTCCCTGTTGGCCCATAAAGGTCCCCTGTCAGCCTCCCCTGCCTCCAGAGGTCGACAGGGACCCTTTATAGGAGGATAGGGTGCCATCTACAGATAGGCAGTGACCCCCCCTGACCAACAGGGGTCCCTAAACGATCATTCAGGGGCCCCTGCTTTCCTGTAAAGATGCCCCTGCCGAAATGTAAGAGGTACCCGCCAGGTCGGCAGGAACTTCTTTACAGGCGAGCTTGGGCCCCCTTTACATTGCAGCGGGGCTCCTTTACAAACCGATAGTAATTTTGACCACATGGGGCCCACCGATTACGCGGGCCAGGCGCGGATCCAAAGGGAGAGCAATTGGGGCGACCGCCCCCCTGAGGCCTGAGAAGGGGCCCCTGTCGGACTTAAAAATAGCCCCGAAGAGGCCCCGTATGAGCTTCACAGGGTCTCTATAAGAACATGACGTGTTCTTCATGCTCAGAGGTTTCAGAAGTCATCTAACCCTCCTGAAGGGTTAGATGATCTCTGAAACGCATAGAGGGCCAATGAAGGTCCAAAAGGGCCCCTGAGACCACAACAGGGCCCCAACACAGCAGAATGTCCCTGAGACCTCCAGATGGCTCATAGAGCCCCTGAGACGGCCAAGATGAAGAATGAGTCCCTAGGGGCCCTCTGTGAGTGAAAAGCTGAAGGTTCTTGATGTAGTCAGAGGGCCTCCGGGAAGATTAACCCGGTTCCCGAAGGGCTACACGGTATGGCCGATTCCCGGCAGCGGGGCCGATTCGGCCCCCTCCTGAGATCTCGAGAACTGCACATCCGATTTCATCGCAACAAACGGCAATCGATTTGCCATGACGTGAACTACACTTTGAAAAAAAAAATTCAAAATTCTGAAAATGGTGGATATAGGGGGGGGGGGGCAAAAATATCAAAATGGGGGATACTTTGGGACCTCTTATAACTCCGTTGCTGATGGACCGATTTCAATGAAATTGGCATAAATCAAGAAATTATGGAAATGACTTTTAAAATTGGTACACGCATTTGAAATTTTGGGAAGTTCATAGGTGTTCACGGGTTTCAAAAATAGGAGAATTTCTTTTTTTAACAGCTGAATGAACAAACAAGGCAAAAACACTTTTTTGGCTTCTGCTAGTCTGCTTCTGCTAAAGAAGTACAAATCGTATTATGATGTCTGAATAATGTTAGCCTAGGCGGTGCCAGGGACATGAAAAAGGGGAACTGCAATGGTCATATGCTCCTCAGATCAGCTTCTGACCTTTGACCTTAAATGACCTCCAGTGATCTTGGACTCACTTGGAATGATCTCGCGTGCATCTAATGGTATCTGTAAACGTTTTCAATTGTTTGAATCCACTCTATTTCAAAATTTTTTACGGCTATTGTGATATAGAGTACGCGCACTGGCATTTTAGGTCACAGCTACGTGACGCGACCTGGTATCAAGCTGAAACTTGATACACAAGCAGAGGGCACCCTTCTACGTCACAGATATTCTGTTTTGCATTTCAAAAAAAGCGCCGAAATTATTACTATAAAACCAAATTTCGACTTTTGGCCTTGGCCTGACCTTGTAAAGTGACCTCAGATAAACAAAATTGTAATCGTACGTCTCCCAACCATTTAGTGATACAACCATATAAAGATTTAAGTTCTGTCTTAAATACGTTATATTTGACAGCCATTTTTCTTTTACCCTCAACAGGGCCAAAAATGGCCTAAGATGCCTCCTAACAACGTTGTCTAGCTCCGCCCCTGGAAAAAATAGAATTTCAAAGGTTTGATACAGTACGCAGAAAGAACAGCTAGGAAACGCGACCAAGTTTCATGAAGCTGAGTCAAAAAGCCTGGAATTGGCAAGCAAAAAACCCGAGGGGGGGTCGGATTCAGCCCCCCCCTTGCCGGGAATAGGGTTAATGGGACAATGACATGGCCAGATGGCCCCTAAGATGGAAAGAAAGGTCCTTGAAACTCTTCAAGGGCCCCTGGGACCGCAAGGGGCCCCAACACGGCAAAGGGTCCATGAGACTGCTAAAACTGCCAGACAGGCACCTAAGACGGAAAGAACTAAAGAGGGTGCCTAGAACGGCATAAGGAGACCCTGGCCAGCCAGAGGGGCCCCCTGAACGTGGATTTGTCGGTAACCTTCTCAACCTCGAGGGGAGCCACAAAGGGGCTACAATGGCCTTTTTGAAACCTTGAGGTTTCAGAGGTTCATGATGCTGTCAGAGGCCCCCGGGAAGGCTAGGTGGTTTCTGAGACGGCAGGATGGGCCCGTACACCGCAGATGACCCCTGAGACTGCCCGAAAGGTCGCAGGACCCCTGCGAGGCAAAGACGATAAGAGGGCCTCTGAGACGGTATTTGGGTTTTAGGGGGGCGCTGGAAACTGCTCCTGAAACGACCAAAGGACCTAGAGGATTGCCAGAGACGCCTCCGTCGCGGCAGAGAGAGACTTATAGAGGGCTTTTTGTAATGCCTGAGAGGCTCTTTAGACTGCAAAAAGGTCCCAGGGACGACAGGAAGGAACCCGAGACGGCTTAAGCGTCCCTGAAACTGCCAGATGGGTTCCTGTGAATGTCCTAAAACCGCCAAAGGAACGCCTGACACATCCCGTGGGACACGTGAAACTGTAAAAGGAACCTAAGACTACTAGAGGATCCTGTCACGGCAGACGGCCCGAGACCACCAAAAGTGCCCCTGTGACTGCAAGAGGGAACCTAAACTAAGCTGACAAAAAGAAATCCCCAGAAGCTACGGGATGGGGGGGAAGACGGGCTCCTGGACCAGGTACAGACACGACATTTCAGAAAGAGGGAGGGACGGAACCGCCTAAAATTTCGCCGCTTTTGTCATATTTCTGCCGCTTTGTTCGGAAAAAACGAGGAATTTTCTCGGACAAGGCGACGCGTTTGAATTTTTTCGGTTATTCGATATGGTAAAAAAGCAAAATTACATGATTTTTCATATCTGAAGGGCAAAAAAATGGCGGCCCCGCGCTGACTATTCGCCTCCACCCCCCCCCCCGCCTTCGCAAAATCCTGGATACGCCCTTGGCGAGGGCCCCCTTGATCCGATTTGGCCCTCCCTGGAGGGAATCCTGGCTACGTCCTTGGTCAATCAGGAATGACTGTATGGCGGTGACATCCTTAAAAAGAATATATATGTTTTTTGGTACCCAAAAACATATTTTGGTACCCATAAACATACAAACTCCGGTAGAATATTTATGATTAGTTATGAGTTGTCATGTGGATAAAAAATGCATTTTGGCCACCTTAGACAAATATTTCACGCATTTTAGTAATGGTATTTATCGACAGTGTTATCGGTACGCGAAATACAATAATATAGTATAAGGGAAAGAAACCAATCAGCGAGCAAAAAATAAATACGTAAGTAAACCTCAAACGCAACAGATGCTTTCCCAGCACTTTGCCCTGCTGTACCAGACGCAGTTATAAACGGCAGCGATGATCATCATCGCTGCCGCTTCAAAAACAAGTTGTTTTTGAAGCACAGCACCAACGCATTTCGACCTATTCACATAATGCATACCTGCGGGGGAACTCGTGGAACTGCAGCGGTACTTGCCTGAATACATGACGGCCGCCTTCATAATTTCGATGTCCGTCAGCTGCTGTCAGTTTCGACGTCGCTGAGGCTAACGATACACACGTTTTGACACGTTTTATCGGTGACTGTAGTGGTGAAAAGAAACTAGGTTCCTGTTCGAGGTCCTGCTTGCGGCTGCTTGCACAACCCCGTAGCCAGAGATCCACCAATGAAATTCAAACGCTGAGACGAGAGATGGCGCGCAAGCTCAAAGTGTTTTGCTTGCGGCTGCTTGCGCTGCTTGCGCTGAAAACCTGGTAAACCTAACGCTGGTAAACCCACCGCAAGCAACCGCAAGCCAGGCAGGCCAAATGGCATAACGGTGTTTAGAGTCATGGGTTGTTATCATTTGCGTACGTGAAATACTCGGTGTGGTGTAGAATGCTGTTAATTCGCATTGCAAACTAAAGATGTAAAGCAAAACATTGTGTTGTAAATTATGTGCTTGCGAATGCTTGCAACCCTCCCCGAACAGCATTTGTCTTTGGTCGCAAGCACCGGCTTGCGCAACCCGCAAGCAGGTCCTCGAACAGGACCTAGGGTGAATAGATAAAAGTTGTGCCGGCAGCCAGCGTACTTCCCTAGTAAAATTTGGCCTAACGAGAGCGATTGGCAATAATTAGTTTGTTAGTTATTGGGGCTTAGGGGCGCAACGACTGCAGGGTCATTCGGCGCCCAGACTGGCAATAATGAATGGTACCTAAGCTTCAATTCATAAATTGTCCTCTTCAGTCGCATGTGTACAGTTAAAAATCACATGAGTAGATACACTTCCTTTAGAAGCGCACGCCATAAATCAAGCACACCGGATGACACATATACGGCGCGCGTTGCAAAAGGAGACATCAGCTGTTGCAAGAACACAACAACATTATGCACTAGAGCCCCGAGGTCTTAGATTACCTACTAATTGCTCTTTTGTTCTACAGAATACGCATATACCAGCGTATCTTTTAGCTACTGCATTCTGGAACGCCTTCCGTGAATTAATCGGAAAATACTCTTCTTACTCGATACAGCACATTTTGAATGCAAACCTAAAACAAACCATCCTTTCAAAACGCTCACCTATTCTGATGGTGGCCGAAATGACGTCATTGATAGAAAAACACCCAATCCGGTTTGAATTACGGCAGACGTCCAACTTCGGATTGTCAGAGAGATCTCAAACTCATCAGTGACGTGCAACGCCAGTATGAGAACACACCAAGACGCCTGCCGTTATACCATCCGTTGCATATTTCTAAGTATCAATGGCCTGTCGCCTTCCGGCGTCACACCATCGATTACATATCGATCGATCCAATCGATGTGCGATAGATCCATGTGCATGCGTGGAATCCAAGTGTGGGAACACACTAAGACGTCTTCCGGTGTCACACGATCCACTACATATCTCAAAATGTCAATCCTAATGCCCCGAGTGCTCTAATGCGATCAAAAACCATCTCCTATACAAATGCACGCCAACCAGTTCGGAGTGCTAGAGATATCCGAAACTTATTAATCACGTGTAATGCCAGTATGGAAACAGACCAACGTACCTTCCGGTGTCAGACCATCGACTGCATATCTTTAAGTGTCAGTGCTAATTGCTTATGGTGCTTTGATACAGTGAAAAGCCATCTCCTATATATGTGCATGCCAACCAATTCAGAGTGTCAGAGAGTTCCAAGACTCATCAGGAACGTATGGGAACACCCGAAGGCACATTCCGGTGTCACACAATCGATTAAATACCTCTAGGTGTCAATGCTAATGGAATACGATCAAAAGCCTAAACAAGTGCACGCCACCCAGTTCGGAGTGCCAGAGACGTGCGAAACTCATCATACCTGTGCAATGCCAGTATGGGAACATACCAAGACACTTTCTGGTGTCACACCATCAATTTCATATCTCAAAGTGTCATTGCTTATTGGTACGTGTGCTTTAATATCCTGAAAAGTCATCTCCTATACAAGTGCACGCCAACCAATTCGGAGTGTCAGAGAAGTCTGAAACTCATGGGTCACGTGCAATGACAGTATTGAAACATACCAAGACACCTTTCGGTGTCATACCATCGATTGCATATCTCTAAGTGCCGATGCCAATTAACCAATGTTCTTTAATACGATGAAAAGCCATCTCCTATACCTTTGCACGCCAACCAGTTTGGAGTGCAGAGAGTTCCAAGACTCGTCAGGCACGTATGGGAACACGTCAAGACACACTTCGGTGCCACACAGTCGATTACATACCTCTCAGTGTCGATGTTAATGGTCCGTGTCACGTGCACTTGCATAGGAGATGGCTTTTCACCGTATTAAAGCACGCTGGTTAATTAGCATTGACACCTAGAGGTATGCAGTCGGTGGTGTGTCACCAAAAGGTGTTTCGTTATATTTCCATACCGCCATTGCACGTACATGATTTCGGACTTCTCTGGCTCTCCGAACTGGTTAGCTCGCACTAGTATAGGAGATGGCTTTTAGTCGTATTAAAGCACACAAGCTAATTGATATTCACACTTAGAGACACGCAATTTACGGTGTGACACCAATAGGTGTCTGGGTATGTTCCGTTACTGCCATTGCACATGACTGATGAGCTTTGGACGCCTCTGGCACTCCGAACTGGGTGGCGTGCACTTGTATAGGAAATGGTTTGTGATGATATTAAAGCACACTGGTTAATAAGCACTGACTCTTAGAAACATGCAATCAGTGGTTTGACACCGTAAGGTGTCTTGGTATGTTTCCATACTGTCATTGCACGTGACTGGTGAGTTTCAGATCTCTTTGACACTCCGAACTGGCTGGCGTGCGCTTGAATAGGAGATGACTTTTCATGATGTCAAAGTACACGGGCCAGTTAGCATAGACTTAGAGATATGCAACTGATTGTGCGACACCAAAAGGTGCCTTGGTATGCTCCCACGCTGGCATTGCACACGTATGATGAGTTTCGCACATTTCTGACACTCCGACCTGGGTGGCGTGCACTTGTATAGGAAATGGCTTTTGATGGTATGAAACCACACGGACCATTAGCATCGACAATGAGAGGTATTTAATCGATTGTGTGGCACCAAAATGTGTCTTGACGTGTTCCCATACGTGCCTGATGAGTCTTGGAACTCTCTGGCACTCCAAACTGGTTGGCGTGCAAAGGTATAGGAGATGGATTTTCATTGTATTAAAGAACACTGGTGAATTAGCATCGGCACATAGAGATATGCAGTCCATGGTATGACACCGAAAGGTGTCTTGGTATGTTTCAATGCTGTCATTGTGACCCATGGGTTTCAGACCTCTCTGGCACTCCGACTGGTTGGCGTGCACTTGTATAGGAGATGACTTTTTAGAATGTTAAAGCACACGTACCGATAAGCAATGACACTTAGAGATATGAAATTGATGGTGTGACACCGGAGAGTGTCTTGGTATATTCCCATACTGGTATTGCACAGGTATGATGAGTTTCGCACGTCTCTGGCACTCCGAACTGGGTGGCGTGCACTTGTATGGGCTTTTGATCGTATTAACCCGCGCACGACCGTCGGTCCGTTACGATCATGGGCGACTGGGGGGTGTTGGCCGCCCCCCCCCCTCTAACTCACGAATGGTAGGTCGCACGATAAAAATAGGAACACCGTTGGAAAGCTTGTGACGAGTAGAGCTCGAAACTGGTCTCATTTTTAGTTTTCGATAATATGTAAGCAATTTACGCCCTATATATGTTTTCTCATAGACGACTGCATGAGACCGAGAAATGGCCTGAATCTCAAGGCTGTGACTAACAACGCATAAATAAAGGCACCAGCGCACATGTAAAGGTCCACAAATGCCGATACACATCTTATTTCTGAGATTTGTTCAATATATACGCTGAAACGTCGGGTTAAAGACACGGCAATTCTCGTGCCGGCTGTCGGCGTGCGCCGCGGCCGTATGCAGTATGAAAATGACAGGAACTAATCTTAGCGTTCCTTTATCCTTTCGAGAAAAAAGCCTATCCATGTAAATTTTATTGATGTTACTGATTCTTGTGATGGTTTTCCATGCCTAAATTTTGGGAAATTTCATTAGCTATAAATATACACAGTTGGCGGAGCTTTATTCCCGAGAGCCTGTTAATTTCCAAAAAGTGCAATTTTTTCAAATTTTTTGAGGTTCCTGGTATTACTCACGTCTGTGCAAGCTAGTTCTGCCATTTTCTACCCATTCTGAGTAATTCATCGCCAGTTTTGACAGTGGTACATCTTGGCTCACTGCAGTTATCCGTGACCTGATCTCAGGTCAATGTCTGGAAGTCATTGATACTTTGCCCAATGACGGTAACTAGATGTCTGCTTTACTCCACACTAAAACTGCTATAAAATATCCCGTCAATTTCCGAAAAAACGACGACGTCTTAAAAATAGGCTTGACCTTAGGTCAATGACCCAGAAAATTCCGAAAAATCTGAGATAAAAGATTTGTTGCATCTATCAGGATCACTAATCCCTGAAAGTGCTACTGAGATGTCTTGTTTTCCAAAAAAGTTAGAGGGCGCTAAACTTTTTTTGACATAGGTCCGTTTGACCTGACCTAGGTCAGGCACCTGACCTGACCTGAGGTCAAAATTTTGACACGAAATGTAAAAATGACGAAGGAAAAGGTACACAAAGTTTCGTGACTCTGTGTTTGTTCGTTTTCTCGCAGTCCCAGAAAAACCTCAAGGAGGGCTGTCAGCAGCCCCCCCAGTCGTGGGCGGGTTAAAGCACACGGACCATTAGCATTGGCACCTAGAGGTATTTAATCGATTGTGTGACACCGGAATGTACCTTGGGGTGTTCCCATACGTTCCTGATGAGTGTTGGAACTCTCTGACGCTCCGAACTGGCTGGCATGCACTTATATAGAAGGTGACTTTTCACTGTATCAAAGCACCCTAGGTAATTAGCACTGACACTTAAAGATATGCAGTCAATGGTTTGACACCGAAAGGTGTCTTGTTACGTTTCCATACCGTCATTGCACGTGGCTGATGAGTTTCAGACTTCTCTAACACTCCGAACTGGTTGGCGTGCACTTCGATAGGAAATGGATTTTCATGGTATTAAAGCACAGGAGCCCATTGATACTGACACTTACAGATATGGAATCGATGGCGTGGAGCCAGAAGTGTGCTTCTGCACTTGGATGGCACGTGGCTGATGAGTCTTGGAATTCTCTGGCACTGCGAACTGGTGGCATGCTGTTGTATAGGAGATGGCTCTTCATCATATTAAAGCGCATTGGTTAATTAGCACTGACACTTAGAGATATACAATGGTTTGACACCAAATGGTGTGTTGATATGTTTCCGTATTGTCATTGCACGTGACTGATGAGTTTCAGATATGCGGTATGATTGGACATCCGCCTAGTCTGGCTGCGTCTCGACGACCCTTCGCCCGCCAGGCTCACACACGCGTCCCAACGTCTCCACGCTTTATTTCCGACTGCCGCCGACGCCGACTGCCCCCGACGCCGCCGCACATGTCGGCCTGAAACCCGGTCTGCGCCCGGGGTCGGCTCCTCAGCCCCGACGTTAAAATAACACTGTGAAGGCTAAAACTAAATGATGGCGGGAACGGCTCTGCCTGGATCCAGGGTCGCCACACGTGGCGACGGCAGTACGGCCCCACTCACCAACAGAGACCTCTCTGACATTCCGAACTGGTTGGCGTGCACTTGTATAGGAGATGACTTTTATGACATTGAAGCACACGGGCCAATTAGCATTGACAGCTGGAGATATGCAATTGATGGTGCGCACCAAAAGGTGTCTTGGTATGCTCCCATGCTGGCATTGCACACGTATGATGAGTTTCGCAAGTCTCTGGCACTCCGAACTGGGTGGCATGGACTGGTGTAGGAAATGGCTTTTGATCGAATGAAACTACACGGACCATTAACATCAACACTTAAAGATATTTCATCGATTGTGTGACACCGGAATGTGTCTTGGCGTGTTTACGTGCCTGATGAGTCTTGGAACTTTCTGGCACTCCGAACTGGTTGGCGTGCAAAGGTATAGGAGATGGCTTTTCATCGTGTTAAAGAACACTTGTTAATTAACATCGGCACTTAGAGATATGCAATCAATGGTTTGACACCGAAAGGTGTCTTGGTATGTTTCTATTCCGCCATTGCAGGTGGCGGATGAGTTTCGGACCTCTCTACTCTCCGAACTGGTTGGCGTGCACTTGTATAGGAGATGGTTTTTGATCGTATTAGAGCACTCGGGTCATTAGGATTGACACTTTGAGATATGTAGTGGATTGTGTGACACCGGAAGACGTCTTAGTGTGTTCCCACACTTGGATTCCACGCATGCACATGGATCTATCGCACATCGATTGGATCGATCGATATGTAATCGATGGTGTGACGCCGGAAGGCGACAGGCCATTGATACTTAGAAATATGCAACGGATGGTATAACGGCAGGTGTCTTGGTGTGTTCTCATACTGGCGTTGCACGTCACTGATGAGTTTGAGATCTCTCTGACAATCCGAAGTTGGACGTCTGCCGTAATTCAAACCGGATTGGGTGTCTTTCTATCAATGACGTCATTTCGGCCACCATCAGAATAAGTGAGCGTTTTGAAAGGATGGTTTGTTTTAGGTTTGCATTCAAAATGTGCTGTATCGAGTAAGAAGAGTATTTTCCGATTAATTCACGGAAGGCGTTCCAGAATGCAGTAGCTAAAAGATACTCTGGTATATGCGTATTCTGTAGATCAAAAGAGCAATTAGTAGGTAATCTAAGACCTCGGGGCTCTAGTGCA